>CM061163.1:2670989-4110989 GCA_030710495.1 Labroides dimidiatus
TAACAGCCGATCACCTCTGGATCATCTGTCAGTCGGCTCTAACAGCCGATCACCTCTGGATC
Organism: Labroides dimidiatus; assembly: GCA_030710495.1. Lineage (NCBI taxonomy): Eukaryota > Metazoa > Chordata > Actinopteri > Labriformes > Labridae > Labroides > Labroides dimidiatus. The sequence continues at coordinate 2,671,052 of CM061163.1, forward strand.
ATCTGTCAGTCAGCTCTAACAGCCGATCACCTCTGGATCATCTGTCAGTCGGCTCTAACAGCCGATCACCTCTGGATCATCTGTCAGTCAGCTCTAACAGCTGATCACCTCTGGATCATCTGTCAGTCAGCTCTAACAGCTGATCACCTCTGGATCATCTGTCAGTCGGCTCTAACAGCCGATCACCTCTGGATCATCTGTCAGTCGGCTCTAACAGCCGATCACCTCTGGATCATCTGTCAGTCGGCTCTAACAGCTGATCACCTCTGGATCATCTGTCAGTCAGCTCTAACAGCTGATCACCTATGGATCATCTGTCTGTCAGCTCTAACAGCTGTTTGTGTGTCTGCTCATGTGCGCTGTAATAACTCTAATCAAATAAAAACACTAACAGAGCTTTGTTTGTGTTTTTAACCTGTTTAACAAACACTTACACATGAAGAAAACCTGACCTCTGTTTATTCTGTGTCCTGTTTAGAAACACATGGATCACTTTCCCGCTAAAATGCCTCATTATTAGATTATTTGTTAATTATTTATCCTTTATCTGGAGCGAATCTGATTGTTTACCCTGAAACTTACCAGTATAATCTATTCTATGATGTCTCATGAACACTGGGTGTTATTTATTAGGTTTCAGGGAAAACAGAAAATGGGTTACTCTTTACAAACCTCATGATCATGACTGAAACATGTAACAAGTGTTTCTTCTGACGGATTTAAATTCTCATTATAAAGAAGACAATCGACAAGAAAAAGAAAGAGAGAAATAATTGATCATATGAATATTTATTTTGTTATTGCACTGTATGAATTATTTGTTAGATGAATTTGACCTCAACAGTTATATAAACTCAGCAGTGATCCTCTGTAATGATTGATTTTATGATGGTTGTGTTCAGTATTTTGTGCTTCAAACTCACATCAAACATGTTTTTTTTAATCTCAGCTTCATCACCTGTTTCAGGATTATCCTCAGTGACTGTTTTCAGTTCTGTCTTCTCTGGAGATTCACCCTCAGGGGCTCAACTCGGCTCATGGCACAACTTTGGGTGCATCTCAAGGGGCCAAACTGCAGCCTCCTCTCTCCTCTCTGGCACCAGAAGGTACACTCTGAGGCATCACACTGAAGGACTCCCCAAAGCATTAATTGTGCTCCGAGGAGAGGGATTGGTAGGAGGAGCAATGAGTGAGGAGACAGACATGCCCCCATATGGGATATCACTCACTGGTTGGACGCTGCAGCGGATCAGACTTCTCTGAAACTTCTGATTACCAGAGTTTAATGAGAGCGAAAAGACGGAGCTGAAAACAGTCAGTATCCAGAGGATAAAAAAATGATGAGAGATTAAAGCACAAATACTGAACAAAACCATTAAGTACGAAAAAGGTTTGGGGCCACTGATAAGAAAAAAAAAGTCCAATAATTTTTATCATTATTATTGTTGTCCTGAAAAAAAGTCAAAATTCTGACTTTTTTCTGCAAACAAGAAGTTTTTTTCTGACAATCATGGAGGGTGTCACTTTCACTTTATGGCATGCAGGAGGAGTAGAGCAGGCTGACCTTATGACTGATTACCCATCCAAGGCGTTCCACTTTTTCATTATTGAATGAGCAAAAGGTGAGTGCATGTTAGGTTTTGAAACTTGTGTATGTAAATTTAAAGACAAAGATCTGACTCAATAGGATACAAATAAAATAAGATGCAATGATGCAGAAAATGGGCAGAAAAACAGGAAAAAACATGGAGGAAGAAAATTGGTCTAAGCATAAAGGTGAGCCATTTGTTCATGATGGAGGGGGGGGGGGGGGGGGGGGGGGCACCATGTTTTTAGCAAGTTGGCATATGATTTCTCCTGCTAGCTAGCTCAGCTAGCCTTGAGTTAAGTTAGCTGGCTAGGATTTGTATGCTCATGTACATTTATATGTAAAGCTGGCTGAAATAAAATACAGCACCACCAGAAACCATGGGGGCAGTGTCGCTGTTACCACCTGGAGTAATGGGAAGTAATTGACTCTAGAAAGATTCGTGTCTTGTGAATAACAATGGAGGAACTAACTATTTGTAGCAGGACGAGCCCTGCTGCTCCTCATTAGGAGTAATGCTGGCCTATCGCCACCTGGGGGCACTCTATAAAAGGGAGGCAGAGATGATTCTGCCCCCTCTTGCTCTTCGGTGGGCGGCTCCGCTCTGTCCCGCTTGCCTCACTTCCTGGTGGTCACCGATGCAGGTAGGTTTGCGGCATCTGTTTTAGTCACGCGTTGCATGGTTGTTAGCATGCTCCATTGTTGGTATCCTCTGCTGTTGCAGCTCTGAGCCTTTGGAGCAGGACGCACGCCTCTCCCTCTGTTGCGCAACGACGCACCTGATTGGTATGTACGCCTCACGGCGCTCGATTCATTCATTAATGTAATCGTGAAGCTCTCATTAAAATAGCCTTTTTTATTATTTGTAGGCGCTACGTTATAGCCTGTTTGTGGGTAGGAGGGACGAGAATCCACTGCTGTTTTGCTGCGCTGCTGTGCTGCTGGTTTGCCTCGCCGCTGTTTTGTGCATGTTTATGGTTTGTGGGTGGCCTTCTCCGCCTGACTGTCTGCCTGTCTGTCCGCCGCCTGCATGTTTGCATGCCCACCTGTCCCTGCTATCCGCTACCCAGCCTACGCGAGCCTTGTCTCTCAGCAGGGCTGCTTAAGCTGAACGGTGCTTGGGCTCTGTGAGTTTGCTCTGTCTGCTCGCAGAGCGAGCCGCGCCGACCCCGTACTGTGAGCTGGGGCTGGTGGCCCTTTCCACAGGTGGAGCTGCTGCATGCTGCTCTCTTCCGCAGCGGCAGCCCGAACTGAACTGTTTTATTCTCATTTTTTCTGAGTTGGAATGAATGGACTCTGTGGGGTTAATTTCTTTGCTTTGATTGTTTTTCTTTCTTGTTTTGCATTGTTTATTCTTCTGTTCACCCTTACCTTTATGTGGCAGTTATTTTGGCTTTTTGTGTTTTGCCATTAGTATTGTGTTCATTTGATTTATCTGACTTACTAGTTGAGTTATTGAAGTTATTTTGATTTAGTTGTTTTGGGGCAGCTTGAGTATCTTTTGTTGATAAGTCATTTATTCTTATTTTTCAGTTGCTGCCAATTATATTGTTTTGGTTATGTATGATTTTGTTATTGTTTGTTTTCAGTTTCATTAACATTTCTTTTTGTTGCTTTTTTTCAGTGGCTGAGCCTGGTGGTGGCGCTGGTGATCGGTGGCGGTTTCCTCTCATCTTTTTCGTGTGCTGTGTGTTCTATTTTGAGTTATTTCACGAGAGCGCGTGTGTAGGTTCTTCACGTATGCCTGGGGTGTTTTCAATTTGATTTCTCTCACTGGGATCCCCCTCCTCGACCCATCGCACCTGGTGAGCCTCAGCCACATTCCCTTTATTCCTCCCCTTTTATGGATGATTGTGACTTGTTTTGGTTTTTCTAATTTTAACGAATAATTTTACTCAAATAATAATAAAGAATGATTGTTTTATTGTGAACTGCCTGTCTCGAGCTCCTCTGTACAACGATATAAGTGTACTCGTACAACATACCGAGCTTGGTGGGTAATCCCCTTTGGTCAATTGAAGATTATTCCTAATATTTCCCTGGGTGAAACTCCCAGGGTGGCGTTGTCAACACCCTTGTGCTGCCACAAACTTGGCGCTGTTGGCAGGATGATACAGAGTTGAGCAGAGACGCATGTTCCAGTATTTCAATTATTATCATCTGTGTGTTTTATTGTGACCCTTCGTGGAGGCAATTCACAGTGTGTGTTCATTTTGTCATTTCCCTTTTCTTTACAGAGGCAAAGCAGCAGTGGGCTCCTTGTGGTCCTGTCAAGCAAAACAGCAGTGGGTTTCGTGGTGTCCTGTAGTAAGTATTGTAGTGCCTAGTCCACTTTGCTGTCCAGTTTTACTCGTCTCCCATTTGTAAGCTAAGGTGCAGCAATGGAGGAAGAGCTTCAGGAGTTGAGGGATTTAGTTTTGCAGTTAAGGGCAGATAATGAGAAGCTGCGGCGGGAACAGGCTGCGGCCGTGCCTGGTTCTAGCGCTGCGCCCTCTACCTCTGCAGTGCCCCCTTCAGCTTCCTCCGCTGCTAGTGCTCCTTCAGTGGAGAGACTTGTGTTCGTGCCACGAGATAGAAAGTGTCCTGTTTTCCGGGGAAAGTCAGGCATAGGGCTAAATGAGTGGCTAGAAGAGGTACAGGCCTGTATGAGAGCGCGTCATCTGGCTGCATCCGATCAGGCGTTTTTCTTGTTTGATCACCTGGAGGGAGAGGCTCGTGAAGAGATAAAATATCGCTCTAGGGCTGTGAGGGAAGATCCAGACAGAATTATTGCTGTGCTACAAGAGCTGTATGGTTGTACTGACTCCTATGTAGCTTTGCAAGAGGCCTTCTTCTCGCGACGTCAGCAAGAAGGAGAGACCCTTTTAGAGTTTTCTCTTGCTTTAAGGAGTCTGATGGCAGCAGTAGAGCAAGCTGCGCCAGGCCACATGCACAATGCTGAGGTCCTGTTGCGCGACCAATTTGTGGAGCATGTTATCGACGGTGCACTGCGTCGTGAGTTGAAGCAGTTTGTGCGCAGACAGCCTGCCGCTGATCTGCTGGAGGTTAGAGGTGAGGCAATCAGGTGGGAGCGTGAGGGTTTGCCGGGAGGCTTGAGGAGTAGGAGTCACTCTGTCCCGTTGGTTCTTGGGTTGCAGTATGGAGTCAGGGGTGGTCCTCAGGTGGTTGCAGATCCAACTCCAGCATCCGAGTTGAGTGAGATGCGGGAGATGCTCAAAATTCAACAAGAGCAGCTGAACCAGCTCACTCAGAGCCTCCTTCAGTTGCAGAATGCTCCCCAGCATAGTCGCCCCTCTCATCGTGGCCCCATCATCTGTAGAAGATGCCAGCAGCCTGGTCATTTTGCCAGGGAGTGTGAGGGTGTACGGGCTGCCCCTCGTGCTCGATCGTCCGTTCCTTTTCGGTCGAGCAGGCAGCCTCAAGGTAGCCAGCCGTCGGAAAACTAGCACCCGCCGAGTTGCAGAGCCACAGTTCGGGGGGTGCAGCCACTGGCTCAGGGGTAGCTGACATGGACGAGTCTTCTAAGCTCATGTCAGCTTGTCCTCATTTGGATGTGAGTATGGAAGGTGTTAAGGTTCCCTGTTTAATTGATACTGGTTCCATGGTGTCTACAGTCACGGAGAGCTTTTTCCTCCAGCATTTTGAGCCGTTGGGACCAGAAAAACTTCGGTCCTGCCATTGGCTACAGCTCAGAGCAGCCAATGGATTGGCCATTCCTTACATTGGGTACCTGGAGCTTGACATTGAACTTTGTGGCAAAGCGATGGCCAAGTGTGGTGTTTTGGTTGTTAAGGATCCCCCTAATGGTGTCTCTTCCCATGCCCCTGGTGTCCTGGGGATGAATGTAATTCGAAGATGCTACCAGGAGCTCTTTGGACAGCATGGTTTGGCTCTGTTTGACTTGCCCTCTGTGTCTGGGGCCCCAGAGGTTGTTGTTCAGGCCCTGCAGAAGTGCCAACAGGCCACTGGGCAGACCCCTCAGGTTTCTGGTAAGGTGAAGGTGCGTGGCAGCAAAGCTTGTCGTGTCTTTGGCGGGGTAATTAAAATTGTCCCCGTCACCTGCTCAGAGCAGTATTCTGGCTGCACAGTGTTGTTTGAGCCTGTGAGCTCAGGTCTTCCTGCAGGATTGCTGGCCTCTCCTGCACTGGTTCGGGTTGAACGGGGCACCGCCTACATTCCCATTGTGAACGTGGGTTCGTCTGATGTGTTGCTCTATCCCCGCACAGTGATAGGTACTTTGCATGATGTTAACGTTGTCAGTCTTCCTGCTGGTGTCACTGAGGTACCATCTGTGGTGGCCACCATGGCATCACAGTCGGTTGTTGATTCTGTTCCAGATCAGATTGGGTCCATGGATTTGTCCTCCCTGCCTGCTGAAGAGCAGGGGAGGGTGAGGGCTCTCTTAAACAGGTACACTCCTGTCTTTTCCGCCCATGATGGCGATTTGGGTTGCACAAATTTGATCACCCATGACATCCCACTCCTGGATGACGTCCCAGTCAGACAACGCTATAGGCGTATCCCGCCATCGGAGTATGAGGTTGTCAAGGAGCACATTAACAAACTCCTGGAAACACAGGTGATTCGGGAAAGTAGCAGTCCTTATGCTTCCCCAATTGTTCTTGTCAAAAAGAAAGATGGCAGTCTGCGCCTGTGCGTAGATTACAGGCACCTTAACAACAAGACGAGGAAAGATGCTTTTCCTCTTCCTCGCATAGAGGAGTCCCTTGATGCCCTGACAGGTGCCCGCTGGTTTTCCACCATGGACCTGGCCAGTGGGTACAACCAGGTCTCAGTGACTGAGGCAGACCGTCACAAAACAGCATTTTGCACCCCATTTGGTCTCTTTGAATGGAACCGTATGCCCTTCGGCCTCTGCAATGCTCCCAGCACTTTCCAGAGGTTGATGCAGCGGATTTTTGGCGATCAGCAGTGCCAATCTCTGTTGTTGTATCTTGATGACATCGTGATTTTCTCTTCCACAGTTGAACAACATCTGGAGAGGTTGGAGGTAGTGCTTGGGAGGCTGCAGACCGAGGGCCTGAAGGCTAAATTGGCCAAGTGTTCTTTCTTTCAAAGAGAAGTGAGTTATCTGGGTCATGTAATTTCGGACCAGGGTGTCTCCACAGATCCCAGTAAGGTGGAGGTGGTAGCCAGCTGGAAGCCTCCCACTACCATTTCAGAACTGCGGTCATTCCTTGGCTTTGCTAGTTATTACCGCCGGTTCGTGGAGGGTTTCGCCAAGCTGGCTGCCCCCTTACATAGGCTGGTGGCTGAGCTAGGAGGAGCTAAGTCTAAAAGGTCAAAGTGTGTTATAGCTGAGGGCTGGACTGAAGAGTGTCACAGGAGCTTTGAGACACTAAAGACTAAGCTAACCTCCGCACCTGTGTTAGCTTATGCCGATTTCTCCCTTCCATTCATTCTGGAGGTTGATGCGAGTCATGGTGGCCTGGGTGCAGTCCTTTCTCAGGAGCAGGGTGGAAGAGTACGGCCGATAGCCTATGCCAGCAGAGGCTTAAGGCCCACTGAGCGAAACATGGCTAATTACAGCTCCATGAAGTTGGAGTTTCTGGCCCTTAAGTGGGCCATGACTGAAAAATTCAGGGAGTATCTGCTGGGGCACAAATGTGTTGTCTTTACAGACAACAATCCATTGAGTCATTTGTCATCTGCCAAGCTGGGAGCTATGGAGCAACGTTGGGCTGCCCAGCTTGCCTCATTTGATTTTGAGATCAGGTATCGCTCTGGTAGAAGTAATCAAAATGCTGATGCTTTGTCTCGCCAGCATTCTCCTGGTGTCCCGGACATGGAAGCCATGTTACCTGGCACGTCACTCCCTAAGCCTTTGCAACATGCCCTGGCAGTGCCAAAGGCTAAAGCAGCCCAGAAAGCTGTTTTTGCTCTGCCCTTTCAGACGCCATCAGACATGGGGGCACTCCAGCGAGCTGACCCTCTCCTCAGGGAACTTTTGGTGTTCTGGAGCCAGAAGCGACGTCCCAACTACGATGAGCGCAAGCAGATGTCTCGACCTGCTTTGGCTCTGCTCAGGCAGTGGGACAGGTTAGTTGAGAGGGATGGAATTCTTTATCGACAGGTTTTACGGCCGGACGGTGCTGAAACTGTGTTGCAGTTGCTTTTGCCTGCTGCCCTGAAGGAGCAGGTGTTGACGGAGGTTCACCAGAGACATGGTCATCAAGGTGTTGAAAGAACCTTAGAGCTGCTTAGGCAGCGCTGTTATTGGCCAGGCATTTCTTCAGATGTGGCACAGTGGTGCCAGACTTGTGAGAGGTGCCAAGTGGCCAAGGACAACCAACCAGAGGCTCGAAGCTACATGGGACACTTGTTAGCTTCTCGGCCTAATGAGATCCTGGCCATTGATTATACGGTACTGGAGCCCACCCATAACGGGTTAGAAAATGTTCTTGTGATGACCGATGTCTTTAGCAAGTACACGCTGGCTTTTGCTACCCGTGACCAAAGAGCTTCCACTGTGGCTCAGGTTCTGGTCACAGAATGGTTTTCCAAGTTTGGTGTTCCAGCTCGCATCCATTCCGATCAGGGCCGGAATTTTGAGAGCTCCCTAATTCAGCAGCTCTGTGGCCTCTACAGCATTGAGAAGTCTCGCACCACTCCTTACCATCCAGCAGGTAATGGTCAGTGTGAACGCTTCAATCGGACCCTTCACAATCTGCTGCGCACTCTGCCAGTTTCCCGGAAGCGGGACTGGAGCTCCTGCTTGCCACAGGTACTCTATGCGTACAACACCACCCCCCATCAGGCAACTGGTGAGTCCCCATTTTTCCTCATGTTTGGGCAGGAACCAAGGCTCCCTGTTGACTTTCTGCTGGGCAGAGTTCCAGATCCTGTTGGTGGTGGTGTCCATGAGTGGATTCAGGAGCACCAGACCCGGCTGCACATGGCTTTTGAGGGTGCCCAAGAGAGGCTGAGAGTTGCAGCAGCGCGCCGGAAACGGAATCACGACCAGCATGTCCGGGGTGTTCAATTTGTTGAGGGCCAGTCAGTGTTGCTGCGGGATTTTAGCGTAAGGGGGCGTCATAAGATCCAAGATCTTTGGAGTTCAGTTGTGTACACGGTGGTGAAAGCTCCAAAAGAAGGAGGCTCTGTGTACACTGTGGCACCTGCGGATGACCTTAGCAAAGTGAAACGGGTACATCAGACTCTGTTGAGAGCTGTGGCTGGTGCCAGTCCTCCAGGTAATGTCACTGCTTCTGTCCCATCTCCTACTGACCAATCACAGTCGGAGGATGAGTTTTCTTGTGATGGGGACTTGTTGGTTTGGAGACAGGAGGGTCCTGCTGCGACCAGTACACAGCCGGTTGCGGTGACTCAAAGAAACCTTTTGTTGCCGCTGCCACTCCCTGACCCAGTCCCTGTGGAGTCGGGCCCCTCAGCAGCATCTGCCGTTGGGCCCCAACCACCACAGGCCCATTTGGTTGTGGTACCCACAACCAATCTTGATGCCAGTGAGGGTGGAACACGACGAACAGCAAGGTCAACTGCTGGTCAGCATTCCAACGTCCATCACCTCCCCAGATCTGCAGGGGCCCTGGGACCTGTGGTGCAAAACTCTCCTGGTCTAGTCTCCAATGCAGTTTCTGTCATTTTTAGACCATGGGACTAGGTGTTGTAAATGGTTATAAATGGTCCATCGTCGGGGCGACGATGCAATTAGCGGGGGTAGAATGTAGCAGGACGAGCCCTGCTGCTCCTCATTAGGAGTAATGCTGGCCTATCGCCACCTGGGGGCACTCTATAAAAGGGAGGCAGAGATGATTCTGCCCCCTCTTGCTCTTCGGTGGGCGGCTCCGCTCTGTCCCGCTTGCCTCACTTCCTGGTGGTCACCGATGCAGGTAGGTTTGCGGCATCTGTTTTAGTCACGCGTTGCATGGTTGTTAGCATGCTCCATTGTTGGTATCCTCTGCTGTTGCAGCTCTGAGCCTTTGGAGCAGGACGCACGCCTCTCCCTCTGTTGCGCAACGACGCACCTGATTGGTATGTACGCCTCACGGCGCTCGATTCATTCATTAATGTAATCGTGAAGCTCTCATTAAAATAGCCTTTTTTATTATTTGTAGGCGCTACGTTATAGCCTGTTTGTGGGTAGGAGGGACGAGAATCCACTGCTGTTTTGCTGCGCTGCTGTGCTGCTGGTTTGCCTCGCCGCTGTTTTGTGCATGTTTATGGTTTGTGGGTGGCCTTCTCCGCCTGACTGTCTGCCTGTCTGTCCGCCGCCTGCATGTTTGCATGCCCACCTGTCCCTGCTATCCGCTACCCAGCCTACGCGAGCCTTGTCTCTCAGCAGGGCTGCTTAAGCTGAACGGTGCTTGGGCTCTGTGAGTTTGCTCTGTCTGCTCGCAGAGCGAGCCGCGCCGACCCCGTACTGTGAGCTGGGGCTGGTGGCCCTTTCCACAGGTGGAGCTGCTGCATGCTGCTCTCTTCCGCAGCGGCAGCCCGAACTGAACTGTTTTATTCTCATTTTTTCTGAGTTGGAATGAATGGACTCTGTGGGGTTAATTTCTTTGCTTTGATTGTTTTTCTTTCTTGTTTTGCATTGTTTATTCTTCTGTTCACCCTTACCTTTATGTGGCAGTTATTTTGGCTTTTTGTGTTTTGCCATTAGTATTGTGTTCATTTGATTTATCTGACTTACTAGTTGAGTTATTGAAGTTATTTTGATTTAGTTGTTTTGGGGCAGCTTGAGTATCTTTTGTTGATAAGTCATTTATTCTTATTTTTCAGTTGCTGCCAATTATATTGTTTTGGTTATGTATGATTTTGTTATTGTTTGTTTTCAGTTTCATTAACATTTCTTTTTGTTGCTTTTTTTCAGTGGCTGAGCCTGGTGGTGGCGCTGGTGATCGGTGGCGGTTTCCTCTCATCTTTTTCGTGTGCTGTGTGTTCTATTTTGAGTTATTTCACGAGAGCGCGTGTGTAGGTTCTTCACGTATGCCTGGGGTGTTTTCAATTTGATTTCTCTCACTGGGATCCCCCTCCTCGACCCATCGCACCTGGTGAGCCTCAGCCACATTCCCTTTATTCCTCCCCTTTTATGGATGATTGTGACTTGTTTTGGTTTTTCTAATTTTAACGAATAATTTTACTCAAATAATAATAAAGAATGATTGTTTTATTGTGAACTGCCTGTCTCGAGCTCCTCTGTACAACGATATAAGTGTACTCGTACAACATACCGAGCTTGGTGGGTAATCCCCTTTGGTCAATTGAAGATTATTCCTAATATTTCCCTGGGTGAAACTCCCAGGGTGGCGTTGTCAACACCCTTGTGCTGCCACATATTGTTGTTGTCATAAACTTTTGATTTTGAGCTGCTCCCCCTGGTGGATGTATTGTTAAAAGCAATGCCAACATACAGGAAGTATGGAAGTGTGAGAGCAGAAACAGATGTATACATTTTCGTGTGTAAATGGAAGATAAATGGGCCTTAAGATGCAAGTGAACAATGCAAGAGGAGGAAGGAAGGATGAAAATTTAAAGCTTTCAGACCAAGCAGCAACCTCTGGTCTGAAAATATGAGACATGCTGAAGTGCTAAAGTCTGCTGTTCCTAAAGTGTCCGCTTGAGGCTGGCTCCAGAATTATCGGAAGTCACGAACATACCGAGGCAAAAAAAAGCCATTTTCACTGCCAAAATAAGCACATTTACAGCCTGGTGCAAAGAATGTCTCCTGTCTGAATCACTTATCTTACTAACAGCACGCACTGTACGGGGGATGAATTTTTTTTTAACTCACCAGTTTATTAGATATTAGGATTATAAATTTGTCCAATCAGAGGCTCAGCTCAGCTCACATGACTGATGGGCACCCTATAGCTGTTAGAAAGGAAGCTCAAAATCTGCGTCATATCCAAGATGGCCCCGTCCAATGATTGGCTTCATTTGACTGAATCAGGAACAGACGGGTGACGTCGCAGAGACTGCGTCCATATTTTAGACAGTCTATGTGGCCTCCCAATTCCCAAGATCCTTTGCCCACCGCTGCTCAGTCCTGAAAGAGAAGAGGGAAATTTGCATAATGGTGACATCAAGTGGCGCGGACATGACTTTTAAATGTAAGTATTAGGTGTAAATTCAGATTTTACTCATTTAAACATCCAACAACAGATAGGTTTAACTTCAGGGGAATTGAAAAAACCTTTAAATTTTAACCCAGTTAAAATATGTGAAGCTGGTAATGCATTAGCATATAGCATAAATTAGCATTATGTTGAGTTAAACATTTTGATTGAATAAAGAACTAAGTTTAGGATTATGATTAGGCAGCAGAGAAATGGTGACGTAAGGGTAAGGGTGGAGACATCTGTTGACACAACCAGGAAATAATCTGAAGGCTCAACTGTCCAATTTAACAACAGTTGACACGGCCTTTATGCAGCCCCTGAATTTGGAAACAGCAACAGTAAGTTATGATGTCTTGAACCCACTCAGTGAGTGAGACAGCAGACAGTGGTGAGGAGGAGAGTGATGTGAAAACACAGAAACATGTGTGACACCTGCGGACGAAGCAGCATCTGGCTCAGCAGTGTGCTTTGTTCTTTTTTTTTTTTTGTGCAATAAAAGTTTGATGAAAATACAAAAGTATGAATGTCTGCTTTTGTATCAGAGCAAAACGAGTCAATCATGAGGCTTCTCATTAAAACAATGAAGTTAAACAGGTTCATTCATACACAAATCATTCTTGTTTGCCAGGTTAGGCTAAATATGAGGCTACAATAAATACTTCACTAGGAGCCGTTTGGAAGTCGATAGAGTGGTTCTTCTTTCATGGTGTGTTAAGACCTCTTATCTTGTCTTGATGTTGGGTCTCTGTTAACAAAATGTATTATCATTTACAGGTCTACATGTTAACGCTTATGGAAAGCGTCTTGAGATAACGTTTGTTCTGAATTGGCGCTATATTAATAAAGATTGATTGATTCTTGATAGTCGTGCCAAAAAAACGGCTCTCCGAAAAGAGCTGAACTTCCCATCACCACAAGTAACTCCCCAGTTCTTTTTTTTTTTTCATATAAAATGAAACGAAACTTAGGGAAGTCAACCAGTGTGGGGAAATGAGTCTGTGGTGAACTTTTCTTGATTTTAGCAGGGTTTCATAAGACGTCTGGTTTTTGTCACAGACTTCTCAAAGGGAGACATATTTAAGGACGCTGCAGAGAAGGTAATGTGGTGTTTATTATATAACTTCTACAAACAGCACATTTTTAAGGCACTGATTTAGCAGAGTCAAAAGAATACAAAAGAAGGTTTTTGTTTTTTTTTACTGAAAACATTTAAATGCAGATAAAAGCACAGGCATGAAAGTAAAGTGAATGTATTTTTCCTCTTAACGTGTGCTGACACGTTATGATGTTGATTCAAAACTACACAGGAAGACAATTTTACAGTTTGACGCTCATAGCCTTTGGGTTTGTCACAAACGAGTTTCCTTCATCACTTCTTCTTTATCTCTATGTCAGAGGTCCTGGCCCTGCTTTTAGAGATGCGCACATATCAAATCTTGTGCCATTTGTGGCTTCTGCTACTTCTCCATGGTCCTGGAAGTGCATTAAAATTTAACCTGTTCAGTAAGTATTGCGAAGAGTATCTCAACTGTGTTTAGATTAATAAGCTTATTAGAATTTACCTGCAGGAATGTAATTTTTTAAAGGAGGCCTAAATCTGTAACCTGTATCTATAAATTAATGGATTTTTCTACATATCTGACTTTTGGTTTATGATGTACGTTTTCTCGATCATCCAAATATTTACATAACCCTTTTGTGCCGCGGCCTTTGGTTCTTATCTTTCACCTGTGTTTGCACACAGAGAAAATCTCAGAGCTGCAGGAGGGCGAAATTAGGCTCTTTGGTTCAGACAGAGCTTCAGAGGGCCGAGTGGAAGTCTACCACAATGGGAAATGGGGAACAGTTTGCGACGACGGCTGGGACATGGCTGAGGCCCAGGTGGTGTGTCGACAGCTCCGATTCCCCGGAGCCAAATCTGTTGTCATTGGGAAGGACTACGGACAAGGTGCCCTGCAATTTCATGTTTCCTCCACCAGGGGGCAGTGGAAGAACTGTATTGAGCGGGGTTATGATCAATGTACTGCATACAGCTCATTTAGACAGAAGAGATCACAGGGCACGTGCGTTTTACAAGTTAGTTAGTTCATTAATCCCTTTATTTAATTTGATTAAACCAAACCACTTCAGCAGAACTATCTTCTGTCAGATCATCTTCCTTGTATTGTTGGAGCAGAAGGCCAATCATAGATCAAGTGGTGATGATGCAGGATCATGAATTCATTTACACATCAGACACGTCTACAAAGCAAAAGTGTCAAAGGTCAATGAACTGTTTTTTTTTTTTTTTTTTTAATATAGTCAAAACAACAGTAAACATTTACAGACTCAGTCAGGTATAATCACTTCATCTGCCACATGGAACCAGCTTGTGACAGGGAGATACAGTTGAGCTTATAGATCTACAGACCCTTGCAGAAGTTTTCAAGTCTTTTTCTAATCATAATGATAACTAAATACACCTAAATAGTCCTAATTAAAAGTTTGCATAACCTTAAATGTTTGGCCTGATAATAACCACACAGCCTGACACACACAGGATTAAATGACTAATAGGAGCGTCCACACCCTTGACTTGTTTGATTGTGATGAGAGGTGTGTATAAATAGTCAGGTTCTTAGTTCTAGAGAGAGCCATGCAAGTTTTATTCAGAGCTGCACAGATTTTCTGAATACTGAGCCAGTGGGAAAGCAAAAGAACCGTCCAAGGAAATGCAAGAAAGGGTAGTTGAACTTTATTAATTAGCAACATACATCCACAGATCTAAAAAGTGCCAGTCAGTAGTGTACAAGCTCAGTAGTGTATTGTTCATGGTCTCTGAACATCAAGCAGTGATTTTGTGCTCCCAAAAGCAAAAATGAACATGAATGAGTCGTTGTTTCCTCCTCTATCCACTGTCCTGTCCTCTCACATTAAAGGCAGAAAAAGCCCAAAAAATAACTTAAAAAAAACCAACAAAATGAAAGCGTGTTTATCTGCTTAACTTCAAAAGATTTGTGAACAAAGTCACAATTTTAGGGGGAAAATGGTACACTGCAATGACAGAAGGGCTACTGATAAATTGGACGGTTGATCTAGCAATCCCTCCTCTAGGACGTGTTCTGTCACTTCTCCGGATAAAAACAGTCATGCTCTAGTCAACAGAGTAAGAGCTGATGCTTAGTTTAATAATTCAAAATGTTTCAGCTGCATAAGCCTGAATATGGGAGTAAAGAACAAGTTAACAGGTAACACTTTTATTATTATTTTTTTATTGTTCTTCACAGCATCTGGACCTATTTGGCTGGACGACCTTGAGTGCAAAGGCACAGAGAACTATCTGTCAACTTGTACTTTCAAAGGCTGGGGACTAACTGACTGCTCCCACAAAGAGGATGTTGGTGTTATTTGTGAAACCAAAGGTACAGTGCATATCTAAACTCCCTCTGACAAAGGGGCCTTTATATTGAACAAATACTGAAGTGATCCTGCAGTGATACAGAACTCCAAGAATAAAAGATTTTTACTACTTTGTTTTTTGTTTTTGTTTTTTTGTAATTCAAGACCCAAATACGACTGCTGACAATTCGATACACGTGCTGGACCACAGTATCACTCTGTCGGATGAGCTCGGCCTAATCTTTGACAGTGGGAAAGGCTGTGATTTCCACATCAAAGCCCAGAGCACTACTGGGAACAGAAATGACAATGGGACCCTGGAGACGGTTGAGACAGATATTTGTGCACACAAGTTGATCGTCTCACAGCTTCCCATCTTCAAAGCTTCAGAGGAGAACACGAGTATCACAGTCAGCATCAGCCAGTCTTGCCAACCATATTTCACCTCCTTCATCAGGTAAACTTGAATTACTAAGACCTAATTTGACCTTAAGTTTGTGTTTATTCAGGAAGTTCTTGAGATGTAAATGAAAGTAACTCTTTGGAAAAAGTCTTTATTCAAACTCAAACAAATTCTATATTCTGGTTTCTGATAGGTACATTTACACCCGTAAGATTGATGTGACCTTCACCTCTGCACAGTGCCTCCACTGGATGGCCTCAAAGTTTGAAATGAAGCAGCTGATGGAGGCCACGGGTCAGCTGTTCACTAAAATCCTCCCAGAAGATCCCTCATTTCAAACCCAACTGTCCCTTTATGAGTATGCAGAGGAGACCGGGGACTTGGTCCTTCAAGAGAACTGTATTCGGTATCTGGCTTGGAACTTCCAGAATCTGACCAAGTCCCCTGTTTGGACAACCCTCCCTGATAAGGTCCTGAGGGCCATTCTAGCCCGCTCGGACCTGGTGGTGCACGATGAATACTCCCTGCTTGAGAGTGTTGAGAGCTGGATCAAAGAGAGGGGCAACTCAACCAGTTTGAAGACTCAAGTTGACCTACTGAATCAAATTCGATTCCCAATGATCCCTGCTGAGAAGTTGTATGATCTGCAATTCAACTCCTCTCTCTACAGCACGTTTCGAGATGTGTATCATGAAAACATACTCAAAGCATTCCAGTTTAATGTTCTCCTCTTGAGCAAACTCAAATCCAATGCAAGGTTCAATGAACAAATTGAAGATTACAAGCCCAGGATCTACACCTCTGAGACATGGAGCACTGCTTTTGCTCCTTTAAATCCACACCAAAACAACCCTAGGGCTTCTAACAGAAGAAATCAGTATAATTACGGTGGTTATTATTATCCTACTCCCAGCCCGTACGGTCAAAGCAGTGCATCATTCACCACACCATTCCACCACAGCATGATCTTCCAAGGCAAAAGTATGACATGGCAGGCAAATGTCATAAAAAATCAAAATGAGTGTTCAAGGTGGGGTGTGAGGTGTCAGTCGTTCCCAGTGGCACGGCTAGTTAACACTATGTACAGCAACCAGCAGGACATCATCTTCCATAACCGGCTTGTGCTGATGTGCCAAGGCAAGTATGTCTGTCAGGTTCAGGACTTTAAGGAGAATATGGCTTATATCCCTGCAAAGAATGGGACCCAGAGTGGCTACCCCTGTCCTGAAGATCAGTACTCGTATCGCTTCGTAGTAAGACCAGAGTATGTTTAAGTCAATATGAGGTCAGTCACTCTCATCTCTAACTAATTTGTCTGCTTCTGATTTTAAAAAAATCACAATGATAAAGTATTATCTTGAACAATTTTGTTTTGATTAACATTTGCATGGGAAATTCAATCTCCAACAAGCAAGTATCTCAGTTTCTCCTCTGCACTGACCTCTGCAATTGACAAAGTTGAACAGGAAGTTCTGTCTCTTCTTGGTTCAAATTGGTGGGTGATAAACACCATTAGTTGGTGAGTTTTTTTTCCAGTGATCCTTCACATTTTTTAACATTATATTTTAAAAAAAATCCATTGCTTTCCATTAATAAATCATTTTTGCTTATTTGAATCCACATTTACATTTAAAAATAAATATTACTGTGACTTTGAAATCAAATAAATTTAAATATTCTTTACGATCTCAACATATATATTGATTTAGATATGTGCTGCACTGCTACTGGTGATCTTAGAGCATGACTTAGAGGTCAATGACGGCTTCAAATGGACCAAATGGTAAATGGACCAGTACTTATATAGCGCTTTTCTAGTCTGTCTGACCACTCAAAGCGCTTTACACTGCTGGTGTCATTCACCCAATCACACCACATTCACACACTGAGGGCAGAACAAACAAACATATACAGGAGTTCATGTACAAAAAATCACTTTGTGTTCATTTGGTGAGCCATATTAAGTCATTTTAAGGTAACTTACTGATGTCTAGTCATCCTTTTTTCAGTGTAATGTCAAAAGTATGCATCATGTGCCTGTTTTCTGTTCATGTAATGGATCCTCTCTCAGAATGTTTATCAATAAAAGGGATTTGCAGATCAGTTTGTCTGTTTTCATGCCTTGATACAGAACTGTTTTTTCTTTCATACAACCCAATTCCAAAAAGAAAGAAAAAAATGTATTGTGTTCCATTGCACGCTGCACAGCAAAAAACATGATCAGGCTGAAAGTTGGTATCACTTTAAATTCAGTGGGTGTTGTAGTGATGATGATGGAGAAACTGTAAGAAGCCGTAGCAGCTGGAGTCTGTCAGGTCCATGGCAGCAGGCCGTCCACAGCAACAATCCAAAGAACCTAACAGACAAACTCAGAGACTCCCAGAGAGATCCATGGTTAATAACTTTAATGGGACATTAAGATTAGAAGTTAGAAACAAAGGTTTAACAGTACTTTGGATAAAAATAAGATGGAAGGCGACTCACTGTGTACCCTCATGTTATCAGTGCTGGTTTAAAACCTCCTCTGGTGCTGGATTCACTGAATATTGAGACTGATGCATGGTGAGGATGTTTCATTTAGACAACTGGAAATGAAGATTGAAGTGATTGAAAAAACAAATCAAAAACTGACACTTGTTGTAACTCTGAACATAACTAATGTGAGCCAGTTTAGTCTAACACATGCAGTCAGAGTCTCAGCTGGATAAATCTACCAATGAAACTGGACAACAGGCAGCAGAGGTTGATAATCATCTCCTTTGGCTCAAGCTGATTTTTGTTAGAAAGCATTTTGGATGACTTAAAAATCACTTAAACCCTATGTTTAATTTAAAAAAGTGAAAAGAGAGATAAAATGTTGAAAATGTAATTAAAATATCTTCTCATTGTGAACTTGAGGCCAGTAGCAGCATTTAAAAAATCTTGGAAGAGGGAGATTGAAACACTGAAAAGATGTTAAATGTTAAAAATAAATAAAAAAATAAATAAAGCCCAAAGGAACATTTCTTAACTAATCAGGTCATTACGCAACAGGTTGGTTTCTTGACAGGGTATCAGAGGGGGGTCCAGAGAGTCCCTCAGCAGTGAGGATGGTAGTGAAGAGGTATACATCACTCATCTGTGAGAGACTGTAAGCAAATAGTTTGACATTTTCAGAGGATATTCCTTCAAATAGCCACTGAGTCTTATTGTTCGTCCTCATAATGTTATTAGAAAGAAAAACCTGTTAGACCTGCAGTTATCCTCATGTATTTATCAAGATGTTTCATAAATTAATGAAAAATGTGTCTTTTTTATTTTTTGGTCAATCCGAATATTCAGATTGACCTGATCTGCATGTTTTCAGGTGTGTGTGGGGGGCAAACTGGCACCTGTCAGGTGCACCGCTAACTACTGCACCACCATGCCCTCTCATGTGGAAATGGACCAGTACTCATATAGCGCCTTTCTGGTCTGTCTGACCCCCCAAAGCGCTTTACACTGCTGATCTCTTTCACCCATCCACACCACATTCACACACTGATGGCTGAGACTTTCTACACAATGGGAGCCATCAGTTCTATCTAATACATTCACACGCATACACACACCACTGACCAACAGTGGGAGCAATTTTGGGGTTCAGTGTTTTGCTCAGGTACACTTCGACATGTGACTGCAGGAGCTGGAATCAAACCTTCAACCTTCCAATTGAGAGGCAATGACTCTACCACTGCCCCCCAATCTCTCATATGAGAAGATGTGCCTTGTGGTGATGTTGACTAAAGCTTTAAACAGCAGATATTTTCGATGACGTGCTGCTGCAGTACAAAAAAGACCCTACTGATGGTCCTGTAAATGACCCAAAGAGTTTGTAACAAGAGTGTGAAAAAGCAGACAGACTAAGCTTTGGACATGAACAGGTATCTGAAAGGAACAAAAAGAGCAGGGCTAGTCTGTCGCTATCTTCAGCTAACTGTTTTCTTTCTGCAGCCTCAAAGGCTGTCTTGAAAAGCAGAAAACACAGGAAGCATAATGGTTTAAGTGTCAAACGGTTGCTCCTTTTAAAGAACTTATCTCCCTGTTTCCGTGTCAGTTTGCTCACAGTGTAGTGTTCGGTCATATGAATTAGTTACAGGAAGGGGAAAAAAACAGTTGTTTTTTTTTTAATTGGGATTGATGGAGGATGATTTCACTTTTCTCCTTGTGAGTCATGGAATCTTCCCAAACGTTGATGTTCTCTGCACGCCAGACAGTTTTCACATCTTCCTGCATTTTTCTTACGCAACAGATGGTAACAACAATCTGACAATATGCAGGCTTACATGCCTGGACAGGTTGGTTTACAGCTACATACTATAACACACAGTGACTCATGAGTTTCTGAGAAGGCTGTCTGCATATAACAGCAGCAAACCATGACATCACAAATGATAAGTGATTAGTTTTAAAGGTCATCACTGAATATTTCAACATGTCTATTCTACATAAACACATAAGGACGTACTTACCTACACACTGCAGGCAGGGCTCTTCAGAAACGTGAATCATCTGCAGGTCATTTTGTGTCACTTTTTGTGAAAAGGAGAAAGTAGAGGTTTTTATCACACCATGGATTTGTTGTAGTGTGAGTCGTAATTGGCTCAGCTTTTCTTATTGTGTCATTCTGCCTGACATAACTGGCCACTGATCCAGTCACGACATCTCATGTTTGTCCAGTTTGGTGTTTATGAACAATGAATCCAGTTATCCCATTAAACTGTGCTATCTCAAATGGTCATCTGGAATTTCCCAATTAGCTCAGAGTGAAACAAAGAAACAAGTTCCTTGTAATAACAAATATAACCAACAATAAAAAAAAAAATCCATTAAATGTGTTAGGAGAACGAGGTGTGGTTGTTTTTGTCATTTAGACTTCCCAGCAGTGAACTTGAATCAGACCTTTGTTTTTAAATGGAACGCATGTTATTATCATTCACACAGTTTGGTAAATACACCTACCCAGTTTCTGTTATGTCTGCTCCCTCCATTTGTTTAGACAATGCTCTCTTCTGCCTGGTAAAGGGCAGTTCAGTCATGACTGTAGTCGCTTTAAGTGGTGTTGAGGCAATTGTTAAAAGACCTAAACTGGTTGGTGTTGAATCTGGTATCTATGAAATGCAAATGATTGTTGCGTTTCAGCCTCTCATTTACACGGAAACGTTTCAGTCAACCAAAAACACCCTCTGAGGTGAAATTTTTCTGATACGCTACAGCCACTGTTGCCGTGTCAACAGCAAGCCAAATTTTAAGTGGAAACGCTGAAGTCACTACACTTTCATTGTGGGAACTTTTAATTGCCATGCATGAACCAGACCACAACAACGGTTCAATGGTGGAATACTGGGTTCTGCTTGTGCCTCTGAATCTGCTGACTGCCTTTAACAAAATGTGCATCTGTTGCTCCACTTCTGCTCTCAGATAAGACGCATTTAATATGAACACCAGATGATCAGCCCACCTCTTCTTCGGCGTCAGGCTACCAAAAGACTCTACAGTTATATCGCCACCTACAGGCCTGGCATGCATACTACAATTTTTCCATGTAAACAGATTTTTTTTTTCTCTGCGTTTTTTTGCGTGTTTGAGTGAAACGCTGCTGTGTAAACAGGGCCTAGATCTATGGTAGCCTGTAAGTGTGCATTAACCTTTATCCGGTTGTTAAGTGGTTTCCGGGTCCATAATTCACTGTTCATTCATTATTGTTCTAAGTTATGAAAGCCACAAATAGCACTGGGTTACTCCTCTGTAAACGACACCTAACTTACAGCTTGTGCTGAGCAGTGGTCATGTTAATTTCTCAAACTCACAAGGTGATGAAATAACGTACTGGCCTCTTTAATCGTCAGTATGTTGACATGAACTGAAATGGACAAGATTCATCGTGTATTGTTTGTCGGCATGATATTGAAGTATCTACAACTTACAAGCCTGCAGCTGAGCCAGTAGACTCATAATTTGACAGCTCGGTATTAATCCTTAATGACCTCACTTGCCCTAAAATACCTTTTTACATACACTCTTGTGTTTACGAATGTACAGATTTCAGTTACACCTGAACTGTACCCTTTATCATGCCTCCAGGGAGGACACACACTCGAAACTCTGTTTGAGTTAAAGGAGTTTAGCCTCTTTTTAACCCTAATCAAAGAATCAGCGAAAAAAGAAGTGAATGTGAAAAGATTTACTGTTAACTTTGAAAAGAGTCTGGGGTACCGGTATGGCCTAGCAGTTAGGTTGCGTGAAGTTAGCCCTCAAACGGGGCAGCCCTCGAGTTAGACCCCAACCTGGATTCTTTCCTCACATGTCCTCATTCTTACTCTGTTTCCTGAGCTATGCACTGTCCTGCTGTCGCTGAAAAAATGCAAAAAAAAGGCACAGTGGGAAACTTTTTTTTCAGTAAGGTTCAGAGAAAACATTTTCTCAGTAACCATCTGGTAAACAGAGTGAAGCCATGGCAGATTAAAGGCTTGGATAAGGCCTGGATAAAGCTTAATAATAATAATAACAATAGTAATGATATGTTGCGTTATGTTGCGTTATGTTGCGTTACGTTGCGTTACGTTGCGTTACGTTACGTTGCGTTACGTTGCGTTGCGTTGCGTTGCGTTACGTTGCGTTACATTACGTTACGTTACGTTACGTTACGTTACGTTACGTTACGTTACGTTGCGTTACGTTACGTTGCGTTACGTTGCGTTGCGTTACGTTGCGTTATGTTACGTTGCGTTACGTTACGTTGTGTTACGTTACGTTGTGTTACGTTACGTTGTGTTACGTTACGTTGTGTTACGTTACGTTGCGTTACGTTACGTTATCTTATCTTATAATTCTCACAAACATTCAGAAACATATTATAAGACAAAATTCAATTAAATAAAATTTTCAAAATGTAAAAAAAAAAAAACATCATTGTAAAATCAGGAAACACTTCTGTTCAGAAACGAATTTACACTGTCTGTGTTTTGTCTTAATCGCAGCTCCAGACACTCCTGTCATGGTCCAGCAGTGTTGTGGACTGTAGAGGAAATGACTGTAGAGTTATTTAGTTGTATTTACCAGTATGAGTCTGCTAAAGTTGAATAAAGTAAAAGTTCCTAAGAATATACCTCATGTACTTGTTAAAGCAGTAAGTCCACTGAGTGGAGCTGAAGAGTTGGGGATGCTTGGACAGTACAGCAGACTCATTGTGACCAACTGTTGTGACGCCCCCTTATAAGTGGTCAGTATCTAACCCCAGTCTGTGAGGTCATATTAATGTTTCCTCTGTCTTCTGAGCAGATGTTTTTCTCCTGTCCCTGCAGTGAATCCACAAACACTGGCTCACTCTCATCAGTAAGATGTGAATAGCTGCTCTGACAAATGGAAAAAAGGCGGGAATTACCCCTGGGCTGCGGCTGGGTCACATCAGAAAGGGAGGCATGCAGCGCAGGAGGTATTTCCTAGAAGTTATGTGATGGTCAGGTCATGTGGCATGTGTGAAGGCAAGGTGGAGTCAGAGGATGCTGGTCAGTGCCGCAGCACCCACCACTTCCCACAATGAGACCCTCTTTTTCTGTCTTACCAGGCACTTCTTTCAGGGTCTATTCCTGGCCCTAGCAGGTCTATAATTTAGAGCACAGAGGTCCTGATTCCTGAGCCCCTTTTTGGAGTTTGAAGTGGGTAATGTACACAGGGGGCTGCTTACATTGCACTCCTTCAACAAATCCACCCTCTTTCAACAAATTAAAACCAAATGTTGATACAATAATCCTGATTTGAACGGGCGAGTTAAACCCTGCTCTGAAGGGAGAGTAGCTGTGTGGGAAATAGCTCAGGATGGTCATGCTGTGAGGTCATTTGCAAAATGCTCAAAAGTCAGGGACATGTCTGGGATTTGAACAGAGCCCACCACATTAGTCAGCACCTCAGTGCAACGGAAGCCCACTGTTTGGACAGAGGGCGGCAGGCTCTGCCCTGAAGAAGGCGTCTGCTATTCCTCTGATGCAGAGACAGAGAGACACTTCTACTCATCTGGTCTTACATGTTTCACTTCCCCTCACGTGTCTTCAGTTTGACCCCACGCCCAACATCTGTGTTGTTTTCAGAGTTACGTTTTTTGTGTCTGGTAACTTCCACTCTGCTTATCGAGTCATACATGCTTGCAAAATATCAAACGATTTGGTAACTTTCCCAGCTGACGGCAATCTAATTCCAAAGCAAATACAACTTTAAGAATCCCTTCAGGATTATTCTAGAAGTATTCTATTTGAAAGGAGGCTTTATTTTCCTGTTTCCCTTACAATTATGCCCTCTCCCTGCTTTCTTCTTTCCAGACATCAGGTTACAGAATCCTGTGGAAAAGCAACCAAGCACAAAAAATGCTCAACTATGAAAAACAGTGGAAATATTTGCCAGGGCAGCCAGGAGGCTGACTGTCAGTGGCCAAAAAATGATGTCAGGGACCAAGGCAGGAGCAGCAGATACAGTCCTTCCTCTGTTTTTCTCTCTTTTTCCCTCTTCACCGGCATCAACAGCACTAATCATCACACAGCTCGGTGATCCTCTGTTCTCAGCAAAAATCGAGATAGGAGGTCGTAGCATCTGAACTCTTATGGTCTTCAGTTTCCAGAGATGAAATCGCAGTGACAAACATTCACATGAGAGCGCCTGTTTCCAACAAAGAGATGAGAAACAGCAGAAGAATTTGACTTCAGCGTAAGTTTTCTTCACTGTAATGCGTAGGGGTTTAGGTAGCTGGGGAAATTGCTACCAGATTGAATGCATTAAGTTTAAGAGGATGATGTCACTTCTCTCCACTCTGCCTCTCCACCTCCACCTCCTCCTCCTCCTCATTCTTCCTAAATATTTCATTTAATTCAAACAGCATTTTTACTGAGCTGAGTGTGTGTACATAAATACTTTCACTGAATTCAAGCCAGCCTAAATATACTCAGTGACACCCATCTTAGTATCCCCACATAAGCTGTTAATCATTTGATACATTATGGAAAAAACCCCAAATGAGTACATGAAACTGGTTGCTTATATTGAGAATATAGTTCTTCTTTTCAGCTCTACCTTCAGTTTCAGCTCATTATTTATGTGCAGGCCCTGAAAGAGGGTCTTTGCTGTGGAAAAATAGAAAAATATACAGTGTACACAGTAAGTATACTATCTCTCTATCTGACACCTTCCCTCTTGCAGAGGAATCAGATTTTAAAATGACTTTATAGAAATAATCCGTCTTGATACTGATTGTATGGTTTGCTTTGGTAAATTACAAATGATTCATTAGTTCTAATAAAAGGTAATTAAATCACCAGATAAACCTCCTCACAGGAGCCTTTAAGCATCATGTCCCCCTCCACAGTGAGCATCACTTTAATTTAGGACATGAGGTGATGACAGGAGAATTTACATAATATCCAAATAGTACATGATGGGAGTGAGCACTAGTGACATAATGAAGCTAGATGACAATTTGTGAATTACCACAATGAGTGAAGCACATGTCTGGTGGATGCAGTGTATAAACAGCTGATCATTCAAAATGATAAATCAGTGTGTTATGTTCTTCACAGGTTACATCATATGCTCAAAAACAATGTCAAATGAGTTTAGAGAAGGTGGGGAAGGTTAGCAGAGCTAGCACCACCAGCCTTGAGCTCTCTTGGCAAATTAACTTCCATACGTGCTTGGCACAGCTTGTTCTGGATGAGATAACAAGACACCACCATCACTCGATGTTGTCTCCATCGTCTGCACTACAAGATAACAGCTGTCATCTGTGCTAGTTTACGTCCATACATTAACGCATTTAAGACAAGTAGGACGGTCACTGGTCAGGGCTACGACCCTGGCTGATGTTGGGTGTGTTTTAGTGGAAATAACGCACACATCCCTTTGACATGGAGTGAAATGTCCTGGCACAAAAGAAACAGGAATCTTTGTAGTGGACAAACATGTCTCTACAGGACTTGATGCAATCTGATACTGGATAAAATATTTCTGCTAGCCTCACTAAGGCTGGATTAAAACAGGACTATGTGCATTCACTGTAGCATCTGAAAGCTCAGGAAGCACATTCGTCTGGTTGTTTAACAATAATGTTCCATAACTGCTAGATGTCCATTGAGGTGGCTGTTGGATTGGTTGACCAGTTGTTTATACAGCAACTGAATCAGCAACTTCGAGCTTAGGTCACAAGTTCACCTCCAAAACATTGAGGAAATGCATTTAGAAATGAGCCTGTATGTTACTTTGGAAAACCTACACATTGATGAAAGGTTTGTGAGGTAACCATAACTACGACAGAAAGGAGGAAGTATGGGAGTCAGAGGAAGGTCAGCCTGCGTGTCCCCCTCACAACTTCTTTTCAAACGTCTATCTCAACTTAAGAAATATGCTCACATGCACTCTGGTTGACCCAAGATTGATTAAAACCACTTAAAAGATTATGAGTATAATGATATTTAGTAGCATATTTAGTAAAAAAAAAAAAAAAAAAAAAAAAAAGTTTGTTTGGGGTTAGTGTGTTTTTATTTACTGGGCATTTCCTTCATCTTCACTAAATAATTCATTTGACTTGTTGACCTTATGACCGTCGTTTTCACCATACTTGCAGGGCAGATTTTTCACAATTTCCCTTTTTTAAAACACACTGAAGCACACAGTTTGTTTGCTATTGCTTTAAAAGTGGTATGACTTAGAAAATATTGCAGTCAAACAGAAACGTCTATTAATACAGTGTGGCCTGAATGTTCTCAGTGCCTCCAAAATAAGCTGGGAAAAAAAAATTGAAATGGGTTTAATTCAGAGTAGCCTAACTATGTTGAGTTTATTTCATCCTTGCTGAGAGAGGAGGTTTGATTTGAGTTTATGATTTAAAATGAAGAGTCTAAGCCCAGGTGATCATGGGAATTGGAGGGAAAGACTGGGGTGAACACGTGCATAAAAGTTGAGGTTCTTAGTCATGGAAACTGTTTATGGAAAAATTTCATGTTTGTGTGGGAGGCCTGGGGTGACTTTACATTGTTTGTTTCACGTCACCCCAATGTTTAACACAATGACCCACCTCTTCGTGCGGCGTAATTGTGACAGATGGTGACGGGGGTTGCGGTTAGGATGTGAAAGTTTTGGGATCCCGGTCCTTCGGCTGCTGCGTTTCCTGGCTGAGAGCTCAGCAGGGGGAGGAGCCT
Source organism: Labroides dimidiatus (assembly GCA_030710495.1). Lineage (NCBI taxonomy): Eukaryota > Metazoa > Chordata > Actinopteri > Labriformes > Labridae > Labroides > Labroides dimidiatus. Next base: position 2,697,719 of record CM061163.1, read on the forward strand.
GTGCTAATAAAAGGCGCCTGATCTCAGACGGTAGCAGACAACATATTTAAAGGAATCTGAGTGCAGACATCTGCAGAAATGAACTCTCTGTAAAGCTTTGGGCATCAGTAGTTGATGAGCGGAGCATCAGTCTCTTCCAAACTTCGAACAGTTTTGATTCTTTCCTCTTAGCTTTGCCTGAGTGATTCACATTCTTTTTTTTTACTCTTTAAATTTTAACATCGCAGTTTTCTAAGATGACCTGGACGGCGCACAGTTGTTTTGTCACTCTGGCCATTCTGTTTCTTTGGCGGGTGGAAGAAATTGCAGAAGCCTGTAGCTGCTTCCCGGTGCATCCTCAGGAGGCGTTTTGCAATTCGGACGTCGGTAAGTAATTTAACGAGCAGAGTAAGTGAATGTAAAGCAGCATGAAGTCAGTGTTTGTTTGTCTACCTGATGTTGAAGGGACTGGGTGGTTTGATCCAAGTGGGAAAACTCTGCCAACTATCACCCCACTTGTGTTTACAGAGGAAAGGTTAGGGCCATGTTTTTATAGTAAATTTACGAGAATAAAGTTGTAAATTTACACGGATATAGTCATAAATCATATAAAAAAAATCATATTTACCAAAATAAATAAATGAAAATCTATTACTTTATTCTTGTGGATTTATGACTTTAATTTCGTGTATTTATTACTTTGTTCTCGTAAATATGACCTTTTTTTCTTTGCCCTAATCCTCCGTAATATTACAGTAACAGAGGGAGGAGAATAATCATTTCTATCACCCTGTTCTTTCCATTCCCCCTCTCTCACTCTCACTCTCTCCCTTTTTTTTTTCTTGAATCATTTGTTGATGTTCTTGAGACTGAAACATGGCACTCAAATCTCATCATTCCTTTTATGGTTGCTGTCCTTTCAGAAGATATTCACAGATGTTTCCTTCCATTATAAGACATCCAGTTTAAAGGAAAATTATTGATAGATTATTTGTATTTCATAAGTTTACATTTGTGGGGTTTGTTTCACACACAGAAAGAACATGAGAATCAGTTTATTGTCCAGTTGAGGAAACTTTGAGAGCGGGTCCACAGTCTGACCATCCTGCTGCACTCATTCATTAACCTCTGAATGGCCACTGAAATGTCCATGGGAATAGTTTCCCTCTTACCTTCCTATTACAAAACTCTGCCTGTTGCTGCCTTCACCTTCAGACCCATGAGTCCCAACAGTGACCAGCCTGTGTAGCTATCCAACCAAAGCTCTGCTGAGAGTCTTTTTTCTTGCTTGTGAGGCAGATCAGTGTGTGTGGTATGTGCACAGAAGCTGTTTTATTCAAAGGTCTCTCTCTTCTGTTGGATTCCACGTCTGAGGCTGAGGAAACCACATTATCCTACTGAAGTTTACTGCAAGGCAGGGATGTGTGTCCAGACCTTTTTCAGAGGCCCTCATTTGATTTAAAAATAAATAAATAAATAAATAAAGAAAGAAAGAAAGAAAGAAAGAAAGAAATAAAGAAAGAAAGAAATGAAGAAATAATGAAGTTATCATTTGTGAAAGTAACCTGTGAATATTCTATTTGATAACTTTTTTCTTTTAGCGATTTCTAGAAAAAGTCAGTCACTAAGTGATGTGACTTCTGAAATAAAACCACTCCTGTCCCTCTATTGTCTCTTAATACCAGATGATATATCATCAGTTTTCTGCAGCGTTACATGCTGTGTGAAGATCCGCACACTCTGCTTCTTCTTAAGGAACATTTTCTCCATTAGGGGGCGATACAGGGGAAAACACATCAGGATTTTTTTATGGCAGGATCAAGATCTGGATTTTATCAGGATTGTTTTTCATGATGTTTTAAGACAATTGTATCTTTTAACATTCTGCATTATGAAGAATTTATGTGCATTCATTTTGTAGTTTCTCCACCATTTCATAACTTTAGTCCAGTTTGTGTCCTTAAATGTGCATTGTGAACTCTGGATGTTCATTTTGCACGTTTTCATATCATGATAAATACATTCGTTTAGTTTCTGCAGAATGTGCAGAGCTTTAGCTTCATACAGGGAGCCTGTGCTCAGTCCAAATGTGGTTTTGTGAGATGTTACTAAACTCTGGTTTAGTTTGGGCACTTGACAGAAAATGTAAATATACACATAATTTAAACATGATTAGTTTCAATGCCATAGTTGATAAACAGGACATGCTGAAAGGGAAAGGTACATAGCAGCAGTGTCTTTTATAGCTTTCCTAGAAAGGGTTTTTACTTTGTAATTTCAGCCTGAGAGAGAGAGAGAGAGAGAGAGAGAGAGAGAGAGAGAGAGAGAGAGAGAGAGAGAGAGAGAGAGAGAGAGAGATACTGCTGTTCAAATGGTTAACCGTTACTTCCTCTACGCACACAAACAAAAATAATCAAAAGAGAATTTCTGACACACGTTTCTTAGAAATAGAGTCTTTTAAACCTCTGTACTATTTTGAATCCATGCAAAAATATTACTTTTCTCATCATTGTTCATATTTGCATTATGCATCATTTCTTTGGTGGGTCAGAATAGAAAGAGCTCCATCCACTTACAGCAGAGCAATGTTTGTCACATGACCTCCTGATTCATGCTTCCCAAACAGTCTCTGTGAGTTCAGGTCCTAACATTAACACCTTAACCCCCCCCCAGCACCTCCAGCTCTTTCTCCTGCTTCAGCACCATGGATAGACCCTCATCCTTCCATTTAACACCTTTTGTCACAGTCAGCCTCTCTTGTGGGCTGATTGTGGGTTGTCTGTGTAGCTTCTGTCACCTGCAGTCTTCATGACAACACTCGTTTCTCTTCAGCTGACATTTTGAAGAAAGTAGTTCACATTTAAGTGATCTTCTTCTTCTGATTCTGATTCTTATTATGTTTATTTGCTGACGGCTGCAAAGAATATGAAATAATTCTACACTCTAAACAATGGTCTCCTTCAGCCCTGCCTGGCACTCATCTTTGTGCTCTGTTTCCATTTGAATATCCACTACACTGCAGATCATTTCTGTTTCACTCTTAAAAAGTTATAAATCACAGCGTTAGTGTGTAGATAACCACTTTTCTTTTTTTTCACATGCTCAACTAAGACTTAAGGCACCACTACTTACTGTCAGACGGTTCACGGAAGTGAAAGCATTATTTAAGTTGAGTGTCTGGAGCCAACTGCAGATGACTCAAGAGCATGAGTAAGCTGAGAGTAAACTTCTCTTAACTGAAAGTTTACAACATTCGAGAACAGTTTAAATTTGCAGAAGTAGCATTTTTATCATCCTCTCTTCAGGGTGGGGGTGGGGTCGAGGTAGAAGTCCAGATTAAAATAAATCCTAACATAAAGGGGAAGCTGCTGTCAAATGGAAGCATTCATGGAATAGCCTGAACACAGTTGTAAGAGGACTCTCTACCTTTGCCTTCATCGACTTAGCCATAGTGTCGTATTATCAGATATCAGATAAATTAAACCTTGAAGGTTTGTTTGCCAGTCACATCAGGCAGCACAGGACAGATACTTGTACTCATAAACTGAAACCCAGTCTTGTTTAAGTCTTTAGCTGCTGGTCATATGTTGCACTCTTGATATGGTTTCTACTTTATTTTATCATTCTTATTGATCATTCTTTAAAAGTGAGCTAGTTACTTTTGTATTTGTTTACATTTCTGTATTATTGTTATATCAGTGGCCATGCAAACGACACCCTTGCTCACATGCCCGCTGGTTCACGATCATATGATGGTGACTGATTGAAAACCTCAGACTCAAAGCGGTCCTCAGCTCATGGTTTTCTTTGCTCTACGTTCGCAGTAATCAGGGTATAGGTCGTTTTTCTGTCATTCTCCAGAGTACTTGGATCCCTCTTGGTTATACACATTGAATCAGGGCGAGTGCACACCAGAGAAATGCAGCGCAGGAAGCGGGCAGAACAGCAGGACGGGATTTGATTGGTTTAACAAATTGGATCCTAACCACTAGGATTGGTTGGTGTTTTCCCAGGTTTACTACTGCTGTAGACAGCAGATAGTTTTCACTCTATTTTAAGAGCACATCATGCATTGATTGACATCAGAACATAAAGATCATTTTAACCAGAATAACAGAAAGTCTAAATCTGATTACCAACCCTGACTTTAAATATAAAAAGGTGCTCATTTAATGACGCAAAGTGACCTCCACAATTAAAAACCATAAGAACAAGAGTGTAACGGTTATTTATGCAGATTAAATGTTACAAACCCCTTTCTAAATCAGACAAGACTGAGAAACATCATCACATCCTTGTAGAGGATCAGGTTTGAATTCATAGCTCAGTTTGTCTCATTGGCAGTCTAACCCCCTTCGTGGCTTCTTGGAGAGGAAATGCATGTAAAGGCCCTGCAATTACATGACATGCATTTGCTTTCTTCTCTTTAATCGTTTGTTTTTTTTAAAGCCCTCCCATAACCACACCACAATGTTCAAAATAATGTGTTTATTGTTTCAGTAACTGGAAAATTACAGTTCTCTTCATTCAGTTTTTCTGTCGTGTATGATTTTTAAAGCACTGATTGTTCCTGTAAACATCATCCAGTCCTGTCCTGTCAGATGGAGACTGTAAACCAGCAACGAGGAACTAAACTAGAGGATTTATCAACTCCGTACAGTATTATCAATGTATCAGTGAGTTAGGAAGGCTAAATGAAAGCACGTCTTGCATTTTCTGCTGCTGCTTTTATGAGAAGATCCTCCTGATGCCCAGTGATTTAAAAACTCCTTTTCATAGTTTTTCATGTTAAATATAATTTTAAAAACTAACTTCAACCCCCCTGAAGTGTTTTTTGGAGCCCAAACGTTTTGATAATGAAGTAATAATACTGTAAGTCCTGTATTTCAGTGTTCTTACACACTGTGTATAGTTTGACGTGCCCTACTTTAGTCTAGTAAAAGGAGATGTGGTCTGTGTGATTCTGCACACTCAGGAGAACAGGATTACCACTAATCCACTGTGAAGCCCAAAGAGCTGGAGAGTCTCTGTTCTCAGCACTTCTCACTCAGAGCATTTGACGGATTTTGTAAAACAAAATAATCTGAACTCATAACATGTATTTCGTCATCTCACCTTGTGCATCTTGTATTTCTTCACTGCTGCCCAGCTTCTTATTTTTCACACTCCCCTGACTTCCTTTTGCTGTGCTCTCTGCCTCATCTTTTCCTCGTCATCTTCATGTATGTGGCTGTTTTACTTTGAAGACGTCTCTCCTCCTTGTGCACACAGGACACTTGTGTGTGAATGTTGACCCTGCACTGCAACTACCGTCCATTTTTTCCTTTGATCCTCTGTAAGGAGGATGGAACCGCTCTCATTTTCTGTCTCCTTTTTTTCCCCCCTTTCAGAGTTCACTCTTTATCCCCTTAAAAGGAGATCTTCTCAAAGCTTCTATTGTCATCAAATTAGGGAACATGTGGCTTGCAGCTCCGTATCGTCCATCCAGCAGAAAGAAAATTAAGTGGCTTGATCTTGTTGTTTGGAGAGGAGTATGGCTGGAGACGGTTGGAGGCTGTCAGCAGCTGCCACCTTGGGAAAAAAAAGGGCTGAGCTCTGAGAACATCTGGTTATCATTAGCACTGTCGCTACTTTTCTCTACCTCAAAGATTCTCAATACGATCTTGTCAATGTAGATTTTTTACTTCAGCAGTCATACACTGATAATCTACGGGTACTGAACTATTAATGGCACATGATTAATGTTTCACAGTCCTTGACCGTCCAGGTTCACATGACAGGATCAGCCTTTGTGAAACACCAGTCAGATTTTTGTCAAGTACACAAAGACTGAGCTCAAGAGCTCATCTGTATGCCTCTGATAATATTTTCCACTTGAAGCGTTGTTTTTTTCCTCTTTGAATCTGGAAGCTGCAACTGTAGAGCGTAAGAGAGAAGGAGAGAGGGAGCGGTTGATTTGCATGTCAGCACCTCTCTGCAGAGAGGCCTGGGGGCGAGCATTCAAGTTCAGCTTTTTCAAAGATTGCTGACGAGCTTCCTCCTGTGTCGGCCGAGCAGCCTGGGAGCAGGCAGTGCACATTCCTCCCTCTGATTGCAGCTGATGAAACTCTCATGTGCCTCTTTCTTCTGCACCTGGTACATGAGAACTTAAGATTCAAGCCACAGCAGTGAATCATGGCCAACACCAACACCTGGGCTGGGCTTATATCAGAGACATATCTAGATCAATCTAGATCAACAACAGTGTCTGAAGATTGGTTTTGGAGTACAATGAATGTAAACATGGGTTGTTTTTGTGTTTCTTTAGTTATCAGAGCAAAGTTAGTTGGAGTGCAAGAGGTTGAGGTTGGAAATAACATCTATGGAAGCCCCATCACACAGATCCAGTATGACATCAAACAGATGAAGGTGAGTAAGATTAAGCTGTTCTCAAATATGAACAACACTGTGGATCTAAACTGGTTTTATTTCTGTTGTTTCAACAGATGTTCAAAGGCCCAGAACAGGAGATCCATGCCATCTACACGGCCCCTTTCTCCTCACTGTGTGGAGTAACTCTGGAGACTAACGGCGAAGAGTATCTGATCACAGGTAGAACTTCTACCACTAATCATACTGTACAAAAACCAAACGTCTTGTTTCTGAACACATCGTATGTACTTTTCTTTTTCCACAGGCAGATTGGAGAGTGATGGAAAGGTGCACATGACCCTGTGTAACTTCATCAAACCATGGGAGGACCTGAGCGCCACCCAGAAGAAAAGCCTGACTCAGCGCTACCAAATGGGCTGCGATTGCAAGGTAAAAAAAGTTAAAAAAGACACATTCAACAAAGAATCAGCCACATCTGAGTGACCACAAACCGAAAGAAGTCTGAAAATGCATACTTCTCGCTGTAAGCACAATCCCCGAGCTTGGTCTCTTTTCTGTTTTTTAGATCACTCACTGCACCTCCATCCCCTGCATGATCAGCAGCCCGGCAGAGTGCCTGTGGTTGGACTGGATAATGGAAAAGACAGTCAACGGACAGCAGGCCAAAGAGTTTTCTTGTATTAAGAGGAGTGATGACTCTTGTGCCTGGTATAGAGGGTCAGTGCCACCCAGAAAGGATTTCATGGACATCGAAGACCCTTAGCTCCACTGCTGTCTAATAATCTGAAGACAGAGAGAAACTAAACACAAATACCAAATACAACAATAAGTTTGCTATGAAAAAATTGGATTCCCTTCTTCAGAAAGCCACGGAGGTTGTGCTTCGTGGTAAGGATTAAAAAGGGGGAAATTATTTTATGGCCTTTTTTATTGAAACAACAGTCTTATGAATTCAGCACTTTCAGACACTTAAATCCAAAGCACTTCATAATAAACCACTCCTCCCTCTGCTGAAATAAACTGATAACTATTCACTTAATCTCTGTGTTCATACAAAACATCAGTTACTAATTTACATTTACTCTTTTATATGCAAGAGTGGAGCTAACGCAAGGAGCGAAGCCTAGCCACTCGTGTTTCGAATTCTTTTCATGCTGAGTACACAATTTTTTATAAAGGTGTGTGTAATGGTTTAATTTTCTATAATCTTAAATAAAAAAAAGCACTTTGAACACAATTCTCATATTCGTAGCCATATTGTCTCCTATTTAATTGTCTAATAGAGAGGATTGAATCCTTCTTTTTGTATTTTTATATAACAGCTTCTCTCTTTATGCTTCAGTGTAAGAGCCTTTTTAATTTAATAAGATAATAAGACAAATCATATATTATTAAAGAAAAAAAAGCCATTTTGATACATACTGTGACAAATGACACCATTGATAAAGAAAAGACCACACATTTTTATAGCGTCAGTAAAGAACACACTTAATGTGCATAAATGGCCAAACTTTTGGCCTTGTTATTTAAAGAAGAAACTGTAACCAATTTGCTATTGTATTGCTGTACTGAGCAATTGTTTTTTTTATTATAATTATTTTTTATTTTTACTTTGATAACTAATATAAGGCTGTAAAATTGTTCTTCATTTTAAACTGCAGTCATATATGCTGTCTTGTGCTGGTTTCACATGAGACATCTGAAGTGATTTTTGCATGCATATTCATTTGAAACAATACTGTACATTTTTTGACTATATTATTAAATATCAAGCTGTTTCAATGCTTCACATTGACTTCCTTTTTTTTCATCCCTCTAACACTTGTGTAAAATCACAACATTTTTCATCGCTAAGTGAAATTTACAAACTGTTGGTATGCTTCAGGGATCAGTGCAACATTTAAAGATGACACGAATGGTCCAATCAAACACGTACTCTATGCAGCAGGGAGAGCGTAGCCTTTAATTACAAGAAGGATAGACATGGTGCATGTAACAAAACTCAAAGTTGTTCAGTTTTCTACGATTGTTTAAGATTGGGGAAATGATTTGAGCAGCAGTAACTGTTTTGCAACGTTATAACGGCTCTCTACTGCCGCCAAGTGGTTAAAGAAATCACGACAGTCATATCCTCACGAGCCCATCCATGTGAACATATAATACTGTCAATACGATATTCTGTTTGATACGCTAAGACTTGATGATATATATATATATATATATATATATATATATATATATATATATATATATATATATATATATATATATATATATATATATATATATATATATATAGTGAGACTACAGGAAAAAATAAATTAATTAAAATGGTAGTTCGATACGAAACAAAAATAACAAGTATCTGCACATGTTAATATATCGTCTTACACGTCTTTAAGCCTGAAAAGTAACATCTAATTAGGCATTAGGCTATTCATTCCGCGTCATGATATTATATTTTGTTGGTGTGCCCGATGAACGTTACATCAAAGGGCCAGTCCAAGGGGAAGACTTTATTTACCGACATTTTTGATAATAAAACACAAGGAAAAACTGCACCCACACGAAAAATCACCATGAGAGAGCCCAACAGATTTATTATATGTGATGCAGATATACGTTGGGTCGCCAGTTGACGTATAGCTCCAACACGACCTTTATATTCGGCTTTATGAGTTACATTGATAATTGTGAATCTGATTCTCGCTATGGATTGCATCAATGGTAAACAGCGCTGGCTGGAAGTCACGTGTGGTTCTCTCCCGACAGCTCTACGTCACTCCAAGCGCTGATTGGCGGAACCTTTCAGCTATGTAGTGACCTGTTCTACGATTAGTGGTTATATCTGTCAATCATTGTCAGCCCCGCCCTCTGATAATGCAGCATGGGCGAAAATACCAGACCCGAAAGCTACAGCTGAGGAAGCAGATTCTTTAATGTCAACGATTTTGGACGTTTGAACGAAAGGTGGGTGTATGAAGAACGTCTTTATATGCGTGATATCTATAAGGCCATGTCTAAAGAGCTGATTATATTAAATAAACGGAGTAGATGTGGCGGATGAGGATTGTTAGCCACCTGGACGCTGAGATGCTAACCCACATTGCAGCATTGAGGCAGGCTGGAGGCTCTCGCCACGTTAAGCTAGCTCGCTGGCTAATCTTCCGCTACCTCTATGAAGCGTAGAAAGGCTGAAAATAACAAAACAAACGATAGGAATAAATGTGTTTTTAATAAATGAGAGGTAAAGGTGTTGTCCAAGCACTGTGGGTGGTTTGTCAACAAACTTGAACGTTGTGATCGCCATTTACGTATCGTTGGTGTATGTTAGCAACTTAGCGTTTAAGCCACGATGACTGGCCCCACAGAGTTGAGGCTTCCAGATGTGCTATGCATAATTTCGAATGAAACCTGAAATATTAATCGTTGAAGTTGTTGTGTATTTTCGTGCTACTGATAGAATGAATTAAAAAGTGAAGCTGTATCTGTGTTGCATTCAAGTGCTTCACTAGTCGTTCGCGTTGTTAGTCGATGAGTGGATACGTGTGATTTGGGGTGCATAGTGGTAAATGTTTCATTAACGCAAGAATACTATTTAACCTTAAATTATAAAGTGTATAAACTGCGTGTTAGTCTAGAGAAACGTTATGTGCAAATAGAGCAATTGAGCCATATGGAGTCAGTACGTGTGTCTGAAGATTTTTGACTTTAACGTTATCTGTTACATTTTTCCTTTTTTTATTCACTGATATAATATATCGTATTTTAGGTATCTGTTGATATAAGGACTTTCGCTCTGGCATGTTGAGGAAAGTTATTTTGCTGTATAAGAAGATACAGACATGGCAATGAGACATTTACATTATAATTACAAGGTGTACAAGGTATAACCCTTTAACAGCTATCTGCTGTTTTGATTTTATGTTAGTAGTCCCTTATTTTGCTCTGAACATTAAAAATTAATTTCTAATCACCATACTTGACCAGATAAAAGCCAAACATTTCTAAAGTCTGAAAAATAACACACAACCAGGAGCAATTCACAGTCTTTGGTATAAATTAAAACTAAATAAATCTCCCCTCTGAAAACCTGCAACCTGCACATTCTCCACAATTTTTTTCTCAAGAAAGTATTTGACCAATAAATTAGACTGAAATTTTCTCAACTTATTAAACTATAGATGTGTAAGTTCATCTTTTTTTTGTAAAGTGCAGGTGGATTGCTGCTCCATTTATAGAAGCTGGTTTCTGGAGAGTAGTAGTTCAAAATGCTCTGCAAAGAGGTGACTGTAATACATTGAAAGAATGTGTGTGTTGCTCAGACTTGGTTGATTTGCATGCCTGAAAACTGTGATTCCTGGCACATCTGGTGCACATCAAAACATGGCATCCCATTTGTTTCAGTCATTAAAGGAGGACCACTTACATTTGACCTAAAGTCAGTTTTACCAATATTCAACCCATCTTTATAGTTGTTTCTTTTAAGCTCTAATATAAATGTATAACACTTCAAAATAGACTACTGTTTTTCTAAAATGTTGAAAAATGGTAGTGATTGGATTATAAAATATGTGATGTATTAGTATAAGTGCAGAAGTGTCATCGCCAGACTTGCAGAAGATTATACATATTTTTTTTCTTCAATTACTCTTATACTTTGAGGACATAAATATAAAAAAAGGTTCATTTTGGGACATCGCCACAAGCAGATCTTACAAAAGTTAAAAGTAATATCTGTTATAAACACAGGTCTGTATTATTCTATACAAACTAATAGAGGTTACAGTGAACACCTGCCAGTAACTATTTTTCATTTGATTTGCTATATTTAGGTGTTAAACATGTTATCATTTAGAAAATAAGATGATAATAAGACAGTTCAGACAAACGTGTTTAAACAAGGGGTACATGAAAGGCACAAAGATCAAAACTAACTTTTTCAGCCTCTTCCCAAAGCTGTCCTAACACCAAAGAACACGAAAAATAACAACTTTATTCACCTGCTTTACACTGCCTGTCAGTGTGTCATCAGTCAAGTGTCTCAGGTGTTAGCCAATTTCATTCAAAGTACCCATTTCTAAAGGATGCACAGATTCAGTCCTGGTATTAGGGATACAGACTGAAAAAGCTAGATCAGATATATCTGTGGTAATGGACAGATCCATTGGGCAAATCCAGAGGGCTTGTCTCCATCTCATCCTCATATAAAGAAATAGAGAATGTAGAATTAATCCTGATATCAGATTGGATCAGTATTGGTTGGTACCAAAGCAGAGGTGTTGGTGTAAGTATCAGGGCATAGGATAGTTCCATCAGTCTTTTTTTTTCCATGAATGAAATATTCAGGATATTCTTGGAACTTAGATTTTTGTATAAAATGTACTGACAAAATGTATGGACATTTTGTCAGTTCTTCATAATAATGTAAATAAAACATTAGTTAAGTCACTGTAGGATTACTGTCTGTTTTGTTGTTATGACATTCCATGAAAGATGTCATGTCAGGTTCCATAGTGCACCTTTACAGTCTGATCACATCTGTGTGTTGTGGTCAGTTTATCAACAGTGCTGCCTGCTCTTCTGGTTGCGTCACTGCAGTTGGTTGTGTCCCTGCAGGCTGCTCTGTCGCTCTTACTTGTATCAGTATCAGCAGCATGTGAAGGTCAGCGTGCCCTTGTGCATACAATGCATGTTCAGCCCTCCTTCCCTCTTCGTGACGTCACTGCCCACTCTGATGAGCAGCGCTCTCGTGGCACTACATGCCTTTGGTGTTTTCATTGTAATTCCTACATCATGTAATACTCTCACTTTCACAGCACAGGGGCTCTGTTCTGTTTGTTGCAACCTGGAGTTGATGATGCTTACTAGAGAATGAAAGATTGCTTTACTCACCAGCCAGTAAGCATTTGATTATTTTTGTGGGTACAAAAGAAAAGAAAAACGCTCAGAAAATATTCACTGTACTTACCCTGACTGACAATATGTGGATATGTTTGGGTTGTTAGACACTTCAATGGTCTTTTGAGTATACTGAGCAACACAGAGTTTAAAGGAAAAGCAGACACCCAGGTTTTTCTTACTAGTTAAATATCCTTTGATTGTATAATTTGATGATATGCAGCTGTATTAATGATACATGAAAGAAAAAAATATAAAAACAAAGATACAGGCAAAACAAGAATCTGACCTGATGGTTAAAAGCAGCTGTTAACACCCTGTGTGCCCTACACGCTCATCTTCTCCTGACTCGTACACCCCCACCAGTCACTATCCACCCCCACCCTGTTAACAACGTCCAGTGTCTTGCATAACTTCGAGGACAGCTGCCAAGACCCAGCTGGCTCCTGGGATGGACTCGGTGCTTCTGTGTATGTGGCCTGGAGATGTGCCCACTGAAACACAAGCAGACAGGGAGCTGCTATCGGGCACTTTTGGGATAAATTCTATGATGATATGATGAACTCAATACTATTATTTGGTCCTGTGATTTAATACGAAATCCTGTATTGGAGAAATTTCTGAGACGTGTTTTGGTAATAGAGCAACTCTGCAATGATATTTTTTTAAAAAAGGAGGGAGACCAAACAGTACCTGACCAAAAAAGCTTTATTAACAACATTCTATTCATTTTTCTCAACAGTGATGTTCCAACGATGCCTATAGTGGATAAACTCAAGGAGGCTTTAAAACCCGGCCGAAAGGAAACAGGTGATGAGGGAGACCTCAACAAACTCTTGGCGTCTTCTGCCAAAAAGGTCCTTTTGCAGAAGATAGAGTTTGAGCCTGCCAGCAAGAGTTTCTCTTATCAGCTGGACAGCCTGAAGAATAAGTATGTGATTCTCAACCCCAGGAATGAGGGCGCAACGGGCCAGAAGGCCGCTGAGCCCATCCAAATAAAGAGGCAAGGTAAGCTGTGACCCTGAACAGGACATGTCAGCATCTTGTCTTTCTGATCAGGTACTCGTGGTCTGATAATGAAACAAACTGACTCCTCTCTCCTCAGTTTCAGAAAACTTCATTGGGGGGCAGAGCGATGGCATCCCAGCCCCCCAAAAGATGCTCTTTCAGGGGAACAAGCTCACCCTTAAATGGGAGCGTGTGTACAGGGTGGGAGCCGGCCTCCACAACCTCGGGAACACCTGCTTCCTCAACTCCACAGTGCAGTGTCTCACCTACACCCCGCCACTTGCCAACTACTTACTCTCAAAGGAGCACAGCCGTGCCTGTGAGTACTTGAAGTGTTCTCTTAAAGGCTGCCAGACTCAAAGCAGTCATTTTACTGGACGAGGTGCACCCCCACATTGTTATAACTCAGAGGAAATTAGTTTAACCACCAAGCTACCATAAGACCTTTGTGCTCACACACACACACACACACACACACACACACACACACACACACACACACACACACACACGTGGCTGACTGTCACTGTGGAATGCAAACCAAAGCAAATACACCACCACGTTGTCGACGCTAAGCTATTAGCCGTTTATGATGCATGAGAAGCCAAAAAAAAAGAATCACAGTAGGTAAAGTTGTAAAGCATCCTAAATGGGCAGAACCTTAAAGAGAGGGGATTGAGTTCTTTATCGTTTTTATTCTGTCCCTCTTGTATCCCTGTAGTCGCTTTAATAACTGAAATTAAAAAAAAAAAAAAAAAAAAAAAAAAAAAATATATATATATATATATATATATATATATATATATATATATATGTGGTGTTTTAGAAAAACCTTATTTCATCCTCTGTCTGAAACCATGTGTTCTTTTAGAGGACGCAGCCACTCTTCCATCTGATTGGCCAACTCTCTGAAGCCTGTCAGGGGAGAGCTTAGTGTTTGAGGCCTGCCCCTCCAATGTGTCATGAGCCAGTCAGGAGATCCTCATCATTTTATCAAGTCCCATCAAGATCTGCTGCTTTTTTTTTAGAACACTGTTTTGTACAGTTAACAGTCAGATTTCTGCCACACATGAATATGAAGCGTTTGAAAATCTGCACGTAAAGCATGGACGTCCAACAGTTACTTTATATCAGTGTTTAATATATTGGATTATTGGTAAGTACGGCCTTTTAAAAGTATTGTTTTCTAGTTTGCTTCAGACCTAAATTATATAAAAGCAGATCCAGGTGTTGCTTTGATGGTGAAATGTGGAAGGTCAAGTCTCATATTTTGATGTCAGCAAGTAGCAGCACTGCAGGGGTTTACATCTTCATTGCTGTGGGTCTACCTGCCTGAAGATGTGATAGAGTTGATGACTTCATTGTCTTGAGTCCAAAATGAGTAACTGAAGTGGACTGTGGCTGTGACTCATGGTCCAGGGTGAGACTGTTAATACTGTGCCTCCATACTATTGGCTGATGCTCACTTCAATCCACTGAGTCAAAGATTTCTATCGTAATTAAAAGGTCCCTCTTTAGAAATACCGCTCTTATATTGACATTTTTTATAACTAATCTAATCCAGATTGGTTTTCATTTTTAGTTCCGTCTTTAAAAGTGATATTTCATTCACTGAAAGTCTGTGTAAAAAAACCCATCCATTTTCTTTAAACACATGAAATAGGTCACAAATGAATTTCCTTAAAACATGTCAAAGCCATTCAGTCATTTAGGAATTAATCATGGAGCTCGGCTTCACAAACTGTTTCAAATTTCTGTTCAAGTTTAATGGGCGGGTCAGAAATCATAGCCGCGTTACGTCTAAGAGCCAACATTAGCATAACTCCGCCCCTTTTTGCTGCTGGAGGTGGTGGTCAGTCATATAGTTGCAAGGCAGCTGGAAACGGATAACTGCCAGCAGGAGTTATCTGTCATAGCAACACCCACAGGCTTCTGAAGAAACAGGTGGATTTATAGTCTAACTGTATTTGTCTAGGCTGTAACGTTACTGGTCAGTGATCCATGTTGCTAAATGTGATAAATGGAGAAATAAATGATCATTCTGATGGAGGCTGTGAGGAACGAGGCTGAGCTCTATCAGTGTCTGACTCAGAGTCAGTTTCTGCCTCTGATGGATCAAACAGGTAGGGCTGGCTCCGTCCCATCACGCTGATAACGCTAGCTTCTATTGTTACTGTAGGTAACGTCCTTGTACAGTACACGGAGGAAGCTCCCCTTCAGCATGTGGGCGTGGTTAGGCACCTTTAACTGACACGCCCCCAGCGTTCCACAGCAGAGAGAAGAGCTTATTTTTTCATAATTTTCAGACCTCATTTTATCTACTTAGTAATTTATTTTTAATCTTTCACATTTGGCTCAGTGGTCAATGACACATGTTTCTGTGGTGTGACAAACTCAGAACACAAACTGCTTCACACTGACTTTAATATTCAGTATGTTTAAAATATGAATGCTTTCTGTGCTTTTTTTTCAGGTCATCAGTCAGGCTTTTGTATGATCTGTGTGATGCAGAACCACATCATCCAAGCCTTTGCCAACACGGGCAATGCCATCAAACCCGTCTCCTTCATCCGAGACCTAAAAAGTAAGACCTCCATCTTCCTTCAAGTCAGTGTTATTGTGTCTAAGCAGTCAGCGCTGGCTGGCTTCACTGTGGATTGTGTCAGGAGTCGCAGACACCTGATGTTTAAGTGAATGCTGCCTGGGGCACTGTGACGTAACACCGGCCACATGAGCCCCACGTGACAACAGCCAGTTACTGCAGTGTGGAAGTGGAGCGGACAGACTGCAGGCTGTGAATGAAGCCATGAGTAGAGATGAGGTGTGGGCTGCACCTTTACCATGCAGAGGTACTGGCTCACAGAAGCCCCCTCCCCCTTCTTTCCAAGCCCCTCCTCTTGTCTACCTGCCTCCTGCTTCCTCATGTGCTGCTGTACTAATGCACTCTTTTTCTGCCTCCCCCTCCCTCCCTCCCTCCCTCTGCTGCGGTGCCCTCTCTGTCTCCTTGTGACTGCGGGCTGAGAGGAGCAGCTTTAGCACAAAAATATACGGTGCACTTTTTTTCCCTCTATTTTTCAACCCAGGGCATCGAGACATACTGTTTTTCTCTTGTGCCTTTTTTGAGCAGGTTGAATTTCGAGCCCCAGATGCAACAATGCAAATTCTTACAGTGATAATAAGCCATTCATGCCTTTTTCACATCTTCTAGATGTGACCTTCTCATCTCTGAGATAAAACTGGTCATTAGAGATTCTGATGGTTTTTTCCCCGATCAGTGGTGACTCATGGCCATGCAGTGCTGGGAATACTGTGTCGATGATGGTGACCACAGTGTTATTAATTAGCTTCTACTTTCTCCATTAGGGAGAATTAAAACAGAAACAGACGCTTCAGAGCTGCATTAAAGCTGAGGTGATAAATGATGCTGCTGAAGTCTCTGAGTGACTGTAAAGCTTTCATTCAGTCATTGGTTTAATGTTTGTGCGTCATGCATCTCAGATACGCAGCCAGGGTGTACCGTGAAGTCCAGAATGAAAGTCACACTGGAATATGAGACATAGTTTGTTTGGAGTGGATGAAGAAAGGGTCGTACTTTCTGCCTGCTTGGAGACTTCATGTGCATTCGGCAGTGTAGCTCTTGGTCGGTGCTGATTTTGTCCTGTGCCTGTAATTGGTGCGTTTTGACATAAGAAAGTAAAGAAATGATTAATGTTCTCATGGACAGCCTTGTTTTCTTTTTCATGTTGTATAAATTTGCTGCGTATGAAACCAACACCAATAACCTGAGGGTTAACTAACCATAATATTGCTAAATTAACTTCAACAGTCTCAGTGTTCTGACATTTAGTCCGAGGATACACACCAAATGAGATCTCTTGGAATTATATTAGCTCCAGCTTTTCACCAGTGAACATCTCAAACTCACCCACCTATCGGTTTTATGACTGCATCATACGTTGACTCTGAGCAGACTGTGAAATATAAAGACATGAACTGTGTCAATAAAGCAGAAACCCTCCCAAACCAAAAAGAGCTCACAGAGAGCTGAGTCTGAGACCTGGGTCAGAATAAAGGATCCAGAAAACCAGGTCCAGACAGAGAACTGCTCCAAATCTATCAGAATATGAATGCTTTGATATTTTCAGATTACTAATCAGACTGCTTCATAGTTTGATAATATACCGTAGTTTAACCTTGAACTTCAAATCTGTTTCTGTTCATCATCATTTATAGCTTCACTTATTATTTCCTCTCCATAGTGAGTCCATATTTGGTCAGAACCTCGGCTCCAAACCAACTTTTTCATCAAACACTCAAAGTAAAAACTGGATTTAGAATATCAGCAGTTAATATTGATTATTGCTGCTCAAACCTGGTTCACTGAGGTTGGATAAAGAAGACACATTTAATAACACAGCTGCAGACGGTGCTGGTGTTTCAGTGTAAAGTGTGACCCTGTTAACTGGAGACTCTCAGCACAGAATCACTCAGTTCATTTCCATGCACGCAGCAGCCCGGCTAAGGTCATAGTTCGATATCAAGTCACAGTGGGGGGGTCTGGTCTTGTCTGTTCACATGCAGTAAAGACTAGTTTCTGTTCACCTGAAGAGAAACAACATTCTAACGATGATGGCCGAGATGGATGCAGCTGTAGCTCTTCATGTTTTTATTTATGTGTGTGTCATGGTGTGTGTTTGTTGTGTTGGAACTATAGACTGTATGAGTACAGTGACCCTATATATCAAGGTCACCTACTTCCTCTTCTGGCGGAACACCGAGGATTACAGAGACCCACCGAGTCCTGCTGAATCCAACAGCAGCTCGATTGCAAACGCATTATTAAGATGTGTCAAACGAGCTATGTAGAGTCTGTATTCAGCCTGGCTGAGCTGTTTGCATGAATTTAATAGCCCAATCTCACACTGACTAAGCTCTTAGTCCAATTTCTGACACTGCATGTAAATGCACCGAGTGACACTTTCGACTGGGAGTCTCCAGTTAGCACGGTCACTCTTTACTCCAAAACACAGGTTGCTCTGTAACACTCTGAACTCCATAGAAGTTGACTCCATGTTGTAATATCGTTTCTGATGACCGACCACAGAACAACCAGACATCTTTAGGCTGCTAACAGCTTGAATTTAGTGTTTGAAGAACCAGAACTCGTCTGAAAGAAGCACAGCTTCCGTTGCCCAAATGTTGTGCTGCATTTAAGGTCCTGCTCAGACTGTCGGTAATGCTTAAACTCTCAGTACCCACCAAATCTGTGTGAAAATCTTCAGTGGTGGGAAATTTGTGCCAAAACTCGTGGCATTTTTTTTGTACTTGTAGGAAGAAAAAAACTTGCACTTGAGGGAAATGGTCTAATGGACTTATAGACCCTATAAACTAGTCTATAAACTAGACTTCTAAACTAGTTTCTGTTCACCTGAAGAGAAAACAACATTCTAACAACCATGGCTGAGATGGATGCAGCTGTAGCTCTTCATGTTTTTATTTATGTATATGCCATGGTGTGTGTTTACCATGTTGGAACCATAGACTGTATGAGCGCAGTGTCTCTATTTATCTTTGTCACCTACCTTCTCATTTGGCTGAACGCCGAAGATTACCAAGACCCACCAAGTCCTTCCAAGTCCAACCACAGCTCTATTGCAACTGCATTATCTAGATGTGTCAGTTGAGCTATGCCCAGTCCGTTCTCAGTCTGACCAAGCTCTACATGCATTTTAATAGTCCCATCTCACACTGACTGAGCTCATAGTCTGATTTCTAAAGCTGCATGTAAACGTACTGACTGAATTGCAGTGTAACCCAGTCTGAACAGTCTGCTTCCAAGTCCTGAAGGGCTTCATATATTGAAAGAACTCAAGGATGAGTTTAGTTTGCTAACAGCTAACAGGCTCTCTTTATTCCCTACAGAAATTGCCCGACACTTTCGCTTTGGAAGCCAGGAGGATGCACACGAATTCTTGCGGTACACCATCGATGCCATGCAGAAAGCCTGTCTAAACGGCTACCCTAAGTAAGGCTTTGTTTTAATTGTTCAGTTAGGATGTCTTTGTTAAAAAAACAAAACAAAAATTAGCAGAGTTTTTCTTTTTAGAAGCAACTTTGAGTGTCTCTCTTCCTTACCATCTGCAGGCTCGACAGGCAGACCCAAGCCACAACGCTGGTTCATCAGATCTTTGGAGGTTACCTCAGGTCAAGAGGTATGGATGTTTTTTTTTTTCTCATGCATTAATGCAGAAGAGATTTCCTCAAGAGCTGTGCATTTTTTGCCATTGCTGAAAGATTATGGATGCAGCAGAGAAACCTGTACATCATTCACCAAAACTTCACATTATCAGCTTCCCTGCTACATGCAACATGCATGTGGAAGCAAACAATGTTTTTATCTCTTCATGTTTATAAAAAAAACCTAGAAGTATTTTAGTTACTTACTTTTAAAGTCCAATACCAATACTGATACCTGTGCTCTGGTATGAGCCGATATTGAACTAGTATTAATTTAACATTTTCTATTCCTTAACGTGATGGTGGGACTGAGAATTATGTTCAGGCAACTTCAGGCTTTTCTTACTTTGTGAACAAAAAGGAAATAAAAATGTATTTAAAGTGAGTGTACTAATGTTTTAAGGTATTCTAAATGTGTAAATAATTCAGCTGTAAACATCAGCTGTGGATAAGTGAGGAGTTAAACATGCACATATTTAAAGTTGCTGTCAGAGTTGTTTGGCCAAACAGGTGAAGCCAGTGAAACACTCTAAACCACTGAGCCCATGTAGCTAACCCTAACCTACTGGTGTTGATGAGGGTATACACACACGGTTGTTGTAAACTTGGGCTGCCACATACGATTATTTTGATAATGGACTAGTCACCGATTATTTTTTGTGATTAGTCGACTATTCGGATCATACATAAATTGCATCTTATTGCACCAGCATACAGCTAACATCATTAGCTTCCAGCTTCAAGTGTTTAAGGTATGTGCTAACTAAAAATGAAGACAGTTAATATCATAGTTCATTCAGCTTTTAATGAACTCTGCAGCTTGTAGCAGCATTTCTGACATTTCTTTAATGTACCAATTTTCTATTCAAACATGACATCGCTATTAAATAGGTAGCTCCCTGTTGATGTTAATGTTAGCAGCCAACTAGCCAATTAGCTTACAGTTGTCATTCTTCGTCAGAAAATAAATCAGCCACGGCGTGCTGTCTTTTCAGATGCTCGTTCATCGCCGTCGTACTGTCATGGAAGGACATTTCTGCTTTGCAGATTTTGCATTGCACACTTTTCTCCTTTGTTTTGGAAAAATGCTCCCAAAGTTTCGAGCTCTGTTGCCGGCTAGCCATGATACTGTTGGGCATAACAATTCTGGTGACATCACGGGTTACCCCGGTTACCACTTCTGTACGTATGCGTCAAGGACAGAACGTCAGACGAGACAGGTGAAAGTACAGCGGCAGTTTTGAGGGAAAAATAAAGCTTAAAAAAATATTAAAACGACGACGTCGATAATTAAATAAGTCGCCGACGAATTTGATCGTCGACGTCATCGTGACTAGTCGACTAATCTTGGCAGCCCTGTTGTAAACACACATGAGCATAGAACTGAGTTGAATAGATCTGCACAGGGATCACCCCTTTGTCACAGATATCTGGTCTAACTTCGGCTACCAGGATCAGATCGGAGCATCCCTCATTAGCTTTTAAGAAAAGCTACAAGGAGATTCTCAGTCCTGCTCCCACATCCAAATATTTGACACTTGCTGATTTAAATCCCATTTTGTACCTAGACCTACCAAATGTCTTTATTCTCAGTAAATCATTTCCTTGATGTTTACTTCTTCACCAAATTGAAAGATTAAGAAAAGCACACGTTTTTGCACACCTGGAAACCAGTAGTGCTGTCTGTAAAAACTAGTTTGAATTTACCCAGAAGCAGGTGATATTAAGTCATAAGTCATATTAAGTCATAATCATGATGTGAATAGAACATCTTCCTCAGAACTATCTCCAGTCCAACCCAGTTTGTCTTCATTTTGTCTTTCAGTGAAATGCTCTATTTGTAAAAGTGTGTCTGACACGTATGACCCTTACTTGGACATCGCTGTCGAGATCCGGGTATGTAACACAGAACACCAATAAAGCCTTTTTGCACTGGAAATGATGAAAAAGTACCTAAGTATTTGTGTTCTTTTGTTTTTCAGCAAGCGGCAAACATTGTCCGAGCCCTGGAGCTGTTTGTAAAACCTGATGTACTGAGTGGAGAGAATGCTTACATGTGTGCCAAGTGAGTCCCATTCATCTAGGCTGACAAAGCACCCCATCTTTAAGTGGATCAGCAGGGCACATCGTGATATATCCTCCTTTCACAGCTGCCTTTACTCACATTAGACGCCCCTTTTGGATGACCCATCATGACTCTCTTTGTTTTTTTTTCTCCCCAGGTGCAAAAAGAAAGTGCCGGCAACCAAACGTTTCACAGTCCATCGAACGTCTAATGTACTGACCCTCTCGCTGAAGAGGTTTGCCAACTTCAGCGGAGGAAAGATAACAAAGGTGAACAGAGACTTCTCACACTAGTGGCTGGATGAAGAGCAGTCTCCTTCTCTCAGTGGTCTCATGTTTCAGTTTTTCTTTCCTGTAGGATGTTGGATATCCAGAGTTTTTGAACATCCGCCCCTACATGTCTCAGAGCTCAGGAGATCCTGTCATGTATGGCCTTTATGCCGTCCTGGTGCACTCTGGCTACAGTTGTCATGCTGGCCACTACTACTGTTATGTCAAGGTAAGATAATGTGTTTCTTTTCTAAGGTCTGAGGGTCCTGAGTTTCCTCACACTGTGTTAAACTGATGAAAAGTATCTTAAGTAGTCGGGTAGAAAGAAATGAGCAAGGTTTTTTTTTTTTTTTAAATATGCAATAGGAATGCTAAAACTTAGCTTAGCCTGTTCTCTTGGGCATTCAGCCCAAGGGTTCTGCTCTGTGTAACCCCAGCTGAGTATCTGCTGCAACACATCAGGGCCCTCCAGATCAGATACAACACACTTCTATGGAGCGATGGTGGATTTTCAGAATAAAACGCCAGATCGTATATCACTAACTACAACAACACACTGTCATAATGAGCAGAGCCAGGTCTGGAGTCAACAGGTAAGAGGTTTTTAGAGGACAATAAAGACCACAGGGATTGAGAGAGGATCATAATAAAGAAGCTCTGATTCAATGATTACTACAGGAAATCCTCGGTCAGGTTTGAGAGCACGCAGTCAAACTGAAGCAGAGTAGAGACTGAATGGACACAGAGCTGGTGCCTGTCCAACCATATTCATATGAATGCCAAGATACAGTTTGGCTCCCCAGTAAAAAGACAGCTTTAAAGTCTCATTCTCAGTGGGAGTTGGCTGGAAAACACTGGACCTTTGGGGGCACAGCCATACTCCTAACCTTTAGACAGAAAATATGGATAAAAAAGAGATAAAGTCAATAAAAAGGGGAAAAAAAGAAGGCGAAAGTTGCTCAAAGTTAAAACATCTACCCCAACAAATGTGTAAAAATGCACATCCGTTGGTTTAACAGAAATGGCATTAACTGAAAAATCTGAAATACCAAAATAACTGAATGAACGTTTACACTTCCAAATTTTAACCACATTAAAATAGATGTGTTGCTTAATCACAGCAACAACATTTAGTCATCAGCATATTGTTCTGGAACTGATTTACCTTTTTTCCTCATACAATTTTTAAAATGTGTTTCTTGACTGGTAAAATAAAATGCTGTCAACTTACTTTTTTATACATTCCTTTTAGATCACTGGGATTAATAAACAAGATAATCTTGTTGCTCTCTGCTCCTCGGGTCTGACAACCTGCAGTGCCCGGCACATGCTCTGACACATGCTCTCCTTCTGCGTCTCTGCAGAGATGCAGAAGGAGATAAACTATGAAAATGAAAATGTGTGAAATATGAACCTTCTCATACCACTGCTTTAGAGGTTATGTGTGGCTGGCTCCTGCAGTTGTCATTCAGTAAAAAAAAATCTGTCTTGTGAATGGTTGCTGAATGCTTTTTTATTATGGTCTGTGTAAAACAAAATCATCCATTTTCTTCGCGTCAAAGCCATTCAACCATTTAAGATTTAATAGTGGAGCTCGGCTTCACAAACTGTTTTAAATTTCTGTGTTCAGGATTTAATGGGCGGGTCAGAAATAATAGCCACGTTACTTCACTGGGCCATCATTAACATAACCCCGCCGTCCTTGTACAGTACACAGAGGCAGCTCCCCTCCTGCATGTGGGCTTAGCAATTTATTTAATCTTTCACATTTGGCTCAGTGGTCATTGACACATGTTTCTGTGGTGTGACAAACTCAGAACACAAATTTATTTCTGCTTTACACGGACTTTAAAGAGCCTCATCCATCAGTAGATCAGCTGTTGTGATGAGGGAACATCGAGTCAACAGTTTCACTCTTTTGTTTGGATGTTAGAGTAACACATGCAGCTTATCAGATGATCAGATGGTCAGCAGGGGGGTGGGACAAGCTTTAGGTGTTGCGTGTGTTGTAGGGTATATGGTCCTATCAACATCTGTTTTCATATCTAGTGAACCTGTGTTTTGACTGTAAATAGTCATGATTCATACATTTTAAACCAATAGTGTGCATCTTGGTTTTCCCGTATTTACACAATTTTTTACCTTCTGCTTGTTTCTTCTCAGGCAAGCAATGGACAATGGTACCAAATGAATGATTCAATGGTGCACTCCAGTAACATCAAAGTGGTGTTGAACCAGCAGGCTTATGTGCTTTTCTACCTGAGGTAAGACTGTGATGTGCTTCAAAAAGGGGTTTTCTGTCCCTCTTGGATGCACAGTGAAATAAACATCTGTCTTTGTTCATTAAAGGATTCCTGAAACAAAGAAGAATGTAGACGGGCAGTCGACCAAGCAAGGTGTGTTGCATCCTGGGAAGAATAGCGTTTCATCAGAGCAAATTAAGAGGGCCAACTTGAATGGGCCTCTGTCATCTCCACAGGTCACAAAGGTATGTGACAAATGTCGGCCAGATGACTCTCAAACAGCTGGACTGACTGTCGGTGAAAGTGCTAAAATACAACTATGAATATAATCCACCTCTCCGCAGAAACTTGAACCTGCACAACTGCGCAAGATCCAGTCCATGGACGGTGGTTTAGGCTTACCCGTGTCCAGGAATGGTGTGAGCTCTCAGCCACAGCCCAGAATTTCCAGCTGGACGTCATCCACCAACGGGCCGCCCAAGCTGCAGGGTGGACCCACGGTTATCGAGGAGCCTTTCAAGAAGCTGAAGAAGCCCACTTCCCAGAGTCAAGCGCAGTCTCGCAGCAGCACTCCAACCCCTTCCAACAACGGTGTCAACAGGACGGAGGGGGAGAAAAAGCAAGGTGGCGAGGGCAGGGGCATGGCAGTGTCTACCTCAATTAAGTCTTTGTCTGACTCTTCCTCTGCCGACACGTCTGACTCAAAGGTAAGAAACAGCAAACATTTCAAAGAAGTGAAAAGAATTATTCAACCAACTCTTAGTTAGTTCTCAAATAAGGGTGTTGAGGACGTACACTGAAACCAGCTGGTTGGGAACTGAAGTTGTTTCAGTTTTTGGATGCACCACAGAGACATAAAGTTCATCATAACATAAATTAGTTGAAGGTTATAGTGCAGGTAGATTACCTTTAAAAAAAGGTAATTGTTTTAAGATTTACATTTTATTAAGTTGAAACAAATGCATATAAGTAAATATGAAACTAGTCACTGATCTGGACACCTCTGGATGTGAATAAATAAAAATAAGTGACAAAAACCCATATCACGTGGCGTGGTCGTATTGTTCTGTTATTGACTGAAGTAGGCTATCTCTTGTCTTTAAGTGGTTATAGCATTGCTTTAAGCTGTTTGGAACCTTCCACGAGCCTGCACGTAACTTTGATTTTACCTTCCTGTTAATATTCTGACATTTAGAGTTTTCATTATTGTTTACAAAGAGTAAGTATGATATGTTTCTGTGATGAAAGTTATATCGATATATGCTAACCGCTAGCATATCAATTAGCAATTTCCCATATACATAAGCATCAAGCTAGCGCTACGTTCTATGTGGTTTTTGGTCCATTAGAAGATGTATAACATGTTGAATGTGTTGAATAGGAATGTCTTCTGATAGAGTTACATACGTTTATTTCTGTATTCAGTTTTACAGACAGGGAGGAATTTAAACTAGGTTAGCGTAACTTTAGCAATGCAACGAAAATGAAAAGTTTGACCGACGCAACGACGCACGCGTCACTTGGCAAAGAGAGTTAAACTGAAACAGGAGACATGTCGAGTCAATGTTAATTTCATGATTATATTATAAAGTTATCTGTCAGCAAGCGTCACTCAGTCCACTCCTGTAATGTTGACTGGCTGTAGCTCACTCCTATATGTTACTGAGAGGGCAGCGGTAGGAACTGAGGATTGAATGGAGTCAGAGCTCTATCTGGTGGACAAACAGCGCAAGGACATACAGTGGCTTAATCAGCAGAACTCCTGCTGATGTTGATTATTTTTAAAAAGGCTATAATCTGCTTATTAAATTGGTCGGGCCCTACTGTCCAGTGCCCTATCCTTTTAAAATAACTGTATAAAAGACCCAAAAGTACAACTTCAAAATAATAAATAATTAAATGATATTTTCACCTGTGACCAGTCACTAAAAAAACCTCATTACTTAATATGGTCTTTCTGTTTCTTCTTCTGCTTGAGTGCTTCTGTAATAACTGCTGTTATTATCACAGCAGTGAAGAGATATGAGGTCTATGACATCATTTTGACAATGTGGTAAATAAAGCTGATATCCTTTACCCAGAGCCGGTGTAGAAGCACAACAGTGACATCGAGTGGTGAAATTGTCAACCACAACAAATAATATTAATGGTACAGATCAATGTATCTCTGCTTGTGGAAATTTAAGGAGGTGGTATCACTCAAAGTCATTAAACTTTTATAAGAAGAGCAGAGAAGACATTCAGACGCCATCCTGCCTGTAAAACCATCGAGTTTCCATCCTGAAAATTATCTCATCTGACAAAATGACCAGTCCTTACTAAGTCATCACGTTGTCTTAAAGAGGGGGTATTATCCTTTTTTTGGACTTTATATCCCTCTGTCCCTCTGGTACTGCTGTTGTAGCTTTACATGATTTTCTGCCTTAAAAAAAAATCCCCATTTTCTTCAGCATTTGTCTGAATTGTTTCATTTTAGCTGCTGTCTCTTTAAGGTTCCCCATTCCACACCCCCCCTTCCCTCTGATTGGCCAGTCTTCTAGAGGCCTGTCAGGGGCAGACCTTGATGTAATAATGGAAAAACTACGAACATGAACGGGGCTTTCATTCAGCTCTTACATTGATTTCACACAAACTCCTCCTAAGCTAACACAGCATTGCCTTCTGAGTGCCCCCTACATGTACACATACAGCGGTGAAGTACAGAAGGCTATAAAGAAGTGTAACCACAGTGTGTGATTGCCTCTGTGTTTGCCAGGACTCTGTGGGTCCCAAAAGTGCGCCTGTAGGAGAGACTCCCTCCACTCCACGCAAAGGCTCGAACAGCGTGGCATCTCCAGCCAAGAGCGTAGAACGCTCTCAGAGCACGGAGGAACAGAAGACGGCGAAAATCAAACCCCCGGCTCTCAACAACATCTCATCTGAAGCCACCAGCACCATGTCACCTCCGCCTGCAAAGAAGCTGGCCCTGTCAGCCAAGAAGGTGATCCCTTTTCCCCTCCTCACCAGGAGCACCACCTCCTGTTTAGGCCAAAGACTGTGATTGGTTTCCTTTTGTCTCTCTCAAAACTGCTGTTTGACCACTGGTTTTAAGAATTAATGATACTTTAGGCTCGTGATCTCTTCCTTCTAGTTATGTTTCTGCTGTATATAACGTGTTATTCCTCCTGCGTGCACGTCTGATCGGTCACATGGTTTAGAGTTTGTCTTCTTTTCCTTTAGTTTGTCCTTTTTTTTCTAACCATTTCTAATTCTTCTCTGCCATACCCTTTCCTCCTTGTTTCCCCCCCTCCATCTATTCCTGCCATCTTTTTTTTAACCTTCCTCTTCCTAATTTAATTCTCTTCCTAATTTTTTGTCACATCATGGCTATTTTTTTTAGACCACCAAGTTTTTATTTATGTCGATAACTGCAGGCTCACAGCAGGAACCCGAGCAGCATTGATGCTCTGCCCCCTTCACCACGCCAGCTGTCCAGTGACCCCTCACATCAAAATCAAATTAACCCCTTCATCTCTGCTTCAACTTCTCACAGTCACAGGTATGAACAGTTAACGGCTGATCTTTAATGAAATGCTCGACATAACTTTGAAAGGAAATTGTCCAAAACTATCAGATGTTTTCTCGTCTTCTCCTCCCAGAGCTGGTCCATCCCATTCCCTTAAAGTCCAGTCATCATCGCAGCTTTTCCACCCCTCAGGTGGATCCTTGAAACAGCAGAGTCCTCAGAAACAGTCCCTTCTCTCCACATCACCAAAACCAAAGCCCAGCCTTTCTCTGAAAACAAACGGGCATCACAGTGCCAGCCCGAAGAGCCCAAAGTCCTCTAACAACCTCAGCCTCCCAGTGAAAGAAAAGGACCTCATTAGCCCCACAGCTCAAAACCCCGGCCAGAAGAAGAGGAGGAAAAAGAAGCGGCGTCACTCAGAGGTGGAGGCTGATGCTCAGCCAGTCACATCTCCAGCTTCTAAAGTGAATCAGACCCACCTTGTGGAAGTGGCGAGCGAGAAGAAGAGGAGGAAGAAGAAAAAACGCAAGAGGGAGTGCGAAAATGGAGATGAGGTGCAAACTAGAGAGTGTGTGCCGACTCATTTAGACTCAACAAACCAGGAGGAGGATTGGTGTCAGGGCGGCATCTGGAGCCTGACATCCAATTCAGGTACAGAGCAGACTCCACAAACACCCCGAGTCGGTGACACAGCTCCCCCAACGCAGCGTGAGCCAGTCCAGGAAGAGCAGGAGAGGGACTCTGTGAGGTTAAAAAAGAAGAAGAAGAAGAAGAAGAAAAAGAAACTTTTGGAGTCTTTAGAAGATCCAACGTCTGCCTGCACTGCATCAGAAAAGTGAGTTTGTTATTTTCCTGTGATCTGCATATCTGGTGAAACTGGCTGGCATCATTTATTATTATTTTTATTATTTTTTATGACAACTGGTTGGCTCTTCCTTCTAAGAGAGCTGTTGTCTAACAGCTAGTCATTTCTCCTCCATATTCTCTCCACAGCACCGCGGGGACGAAGTCCACAGCTGCTCAGAATGAAGCTGGAGAGTTGACGGTGCTGAAAAAGAAATCAAAGACGAAAAAGAAGAAGAGGCTAAAAGAAGAGGCGGGGCTGTGGGAGGAGAGCGGGAAATGCTCAGATGTGAAGGATGAAGAGCCTGAAGCAGCAGCAGAGCCTCCTTCCAAAAAGACGGGCACAGAGAACGGCTATCTGAGTAAACTAACTGCAGGTGTGTTGAATTTTGACATAATACATTCAAACATTGCCTGAGCAGGTGTTTTGGTGTTGTTTAAAATTAGCAATACAATTAATACATTTAAATGTTCTGTGCCGTTTTTCTGATCAGCCTCAGTGATAATGTGGGATAGTCAAGTGAAGGATGGCTACAAGCGCAGCCATGCTCCAGCAGCTGATGGTGACAAAACTCCCCATCCTGCTCCTGCTCCTGCTTCTGCAGCCTGGGATGGAAAGAAGACCAGCACAGTGGTGGAGGAGCTGCTCAGGAACGCCACGGATAAAGCCTACGGAGCCAACGGTGGGACACAGTGTTGAAAAGAAAAGCTCTGTATTTGTTTAACATGTGCTACCAAGAACATTGGTGACTTATTTAGTTCATCTATGTCGTCTAGTCCTAAGCTGGGATGGAGAGGTCTCTGCCATCAGTCGAGACGCTGCTGAAGATGTTCGCGCTGCCCAGTGTGACACTGTGATCGACGAGTGGGACGAAGACTTTGACAGGGGAAAGGTGAGTTCACGTTAGCCTGACGTGCCATCCAAACAAAAACCATTTCTGATTCACATCAGCACGCCTCACGCTGTGATTGTCAGTGCCTTTCTGGTGAACCTCTCCTCTCTTTTTATCCTTTGTGGCGAACAGGTGAAGAAAATCAAAAACTATAAAAGAGAGAAATGGAGAGGCGGCAGCAGCATCTTCCAGAAGATTCAGGACAGGCGAAACAAGTGGTCTGTAACACCCGGAGGGAAGAGAGTTTTTGGAGTCCGACGCTGAGAGTCTAGATGTCCGATCATTTCATGCTGACTGGAATCTCAGATGACAAACACTGTATACCAAACTCCCCTCGTTTCTTTCCTTTATCTTCTTTGTTTTGTTTTTGAGCCTCAAAGCATCATAGATACCAGACAGTTAACTCATCTGATTTCAGTTTTATACGAACATTAAATGTGTTTACGGGTTTTAGTAACAGCAGCCAGTGAGATTGAACCACTTATATCAGCTTTTAATTGACCACAAGACAGAAAGGCTCACGCTTTCTGTGCTTATTGAACACAGGTGCTTACAGCAGCTCCAGGTTGGCTTCCTTTGAGGTTATTGTCTCAATTATCTCAAGCTGATATTACAGTAGTCCAAGGATGAAATCTGTATCTCAAACTAAAACGCCTAACGTGTGATATATTAAAAAAAATCTACAGGGCAAACTTTTGTCGAGCTAAGGGATGAGTAAGTTGAGACCTTTTGGCTTCTCTTAAGATGCTGACTATCGTAAATTTCAACCATCCAGTCCTGCTCTTGAAAACAAGTTATTTTACATTTATGTATGATTCTTTTTTTTATTATCTTTTATTATTTCTATTATTTTACTTTGCTGCAGTGTCTCTGCCATGTGGCATCTTTTTAAGGACCAAATTTTGCCTGCTTATTGTTGGTGAAATGAGGGTTTAAAATTGCCACCTTTTTTAAAAAAAAAATATGCACGTCAAGTGGTTCAACAATGAACTTGAATGAATTCTGTGTTGCTGTTCTGTTGTATTGCTTACATGCACCCCTGAACAAGTTGGGTTTACCGTTCACAGATGTTTTAAACCCTTAAATGAAAGCTCGGTGGTTGGTGATTGGATCTTATTAACTCCAGCATGTCTGGATGTTGCAGAGTCGATGCAGAGTAGAAGTTGGGGTTGTTGAAGAAACTAGGATGGGAAGTGTTTTTAATCTACTGTGCAGCTGTTCAGCTCTGTTGCTCATTTTGACAGTCCAGTGTTCACAATCCCTCAATCTGAAGGTTTAACTGTTCCACCTCCACAAACTGACATGACAACAAATGGTTTCACTTTATGCTTTAGGCACTCTCTCAGAATGGGACTGCCCCCCCCTTCCCCATTCACACACACACACACCCTGTCTGTTATATCTCTATGCAATTTTTCTGACAGTCATGCTGGTCTCCTCAAAACTGGGCTAGGACTCAGGAACCCAGACGTCCTGCATCCCATCTTCATCTCTGATCAGACTCCCCCGGGTCACATCAGAGCACCCCCCCCTCCCTGAATGAACTTTTTGCATCCTGTACATCCTGTGGAAACTGTTTTATACACAGACTATTTCAGGTGTGGAAACCATGGGATCATCTTGCACCAACACAGGCACAGATGTGTAGAGTAAACAACATTTAAACAAAATGCTTTGCCACTGTAGAAGACTGTACAGTCCATCTTGTGCTACCTGTTTCCCTCCAACGCTGTAAAGATTTGCCCGTGCATTTCTTTTCATTCTAGAGATGTTGCCTTGAATTGGCTATAAAAAGTATAGGATTTAATGTTATAAATATATAATTTAAAGAAGAAAAGACAGATCTTTAATGTGCTACTAATACTCGGATCAGTTGGTGGATATTAATCTCAGAATTAATCTGCAAATGTGTTAGTTCATTTGTGTATAAGAGAATTGTCTGATATCATGCGAGAGCTTCTCTTGGTCACTGTCGTGTGTACAGTACAAGAGAAGCTCCCACAGTCCGAGTTCTTTAGGATGTTCTTGTTGGCTGTGAAATCGAAGTAGTATGTGACTCTGGAACAGACAGAGGAATATTTAGCAGTGTGTGAATGAATGCTTCACATGTTTGCATTGAGGGTTCGATATCTGGCACCACCTTTTCTGACCAGGGAGGAGACCTTTCATAATGAAAGCGGCTTTGCCACACTATGGGTAACTATAAAGGTGCAATAAAGTTGTGACTTTTGTGAGCTGGTTGTGTTTTTTTATTCCCCCCCTGCTTGTGTTTAGCATTTCTTCTTTGTTGTGATCAAACAGCATGTTGTAATAGCACTATAGAAGGAGGATACATCATTTTAAAAATGCTGGCTGAAAGCACCAAAAGTCATATTTCAGAAAGCCAAAT
Source organism: Labroides dimidiatus (assembly GCA_030710495.1). Lineage (NCBI taxonomy): Eukaryota > Metazoa > Chordata > Actinopteri > Labriformes > Labridae > Labroides > Labroides dimidiatus. Next base: position 2,729,423 of record CM061163.1, read on the forward strand.
CCTTTCCTGGGATTTGTGAGATAAAATGTTCAGATTCCATTCTGACTATATTTGGCTTCACTGTTCATTCAAACAGCTCCTGCTCCAGGTCTGTGCTGCTGTTAAAGTTCCTGTGCGTACACCTTATTGACTTAGAAAAGAAAGAGAAAAGAGAAGGAACACATAAATATGTTTAGCTTCCTCATCCGAAATAAAAGACAAGAAGTTATAATAGAGGAAAAAACATACCGCCAGCCTGTCACATGGACAGACAAAACAAGTTGGTTTATTATTATTTTTTTTTCAATTTTCTTATTTGTGCCATTAAACATTTTCATTACAATTACACAATGTCAAGTACATTACAAGTGTACAGCATTCCTCTGAGCTCTTGGGTTACAGTTAAAACTTCTATATCCACATACCAACCTCCATGGACTTGTTTTTCTTGTGTGGCTAATTATTATTAGCTTTTATGAGCGAGTCCATTTTTTTTTTTGACCTGGCGGGAACAGGCTTCCATAGACCGACAAATAAAACCTCTCATCAATACAAATAATAATAATAATAATAATAATAATAATAATAATAATAATAATAATAATAATAACAAAATTCTGAGATCTAATCAACAACATGTTGAGAATCTGTCTTCTCGATGTGAGCTTCTGAACCCTCTCGTCCTATGTTTCCTGTCTCATGATTGTCCACTCAAACTAAAGTTCTCGGTCAAAGTTAGAGCGTGACATCACATTCTGCGATGGGCGGGGCCCGCGTGCGCACCGACTCCTCCGGATGAACATCAGCAGTCAGACAACATCCGCACACACACACGCACGCTCGTTTTTCGCATCGATAACTTGGGCCAAACAAAACGAAAACAAGCTGAAAAGTACCACCTGGCGTTAAGAAGACCCGCCGTGGACCTGCAGTCCGGGAGGCGAGCGACTGCAGAGCGGAGGAGACACCGTGAAGGACTGACGGAGGCATCCGGAGTGCTGCGGGCGTTAGGCGGACAGACCTCCCCGGATCCCCGGGCAGTGACGCCTGCAGTAGCATCAGGACCAGCAGGATGGAGGGGGAGAATTACGGTTGGTCTCCACGCTCCACGCTGACATATCCACATAGTTTAGCCTCTGTGGTTGCACCATGAGTGTGTATGCTTTTTCTGTTCACACTGCTGTCTGCAGTGTTCAAGCTCAGTCGTGCCATGAGTACAGAAATAACAGACAGTCTGCTGGGCATAGATGTTCACCCTGCTGCCAGTCTGATGGAGTGAGACTGTCCAGATGACAGCTTGACAGGCCAAACTGCTCCTATTAATTATTTCATGAAATCTCAAAGCAGCGATTCAGACCTTTAGAGGAGTCAAAGAGCATAAACTGAGTTCTGGTTAAGCTTTAAAACAGGTTGCCTCTGAAATGTCCACAGCCAGTGTGATAAAAGTGATATGTTGAATGAATTATTTAGCATCACGCTGCAGCTATGACAGCATGGTGAACAATCCACATATTTACACTGCTGAATTCAAAACAGAGAAAAGTTCCTTATCATGTGGGAGGAAACAAACTGGTTTATTTATACCCTGCTGGTCTGAGTTCTCTTCAGATGACACACTTTCAAAAAAAGAATCCTACTTATAAAACTGCCCCCATTGCCAAGAAGCCTGCGTAGCGTCCTGGAACCCCGTATGTGATGACCCCCTCCCTGATGATGTCAGGCCACAGTGAGCTAACTGACTTCTCAGCACAGGCGATGATAGAGGCTTCATCTCAATTATTTAACAGTTTAGTTTTTCCCTGAGCTTAATGCATCTCAAAATAGAAGCAGCAGCCATGGCCTCATTGTGAGATTTCAAGAGATGCTCTGCTGAGGAGAGGAAGGGGTGGAGGGCTGGAAGAAAGTCAGAAACATTCCTCCTCTGAGTCACTTAGAAGAATTAAAAAAAAAAAAGTTTATGATTGGATCTAAGTAAAGATTTTTGTACATTTTTCTTCATTCTTGCTGGTGTTTTTTCCGTACTGTCCCTGACACCTCTTTATTGAAATGAGCTGCTTGTGTTGCTCTGAATTAGTGAGTAGAAGTCATATCATCTTTCCTGTCCCTGAGCTCCAAGACTCTTTAGCATATCAGAGAGAGAAAGATTGTTATATTTTTCCAGAGATTTTTTTCTGCAGTTTTCTTCCTTATTTTATTATTTATGTAGCAAAGACATCTGCAACAAAAGCAGCTGTACTGATGTGGACTTGAAGTCTGTCTGATGATAATCTTTATGTTTTAACTCCTCATTCTGACTCGCGCTTGGCCCTGTTCTAAAATGTATGACAGGATTACCGTACTGTGTTTTTTGCTGCCTGTTTTATTTGATGTTGCTCTGTGCTGCTGTCCCCAAAACCAGCCATCTTTGGGTCCTTTGGGTGTTGCTCTGTTTCAACACTCACTTCAAAGGCTCTGAGCTGCAGGTTGTCAAAATGTCTTTGTTTTATCTTCTGCTCTTTTGCCATCTACCTGCACCTGTCAGCACGGCTCAGTTTTCCTTTGCATAATGAAATTTGTGCACACAAAGGAAGCACTGTGCTGCTTCTCAGGCGTGGTGCATGAAAGTAAGAGGTACGTGTGGTTACTGTGGTTATGGGTGTCACCTGTCCTTTAGCTTTGGACCCCACCCTCTGAACTGAACGACTGACAGAGACATAACTGCTCATTCTGGGCTGTAATATGTTCTCTCTGCTCCACTCTGTCACTAACCAGCAATGTGACACAGCTTTACTCTAGTGCTAAGCTCCTCTCCTGTTCAAAGAACACCCAGAGAGGAGCTGTCAGAGCATTCACAGCAAACTCTCAGTGGACTTCTGCAGACACATCACAGGAGACAGGAGAAGCTGTCATCTGTCACCTCTTAGTTGTGAGTTGCAGTTGTTTTTTTTAATTAATCATGCACAATACTCGTCTCAAAATAAACTATAAATACCACGAACCAGGGTGAGTGCTAAAATTAGATAAAAAACATCCTCCCTGTTTTCCATCCTCAGCAGAAAGAGAAGCACACATTTGAGGGATATCAAAGCATTGCTGTGGCTGGATGGAAAGTAGGCCAGGATGGATGATGCAACTTACTATTAAGAAAACTTTCTACTTAGTGCGTTGTGTCTATATTTAGCTACTTTTAGCGTCATCCTCATTGTATCTAGTCTTCTGTTTAACATTCAGTTGAGGTTGCACCAGCCGAGCTGCTGATCTGCTCCCACCCAGACAGCTGTTAGTCAGTGCAGGTGATGCTAACATTAGGTGCTCTGTAGGAGTTCCACCAACACACATCACACACTCTCATGGAGCTTTCATCTGGTTTTTATCTTCTTCTTGTCAGCGTCCAGATACTTCTGTTCCACAAAGTTCTTCAATCTGTTATTTTCACAGCATCACTCTATCATCAGGTGGTGTGACTGAAGCCTTCTTTCTTCTTCTGGTAACTCAAAGTAAATGTGTAGTTCCAGGCTTTGTCCACCTGGTGGCATTGTTTAGTAAAGACTTTTTGTTGGTCCCCTTCATGGATTAAGCTCAGCACTGCAGAGAACATCACAGCGTCAGTTCAGCTGCTATATTGAGATCTAGCTAGATAGAGGTGAATTGGTCCATGTATGGGATATATGGAATGCAGTATTAGTTTAAATCACTCTGAGTAATGTCTACTCTGCATCTGAGTGGGTTAGAGAGCAGTTATGCTTTTCCACTTGGCAGGCTGGACCAAATGTTTCTGCAGTTTGCTCATAGTATGAACAGTTTCTACTGCTCATACTAGAGCTGCAACAATTAATCGAATAATCGATTATTAATCGATTATTAAATTAATGGTCAACTATTTTGATAATCGATTAAGTCATTTAGGTAATTATTTTAGAAAAAAAGTCCAAATTCTCTCATTTCAGCTTCATAAATGTGAATATTTTCTTATTTTTTGCTTCTCTATGGCACTCCTGAATATCTTTGGTTTGCAAACCAGACATCTGATGATGTCATCTTGGAATCCAAAAAAAACTTTGATATTTTTCATCATTTTCTGAAATTTTATGGACCAAACAACTACTCGATTAATCGAGAGAAAAATCGAAAGATTAATCGATGATGAAAATAATCGTTAGTTGCAGCCCTAGCTCATACACCTCTCTGGATATATACTCATAAATATGTCCTATGTCCTTTCTCTTGATCATCCATCCATCCACTCATCTTCTATTCCTCTTATCCTGTTCAGGGTGTCTGGAGCCTATCCCAGCTGTCTTAGGGCAAGAGGTGGGGTACACCCTGGACTGGTCTCCAGCCAATCACAGGGCTGACACAGAGACAGACAACCTTTCACACTCACACTCATTTTAGAATCACCAGTTAACCTGATGAGCATGTTTGTGGACTGTGGGAGGAAGCTGGAGTACCTTGGGAGAACCCACACATGTTAACTCTATACAAGGGAGGCCACCAGGTGATCTGGGATTCAAACCGTTGACCCTCTTGCTGCCTCTGCCCCTTCCAGCTCCTTTCTTGATTATTCAGTTTTTAAAAAGTGTCATTGACCCTGTGTTGTCTTTGTCTGAGGGCCTCTTGTAAACCACTCTCCACATCCTCTCCTTCCTGTGAGCTGATGGAGGGCCTGTCCAGGTGTCTTTAAGTTTAAAGTGTATTTAATGATCGTTTTTACAGCTGTCTTTAGCTGAAACAAAGTTTAGGTTGATGTCATTTGGTTTTTGATAAGCCTCAATGAAGTGTTTTTGTGCTGCTTTTGGTGAAGAGCTCCGCGGAGGACTCAACAGCCTGATAGAATTCAGGTCATCCTCAGTAAATCATCCAGATCAACATGTTTATCGTAAACTAAGCCCACATGCTTCCTGATTTATCCGAGGCGTGAGGTGATGTGCCATGATGACACCTTTTGTGGCCCTTACCTGTGGAGGAGCACTCTGGTCTTTAGACAGAACCAACTCTGAACCAGCACTGGGACCACTAGCTCTACAGCAAGGCCTCAGTGCTTCTCTGGAACCTATTTTTCTGGTTTAGGGCCAGTTCTTTGATGGTTGGAACAAAAAGAACTGGTGCTTGATTAGGTACTGGCTCTAAACCAACCCTGGAACTAGCTTGGTGGAAAAAAGACACTGGGGCTGCCAAACCCTTCAACAAGGACTCTGCACAGTGCTGTCGTACTGAACAGGCTGCTTATTCATGGGATGCTCTGTAATGTGAATTATGTAACCTGCAAAGACATACATGTTGAAAGAAAGAAAGACATTATTCATGTGTGTAACTGATTCTGAAGTTTTTCACACTTACAGAAAAATCAACACTGTAAACATGAGGTTAGGTAAGGTAGGTAAGGTGGTCATTAGGGATGAGTCCGAGCACAACACAAGTTTTTTTTTAAAGATTTTTTTTTTTTTTTTTTTTTTTTAACTGGCTGTGTGATTTTAGTTTGGCTGGTGAGAAAGTTGGTTGGAAAGCTTTGCCCATTCTGAGCACAGTGTTTTTGAAAATACAGTGAACAACAAGGCATATTTTTTATTTTTTTTGCCACTGAATGTTTGCACAAATCACCTATTAAATTTACACAGATCATAAATAAAGAGACAATCTTTCACACCACTACATACACATTTTACCAGTTGTACATAATACATAGCTGAAAATAAATATAGCCATTTCAAATCAATTCTTGCCAGTTTCAGACTTAAAATAATGTTCGGATTTAAGTCCCGCCCATTTCGGACAAAACACGCCCATTTCTGATTTAGGCCCCGCCCCTATGAGTACAGATACAGATACAGATGATGGTGTACTCGCTCATCCCTAGCGGTCATACAGGGGTTGGTGATCCTGAGCCTGCTGACTGGGATGTTTGTGACCTGCTGCCTACTTCTGTGAAGGAAAACAGGTTTACTTAAAGTTCCTGTTTCTGCAGGATTGAAGGTTATTCACTGCAGTATTATTACTGCAGTATTACTGCCACTTTTAGACTAAAGATTATCTGTCACTCCTGCTCAGAGAGCTAGCTTGGAGCTGAGCAGAGCTGAACAGGGTTAGCTAACATGGGTTAACGTGCTGAGTTGACTGTGTGCTGTGCTGCTGTTGGTCTTGTGACAGGGCTGCTCCTCCTGGCTGATTTGCAGCTGCAGCGTTTTAAAGTCAGGACTGACTTTGCTGTTCAAGCAGGGGTCACTCTGAGGGAACGGGCCCTTTGGGGACGAACTGGGCGGTGGTGGATGTATGAGAGCTGATGTCACAGCCATGCAAAGTCTGATAAGGCCGTTTGTGTATTTTTTCAGTCATCAGCACCTGGAGGAGCTGCTGACAGAGTGCAGAGCAGAATTCATGACAGACACTGACTTGGAGAGGATATTGTTAAGGACCCTTAACATGACTGACAGGTGGATCATTTGGAGCGGCAGGTGGAGGAGAATCAGTTCATGAGTGGAGGTAAACACTTCTGCTCTGCTTGACACGAGGAAGTGAAATCCAAAACCGACTGTCACTCATTATCAACACATCTGTGGCAGACAAGTGTTTATATGGTTGTCACAGGTGTGTGTGTGTGTGTGTGTGTGTGTGTGTGTGTGTGTGTGTGTGTTAGCTCTGTGGCTCCAGAGCCCAAAAATACGAGTTAGTCATGGTGAATAATCTCAATGGGTGTGAAAATAATCTAATAAAATCAAACGGCTGCTCATGTTTTGTCCAACAGCAAACCATTTCTTCTGCCCAGTTGCCAAGCAACGATCTTGATTTCATATATCAGACTATTTAAAGCTAAGAATACTGAGTTGAGTTGAATGTAATAGAGAAAACCGCGTGCAGCTGAAGTATGGCTCACGATAAACTTAAACCTTCTCCTTAATGATTTTTTCTGTCGCGTCATTCTGTGTCTGCATTTTATCAGGAAGTGATCTGACCTCCCCAAGAGCAACGTGAGCACGTGCATTAAAACAATATGATCTGACTTTTCCTTTCCGTATGCAGAGTGTAAGCTCCAGGATATCTGCAAGAAGTGGTATGGAAAGTAGCAAGTGGGAGAGAAAGTAAGACAGAGAGGAGAGGAGGAGAGAGAGAGAGCAGGCAGAGGAGGATGGAGGAAGGCTGAGACATGAGCACAAAAAGGGGAACAGGGAGGAAAAGCAGAAGTGATTTCAGAGTCCTGGCATGTTGCGCATGCAAAAAGATCAACTGAGAGGAAGAGAAAGTAGGTGAGTGTGAGAGGGATTGGCAAGTGGATGCAAGGAGGAGATTTTATCCAACAACCTTAGGGATTAGGTGGATCACAGTGACACCAGGCTGGGCTTGGAGGCTGTTTGTGGACCAGGCAGCCCGGAGCTCAGACTGACTCCAAGCAGCCACAGCAGGGAGCGCTGGGCCTTCTTGTACTTCCTTTTTCCTCCTTCTTAATCGTGAGTGCGAGGCGGGACAAAGTCGCACAGCTTCTAACAGAGAGATACCTTCACAGACTGAGACGAATATCACACAGTGGAACTATGGGGACAGTGAGCGAACTCTGCGTGACCAGCCTTCAGACGTTTTTGTGTCCAGCTGTGAAGGCGCTCCAGCAAGATCCAGGTACCGTCCTTCATGTGGCCTTAAAAGGCAAACAGTGGTTTGTTTTAGCTTCACGGTAACACTGCAGCGTTAAATGCTAACATCGCTCCATGTTTCAAGCTATAAATCAGTACTGACAGTTTAAGAGATAAAGGTTTCATTTCATTTTCTATGACTCATTTTGTAAGAATTTCTTCTCTCCTACTCTTCCTCACACATGTGGTACTCTTACTCAGCAGAAACTTTTCTAATTTCTTCTCTAAAACTAATGAATATCTCTGCTTACAATGCAGGCATACAAACATGTTTACATGCACACACCCTGATGAAAACAGGCCTGTTTAATTCGATGTTTTGGTTTGATTACTCCTCGTTCTGTCCTCTATGAGGTGTCAGTGAAATCCAAGGCTGAGCAGATCCTTCGGTGTGATCTCTGTCTTTACTCTTGAATCAGTGTTGGATCCGTCTGTTTGCTGTGTTTATGCCACCACTTGCACAAACACATGGCTCCACTGCACTGTTCACACTCCGACCAAAATAGAGGGAGATTCCTGTGGCTAAAGGTGCTCCTTCATTAAGCACAACTTAAAGCTGCGTGCACACACACTGAGAGAGAAAGAGTGAGCTCATTACTGAGTGAGCAGATCTAATCTCTCAGAGCACACACTCCGTTGAGCTGACTGTACTTACTAGACTCTGATATTCTTGACAGGTCTGAAGCTTCAGGTGTAAACAGGACCACACTCATGGCTCATGTTTCTGCTCCTGCTTGGCTGTGCATGACAAATTTGCTTCCTTGTGCCTGTTACTGGGTTGCGTCCTCAGATAAACACGGATGGATGGTGGTGCTGTGTTTACCAGAGATCACCTCCTAAACCTGGATAAACAACTCTCGCTGCTTCCCAGCTCTGATTACAGATGGAGCAGGCGGAGGACGAGGCAGCTAAGACTTTCCCACCATCTGTCCCCGTGTTCCCACATTTGTCCTCTCACACTGAAGCTGGGTGTTTGTGTAGCATGTAATGTAGCAGTATTACATGACACAGCATGGGTGACACTTTGATGCTCTGTTGTCAGACTGCTCTGCCATGACGACGGCAGCTACTCTGGGTTGTGGTGAATCAGCTGATGGGGTGTATCAAGGGGAAGGAATGCTGTCTCAGTGCTTTCAAAACACCTGAATCAGCAGAGTGGACCAGAGAGGAAAGAGGCGACTTTTCAAGTTTTACAAAATGGGAAGTGATCTGGTGTCACAAACATTATGACAGTGGAGTCTGTTGACATGCAAAATACATCGGACATATCTGTGAGGCTTGGAGAAAAAGCTCCAGTCGGCTGTAATGTTGCTTTGTCGTTTGAATTTTTATCCTTCAGTCCAATTTATGTGCTGAAAGCACTCCAAGAAGCTTAACTTCTGCTGTCACCTGCCTGCAAGTGTCAGTTTGTTTGTTTTTCTTTTTGCTTTGGATGGATAAAAAGGCATTCAGGAGGAGGTTGGACAGTGTTCAGTATGTGCTGCAGTTTCTGCTTCAGTCAAGTGATTCATGTGTGACTCATCTAAAGAGTGGTTTTCATAGCAGAGAAATCGCCCTCCAGTATCACCGATTATTGCTGAACATGAGCTACTAAAGAGCAGTCATAAGTGAGAGTTGTATTTCTCTCTCTTTTTTTTTTGGCTCTTACCTCATGGGGTGACGTCTCCATGCATCCATCTTTCCAGTCACTCTCATTTAGATTTATGCAGCACATGAAGTGTTACGTCTGCGCCCTTTTCTAGCTTGAAATGCTACCATTGGTGTGACTCGACGTGATGGGGCTGATGTAATGTAGAATCTAGCAAAAAGAGCAGTTTCTGTGCTCTGAAGCAGGTGCACCAGCTCTTGGCCTGGATTTCAGACAGGGTGAGAGCATCGGGGGCCTCTGAGGACAAACGTGATCTCTCTGGGAGAACAACCATGCCGTCAGGAGCAGAGGATGTATAAAGGGAATTTGCTGGATCGGCTGTTTGTAAAGGACGGTAGAATGCACACAAACAGTAGGACATGATGCTAACATCAGTAGAGAAATGTCTCCCAGCTTCTTGAACTATGAGATTCCCTTTAGGTTGGTCATATCTTGGGCTTTGTGGCAGCTTTAAAAACAGACTTCATATTGTCTTCATGTTATGTAGGGCTGCTAAATCTCCTGCTTGTGCTGCTGAGCCACCGACACATGGCTCATCACTTTTGGATCCCGGTCCTACTGTGCATATAGCTGCAAGGCTATGCAGCAAGCTAGAGTGACTTCTAAAAGAGGATGAGGTCAGATGAATTTGTTTTGGTTTTACAGAAGCAGGATGTGAAACGAGAGGAACAGTGTTGGAAGACGACAGCAGATAAAATAAAATATAGATTATTTTTTATTAACAAAAGAATGTCCAAATAAAGGTTAAAGAGGGGCTTTTGGTACCTCTGTAGTAGCTTTGCAAGTCTCAAAGCTTTAAACAAAGAATAATATTTTTCTCACACTGGTGTTTCTGAAAACCTTTATTTCAACCTCTGTCTGAAATGCTGCATTTTAGCTGCTGTCTCTTTACAACGAATCCCCTTCCTTCTGATTGGCCAGCCCTCTGGAGGCCTGTTGGGGATAGAGCTCTCAGCAGACCTTGGTGTTTGAGGTCCGCCCTTCAAACGTGTCATGAACCAGTCAGGAGATCCTTGATACTATGAAGTACAATTTCAGCACATCTCCAGAAGTCTGGGACAGTTTACAAACATTTTCAGAGATTTCAGGGATCATATGAATATGTAACACTTTGAAGATCTGCACACGCTCAGTCTGAACATCCAGGATTGTCACTTTGAATCCATCTTTAAAATATGAGACAGGATATTACTATGGAGTAATTGTTTCTACTACTTGCAGAATTTTTTTTTTTTGAACTCAAGAAGAAAAAATTAAATCTCGAACAATATTTTTTTTTTGTACTTGAAAGATTTTATTATTTTTCATTTGAGTGAAAATACATTTTTCTGTATTTGTGAAGCATTTGATGTATTTGTTGGAGAGACTTTTTTTTTCGTTAATCAAACTAAATACATTAGTTGTGAATTATGTTTTGCTTTTGCAAATCACACTAAGTTTGTTTGTGAATCACTGGCCGCAAATAAGACACAGTTTTTGTGTTTGTGAGGTTTTGGCACTAATTTAACTCCATATATTACAACTGTTCACAGAAAATGAGAAACATAGAAGACGACAGGAACAATGAAATTATCCATGCAGTAAGTGTATTCCAATAAATATACTAATAACCCTACTGAGCATGCCAGAGGAAGATTCAGTGTGTTATAATGACATATGTAACGTGTATTTCGAATACGGTTACCCATGCATAAAAAGATACCAGGATGTTGTACATCTTATTGCACATGGCAGTGTGTAGGCAGACATGCGTTTTTAGCAACTCCTATACACAATCCTGTGTGTCAGGATCTGCTGCTACATCCTCTGCACTGTCAAAAACCAGCATTTTGCCTCCACTTCTTCAAATTCCACAGTGTTCACTGCAAATGATTTATGAGGAGGCTCAAAGCTCAGGGTGAAATGATATGACAAGTCCAGTGGGAAATAAAGAGTGTTACGAGTGAAGCTGCTGTGTGTGTGCTGGCAGAGAGAGATTCAGATTGTTCATTTGTAATGTGAGCCTATAAGCTACTTTATTTGGCGGTAAGCTGATCCTGATCATCTGAAAAAATAATCTACTGAATCAGAAATCAAACATGACAAAACGCTGCTGCCACTGACAGATCAGCCTGAACATTTGAGCTTTTAAGATGCAGCGTGCTGCATTTATCAGCACTGAGCAGATCAGCCTTTTCACAGATGGAATATAATATTCAGAAGAGTGTTTGAATCTGTGAACAATCACTAGAGTAGGAAGAAAAATACCTGTTTTGATGTCTTTAAAGTTGTTTTTTTTTCTGTTTAACTATTATTTTGTATCTAATTCAGTTTGGCAGTGACATCCTGCACCGTCAAACAAGTTACAGAAACATTTTTGTGTTTAGTGAGTTTCTCATTCAAATCACATTGAAGACCTTTTTTTTTTTTCTCTTTAACGTAAAACTAATGCACACTTACCCTGGCAGGCCGCCCTCACTGTATCAATAAGATCAAGCAAAGGTTTCCATTAGAGCTGAACTATATTGGGAAGAGTCTTAATCATGTTTATGTCTGTTAATTATTGATATTGATCTGTGATATTTCCTGTCAGTGATTTTTCTTTTTCACATCAGCTCAGACTTTTTAATAACACGCTCCTGCAAAGAGGTTTCCATTATTCAACTTTTCCTCTGCAACCAAATAATATTATGGGATATTTATTGAGTATGTTGGCAGGCTGCGCCCCTCCAGCCTGCATGCGAGAGCCACACACACACACACACACACACACACACACACAGAGGGAGCGCACACATACATACCGGCTGAGCAGACGCTCAGTAGCTCACAGTTTGTTCTCCTGCATTTTGCCTTTTTTGTAGGCTTGAATAATCTTTTGTTCCAGAGATGTGAATCAATGTAAAGTAATGTTTAGGGACGTTTCCAGAACAAGCTCAGTCCATTCAGCAAAGATGGTCTGCCTTAGAAAGAGAAAAAGGTCAACTCCTGCAGGAAGCAAAGTAAACTTTAAGCAACAGATTACTTTGACATTAAACTATGACTGTTTCAAGTTTTATGGCAGCTCATGTAGTCTTAAGGCGTGAGAAGAAGGACGTGACAATAAACAATAAAATGATCTATCAGAAGATCCAGACTTAGACCTCAAAAACAAACAGAGAGCTCGTTCTAACTGAAGATAAAGTTGAACACACAGATCTGGAAATAGAGCATATTAACTAAAAGCAAACTGTCAGAAAATCACCGCTCTCTCCCTTTCCTTCTCTCTCTGTCTGTCACTCGACCACTCACTCTTGACGCCTCTCAGCCCAACCCCTGAGATGACAGAGCAGGTGAGCTGACACCTGCTCCTGCTCAGAGCTCTAACTGTGCGACATGTTGCATGTGATGTGGTCAAATCTATGAAAGGATGCTCATTTAGATGTATGAGTAATGTGCCTGGGCGTAAAAAGCTTACATAAAGCTGATTCAAAGGCTTAAGTATATTTTTTGGCTCCAGATGGAATTTTTTAAATTTTCCTTAACATTGTAGAACTTGTGATGTGACCATCACACATGCACACATTGCGATGACGATGCTAAAACGATATATCGCTGAATCTTAAGATTCTCCATGCTGCCCCTTTGAATGGGTTTGTCTTTTACTAACTAACAAGTTTAAATCAAAGTCACTGGGAACTATCCAAGTATTAGCTGCTGTAGTAACTGAGTGTTGAACCTTGACTAACTACCGCCAGCAGGGAAAGAGAGAGACCATTAGATCTGTCTTTATTGGGTGTAATAGTAAGCCTTTGTAGCCTAACCAGAGATCCCATAATGATTATGATTATTGTACTGTCCTCTCTTCAGCTTCTTTCACACTATTTCTAATGCTTGATGAGGTAAAACATCCAATATTTGTGTACCCATAACAGAAACATCAGTTTAACTAAAAGATGTTCCTCCTTCACAGTTTCTTATCCCATAACCTTTTGAGGCCTTTGGTCACTGGATTAAAGGATGCAAACTCCCTCCTTAAAATGATGATAATGTTCTAACCGGGCGGCAACCTCCAGTCTGAAAATATGAGGCAATGCGGAAGTGCTAAAGTCTGCTTGAGGCTGGCTCTGGAAGTACCGGAAGTCACAAACACATCAAGCCAAAAAAAGACATTTTCACGGCCAAAATAAGCACATTTACAGCCTGGTACAAAGAATGTCTCCTGTCTGAATCGTTAATTTCACTAACAGCACGCACTGTACGGGGGGTGAATTTTTTTCTAATTCGTCAGTTTCCACAATATTAAGCTCGCCAGTTCGTCCAATCAGAGGCACAGCTCAGATCACGTGACAGTGGAGCGTCCTATGGTTGGTACTGTGGAGACTCACAGTCCGCCTCATTTCCAATATGGCCGTGCCGACCGTTTGGCATCAAAAGGCCGTTTCAGGAACAGATGGGTGACGTGGCGGAGACTACGTCCATTAATTATACAGACTATGGTTCTAACCTACCCCCCCCCCCCCCCAAAAAAAAAAAAACAAAAAAAAAACAAACAAACAAAAAAAAAAAACAAAAAAACAAAAACAAAAAAACAGTTCATAGTTAGAATGAAAGGAGATCATTTTCCATCTTTACAAAGGCGAGGCGAGGCTCTCCTGCTGATGAATCAGTGTGTGATGTGATGCTGACAGAGGCGGCCACAGAGGAGTGAGTTGGAAACCAAACACAGGAGGATGAAATCCACACAGCTCTCTAAGCCTAGCAAGAAAATCTGTTTTTTTTTTTTTTAATCTCAAATCAAGCAGCATGGTGGGGATTGTAAAATCATGTAAAGATCATAACATGCTGCTGGACCTATTTTGGTTCTGAAATGTGTCGACATGCCGGCTTCATGGAGCTTTCATGCCTGCAGACACGAGGACTGTCTGAACAGAAGGTGGTTATTTAGTGATTCCATGGGACTGTCTATTAGTCAGGGCTATTCATTATTGAATACTGATGAGCCAATGCTTTGTCAGCCTGTATGCTGCCTGTTTGGGTGACCATGTGGGGCAGAGCTCTTCAAGTCCAGCCTCTGCATTTCACACCACCATCCTAAAAGTTGTGATCTGCTCACTAAGTTCTGCAGGTGTGTTTGCTCTCAGTTAAAACAAAGATAAGAAAACAGCTCAAGTGTCCTCTAGAGACATTAGACAGCAGTTATACATTAAAATAAAGCTGTTTGGAGGGCAATGATTAGCTAACACAAGGTCTTTTTCTCTCCTTACATCTACTTCTGAAAAATGACACCGCAGCTAGAAATATTCTGTTCTTTCTTATGACTCAAGTCAGTAATTAATCACTCAGGTCTGTCCTCCCTCTTACCCGTGAAATTACATGCTGCCTTGATTTAATGGCATTATTAAATATGACTACACCTGCAGGAAAGAGTGGCGTCACAGTTAGCTTGTTCAATTCAAAGAAGGAGGAAGCAACAAAAGTTAAGCCACAGATTATGCTTAAGAATGTCAGGCATGAATGAAGTCTCTGACATTTTATTACAGGCAGGTGTTGTATAAGAGCGTTTCATAACAGTTTTGTTTATACGACAACGAAGCAGATTAAAAAAAACAGACATGTCATCATGTGAAGTCACAAAAAGAAGGTGCAGCTTAATGTTGATGGCATGTGGCTCATTATGGGATGTCTTTCTGTAGAAGATCCTCTTTCATGTGTCCAGGAAGTTCAGCAGATAGAACTGTAGTTACTGCAGACATGCAGCAGGGGTCACTCTCAGCATCTTCTCTTTTTTTTGGATGTTTTAAACCACATATTCAAACAAGCTGTTTGATCCCAGGAACTTTTCTACCAGATTGTTGGTGTTGTATGTAAATGACTGGTGCTTTCCGTTTAGTTGTCAGGAGAAGTTGTCCGAGTGCTTGTCACTTTGTCAGACTTCCACAGCTTTGACAGGTCGCTGTTTTTGATGCTGGCCTCACATTAGAATAAGCACCAAGGGTTCTACACTCAGAAATCACTAATGTACATTTTGTTTTCTCTGCCTTTCTCGGGGTTATTTTAAGTTTTAAAGAATGTCTGATGAGAAAAATCTGCATTTCAGTCTCACCTTGGTCCAAATAATGTGGGCTGAGCATGTTGCAAGCACATTGGAGTTTATTCCGACAGGATTAAGGCATTCTTTTCGGCTTTTATTCATCAGATTTTAGAGTTATTTTTGGAGAGGTCTGGAACACGTGAACAAAATCTCAGTGTTTTCATGTTCCATCATTTTCTGATGTTCTGTGAACGTCTGCAGTTAAAACAAAGAGCTTACATGATCAAACTGTGTGCAGAGAATAAATACAGCACACAACCTGTCATGCTGATATTTTTTCAGTCAGTAGGTCCAACTGTTTGATCAACTAGTGGACTGAAGAAAGGCACTATTGTCTGAGTGAACTCAGGGGAAGCACTTTTCACACGGGAATCAGGATCTTTCCCATAATCCTTAGGGTTTAACCCAGTCTGAAAAGAGTGAACAACGTCTTGTTGATGGCTTGTATAAGTTTGTATTCAGAGGATTTGAGCTGATGAAGCTTTAGCTGTTTAAGTACTAAGAACTAACAACAGAGTGAGGGCAAAGTTATGTTCTAACGTACAAGCACTGTCTCATATCCTCATCACTGCTACTCTCCATATACATGTTTTGTTGGGGGGGTCCTACGTGTAACCATGGTTACGTTGTTTACACACGAGACTCAGCTGTTAGCAGCCTGTAGCATGTCGATGCTAACTGGTCTAAATTTGCCTGTGAGCTGAGGAGAAGGAGGCAAGGACATGTGTTAGTACAGCGGTGCAAGCTAAGAAAAGACGACATCAACCCGTCCACCCATCTATTGATTTGGAGAACATAAGATCTGTCTACAATGAGATGGACGAGCTAGCTGTGCTAACGCAGCACCAGAAGGAATACCGGCTGACTAGCATCATGCTATTCACAGAGACATGGCTAATGGAGCTAACACAGGACACAAACACCACATTGAAGTATTTCACCTGCTGTGAGCGGACAGGATACAGGAGAGACTGAACTGACTGGTGAGGAAGATCAGTCCTGGACCCTGTGGACCCTCTGGACCCTGTGGACCCTGTGGACCCTCTGGACCCTGTGGAGGTGGTGGCTGACATGAGAATCATGGCCAAGCTGACGTCTCTGATGGACATTTTTTTATAATATACTAATGAAATATTCTTAATTTTTTTGTGTGTTTTACACTTTGTTTGCTGCTGTGACTCCAGGATTTCCCTTTGGGGATCAACACAGTATTTTCTACTCTATTCTATTCTATTCTATTCTATTCTATTCTATTCTATTCTATTCTATTCTATTCTATTCTATTCTATTCTGTTCTATTCTACAGAAACTATTAGTCTCAGGGTAATAGTTGATGCACTTAGAATAGCATATAATCTGTATTGTCATTGCACAATAAACGTGCAGGTAAAGTAAAGAGACTATATAAAGACATGAATAAACAAGTAAAAACACAAAGTGAAAACAAAGTAAAAAAGCAACAAAAGTAGCACACTCACACACTCACAGCATTCAAACGTTCCCCACATATGTAAACAGTTATTTTAGTACACATTTAAATTGTAGTGTCAAAGCAGGGCTGTTTTCCTCCATCATCAGTGCTTCAAAAGCATTGCAAACATCTGTTTTTCCATGTATTTCTGATACCTCAAAATACTTTCAAACAGCTGACGTGATTTCCTTTTGAGGAATTTCTCGAAGTCATTGGAAAATAATGAGCTGCATCTTTTAAATGCAAGAACAAAACTGCCTTTGCATTTCCAGACCTACACTGACACCATTTCAGTGCAGAACACTCAGTGATTGTCTGACTGTCAGCAGAGAATCACTTCTGTATTTTTTTGTATGGATCAGGAAGTTACACTAAAGTTTGTCACTTCTGACTGATGATCTTTCCAGTCAGAGGTCACAAAGCTCCTCTGGTTTCACTTGTTACGGGCTTTGATCACAGATTTACTGCTCTTGTGTGGGGAATGAAGACACACCAATGAATTGAAACTTTGTGTGAATAGGGTTCACTTCACACTGAGGGCTTTGTCAGTTTGAGCAGCACTTCTGAACAGATGCATTCACAGAGCACAGCCTGAGGACAGGCCTCTTAAATAAAGTGGACATGCACATTAGGGCCATCCAAGGGGGTTTGTGCCAAGATGGTTTTACTCTTGACTCCAGTGAAAGAAAAGTCTCAGTAATTGGCCAAGTTAAGAAAATACCCAGAAGCAGGTAACTGTTCATGCATTTTGTACTTTTTTTTCTTCTTGCAGCTGGATTTGAAAACAGTGGCGGTATCTTCTCCTGCTGTCTTGGTTGTGATACAGCATTCCTCCTTTACCTCCTGCACTCATTAGCAGGCAGGTACAGACTCAGCCCTTTCAGGCCTCAAAGCACAGCAGCAGAGATGTGCATGCATTAGCCTTTACAGCAGCACTTCAGCAAAGGATGGAAAGTTTGAAAAATCTCTTGTTTGCTCATAAACTTTTCTTTACCCTCCATTTGATGGCAGGTTTATTTTATATAATAATATATCCAATAGCACACTATTAGGCATGTACCAATAACAAATGAATAATGATGTGCAACTTTAAAACAGAATCAATGAAACATACATTATGACTGAAAAAAAAACATAGAAAAGTAGAAAGCTTTTAGGTTCAGGTAAGTTCATGATAACAAGAACGTATTCTGTCCCAAAATCAGACTAACAGGCTACAGTGATTTTCTGAGTGCAAGAAATTCACCAGTGTTTGAAATATTTTTTTATATAATACCACAGACAGGTGCTGTTGCTATTCCAAAGAACCGCTTACATTAGTTTATGGCTGACTTCAACACACACACACACACACACGTCTGCTTTCAGCGGATGTGGTGAATGAAGCAACAAGCGCAGCAGAACTGAACGGCTGTATCTGTGGGTGTCAATCACACAAACCTCCCTGCCCCCACTCAACCTGGCCCCAGCAGTTGGCTGTGTGTCTGTATGTGCGTGACTGTGAGAAAGAGTGAGAGCGCACGTGATTTATAGTGCATTGAAACTTGATTTATAGCTGACTACAGCATCTTTTGAATTCTGGGTTTCATAACACGTTAAAGCCACAGTGTTATCAAACCATAAAGGTTAATAGAGAACTCATTGGATGTACCAGAAGACGATATCATTTCTGTGACTCCCAAATGAAAGAATGTCTTCTTCATACTCCGACATGCTACAGCATGATTTTGGATGCTTCAAGTAAAGAGACAGCACTGTTTGAATGTATTAATAATGATCCTATAACAAATTAATGGGATTTATAAGCTTTATTTAGGCAGAAATAATTAATGACGATAATAAAAATAATTGTCTTTATTTTTCAAAACAGGTAAAAATGTCATTAATCAGATCCAGAGGTTTTTAAATGATCTCTGTCCAGAGTTGGAACAGGACAGGCCCACAACAGCTGTTTTCATATCTGTGCAGAGAAGTGCCCCTCTGGTTCAGGCTGCTTACTTGTTGTCACCTGAATACTGCTGACACACACACAAAAAAAAAAATACATTATTACTGCAAAGAATTCCTCCCTGAAATGTCCTTATTTTCTCTCCTCGCTTAGTTTTATTTATTTATTTATTTATTTATTTATTTATTTATTTATTCATTCATTCATTCATTCATTCATTTATTTTTATTTATTTATTTATTAATTGTTCAGTCATTCACTCATTTATTTGTATTTATTTATTTATTTATATTTTTATTATAAATTAACTAATTAATTATTTAATTTATTTATTTATTAATGTTGCTGCTTACTTGTAATAGAGCATACTTGTTGTTCTATTATCCATGTGTCTTTAATTACTGATTTATGTTGAACTCTTCCATTAAATGCTCTATAATTCTACCTCCTTGGGGATTTTGTTATGAAAAGTCACGACCGGAAGTTAACTAGCTTTTTTTTTCACACGCGCACACGTTGGTTAAAGTCCTCCGTCTGTTCAAACCACTCCCTAAAGCCGTCGATACGGAGCCTCCCCTCACTCACCGAGCGAACCTTTCACGGGAGTGACTGTTCGCTCGACTGTTAATTAAAGTTACAAGTGTAATTTGACAGAAGTCTTCTATCATTCGCCAGTTTTGGTCCCTGGTTGGAGTTTGGGCTATCGGAAACAAGTTCAAACTTTTTTTATAAGTCGGACCTTCGAGGAGCAGACAGCATGGTGTTAAAATCAGAAGACGGAGTCGGTGAGTACATTTCCAGTGCCTTTAGAGGAGTTTTTGGTAGAAAACATGTTCACTAAAAGTTTCTTCAGTTGATTTCTCATGTGAATCATTTAAAGTGAACACAGGAGTCGAATGAGTTGTGAATACTCGACCGTGTGGCCTTGTTTACAATGTTGACTGCCATTTGTGCCACCATTGCAGTATTTACGGAACCAACTTTATGCACATGCAAGGAAACTCCTCGTTTCTTTTTCTTTACATTCTGAGATATATTTTATACTTAATCTGGAAAAAAACACAAACAAAACCTCAAGAGAATATAATGCAAAAAGTAACTCATAGGGTCCGTTTGCAGTTAGACATTGTGATATTACAAATATCTCCCCCGAAATTTGCACTGAGTTCAGTTCTAAACATAAAAATATGAACTGATATTTTCTAATGTTTGTTTTTCTAAAATAATCCCTCAGTAAAATAGAAATGCAAAATCATCATTTTTCAAGACTTCAGATTTATATCTGAAAAATGTTCATCAACACATTAAAGACAGGTTTGTCCCTCTTCTCTTGCTGTAGATAATGATTTTCTTGCTTTTGCTGAACAGAGAAAATCCTCTGTCCTAACCTTCTTTTTTAGCAAAGCCTCAGCAGCAACAGGTGTGAAGGGGACAGGACAGTTACTCCTCCTGTGTCAGCATGGGTGAAAGAAACCGTTGAGCATGGACCCTCTTTTTGTTTACGGGTGTATTTTCTAAGTTGAAAGCTTATCTTCAAATGCAGCCATTTAATCTCTACAGAAGCTCCATCCGGAAGCTTTTATGTTTATTTATTTTTATTCACTTGTCACTACAGACTTTACTACCATATAGTGTTATGTGACTGTGGACCTTGAAGTGAAACACATACAGCCTTTGTTGATAGATAGCTTCCAACTCTGGCAACATGAATCAGCACCCCCTGTGTCACCATTAATCGTGTTAGAGAACAGTGAGCGAGCGTCTGACTGCCTGATCCTGTTAAACGCTGCTGCTCTTTTGTTCTGCTGATGGAGAGAGGAGAACTTCAGCACTCTTTGTGGCCTCAGCTCGGCCTGCCTGGCACACTGCTGCATTGTTTTAACCAGGATGAGAGCTAAGAGAGAGGAACAGTCGATTCTTTGCGAGTCCATTTGTCTCTGCCACTTAGAGGTGGGTGGTCTGGAAGTTAAAGTAGTTGTCACTAATGGTTCCCTAATGAGAGGCGCTGAGAGCTCTAATGGGTCCTGCCTGGCACCGTGATGCCCACTCTTAGATCACCCTCATCTCCTCCACATAATCAAATTTTAGCTTCCCTCTGCAGCTCTATTCTCCTCTCAGGCTGGTGTTCATTCTGCATAGTTCCTGCAACACTTCAGTTGTGTAGATGCACGTTTACTTTCCAGGGGTGCTATTGTAGATCTCATGTTTGGTAGCTCAGCAACACTGGAGCTGCATTGCTGACATTTTTTTGTGAGGAATCAGTGGTCAAACAGTGGTATTCAGTAAGTTGTCCACTGCTACCTGTAAAAACATTGTGATCAGTGTGATTTTCCCACTTTATTTTGCCCAACAGTCTCTTTTTTTCAGCACTTAATAACATATACATTTATTTTGTACTTAAAGTTTTGCCTTGTTCTTCAAGTCCTGCATTTTTTCTCCTCATTCTTAGAACAGATACGAGTGAGCAGGTTTGTCAGCAGCAGGTACAGACACGCCTGGAGTGTTCTTTTTCCTTTTTTCATACTGTGATCACCTTTTTTTTTTTTCTTTTTTTTTTTTTCTTTTTTTTTGCAAGGGGTTTAAGAAGGCACCTTGTAGAAACAGCATGCAGGATGCAGCTTCAAGGAGTGTGCTGATTTGTTTACCAGACACAGATCTGTTGCAGGGCTTGTTTTGGTTACAGTCTGGTTGTGGTTGGGCTCAGTTGTATTTGTGTATTATTTTTAGGGATGATGGGTAATGCAAAACTTCAGGCATTAGTCTCAATTGTTGTTATTTAACTACAATTCAGAAAGGTCCTGTCAGAGAAAATGTATTAAATCAAAGGTCTGGAACATCATCATGTGCTTGTGTATATACACACACACACTCACACACACACATACATATAAAATGCATATATAATGTTTTGATTTATGTCATTCCTGATTAATTTCAGACCTCTCATAAATTCCAATGTGTTGGCTCAGATTGCAAAAAAGAAAAGAAAAAAACAAAAGAAAACATGAATTCAGTTTAAAATTTGTCTTTTATCTTCATGAGATGAAATTAGTAAAATGGATTTTTAAGAACTGTTTCATGTCTCCAGAGGGAGGACAGGACATGTATGAGTCTGTCCACTTGTCTTTTCATGGACAGCACCATTTGTGGATGTTATTCTCTCCTTAACTCCAGCTGACTTGTCTCTTTATCTTCTTTCTCTATAACGGTTTCTTTATTTTTCTTTCTCTTTCTTTCTCTTTCTATCTTCCTCTCGTCCATCCCTTGCCTCTAAACTTTCGTCCGCCTGAAGAGTGTCAGTGTTAAGTGCATTGAATGCTGTGCCTTCATTGGCTGAGAAGCATCATGTGGGATGTATTAACCTGAATGTATTTTCTAGCTCTTCTTAACCAATTCTGTAAACACTAGAGAAGCTGTGCTGGTGAAATTAGAAGCGGCTTGTTAAATTTGAAATCCTCTTGTAATTTATTGAAGATAGTCCCGGTCCATGCAGGATGGCTTCTGGGTCTGGACCTGGACTGCGGTCTGTCAGTTGGTGGGGCCTGGTCGATGTCATAACATGATTAGTGTTGACATCAAGAACATTTCTTTATTGTTTTTACCGTCTTGATTTCATTCTGTGTTAAAGCAGTGAAATCAAACCATATTGCTGCGCCCTGTCAGTCTGCTCTGTGTGAAGCACTGTGGGTATTAAAGCTGGTTTGTATGGTATGTGTTCAGAAAGTAACTTCTTCAAAGACATGCACGCCGAGCTGCAAAGCTGCTTGTCGGATTCGATCGTGTGACTCTTGTTTCTTGTGCCATCAGTTGTGTGACAGAGTTGATAAGGGTCTCAAAAGAGGACTATTTCAGTGCCATTCCCACAGGATGGGTGGGTGCAGCCACACAGCTCTCACTCCTCCCTTGAACTGCTTGCAAACAGGAAGCTGTGAGTTTGACAATGTGCTTGACGGAAAATGGCATTTAAAAGTTGGTGTGTGGGCTGAAGTTTCTTCACTGCTGCACTCAAGAAAAAAATCCACACGGAGGCAGAGATACGAATGCTCAGAGAAGAAAATATTGCTTTCTCCTGCTGATTCCCCCTTCGTCTTCTCTTTTAATGTGTGCGTGCATGTGTGTGTTTCACAGGCTAGAGAGGATGTTTATAGTGAGACGGCCTCGATAAGAATCAAGGCCGACAGGATCAGAGCACACAGACATGCATTGTGGGTTTAAATAGCACTTCCGTTTTTGAGGGAAAACAGTGAAAAGCCTCCACACGGAGGCTATCAAAACATATAATGTTGAATGATCCAGTTTGAAGGGACTGTGGATTATTTAAGAAAGCTGATCTCTGTGTTTGTAGTGATGGGCTCTGTGTGTGCAGCTGCAGGATGTTTATGCTGCAGCCGGCTTGACTGTATGTGTGCTTTACACCAAAGCTGTGTTTATGGTGAGAGGCCTTACTATACATGCTGCGGCTCCAGTTCCCACCCAGTCACATCCTCTGGTCCCAGCATTCCTTCACACAGCGAGCAGACGAGGGATGCTTAAATCGCTTCTATATGTGAGCGTGTTGTTCATCAGGGTGTACTCTGTCTCACCCATGATGGGTGAGATTTGCTCCACCCTCCTGAGACTTTTGTTTGGTTGGTTTGTTGTGGTCACTGATATCTGTGTAGAAAGCGTCCCTCACATGTGACTTCCTGGATTCCTGTTATTTTGCTGTGTTTGGGGCAGTTCTGGGCATCAGCCACGTGCTTGAGTGAAACCTTCAGTCAGCAGCCGGCAGGGCAGGGCTTGGAAAGCCAACCAAACAATTACTGTCTCACACCTCTGCTTTCTGAGCACATGCCTCAAGGTATGAACAGATACCAGAGTGATGAATCAAAAACAAGTTCAGGTAGATGTTGACACTGTCGGAGTGGAGTACTGTCATGGGAGAAACAAAAAGTGAGTTAAAAAACAAACAGCAAATGAGATGAGATTCAACTTTATTGTCCTTACACACAGAGTAAGAGAATGAGGTTTGGCCTCTCACCAGAAGTGCAAGTATCTTCATTATGTACACGGTAATTACAGTTATTTACATGGACAAAAATATGCCAATTATTGCATATATATTTATTGTAAATATAAGTGTATTCTTCAGAGTATAATATACAGATTAAGGTGCATGTTTAGATTTGTAAATATGTTTGGAGCTGCACCCTCCTCCTCTATCTGGGCTTGGGACGGGCTAAAGTGACCCTAAAGTTGGTGACATTGCTGTGAAAGAGTCTGAAACTTTTTTTTTATTCCTCTATTTCAAAGTTACACAGAGAACTGCTCTCATACCTTTCACTGTTGCCTTTGAGTGCTTCTGTAATTTTCTATATTCTCAGAGGAAATCAGAGAGGTTGCTTTGACTCCTTATTTTAATGAAAGAGAGAGCAGCAGTGGCGTAGCTAAAGCGATGTGTTTGTGCTGTTGAAACCTGAGACGTCTGACCCTGCCTCTTCTTGAGTCCTGCTTCTATCAGGACTTGAAGTCAGCCCTGGGTGTTTTGTGATTTTTAGTGGACACACTTTACTTCCATTCTGAAGTCTGTTGTAGTACAGGATGTGAATCACGTGTCCGAAATGGCGATCACCTCGCCAATACCGACATTGGCTGTCGTCAGAGGAAGCTCCATCATGTGGGACTGTGGCGGGCAGACAGCACCGAAGAGGGCTCCGGGTTGACTCATCGACGTGTCTGCAGACAAGTTCACACTCATGCTGTAAAAACATTCAGCTCGGAGCCTCGAGGAGGAATGCTGGGAAGCTTACGTAATCTTTGAGCGTGTGTCATTCAGGTGGACCATTGTTATCATGGAATGAAGGTTGAAGGTAATAATGGTAGCATGACTGGTCACATGACTAATCCAGAAAGAGAGGACCTGTCTGAAAATGCTGAGTCATAACAACAGCTCATAATAAAACCAGTGACTTCCTGTTTTTATTGGGACGTGACTGTGTGTGATCTGTGTTTTAATGTGTTGATTACTTTCTGATACACCTGAGAAGATCATATAACGTCTGACTGAGACATGCAGCTGTTATATTCTTTAATACAGCTCATTTGACCCAGTTTTATCATGCAGTTTATGATCCTTCTGGATTTCAAACTCCAGGCTCTGGGTTGTTTGATAAAGCAGCTTATGATGATTGATTTTTCATATCATATTAAACTCAATATATATCCAATCCAAGTGTTCCTGCTCTGGTGAAAACACAGCCGGTCTTTATCCTGTGTGTGGAGAAAGCATGGACAGGAATGACCACTGGGTGGAGCCTTCATGTTAACAGTAGTAACAGCAAAAGAGAGGGAGACGGAGTAGAGGGAGAAAGGGAGGGAGAGGAGCGGGTGAGGTACTGAGTAAGGCTCCTTTTCTAAATGGACTGTGTCAGTGTGCCGTGAGCATGCTGGCAGCTGAGAGCTGTGCCGTACAGTCCAGGAAACCAGCAGCTTCCTGGTTGGAGGAGCGGGCTCCTTCTCTGTTCCGCTTGTCATGTGGACGTGCAGCTCGTCTGCGAGCTGACAGAAAACTGACTTTTTAACAGTAAGAGGAGGAGACGAGGTTTCCTGGAGAGAGACAAGAAGTGACAGCAGTGAGGATTTCTCCAACAGGTTTGCACTTCACTTTGCCTTTTAATTCTTGGGCTGATTTTGATCTTTTGGATGTTTGTTTATCTTTCTCCTGTGCTGCCATGTGTCTTGGTCAGTTTTTGTCTTTGACTTTTCTGAGTTTGACAGAATCAAAGAGGCCAGTTGTACAGATTTAAAACAGCAGGGATGAGAATCAGATGAACTGCTGGTGGTTTGTCTCTGCCGGGCTGTGCTGCCATGCCCCTGCCTGTTTGTGTAATGTTGCATATTGTAATGGAGCTGACTTGACTGAATGATGATGCAGCGGGCCAGTGAGTGGGACATGCAAAGCTGTGAGTGAGGCAGAGACGTGTCAGCATCATATATCTGAGCAATGAAAGTGCATCCACAGGCAAAGATGGCTTCAGGAAGGGATGGGGTGATTAAATGTCAAGCCTGGATACAGAGACCAGCCAAGGATGCTGAAGCCACCGGTCCCTGCTCGGGCCTCGTTGAGGAATGTCCTGAGAGGCCACATGCAGACACAAAGAGAGAGCTGTGATCGTCCCACTGCTCTTCCCACCGTCTCTGTGTCCTTCTTCAGTTCACCGTCCCACGCCTCCCTAGCCAAACACAGGGCTCCTTCTCTTGTTGTCTACCCCCTTCACCTCCTCCAACCCTCAGGCCAGGTCTGGTTTGGAGTCTTTGTTGGATTTTTTTTAATCTGTAGCTGGTGGTCTGTTTCAGTCTGGATCCAGAGGTCAGAAGTAAAAAAGTTCCCTTTGTTGGTACCCTTATTAAAAGGCTTTGTTCCAAACTGTCTGCTTCAGAAGCTGAAGCCAGGTTCACGTGTGTGCCTTCAGACATATATGATGAATATATATGATGGAGAGTCCCCACGGGATTGCCCGTGGTAATGAGATTCAGCCTCAGATCAGAGATAAGTGGATGAGACGTTCTCGCTCTAAATCACCGTTTGTTGTTCAAGCAGCAAACAGCAGGAAAGATCAGACGTCTTAGCAGCACTTTAGTAGACCTTGATGTACTTCTGTGGGGTTTTTTTTTTGCCCATCTTGGCTCCCAAAATCGATTATGTGCATGTGATGTGGGCTGAATCTATTAAAGCTCATCATGAAGTAGACTGCTTCTTGTTACTGCTGCTGCTCTTATTGGTTTAGGCTGCGGGTCGATTGAGCGTGGCCTGCAGGGACCTCCAGGTTGCATTTAGCAAGTTTAAAGGAAGCTGTCAGTGAAGCTGTTAGGACAAAGGCGTACAGCAGAAACATCAGATTTGAGAAAACAAGGGGGAGGGGAGGAGGGCTGCTTTAAGAGATGAGACTGAGTGAAATCAGGAGACAGTGGGGTTTCAAAGAAGAAATGATGGTGGAAGAGGGTGAAGGGCAATCACGGGTCATGGAAAGTGTGTGATGATCATACAGACGCAGCACATGGAAGACCTCATGCAGGGAGCAATTTCTGCTACTAGTGTCATTTGTTTACTTTAATCAGTGTAGGGCTGCCAAGATTAGTCGACTAGTCACAATGACGTCGACGATCAAATTCGTCGGCGACTTTTTTAATAATCGACGTCGTGGTTTTAATATTCGGTCGCATATGCGCAGAAGTGGTAACCGGGGTAACCCGTGATGTCACTGGAAAAGTTATGCCCAACAGTATCATGGCTAGCCGGCAACAGAGCTCGAAAGTTTGGGAGCATTTTTCCAAAATAAAGGAGAAAAGTGTGCAATGCAAAATCTGCAAAGCAGAAATGTCCTTCCATGACAGTACGACGGCGATGCACGAGCATCTGAAAAGACAGCACGCCGTGGCTGATTTATTTTCTGAAGAAGAATGACAATCTCGGTAAGCTAATTGGCTAGTTAGCTGCTAACATTAACGTCAACAGGGAGCTACCTACTTAATAGTGATGTCATGTTTGAATAGAAAATTGGTACATTAAAGAAAAGTCAGAAATGCTGCTACAAGCTGCAAAGTTCATTAAAAGCTGAATGAACTATCATATTAACTGTCTTCATTTTTAGTTAGCACATACCTTAAACACTTGAAGCTGGAAGCTAATGATGTTAGCTGTATGCTGGTGCAATAAGATGCAATTTATGTATGATCCGAATAGTCAACCAATAAAAAAAAATAATCAGTGACTAGTCGATTATCAAAATAATCGTATGTGGCAGCCCTAAATCAGTGTACGCACTTCATCATAATGTCATCATATAAAAACACGTTTCTGTTTGCATATTCCTCCAGCCAGCAGATCGCTGGCAGCTTCACTGTGTGATCACTGATGTCTTCATCTACTGTAGTCTGTAGGTGAGAAGCTTATTTCACTAATTTGACATTTTGAGTCTTTGAGCTGAGAAGACCTGCCTAAACTGGGTCACATCTGCAGGGATGAGGAGGAGACTTCTCCACTGATCTGGGTGGAAATGAGACGTCTGCCTGCCTCTTCAGATGGCAATCAGGATGTGTTTTAGTGGGCTCTGCCGCTGTGGGAGAGGGAGCTATTACTGGTCCCTCCCTTAATGTAACCTCCCTGGTGCTCTCCGATGACCCAGCCCTCTCTAAAAACTGCTGCGCCTGGCCAACTTTAAGAAGCTAAAGATTACAACAAGAATGTAACGATAAGCCCTGCTGACCATTCTGATTGGTTTTTGTTCATACTATACTACAAAAGAAGACATTACAGGATTTTACTTTATTTAAGATAATCAGTGATGTGTAAATGTTGAGGTTATGTGTAAAAATCAGTTTATCAAACATTGTTTTCATATTCAAATCAAAGACTCTCCTCGTTGTCCTCCACCAGATCTTTAGACCAGCCCTCTGCCAGACTCTGACTCGTAGGCTTGACTGCACTCCTCCATGTCCACCTGCACGTGACTCCCTTAAATATCCCTCAGATATCCAAGCAGCGTGACTCCCTGAAGGAGTGAAGATGTGGGCAGGCAGCCCCCGTTTCTCATTTGTCCTGTTGAATCCACTACAGGCTTGCTCCTGTCAGGTTTTGGGGCCTCTGCTTCTGAGAGGCTCCTGAAGTCTGGATTTGCCTCATCAGGTCTTGCTTAGAAGGTTTTTCTCTCGGTCTCTTATTCTTTACCTCATTTGACACGTCCGTCTTTCATATTTTTATTCATGATGACAGCCTCTTTTTCTTAGTGCAGAGTTTTGTTGAATGACCGCCAAGCAGTGCTGGCAGGCTGAAGGGAGATGCGCAGCTCTCAGCGTTTACTTAAGTAGATGGTTTTTCCCCCATCAGTTACTCTGTTCTGGGAAATGACACCCATTTTCTGCCTGTCTGTGGTACGTACATGGGTGGGACTTTTCCCTTCTCTGATGTGGTTTGATCACTTTGGGTGGAGTCTGGGTAACGGTGAAGTCTGTACCTGATCAGCTCTTTGAAGAGTCTCATCAGGGGCGGTGATGTCATTTGACATGGCCTTGTTTTCATCATGTATTTGTCCTGCTGAGCGGTTAATGTACTGATTTTCTGTAAGCTCTGAAAGGAGACAAGTGAAAAGACGATCTCCTCCTCTTCAGGGTCAAATTATAGCTCTTCTCTGCAGCTCTTTTCTTGTGTCAGTGCTTCACTTTTTGGTCCTCCTCTCACTCAGGAATGCTGTGGTTTTGTTGTGTTGGGTGCTGCTGTCCTATTTATTTTATTTTTATTTTTTGTGGTTCACTTTAGCTCTTGCATCCTCCAGCTGACCAATCTGACATCATATTTTTGGAGAAAGTGATGGACTCCCTTCTTTAATCATATGAAAAGTTGGCCATAGTTTCCATGGATACTCTGAACGGTTGGGATGCAGACTGCTGGTTTGCTCGAGATGCTGCAGGCCGTGGGGTATGATCTGTGAAAGATCAGCCTGGACTGGACTGCAGTTCTCCCCCAGCTGTTGGAGAAGGAGACGGGGACACGACAGGGCCTTGTGTTTAGGGCTGCATACGATTATTTTGATAATCGACTAATCACAGATTATTTTTTGTGATTAGTCGACTATTCGGATAATACATAAATTGCAGCTTATTGCACCAGCATACAGCTAACATCATTAGCTTCCAGCTTCAAGTGTTTAAGGTATGTGCTAACTAAAAATGAAGACAGTTAATATCATAGTTCATTCAGCTTTTAATGAACTTTGCAGCTTGTAGCAGCATTTCTGACATTTCTTTAATGTACCAATTTTCTATTCAAACATGACATCGCTATTAAGTAGGTAGCTCCCTGTTGACGTAAATGTTAGCAGCCAACTAGCCAATTAGCTTACCGAGATTGTCATTCTTCATCAGAAAATAAATCAGCCACGGCGTGCTGTCTTTTCAGATGCTCCTGCATCGCCGTCGTACTGTCATGGAAGGACATTTCTGCTTTGCAGATTTTGCATTGCACACTTTTCTCCTTTATTTTGGAAAAATGCTCCCAAACTTTCGAGCTCTGTTGCCGGCTAGCCATGATACTGTTGGGCATAACTTTTCCAGTGACATCACGGGTTACCCCGGTTACCACTTCTGCGTGTATGTGTCAAGGACAGAACGGCAGACGAGACAGGTGAAAGTACAGCGGCAGATTAGAGGGAAAAATAAAGTTTATAAAAATATGAAAACGACAACGTCGATTATTAAATAAGTCGCCGACGAATTTGATCATCGACGTCATCGTGACTAGTCGACTAATCTTGGCAGCCCTAACTGTGTTACATTAGGATGAGTCAGGAGTAGCTTCTCAAGAAGTTGACACCATTTTTCTCTAACTAGATTGTCTTTTATTAAGAATTAAACCGTTGAGTTCATTCAGGAACCTTCTTGTTTGTGTTTGTGTGACTCTTGAGGCAAAACAAAGCTTGTAGTTTTCTGCATGGTTGGCTTCCTCTTGCTTTACCCATATCTCCTCTGTTTTTCATTTCTTTGTTAAGCTGTCGAACCTTCATCTCCCTGACCTCTTGATGCAGGTACACTTTGTTCAGTTTATCACACACACCTAACCCTCTTACACATTTACTGCCCTTTGCAAACATGTGAGGACGCATATTTCTGGACTTGATTGAAAACAGAGTTTTTCTTACCAGCTGCCTTAAAACAAAATATGTGATGTGCAGCTGAGCCAATAATTGTCCAGAGAGCTTCCATGAAGAGGGTGAAGGTCTGCTGATGACACTGGCGACTGGGTTTGAAATGCTTGGTACTATTTTCTGCTGATTTTTATGTTACTCTTAGTTTTGTTTTGGCGAGTACGTCCAAATACTGGATAATTAACAACCTTGTGCTGAGGATTCCTGTGTCCTCTGCTTCCCCTGCTCTGTAACCATTAGCTTGTTAACTGGCTCTGACCTCTCTAACCTCTGAACCCTACCACTGAGGTAATGAGGGGAGGAGGAGAGGTCACAGGAAGGAGCTTCAGCGTGGCCACAGGGGTAATCAGTAGAGATGCTAAGACCAACATAAAAACCACTGTGACATGTGCAGCTCTACGAATCATACATGACACTGTCAGGGCTCAGGGGGTTTGATGGTCAGTTTCAAATGCTTGGGAAAACACCGAGTGGATAGTTCACAAACAGGCCTTCTGTATTTAAGCATAAAAATAAAAAAGTCCATTTCCTCTTCTAACACAAGTTAATGTTCAATTCAAGACCGAGTTGGTAATGAAGAGAAGGCAGAGGTCCTTTGAGGGCAGCGCTTACAGTGATGAAACAGGGATTGTGCTGTGTGTCAGGATTAGAGTGCTGATACTAAACCTCTCTTTTTTCTGCCTGGAGTGCAGGTTGAATCTGCACACACACCCATTGTCCATCAATCAGGACACTGCTTGCCTCTCACTCCTCAACACAGACAAAGCTAATTAGTAGAGATGTTCGATACCCCTTTTTTCAGACCGATACCAGTACAGGTACTCCCTTTGGAGTACTCACTGATACCGAGTACCGATACCACGAGTACCTTTGATACATCAAATTTCATTTAACACAATGACAGATCATTTTAAACAAAGACTTTTATTTCTAAAAAAGGCAGCACAGTTGGCGGCAACTAACAATTATTTTGATACTTGATTAGTCTGTCAGTTTTTTTTATTAATGAATCCAATATCAAACATGCACCTTTGTTCTTCAGTTCATCTTATTCAAAAAGTAGTATTTTTTACAGTTACAGTGACAGCAGTGTAAAAAACTAATAACAGGTTATTTTTTGGCTGATGTTCAGGATACAATTCATTAAGACATCTGCTTGCTCAGGTGGACATAACCTGTCTCCTGTCAAGTAGTCACCCATGGTTTGTTGTATTTTTTTATTTTCTGGAATGAGGGAGAAAATGAGAAAATCAGTCAGAGTATGTATAACAGCAGATTAAACAATATGCCTTTTTTTTTAAACTTCATAATTAGTATATAAATAAAGGTCAGAAACACATCTACAGAAAATATGTAAATGTAATACAGCAGTATCAATAAAACGTATCTACTCTGATTAAATGAAATGACTATTAATCCTCCTCCCTGTCTAAATGCATGGTTTG
Organism: Labroides dimidiatus; assembly: GCA_030710495.1. Taxonomy (NCBI): domain Eukaryota; kingdom Metazoa; phylum Chordata; class Actinopteri; order Labriformes; family Labridae; genus Labroides; species Labroides dimidiatus. The sequence continues at coordinate 2,761,245 of CM061163.1, forward strand.
TCACTCACTTCTTAATGTCTTCACTCAGAGCTCCTCTATGAGATTTAAATATCTAAACTTATTCTCATGGAGCGGGTTACATGTGTTTGTTCCTCTTATATTCACTTCAATAAAAAGACACTGTTATGACAGTAGCTGAGTTTTCCCTGATGTCAGTGAATGTGTCAGACTGATAACAAAGTTACATTAGAGGCTGTTAGCCCGTCAGCCATCCCTGATATTAATGACAGGGATCTGTACGAGAGAGCATGCACCTGATTGGCTGATAAGTAGAGAAGGCGGGTCTTTGTGTGTGTCTGTGCAGTGTGTGTCTGTGCAGTGTGTCTCTGCTGCAGCTAACGCTAACGTTAGCTTCATACTCATCAAATGTGACGATCAGTCAACAGCAGGTCTGGAGGAGTTCTGAGACAAACCAAACATGAGGATGAAACACAGTTTGCTTTTAACACACTTTATAGTTTTACCTGACATGAAATGCCCACACACTGAAGAAGTTTAAAGTCCATCTGCTTTCTCTGCAGCTGCTATATTTCACATGTATCATCATTTACTCTAAATACCGGCTTCACTTCACTTCCACCATGCTGCGCTCATGTTTACATGCGAGGTAAACAGCTCCGCAACTCTGTAAAGGACACAATAACTGTGTGGTGCAACACATTGATAAATGAAAGACAAAGTCAACGCTTATTAACTGATTTTTATCGATTCATTGTTGACTTGCTCATCCCTACGTATTAAAACAAGCTTTTAGTGAGTGACAGGAGGAGAGGCAGCACTTTGAAAGCTTGATGTTTGGCTTCTCCTGTTAAACCCTCCTCAGAGTGCAGCTGGCTACTTTTAGCTCTGTAAACTGTTGATGTGGATGTAGAGAGTAGAAAACACCCCCTCTGTCTGTCACCAAACGCTCTCTCATCTGCCTTGTGTATTCAGCAACCTCCTGACATGAAGGACTCATTTATTTCTGGACAAAGAGAGGCCTTCAGGGACACAGCTCACAGGGACAGATATGCGTTAAAAAGGACAAAGGTGCATCGTATTTTTGGTGCTCGTGCCCTAACCCTTCATCTCTTTTCTTGCATCTCCCTACAGTCCCAGACGACCTCACCCCGGAGGAGCAGCAGGAGCTGGAGAATATCCGCCTGCGCAAGCAGGAGCTGCTCGAGGACATCCAGGTAACACTGAAATAGCATGTAGAGGTGTTGTGGTGTTAACTGTGACCTCTGCAGATATGTTTGACCCCAGGAAGTATCAGTCTCAGCTCAGCTTTACTTTTTCAATCAAACCTTTACCTTTCATCCAGTTTCACTCTTCTTTCAAACCTTTGACCCCAAGTGGAATCTGAGGTATTTCCTGCTAAGTGCTCACTTCTCTGTTCAAATCATTTCTGTACCATGTTAGATGTAACTTTTATTAACACATACTGTACCTTCATGGACACATCGTGTCTCCTTTCTTTTTCTCTAATGGTGTTTTAAACAGAGTGCGAGTAAAATATTTAGAAATCAAATGATTCTGCACTCCAGCTCGGTGGGATTATGCTCTTATGAGGAATGTGCCTCATGAAGCTCACAGGAAATCTCCCATGTGTGTTCACTGATTTCCAAAGAGAGCCAGGAATCAAATCAGCTCGGCCAAATTTCCCTAAAGTGGTTTGTTTGGTTCTCGTCCACACCCCATGAAAATCTTTTCACCTTATACCCTAAAGCAGGGTGGAGTGGGACAGAGTGTGCTGCCCTGCTCAGCTTTGTCACTCAGTAACCAGCCCTGTAAGCAAATGACACACCAGAGTGAAAGACTGTCGTGTGCTTGCGAGAAAGCTGGCCTCAAGTATCAGAGGCGTGATCTGACACCCGCAGCCCCTCCCCCACCTCTGGCCACCTCTCTACCTCTGTCCTTTTTTCTCCTGACCTCTCTTCTTCTCAGCCCCCACACCCTCCTCTGCTGGTCCCACATGTCAAGGCCCCCTGACCACAGCCACCCACTTTCCTGTATGAGCACAGCCTTTGTTTGCGGAGGCAAGCATCCGAGGAATGTGTTGTGATTGCGCAGGCCTTGAAAACACAGATGTTCTCTTTGTGGTTTGGTGTATAGTATAGTTGGTGTTATCAACGTGAAGTGACACCCTAACACTGCAGCATGCAGAACATGCACCACAGTCACCTTAACCATGATGTTTCTAAATGTTCAGGTGTTTAATCTCCGCCCTTACTCATTCAGAAGTCACTGATATCACACTTTGATCAAGCGGACATCTCATCGTTCTCCACTCCTGTGTCACTGCACCAGCCTGGCACCAGCGATCCTGGCATGATCAACTAAATCTGTCTCTAAGGCCATTAATCACGATAAAGCCACTCCAAAAATAATCCACTTTTATGCTTTCTTACTCCATTTGTATTGAGGTTATCCCTTAATGCCCTCCTCCTAATCAAATTCAGCCTGAGAGGATTGCAGGGAACACACAGTCAGTTGTAGTCATATATTGATCAGTTTTGATGTAAAAAGGACTGGATTTGTTGTGGTGTGGAAAGTTTGAGCTCATCTGCAGCCATTAAAGTCTCTCTGTGCTCTCTTTGTGGAGTGGAAGTGAGTATTTACTGTGTGTGACAAAAGGCCATCTGGCGTTCAGGCAAACAGAGGTGATTCAGACATGACAGCCTCCTCCTCGGTACTTTTTGATGAGGCCATTGTGAATTTTTATGTAAGTAATTTGCACGTTGTCTGTGTAGGTCACACCCTTTTGCACCTCCGGGTGTTCGGAAAATTTGTTTGCCAGTGACGAACAAGTTTCTGCATCATACTTATGACATTTTAACACCAACACGTCTATCTTTTCTACAGCGGCTGAAGGATGAGATAGCAGAAGTGACGAGTGAGATCGAGAACCTGGGTTCCACTGAGGAGAGGTAAGACAAGAGGACCACGTACGTTTCGCTCACACACAAAACCCCCCTGACTGATTTGCCTAAATTTGCGTCTTGTTTGCTTTCTATTAACTCAGCAAATGAAGCCGTCACTTATTGATGTTTCATAGCTCATTCAGAATATCTCATCACACAAAAACATTCCCCAAATTGTGCATGCTTTTATGGCAGTGTAAATGTTTCATCAGGCCCACCCCCATGATGGGAGGCCTCATTGAATAATGCAGTGGGTGAGCCAGCAGAAGCAGACAATGGATGCTCCCAGAGGACGAGTGCTTGGGTTCAGTCTACTCAAGTGGATAGGGATCGCATCAGCTACCAAATAATCCCAAAGTACTTTCCCCTGGATCTAAAACCCATTAAGGCTTGGAGCACCTTCCCGCCATCAAAGTTCACAGTGATCATGTGGAAGCGTTGTTGATAGTCTGTGCTGTCAGCTCCTTCGAGAGTTGAGTGTTTGAATTTGGCAGACGAAAGCTGAAGGAATGCTGGTGTGAGTAAATCAGTGGGAAGCAGTGGTGACCTCTCACCGGCTGTGGATTGAGATGTAACCATAGCGATAGTGAAGACTTGGATTGCACTTTGACCTCTGAATAACTGGAGGCCTGAGAATTTAAAATGTTCCCATTTGCATGATGTTAGACTCTGAATCACAGTTTGTCATGGATGTAGAGGGGGAGGAAAGGCCAGCAGCTGCCAGAGAATGAAAATGTTAATGGAAGAGTTCATGAAATGAAGTGAAGACATTTATTCTAATAAATGTGAATACTGAATGAACAACAAAGAAAAGTTTTGAAGGTATTTATGAAGCATAAACTAGATTCTGTATCCATGTCTTTGGCATCTTAGCACCTTTCGGTTTGAGCAAGAAAAAGGTTTTACTTTCTCAAACATGAATATATTCTGCTGTCCTACATGATAAAGACCTTTGAAAGTCTTGTTTTGCTACCAGTAGGACTAACAATAGCAAGGAAGGTATGACTTCAAGGTTGAAAAGTTTTTTTTGTTTGTTTTTGATAAATGAGAAACACCTCACCATCATCTACATTATGATGTTTCAGGAAAAATATGCAGAGGAATAAACAGGTGGCCATGGGCCGAAAGAAGTTCAACATGGACCCCAAAAAGGTAGGTAGAAGTTAGTTCTCTGAGCCACATCCTGCCCCACATGTTCCCGTTAGCACTGTATGACCTGGGGTGCTGTGTCCTTCACAGGGGATCCAGTTCCTGATCATGAATGACTTACTAAAGAATACCAGTGATGACATCGCTCAGTTCCTCTATAAGGGCGAGGGCCTCAACAAAACAGCCATCGGAGATTACCTCGGGGAAAGGTCCGTATAAAAACTCTTACTGGTTTTTCCCTCTATCTACCCAACCAGCTCTCATGCTCTGTATTATCTTACCCTAACACCCATCCTTCTGGTAGATAAAAGCATCGAAGAGCGCACGCATATTTTCTGTACTGCTGTTTCCTCTTGGTCAGGCACACGCCCGTTCTTTCCCAAACACACGTTATTGGTCCCACATTTTGATGATCCTCAGTGACCGTTACTCAACAGCCTCCATCTGTCTCTCATTATCTCCCTCATTCATGAGTAACATCATGGAGACACTCAGAGTTCAGGAATGCACGTTTCGGAGATTTGAGATAGAACTTGAGAGCTTCCTCTATATTTGGCAGGGTTACCCCAGAGTACAGGAAATAAAAATGGACCTAATGTACGGTATTTGCTGCTCAGAGACTGAAGGGCAGACACGGTTATAGTAAGGGTGTAACGGTCAGGTTGTTTTCAGTCACATCATTACAGTCCAGGCGTTGTGGTCAGGGAGTTACGGTTAGGGCTTTACGGTCAGGGTGTTACGCTCTGGGCGTTTTGGCAAGGTTGTTTTCAATCAGGGTGTTACGGCCATGGCATTAAAGTTAGGGTGTTTTCAGTCAGGTTGTTATAGTCAGAGTGTTACAGTCGGGGCGTTTTCAGTCAGAGCGTTATGGTCAGAGCATATTGGTCCTGGCTTTACGATCAGAGTGTTACGGTCAGAGCTTTACAGTCAGAGTGTTATGGCTATGTGTCACGGTCAGGGCGTTACGCTCTGGGCGGTCTGGCAAGTTGTTTTCAGTCAGGGTGTGATGGTCATGGCATTACAGTCAGGGTGTTTTCAGGCAGGGCATCACAGTCAGGGCATTATGGTCAGGGCGTTACGGTCAGGGCGTTATGATCAGGGCGTTATGGTCAGGGCGTTATGATCAGGTTGTTATAGTCAGGTTGTTACGGTCAGGGCGTTATGATCAGGGCGTTATGGTCAGGGCGTTATGATCAGGTTGTTATAGTCAGGTTGTTATGGTCAGGGCGTTATGATCAGGTTGTTATAGTCAGGTTGTTATGGTCAGGGTGTTGCGGTCAGGGTGTGGTCTGTGATGTCAAACCAGCAAATGGGGCTCAGGCAGTTGATTGAGGCTTTCAGTCTGACTCTTATTATCTCTCCAAGTGTTTCTGATTCTGAAAGGAGGGGCTGGGGGATTTCGAGATTTGATTGGTCACTGGTCTACAGGGAATGGTTGTGACTGGAGATGACTAAGTCAGCAAGAGCTCCTTAGAGCTGACCCATGGTCCCACAGGACAGATCATTCACTCTGAAGGTTACGTAGGTCAGGAATGATGTCATGATTAAGATGGGATGATAAGATAAAGGGGGTTGGGGGAATCCTCTGACATCTTCAGCTCAGGGAAGAGAGTGTGAGCGAGAGACGCTCTGTGAAACTTTGATAAATATCTGTTTGGGTCTGCAGTCGACCTAAAGTATCAGACCATTGTTAGTGTGAGCTTTTTAAAGCTTTATTTGATGAATATATAAAAAGGCTGAGTGACATGCTACTTTTATAACACAAAGAATTCTCTGAAAAAGAAATCTGCAGTCTGATTGCATTATGGGTAATAAAGAACTGTTTGTTTTTATTTTTTATATTTATACATTTGTTGATGGAAGGTTTGAACTTTGGGAATTTGACTCTGAGAAAATTAAATGTCTCAAAGTTCCTAACATTATTTGATGTGAAATTGTATTAGCATATTTATGTTCTGCTCATGCATTATTTCTCTCTTGATAACTAGAAACAATGTCCATCTTTTGTTTCCGTAGAGACGATTTCAATATTCAAGTCCTCCATGCCTTCGTAGAGCTACACGAGTTCACAGATCTCAACCTGGTGCAAGCCCTAAGGTAAGAGCACCCCCCCATTAAAAAGTTACTGCCACGTGTTCATTTAAGTTTTTAGCTGATTCCCAAACCGGTGTCCTCTCACAGGCAATTCCTGTGGAGTTTCCGGTTACCAGGAGAAGCTCAGAAAATCGACAGAATGATGGAGGCCTTTGCTCAGCGCTACTGCACATGCAACCCGGGAGTTTTCCAGTCCACAGGTAGAAACAGAGGAGCACACATCTTGGCTTGGTCTTGATGTGTGAGCATCACAGTGAAAAACAAGATGACATCAACTTTATATTCATATAACCGTCTCATTAAATACCCACTGAGTCCCCTCCTTTCTAATGTTCCACTGAAATCTTATGGTACATGGATGCATTTCATATCCAAACTGCTTTATTTAGCAGACATGAAGTCTGCTGAGAGGACGAGCGTCTGGCTTTTTGGAAATTATTCCCAATGCAGTCAGACGACTCCTGTTAACATGGATGCAGATGGATGTGAATTATGCATACGCAGCCTAACAGGCCAGATAGAGTGCTGCTGCATCAGCTGCATACTAGCAGCGTTGTCTTTTTCAAAACGCGCACACACATACACACACACATACACACACATAGTAGAGGGCAGAAATCACATGCACACTTAGCTGCCCACGCTCAGCCTTTCACTCCTACCCACTCTCCTCACTAACGAAGCTTGGCCTATCTGTTCCTGTCAGCTGGTCTGTGGTCCCCTAAGTGCAGGCCTTTCAGCTCAGATAATTTCCATACATATTTAAACACTACATTAAACACCGGCAGCATTTTGACGGACCCCAAACAGAAACCTTTTGTTGTCTTGCGAGGTCCATCAGTGTCTCATGTTGTTTCTTGTGTGTGTTTCAGACACTTGTTACATCTTGTCATTTGCAATCATCATGCTGAACACCAGCCTCCACAACCCAAATGTAAAGGACAAGCCTACTGTGGAGCGGTTCATCTCAATGAACAGAGGAATAAACGACGGAGGAGACTTGCCTGAAGACTTGCTCAGGGTCTGTTTGTCTCTGTTTTATTTAATCTTTTGTGGTTGGATTTTCACTTTCTAATCTCAAACCTGCTCTGCGTTTATGATCAGAATCTGTACGAGAGCATCAAGAATGAGCCGTTCAAAATTCCAGAGGACGACGGGAATGACCTCACACACACTTTCTTCAACCCAGACAGAGAGGGCTGGCTCCTTAAACTGGGTGAGTGCTGCTGGATAAGGGAGTGCATAATAAATCTCCTCAGTGTGCTGAAAGATAACTTTGTGTTCTTTGATCTGAAAATCAGCATCCAGTTAGTGATAACTGATGTCTCCCCTGAGATCAATGACCTGTGTGTGTGTGTGTGTGAGAGTGTGTGAGTGTGTGTGTGTACATTGTCAATGAAATCTGAGGACATATCTGTCTGCTTTTATGTATTATGAATGAGGCCTGTAGATCAGACCATCACATGTGGGGCTTTTGAATTATTAAAAACAAACTCTAACATGTGCAGATCCAGACTTTCACAGCATGCTAATCAAATATAAAAGCATCCACCAACATCATTTACATATGTGAAGTCTGAAATGGATTAACTTGGATGGAATTCTCCCTCTTTGCTGTCAAAAATAAAGATTTGAAGTCAAAACCCTTTTGACTTCTCATAGTGTTTTTAAAAAGAAAGAAGCCATTAAAGGTCTTTTATTTAGTATATTTCTCATCCAGATACGGTTTCACTTTGTCTTGTGATGTTTTAAATGTCACTTTATGCTAATTTCTGAATCAGCGTGTGCCAGAGACAGCCACCTCATACACACGTCTCAGTATCCTGCTGATATTTTAACGGGTTCCTTTTTTTTTAACCCATCACAGTCGTTGTCCGAGCAGAAAAGCTGAACCCTGGACCCCTGAACTCTCCATCCTCTGTTTTCTCTGAGATCTCTCTCTGTTGTATGGATTCACACTGAGTTTACTGAAACAAAAAAACATGAACACTCCTTCTGAAACATGTTCCTCCAATCACTGTGAATCTTTACAACCGGCTTCACTGAGGTAGTGACTGATTACTCTGTCTCCAGTGTCCAAACTGGAAGACTGGAGTAAGAAATCAGGGTGGGAGGTTGATTAACTGATAAATAAACCAGAAGTGGAGGCTTTACTTCATGTAGTGCTTTACAGTATCTGAGACACTGAGTAGGACTCCCTCTTGTGGACTGATGTGATACCAGCAGACCTGTAAAACCTGCTGGCCCTCATCATTATAGAGACCTTTAAAGTGAAGAAGAAGAAATCTGTAAAGCAGTGCATCAAAGTCTCCCTGGATCCAGATTGAAAGGACTGTGGTGAAATAATTCTTTATCATTTAATTTGATTTTTTTGTTTTTTTCTTTTCCTCTTCGTTTGTTTGTTTGTTCCCATGATTTTGGCTGTTGTCTTTCCTCAGGAGGTATGTACACCTGTTCTTCCCAAATGCTAGTCCATCTCTCAGCTCTCAGGTGCTTTTGGTGGTCCGCCATGCTTTTGTTCCCCTCCTCATATTTTAAAGGGGGGTTTTCTGTTTTTTTTTTTGTTTGTTTGTTTTCATTTTTATCTCTCGTCTCTCCATCGACTCATTTGAGCTTCAGATGTTTGTCTGTTCGGTCTGTCTCTGAGATGGTGGTTGGTCTGCTCTCTTTTATCTCTCTGGGTGGTTGTTGAGCAGGTGCCACCCCCGTAGTCTGGGCTCAGGGAGCTGATGCTTTGTGACCACTCTGACCCTCTCCTCTCTGTGTGCTTCGGTGCTCACTCTCTTTGATCTCGGATTATTTTGAAAGCTGCATTATTCTTTTTTACCATACAGTGAGCACAACAAAGGAATTCATCTCATCTTTTCCAAATCGACCATGAACCCAGTTACCCAATTGGCTGATGGTTGTTTGCTCTCTGGTTGCATGGAAAGGGAATAATTCACCTTTTCAACGATGTGGCTCTGCTCTTTTTTTTTCTATTGCTGTAAATGGATCTGAAGGGTGTGACTGTGGCCAGGCGTGGAGCTGAGCCAGACTGGACCAAACTGTGGGACAGAGCTTTGGGCAGAGGAGTGTGTCACATATTAAAAGTGCACATCGCTCATACTCTGACTTTCTTATAATTTGTGACTTTAAAAAAACTAAGAGCTCCTGTTGGGGTGAAAAAGTGGTGATAGAAATTGTACAGAAACATTCTGACTTTAAATTTCTGGATACGTTTGATGATAAGACCTCTGCCCAGCCTCCCACAGTCCTGTCTTGCATGGGTGCCTCCCTCTGCTCAGCTCCGCTCAGGCTCCAGCTCCTCCTACAAACCTCTGCAACAATCTGCTGGGACGTCCGGCCTCGTCCCAGACATTTTTGCACAGGAGGAGGTGGGCTCTCTTTCTTGGAGAAACAGGAAGTGACATGGCCCCTAAACTAAAGCTCAAACTTCCAACCAACCCAATCAACGGTCAGGCCAGTCGTCAGCTGTGATTCTGCCATCGACCGCGACCGTGTTTTCTGTTCGTCTGCTTTATTGTCACGACACACTGACGAGTGGAGATGTGAACAGATGTTTCTCTGTCTCTACCTGTCAAGTGCCAAGGGTCCGTCGATTACAACCAGCAAGGAGTGAAGTGTTTGACCTATCATGATGTCTGTGATATGATGGGCGATCATATACAGCACCGATGCTGTTATATGAGAAGAAGAGTGTGCTCTACGTGTCTGAATCCTCAAATCCTTCTCTGTCCTAATAGATGGGTTTCAACATGCAGCTTTTTACTAACCTCGGTGATGGGTCAGCCATGTCTAGACACAGCTTAGCTCTTTAGATCACATTTAGAAAGAAATCCCCTGGTTGTCTGGACAATGCCTCTAAATGACTGAGAAGTTACCTAAAGCCAAAACAGGAAATTCAAGTCTGAGAAGCCTGTAGAGGGGCTGAGCATCGCTCCAGGCCTCCTGCCCACCCCCCAGAGTGAGGCTGCCATCTGCTGCTCTGGTCAGGTTTCCCCTCGCAGGAAGTCTAGGTGTCAGAGGGGGTGGGAGGTCAGCCACAGACGGCATTATCCTCGCCACCCTTTCCCCTCCACTGTCAGCCTTCAGACAGTAACTGAAGTGCTCTGTTTCCACGTTTATAACCGTCTTCTAGTAACTTCATTTGAGTACTTCATTACAGTCAGGGAGTGCAAAGCACATAGATCTGTATCCGGTCTATCGATCCTCGCCCTGCAGACTTATCACCCTGAGTCAGCTGTTAAGGAGAGTTCCCAAACACCAAGACATTTTAATGGGACATGCAGGCTTGTTGTAAAGCATCTTCACATTTACTGCAATTAACTAAAAGTCCTAAAAGGACACATTAAAGTGGAGGAGGAATTTAGGGTTATAGGCTTTGCAGCTGTGGTGATGGTGTGCGCATGGTGCAGTGGTGGATCAGGGTGAATATGGTTATAACAGAAATCCTCTGGAGCCGTCATCTGTCTGTCTGCCCGTACATCTGTCTGCCTGTCTGCTGCTCGGTCTGACGCTTCGGTTCTCATTTCTCTCTCTGTCCTCTCGCTGAGCTTCTCTGACAGTGACGTGTTTGCTCCACAGGGGGACGAGTGAAGACCTGGAAGAGGAGATGGTTCATCCTCACAGACAACTGTCTGTACTACTTTGAGTACACCACAGTGAGTAAAACACAGATGTTTGTCGCTCTCTGGTAAGAAGCTGTGTTGTCCCGATCATGCAGCGACTTGTTGGTTATGGTCTTTATTTTTCCACAGGACAAAGAACCAAGAGGAATCATCCCACTGGAGAACCTGAGTATCAAAGAGGTGGAGGATAAGAAGCCTGTAAGTACAGCTCCCCCTAGTGGTCCTCTCCCCAAACTGAGCCTGCCTACTGAAAAAACATCAGCTGCTTCTTTTCCAGCACAGTTTTGAATTTGGGGATTGTCTGAAGTATCAAATCACTTTTAGGACAGAGGATTCTATTATGGAGACGTAACGTCACAAACATGTCAATCCTTTTTGTTTTTTTCACTGTGATAGATAAACTTTCAGCCCCAAAGGTGATTTCTGGATTAAAAAAACCTGTTCTCATCATCAAAGCTTCTTTTTTTAAAATATATCAATATAACCTGACAGAGTTTAAGATGTGTGACTTCATGTTCTTGTCTTTGCAGAACTGCTTTGAGCTTTTTATTCCTGACAACAAGGACCAGGTGATAAAAGCGTGTAAGACTGAGGCTGATGGACGTGTTGTTGAAGGAAACCACACCTTCTACAGAATCTCTGCCCCGACTGCAGAGGAGAAAGATGAATGGATGAACAGCATCAGGTAAATATTTGTTTCCTTTAACTATTGAAGTCATGGTCAGAATCAGAAATACTTCACCTGTTGATGGGGGAGTTTGGTAGGTACAGTTTCCTTTATACACACTGAAAGAAGAAGAGAACAGAGTGTATAAATAAGGTAAGGAATGATGCTGAATAACAGTAGAAGAAGCACAGAAAGCTATGTTCAAAAGCATTGATATCATTTGATCTTAGTGCTCACTGCCAGAACAGCTTCTTCTTGATTGACGCTCCATCAGACCAGACATCAACACCATGCAGTCTTACACGTCTTCTTCCCCTTCCTCAACTCTGTATACACTGCAAAAACTGAAATCTAAACAGGTGTTTAAATCGTATTTCTAAATTGTGCCTGAATTACTTGAGGTGAGTATAAAAAGAGGTTTGTGGTGTAAAAAATACTGAATGAAGACATTTTTTATATTTCAGGAAACTTGACAATCAACTTGTTTCTCACCCTATCAGTGTATTTCAGTTTTGTCTTTTATTAAGACATTTTTCTGGGCGTCACAGTGTAGCTGTCGTTCAGGTTTGTCCTTGTTCAAAAATACAAAAACATTAATTCAATGAGGAACGCTCGCTCTGAAGCTCAGGTGAAGCAGGAATCAGTCAGTGGGGAGATGGGCTGGGATTGATTGGTGTGTGAATGGAAACAATTATTCAATCAGCCGATGAGAGCTGGAGCCAAGACGTGCATGAACTAAGCTTCATACCATGCCAAGCTTCACTGACTGAGCTGTGCTGAAGCTCCATTCATACACTGAAGCCCAAAATGATTCCTAGTCCCATCAAATACAAGGAATCCTTTCAGTATTTCAGTCACATCAATGTTTTACCTCAGATTTGACATAAACAGGACATGTGGGCCAGTCTGAACCCATGACCAATAACGTCATTTACAGTAATGACAGCAATAACAAGACAGATAGCAGGATGTTGAATCAAACCGCTGTCTGTAAGAGTCCAAAAAAATATTGCCAAACAATTTCAGGTGTCAGTGGCAACGGTGTAGAGTATAAATAAGAAGTACAAAAAATGTCACACAGTCAAAAACCTGAAGGTAAGTGTTGGGAAGACAGTAGTGTCACCTCGGCTTGCCAGAAAGACCAAGAGAGATGTTGAAAACAATCCAAGGACGATGACCAAGGCTGTCCTGAAGGAGCTGCCTCAAAGCAGATACTGCACCAAAATGGTCTCTTTGGACGTAGACCAAGAAAGAGCCCCTGATTCAACCACAGCATGTAAAAGCTCATCTGACCTTTGCAAAGATACAACTAGAAAAAGACAAAAAGCTTCTGGTCATCTGTACTCTGGTCAGATGAAACAAAAGAGATGTGACTTTCATTTGGCCAAAGAAGGGAGAAGTCTACAAGTCAAGGAACACTGTCCCTACTGTGAAATATGGAGGTGGAAGCATCATGCTGTGGGGCTGCTTTTCTGCAAACAGACCTGGCAACTTGGTCAAAGTGGGAGGTATCATGAGGAAAGAGCAGCACATCAAGATTCTGAAAGAAAACTTCAGACAGGCAGCAGAGACCCTGAACCTGGGGGAGCCCTCAGCAGGACAATGATCTGAAGCCTACAGCCAAGGTAGTGAAGAAATGGTTCCAGGACAGTGATATTAATGTTAGGAAGAGGCCAAGTCAGAGTCCTGATTTAAACCCATCCAGAACCAATTAATGGAGCTTGAGAAGTGGGTGACAGCACGGAAACCCTCCTCCTACAAGGATCTTGAAACATTTGCAAAGGTAGAATGGTCCAGAACTCCTGCAGATACTTGCAAAAAGCTTGTGAGCTGGAGGCTGGGATCAAAAACAAAGGGTTTGCAACTGATTATTGAGACAGGGTATGAATCATTTTGGACAGAGTGATTTTTTGTTTTCCCCCTGTAAAAGATGTTTCTTAACCTTTTATATGTAAAATAAATTGGTTATGGCTTCAGACTCTCTTGTGCATCCTGTTTATATCAAATCTGAGGTGATGTATTGATGTATAACTGAAAAATGAAGACATTTCTTGTATTTGACAGGGTTATGAATAATTTCCAGCTTGAGAGTATGTACATGTGTGCAGACTTCACAGACCTGGTCATACATGTTGATAGTGTGTATGTCGGGCAGATTTTGTGAACTAAATGGATGATGTTATGTTGAATGGATGTTCTTTAAAAAACAAAACAAACTTCAATGTAATTTCATCATTTCCGTCCCTAATGACGGCTGAAATGATCACACTCAAACTAACAGGCTTCTCAGCTGACGTTACCAAACCATCACAAGCAGACAGCTGGTACTGCGCTGTGCATGCACTCAGGAGGCACTGAGGATTAGAGCCAGACCCTGGGTCCACATTCAGAGGTGGCTGCAGTTGGTCACACTCTTCCATCAGTGTCCATCAGTCTGCACTGAAGGACCCCTGAGTCTCTGTAACCCAGGCAACAGTGATGCTGAGGGATGGACTGCTCACCCATAATTCACCTACTCATACAAGTTACTTTACAGACAAGGTTTTGATTCAGCGCTGCAGCTGCTGAAATCACTCCTGACCAAGTTTGTGCATTTAAAACTCCTTTTAAATGCTTTTAAACAGTTTTACATTTAGATGACACATTTTTATTCAAAGAAAATTGAATTAAATTTTTTTGGTTCATTTGCTCACTCAGTGACGGAATAATGAAGCTCTGGATTTTGGCCTCTTGTTATTTTGTAGAGGAGTTAATTTGATTCTTTGGCAAAGATAGGGCAAATGATGTTTCAATAAGCACAGAAACTGAATTAAAAACAGAGATTGATGTTGGATTTGCAATGTTAACTTTAACATTGGAATAAGTTTGTGCCTGAATTCTTTTTTTGTTTAATTTCTTTCTTACCTGTTGATAAAATTAAATTAAAAATAATAGAATTTAAAGTCAGAGGGCAAGAATGCAACACATGAGAGCTGCTAAGACATGCAGGAGATTCTAACCCCCACCAGTTATACTGACCGCCAGTGATGCAGCACAAGGAGAGCACCGATGTTTCACAGAGGCTTCATACTCTCTCTATATGGAGACACTTTGTTATTCTAAGTGAGTCACTGTCCTCAGAGGGATAAAACCAGTGGAACCAGTGCCAGTAACACGTTCCTTTGTCCTCTTCCCACAGAGCTGCCATCAGCAGAGATCCTTTTTACGAGATGCTGGCAGCCAGGAAGAAGAGGGTGTCATCCATGAAGAGGCACTGAAGCTGCTCAAACTCCAGACGTTGCACTTGACAGAGCGGGGGTGTCCGGATATCTGCGCACTCCATCTGGGTCGGGGCAGAGGCCACGGTCGAGGTCTGCCTCAGACCTCTCCAGGGGATTTCTCTAGGATACAAATTAGACCTGGCTTTTGGACTGACAGGCCAGAAAAAAAACAGGAAGCATGCTGTGGTCTCTAGATAAGAGTCAGGGTCAAAACCTCTTCAAACCTCCTGTCTGAATGTGTATCTGTCTCTCTCAGCTTTACGTGTGCTCTCTCTGTACGAGGCTGGAAAGGAATTCTGCTGTGTAACTCGGCAAAATGCCCTTTGAGAATGCTTTAAAAAACAGATACACACACACACACACGCAGTCCCCCGTAGCACACACCGTTAAAACTCAGCAGGTCTGACCGAGTGTGGCACTCAAACCAAAATATTCTCTGCTTTTGGAAAGGAAAGCAAAGACTTTTTCTTACGTGCTTTAGTATTTTAGGCTAGTATGTGTCTATTTTTTTTCTTTTTACAGCTTTACTGTCTCTTTTTTTTGGCCTGTTTGCTTTTGTTGAAGTGAAAACTTGTAGCTGAACATGCTGGGATATGGGCAGTAAGGTAGGGAGGGTCTACTTTGCCAAGTGTTAGCTCTTTTATAGAAAAATATAATAAATAAACAAAAACTTCTCTGTTTAAGTAAAGTTGCCACTCAGGAGATTGTTTCAAAGATGTAAGAGTTTGCATGTCCTTGTTGCTCTGGATCTTGGTCACCGTGTCAGCTGTGTGAGCTATGAAAGCCTCTGTATCCCAGACTGAACTGTGTTTTTGTAAATGTGAAGCTGCAGAGCGCTGCAGACGAGGGGGCTGATGTCTGGACGAGGTCTCAGGGTTGGATCTGGCTCTCACTGCTCATTTCCTGAAGGTCCTGGAGATGCATTCTGGGGATTAGAGTCTTTGAACAGGGATGTGTAGTTAGCTAGCTGAGCTCATTTTGAAAGACGTGAGATGTTCCACCTTGTGACTCCCTTTTTTTGTCACCTCTCGCTCACATTTCTTCTCTTGCTCTCACCTCGTCTCAAAGACCATGTTCTGTGACTTTATCACGCAAAGCAAGTTAACCGTTAGTTACTGCTGCACAGTGCCTGGCGCTCTCGATGAAATGTGATAAGAAAAGCTGCTGGTTAGCGACAGTGAGTTAGTTTTCTTCTCCTAATTTAAACTTTTCCTGCCTTTCACAAACGTTCTTTGTGTACAGGGTTAACAAACAGCACCATTTCAGCCAGTCCAGCCTCACAGATCATGTACAGTACCATGTGTTTCAGGTTGTTTTGTAAAAAAATGTACAAAACATTATACATGTCATGTTGTTTTAGAGGCTTTAAAGTGGCAGGAATGAAAGTGTGCTTCATGGAGGCTGAACGCCTGCAGCCGAACGGGTTGTCCCCGCTCCTCAGGATCCAAAGTGTGACGTGAAACAAACACAACTACTGGATGAGATTTTGCAGAAGCGGTCGAGGGTCGTCTTATCATACAGCAAAAATAATGTGTAGGTGCATTTCTGCAGATGTTTTTGGAGATGTGTATCGATCAGATGTCTTTTCTACTCCTCTTGTCTTTTTTTCTATGGTGTGCCTGCTGATCTTGTTCCCAGTTCTCCTCCTCTCTGCTCCTCTCTCCTCCTCTCTGCTCCTCTCTGCGCACGACTCCTGGAGAAATAAGTGAAAAATGCAAAACAATCCTAATTCTCGACAGTATTGCTTTATTTATCAAAGTTGTACATACTTTAATGTATAGTGGGTATCTTGTCTTCATTTCTTATTAGTTGTGCCATTTTCTTTTCTTATTCTGTTCAGAAGTGTTTGATTTTCAGTTTCTGTCATTACCATTTAATCAAGCTAAAATAAAGACGGATCTGTCACAACGCTGGCTCTGGATCTTGTTTGTTGTCTTCAGGTGAAGTTTCAGAGGAGCTCCAGCAGGTGGCAGCATGTGTCAGGAACTGTGAGGACAACCAGGACTAACAAGGAGCTTTAAACGTGCAATTTTACATTGTTTATTAATTACAGCTGAGCTAAGCTGCAGCCAGATCGTCCCCTAACAAATACTGGGTGAAGTGAGGCCAGCCTGGGCCGTGTCCATGAATACTGGATCCTGTTTTTATTGGAGAGCAGCCTTGAAATTGAATCATCCTGTCTGATCCAAATGAGCCCGAACTCCAAAGTTTTCACGACTTTAACCACGTTTGCCTTCTGTTGACTAAGGACTGGATTTTGATTCAATCTAACCTTTATTTAAAGCTTTACAACATTTCATTCCCTTTCACGCGCTGGCTTTTAAGTATTTATGGCATGAAAGTCGGGGCGGCAGGGAAAGGTCAATATTTACACATGAATATTATGTATCATATTAAATGATGCTTGGAAAAGCAATCAATAGAAATGACTTTTTCTGAGTGGAGGAGGCGGGCTGGAGAAAAAAAAACCCCGGCTTATTAAAGAGATTTACGTGCATCTTTGGATTCTGGTGGTGGACTCATGGGTTATATAAAACGACTTCATGACGGATAAATGACTGTAATCTCAGCTGGTCAGGAGGACATGTCTGCTGAACCATTAACAAACAGGTGACTCTCAATAAATGAGAGAATCATTGAAGGAGTCAAAGTGAGACTCATTTTATTCAGTACAGAGTGAAATATTTCAAGCGTTTATTTTTTTTTTCTTGTGATGAGAATGTCTTACACTTAATAAAAAACACACAGTTTAGTGTCTGATAAAATTAGAATGTGAAAAAATGTCAGTATTGCAAACTGGAAACACCTGCAAAGGTTACCTGAGGTACCTCATGGACAGACTGCCACCTGTAGGACAGACACTGAGAGCCTCCACAGCAGGCTGTTCAGAGCGCAGTGCACCAGCATTTTGCAAAATGATGCACGAGCACCAGGGACGACCATTTCAAACATTAAGTTTTATTTTATTTTTTTTATTTTCTGATGTTTATCAAAATGAACCGCCAACAGAAATGTACTCCTGATATTTTTGAAGTTAGAGAAATGAGGGAGGACTGGACTCACATTTCATCAACCCTGAGTTTCTAGAAGATGAACACTTCACCGCCACGCAGTGGTGTAGTCGAGGGTATACGCCGGTATATGACGTATACCCACTTATTTTTCAGTCAGCATTGCGTATACCCACTTCTAACAATAAAAAATATTCCAAAAATATATTAAAAAAAATAACCAAAACACCATGTTTGCCTCATGATAAATACATTTTACATTCATCCATTCTGCTTGTGTGACCAGTAGTAACTACAAACTGCTCCTAATTAAGTCACGACAATTTTATAATAGTGAGCAAATAGAAATGACAGATTTTTGGGTAAATAGAGAAGTCTTACATGTCACTGGTTCTTTTTTTTCTGTACTACTTAAAAAAAGGTAAAAAAAAATTAAGGTAAAAAATTTAGAGTCTACCCACTTCTCAAGTGACCACTACACCACTGCTGCCACATCAGGTGAGTCCATGAGGTCAAATCAGGCAACATCAGAAATGAGTTCATCAGAAAGGCCTGTGTTAGGTTTCAAAGGCTGAATATCTGACTTTATACAAGTTCCGACATGTTTATCTGAGCAGCAAAATGCAAGAAGACCACCTGGATTTCAAAGGCTCTTTAATCTGAGCAAGATTAATATCTCCCTCTCTGTTATTATACTCTTCTGCATCATTCAGAGGGAATATTGGTGTAAATCATGAAAATTTGGCCCAGATGTGAGTTGTAATAACAAAAGGTCAAATGTTAACAAAGCGTGGTTTCTGTTCTGCATTCTGCACTGCGAGCTTTGACCTCCGTTTTAAAAAATAAAGCAGATGAAAGATTGCACGTAATCCTCATATGCTCAGCTGAAGTCAAACAATATTTACACGGCTGCTGTGAAACAGGGTGATAATGTCATTTTTCAGGATTATAGGGCAGAGCCAAGGACCTGCCTGTGACTGATGGGAAATGAGCAGCTGGTTGCCACGGTGAGAAAAAAAAAAAAAAAAAAAGACAGAAAGCTGAGAATGTGACGTGTGGTTGAGGTGAAGCAGCGGCAGCAGCAGCAGGGAAGTCTGTGTTTTTGCACCGTCTCTGTGCAGTCGTTGGCTCCTCATGTTTCTCAGCGTGCTTCTCGCTGTCTTTCTCCTGTTATGGAGGTTAGTGTGTGAGAAGGTGAACATGATACACTGCACAAAGAGGGAGAACAACAGGAGGAGGGAGTTTGAACTGTACAGACAGAACACACTGTACCAGGAAGGCTGATCCAGGACAAACATTCCTCTCAAAATCTCGAGCCACCACGGCTCAGAACAGCCTACCTGAAACACCCCAGACCACAGCACTCAGTCATTCTGTCAAGTCAGGCCCTCTTTGTGAGTTCTCCTCTCTGTGGTTATGCTGATGAGGGGGGAAAGGCCAGCTCTCATAGGCCGAGCATTGGGATCCTCTGTCTCCTCCAGTAAGTGGAGACATGTGAGGCCAGTCAGACTCCAATTAGGCCCAGACTGTTTCCCAGAAGCGCGAGAGGCCTCCCCCTGCCCCTCAGCCCACCGCGGTGAGAGAAGGGTGCACCCCACGGTGTCCGGACCTGACCTCAGCTGGCATGAGGAGGGCCCCTTCTCGTACGGGTTCATGCAGGCGAAGAATTGTTTTACACAAACGCTGTCACGCAAATCTAAAAGCAAAGCAGTGTGGTGCAAACCAGTTCACAGCTGCACAGAGTTTGCTTCAACAGGTTTTCTTAGTTTGGATATTTGTCCTTCAAGTTCATGCAAAGAAAAAAAAGGTGGTGCTTCAGAGTTTGTTATGTGGAGTTAAAGTGGTGATCAGATGAGCTGTCAAAGGGATCAAAATACACAGAGTTTAATTACATCTCCTGTCACACTGAGGGAAAAGATCAACAGACTCACAGACAGACAGGAGCCCATTCAGCCTCCACTCCAAAATCAAACCAAAGATTCTCTTTTTTTTTTTTTGATCAAAGTCTTTTTATTTATTTTTCTATATATGTACACAAAAAGAACAACAACAAACACTAGGACAGTCA
The DNA here is from genome assembly GCA_030710495.1 of Labroides dimidiatus. Taxonomy (NCBI): domain Eukaryota; kingdom Metazoa; phylum Chordata; class Actinopteri; order Labriformes; family Labridae; genus Labroides; species Labroides dimidiatus. The sequence continues at coordinate 2,781,028 of CM061163.1, forward strand.
GGGAAACACACACACACATAAAAAAACCCAAAACAAAACGCCCTTGTCCTATTACCCTTTCCCCAAACACCAGGTCTTTGACAGACTTTTAGCCAGACAATCTAAAGTAAATAAATAAATTACTTGATAAACATAGTATGATAAAATATACTTATATATATATACAGGCATAAAGAAAACCAAAACATTAATATATATATATATATACATATATATACATACATACACATATATACACTTACACACATGTATTTACATACATATATACACATACCTTCATACAAATATATGTACCTACTTACAGAAAAAAAAAAAAAAAAAAAAAAAGTAGGGGCTTACAAAGTCATTTTAGTAGCTGCCATGTTTTCAACATAGGATATGAACGGTTGCCAAGTTTCAAAAAATTTCCTAGTGCAACCTCTAATGGTATATCTAATCTTTTCTAGGTGAACAAGATACATGACCTCTCTTATCCATTGGCCATACACTGGGGGAGCAGAGTCCTTCCATTTGGATAAAATTAGCCTTCTAGCCAAGAGGGAAGAAAAAGCCATCATGTTAGCTTGAAACCTACTACAAGAAGTATTCTCTGGGATAACTCCAAATAGTGAAACTAATGGAGAGGGCTCGATTGTTGTGCCGCATATTTTAGAGAAGGTCTCGAAGATGGAATACCAGAAATTATGAAGTTTAGGGCAGGTCCAGAACATATGTAATAATGTAGCAGGAGCCTGCTTACACCGATCACAGGATGGGTCAAGATCAGTCTTAATCTTAGCCAGTTTCTCTTTTGACCAATGCAGGCGATGCACGACTTTGAACTGAATTACAGTATGTCGAAGACATATGGAGGAGGAATGAATTCTCTGGATAACTTTATTCCAAGTTGCATCTGTAAAGAGTTCTCCCAGGTCATCTTCCCACTTATCCCTCAGCCCCTCCAAGTTAGAAGTATTATATGAAATGAGCAAATTATAAATTTTACTTATTGTTTGTGTCATGTCCAATTTGCATTTGAAAATTAGATCTAACAGAGAGGCTGGAGGAGAGCAGGGAAAACAATCAGAATTGGATGACACAAAGCTTCTAAGCTGTAGATACTGATAAAAGTTAGAGTTGCTTAGGTTAAATTTCTTGGAAAGTTGGTCAAAAGAAGCAAATTGATCGTTGATGTATAAGTCAGACAGTCTGCACATCCCCAAATTTGACCAAGTAACAAAGACGGTATCTATTAATGACGGGAGAACAAAGATTCTCTTTTGCTCATATTTGAGGTCTTCAGGTGCCGCGCTGACAGATCCAGCCTGTCTTTACTGGAAGCCTGAATCCGTCTGAAATCACTTTAAGAATCTCCTGCTCCACAGAGGGACACTGAATGCATCTTTGGGGCAGGATTTCTGAGAAAAGGAGTTTAAAATGAGCCACAACAAAGTCACTCCTTCCCTCACCCCTCCCCTCCCCTCCCCTATCTCTCTCATTCTGTCTATCTCTGTGCTCTCTGCCTGACGCGCGCTCTTAAAACCATACAAACTCTGTTTACAGTCTATCACGGCATCTCGGTGCTGTGTGTAGGAAAGACGTGAACTGATTGTTTTATGTTCTCAGTGTTTGAACTTTTTTCTAAAGCAAAAAGCAGAGAAACTTAGAGAATTATTTTCACATAAATTCTTTCATATAGTTAAATAGCTTATAGTCACACGCCTTCCTCTCTGTAGGAATATTCAACAAAAGAAATCTGAGGAGCTACGTCTGTTGGTGACATGATGACCTAGATGAATGAAGTGTTAAAGAAATGTTTTAAATCAAACCTCTTATCTACCCTGACAGGTAGTTGTTGCTGTTGTTGTTGTTGTTGTTGTTGTTGTTGTCACTTCTGTACGGCCTGGTCTGGAATGATGAGCAGTCTTGTGAAGGTGATAAGAGTTAGCATTGACACTATCAGTTCCCAGCACTGTGAGATTCCTCCTGAGAAATGGCGAGGCCTCTCCAAGTTCAAATCAAAGTATTTGTTACTGAATGTAATCAGGTCCAGGAATTCAATTTGACCGAAGAGGATTGAGTTGAGAGATAGACGCTGTCTGAGTGCCATGTCAATTGGATTTTCCTGGTAAGACGAGCATACTTTATTTCTTCTGGTTTTCTTTTTTTTTTTTTTTTTTTTTTTGGGGGGGGGGGGGGGGGGGGGGGTTGTTTCAGGGAAATTGTGTGAAAAAGACAGAAGGTTGTTTGTCCCAGTGGGGAAAACAGCACTGTGGGATTTGTTTTCTGCACATTCACTGAACTGTGGGTGGCTCCCATTCTGGGAAACTCGCTCGGGTTTGAATGGGATGTGGATAGAAGCACATTTCTGCATGTGGGATCTTTTTTTTTTTTTCTTTTTACAATCTCAAATGTCAGATCAAGTTTGATAATCGCAAGAAAGTTGCAGGAATCTTGCAGGGGAACACGCTGTACGAGCTCTGGAACAGGCAGGCATACTGTTAACACGTCCACAGTGGGGACAAGTACATAGAGCTAACACCGGGGAAAAGAAGGAGGAAAAAGGAGGTGTCGGTTTGGAACAAGTCCAGGAGAATTTCCTGTCTATAGGGAGCACCCAGCTAGAAGAGGTCTGAAGGAAATGCCTTCAAAAGAGAGAGAGAGAGAGAGAGAGAGAGAGAGAGAGAGAGAGAGAGAGAGAGAGAGAGAGAGAGAGAGAGGCCTGTAGCTCTGATTTCTAATCTCCAGTTTTAATGCAGCTCTATTTTTTATTGTTGTGATAAACACTCAAGTTGCTCTGAGAGATGATGAAAATTTGCAGCATATAAATGTCAAGGAGATTCAAGGTCATGGACCCCAGAGAGAGAGAGAGAGAGAGAGAGAGAGAGAGAGAGAGAGAGAGAGAGAGAGAGAGTGAGAGAGAGAGAGAGAGAGAGAGAGAGAGAGAGAGAGAGAGTATTTGTCGCTGCAGGAAGGAACACAGTCACTTTACAGGAAGATAATGTCTGCATGTGTTACTGAGCGTGCAGCTGCAGTTTTAATGGAGGCTTTCTAAAAACAAACAGATGATGACTGAGAAGATGAAAGAAAGCTCCTGTACCAACCACAGCACATATTTGACACACCTGCTGCAACAACAATAGGCCCCATTCAGTCAGAGAGCTTTAGAGCCCACTGACATGACTCCATTGTGTCTGACATGAAGACTTTCACCTGCAAGGTGAGCTGAGAGCCACACACTCACATGGACTCAGTGAGTGAAGGAAAGGCCAGGATCAAAGCTTCCACTGGGTGACTGATGCATGCTGGGTACTATCCTCAAACATCTGTGGTTGAGTCAGGCCGCTGACAGCCATGAGTGTGAAGGTAAAGAGGACTATCAGTCAACCCTGCAAGCTGCAAGCTCATCAATGTAAACTCTGTCTGATGGACTGAACTGTCCTGGTTCCCTGCAAAGCACAGATCGCAGACCGCTATCAGCGCTCTTATCAGGGCAGGCACAAAACCACAAAACCCGTGTTTGAACATTGCACGTAGACACTGAATCCATCCGGAAACATCCGATTTACCGGCACAGCTCAGGATCAGGTTACTACTAGTGTGTTCCAGAGGAAGTGTGTGTGTGTTTCATGTATTCATGAATGGAGGACTATGGAACCTGCATGTTTGTCTCTTTGCACATGAATCCTTTGTGACTGAAAACGTGTGTTTTCTCCATGCACAGCCTGAGTGCAGGCAGTGTGTTCTCAGCAGCGCTCAGCTAACCTTCTGCTACACTGCAGACAGATTTATTACCATCATCTCAGTGACATCAGCCAGCTATTCTGGGAGTTTGTGGGAATCAAAGTCCATTTTGATGATCCCTATTATGTCACTGGCAGCCTTTGTCTCCAAGCATTTGATACTGATAAACCGATGGTGGCGGCAGAGGCAAGCTGAGCCCGGATAGGCCGACAGCATCTGATCAATCATATTATCTGCCATGATGCAATCTGGCTGTTGGAGGCAGCACTTGATCATGATCTTGACATTTCAGGGAAGGTGGCAGATCTGCAGCGCCCACCATCATGGAGGTATGACCTCATAGTTATTCCAGCCAGAAAGTGCAGACATCAAAGAGGTGCAGCTCCAGATCCTGGGAATGAGGGCTTCCTTTCAGGGTGTTGTTTAGTTTCCCTCTAGTTTGAGCTGGACTTATATTCTAGTTTCAAAAACCAACTAGAAGCCACATAGAATTGAAACATAGAATTGGTGTAGATGCAAAAGTAAGTGAACCCCCAGCTGCACTGGTAGTCATGCAGATAAAGGACTCAGGTGAAACACATTCTGGAGCTTAATTAATCAGTTAAGCAGACCAATGACATGAGACATCCTTGGGAAAGGGTCTGACCAGCACTAATTAAAAGAGAGAAGAAACCAGCTAAACCACTTTAGGTCCATACAGATCAACAATACCAAGAGGGAAGGAGATATCTGATGACATAAGGAAGAAGGTAGTGACAGCCCATCAGTCTGGTGAAGGATATAAGACCATTTCCAAAAGATTCCAGCTCCATCCATCCACTGTAAGACAAATCATCTACAAATGGAAGGCCTTCAACATTACAGCAACTCTGCCTAGAAGTGGACGCCCATCAAAAATATCACCCAGAAGCACCAGAAAAATAATAAATCAGGTAGAAGCCAACACACATATCACCTCCAGAGAGTTGCAGACCTGCTTGGTAGCATCTGGGACAAATGAGCATGTGTCTACAATCAGAAGAAAATTGAACAGCCATGGCATTCATGGGAGGGTTGCCAGAAGGAAGCCTCTGCTCTCAAAAAAGAACAAAGCTGCCTGTTTCAACTTTGCCAAAGAGCACATGGACAAACTGGAGGCCTTCTGGAAGTCCATCCTCTGGAAAACCACTATGTTTGGAGAAAAGTCAACACTGCATTTCAAGAGAAGAACCTCCTCCCAGCAGTGAAGCATGGGGGTGTAAATGTAAAGGTCTGGGGCTGCTTCTCTTCTTCTGGACCTGGACGACTCCACATTATCCAAGGAACCATGAATTCTCAGGCCTATCAAGAAATTCTTGACCAGAATCTCCTGCCATCAGTCAGGGAGTTAAAGCTGGGACGGAAATGGATTCTGCAACAAGACAATGACCCAAAGCATTCCAGCAAAACTACAAAGGAGTGACTTCAGAGGAAGAGGATCCGTACTCTGGACTGGCCCAGTCAAAGTCCAGACCTTAATCTGATTGAAATGTTGTAGCAAGACCTTAAGAAGATGGTAAATGCCAGATGTCCCTCCAGCCTCTCTCAACTGGCAGAGTTATGTTAGGAGGAGTGGGCAAAAATCCCCATAAGCAGATGTGAGAGACTGGTTAGTGGGTACAGAGGACGCTTGGTTGAAGTAACAGCAACAAAAAGAGGAGCCACAACCTAGTAACTACAAGGGTTCACATACTTTTGCACATATTAAATTCTCAGTTGTTGTTATACACTACCTGAAAGGCTCTGTGACAGATTATTTCTCTTCTTCTTTCTTTTAGATCCTGTTTCCAGAGGATCTAAAGATGTGCTGCGCTGTGGTTTGGCTGACCGACACACTGTAATCTCACACACTTGATCTTTAACTTTCCAGTAAATGTTGAAGTACCATTTGCTTAGCAACCACATGTAAGGCAACGCTGCTCGTGGTGGAAAATAATGACACTCTGGACATCCTGATGACGCCTGTGACATTTGTTTCATTCTTTAACTTCTTCCTCATTGCCATGACAGAGAGCATGACTGACCAAATTAAACAGTATTTCCCATGTGTGTCCTTTTTTCACCAGGTCACACAGAATGACAAAGCAGTCACAGCCAAACTGAGTCATCTGTCTGAGATTTAGAGAGAAAGAGGTCTCTCCAGGACAGTCGGTTTCAGTCACAGTCCAGCTAAAGCTCCCGGCTTGCTGCCACATCGCTAACATGTCGTAAACTGACCCACATATCCTTCCAGTTTCATCTGATCACAACAACACTGAACATTTCTATTACTGTCTCATCAGCTCGTGCCAGGATATCAGAGGTGTATGGAAGCAAGCAGCTTCTGGTAATGACCACAGTTCATTTCAGCTCTGCTCCCATTGTTAACCTTGAGAGGAGCAGACCTGGCCCTCTCCCCGTCAATGGGCCACAGTGTGGTGCTGTGTAAATATTGGAGCAGTGCCCGGAGTTGAAAAGCACACTGGTCATTTGCTGGCAGGTTCAACGTTGAACAATGCCAGAAAGTGCGTCATAAAATCAGGAACCAAACAATAAGTTCAGGGAGGATTCTTGGCAATGTGATAGCATATTGATAAAGTGATGAAGTCCACAGCTGCTATGAGACAAACCGACAGGTTGTCAGGGGAAGAAAATTACTGCCAAGGTGAGAAAGAGACTAACAAAATTTCTTCAGGTTCTTAAGGAAAAAAGCACACAGACAATCCTCTGTCTCCTGAGGGGTTACATTTCACTCCAAACGTTACTTCTATCTCAGCATACTGACAGAAACGCTGCGTTTTCAGCAGCATCTGCTCACATTACAAAGCAGATTTTACCTGCATTCGTTTGGCTTATGACATTTTTTTTTAAACATATTTTCTCTCAAATCCAGGAACTCAAATTATGCTTAACATCAACCTGTTGCAGCATTTATTATCTTACTCAAGTTTTATAAAGACACACAACCACCTTTATAATTACTGCCAGTTAAAGCTTGTTTTTTTTGTCTTTCACTTTCACCCAGGTGAACTGCTGTAATATATCCTCAAACACAGGTAAGCAGGTCAGCTGTGGTTTAAAGCGGAGCAGCTGGAGTTGTTGAATGTAATAGTTTTCAGTTGGTGGGTGTGAAAGGAATAACTCAGCAGCTCTGTGTTCTGCTTTTAGCTCTTCCCAGAAGGCAGCTGCCTGACACTCACCCTACTCTTGGTTATTAAAAGCCTCTGCACCATGACTTAAACGCTGTTTGTTCCCACCAGCACGTCATACTGGTTTTCAGTGCCAGCCTTATTTTGGAGAGCAGTATTTGGAGTGGCATACTTTCCACTGAAAGGAATGGAGACAGTAATCAGTCAGCCATGTCACTTTGAATCAGCAGAACATTATCTTATTTACTTTGATGTTATTTGGTCAAACTTGAGAGAAATAATGAATTCAAGTGAAGTTCATGATGTTTTGAAAATGCTGTTTTCATTGGAAAAGCAGAAATGATGAAAAACTGACTTAATAAATCTTCATCTAGTGAGAAAATATACTGAGACACTTCTTATGGTTGGTCTGCAGAGGGTTTGCCTTTGTGTGCACATGACACTGTGTTTTATCTGCTGGGTGTAAATAATTCAGGATCATGTGGCAACAAAGAGAAGTAAGAAAAAGAAAGAACTTATGTACCTTTTGTAATTATTATTTTTTTTCAAATATTTTTCCTGACCCTGCTTTTGGAACCACTGCTCCAGATTACTGCCTTCAGCTTGTGTGCAAAGAATAAGACCAGGAATCATTTGTCCTTTATATTTCCTTCAGACATTCCACATCTTTGCTAATGACAGCAAAGCACATGAGTTGTGAAGACTTCAGGGATGAGGAAGGATAACCAAGCTGCTCCCCTGTGTGTTTACAGTAACTGATCTATTATGCTATTGCGCAATAAGCCAAACAACTGAAAAACCTTCCTGACTCTCATAGACAAAAAATTCTTCAGAAAACTCCGGGCCTCCCTTCACTTTCTGGTGAACACAACTCTAAAATGTTTCCAAGCAACAGAAAGTGATGAGGATGTTACTCTACGGTCATGTTTGAGTTTGGAAATAACGTTTTCTGAAGCATTTTGTGAGAAAGATAGTTCTGCATCCTCATTCTTTTCTCTGACAGACACTCATGAGAGAGAGAGAGAGAGAGAGAGAGAGAGAGAGAGAGAGCGAGAGAGAGAGAGAGAGAGAGAGAGAGAGTTACCAGGAAATTATTACTGCCTGGTTGATAATCGCACAGATTAAGTCTTGCTCAACCAGCATGGATACTCTTACAGAAATACAGCTGTAAAATGGAAATGCCGTGGCAGACTAACACTCAGTTGATTTAAAAAAAAAATAGACACGTGCAGGTAGAGGCAGGAAGTGAAACTAAAAGATAATGATAGAGAGCTGACAGGAATTAAATGGACTTATATACCAGGAACCCCCTGAGTATCTCTGATCATCAGCAGTGACAGGTCCATGGTGACTTACTGGATTTAGGTCAGTACATGAGCTCAGACAGGAACAAAAGTGTTTCCTCTTAGCAGCATATCAGTTATTCTCTATTGTTTCAAAGTTTCAACGAGCTGCGATTTAAGGAAACACCTTTTGAAAAAGTGTATTCTCATCAGGGTTGAAAACTTTTCCTGCTTGTTCTTTGTTTGACTTAAGCCATGGCTTTGTAGCTGCTAGCAGCACAAATGATTCAAATAAAACTCAGAGAACACCCTGACTTTTCTAAGATCTCTCAGTGTGGTGAACTGAACCCAGCGGTTCAAAAATATTTTGTTGAATAACATTTTTCAGCTTTTCACCCTCATTTCCACTCCAGAGGTCGGTCTGTCCCTCCCCATGCCCACCGGGTTTACGGGAACCATGAGCTCGAGTAAATCTCTGAGTCAGTGTGGGAAAACCTAAACAGCCTCCTTTTCCACTAAACACTGCTTTAGACCGAGAGGCTATCATAACGTAGGATGAATCCTTTTTTTTCTCTGTCGGAGTGAAATGTAATGACTTTTTGGAGAATTAAGGAGGCAAATAAATGTCAGAAATAAACACAAACACAGACATGGACACACACACACACACACACACACACAGACATCTTTCCCTGCCAAGCCTCTGGACATAAGTTTCCATGAGCTGCTTAAGTTTTTTGTCTGCTGACCTGCAGCTTTCTGAACCAGCGGAGGATGCTCTCACAGCTCCAGGTCACTTGGTTCATCAGCTGTCTGGGCTCAATAACAACCTGAGGAGATGACCTTTTCTTAAATTCACACTCCCTCTAGTTTCTTTTTTTATTTGTTATTCTTTCACACGCTTGATGTCTTCTGAACACCATCTTTTTTTAACATCCGTCTCCTGGCTGCACTGATAAGCCTTCTGTCCTACTTTTTCAGAAGTAAGATATACTTTGTTTGTCTGTGGCTAACTATTTATTTTCTGGGACTTTTTGTTTCTTTAATGATTTATTTTCTCCCTGTCTTACAGGACCTCTTAAATCACTGTCTGCTGTGATCCTCTTTGACTCTGATGCCAGAATCTCTTTTTGTTTTATCATTTTTTTGAGTTATTCATTCTAATATTAAACCCGTTGACTCAAGCTTTAACACTTTAATTCATTAATCCATTACTATGTTTTTTTGATAAATTATTGAAGATAACAACATAATGTAATTCCATCTGACATAACTTGATGTCATTTGTTAATCCATCAGTATTGAAAACATGATGAAATGTAAAGTCACATCATTAAGTTTTGTTAATATTTAACCTATGACAGCTTATGACATAATGTAACATAAAATTACACTTGAAAAATCACTCAGCACTATGTAGTGTCACCTAATATCACATTACATAAAGTAATGCCATTCATCATAATGATTGTTGTTTTTATTGTAGCGTAGCATAGCAAAACATATTGTATTTTATCGTATCAGTAACGTTAGTAACGTCACATAATGTTACACAGTTTTGATTAATGTTAAACAATGTAACGGTGAAGGTTAACATAATGACAAATATTACAATGAGAGACATAAAGGTACATTGCAAATTTAATGTAATGTAAAAAATAAAAAGCAACCTTATTGTAACTTATTGTAATATATCATATAATAATATTGCATATGTTAATGTACTGAATCATAACACACACTGTAATATCATAACGTATAGTAACATATAGTAACATATGATACAGTATGGAATCATATCCTACATTGGTGTAGCTTAACAAATCATGACAAATCAGAGTATATATTGTAATGTATCAGAACATATAGCATCAGTCTATCCAGTCATATCACATTGTGTTTCATATTATGTTATATCATATTGAATCATACAATATCCTACTATATTGTACAATTCTTTTCCCATATTGTGGGATATGATATTGTAATGTGTCATAATTGATCATGTTGTAATGTAATTGTAATTTATTATAACACACTATTGTGTCATAACATGCTGTATTGTTACATTATAACATATCATAAGGTATCGTAACGTATTGTACCATATGTCAATGTTTTGTATCGTAATGAATGGTAATGTGTCATAATGTATCGTAACACAACGTAACATAATTATTATTATACAATATTGTAATCTATTGTAACATCATCACGTATTATAATGTAACATAATGTAACACAACATAAGTCAATGTTTTGTATCATAATTCATCGTAATGAATTGAAATATACCATAATGTGCTGTCACACAACGTAACAAAATACAACATAATGTAACGCAGTGTATCATAATGTATCGTAATGTATCGTAATGTATCATAATGTATCATAATGTATCGTAATGTATTGTAATGTATCATAATGTATCGTAATGTATTGTAATGTATCATAATGTATCGTAATGTATTGTAATGTATTGTAATGTATTGTAATGTATTGTAACACATCATCACGTATCGTACTGTAACTCAACATAGTGTTATGTTATGTAACAGAACCTTATGTCACATTACTGTACTGTGTTGTAATGTTTTGTATTATATCAGTTACTGACTCTCACTCACCTGTCTTTCTTGACCCATCAAGTTGCAGCAGATTGACATTTATCAGTAAGTCTGGTTCTGCTCATGCTTCCTGTCCATTTGCAATGAGTTGTTTATTGTCATTATTAGTAGATGGTCCTTTTTTTTATCTCACAGTATATAAATTAAATAGAATATTTTTTTAACCAGATTATCAGAGCTGGTTGGGTGGAGGCTGTGGCTCTCTGCACATCACCTTCAGCTTTGATTCCTGGCCTTTGTGACTGTCTGCCCTACAAACAGTCCTGACATATAAAAGCAGAAAGGTCTCAAAAAGAAGAAGAAAGTCTGAAACACTTTGATTTATTGGTTTGATTTGGGCAATTACAGTGCACATTGAGTATACTGCATGTGTACTGTTCCCATGGTGAGTTAAATCACTTTAAAGTGGGGGTTTCTCCTTCCCAAAACCAAGCCAGTTCTGCTCCGTTTCCTCTCTGTTAGCTTTCATCATGGTCCCAGTGGGGGACTTTGGATGCTAAATACATGCTTCATGATGATGACACAACACATTTTCTGGAAACAAGTGAACTGTTACGAGGATATCCTCGTGATCCTCTCCCCCCGTGCTTCATCTTACTGGTGCTGCTGGTGGTCTGATTCAGACAACACCTGACTCACCTCTGTGGACACAGCTGGCTTTCACCAAGGACCATCAGGCTCTGTGGCGTCAGACCATTACACACAAGCCCTTCCCTTTGCATGGTCCCAGCTGAGGTCTGGGAAAGTCTGCACCAAACCAGACTTTGTCTCTTTTATTCTTATAATTTCATGAGCTTTTTTATTCTCTCTCTTAAATGTTTAATATGATCTGCTGAGTGAAGGAATGATGAGATTTAAAGTCTGTGGAGACAGCCATGCCTGGAGTTAATCTGAGGCACAATAAGCACCTGAGGCAGATGAGGGTCATGGCTGAGTCAGCAGGGAGGGAGCTGATGTGTTGAGTGTGAGTACTCTATCAGTCACACGCATGTTGCTAAAGACAAGGCCGGCAGTACATGCAAATCTGAAGTCATACTTCCTTTGATGGCAAAATGCTGAGATACAAGCTGATAGGCAGTGATGAAGAAGAAGTGTTACAGTAAAGGTAAGAGCAGGGAGGAACCACAGAGAGCTGAGGACACATTAAAGACCTGAATTTAACTGTCCTTCAAACCTGCCTTTGAGCAAGCATTACTTCATTAACAACCAGCTTTTCTACTTTTATGATGATCATTTCTCCAAATTTTTAAATAGTAAATACTTCATAAGACATTGTTTAAAAATATGTGAAAATTTTAATCATTCAGTATTTGCCAAAGTTGCATCAACACAGATATTCTTTATTCATAGAATAATGTTTAATTGAAGTTATTTATATATCAATTTATACTCCAAGCTTGATTTATTCATTGAGGATCTAAAGGGGGAGGTTTTACCGTAAAAACTTGAGGAAGAGATTAAATCATAGCCGTAAAGTTTTAAATGGGGAAAGAAACCTCAGTGTTTGCTTTGTAATGGTATTTTTTGTTCTTATGTTCTTGTTCCAGTGTTGCGCTATCATGTCTGGTGTTGAGCAAGACGGAAAAAATAACAACTTAGCAACAGATGAACATAATAAAACTGTACAAATGTAGAAAAAGCATTCATGTGTAAAGTGTATTGAATTTTTAAAGTATATATGCAGTAAATAAGAAACATGTTATGGAATATATCCATGAACCCTGCTGGATAACAGAGCTGAAGTTTCACAACAGCATGTAAAGACAGAGTGGTTGCCCTTGGTTACCAGCTGCTTCTGTTGGGAAATCAGCTCTTAAAATGTGCTGTTAGTTCCCCAAAATCTAGCGCCCTCTGTGGGGAAGTGCTGCTCAGCATGTTTGTAACCGTCAGTGAGAATTTCTCAGAAACTGACAACCAAGAAGCCCTGAATCATGACCTCACTCTGAGAGCTCACCGAGAGCCGGGGAGGAACTTTAACTAAAGATCAAATCAAAGAGGGGACACATGATCACATTCTGCAGTTTGATACTGAAGCTGTTTATTAGTACTGTTTTAATACACAGTAAAAGTCTGGAACAGCTGTTAGTTTAAGAGCTAAAAGTTACTATGGTGTCTAAATGTAAATAAGCGCTGCTTGGAACTCCTCCTTAACTTCATTTTGGAGGAACAGGGGGAGGGAGAGGGGAGAGAAAGGGGGAGGGCGCTTCACATAGCAGGAATCCTTCAAAAAAATAAATAAATAACTGCTTCCTGACAATGTGCCAAGACCGAGGCTTTCCTGGAAGCAGGGGCGGAGCGTCCTCATTATAAACCCTCCTCTCAGAGCGCTTCTTCATTACTGACACAGCTCAACGGGACTACCGCTCACAGGCTGCTCACGGGCTGCTCACACTGAGAGAAAAGTACATTCAAGAGACACAAGCTTGTTTCCAAACAGCTCTAAACCTGACGGACCGCTGCAGGATAACTGTCAACAAAGCAGGCGGATTAACTCTACAAGCGTGCGTTTGGAGAAGCGGTGAAGGTGAGGACATTTTTCATTTGGTCTAAAGTATTTTCTCCATCACTTCTAAAGGCACTGCATGGACGCTGCTAGTATTAGGATACAGATAATGTTCTAGTTTGTTCAGTGAAGCCGGTCCCAGCATGTAAATTACGCAATGAGGAGGATTACGATGTCCTTACTGGAAGTGACCGTAATGGCTCCTCTAGCGCGTAGATTACAGACACACACACACACACACACACACACACACACACACACACACACACACACACACACACACACACACATACAAAGTTTCCCAGAAGTAGTTGGAAGTTAGGCCAAAGGATCCATGTTTGATTTTGTGAAGGCTTACTGGGACTTTGGGAAATGTTTAATCATTGGGTGAGAAAAAGCTCTCTGAGGTCATTTCCTCAGCGCTACCAGAGGATGCTCAGAGTAACATGTAATAAACATGTGGAAAAACAGCTGCTGAAACAGGCTGAGGAGTTTTGGCTCAGGAGGATTCAAACACATCTGGCTTGTTTCTGTATGTGGAGTTTGCTTTCTCTCCTCTTACACACTCTTTGTCTTGTCTCCTCAGGTGTTTCATTTCCAGACACTCTAACCTCTTCACGCCCCGCGCCACAACCCACTGAACCTCTGTTTGACCCCGTCACCGTATCTCCTCCTGTCTGTGTGGCGCCCCGTGCTCCCCCAGGCTTCCTCAAGAGTGGGCACAGCGCCATGGTAACTCACAGCAAGTTTGACTTCGCGATGAGCAGCAGCTTTTTGGAATCCCCCAACATGCGGCTGCCTCAACGTTACAAGACTTTCTCTTCCAAGACGCAGTACCAGATGGTCCTGGACACGCTGCACAAGCTGCAGGAGAGCGGCTTCTATTGGAGCGCCATCAACGGAAAAGAGGCCAACGCCATGCTGGCAACTGAGGCAATTGGGACTTTCCTCATCCGGGACAGCTCAGACACCCGGCACCTTTTCGCCCTCAGTGTGAAGACTGCAGCTGGCACTAAAAACCTGCGCATCCAGTGTGACGCTTCCTCTTTTTACCTGCAGACAGACCCTAAAAACCTCCAATCTGTCCCTCACTTTAACTGTGTCCTCAAGCTGGTGCATTACTACATGTCTCAGAGCGTGGGGAACACACGCAGTGGGAGTATTTACTACATTCAGTCTGGAGGGCAGAAGATCCCTCTGGAGCTCATCAAACCTCTGTCATGTAGCTTATCCACTTTGCAGCACTTGTGCAGAAAAACAATGAATGGACATTTGGACATTTCCTCCAGAATAGACCAACTTCCTCACCCTCTGAAGGACTTTCTCCAGGAGTATGATTCTCCTATCTAGAGATGTTGGACTGAAGCTCTTGAAGGGGCAAAGACTTAAATAGAAGAGGCTGATTTCAGCGCAGGACGAGGAAATGATGATGGTGTGCTGTGTACAATCCAGCCGAGTGACCGGAGCAGCAGACCTGGGGTGAATCCTGTGAAAGGAGCAGATAAAAGTTCTGACAGGGCGTGTAAGTGTCTGTCAGCGAGGCAGACAGCAGTCCAAAAGAGAAGATGTGGATCAGTCAGACCACATGAAAAAGAGGACGTGCAGCTTACTGAGAACTACAGCACGCTTCACAGTCAGCTGTCTCCAGACTGATGACACACACACACACACACACACAGACACACACTGGCCTTAAAAAACTTCCATCCATTAAAGCTGGACTGCTTTTAAAATGAGGCTGAGTTTTTTTTTTTTTCTTTTTTTCTGCTGACGTTGGGTGATCGTCTCAGACATCTCCATCCAGCATCTCTGGATCTCTGACCAAGTGTGTGCTGGAAATTCAGAGACAGTGGAAAGAGCACAGATGACTGGACACTGATGAGTGTCTGGGTGGAAAAGGGCCTTTTAAAAATCTGAATCTGAGGACCAGGGTACACGGAAACATGTTTTTTTAATGTGTCATTAAGAGAGGAGGGTTTCTGCCAAACTTGCCTGAACTAGACAGCAAAATGTTGGATCACCAACATGACTGAATCCTACAGGACCTTACTTGAGAGAACAGAACCACTGTTAGGGAGGGAACACGCACCAAAACATGGTGGTTTCTATGTTGCACAGACAGAATTGCCATTTCTAGTGAATGAATGTATTAAATATGTCTTTTCTACACAAAGAGAAAAGAATAAAAACGTGTCTTATTTTCATGAGTTTACATGAGTGAAATGAAGTGGAACCTGTTTTTTTTTTTTGTGCTGTCTTTTATAAAGATGTACTTCTAACCAGCCAAACCTCTGGCTGTGAATGCTTGAAGATATTTTGAGAAGTTTGACAGACTGATACAACTTTGCACTTATTTATATTTGTATGGAAAATACATTAATTTATAATAAAGAGCACTATTTTTCTTTGAAATGAAACTTCTGCCTTCAAGTCTTCCTGTTTCAGTGTAAACTTACTACTTTGAATAGAAACATCACTAAAAATGAAACAGATTATACAAACATGAGTTTCACAAACTTCCTACACATGTCCAGCAACAAGTTGAGTGATTTCCTTTAAAGCTTCTAAACAGTGGCCCTGTGAGGGGGACCACTCCACCATGTGAAGCTGCATTTTCAGAAATAAACCCAAACAATCCAAACATTTCCCTAATGACACCACACACCTGGTTTTATATCTCCAAACAGAGTAAAACACGTATCTATCGACTCGTTTGACTCTCTTCCTCTGAAGAGCAGCTGCTCCAGATGAAATACACCAGAAGTGAAAAGAAAGAAAGAAAAAAAAAAGTGAATCAGTCTTCTGGAGAACTCCACGCTGACTCCTTTGTCCTGCTGTGACTCATTTTCATTCTCTGTAGGTGTTAGCATGACCTAACATGCTCTGAAACACAGAGTGTAGTGGCAGTCTGCTTTCAGCTCATTCTCAGAAACAGCCTTTTTGCTCTGGTAACGCTCTGGCGTTGAAGTATGTCAGCATGTGTGCTCTAGTACAGAGGAATTCAAACACCGGTTGTTGCTAATCACTCACAGGAACGTTGTGTTCTTCATCTGTAACATGACCTGCTTTCTGTTTACCTGCATGCCAGCCTGTGCCTGACTTCAAACCACAAACTATACACCAGACAGATAAAGCTTCTAATCAGGAAGTATGTCAGTTCCCCTTAAAACAGCTGCACGGTGACGTAAACAAGCCGTCCACTGCAGTGTGTTCAGGGATTATTTTTAGAACATGTGATGCACTTTATGACCTTTGATTTTGCCCTGTTTCCTTTACGTCTGTCACACACAACTTATATCACAATATTTTATTTATTATTTATTCTTTGATTAATTCTACAGGTGTCAAATCTTTTTATGCATATTTCATAAGATAGTATAAAACTTGTTTTTATGTATATGTTAATATGTGTTGGTTATCCCTCTCAGATGCAGCTTCTTGCTCCCAGCATGCAGCTCTATCATTCTGACACACAGAGACAGGCTGCAGCCAGGACCACTCCGTGCATTTACCGCAAACTACTAAAAAATGATGGATGAACGGGAATCCGCAATAACCTGCATATCCAACATAATTACTGGAACAAGCTCCTGCTCTACCTGCTTCAGCAGCACTTTATGGTTTCCCCTCAGCCGAAGGGGCTCAGAGAGAGATATAAAGGGTCTCTGAGGTGATTTGTGCTCCGTGAGTGGTCTGCAGTGATGCTGCTTTCCTTTTCTCAGCAAAGTCTGATAGCATTGTTCCTAAAACGTGCTCAGTAACAGGCGCTTTAAGGAAAGTCATTTGTCTCATAAATCTGCAGGAAAAATATATTTTTTAAATTACACAGAACTGGGAAACTTTTTTTTTAAGGAGCTGAGTGTAGGAGGAGGCTTGGAGTGATGAATGCATGGTAATACCAAATAAGTGCAGGCTGATGCAAAACTGCTGAGTGCCCAAAAATACCCCAGATACATGGCTTCTATTCCCTGGAGGCCTGAGCACAATGTACACATTACCCAATGGAAAAAAATGTGGATCCACATGTGGAGGTAAATGGAAACAGATGTATGTTTTTTGTACAGTAAAGAGTCTTTTTTGTGAGGCTCTTCACAGAGTTTATAAGGCCTAAAGTTTGCAAAACAAAAGTATTTTGGAGCATCTGTCAGCAAAATAGTGTCACTGTGCAGCAGAGTTAATGAGAAGAACCAATCATTTTTTCAAAGCTCTTTGTAAATATAAAACTTTACTGCAGTTGGAAGCAGTTTATGAAAGTAGGGCTATCAAAAGCCTTGCTGTTGAGAATTTCCCTGGTATTCTCTGTGATCACGTGATTCCACAGAACAAGCACTGCTCTTATTATACAAAGCCTGAGTGTCGTCATGGCTACGCCCCCAGCCAGTCGCTGCTTCTGAAGAGAACAATCTGAAACCACTCCCACGAGTTTCTGAGGAAGAACCACTGAGTCCACCACAGCTGGGTTCACACCTGTGACACACAGAGCAGAGAAGGAACAAAGGTTAAAGGATAAAACAGCTTCTCTGGAACTTTCTCCATGTGTCTCTGGAACAGTTATAAAGATTGTTTGTCATGTACTTTAGAGATCTTAAGAAGGTTGTTTTTTCACATGTATGGACTCACTTATGATACTCTATCATAGCAGCAGGAAACATGGTGGTGTATACCAAACAAAATCAGATGTTAGCACTACTCTTTGAAGGATGGGTTAGAGTACATTTAACAGGTGCCCAAACTGTTTTAACACAGTGGTGACTGAGGTTTTGATAGGTAACACTGTAAAGAGTCATACACAGTGTTTGTTGTATATATAAATATATAAAACATATAAAACTATACATATATATATATATATATAATTTTATCTTCTTCTTTGTCTGATCGTCCGTTAATACACAGTACATAAAATACCCCCCCCCCCCCCCTGCCCCCCTTTTTTAAAGTGCAGCTCCATTCTTGCATGTTAATGTTGTATCCCATCACAAAAGGATATGCTTCAGTACTGCGAGTTTCCTTCACAACCAACTTATTCATAGGAATAACCCTTATTTATCAACCCTTAAACTGGTTTGCAAACGTATGCAATCGTACTTGAGAAGAAAGCCACATAAAGAGGAGCTGTCCTCATGACAGTAATGATTTATAATGAACTCTATGTAGCTCCTCAAGCTCAGACAAAAACACCATGTTTAAGATGATTTTTTCTTGAAACCATATATGTTTAAAAAGTTAGAAAAAAAAGATTTATCAAATTTTAGAAACTGACAAAACATGCATTAGATCCTGATACAGAGGAGATCAGCCCTCTTACTTTGCTGTTTGTCATTCTAATGAATCTTTTTTTTTCCCTCTCTAATGTGGATTAAACTCCTCATATGACAGGGTTGACAGGAAGGCTTGACGGCACTTCATGTGAAAGTGTGGTAAATAATAAAAGCAATTATAAAACAGTTACCGCCAATGGCTAGATCATTTTGCATATTCAGATGAGCTATCTTATATTATAGCTTATTATTCTTATTCTTATTCTTATTCTTATAATAATAATAATAATAATAATAATAATAATAATAATAATAATAATAATAATAATAATAATAATAATAATAATAATTATTATTATTATTATTATTATTATTATATTTTTTAATTCTCAGCATTAGACATATTTACATAGATGCTAGTTTATTTGCGGTGGTGGCCATAGCTTCTGTTTAACCAAGTTTTATCTTGATACCACATTTCAAAGACTCATGGGAGCTTAAGGTGGGGTTCTTTTTTGGCCTCCTTTAAATTAAAATATAAAAATAGATAAAGAAGCTCAAAAAAATACAACTGAATTTGTTTGATAATTATAAGCACAGTATACCCTCTTCCATGTGGTCCAGAGATGCCAGTATAAAGTCAGATCTGGGTCAGAAGCTACATGCCAGTGAGCTAGCTATTAGCTAACCCTGTTTAGCTAGATATTACTTATTATAAATCCGTCTTTGTTAAATATTTTAGTAACTCTTGGGTCATTTGGGTTTATTCTGAACCATGTGTGCTGTGAACTGACTCTCAGACAGACTTGTGTCCAGCATGGTTAACATTAATCTATTTGTCAGCCACAGAGAGCAAGAAGGGTTATGGCAGCCCACAGTGAACCCAGTGCCACAACATTTTCTCCTCAAAGTCCTCTGAGACTGAATTAGCAGTTATTTATGGAGTTTTGGAGACTTTTGGGATAAATACTGAGGAGCTTCAAAAATAACTGGCCTCTGGGGAGTGCAGAGCATCTGCAGTTGTGTTTTGTTGAGCTGGTTTTTGCAAATAAAGCCTTCAGCAGACAGACAGACAGAAGTCAACAATAAAACTGAGCTGTTTGGCCTTTATTTCCTCTATGAAGTTTATTTGCCATTAGAGATTTTAATTTGGCTCTAAAAGTTAAATAAGGTCAAAATTATTTTATTTTATTTTTAATAACTGACAGAACAACATGACACAGTCTGTATGTTGACCTCAACACGTGCGTCCTCTGTGAACTGACAGCTCTGTCTGTGGAGAAACAGTGAGCACATTACTGCTGCTCTTCTTTCCAGTCTTCCAGTCTGTTTACAATTCCACAACTCCTGGTTGCCATGGCGTCATTTCAATGGGCTCCAGATGCCAGATATCAGAGCCAACCAAGGAGCAGCAGTGACTCACCATGGCCCGCAAGTCCCACCCTCTGAGACTCTTCTACGGGCACGCTCCTCCTGTTCTTCCTTCAGGCCTCCAGATTTACTGTCAGTACTCCACTCCCCTGTGCTCAGCTGGTCCGCCAGGCTGTAATATCATAAATCTCCATGTCTATCTTTGCGCTCTTCTTCGCCTGCCTCTTTAGCAGCAGCACAGACTTTCACCTGCTGTAGGGAAACGCACAGATGAGTGTGTATACAGTGTTACGCAACAAAATGAGGCATTTACTACAAGCGTTAACATAAATAGGATTGTGTGCCAACAGTTCAGGTAGTTTAGTCTTACAGAAATGTTGAGAACCTTGTTTTCAGGGAACATAACACTTTAAAAAGTTATGCAAAAACTGTAGAAAATGGGAGAAGGAGATATCTTGAAGTTAAAGGTATGGCCATGCCCTTTAAACACCCCACATCTACAGGTTTACCTCAGGACACCTTTAAATACACATGTACTACAGGTTTGTTTGCTGCTCTGCAGGCTGTAATTAAGCAGCTGATGCTACAGTTAATCATAATAGTGCTTTTATTCTTCAGCCTCTTTCTCCTAAAGTAGTGTGAAAGCCTGTTAGTAGTTTTACTGGAAACAGGCCCTAAACATTCTGACAGGTATCTTGGAATTATTAATCATTTAATTCTTTTCCTCTCCATGTTTCACAATCTGCCAGACTGTCAAAGTGGCTCATTCCATGCCACTTTGAGTCACACAAGCCACAGTTAGGCCAAGCTTTAGCATACCAAAGCAGTGAGCTAACAATAGTTCATGATAAGATAATACACAGGTACAAAATGAACCAGAACAAGAGTGACATGTGCTCGCACATTTACAAGAAGTAGTGAGGTTACTATAACACAGCTAGTTCAGGTGAATCACTGGTAGTTTTCCTTTCTATTCTGCACCAACAAAAACTAAACTACACTTAGAGTGGTTGTCAAGCAGGCACCAGAATGTAAACAACATCAGCTGAGGAGAAATCCCGCACGTTACTCCTGGGCTACCAGGAAACACCCTCTTAGTCACTGCCCAAAAAAAGCAGCCTGCGTGCTGCAGGAGGCAGGCCCCGAGTGACATGACTGGTTCTTACTTCAAATATAAACACCACCATAGTTAATGACAACAATGGAGATTTCAGGAACTGACACAGGCAGAGTTTTACAGACAGAAGAGAAACTTACAGAAGCATTGAGAAGAAAATAGATGGACACATTGTTGGCAAGCATGTAGTTTAAAAGACTCTCATAATCTCCTCCTCTTTGTGTTTTCAAGGAGAAAACACGTCTCACAGTCATCAGTTCTTTACTATTTTTTATTCCTTCTTCCTCCAGTGATAAATAACAACATTTTATTTGATACATGTGCTTTTTGTGTGCTCAAAAAGGTGGTGGAAAAGTTTATTCCAAAAATACCCTGCACTCTGTCTGTCAGACTGTGTGTCCTTTAGAGGAACTGGGTGTGTCTCTCTCACGTCAGGAGGCATGAGCTGTCTTGCCCTGTGATGTAATTGTGTTACGTTAGTACTCTCCCCATTCATTGCGCGGCACGGGTTATCTTCACCATGACAACCAAATAATGCGGTGTACTTGTGTGTGAGTGGTGTGTATCTGGACCATGTTTGGAGTTGTGTCTCTTCACTCTGTCTGGATAGTCAGAGTACAAACAGGTTTCCATGAAAACAACTGCAGCTTTCAGAACTGAAGGTACAAATCAGATTAACATAGAACATTAGTAGAGACATGAAGCATTAGTACAGGGGCCACAAACTGTTTCCTGGCACTTCATGTGCACATAACTTCTCCCTTCTCTGATGGGGGGCCGGGGTCAGTTTGTAACAGAACAAGTGTGACGATCACAGGGGTGCCTACACGTAAACATTTACTGTTTTCCAGAAAGCCACACATAACTAAATATTAATAACCCTTTACAGGATCTTCACAGAAAAAAACAAGGAAATAAATAAAACACTATTTATGAAATAGAATGTCACGTTCTATGTGTGTATCAGTCTTGATTGTGTGCTGTGGCCAGACTGAAAAAAAAAATCATAATGCGTCTCTGGTAGTGTTCAGGGGGCCGGGCCAAATGTGGAGGAGGGCCGTATCCAGCCCCCGGGCCGTAGTTTGGGGACCACTGATTTAGTATATATGCAACAACAGATGGGTAAACAATGCAAGAAACATGAAAGTAAATTTACCAGTGATGACTGGAATAACTCACAGTGTGCACAGAAAACAGCATGCACCAATGACCCGACTGTTCAGCCAGCTGGTATCATGAGTTTTGGTGCACTCAGCACAGAAATATGAGAAGATGATAATGCAGAGAAGGCCTTTTTATTCTTTTACCACAAGTTTCCGTTGTTACATAAGGGCAGTCTGGAAATTATCAGCAAGTGTAGGAGTCAATTCACTGACAGCTGACAGCAGACAGTTATCCAAGAACCAACACACTCAGGGGAAAAGGCTGACTAATTCTATTTCTCAGAGTTTGATTGAAAGCTCCTGAATACTGGGGCAGCTTGGACATCTTTAGATAGATGGCTCCTCCAGACTCTTCTTTGTAGCCTACTTGGTTGACTAATGACTTATTGACTTGAGCATGTGTCCAACGCTGTGTGTGAATAGCATCAGTTCACCATTTCTGTCCTTTTTAATACCATGTTATTAAGAGTCCCTCCAGGAAGTTGTGATGTTGCGATTCCAACAATTATCTCAAATTCAACCAATCCCTGTGAATTCTGGGTGACCTCGCAATTTTGTCCAATCTCAGCAACCTATTTACAATTTGACCAAACATAATAGTTTGACCCGCCTCCTCCAGTTCCTCCAATCATAGCACTCAGTCCCCTGTGAAACTTGCTTCTTTGTTTATGAAGTTGCAGACATATTTCACAAAAGGCCTCTGATTTACCAACAAATACTCAGCTAAGGACCGTGGAGGGGAAATAATGCTCTGCACAAGAACTGTTTTTCAACATTGTGGAGGACAACAGATGAAAATCATCTATTGACAAACACTTTATACCGCAAAACACACGAAAACACATGAGGAGAACGACTGAAGGACAACTTACAAGAGATCACAGGGACAGAGGCTACATGCAGTCTGTCTGAAACAAACCAGATGAGTGAGTGTGTGTGCGTTTAAAAGCTTCATACTAAATATAGTTTTGAATATGTAATGATAATAGATGAAGAGTGTGTGTGTGTGTGTGTGTGTGTGTGTGTGTGAGAGAGAAAGTAAGACAGAGTATAGTTAACACTGAGCACTCAGTGCTGTTTTATTCTCACTGGATCAAGCTACCTTTTGATTTCAAATGAATTGTGTATTTATTAAAATTGCAAGTTTTGCGATTTTTGCTTATTACCACAATTTTATTGCTAAAAAACATCTAAAAACACTGCAATATGCATTGCAATTTTTTTTCACAAAGCTGCTGCAAAATCAGCGATTTTAGCAACAATCCTAAAAAAACAAAGTCCACAAAATCCTGGAGGAACTGGTCAAACCATGGAGCTGATGTTATCAGATGTAAATTATATGTCTGTGTAAAGGTTTTATACACTGTATGTGTTAAAATCATGATTCATGTCCTGTATTATATTTTGATATACCAACATGAGAAAGTTCACCAAGTTGAAAAATACAAAAAAGAGACTAGATGCTGATCATGCTGCTAGATGAGGGGTCACTAACCTTTTAGGACTGAGGGCTACTTCAAAAGGGAACTAGTACGAAGGGGTACCAGCTCCAGACAAACTTCCTGAATAACACAATTGCATGGATCACACACTAATAATAATAATAATAATAATAATAATAATAATAATAATAATAATAATAATAATAATAATAATAATAATACTATGTGAAGAGACTCCTCATATGTCAATGTTAATTCATTCATTCATTCATTTTCTATCCAGCTTCTCCTGTTCATGGTCGCAGGTGTCTGGAGTCCATCCCAGCTGCCTTATGGTGAGAGGCGGGGTACACCCTGGACTGGTCTCCAGCCAATCACAGGGCTGACACATAAAGACAGACAACCTTTCACTCTCACACTCACACCTACAGACAATTTAGAATCACCAGTTAACCTGATGAGCATGTTTTTGGACTGTGGGAGGAAGCTGGAGTACCTGGAGAGAATCCACGCATGCACGGGGAGAACATGTAAACTCTACACAGAAAGGCACACTGTACCCGAACAGTGACCTTCTTGCTGTGAAGTAACAGCACTAACAGCTGCGCTACCATGCAGCCCATCAATGTTAATCATTCCCCACAATTATGAACACTTATTTAAAGAACAATGATGGTTGGAAACATATATTAAAACATGCAACATTGATCTGTTTTAACTAGTGCTGCATGATTTGGCAAAATTGGTGAAACAAAATTCTCCTAAAATAAGCTGTAATTTTGAAGTGTGGGTTTACATAATTCCTGCCCCCTTGATGTATAAGTCAAAGCCCTGGTCGGGGCAAGTCTGGACCCGCCCCTGCTTGTCAGCTCGTACCTCATTGCAGGTACGTTATGTTGCTGATTGATTTATGCTAAACGGAGGGTTCAGTTGGTGGAACACACAGAGTTACAATGAAAGACAGGACTCAACTTTACCCCAGGTAACAGTCTAAAAACAGCTCAAGCATTTACGTCCATGCCGAGCAATGCTGTGGGGGAGGTTTTTATTAAACTAAAAGTAGCTCTCTCTCTCTCTCTCTCTCTCTCCCTCTCACACACACCAAACACACACACACACACACACACACACACACACACACACACACACACACACACACACACACACACACACACACACACAGGGTGTGACGTGGAGTTCCTCAGAATTTCCTCAGTTCTTTTTAGAGATGCTCTTATGGTATGAAACGGACTGATAGATGCATCAGTCTGCTCTCTGCTCTCTGTTTTACTGGTTCATCTATTAAAGATATGTAAAGTCATTAAAGTAAAAATAAAACAATAACTTTTGCTTGTTGTAACTTCTTTCCTTGTGTCAATGCCCATGAAATCCCATGTGGTGTGGAGTGCACTACAGCAGTGTTTCTCAAACTGTGGTCTTTTTTTAAATGGAAGATATAAAAGACAAGTTCACTGGAACTGACAAAAGTTTCCTTGAACTCCCCTCCAGAGAAAACAGTCGAGCTAACGCTCCTCCATTAACAAGCCTAGAGGTAAAATCCTAATGTATCAGTGGTTTAAGACGAGGACAGTAAACTTTAAATCAAATGAGGAAGAGAAAGGGAGGTGGGTAGTGGACCTTGGTCTGAAATAATTTGAGGAACACTGGTCTACAGTAATTCATATGCAAAGAAATGGAATTATACCAGTACTATACTTGTAATAAAAACTACCATACTTTAGACTTTCTGTTGGATTCTTTGTGCTCTGTTCACAAGAAGTTACTATTTTCTCACTAAAATAATAATTATTGAATGCATTCCTCCTTTTATGAAGGATTTTTATTTTTTTTACAAAAGAATTTAAAATTTAAATCTAAATTTAAAAATCTAATTCTAGTTGGATTATACTGAGTCCAAGAATAATGTCTAACTGCATAATTCATGTGAGTGTGCTTTGACTGGCAGACAGTTGTTCTGTAGCTACAGGTGGCCACGCTATGAGCTGAGCCCAACTCCATTTTTTTTTTTTTGGGGCATTTTCTACTTCTGAATTAGCTGAAATCAGCTGGAGACAGTATTGTCATTATGACATTATGGTTCTTTGTAACATTTTATCAAGAAACTAACAGCTGACAGCAGTCACATTCTGTTTACAGTAAGTAGATTTACCCTGGGTTTCCTGTATTAAATCCATATCAGCTAACATTCTACCAGACTCTGGGTTACAGTAAAGCTGCAGCAAGTAATGGAAACACGTCTTTTCTGTGGTTTGTCATTGTTTATAATCACAGTCATACCTTTAGAACTGAAATGAGGCTACAGTTGATGGACAACATTTATTAATTTTTGCTGCACTCTGATGCAAATTTACAATTTGATACCATTTTAGTCTCTTCATGGCCCTGTCTGCATACAGCCAATTCTGCTAAAACAAATTGACTAACAGCATCTGACTACAAACACAAAAGCAGTTCTAAAACACCAGAACTTACTTGGGCAGTTATTCTGAAGCCGTTTAGAAGTAACTACTGACTAGAAATGACCCTGTGTGCCCTGGAGGTGCTGCGTTAGCAAAGAGCAAAGAGTTCAGGTGACACTAGATCACTGACTGGAACAGAACACATGGAGAGAAAACTTTGTTTTCAAATGTTTTTAAAACATTTGTAACATAGATTTTAAGAAAAACAAACACACAAAAAAAGTCAATGTGTTTCATAGCTTCATTCTTTTTCTAACAATGTGTAAGCACAAACAACAGAATGGATTTACATCTAATTATATCATTTTTTCCAGCTTTAGCATCCAATAACTAAACCTTTTATTCCTTTTAAGGTCATGGTGAGCCTTAAACTGCTTGGGCTAATAACTAACGCTCTGAATATCAGCAGAACACAAGCTTCAACTCATGGAACGATCTCTGAACATATTTGGGCATGACTGTGAAAATTACTCAGGAACACAGGAAGTGACTCTTTGTTGTGATATATCACAACAAAGACATTCACAGATAAGTTCCCTTGTATTACCTGAAAAGTGGACAGAAAAAAACAGTGTTAGAAGTAACACCTGTGTATATCAGTTTATCAGCGGACACAAACACATTTGTATCAGCGTGATTTCTGAAAAAAAAAAAAACCAAAAAACAATAGGGTTGAGCCACATTCTCTCAGTTCCCTGAAACCATGTGACGGACACCTGCAGGCTCTTGCTCTATCAAGTGACTGAAATGAACACCTGCATACTCCTCAAACCCCACTGTGAATGGTAACCTCTGTTTCTATAAATTGTGGCTCATGAATCCACCACAGTACAGAAACAGCACTGAGTGACGTGTGCGTAGTGAGAGGAACATTTCACCTCTTATCAGATGAATGATTCTTTGCATAGTTCCTCTCTGGGAGTGATAGTGAATGAGTCAGAACTGGTCCATCATAAGGCAGGTGTTCCTGCTTATTTATTGTGTCAGTGTCACAAATACTCAAGCTAATAACACTAACACCTATTAGCTAATATTTATCGTGTGCCAATAAAACCTGATGCAGCCTTTTACGGCAGCAATCAGATAGTCTGGTGTCAAATGATGCACTGCCTGTAAACAGCTTGTAGGATAAGGATGAACATATCTGTGAACACTTGTGTTTGTAGCACATTCATTTCAAATATGTTATACATTTGAACACAATCTACCCAAGACAGGGGGACGAGTTTTTTTTCAATATTATTCTTGTTTTTATTTATTTATTTATTTTTTGCAGCAAACTTGGAAAGAAGCTGGATGATAAGTCAAAAGCAGCACTTTTTAAAAATGTAGTTATTAACTTTATCAGTCACAGAAATCTGCTTCTTGTCTGCATTGTCTTCCCATTGTTCTCAAATCAGCAGTGCATTTCAGTTTCAGGACAAAAAAAAAAAAAAAAGCTGATGTGGAAACATCATTCAGCCAGTCAAAGGGATCAGCTTATTGACAAAACAAAGATCTGAAGCCTTTTTTTGAAAACCTGTGGTAAATGTTACAAAAGCCAGCAGCAGAAATGTTACTGGAAACTGTGTCTTGCACCCAGTTGAGCCATAAAGAGTGTTGACATTGTATGTGTGTGTGTGTGTATGTGTTTGTGTGTGTTCCCTAATGGTAGGAGAACAACAGACTAAACATGGAGCTCGTTCAGGTGCAGTAAACAGGAATTTCCTGTAACTGAGGTCATCAGGTGACCAGAAACGACCCTGTGTGCCCTGGAGGTGCTGCGTTAGCAAAGAGCAAAGAGTTCAGGTGACACTAGATCACTGACTGGAACAGAACACATGGAGAGAAAACTTTATTCTCAAAGGTTTTTAAAACATTTGTAACATAGATTTTAAGAAAAACAAAAAAAAAGTCAATGTGTTTCATAGCTTCGTTCTTTTTCTAACAATGTGTAAGCACAAACAACAGAATGGATTTACATCTAATTATATCATTTTTTCCAGCTTTAGCATCCATTAACTAAACCTCTTATTCCTCGTAGGGTCGTGATGAGCCTTAAACTGCTTGGGCTAATAACTAACCCTCTGAATATCAGCAGCACACAAGCTTCAACTCATGGAACGATCTCTGAACATATTTGGGCATGACTGTGAAAATTACTCAGGAACACAGGAAGTGACTCCTTGAATGATATATCACAACAAAGACATTCACCGATAAGTTTCCTTGTATTACCTGAAAAGAGGCCAGAAAAAAAAAGTTGGATTTTTCTTTCTGGATAATCCATCAATCAACAGTTAAATGTAAAAAAAACTTCTGTAATCTGTTGTAGAGATTTACTTGCAAGGCAGAAATGGTGTCCTCATGAAGCATGCAGTTGCCATGGCGATGTAGTGCTCTCTCACGTCACAGGAAACCACAAAGCACGATGAATACTCCAGGAGCAGCTCCTGCCTCTTCCATGGAAACACATCTTAGCGAGGGGAGGAAATAATCCAGCACTCTGACCTGCCTGCTGTCTCCCCTCAGGCCACACGCAGGCTGCAGAGCACATACTGCTGCAAACCAACTCCAAGCCCAACAAACCTCAACCTAAATGTCACTGCCATGATATTAAAGGCCACTGTAACGGGGCTGCTGCTCCGGGGAGGAGACTGATTTTTTTTCCTCTTTCTAGAATGTGAAAATAAACTCCATCCTGATGCTCTCGCTGGCTTTGGAAAGGTTGTAATGAAATTTCTTACATCAATGAAGGGAGGAAAAGTTCAGCAGTGTTTTGATTTATGATGGGACCTCTTTCAGAAATTCAGAAATAAGTACTGAGTGTTTACTAGCAGATTTTTGTTCATTCAAACAGCAGTGAAGCAAAGCATACCTTCATGTCATATGAGCTGAACTGAACATGGTGCTTATGAAGTATGTAAATGGCTGTAATTCAGTGTAAAGCATCTGCCTGCAGGGTGAGAAGGTTCAGCCTCCAATTAAGCTTTACAAGGACGTGCTTGATTCATGCCCCTTTGAACAGTGATGCCTGATGAGCTGGGTCAAGTGATTGTGATTTCTGAACACCGCTGTGATGAGAGCTTATTAAGGACACTGCTGTGAGTATAATTATGTGAACAAAGTGATCTGACAGCTACTTTGAAGATCCTCCTCAGAGTTTATTGTGACCTAGAAATGTAAAGCAGAGGATTATTAAAGACTGTCTTTATCTTGAATTGAATACCTGTTATTTACGTGACTCTTTTTGCTATTTGGACCAAAATCATTCCAAGTGAAAACTCTGTTACATGGGCTGCCATCTATTCTCATGTGTTATAGTATGTACTGCACTGGTTGTACTCTTGGTAGCGTGACATCATAGCCTCACGAATCACAGAGTAGGCCATGAATGCGACATCACTGCTGTCCCCTTGTTTTTAATGGAGCAGCATGAAGTTAAAACATCATTACTAATGGGCACAATGCAAAGGACAAGGCAGAAAGCTTAACATCTTTTATCACTTCAGGCTGGTGAATGATGTCAAGTTCTTTTGATGTCCAAAAGGGGCCTTGAGTGTATACATGGCTGTTTGATCAGGAAACAGAAAAAGTACACCACCTCTTTCAAACTGAGTTTCTCTGTGAATCATTTAAACTCAGCTGAGGCCATTTCTCCTCCTCTGATCCTTTTAGAAATGGTCCTGTAAACAGCACAATGGCTAATTATCAAAGCAAATGTTACCAGTGAGTGATGTGTTTGACTTTCAAGGACAACAGTATGAGTCACTGCTTTTGCATGTATAAGGCGAGTTCCTGGTATCCTGGTATCACAATAAACCCAACAAAAGTGTAATCATCACTGGAGGCACAACTGTGTCAGATTAAATGCTGATGGGATGAAGGATTTCTTTCCTTTCATAAAAAAACACACCTCACTTTAAATATCCTTTCAGATTTTCAACAGAGGCCTTCAAGACTCAAGCAAACCTTTCATCATCTACGTCATAGAAAACCATACAAAGGGACCATGTTTGACTCCAACAGGAGCAGATTTATTCACAGAAAACAAAACGATCAATTTGTTTATTAATTAATAATGAACAAGAACAACAAAGGGCCTGAAAACTAGAAACTCTCCATTGATCCACCTTCTCCTTCCTGGGACTAGCCTAGCCCCCTCGCCCCCTCGCCCCTCGTGCTGTCCTTCTCAAGCATAAAATTTCTGCATCACTCACCTTTTGAAAATTTCCAACTTCTGCATGAACAAATAGGAGCTAAAAAAGCATAACATATCTTGATTTGAGCGAAAGAGAGGAAAAATTTAAATTATTACAACACTCACTATTCAGTGTGTGTTTACCATATTTTTCAAAAGCAAGAGAGCGGCCATTAAATACTGAATCCTGAACACTTCTTTGTCCAGTGGAGAATGTGAAAACGCTTTCTGCTCGCTATTTTCAAAATAAACAAAATGTTTGCTTGTTTTTGTGGATTTTAAGCAAGCAGCAAGCTCCATACTAAAAATATGAAAAAATGTGGACGTGTTAAAATCTGCAGTTCATCGAGTGTCCATCTGAGGCTGGCTCTGGAAGTACATGAAACTCCATATCCAATAAAAGCTGTTTTCACAGCAGATATAAACATGTTTACAGCCTGGTACAAAGAATGTCTCCCGTCTGAATCGCTCATTTCATCAATGGCACACACTGTACAGGGGGGGGGGGGGGGGGGGGTTGTTTCTAACTTGGCATTTTAGAGGGTATTGTGATTGAAAAGTTCGCCCACTCAGAGGCACAGCTCAGCTCATGTGACTGATGGGCATCCTATAGCTGTTACTGTGGAGACTCAAAGCTCACCTCATTTCCTATAAGGCTGAGCCGGCAGATTTGCTTCAATAACCAGTTTCAGCACACAGCTGGTGGCTCTGCTATCAAAGTTACACAGGACGGTAGCTCCACTCACCTTTGTTCAATTTTGATGATTGACACCTCAAAAGAACTGTCAGAGCCAATAGAACAGTCGACAGCAGGAAATTGTTCTCAAAGTATGCTGGGAGGTGTAGTCAAGTGGTGAAGGTGTGGAGTGAGTGAATTTGTTGTCTTATTTAGCTGCTTGATTGCTCTATCTTGGTTGGAGAGGGATCCCCTGCTGTTGTGATTGCTTGGTGTTTTAAGCAAGTGGGGGGCGGCTGTGGCTCAGTTGGTAGAGGGTTTGATTCCAGCTCCTGCAGCCACATGCCGAAGTGTCCTTGAGCAAGACACTGAACCCCAAGTTGCTCCCACTGTTGTTCAGTGGTGTGTGAATGTTGTGTGAATGTTAGCTACAGCTGATGGTCTGATTAGCTTAAATCGGCCATCAGCTGTGAAAGCTGTGATTGGGTGAATGAAAAAAAAAATAAATAAAAAAAAAAAAAAAAAAAAAAAAAATATATATATATATATATATATATATATATATATATATATATATATATATATATATATTTTGTTTGGGGTTTTATATGGGTTTTTTTATTTTGTTTTGTTTGGCATATATATATATATGTATATATATATATATATATATATATATATATATATATATATATATATATATATATATATATATATATATATATATATATACATATGTATATATATGGGTTTTTTTAAATTTGTTTTGTTTGGCATCTCTGGGTGCATTGAAAAGCACCTTGAAATAAAATGTATTATTATTATTGTTATTGTTGTTATTATTATCATCATCATCATCATCATTATTATTATTTTCTGACATGTTTATTTAGTTTTCTTTGATGAAGGGTCTTCGTCTTTCTTTAACTGTGAGACATATCGCTCACTGGGATATTTTTCTGGAAGATGTTGACAAAGGCTGTCTCAGCCGGGTTTTTATTGCCCACTACATCTAACACCAACCGCCAACACAAGTCACAAGCATTACAAGTTGAATCATCGGTCTCACCGCTGATGGTCTTGTTGACCTTTGCTGGTGAAATTGAGGCATCAGTATTAATTTCAGTCTGTTTCATAACCTAGAATACAATCAGAGGAGCCTGACATGAGAGGGAGGATAGATGGAGAACATTTATCTTATTTTACCTCAACAAACAAAAACAAGTAAGGAGATGATTAAAAACTCAGGACGATCTGTCTGCTGAATGTATCTGGTTTGTTTGTGAGGTGTCAGTGCAAGGTCACCGCTTACAGCTTATAGTGCAGGATTGTTTTTATACTTTTTGGCTGTGAGTAACAAAAGCGCCTCATATGACAGCATAGCAGGATGTTGAAGTTATCTTCCCTGATATACTCTAATCTTTCCAGAAATCTATAAAAATAAACAACAGGGCTCAAAGCTGTGGGGGGAAAGATATTTGCAGCACAAACTAAAAGGATCTGGATGAACTGCATGAACAAAGAGTTCTACGAAACCATTTAGAGGCCTTTCTGAGTGGAATTCCAAGAAGTTGGTCTGCTCTGGAGGGGCGAGTGGGCCTCACATAAAGAGTAAACACAGGACTGAGGTATAGTGGTTGTTGTTTTCATTTTGTAAAAAAGTTGAGTGTAGAAGTATGTATGAGCATGTTTTTGAGGTGGTGGAATCAGAAAGGGAGCCATATAAATATTATCTTTGGCTTTTTAAAAAGAATTTTATGGTCCAAAAAGTTTCCCAGACACTTAAATGGAGAAAATAGAACATAGAGTTGGAACTTCAGCTGTGTGTTTTGAACATTTATACAGAGCTTATTTTTATATCCACAGCTCTGACTGAAAGTAAACACACTTAGAGAAATGAGCTCACAGGTCATCAGAGGACAGGACACACGCAGGAGCAGCTAGGCTGACTCACGTGGTAGATGTACGCAGATTTGAAGGTTCTGGAAACTTTGATTTAGCAAACTCTCTCCCTTCATTTACCCCCTTAATACTATTAAAAAAACACTTTTCTTTTAATTCTTTTATTTATATATTACACGACATTCTGGTGCCAATTATCTCAACACAATGAAAGTGTTCCCAGTGTTTGTGTTGCTGACTTAGTGTGTAGAGTGTAGATTGCATCTTGAGAATTCTTTATTAATGGGTCCTAATGTGTTTGTGATTATAACTGCGCGTCTTTATTTACTACAATGACAGGAAAAGTCTGAAGCAGTACACTGAATGGAGCTATTATTTAGCAAAGCCTCTTAAAACTGTGTAAAATCATCCACAAATTCAGTTGCAGAAAAATGCATGTGAACTCTTTGGAATGAGCTGGATTTCTGCATAAATTAATTATAAAATATGTTATGATGTTCACCTGAGTCAAAACAATAGACAAACAAAATGTAATAACTGGTTTACCCTCCTTTTGCTGCAATAACCTCAGGCAAACATTACCTGTAGTTGCAGATCAGCACAACGGTCCAGAGGGATGACAGTTCCTCTTCACAAAACTGATTCAGTTAAAGAGGGTACACGCGTAATGATGTTCTAAATGTGAAGAGATGTTTTATCTGTTAGAGAGCCCACACATTAAGATCAAAAATCAGACATTGATCAGTTTAGATTGTACTCTGTGTGGTGTGCTCAGATAATCTCAACACAGCTCACCACACACACAACCATTCTGTCCCACCACAGATCTAGAATCTCATCCTCCAAGACAGAAATCTCACCTGACCAAACGTGATCTAACATAAATGTAAAAGAAACATAGCAACAGATAGCAACAACCAGCTAAAACCAAACACAACATGGAAGAGGACATAGAAGAGGGGATGATGGTCTGAGGACTATTTTTAACAAAAAAATTCCCGAACAAAAAAAAAAGGAAAGTCTTTGAAAAAAACCCTGGAGATGGTGGGAACACGGAATTTACTCACGAAATTTCCGTGTCAGGTCAGCCATGCTTGATTTGTTTATGTCTGCTTCCTGGTTCCTCAGTCTGCTCGCCTCCTGATTGGCTACATTCCATTCTATGTCACAACTCACAGAGTCATGACTTGGGAGTCGTCGGCTTTCCTCACACACATGAAGATTTTTCGTCATAAATATTGAACAAGTTTAATATGTATGATTGTCGGCCCCGACCCGTTTCACAGATGATTATCAGGACAAATTCACTCTGAGCACACCTCAGACCACAGGATGATCTGAGAGGATAATCTTATAAGACTTTAGATAATTGGGCAAAATATACCATCTGCTTCTAAATTGCAGCTCTGCTCTGTTCAATTAAACTCAATTCAGAGTACAGAACATTGAGTGGGACAGGAAGTCATGCATGGAAACTACCTAAAAGAGCCTGAGACTTTCAAAATAAAACTAACCATGTCAAAACTAGATCATATTTAGCTTTACCAATGCAAGAAAACGTCACAATGAGTGAAGACACACCAGGAGTAAACAGGTTTGAGGTTTAACAGCACAACATGAATGAAGAGAGGTTTATTAATGGAGAGAGAAGCACAGGAACTCCTCAGTCTGTGACTCCAGCTGTCTGTCAGACCTATTTGAAGCGTGAGATTCTAAAGTTGGTGTACTGTGTCTTTTTTTCTCCACACATAGTGCTGTGTGTTCCTTCCAAACAGCTCATTTAGGTTCATCTGTCAACAATATTTTACTAGTAGTACTGTTGAACATCAGGTCCTTTTCAAACATGCAGCCAAGTTTTTTTTTTGTTTGTTTGTTTTTTTTTTTGGTGTCGTCCTCTGTGGGGTTTTCCCATATGTTAGCATTTGCCAGAGATTGGTGTTAGTTTTTAGCTGCCACTTTAAGACTCTTCTTCACCTCATTGAGCATTGTCAGCTATGCTCTTGCAGTCATCTTTACAGGCCAGCCAGGGAGAGGAGCAACAGTGCTGAACTTTCACTTATTATAGACAATTTGTTGAACTGTGGGCTGATGAACATCAAGGCTTTCAGGCCCTGTTTATACGACAACGCTTCACAGCGTTTCACTTGAAAAAAAAAAACGAAGAGAAAAAAAAATCTGTGTTCACACAGAAACGCTGAGGGAAGAAAACGCTATAGTATACATACAAGGCCGGTAGATGGCGATATAACTGTAGAGTCTTTTGGTAGTCTGCCAATGAAGAAGAGGTGGGATCGTCTGGTGGATATATTAAATACGTCTTATCTGAGTGCAGAAGTGGAGCAACAGATGCACATTTTGTTGAAAGGCAGTCAGCAGATTCAGCAGCACAAGCACAACCCAGTAAGTCCACCATTTAACTATTATTGTTATTGGTTCCCAAAAGTTCCCACAAAAGTGGAATGCGCACACGCAACGGAGGCTGCAGCGTTTTAGCAAAATTCCACTCTGGAGGGCGTTTTAAAAAGTTGCATTTTAGATTAGCTGAAACTGCATTTCTCCAAAACTTTTGCATTTCAAAACTGTTGTCCTGTAAACAGGGCCTTAGAGTGACTTGTGTAACCCTTTCCAGCCCTATGCAAGTCAATAATTCTTCAACACAGGTCCTCAGAGAGCTCTTTTTTGTGAGGCATGGTTTACTTCAGGCAGTGTTTCTTGAGAGAAGCAAACTCTAAACTGGTGTGTGTTTTTTTTGTGGACAGAACCACTAACCAGCAGCTCCAGTCTTACCTCCTCAGTTGGACTCCAGGTTAGCTGACTCCTGACTCCAATTTGCTCTTGTGGAAGTCATTAGCCTCTAGGTTCATGTACTCTTTACACCCTGCCCTTTGAATATTTACATGGTGTGTTCAATAAAACCACATCATTTGATTGTTTGTGTGGTATTAGCTTGTGTAAGCTGTGTTTGCCTTTAGTTATGACTTAGATGAAACTGCATGAATATACCCACAGATGCACCCAAATTGATTGACAACTTTGTGATTTGATCTAAAAGTGCATGATTTTATCCACAGAATGCACAAAATCCCTTATGTTTCTAAAAGTCTTTGATATTGTATCCACAACACATGCAGGAACAAATCATACTCATGTGCATAACATCTTAACTTCATCTCACTGGCTGCTATCTTGTGCATAAAGTAGAACTATCATGTGGGAACTCCACGTTCTTATGGTTTGCAAACAGCCCTAAAATCTAAATCAGAGATTATCTGAAATTATCTTGAGTCAAAATATGATTATCTTGTTGGGACAGTTATCTTGTGTTCTTAAACAGTTATCTTGTTGGAATGTCATTTTTTTTGTTGGTGTAACTGAATTTTTTGGGAAGAAGTTACAAAGTTAAGGAAGCAGACAGAAGTTTCTCTTCCAGCTGCCGTAGGTTTGATTCCAGCTTTGGTCAAGCATATCATTCCCCACTTGATCTTTCTAATACCTCCTGTCTCTCTTCAGTCTGTTAGTTTAAATCAATAATCTTCACTATCATGTGGATTTTGGCTACCACTGTGTTCAAACTTCAGAGCATGATGAACTGTGCTGACACTGATCTGTGTTTGTTGCCTTCAAAGCCTGCTGTGTATACTTTGGATGTTTTTCTAACCCTTGTCTTTTGTGATTGCCCATGGTGTGTTGATTTTGTCTTTCTGTATGTTTTAGAGATAACTACAATCTGAGGTAACTATTAATCTCACCCCCAATTCACCCCTGATTCACACACATACACATACTCCGTCAGCGCCGCGGTCCGTCAACGAGAGCCAATTCACACTGCATCCGTCTCAGGAGCGGAGCGCAGCTCAGCGTACTCACAGCAGCTGGATACAAGAGATCACAGGAGAACCACATGTTCCCGCAGGAATCACACCCATGACAACTACTTTCATGATATTTAGTATGTAAAACTCACCTGTCCTGTGTGTAACCCCCAATTCACACATACAGCGTGAGCGTCAGCGCCGCGCACTGTGCTGTATTTCGCTGCCATTCAAGTCACTCAGTGCACTCAGTGCCGGAGACGGTCCGTCTCCGGCGCGTGCTACCAACGGCTGCTCACGTCTGTTTCACTGCGAGTCTATTCTTGCCGGAGTACGCTGCAGAGACGCGTCAATCTCCGCAGAGCAGATCGTTCCAAACAGGAAATCAGACACGAAACATGATCAGAGTTTCTGGTCTTTTCAAAATAAAGCACCATGTTCAGCCTGTCGATCGTAAAATTACCCTTGTATATTAAAACTTCGACACTGGCGCAGGGCCAGCAGTCATCAGTGGGTCAGACCCAGAGGAAATCTGACGCCATGGACGAGGAAAAGTTTATATTGGAGGCGGAAAACCTGATAATTGTATACGATACAACACATCCTTTATATAAGGACACCAACAGAGACTAAAAGGGAAGGACTGAATTAATGAAGCTCTGGGAGGGCAGGTGAGTTTAACACACTAAATATCATGAAAGTAGTTGTCATGGGTGTGATTCCTGCAGGAACATGTGGTTCTCCTGTGATCTTGTGTATCCAGCTGCTATGAGTACGCTGAGCTGCGCTCTGCTCCTGAGACGGGTACAGTGTGAATTGGCTCGCGCTGACGGACCGCGGCGCTCATGGAGTTTGTGTGAATCAGGGGTCAGTGGAACTAACTGGTTAGAAAAGGTGAAATGATCACAAAGATAATGTGTAATAATTCAGTTTAGGGCGCTGGTAGTCTCATTTTCCTTAAAAAAAGCCTGGACAAGGATTGAGTAACTTACCCTGGATGAAAAAAAAGGATTCTGAAAGTGATTAGGCCCTGATGATTCCTGCTGCCTGACTCACACTTTACACTGAGTGACTGTTGAATAGTAACTGATCATTGTTTTTAACATCTGCACACTCATACCCAAAAAAATACATGCAGATCCACATGTTATCTTATAAACAACATTTTCACATTTATTTTGGTCCAGGGGGGGGCAAAAACGAGGAAGATATACTTCATTAATCCCCTTGGGGGAAATTCATATTTTCACTCTGAATGAATCATGCTGTATTTACACACACATGTACAAACAGCACTTTGCACACAGAAACATTCACTGATGGAGAGCAGAGTGAAGGAGCTGCACCATCAGTGCTGGTGCCTTGCTCAAGGGCACCTCAGCAGTGTCCAAGGAACCATGCTGACACCTCTCCAGTTATCAGCCCAATTTCAAATTCTTGGTCCATGCCAGGAATTGAACCAGCAACCCTCCACTTGCCACCAAGCCAAGTCCCAATGGGCTGAACCACTGCTGCCCAACGCTTCTCATGCAACTATCTAAAATGTTCTGTGTAAGTCATGTTCTCATGGTTTCATTATCTACACAGGAAGTGCAACTGCAAAAAGACTGGAAATTATGTAATAAGTGCAACACTGCGTTAAAACAGGAAAAAACATGGTTACATTTGCATGCTATCCTGTCAAAAAGATGTGGTAATGTTCTCTGCACTGTTGCAAAATACTTCTACCTGGAAGTAAAACTGCTCAGCTGAAAATCAAGAGGAAGTTCACAAATAGGTTGTGTCATTAAATGTGTAAAAGCAACCATGAGTGGTTGTGCAGGTGTTGCATGTGTGTGTGTGTGTGTGTGTGTGTTCTGTGTGGTGTTAACTGTAGGTTCAGAAATATTCTGTGACTGACAGTCATTATTTTATTATTTGTGTGGAGGTGTTTCAGTGGAAGAGGAAGACTGTGTTAGCATGAAGGCCGTCTCACATCACTTTTATTCTGATGGAATGCTGTAATCCTGAGCAGTGGTTGACACAGTAGTGTTTCATTAATGGATTGTGATGTGATCATTAATAGAATCATTAATAGAATTCACCCAGTTGCAAATTGTCTTCTTTATTTTTCTGGGTCATGGAGAAGCATCTTCATTCATCTCTGCCTCTTTTGTGACCAGCAAAAAGTCCCCTATAGTAGCTTTAAAACAACCACAGTTTAGTAAAGAAATAAATAAGGAAAGTGATTCATATTTTTTCTTTTTTTCTTTTTTTTTTTTTTTTTTTTAATTATGAAATACTCATGAACAATTGACAGGCATCAGACATACAGAAGTATGAGTGTGTGACTGAGAGAGAGCTGACACACTTGGCATGAATGAGATAATGACTACCATAGAAAATAGAAGGAGAAAGAGGAGAGGCTAGTGAGGGGAGGGAGGGGAGGGGGGGTGCTCTGTTAGTAACAATTCAAGGAATTGATCGCAGCGTCTGAGAAGTATGACTCATCCAGCTGCGTATCAGGAAACCCTTCAGATGTTGCGCAAGGCCTGTGTGTCTTATACAAATGTGACCGCATTGTATGCAAAACACTTCTTCACACTTCTCTCTCTCTCTTTCTCTTTTGCTTTTTCTCTTTTAAGAAAGACTTATTCAGACTCTCAAAACTTTACCTCATCCAGGTGTTGGCATGGCACACACTCTGCTCTCACACTGTGAGGTGTTGCAGCAGGATATTGACACATGCATGACCAGAAGTGGCAACAGAAAGACTCAAACCAAACTGCTGCTCAAAGTTCAGTCTGTCCTGAAAATAATTCATCCCTTCTTCCGATAAAAGAGCACTGTCGGCTGAAAATACTTGCTGTGAAGTTCCTGCAATGAACAAATAAAGCGTGAGACTCATAAGAGCAAGTCAGGGTGAATAAGAGGGATGTTGCTCAACCAGTGAGTCCGTGCAGAACAGACGAATGAGGAATCAGAACATGTAGCTCCAGTTAACATCTGAATCAGTCAGCTGGAATGTGTGTGAGAGAGAGAGAGAGACCCCTGTCTTAAGATTTTGACTGTTAAGGAGTTTCAGCCCTTTTACTTGAATAATAACTCAACTGAAACTTGTTTATTTCTAATGAAGCATGTGTGTCTAAGTGGGTGTGATTTGTTCACTTTCATGGTGTGTGACATCAGGCGGAGGGATCTGAAACCTCCCCTCTTCTTACCCCACAGCAGTGATAGGAAGTGACACCGCTGGGACCCCGTGTTTCAGCTGCGGTGGTGATAACACCAGATGATTGGTTTCCTCTAAACTGTGTGACTCCACCATGAATGCGCGAGTGTGGAGTTTAGTCACATGGGGGTAAAGACATGAATCCAGTCAGATTGAATGACTCCACTGCTTTATTGTTAGGTGGGCAAAATGGTTATAAGTGCTCACAGTTCCTGTAAATTTGTGTAGATTTCACAGAGGGGGTCTTACATTCACAGGAACTGTGATTATTTTTTTTTTAATGAGAAAATAATCTTTCCATGGGTGACTAAATGAAAAAACATCAACATAATGAGTCTCATAATGAGATTTCTTTTTCTATCAGCATGGTAAAATGAAAAATTCACGTGTTTAAACTGTTATTAAAATGAATATAAACATCTTTTTCCACATAGATATATAGATAAAGGCACTTCTACATATATACCCCATTGTAATCCACAAATCAGCCAAAATAGGTTATTTCTAAATACTATTTCTCGCCTAACAAAAATCCATTTGCAGCATGTAGACTGAAAGCCCACATGACGACACTAGGTCAGCAAGATCTGTGTTCTTCTCTGCTGAAAATGATTTCTGTGATTAATTTGGTAGTTATTGTGGAGACTGGAGCTGAACTGACAGACAGAAAAGGACAGAAGAGAAGAAGAAAGATAAACAGGAGAGAGAGAGAACACAGGCTAAGACACGGGTTAATCTGTTTGTGATGATGTTCATTCCAGCCCACATGAGGCAGTCATACTGCAGGGATCTGATCAAACTTCAGAGTCTAACGGCTGAAATACACCAGATGTGTCTCTGGTCTAGCATCGGATCAGATGGGTTTCCACTCACATCAATGTGTTGTCTTAAAATGGATCCGCTCCATTGTGGTCTGGCTGCAGCAGGTTGCAACAGTTCTATATCTGCAGGTTGCAACAGTTCTATATCTGCAGGATGCCGGAGCTGTGACGCGTCAATTTAGCAAAAAGCAGATGTCCACAGAAACCACCTAAAAATGCCCAGTGACTTTCAAAATAAAACAAAGTGTGTCAAAACCAGATCGCGTTCAACTTGACTACAACAACAAACCAACATAAGGAGTGCAGCCAGGCCAGGAGTCAACGAGTTGGAGGTTTTACATCCCAAACAAGATCGGAGAGAGGCTCATTAATGGATTAGGAAGTGTAGGAACTCCTCGTTTACATTCACAGGAGCCTGACCGGAAACGCATCTGGTGTATTTGAGCCGTAACATTAAAATGAAGTGTGAGGTAATGTTTGTTCTGCTTGGTGAGGTTCAGGGCTCTAAATTAACTTTTCTTTTTGATCACCAGCCAATGTGGCTGGTAAGCTTCTGAAGCTGTGTACGCTGAGGTGTGTGATGATGCGTTACCAAAGAAACCACGCTCACTCATCCCGCGAAATACAGGGAAAAGGGCTTCATTCACCAAGCTGGTTAGTGAGTCTTTTTTTCAGACCCACCAAACTGAATTTTCACCCACATTTGTTGGGTTTGTGGGTGTTGATTTAGAGCCCCAGTCAGGCTGGAATTGGTGTGAGCACTGGTAGGACATAACCAGGATTCACTAATGTTACACGTTGTGGACATTAGTGAAGTGAAGGGATCCCATAGTCTCTTACCAGTCAACAAATATGCAGCTGTACTCTGAACCAGCTGTAAGCAGTGCAGATCAATACCAGACTTTGAAGATAGTAGAAGTAGAAGTAGAAGTAGAAGAAGAATAGAGGGGTCTGGGTTAAGGTGGTCAGGAGTTGAATTATTTTTGAGGGTAAATGTTTTTGACTGGACATGTTTCACTATCTTGTTTGTTATGCTGATTCATCATAGTGACGAATATAAATTACTCATTGTGCACTACATCACGCTTATGTCCTTTTACAGGCATTACATGACACTCACCCGTCTGTTCTCACTGGAGAGTAAGATCAAATAAACATGAACCTGCAGGACTCTCCAGTGTTTAATAAATGAGGAACATCTG
Organism: Labroides dimidiatus; assembly: GCA_030710495.1. Lineage (NCBI taxonomy): Eukaryota > Metazoa > Chordata > Actinopteri > Labriformes > Labridae > Labroides > Labroides dimidiatus. The sequence goes on from CM061163.1 coordinate 2,822,945, forward strand.
TTGGAAAGGGTACAAAGAGCATATCAGTCACAGCAGAGCTGGATGGTGTCACATATTGTCTGTTTTATCTCTTATGACCAGAAAAATGTATTACAAATCATTTACTGAAAGGTGTTCTGTCCACAAAATACACTTGCCAGATAGGACACAGGGTTAGTGATGGCTGGTAGCAGGTAAATAGTGAATACAATAATGGATAAATGAAGGAAAATCTGTGTTATTAAAATGAAAAAAAAAAAGATAACCGAACAAATAAATAAATTATTTAAAGGTTTTAGTTGAATAAAGATATTGTGTAAAAAAAGACAAAATAAACAAATGTAACAGTAAGAATTTAGAAATACTTTGCTTTTGTATCTTGTTGAACTTAAAGGGTCTATGAGGACTATTTGTCTGACGTGGATCACAGCAACACCTTTTGGCTGGAATTGTGCGCACACTGTCATGATGACATGACTCTTAACAAGGCCTGTGTTTGTTTTGGAAATGAATGGAGATCAGATCTTCTTTTTAACACTACTTTTCTTCGTTCAAGACAACTTTTTACCAGATACAACGTGATGAGGTAAGGTATTTATCAACAGCTACACAGCGCTGTTGTTTGAAACTTCACAATGTTAGTGAATCCTTATGTCCTGCTCATCTACCAATCAGAGCTAACGTAACCTCACTCTTCATTTTATCGACAGACTCTCAAGTTTGATCAGATCACTGCAGAATAACTGCTGCATGTGGGCTAGAATGAACATTATCATAAACAGTTTAGCACATGTTATAGCCTTTAGCTTGTGTTTTAGCCTTTAGCTCATGGCTTAGCATTTAGCTCGTGGTATAGCCTTTAGCTTTTTTCAGCCTTTGTCCTTTCTCTGTCTGTCAGTTCAGCTCCAGTCTCCACCATCACTACTAAATAAATCACAGAAATCATTTTCAGCAGAGAGAAACACAGATCTCTCTTCTCGGTGCTAAACTTTTTCAGCTGGCGTGGTGTCGTCATGGAGACTTCAGCGTACCCTAAATCAATTTGGTCCTGTCTGACCCAATCAGGAAACTAAGAAATATCATTTAGAAATAATCTATACTGGTGCTGATAATCTCATTGTAAATTGTGGATTAGGATCAGGCCGATATCTAGAAGAGAGACGTTTTCAAGATCACTTAGAAAGTCCTCACAGGGACTTTAAGTATGCATGCTAAGGGACTGTAGAAGTAAGTATGAAAAACAAACAGAGTACAGAAAGCCTTGTTGTTATGGTTGTGTTCCACATGGTGAAAGTCTTTGAGTGGTCAGCCTGGGTTCAAATCCAACCTGTAGTGGCTTTCCTGCCCGTCACTTCCCACTCTCGCCCTGTTTCCTCCTTTATCTACCTTCCTGTCCAAACAATAACTTTAATAACCCCCCCAGGTAATATAACATATCTGTTTAGGTTTACTGAAAATAACACATAGATTTGGGTAATAAGGGTCTGCCTGGGTACGCTGTTTCTGACAACCAGGAGGCCATTCGCCATCTCCACCTCCTTGTTTCTGACGTCATGTTGACTCAGCACTTTTAATGTAGAGCCCAATGTTGTCGGGTGTTAAAAATCAGTGTCTGACATCAGAGCAGAGCTACACCCATGTTTTCTACCATCTACGGTTTTTATATGTTTGTGGATCTATATCATGAAGCCAAAAAATGACTCTCAAGAAGTATGATTCAGATTCAGACACAAATGCAGACTCAGGTTCCAGAAGGCAAAAGGGTTTTAATGTGACAAGCAGAGTTCAGTACACGTGGTGTGGCAGTCAGACAGTCAGAGTTCGGTACACAGGTAATCAATCAAATCTAGCAAAGGTGTCCGGCAAAGGTGAGGCTTAAGACTTACAACAAGAAAACAGGTAAGGTTCAGAACGGCTATGACGAGACTATAAAACAAGGCTGGAACGAGGGCGGTGAAGTACGACGAACTGGTGACGAGACATGAGACACATGAGGCCAAATAGCAGAGGTAATGATGGATAATGAGACACAGCTGGGGAGAACAATCTGGGATCAGGTGTGACAGACGGGGGCAGGGCGAACAGGAACAAATCTGGAACACAGAGAAAAGAGTTAGGGATTTCAAAATAAAACAGGAAACATGAAACAAGAATATGCAAAATAACAAAAACTTTACAGACATGACAATAACCCAGAAGAGATGAGTCTCAGGATACAGCAGTGCATATTTTCAAACACAGTCTTGCACAGTATTAATGATGTAAAACAAAAAAGTTCCACGGCTGATTTACAGAAAGTTCATGATTTAGTTTCTGTGAATTTTTCATTAATTCTGAAAAAGTAAGATCAACACAAATATTATTGAGGTTCAGTTAGCCTTGCGTGAGAAATTCAATGTTAGACATCTCTTTAAATGATCTTTTACGTCATACACAAGGTAAATTCCAAGGCCTTCACTTTTATTATACCAGGTACTTTACTTTTTCCATTCTTCTTACCTGTACTTCTATCTAAATGACAATCTGCTAACTTCAGTCCCCTCTGAGATGAGCCTTCGCTTCACTTCTTCTGGGAGAGTTTTTCCTACATATTTTTCACCGTATTTGATGTGTGCATGTTCTGAGTGTGTGGGCGGTAGAGAAGCTGAGAACTGAAAAACATAAAAGAGACGTGAGAGCAAGAGATGCTGAGAGATAAACTCTCACTGAGAATGAAACACTCAAGGCCTCCAGAACTTCAAAGATGTTACTCTTATATCTTCACGCAAACCCGACTCAGGTGAGCTGCGTGTCAGAGATAATCTCCCCTGCTTCCTGGAAAAGTCTCTTTGCAAAACTTTGAGTGTTACCGAACTCATCAGGTACTCAGAAAGCCTAAGCTTCCCAGAAACTTCAAGCTTGCAACACAGCACAGGCTCTTACCTCTCAGGAAACAGAAGAAGGAAGGACTAAATGTTAAGTAAGAAACTAAGAAGCTTCTTACTGATACGTTACAAGTCAAACTAAAGTTTTAGATTTGAATAACTTTGGATAAAGTTGTAGGATTCTGCTTCCCTTGATCTGCTCTTCCTGGAAATCAGATGGATAACCTCATTTGGAAGCCAAATAACGCAAGCATTATTCAAATGAAGATTTATTCCTGTAATTCACATATGAAAAAGAGACCTGCCTCATTACACACCACTGCATCGTGCAGCTGGACTGCTGTGTTCTGCCATTCATGAAACTTTTGCCACCAGTGAAATGAACTGATTTGTTTTATACTGAGGAAAAACAGTACCTGTATCAAGATTAAAACATTTCTTTATCTCTCTAACACTTGGCTCCACAAGAAGTCTCTCACAGCTTGGTTAAACTGTCCTCTGTGTTTCAGACAGACAGCAGCTGCTTGTTAAGTGGACCGTGGAAAGAAACGAAAACATATGTAAATGTAGGTGGAGTGTCATGGTAGGGTCGTGCAGGCTTGAATTTCTGTCTCTGCATCAACAAATTCATGTTATCGAAAGAGAGAGAGAGACAGAGAGAGAGAGAGAGAGAGAGCGATAGAGAGACATCTGGAAGTCTGCTCAAACACATAGCAATCTTTCTGCAGGCAGTTACTCCAGCCAAACTTTCCCTCTTGTCAGGAAACTTTTGTTACTCCACGAGGGAGCACTAAAGTTAATGTTTATCTGAGATAAAAGACTTCCCAGTTCCCCCCCTCCCCATGTGAACCATCACGCTCAGTAAGATTTGCTCCGCTTGTAACTAGAATTACTCCAAACTTCTCTGGAAACCCCAAATTAGTTGTGACATGCATCTTCCAAAATTCAGGATACTATGGGATGTAGGTAAGTTAGTTTCTTTGTTTCTAAATGAACATCAAAACTTTGTGACCTCCGTGTCTACAAAGAAATAAACAAAGAACAAAAAACATACAAAGCAGCTGCACTGCCATGTTCATCTTTCATGAGAAGTGTCTCTGAAATAACGTGTTCTGTTTATTTGTGGTGTACAAACATCTCTATTTGGGTAAAAGCATGCGTGCATGCGAGCATGTGCACAGCACGCCTTTTCTCTGGAAACATAAATGCAATAGCTACTGCTGCTTCACTTTTCTGTTATCAGCTGGGTGCGTCTTATTACACAGGAGCTGTCAACAGTTCCTGTGAAGAGCGTGCCAGAGGGTGGACAAAGCTTTGTTTCAAGGTACTTACAGCTGATTTCAGAGGAACTGTGAGAAAGCCATGAACTGTGTGATAGGGAAGTTCAGGAATGTGAAGTCTGTTTCAATCAAACAAACAAACAAACAAACAAACAAACAAACAAACAAACAAACAAACAAACAAACAAACAACACTTGATTTGACTGAATGTTAGTAAAAACATCACAGTTTGTAAACGTGAATAAACTTTAATGCCATCTTTTGTTTTTGTGCCACTGAAGGTCAGTTTGGGGACTTTTTTAACTGAGTCCTGAATAAAGACATGTTGCTTACATTTGCCACCCACTGTCAGAGAGCGTTGCCAAGAGAGGCCTTTTTTTAACCAGCTTACTGAAAAGAAACAATGGAAGTAATGGAAAAGAAAGACAAAATGAATAAATTATTGCATCACAAGGGAAAAATAACTGGCTGAGCTGGCTGTAAAGCTAAAAGGGAAACCATCTTTTCAGCCTATCCCTTTGAGGCTATTTGGGACACAGAATATGGATCTGTTATTCCAGTCTTTACGGGAAGAGGCTGGCTGCATTGTTATCATGGAAACCAGGTGACATGGACTGTAACCCCTCCAGTATTGGCTGAACTAGAGTGGGCTGATGAGGCATCTGGCCTGAACTGCCTGACCCTGACCACAGTTGACCGGCTGTGAAACCAGCCAAAACCCAGAGTTCACCCATGATTGATCAACATATTTAACTGGAAACTCTGGAACAACTCCATCTTAATGCACACACTGCTCCAGCTCACAAAGAGTGTTATCTCAAGGTGCTTTACAGAAACAAGAGGTTTACTCTCAGGCCTGACTCTGTTCACTGGTTTCACAAAGAATCAACATCTAGATAAGCTTCAGTTTCAACATGCAAAAGACGTGAGTCTTAATCCGCTGAGTTTTGCAGAAACCCTGACAGGTGTTGGCATTGGAGGGTGATAGAGGGAGATGTAGACAGAGAGATGAAGAAAGTATCAGCTATAGCAAGTGAAGTTAAACAGTCATAAAATGAACATTGTTTAAAAACTGACAGTGTAACAGTAATGATGGTGGTGAGGCTGACAGTAGTAGTTGTTTTTTATTTTTTTTACCTGACTTTCTAACCCGTCTTCTGGCTGTGTAAGGTGCTTTATTCTGATTTGTCAAAACCCCTTAACGACTCCTCAATGACATTTTTTATCTTTCACTTACATGAGCAACATCAGAGGCAGACTAATCATGTCATATCCAATCAATCTGTGGAAAAGCCCTCTGGCACATATTGCCTCTGCTAGCTGACACTACAGAGCATTTTGGTGAACAAACTAAAACTAATACCAAAGTTTGTGCTGTGGTGGGGAAGGTGTGAGGTTAGCGGTTGGTACAAAGAAACAAAGAAACTTAAACCATAATTGTAGGTGACGATATCAGCAGTGATAAAAGTTGTGATATTTGCCTCGATGATAATTGGAATGGGACTATTTTAAAGAACTGTACGTGAGTAATTTTAAACCAATAAAATAATCTTCTAATGAACTGGTGTGATTTTTGCCAACGTGTGATTTACATTGGTGTCAGGGTAATAAGTGGATTAATTAATGGCTTCATGTCTGGTCACACCTTTTCACTCACATAGCAGCTGCAGTCTGGCACCTCCACAGCAGGAGGCACTCTGATCCAGAGGAGTCTGTGAGACAAGTGAGATCAGGGATGCCCAGAATGACCAAAGGTTGGTGCCTCAGTGGAACATGATTTATAGTGAGTAACGGACAGACAGGAGTCCATCAGTACCAGTGCCACAGCAGTCTTGGTCTATAACAGCACACACAGAAAAGCTGGTCCAAGCCTGGGCTTGTAGCTCTCAGAACACGTTGGTTTTGCTGCTCCTTGTGGACATCTCTTTGCTGATATTTTTCTGTATGTTTGTAAGCTGTGATGCCTGTTGAGAATTCTCAGTGCTTTTCATTTAAACCACCAAGTGTGTCACTTTTTAAAAACGTCTTTCCCATTGAAAATACTAAAATCTTTTTCTTCTGTGCACTTTTTAACCATCAGTTTGGTGGCAGTGGTTCAGGCATTAAAAATGACCACAGAAACAGTCCAATGAGACCAACACGGCAGTAAATATGGACTGTAAGTAATTTCTAAAGCTTGATGGTCTCATTTAGTTTTGTAATCCATACAAAAGCACCAGTCTGCTCCCCATCCAGCTTAAAATTCATGTAGACTCTTAAAAATTCACACAAAGTGGCAGGTGTGTTCTGATAAACACACTGATGAAACATCTGTTTGGTAAAACTCTCCAGGTTTATTTCTGAATTATTATCTTGGGATGCAGTGAACGGTAGAGAAAGTGCTGCTGTTGCACGTTAATGGTCCAGCCTTTATTTACCCCACCTGATGTCCACTGTGAGAAACCCAAGCTCCTCCGCTCTGAGGTAATGCCAGAGTTTGTGCAGACGGCTGCAGCAGTGGATCAGATGTCAGCAGAGAGAGAGAGAGAGAGAGAGAGAGAGAGAGAGAGAGAGAGAGAGAGAGAGAGAGAGAGAGAGAGACTTACATTTTGTATCAACACACACATTCTCTCTCTCTCTCTCTCTCTCTCTCTCTCTCTCTCTCTCTCTCTCTCTCTCTCTCTCTCTCTGCTGTTTTTGTTCCCAGTGCTCTGGGTCTATAGATCAAAACATTTTGTTTTGTGTGAACAAATCTGTTTGATTTTTCTCAATCAGTAGAAGTAGAGCACTCCACATATTGAACCCATCTGTGCAGAAAAGATGGATTACTGTGACCTATTCACAGAGAAACTACTGAAGATTGGATTTGTTGAAGTACAAGCTTCTGCACTGTGGGGATTTAGATCCACTGATACGAGGTTGAACAGCCAATCTTCTGCTGTAATGAGGTACATTGCTTGGAAACCTCCCTGAGCCCTGCTATCTGACCTCTCAACCCTAACCCCTTCTATTGCAGCTTATCTCCTTCCCGTCAGTACCTCTCTGACAAATGGTTGTTTTGGTCCTCTCTCACAGAAACCTTCACCTGAATGATAGCAGAAGCTCCTGATATGTCCTCTACAAGTTCTGGCCCCAAAAAAGAAGAAAGGAACTGCTGATTTAATTCACCTGAACAACATTGATGAACCCTACAAGTCTGGATTAATACTCTGTTTGACTCTTTACTGCATCACACTCACCCATGACAACTTGTAAGATGGGTGTGGAAGTCGACCTCACATCCTTACTGAAGCATTCAGCTCACGGTGATCAGCTGGGCTCTTGTCATTGCTCTGTCGGGTATCGATCAGCTACATCAGTATCCAGGAGTCTTTCAGTCTTCAGGATCTCCTTTTTCATTCTTCTGTGGTAATCTTGCTAAGTGGCTCTCTGATGCCTCTAAACCTTCTAGTTTAGCCTACACAGACCAAAATTTACCATACTGATGATACTGGGTTGAAAAGAACGTTGAAACTCTACATCCACATGGATAAAAATGTGTTTTCATACATGAAAACTTGTTGAAATGAGGTATTTGGTATATAGCGTTGATAAAATCACTTCAACTTTAAACTCCCAGTTAGTGCTCATTGAGTTGAGATTAAAAGCTGGTTAATTTCTTAAGGTTAACAGTATATCTCTAAATATATCCAGTCACATCAGTGCTGGGACAAATGGAGCATAATCTGAATGATGTACACAGTGAAGGTGACAGAGATGGCAGTCCAACAATCACGTTGACCAGCAGGGTCCAGTATTGACCCTCGTGGCCGCAGAGTAAACTTAAACTCAGACTTGGTAAAGAGTCTAAAGGGGAGACAAACTAGTAGAAATTTTGTTAAATTTATTTGACATCTCTAAACATGAGACCGTAGAGTCTCGACCATGTCAGATAGGTTTGCAAAGTGTGGCTAACATTGGTAGAGCTAGCACCACTAACCTTCAGTCGTCCTTGCATGTTCATGTCCACATGGCCGTGCTCTTTTCAGTCAAGTTAAAGCAAACATGACCCACATGCCTTATCTTTATCTCCCTTCTCTAGAACAATGAACTGTCAAACCATGCCATGAATCAAGATGTAGTTTTTATCTGTGCTCATTTGCATCCAGGTCATGGAGCGTTATGGCAGAACCCAATTATGGGAGCAGCAGCTTCAACCCGTGGTGGGTGGCTGCTCTACAGCTTAGACAGAGCATATGACCAGCATTTTCAGCCAGCTGACTGTAATAAAACAGCTACTGAGAGGTTATTCTGGTGTTGACAAGAAAGTTTAATTGCTTGGTTGAGTTTCTGCTGTTCTGATTCAGTGCACATCCCTGCTCCAGACACCAGAAACTTCTTCAACTACTGACTGATGAAAAACTTAAATGCTGACTGACGACAGAGCAGTGAAATCAATCGTGGATCAGGGTTCAGTGAACAGACAAGAGACAGGCAGGGGATTCTTTCAGCAGAGAGGGACTCACAAAAAATTAACCAGCTGAGGAGAAAACAGGCAAACTGATGATACCTAATCAGTACACAGGCACTGAATGAACAGGAAAGAGAGTGTAATAAGATACATGCAAAACCTGTGAAACAGGTGAAGTGATTGTGAGACAGGAACAAAGGCAGGAAACACACAAAGTGAGGAAACAAAAGGAGAGGTGACAGGAATAACTCCAAACAGGAAGATGGAAAAACAACAAATACATAATAACAAACGCTCTGTCTGTTCTTTCCTTTAACACCTGGGATAGTTCAGCTCTCTCTCTTTTTTATTCTTGGAGTTTAAAGTTTTATCAGCACGGTTTAATGTGCATGAAAGTCATCGTGAAAAAAAGTGTGTCAAGTATCATACATCACACACACTAAATCCCTGCAGGCACAGACAAAGAGCAGATGCTCAGGACTTCAGGTCATGAGTGGAGGCATTCCTTCAGCTCACACTCACTCCACTATTAAACATTATGGCAACGCTATGGCAGCAATACAGCACGGTAAAAAAGTCAGACTACGTCACTCTAAACTGAAGGGCAAATGTGTGTGTGTGTGTGTGTGTGTGTGTGTGTGGTGTGTGTGTGTGTGTGTGTGTGTGTGTGTGTGGGTGGGTGTGTGTGTGTTGTGTGTGTGTGTGTGTGTGTGTGTGTGTTACTTTTCTCAGGTATATTGTCACAATTGCTCTGTTGTTGTTTTCTTCTTGGCCCAGTTCCCTCTCAGCAGTTCCCAAAAGTCTCAGTTTCCTGCCAAGCAAAGGTCACTTAAAGTTTAAATGAGTTCAATCAAGAGGAGTCTGCTTTCACAAGCACACACATGTTTTAGATAAATTATATCAATCATAACATATATTATACAATATATGATACAATATATTTCTAGTGCAGGCATGATTCACCACAAAAACGTGAAAGTTTTCCATGTCAGATGGGAGGATGTTTATTATCAGGTTACCTGGTCATTTCACAATGTTATATACTTAGCCCTGATTGGTCACAGCCCATTAGCAATGGTAGCTAAGCTGAAGATAAAATGTGGACAGCCAAAAAGAAATGAATGAAAAAAGTTCAAACACGATGAGATGTCAACCAAATCAAAGAACACAAATGAAAACCAGCTGTAGCACAGCCTGGGACTGGCTAAGTTAGCAGGATATGCTAACAAAAAAGTTAAACAGAAAAAAGGCTAATTCAATGCTTTGCAGAGCTTAGAAGCTGATGTTCCTGCAGTATGGTGCAGTGATGAAGACTAAGTGGCTTTCTGTCAAGACTTTAACTGCTGTTTTAAAAGGTTAATCTGTGGCGTTTGTAACAGACTGGTTTTGGTTAAAGTTCTATAGACCAGTTCAAAGCCCTGGTTTCTAGTTCTATGGGGGCTAATAAAAAGTGAGCATGTGATTTTAAAAATAGAATCCACTTAATCCCAATGCAAGTGTTTGGGTCTTGTCTCCCTCTGGAAGGCTTCTAATTTGCATAACCACCTGCTCATAATACATGATAATTGACTCATCAGTGCTGCCTGTCAGAGAGCATATTCACAGCAAAGGAGTGGAACGAGTGTTCGAGTTAAAGCAGCTTCATATGATGCACGTTGGATTTGTCTGACTCCAGCCTGTTCTGACACTATTTCAGACACCTTTGTTGTTTTTTCCCATTTCCTCATTTTTTTTTTTGATTGAAGGTCTGTGCTGCTTTAGTTTTTATTAATTCTTTTTTTAGTTCACATCAAACTCCCCCCAACAGCTTCATCAGAAATACGCCCTTTATTTGGAAACTGACATCTCTAGAGGTTTCACCACACTTCTACTTAATTTAGGACCAGCGCCTTGTGGCTGTATGTTACATAACTCATTTATCCTTTTCAGTAGAATTTCAGTCACTTGCCAGCATGATGAGGTAAAGTGGAATTTTCTTCTTTATCCCAATGAACATGATTGCTAACACTGTTTCCTCTTTCTGAGTAACCAGATGCTGTCTGACCAGCAGTCCCAGCAGATAAAGATGGTTAATCATTATCTACAACGTGGGACCCATGAGTGTGTGCGTTTTTATCAGAGATCAATGGCGGCATGAAAGTGTCAGTCAATCATTTGTAGTACTGTGTGTGTAGCCTTAAGTAACCTACGGCCATTACACATAACTCTGTAACCCTGACACTCCTCCTTCCTCTGTTTTCATTGTCACCCTTCTTGTTTTTTTTTTTTTTTTTTTGCAGAGCCCAACGAAAAAAAAAAAAAAGAAGGAATTTTGTAAAACCCTCTTTGGCTGAGTCTGTTTCCTGGAAGAGAGGGAAACAGAAATAATCGTAGAAAGAAATTCTGGAAAGCTGTGTGGAAACAGCCTAAGAAAAAACAAAACAAAACACAAGTTTGGCAAGCATGGCAGTCCATTAAAAAAAAACAATACATAAAAAAACATGACCACCTCATTAATGTGAAATCCAGGCTTTTCTGTGTGCTACCAGGGAGGAGAGGAGGGGGGGGTATGAGGAATGTGTGTGGAGGGGGGGCCAGAGAGTTGGCAGGAACAGCAACAATGAGCCAATGCCGGCCCTTCCTGTCTTTGATTTGCATCTTCCCCCTGCAGCACGTACTGTGTAGGAAGCTTTACTGTGGAGAATTAACCCAAGTACTGCCAGCAGGCAGCAGCAGCATTGATATGGATCCTCACTGTAAGGACCTGCAGTTCCAGGGTTAAGGCCCTCTTGATGATTTGCAGAGATATTGACCTCACGTCTCTGATGGGGGCAAAGGCGGAGAGGATTCAGATATCAAAGAGCACATCGCAACCATCCCACAGATGTTTGTTTTAGTTAGCAGCAGCAACATGTCGACAGGAATCAACACACACACACACACACACATACAGTACATCATAGTCATGCCAATGTGATGGCGCTGCCCTCCAGAAATGGGACTCAGCCGACAGATGTTAGCGGTGTAAATGGAAACAAGTTCCTTCCCTGGAAACAGTGCATGATTGTTTGTTTGTTTATAGTAGTGTATGACTCAGAGCGGCTTTGAGACGAAGACATCAGCCCACCACACGCAGCAGAAGGACCATAATGTGAGCCTTTGTTCTGCATCCACACAAAAAAAGATCAAAAACAGTATTTCAAACACCAAACAAGAGAATTTTCCTGGGATGAGCCATTGCCTGGGATTATGCAGTGTCGCTTTGACCCGGGATGGGTCAAAGAGGAATCAAACGAGCACATTCCTTGGCTCAGCTTGTCTATCTTTTAAATGCCAGGAAATAGACACATGAAGAAAATAAACTGTGTGAAGGGGGAACTGCAAAAAAAGAGGTTTCTATCAGTGACTGTCAAAAAGCCTGTGCATGGTTTGCCTTGTGCACACTGAAACATGCAGGAGTTGCTTTCTAGGTAAAGATAAGATCATAAAGTTTATGAAGAATTATCACAGATGTTTACATAGATTCTACAACTGTACAGCCAGCTCAGTACACGCTGTAGTATTTACTGTAAAATAATAGAAAGGGAGGAACCTGCCAAACACACACAGACACACCCACATGATTGAGGTCTTACTGGAACTAGGCCCTCTGGATTTCCTTATCACACAGCAGGTTATACAAGATGGAAACTTGAAACATATAATTTCTCTGTTCGTTCATTTTTATGGCTCCTGCAGACATGAGTCACTTTAAACTGATTTTTTTTTTTTTTTTTAACATTAAGCCTGCAGAGTGCGACCTTTTTTCAAGGTTAAGAAAAAAATCATGGGCCAAATCCACTCTTAAAAGAAAAAAAAAAAAAAAAGCAGTTTTGACTTTTTAAAAATGTCCCTGGTGTCTACGTTAGAAAGTAAGTCAGATGTCCCCCCCGGTGCCTGACAGCTGTCTGTAGTCATATGATTGGTACTGAAAGGATGAGTCAATGCTGACACCTGGTGGACAGTGCAAAAACAGTGAAACCGCAAAGAGGCGTCTGATCAATGTGGACCGATGCATACATTATGTGTCCATCTGGATGATTAATTACTGGCCTGCAGGCTTGCTGCATGCATAATGAGTTAGTGATAATCTTTGAATTAGCTCCTTATCTCACAGACAACATAAGAGCAAAGAGAACACTGTTTAAATTGTTTCTGCATTTGTTTATTGTCATTTAAATACATTATTTATCTTTACATTAAGTGTAAATAGTGAAGAATGCGTGTCTGCTTTGTGCACTTCTAAATACGATAGAAATGCTTTGTTCCACGAATTCTCTCTGAAGAAGTTACCATTTTATTTGATCATTTAATGGAAATCTCTGCCATATCCTGCACAGCTGGACAACTTCTTTAACTTTAAAATATACTTTCATGGTTCTGTATTTCCTTTTCTCTTTGTTTATGCATCATCAGATCAAAGCAAACTCAACGTTAGACCTACATAGAAGCGTAACCCTTGTTGCTGTGGTTTTATGCAGCATTTTTGTCTTTATGAAAGTATTAACTGTTGGAGGAATAGTTTTGAAATTGGAAAGATGTTCACGGATCCCAGAGTCAGAACTCAGATAACTTGTCTTGTGATCCTTGAATGTGTCAGCAAATAAATAAATAAATTAAAAAAGATAAGACGAAGCCAAACTGAGTATCTGGATAGAATTTAAAAACAGTCTTTGTCAATGCTTTATGCATTAAATGATGTTATTAATATGTAAATCAATTTCAGAGAGAACTGTCAATAAGATTTGCAGCTCCAATTAGCTCCTGTGATCCTTTTAGTCTCTTTCAGCTAATTGTTGTAGATAAATGAAGCATAATTTCAGTGTTTTTGTTCAGTGACACAGCAGGAACGTGTTTTTTGTTGATAACCTCTGAAGTGGAAATTTGGTATCGGGGCATTTACTTGCTAAAAATTTCTCCCCGTCCCCCTGGTGCTGTTGGAAAGCAGTAAACTGGAGAGTGTATCTTAGACTTATTTTGGTGGGTTGCCAGAAATGCAGAATGAATACTAATGCTGCTCTAGGTTCACTGCATGTATAAACAGGCAGATGTTAGCTCCTTGGGTTCGACTGCATGGTCATGTTGGTGCTTTTAGTCTCTCCTGAGTTTGATTAGCTCAGTCTTATGGAAATGTTGTGGTTATTTATTTATTTTGATATGACCCAGGTGCTTTGCTTGTAACAGCTGAACTGCTTTGCCAGGATATAACAGGGTTATTTGTTACATAACGAACTGTGCTAAGATTCCCATCTGGTCAGAAAAGGCTACAAACAATCCAGACAGGAATCTGTATTTTCATCCAAAGTGTTCTTTGTTTTGTGCACTCTTAAATGTCTCTCTAAGCTTCCCCTGCAGCTAACTGGACGTTTAATCTCAGCACCTGCTTCTATTCTTTCTCTTTCTCTCAGAGTCTGAAGAGCATTTTTCCACAAGGATTCAAAGCTGCTTCTGGTCCTCCAGATTTAGACAGACCCCCACTGCTTTGTCTTTGCAGGTCTACATTAGCTTTTAAGGGGTGAGCCACCAGGTGCTGCGCTGAGTCAAATCAGATCTCCTGTGTGTTGTGCCTTATTGCTTTTTGTCTCTTGAAGGCATCATGCTCCTGCAGCTGCAGCCACCCTGCATGACATTTCCAGGCTGCATGTGGCATGATACCGCTCTCTCCCTGACAATTTACTTCCTGCCCCTTTGCATTTTTTTGCTGGCTTCATTTAACCTCATTAAGTTCACTTTCTCTGTGGTTGCGAGCAATTTGGCGACATTACGGAGAAAGCTGCACAGTGGAGATAAGAGTGCGTTTGGCTGGACGGTGACGTTTGTCATTGTACCCTTAAAAAGCCTGGTGAGCGAGACAGGAAGGGTGACAAAGATGGAAGAAAATACGACCATTTGGTGTTGCACTCCTCGGCCTTCTCTTCATTTTCCTTTCTCCAGGGTTGTGATGCACTGTGTTGTATTTCTCACCGAATCAACAGGAAGTGGCCGTTCGGTTCAGAGGGGGGGTCGTGTGATTGATCCTGCTATTCATTATATTGTCTCTCTCAGCTCTTTTTTTTATCTGCCCGTCTGCTCTTTCTGTTTCTTTCTGTTTACAAACTTACAAAGCGAGGCGTTCAATTTTTCTTCCTTTTCAGGTGGAAGAAGTTAAATTATGAGAAGAATGTTTTCTTTTTCCCCTGTATCCTTCTTCATGCACATCACGTCAAGAGTCTATAACTGGAAATTGCAGTTTTAGAGAATCATCAAGGGTTCTGAGGCTACTAATGCATTTAAAGAGGGATCAAGGGTTGAGAGGATATTCAAATAAAACTTACATTTTACAGATAGGCAATATGTTTTGCATTGAGGGTGAAGCCTCCACACTTCTCTGTTGGACTTTGGTAGTGAATCATGAGCAACTTTATTTCCAAGGGTTTTATTCTAAGGAGTTAAAGCTGAAATAAGGAACAAGCTGTTGCCTTCCAGGATGCTTTTGATTTTTTGACTTTTACTCACAGCTTGTCTTGTTTTTTAAACACTGTGGTTCAGATGTAAGTATTGACTGTTTCTGGTGCTCACGCCAACAGCAAGTACCCAGAGTTCCAACTGTTCAGCTGGTTTTAAAATGTAAGACCCTTTTACTGTTGTCTAGAAAACACATAAACAAATGTTTCTTTTAGAAATGATTGCTTGAAGTGCTGTAACAAAATTCACACTGAATGCAGGAATTCATTAAAGATCTGCTTATTGAGGAATGATCTTCCTTAATCAAACAAGACATGTTTCAGTCTTACTTTGGACAATGTCTTCAAAAGATCTGTCAGATTCAAATGATGTATGCCTGATTAGAGATTAAAGCTGAGGGAGCTTTGTAAGGTGTGGATCTTTTTTTCAAACTTATCTTTTTATTTGAATATCAGCACAATACAAAGTATACATTTCAGTGCAGTTCAATACGTTTCTGTAGTATCTGTAAGTGTATTTTTACAAACCTCCAGAAACAGGTGAAAATTTTCCCGGCAAAATTAAAGAAAATATTAACAGTCATATCAAACAGACAGATGATGTTCAAATCATCAGAAGCAGAGGCAGGATGGCAGCATTTTGATACAGAACAAGAGGCCTTTGCACGACTAACAAAGATCATCATTGCAAGAATAAAGGAAGCATGAGGAGGCTGTCTGAAGCCTCAGTGAGAATCTGATCTGCTCAGTTTGTATCACAAACTTTTTGAATCCATGTGTTGTAGGAGGAAGGTTCTGATGGTTACAGACTTAAAGACAGCAGTGACAAATATTTTCAAGTGGCATTAATCTGGTCATCCAGACCTTCAGGTGTTACTACCCGTACTGCCACTGTGAGGTTTTGAGGGAGGTTCATTTAAAAATTTCCCTCCAAAAACACACTTCACTCAGCACAGAGCTGAAATATGTGGGTGTGAGTAGTTAAGTGGGCTGTGCAGTTCCTCCAGCATGAACTGGGATGGACCCATCTCAGACACTATTTCTGATGTTCTGAAATATCTCGTCATTGTTTTTCCATTTGATTCCCCTCCATAAATTAGAGTTTGTAACCAGATGTGCCTCGGTACATTACCCCAATCATCCTCAGATATGTCCATGTAAGCCTCCCCCTCCCATCTCCCCCTCATTTGTGAGGAGCTGTTGTGATTCATGGATGAGAGTTAATTGCACAGTTTAGAAACGATTTTGTTCTCCATCTCCAGTTCTCTGTCAGATTTTCTTTTCCAGGGGTGCAGGTTTTGTTAATTTATCCCACTCCTTGTGAGTCGTGAGTGGATCCTTTTTTAATGACTTCTTTTTGCACAAAAATGAGTAAAATGTCATCTGAGTCCGTTCAGTTGTTCATTTCAGCCACTGACTCAAAGCTGGATATTAAAATTTTAATCTGTGCAGCACATCTAATGATACCGTCTGCCTAAATCAATGTTGATTTTACTTTTGTGAGGAAAAACTTGTGTTTTTTTTTTTCAAACATTTTAGCTGAAATCTTTTCAGTTATTCAGTCATTTTCATTTTGCATTTGTTGACCGCGGTGAGACTGAGTATTACTGTGTCACATGATTTACAAGCTTATCCTTTCATGAGCGTTTCTCTTCATTTCATCACTCACCTGAATAGTCTATTATTTCAGCCCTGGAAAACAAATGAAAATGAGACTCATCCTCACTTTTCAGAATGATCCCATTACTATCGGAGCTCAGTGAGAAAAGGACAGGTCTAATTAACTTTTCAAGTGCTCCCCAGCTAAGGGAAAACACATCTTCTCAACCCAGCTCCAGGGACGTAGTCCCTTCTTGGTTTATGAGACCACTCAATCCTGAGAGCAGGTGAAGTGTCTAAGAGGGTTAAAGATATAAGTTGCTAGCTCTACACTGAAAAAGGTGACATGCTGTGAATTCACTGTGGAGATAAAAACACAGAACATACTTAACAGGCAATACACTCAAAGTGAAATCTATTTGAATATTTGATGAGAAATAAGAGAACCAGCCTGCAGTTTCTGGTTAGTTACAGGAGTGAGGGGTTGTCCTTTGACTCAATGGTCCTGCTGAAGCATTGATATCAGGCAATGTCATGAAGTATGCACATACATGAAGAAATTCACTTTTCTTATCTTCTCCATTTCTCTGAATCAAATGTACCAATACTACTTCAATTAAAGTATTAAACCAAGAAAACGTTAATTTATAGTGACGGGATTTTATTCTCACTATCTGACAAAACAAAACTATGAAGGATCAGAGATCAAAATAAACAAGACTTAAATACATGGAGTCATTACTTTAAAAGGTTGATTCTATTAGACCAGCGAACCTGAACAGGATGAGCTGTACAGAAAATGAACGAATGAATGAATGAATGAATGAATGAATGAATGAATGAATGAATGAATGAATGAATGAAAGTATTTCCAGTATTCTCATTTCCATTTTTTGCATTCTAAATGATTAAATGGCTCAGTGGTAGAGTTGTCGCCTCTCAATCGGAAGGTTCAGGGTTCAATTCCCAGCTCCTGCAGTCTCATGCCGAAGTGTCCTTGAGCAAGACACTGAACCCCAAATTGCTCCCACTGTTGTTCAGTGGTGTGTGAATGAGTAAAACTGATGGCCTTCAATAGATTGTTCTACCATCAGTGTGTGAATGTGGTGTGGATCGGTGAATGACACCAGCAGTGTAAAGCGCTTGGAGTGGTCAGACAGACTAGAAAAGCGATATATAAGTACTGGTCCATTTACATTAAATGGTTCAAAGCTGTAGGGCTGGTGATCAGAAGGAACATTGTTTTAATATGATGAACTTAAGGCCTCCTGCTTTGACTAAACCATTTTTGTTTGAATCTAAAATGCTTCTCTAACATTCTTTATCACAGACCATGCCTATCTAAATGTGCCACATTATTATTCAAGTCCTGTTTCACTTTGGAAAGTGACTTGACAAATGAGCAAAGAAGAAAAAGAGTCAAATTGTCAAGAGAATAAGCAAGGGGGATCCTGCAAATGATACAGCCAAGAGTGCAGCGTCACCACTGAACCATGAAAAGACACGACTAAAAGAGTCAGCATGGGAGAAAACCCAGAGGAGAAAAGGGTCGGTGGATTTCATCCTGCAGACAACTTTCAAGAATCAAATGAGAGGTTTTGAAAAGGCCCTTAAAAAGCAAAAGGATGTTCTTGAGCTGTGGGGCTTGATGATATACCCAGGTCTACTTCAAAAGGGCAAAGATAAGACCTCCGCTGAAGAAAATACTGTAGATGGACCAGATGGATGGGCATCTGGTTGGATTTGAGCTAAATGGAAGAAAGCTTATGCTCACATTGTCTAAAGAGTGACTAGCATCTCAAGGCTAAAGACTATCACCTCCTGAACTGTCTGCTCACTGTGGTCCATAAAGAAGATGATTTACAGTGATGGCAAGAAATACAGATCAAAAGAGCAGCAAACAAGAAACTAAATCAGCTGACCAGCCACTTCTGACCCTCAGGTTTAAACTGGACATTAGAGAATCACTTAATATTTGACATGTTTCAGAGACAAAATGCCTTTTACCTACAGCCTATCATTGTAAAAAAGAAAAATTTTAACCACACATTGGAAGAAATACATTCACCATCTAACTTGTTAACATACAGTTAACGTACAACAAATGTAGTTTTCAAAATATTCACAAAAACATGACTTATTGAACCGATAATTCTGAACGCAGCGAATCTAAAGCTCTACATCAGCCCCGCATCATTTAGGTGTTAGAATCACCTTAAATATGTGGAGCAAAAGAAACGTAAGTTTAAAATGAAAATTATGGTCAACTGACAGTTCCTCCATGGAGGTCCAAAGAAGTGTCTTCACTTAAAGGCTTGGGGACATCTGGAAAAAAATCAAAACAAAAACTAGATAATAAAAGGTTGGAACAACATCAACAGATTTGGTAAAAAGTCAAGAGGGAACTGAATATTCATTTTAAACAGCTGATTTGGAGAGAAATAAAGGATAACCTTAATTTCCTTCAAATGAAGAAGAAAGTTGGGTTGGAAAGAGGGTTGATATTTAGTAAGTTAACAGAAGGCAGATGACTTGTGGGATCTGAGTCTCACTTGAATTTTTGCTTCTTTGGATTTCTAAAAGTCAGACGCCTCATTGGGAACAGTGGTATACAAAAAAGACCCTGCTTCCTGGATTTGGTGGTAAATGAATGAGAAATTTCCCATGGTGAACTACACTGCCAGCCAAAAGTTCAAGAACATCACAGTTTTCCAGTTCTTTATTGAAGATGATGCATTTTAAAGTCTCAGTGTACTCTGAAATGAAAGAAAAACAAACAATTGATGTTAAAAAAATAAATCATGGAATCAAGTCTTTGAACCAAAATGTATTCTAAACTTAAACTTATAGACTGAAGTGGACTCTTTCTACATTCAGAGAGTTTTTTTTCCAGCTCTGTTGCTCTGATGTTTCTATAAATGTTTGGCATCTATTGGCTCTCTCTCCTCTGTCCAGTTCATCCCTCCATGAATCACATCCCTCCTGTCCTTCAGCACCTTCACTGACTCCTGCTCAAATATCGTATCAGTTCCAAGATTCTCTTCCTCACCTTGAATAATTATGAATTTGAAATTATGTTTCAGTTTTGGGTAACTTTACCTTTTTTTACCTTCAGATATCAAGGAGGGTCTGCCTCACCTCATCAACACTCCCCTGGCTGGGTAACACTGCAGCTACATCAGCATTTTTTTATTTGTGTTGACACATTAGATCTTCAGTGTTGATGTGAGTCTGACAGATGTGGAGCCAGATTCTCATGGTGAAGACTTTTCAGAGTCTTTGTCACTGTCTTTATATTTAATGTGATGTCATTCATGGACAGTCCATCATGGCTCTCCACCTGGGCTGAACCCCTCGCAGCATTTTTGTAATTTAGTAAGAAGAGAATGGCCTTGAGGCAGCGATGAATTCACTGCTCTGCAACATTTCATTATTATGACAGACCTGCTGAGGGAAAGCAATGACGTGACGGCGGTGACTCCAGGTACCAAACCCTTGTTTCATCCAGTAAATCAATACCTGGAGCTGTTTGGTTAATCACAGCTTACACCAGCGTTTTCATCATGGAGATAAAGCTTTAGTAAATATTACGCTCTAACCTGACCTATGGGACGTGGACTGTGAATGCTACATTATTGCTACATAATAAAGACAGTGACACGTTAAGGCTCAGCAAAGGTCTCGAGCACCCACACTGTAAGTGGAGTTTTATGTTCTCCTATCATTGCTGAAATATGGAGAGTTCTGTAGTGCTGTGCACAGCTGATGCTATCCAAATATGAGAGCTCCATATCAAGAAGCTTGGCAAATCTGTGTATACGTCTACTGAAATTGACAAAACATTGAGGAAAACTATTGATTGAAAAAATGTGTTGGCTGATGACACTTATAGGAATTTTTGGCAAGAAAAGTAGTTCTGACAAAGGTTTCTTTCTTCTATAAATTCCCCCCAAACTGAGAGCCTAAAGGTCCCTGTAGTCAGGGTTACTACTCTCTGTCAAGAGCAAGGGCACAAACTAAGGAGGAATGGCTCAGCACCGACTTTGGTGTTTTTCCTGCCAGAGCGGATTGAATTATTATGTTCCATAAAAGTTTAATGGGATTTCAGCAGGGACTATATATAAAAGGAGGACTGCAAGACGGCAGGACTGAGACGCTGTACTTCAGGTTTTCTTTTATAACTCTTCGTACCATCTGAGACAGTATTACTGGGCAGGAAGCAGCCAAACAAACAGCTGAGTGGACAAAATGTTTCATGGTTTGGATTTTGATTCCCAGGTGGAGGCTGTAAATCACTTAATATATCAGATTAAAAGAGGTGTTAAATGAGCTTCCTGTTTTTTTTACACTACTTTTCCCCATGACTGTGATGGACAGTTAAATCAGAAGTCTGTTAAGTGCAGGTCTACATCTCAAGGTCTGAAAACCACTTATAACACTATCAGCTGAATGCATCTCTTTAACTCAAGAACCTTTTATCCATCAGTAAAAGTCTTTTACCCTTAGCTTTCCTCAATGAAAAAGTCAGCACTGTGCCCCCTCCAATTCGGTCAGTACACTACACGACATATTTTTCAAGACAGATATCTCAATTTACTGACCATTTGCAACATTAGGAAAATCATCAGATGTCTAGAACTACTAGATTTAGGTTTCATGCACTGCTTTCATGCATTCAAGCAGTCTACCACACAGCTCAATAAGCACTGCAGCTGGTAGTAAAATGACGTTCTATTGTACATCTGCAACACTGTCAACAACGCTGATGTCATGCACGCCAGATCCTGCAGCTGTGACTGAGTTCAATACAAACCTGCTCACCGCTCGTAGCTTTAAACTCTCAGCTACAGTTTTAGTCTCATGTTCCGACTAAAGCTGTAGAACAAGGCAATAAAGAACACAAAATATCTTCTTCCTCTTTTTTTCTGTATGCAAACTTATAATCATGTTGAAGAGCCTTTGTGCTTTTTTTGCTTTTATGAAAGTCGAGGACTGACAGGAGGATGGCTGCAGTTTAATGAGAGCCCTGTGGAGTTTTAAACTGTAAATGGGATGAGCAGAGCACCTCAGCTTTACACAACAAATTGTGCTGCGTGCAGCAAACAAACATTAAATATATTATCCTGTGGTTTGTTTGTTCTAGATTTCTAACGTATTGAACACATTTCTGACCTCTTTTACCGGAACCTGTCGTACTCTTTTTATGAATACTGTAAGAAATTTTAAGCGTTATTAACTATATTTTGTGCATTAATCAATAACAATTGTGATCATTGCAGGCTTGTGTTAATGTGTGTATTTACAGAAGGTTGAAAGCTCCTGGAAGGCTACAGATCATCCAGCATGAAGGAAGAATCGACACCATTAATACGAAGGGTTCATTTGAACATGTTACTAAATGATTAACCTTGTTTATCCATGTATATAATATAACTTTTTTAGTTTGCAGTAATAAGGAGAGAAAGTCTGTGTTAGAGTTTTGTAAGAGTTGATTGGAGACAAAAAATGCAGGACTGCAGAAGGTTGTAAAACTGTCTGTCAGATATCAGATAGCATTCTCTGAGATGGAGGGATAAACATGTGAGATGTCAGAGTTTGCACTAAAACTTCCTTTTAGGTTCACCCTGACAGATGCTGAGTGATGGGAACATGCGGAGCCAGCCTGCACTGAAGAGGACACCGTCTCAGATCAGGAAACTAATGTCTATTATAGGCGGAGCTACGAGTATATTATGGGGTTCAGGATGAGAGAGGGGGTTCTTCTTTTCTGGAAGGCCCCGGAATTGTATCAGGGCTGTGAGGGAGAGCTAAAGAAGAACCCAGAATTCTGTCGCACATTCTTGATCTATTATAGTCATTAAATTTGGCATAGACTGAGAACTCCACCGTCTCCTTCTACTTCTTCAAGCCACATCATGTGTTCTGCGCTTGAAATGGTAAAAGTAATTTGAAGTCAGATTCTTTAGTTTACACAAATTTATATTTTTTAGGATGGTGAAAAGATGCCCATTTCCAACAATACATTCACACATTTTTCAGCATATGGAAAAAAAAGAGCAACCAGCCTGTTATGAAGATGTTTTTATAATTAGTATCTATGTTGTCACATCATATCCTCAGTCTTAATGTACATATAATTTGACTAAATGTTTCTGTGAGGGAGCTGGACAGCATCCCCCTCACTAAGGTGAAAAAAACAGAACACAGGCATTGACTATTAAGTTGACCACACTCTAATATTAGATGTTTCTTTGTTGTCTTTTATTTTGGGGAAAATAAACCCATACTAATATCTCTCTCTCCGAGGTAATCGTCTGGGGGGCGTTGTCATGGGTGCACACATGAGGATGCAGCCGCAGGACTCCAGCAGCTGCATATTGTGTGGCAGAGTTGAGGAATCAGGGGAGAGAGAGAGGAGGAGGGTAGAGGGGATATTTTGTTTATGTTTCTTAAATTTTGGTAATTCTTTAGTTTGTTAGTTTTTTTCTTTGATCTATATTAGCAGTGGAATTATTTGCAGTGTTTGTTTATTGTAGAAATTGTTTAATTGTAAATATGGTTTAAAGTCAGGGGGAAGTGTCACAATAGTTGTACTGGTGTGGGAGGAGAGTAAGTGGGGCAGAAAAGGCCAATGAGGATTCAGCAGTGTGTGTGTGTAGGGGTGGGGCTGGGTGTGTCTCTTCTGCCTGGCTGCTGCTGTGATTGATATATCAGCTACACCTGTGGACTCTTTTTGTGTGTGCCTGAACTCTGCCTTATGTAAAGAGTCTGTGATCTGTGTGGGGGGAGAGACGGAAGTAAAAGAAAAAGCCTGAGCTCTGGAACCGTGTTGTCTGCTCCTCATTTTTTCAACCTGGCTCTACACCCTTCTTCCCTCGTGTCAGAAGAGGTTTATTACATCTAAAAACCTTACAGTTTCTTTCACCAGAAATAGTGTCACAGCATAGTGGTCAGACATTCCTGACATCTTCTGCGGCTCTCTTTTAGACTCTTGATGTGCTTCGTTTACATTCAGGATGTAAACACAGTGGTGTTTCCATCCTGGGGCAGTGCTTCTCTCAGTTCTGTTGAGTGCAGGAGTGAGGAAAACAACCATGATGTTTTAGACAATCCAATGATCTCAGGTTAAGAAAACCCTCTGGATTTAGTGAATTTGGAGTGTAAAACTGACATCTGCAGATGTTTGCTCTTCTCTGTCATGGATATTTTTCACATATGGAAAAATCTCTATTATGATGGGTTTTTTTTTCCTTCACTGCATGACGTTTCATTGTTATCTTTTAAAATAGAGAATTAGGCCATTCAGATATCGAATCATACGCAAGGTTTTTTATGATAAAAGACAACAATATCAAACCACAAGAGGAGCCATGGAATAGACGAGCCTGTCAGAGAGAGTAATAACACACACACAAAAGATGAGGCTCTCAGGTGGATGGTATGAGTGAGTTTAGGAAAAATGCAGGAAAAACCTTGGTTGTCATGTGCAGAAATAAGGTTGAAATGCTTTTATTAAACCAGTTATCAAACTGTTTAATCTAACACACAACACATCCTCTCAGAGTCTGCTAACCCACTCTGGGTGATAAGCTAGTGAATAATTACCTGCAGACCCTAAAAGCATCTGATTCCCTTCAAAACCTCTCAAGTGCCTCAGCCGTGGTCATTGTTCAGACATACTGAAATGTAATAGCTTTCAGGATGTGCACAGGGATTAAAGTTATGAAATAAGACACTTCATATACTATATTTGTCATGTGCATATTGAAATGTCCCCAGTCTAATGAGTGTTAAAGTGGAAGAACCAAATGTGGACTAGAAGAACACTGGTTGCTCTGACTCATTTCCTGTAAGGTACGGCATCTTACTGCAGGATGCTTCCATACTAGCACTGTAAACTGTATGTGCAGACATTCGAGTGCATCTCAATAGATTAGATATCATGGAAAAGTTCATTTATTCCTGCAGTTCAATTCAAACAGTGAAACTCATATTAATTCAGTACACCCAGAGTGAAATATTTCAAGCACGCTGTTCTTTTAATTGAGATGAATAAGGCTTACAGCTAATGAAAACCCCAAATTCAGTATCTCAAATAGATTAAACACTGTACAAGTCCAATAAAAAAAGATTAATTCTGGTCTAAAATGTTGACCTTCTAAACAGTATGTTCATCTACAGCATGATTTCCAAAAACAATTTGAAATGTGGACTCGTCAGACCACAGCCCACTTTTCCACTTTGCGTCAGTCCATCTCAGATGAGCTCAGGTCCAGAGAAGCCGGCGGTGTTTCTGGGTGTTGTTGATATCTGTCTTTGTCTTTGCATGGTAGAGTTTGAACTTGCACTTGTAGATGTAGTGATGAACTGTGTTAACTGACAATGGTTTTCTGAAGTCTTCCTGAGCCCACGTGGTAATATCCTTTACACAATGATGTTGGTTTTTAATGCAGTGCTGCCTGAGGGGTCAAAGGTCACGGGTATTCAATGTTGGTTTTCAGCCTTGCTGCTTACGTGCAGAGATTTCTCCAGATTCTCTGAATCTTTTGATGATATTATGGACTGTAGATGATCAAATCCATCAACTCTTTGACATTGTACGTTGAGAAACATTGTTCTTCAACTGTTGGACTATTTGCTCACGCAGTTGTTCACAAACTGGTGAACCTCGCCCCATCCTTGCTTGTGAACGATTGAGCCTTTCAGGGATGCTCCTTTTATACCCAATCATGACACTCACCTGTTTCGAATGAACCTGTTCACCTGTGGAATGTTCCAAACAGGTGTTTTTGGAGCATTCCTCAACTTTCCCAGTCTTTTGGTGACCCTGTCCCAGCTTTTTAGGAACGAGTTGCAGGTATCAAATTCAAAATGAGTGAATATTTTACAAAAAACAATAAAGTTAATCAGTTTGAACAATAAATATCTTGTCTTTGTGGTGTATTCAGCTGAATATAGGTTAAACAGGATTTACAAATCGTTGTATTCTGCTTTTATTTTTATTTTGTTTTACACACGTCCCAACGTCATTGGAGTTGGGGTTGTATATGCACTCATTACATGTTTGGAGCTTCTTTTGCGTAAATAACTGCATCAAAGAATGGAGGCAATGAGCTTGTGGCATTGCTGAGGTGTTCGGTCATCTTCTTCTTGAAAACACTCCATACTTTGCAACATTTAGCAAGTTGATTTTTATGTGTATGTGTCCTGTATCCCGAAAAGCTGCGCACTGCTCATCTTTGTATGTGTATATGTTCTGTTACACCACATGCATTTCTAACTTCCTGAAGAAGTCCAGATGCCAAAATGTGTCAGCGTGAACTGTATTTATTATTTTATTTTATGCATTTTAGCTTCTTTATTTTTCCAAACATTAGATTTTCCCTCTTTTTTGAAACATTATAGATAAGAATTTCAGGAAAGCAAACTTATATCTGTTAAATTTTACCTCTAGGATGCAGACATCTTATTTCTAAACATGGAAAAGGCCAGACAAGATATTACGGCATTACTGCAAAGCAGGCAGTAACTCATGCACATATTCTGTACTGCTGACAAAGCTCACAAGAACCCCCAGAGTGCACTTTCCCTCTGCTCTGTTTCTATGATTTAAGCGTAAGGACAGGAACAGGAATAAACTAGCATTTAGTGTTTCACTACATAACGGCCAGCATTTGCATTGACCGAAATGTGTCTGAAAGCTGTGAAATGCTGTTTTCTCTGGCACATAGTATACCAACAATGAAACAGCTACTTCAATACCAGATACCAAACCAGCTCTGGTTGGCTCATTTAGCTCTCTGCAGAATCAGCAGTGTTTCCACCTGAAAGATACACCCTGAACCACTGATATGACTCACATTTAAAAACAGCTTACAGTCTGGATGTAGAAGAGCAGAAGTCCTCCTCAAGACTAATAGACTCATATACGGTACTGTGAAAAATGTATTAGCCCCCTCACAGATTTCATCTATTTTTTCCACATTTTTCATACTTAAATGTTTCAGATCATCAAACAAATCTTAATATCAGACAAAGATAACCTGAGTAAATACAAAGTGCAGCTTTCAAATGATTGTTTCATTTATTAAGGGGAAAAAAAGCTGAGTTCAGTTTCACTATCCACACCCCAGCCTGATCACTACCAGACTGTAGAATCCAGAAACTGCTGAAATAAAACTTGTCTGACAACATAAAGTTGGTCAAAGGATCTAAAACAGCGACACATCATGTCCTCGTCCAAAGAAATGCAAGAACAGATGAAACAAAGTAACTGACATTCACCAGTCTGGAAAGTGTTACAACGCCATTTCTAAGGCTTTGGGACTCCAGCCAACCACAGTGAGAGAGAGAGACATTATCCACAAATGGAGAAAGCATGGGACAGTGGGGAACCTTCCCAGGAGGTCGGCCTACCAAAATGACTCCAAGAGCACAGCACGACTCATCCAGGAGGTCCAAAAAGCACCCAAACGAGATCTGAAGAGCTGCAGGCCTCACTGACTTCAGTTAAGGTCAGAGTTCACCATCGAACCAGAAGAAAGAGACAAAAATGGCATCCATAGGAGAGTTCAATTCAAAAACCACTGCTGAGCAAAAACATCAGTCCAACATCTGCCAAAATCTTGATGATCCCAAAGACTTCTGGGAAAATACTCAGTGGACTGATAAGAGGAGAGTGAGACTTTTAGGAAGGTGTGCGTCCCATTACATCTGCACTGCATTTCAGAAACAGAGGATCACAGCCACAGTCAAACATGGTGGAGGCAGTCTGATGCTTTGCTGCTCCAGGACCTGGACCAACAGCTGTAACTGATGGAACCATGAATTCTGCTCCCTACCAGAAAATTCAAGAGCAGAACAATGATCTGAAACACGGCAGCAGGTCAACCTCTGAATGGGTTATAAAAAAAAAATAAATAAATAAATGAAAGTTTCGGAACCTCGTCAAAATCTGGACTGGGATGACCTTAAACGGTCTGTTCATGCTGTAAAACCCTCCAGTGTGACTGAATGAAGACAGTTCTGCAGAGAGGAGTGGGCCCAGATTCCTGCACAGTGAGGTTACAGACTCAGTGGAAGTTATCCCCAATACTCGGTTGAAGTTGTTGCTGCTGAGGGAGGAACAACCTGTTTGTAGGTTTAGGGGCTGATTACCTTTTCACACACGGTCAGGATGGTTTAGATTGCTTTTTTTCCCCTAATTCATTAAATAATTATTTAAAACTGCATCTTCTATTAACTCAGGTCATTTCTGTCTGATATTAAAATTTGTTGATCTGAATTATCTAAGTATTAAAAATGAGCAAAAGCAGAATAATATGTGGGGGGCAAACATTTTTTCACAGCACAATAGCACACGTCACAATTTAACTTGGCATTTTATGCCTTCATATTTACATTTGACTCATAGATAAAGTTCTCACTAGACATCACAGATTTTTTTTAGACTTCTCACAGTCTACAGCCTACAAATTGGGCTCAAAACACTGACAGGATTGTATCCGTACACGTACATGTAGCCTACAGCATTTGGACAACAACAAGGCAGAAGTACTGAATAACTTCTAAACTACAGAAACAAAGATGGTTAAGCTCTGCATAAACACACTCACAGTGAGTTTCCATTATTTGTGCAGCCTCATTTATCACTGCGGACAAGGACAACAGAGAGGAGAGTATACACAGAGGATAAAAGGTAGCGGAGGTCATTGCAAACCGTCGCAATTGCAAAAAATAACAGCACCTTAAACAGCGTCACCTTTCTTCGTATGAGCTGTGGCAGTAATGCTTGTGATTCTTCTTGCACACATTCTGTTCCCACCTGACCAGCAAACATTAATAGGCAACAAACATAATGCAAAAACAATCCATCTCAGGCTTCAAGTGCCACTTCAGCATCAAGTGTAATCAGTCTATAACATTGCAACAGTTACGCCCAAGTCATAGTGTCCCTTCATTTGGATGATTCTGGCAGCCAACATGAGCAGCAGGCCGGTGGCCACTTCCAGGCTGTAGGAAAGCCAAGCTGAGGCGAAAGACCACCCAAAGGAGACTTTCACATTGGCGAGGCTCTCTGGAGACACAACTCGCTGGAACTCATCCATAGCCTGGTTGGAGTATTTGATGTAGATGCTTATTCCAGTGAGGGTAAATAAACCTGACAAGGTACAGAAAGAGAGCAGATGTCATCAATAACAAGAGAAGTCGCCCTTTTTATGGTACAATACTTGAGCAGGGGGAGCGTTTCATCTTGAGGAGTGACCTCTCTACATCCTGCAGTCTGGCTAAAAGGCTTTTGAGGAGTTTCTAATGAAATCATTTCGAAATCATTCTTATTCTGATGACTTTCATCTCGAGTCAAATCAGATCAAATACACAAGATGTTCTATCTTTTTTTTTTTTTTTTTTTTTTTACCAGACAATGGTTCCTGTGTTCAGACTTCCTGTAAAAGTAATGTAAATAATTGCCACTTACCTGGAAACCACTACGTTTGAAACTCTGCTTACCCCCTTTAGATGGTTTTATACATAATGGATTTATACATAATGTTTTGAACTCATGGACAACACTGGAGCAGGGTTATAAAAGGCATACTGTATCTGTTGAATCATTGTTTCAGATGGAGAAACTCTACCACTGTCTTTTTTAAATAAAGACACTGTAAGGACTTCATAACTGATCTTAAAATGTCTCACTTTTGTATGTTTGCCTGTTCGTAATCTAGAATTTAAGATGAATCTATCAGCACCAAACTTTGTTATTTTTAAATTTCTCAGTAGCTGTGCTCCATCCATGACATATACACTGAAAGTCTCTATGACAACATGATGCTGGCTGGCAAAGCTTTGTGAGAAATGAGATGACCAAGCGAGGAGCAAGATTTTGTTTTGATTTGTTGAATTTTTTTATAGTAATGACAGAAACTGGAGCTGGTCTGACAGAAGTTAAAAGGACAAAAGAGCTAAAAAAAAAAAAAAGAACATGGCTGAAACACTGACAGCTGTTTGTGATAATGTTCGTTCCAGCCCACATGCAGCATTATTCTGCAGTGATCTGATCAGACTTGAGAGTCTGTCATTTAAATGAAGAGGGAGGTTACGTTAGCTCTGATTGGTGAGGTTTTAGCTGGTAGATGTGCACTGGAACAACATAACAAGGATTCATTAACACTTCACATTGCAGACACGTCTGTGAGCAACAGGCTGTGAGTAACATGCTCAACACATGACCTGCATCTTTACATCTTCACAAGATTGGGTGATGAAACTGATTGGAAGGGAAGTCTTCATTCCAGAAAAACACAACTGCATTCATCCAAAGTGGTCGCCAGAATCTACACAACATGAAATTCCTCACAGTACTTTCAATTAGCCACATTTGTCAAAAAAGGTGCATCACACACTCTTAAAGTAATAATGCGTTTATTTGAAAACTGTCCTCTGGCATTATTATCCTCTCCTGCAGACCTCCTTTTGCAACTCCGGCAATCAATTTCACAGACTTTAACTACAGTAATAAGTGGAGCCTGCTTAGTTTAAACAAGTACTCATAAACACAGCACTCACAGTCTGTCACTTGAAGTTATATAAATTATAGCAATTCATGGATTGCTGGTTGTTTGTTATAACAGCCATGAGTTGCAGAGTCAAGACCAGGCAAGAAGCAAAAACCGTTCAAGATGAATCCGTCTCTTACAGATCTCTTATTCACAGAGGCTGTCACAAGAAACTGATTCATCACAAACTCAGTGATCAGCCTGTTGTGGCATTGCTTCATGTTAAACTTGTGCTTGAACAAAAAAAAAATCTCTGGTACCAAACTCAGAAATGGATGTTAAAACTCCATTTGTATTAAAGTTGGTTTTCAAAGTGGCAGATATCCGTGCATGCGGGTCCATTGTTGTGGAGATGTGGCTAGGACATTTTGTGCAAAGCACGAAATTAGCTGTCTCTTCAGTGTGACAGGGAAGGTTGGCCCTGTCAGCTGCAAAGCCAAGGTATATAATAAGACCTTCTTGAGCTATGACAGATTCATGCATCCCCTCTCATTCTCAACCGAAACCAAGATTCAAACCCATCGCATCTGATTTTGTGCCAATTCAAATGCATTCTATGAAAAGTATTCTGATTTTTCTAAGACTGCCCAACAGCTGACCCTGCAATCTTAACAGAAAAAAAACAATCTCTCTGATTCTGTGCTGCAGCTGAACTGTCATTCTAGGAATTGGATGCGGCCTCCTTACTATATTTAAAGAGTGCTTTCACTTGCCTCCAAAGAGTGTGATGGAGGGTGTTACAGCTGCACTCTTACTCTGTAAGACATAATTATCATATATCTTTGTTATTACAGACTGTTTGGTATTTTCTCTTATGCACTGAAGAATGATTAGGTCAAGTGTAATAGAGGCTTTGTTTAGTTTACCAGGATCCAAGTCTGGTAAAGTTGAGCTTTAAGCCACATGCTCATGCTAATGCAGAATCATAATCATGAGCTTCAGGATAAAATAACTAACTGGATTTTATTCCAAGGGGAGCATTAATGCGCACCATATATTACACACAACTGCTGAAACTCAGCTGCATGTGTGAAAACAAAGCAAGTATAATTTTTGCCCTGACCTTCTGCTGCCCTTTAGTGAAACTGTGAGAAGTAAATCACAAATTGCAAACTGCTAATTTCTTTGTCTGGGACTGACTTTGCAGCGGTATTAATCATTGCCGTTTTAAATACAGAACCATTAAATCACATTGTGATGGTCTGCTTTGCTGGAATATGTCAAATGGTTCCATCAGTGTTCATATTGGTGATCACTGTATGTTTGAAATGCTCGTCATGTTATGTCATGTGTGTGAGCTATAGTGCAGACACTCTCCACTTGGTAGGGCTGTTGGTTTGGTTCATGGCTACTGCCACAATGCTGTTCTTCTCTACTTGGTTGTAAACAAGCACCTTAGATACAGCTGGAGCCACGTCATCGTTTGGAGCGATCGTATAGAGTGGTCGATGCTGACACTGATAAGCTGTCTTATCCTTCACTGTGTAGGTACTTAGTACTGACAATGAGACAGACATTATCAAACTGACCTAAAAAGGGTCAGACTGATGTCCATCAGTTAGAAAAGACTCAACGGATGATTTCACTTATGAAGCCCACAGATGAGAATTACTACCACGTGTCCTCTGAATTTAATGAATTAAACTTAAACAGACTGTTTTAATGAATCCCATGCAGCTAATAATTACCATTATCAGTAATGAGCCTTGTCACAGGGATTTACACACAGAGCAGCTTCAAACAGTGTGCTATGTGATTCTCATGCATTTCAACTTTTGATTCAACATCTTTGGCACCTCTGAAATAAAGTCACTGACTGTTCAGATGAGGCAAATCTTTGAGTCATCAAACATTAGCAGCACTGCAAACACATCTGGCGTTTACTGTGTCAGACGTGAGCGCTGTGATCAAACGTTCCACTGAGGAAAATTAGACGTTCTCAATTTTGACTGTTCTTTAGGTGTTTCCTTGTCTTTGGATGAGATGGTTAGTTAGTTCATAAATTTCTGCTTCATCCCCAGTGTGTACAGTACAATGAGGAGAAGCAGCAAACAGCTCTATGCATAGAGCTGCATTAAATATGTGTGGGTTCAGTCGTCCTCTGTTATTCTGTTTCTGTTTTTATTTATTTTTTTATTCTTTTACAATTTTGAAAATTGCTGGTTTACGATTTGTCTCGGGAATTATTGGACTCTATTAAAATCCTTTCTGTGGAGCACAGATGGCCTTGTGGTTATGGTTGTGCTCCATATGGCAAAAAGCCCTTGAGTGGGCAGCCCAGGTTCAAGTCCGATCTGTGGCTACTTTCCCGCATGTTGCTCCCCTCTCTCACCCTGTTTCCTCCTCTATCCATTGTCCCGTCCTCTAAAATAAAAGCATAAAAAGCCTAAAAAAAACCCTTAAAAATCCTTTCCGTCTCTATTTTTCCTCTGTGGCTTTTTCTCATATTTTCACCATGAGGAACTGGATTTTTTTAAGGGATATTAGTCCTGAAAGATTTAAGTATAATAACACATTGTGTTAAAATTGTTTTTTGGAGTTTCCAGCAGTGCCTGGCAGCCAATCAAGAGCAAGCTCTCCTGAGATGCAGATTCCGCTTCTTAGCCTTGACCAACAGTCACTCCACCTGATCAATACCGTTACTCTGACAACATACCTAGAAATGATTCACAGAACGTCACGTTTCTCATGAAACAACCTCACTTTCTGCAAAAACAACTGTGGAAGATTCAGAAAGTATCACCTGAAGACTCTTTCTTCTTTAAAGCACCTTTTTTTCAGAACACTGAAGCTTAGTGTTGCTTAGTTTTAAAGAAATGATTTTGCACAAAGGTGTCCTTGTCATAGTAGCTCTCACCGTGTAATTACAATTCTATCTTGAGTGCAACATGCAGCAGTTAAAAGAAGCCCTGGTTGATAAAGACAAAGAAATCTTCAGCAGAACAGTGATGTCAGTTTAAAAGCTAATTTCCTCTTGTGTAATGAAAGATGCTTTAGTCTCATTATAGTGTGAGCAGAAATCATTACCTTAACTACCCAACAGTCATATTTATAAACAGTTGTCAATTTAACTTTCTGCCAAAAACCACACTAACACCCTGTTATCACCCGTCAGTCTTTTCTAAGAAAAAAGGCTGAAACAGAGCCAAGCTTCAGTAAGTCTGAAGTGAACCAGATTTTCAAATAAACGGGATAAAAAAAAAATCTTCGTCAAGTTACCACAGACTCAAAAATAAGAGTTGCATATGATGAGCAACACACACACTTTTTCTTTAAACTGACAAATGGAAGACTCTTCAGTCAAGCATGTACTCTGGAATACTTCAGGCTATATATATATATATATATATATATATATATATATATATATATATATATATATATATATATATATATATATATATATATATATATACATATGGATAGAGAGAGAGAGAGAGAGAGAGAGAGAGAGAGAGAGAGAGAGAGAGTATTATGCTGAGGACTTACTACAAAAGAGAAAGTATGACGCTGATCCAATCAGCAAGCTGGGACTGCAGGCCAGTGAGCTGACAAGTCCAAAGATCCATCCGAACACCAGCAGCACCAGGCTGAGGGGCAGCATGATGACCACCACCTTGTGCAGGCCTAGGGACACACATGTTCACATAAAAACACACAGCGGTTACTAAGCTGAAAGATTTTTGAAACACCGTGCAGGGTTTTCTTGTTATTCATAAACAACAGATCAGCTGGATGTTTGGGACACTGCTGGGAGGAGCCATTTGAAAACCAACTAGAATTTCAGAAAGATTTCTGCTGTCCCAGGAGCCATCTTTTTTTTTTTTTGTTTCTGTCATTAATCAATTGTGGGATATTTAGCTTTTAGCATACAGCTTGTTGTTGTATTCCACCTTTTATCAACTCATTTGAAATGAAATCACTTACCAAGAAGCTGCTTTTCTGCCTCTGTCAAGCTGGACATATTTGCAGTAAAAGAGGGGATGACTGAGCTTTTGTTCACTCCTGAAAATGTCAAGTGAAAAGGTTAGTCATGACAGGACATGAGGACAGACCTGTGGGACTGCAATTGCATTACAAACAATTTCAGTTTTCCCCGGGACATTTTTATTCTGTATCTGTTCAAAAACAACAAAACACACACCAAAATAACATAAAATGTCTTTAACTTAGTAAAGCGATTCAAGACAACTCAGCTTTACACATTCACTCACACCAATTGAATTTCTGTGACAAAATGTATGTGCTGATGTGTCACAGATGAGAGCACTGCATGAACGGTGTGTAGGCTAATTACTTGGCATTCAACTAAGGATTCCAACAGCACCGAATAGGAGACCTATGGGCTCAAGCTCTGCACCCAACAAACACATTTTGTTGCAGCTGTGAGGGAAAAAATGTGTTATATGTCTGCAACCTCTTTCTCACCTGCAGCTGCCAGCAGGGATGAACAGGGGCTGCTCCAGTTTTTAATTAGGGGGAGGGGGGTCGGATGTAACAGACCTGTTTTCATTTGATGCCTTTGGAATAATTACAGTGAATGTGAAGTCAAACATAAGGACCTGATCATTCTGACGGCTTTGTCTTGTTTTCTCCAGGCTGAGTTATGCCTGGCTCACCTTTTCTGTGCCTCCCAACTGAGATTCATCGCAGCCTCTAAGTTCATCAAATGCTTCGCCCTCTGGGCAGAGTGATGGGAAATAAATCAAAGCTTCTCTGCGGTGGAGCAGCTATACGCGGGAACAGCGTGCAGAATAATCACTGGAAACGTACAGATGTAACTCATGTGACACTGAGTTGGCTTCATTAAATACGATCAATATCGTCAGCTTTGCATACCAGAACAGAAAGAAAGAATACTGTAATACCTGTTCAATTCAAGGTATTAATAGGCCATGACGGTGGAATTATAACCCAGTGCGCACAGTGACTGTAACCGTAAATAATTAAAGAAAACATCCTGATCGATTCCCCGTGAGAGGCAGCACAAAAGTTGTCCTAGAATAATAATAATAAAAAACAGCAGCTCCCTCATCATAGACTACCTGAGCACTTGATATCTACATTGATCTGAACCAGATTAAATGAAGTTGAATTCAAATACCTTCGACAATTTTCCAAAGTCCAGAATGTGAACTCAGGTCGTCGGCACCCGTGTGGTTGTCTTTGTTCACATCGATGATGTACCAGTAATCAGTCCCAATAGCCAAAGCGAGGAGGCTGAAACTGAGCAAACCTGTAAACCCACCAGCGAGGACCACCAATCCGTACCTCATTGTTGGCAATAGTCCACAAGTAAGCTCACCGGTGCTCTCTGAAGTTTCTAATCAGATGTGACCACGCTGTTATCTGTAACGCTTCAAAAGACGCGATGCGTAAAAGCTCTCCAGATGGATCCATCCCTTTTGAATGCTGGATCCTCATGCTTCCGACGTACAGAAACTGGAGGCAGGGGCGGAGCGAATGAATGGCCAAGGGTGGCCATCCCCTGTTTTCTGCTTCAAAAAAGAAATTCAAAGCAATGACTTGCTATATGCCTCATCTGAGGCAGCACTTGTACTGATATCAACTATTTTGGTTGTAAGCTAGCTTCTTTACATTTAAATGTGAGACATTTTCACTCAATGCCTTAAAAGTTTTAAACAATTTTTGTTTTTCTTTATATTAGAAGTCAAGGTAAATGTGATGAGTGGAGATAACCCCCTCTCCTAGATTTAAACTAAATGCTGGAGTGTATATAGTGTCTGCTTGAGGCTAGCTGCAGAAGCACTGCAAACCACAACCTAATTTTTACAGCAAAGATGACCATTTGAACACCCTGGGTTATAGAAGGATGTGGTCTGAAAACAGGTACACACTGTATGACAATTAATCTTTTCTTAACTTAACTATTTCCCCATAGACTGTATACAGAACGGACAGCGTGGTTTTGCCTTTCTCCTCTGTACAGTTTTAAAAACCAAAATACCCTCGTCACAGGCACTGCCAGTGTGCAGCCAGTGGAGCCAGGTGACAATTAAAAGGTTTTTTTTCTTTAACAGTCTAATCTCTTCTTAACTCTCTTTCCTGATGTATTTTTTTTATTCCTGAAAAAAACTACATAAGAACAGCAGCTGTCAATCATCATTAAACGAGATGTAAAACCCTGTTTTTAACATCTAATAACTAATGAAAAAGAAACTTTTCAGAAAAAAGAGGACTTGAACACAATACGGCCCAATAATATCTAAATATCACCACAGAATACAGATGTGAGAAACATTTCTGTGAGGTGTATTCATTTTTCTAAAGTTTGACCACAGCCCATCTGGCATGAATGGGGAGGCAGAGTTTTTGACCTATACTGCAGTCAGCCACCAGGGGGAGATGTTTTCGTGGCTATCTCATTCTGAGTCCAATGAGATGACGTCCATTTCTTTTTTTTTATTACAATCTATGACTTTGTCTGACAGGCAGTTACATTGAAGCTGTTGGTGAAAAAGGCTTAAGAGCAGCCTCTTTATCCTTACCCCTGATTTGCACATACAGCGGTGCGTGCCAATTCACTCTGCATTCGTCTCAGGAGCGGAGCGCAGCTCAGCGTACTCATAGCAGCTGGATACACAAGATCACAGGAGAACCACATGTTCCCGCAGGAATCACACCCATGACAACTACTTTCATGATATTTAGTATGTAAAACTCACCTGCCCTTCTCAGTCCATCCCCTTTTGTTTCTGTTGGTGTCCTTTTAGAATGGCTGTGTTGTATCGTATATTATTATAAGGTTTTCTGCCTCCAAGATAAAGTTTTCTTCACCCATGGCGTCAGATTTCCTCAGGGCCTGACCCACTGATGACTGCTGGCCTTGTGCCAGTGACATAGTTTTAATATACGCGGATAATTTTACGATCAGCAGCAGACGAACTTTAAAAAGAAAAGAAAAAATAAATAAATAAATAAAAAAAGAAGATGGTGCTTTATTTTGAAATGACCGGATACTCTGGTCGTTTCTCCTGTCTGTTTTCCTGTCTTGTACGATCTGCTCTACGGAGATTGACGCGTCTCCGGCAAAAAAGACTTGCAGCGGAACAGCGTCGAGCAGCTGTTGATAGCACGTGTCGGAGACGGACTGCAGCGCGGGCTGTGTGAATGCACTGATTGACAAGAGTGCCGGCGAAGTACAGCGTAGTGCGCGGTGCTGACGGACTGCGGCGCTCACGCTGTATGTGTGGGGTAACTCAAATGAAGTTTGATTGGATCAGATTTTCAACAAGGCACCGGCCAACTGTGGTTGTCACAAATGTTTCAGAAAAAAATGGGAAATGGCAGACAGGCTATGTCGGTATGAAATGACCATCCATGATTAGCATTGTGTTTTGATGGTTATTGGCTTCCTATGTAGCTACTTGCTAGTACTTAAGTGTTTTAAAGGTAAAAAAAGATGGAAACCAGTAACATTAGAAAGCTGTTTTTAAAAAGAAACCATCACTGACCACATTCTCCTTTAACATTTTGCAGGAGATAAACTTATTTCACACTTCTTTCTGAAGCGACTACCCAACAGTAGCTGTGGTACATTTGGCAACCACAAAGCCACACTTGGAGTTTGTGTCCCTGCCCATGTCACTGGTGTTGATAGGTCCATTAGCAATGCACATTTGGACACTTCATTTACCCTCAAATGTTCAAGCCCTGCCATAGACGCTCAGTTGGATTGACTTCTTGACTCTCGGCCCACTAAGTCGGCACAAGATAATTTGAAGGCATTAACGGAGAGCATTATTAGTTTAGTTTGTTAGATTCTGTTGCCTTGTAGGAGAATACATTTGTTGCAGCCTGCAGCATTTTCCTGCTTTTGCAATTCATTTTATTTTTTTTTTTACATTTTACTTAGCAGAGATGGAAAATAAGCAAATGCTCTACAGACCTCTCTGAACACAACAGGAAAGTAAATGACGTTTGTCCTAGTCCTTTAAACTGGGCTGTAAGCTGTCCCAAGATCTTGTTTGAGGTCAAGTCAGCTGGGTGAACATTTCTGTGTTTTTGAAAAGTTACCTTCAGGCTTGATTTTCAATCTTACACGAGGAAGAAAGAAGATGGGGGATGCAGTTGGCTGCTCTTGGATTATTCCTGACATCTATTTGAAAACAAAAGCTCTGAGGATTTGAGAGCATCTTGTTGAAACTAGCAACCAGTTTACTGCATAGAAACACATGAAACCAACTGATGAATATATGTCATATACTGTTCATATGTGTGTGTGTGTGTTTCCACACTGTACCCTCTAAAATAACACAGGTAGTTTATTTCAGGTCATAAATTAAATGGGAAGCACAGCCTGTAAATTAGAAGCACTTTATGGAAGTAAGTCTCCAAACTTCCCTTTTCATCAGTGATTGCTTTTAGCCTACACTGTGTAAGTATAGAGCCACAGGAAAGCATCCTGCCATGTTCAGTAACCATTGACTGTATATTCAATGGGCATAGTCTCCGCAATGTCACCTGTCTGTTTCTGAAACAGTTTTGAAGCAAATCAGCCTGTGCGGCCATATTGGAAATGGGGTGGGCTTTGAGTCTCCACACTAACATCTATAGGGCGCCCGTCAGTCACGTGAGCTGAGCTGTGCCTCTAAATGGATGAGCTGGCGATCTTAATATCTTCTAAACCAGTGTTTCTGTCAGTATTTCAGACCAAGGACCACTTCTCCCTCCAAAAAACCCTCACAGATCAACAAGCTAAATAGTCCTGGAGTAACAGCCCAGATAATCAACTGATGTGATGTACAGTGTATCACAAAAGTGAGTACACCCCTAAGAGACTACTCCCCTAAATGTCCAAATTGAGCACTGCTTGCATTTTCCCTCCAAAATGTCATGGTCTGGGGCTGCATGAGTGCAGCAGGTGTTGGGGAGTTACATTTCACCGAGGGAAACATGAACTCCAACATGTACTGTGAAATACTGCAACAGAGCATGATCCCCTCCCTCCAGAAACTGCATCCCAGGACAGTGTTCCAGCATGATAATGACCCCAAACACACCTCTAAGACGACCACTGCTTTACTAAAGAGGCTGAGGGTAAAGGTGATGGACTGGCCAAGCATGTCTCCAGACCTAAACCCAACAGAACATCTTTGGAGCATCCTCAAGCAGAGGGTGAAGGTGCACATAGTCTTGAATATCCACCAACTCCGTGATGTCATCATGGAGGAGTAGAAGAGCATTCCAGTGGCAACCTGTGAAGCTCTGGTACACTCCGTGCCCAGGGGAGTAAAGGCAGTTCTGGAAAATAATGGTGGCCACACAAAATATTGACACTTCAGAAACTTTCACTAAGGGGTGTACTCACTTTTGTTGCCAAGGGTTTAGCTATTAATGGCTATATTTTGAGTTATTTAGAGGGGGAAATAAATTTACACTGTTATACATGCGGCACACAGACGACTTTTCATTGTGTCAAAGGGTCATTTTGTCAGTGTGTCCCATGAAAATATATACTGAAATATCTGCAGAAATGTGAGGGGTGTACTCACTTTTGTGATACACTGTAAACTGGCATCATACCTGTACTGGCTACTAGTACTGGCGCTAACGTTAGCTTCCACTGTGTCCACAATGCTCACTGTGGCTGAATCATCTTGCTGCTGCACCTTTTCCTGGCCAGTGTCAGAGGTTTTCTCTTCCTCATTTGATTTTATGTTTACTGTCCCCGTCTTAAGACACCGATACATGAGGATTTTACCTGTAGGCTCGTTAATGGAGGAACACTAGCTTGACTGTTTTCTTTGGGGGGAAACTTTGTATGAGTGCTGCCGAACCTTTTTTTTTTTTTAATGTTCCATAGAAAACAAAACAAAGCAAAAAACAAACAAAAACTCACTGTCAAGGTGAACCAATAGGAAGCGCTGACCACAATTTGAGAAACACTGTTCTAAACTGCTGAGTTAGAAAAAAATTCACTCCCCGTAAAGTGCGTGCTGTTAGAGAAATTGATTGTTGTTGTGCGTGCTGTTATTGAAAACGATTCAGACCGGAGACATTTTTTGTACCAGACTGTAAACATGTTTATTTCTGCTGTGAAAACGTCTTTTTTTTTTGTCTTGGTGTGTTTGTGACTTCCTGTACTTCTGGAGCCAGCCTCAAGCAGACACTCAAGGAACTATAGATGTTAGCACTTCAGCATTGTCTCATATTTTCAGACCAGAGGTTACTGCTTGTCTGTAACACATTGCTGGCGCCTCTTTTTCCCACAGGAAGAGAGCGGCTGTGTAGTGTGTCCTCACCATCTCACCTTTGTCACAGTGTTATTTGGCACAGGAACTGGCTGCATGAGGTAACAGTTGAAACAAGATGTTCAGAAAGAGTCAGAAAAGGGTTTTATAGATTTTTTTGTGGACTGATACATGGCTGACCCCATCTGGAAACTAGCTCCCTCTTTAAATCTCTCCACTCAGGAAAGTCTGAGTTTGCATCTTTTAGTGCAGATTCGTACTTCACTTTAAATGAAATGTCAAACACTTAGAGGCAGAGCTTGTGTTCAGACTGCAAGCATTTTAACAGGCTGTGGATGAGCAAAGATAAAAAAACAGAGCTTGTATCTGTATCAGTATGAAGAACGTTGGGACTTCTATGTGTGTCTAAGATAGTTTTAATGTTCTGCCAGAGGAATTGAGCTGGCATGTTGATAAAGTATCCCATCTACTTTTAGCCATCTCCTGCACACTCTGAGAGAAAGACAGAGTTGTCAGGCATGGGATGGGTAACAGATATTTGATCCCTGCAAACATGAGCAGTCGTCTTGTGATTAAATTGTCTTTCAGTAGCCTGTGGTCCCCACACATGCATCAGCTGCAGCACAGTCAGGTCTAAGGCCAGGCACATGCAAGATTTCTTCAAGCAGCAACGAAAGAATGAAAAGAATATGGCATATGATCATATGATAATGGCAGAAGATTGTTTTCTTTTCAGTGTCCACTTGGCTATGGGTACAGTTTTATTTATGTTCCCTGCCACCCAGGAAATGTGAATATTTAACACTAAAGATGGACACACGGACACACAAGCCTGGTCACACCCTCTCAATCACAGTGGAAAGCAAATCAGGTCAGATGTCTGTCTTTAAACTGTCTCATGTAACATTTTTCTTCCTGAAGAGGTTGAGCCAGAATTCCTACCTGATGTTTGCACCGCTCAGATGAAGGAAAATCTATTTTCCCTGCAGGAGAGGATTTAAATTTTTTCTTTCATTGCAGCAGCAATTTTAGGATCAGAGAGAATAAGATGAATTGTCAGTACCACAGACTATCAAAGCAAAGACTGTACATTATTTCATGCACCGGAACAGGCTGAATTATAACCCTCCTGTTAGACCTGGTTTCTACCTGCAATCAGAAAAAAAGCTCATCAGGTTAATTGGTCACCCTAAATTGCGTTCGTGTGTCTTCATGCTCCCTCCCTGTGTCTCGGTCAGTCGTGGTGGGGGACTGACTCAGACCCTGGAAGTCTTCTAAAGTGTTTCCCTCCCTTTAGTTTTAGTAATGTACTGATCAGCACACTTCAGTCTGTAATGCTTTCCTTAAGATCAACCAAATGCCATGTGTTATCTATAGACAGTTACACAACATTATTACAGGCTTTTTATTATTGATTTGCTATAAAGTGAAGTTGCCATGGTTATCTATGATTTACATCACTCATTTACTTCCATGTATTCAGGCAAAGGGAAATAGCACTGGCTTAGTATAAATTATAGATACACAATCTGGAATAAGCCATACTGAATGTTTTATTGATATATAATAACAATATATATATGGCTTTGATGAAAATCAATTCAGATTATATAACAACCACAGCAAAGCATTACTGTACGTCTTCTTTCTGTTGGTTAAAGCACCCCGACAGCCTAGTACTGCTTTGCTCATCTTGTTCTTACTTTTCTTCACTTGTTCTTAAGCTAACATACTCTTTTCTTCTCCTTTTTCTGTTCTTCAGATTTATCCCTAACCCTTTTTTTCAGAATAATTTGAAGAATGCAGGAGGATTCGCCTGATCTGCACACGTCAATACTGCCAAACAAAGTGTGAAAGTGTGAGGTGACATAGTGGCAGAGCTGAAGGTGAGAAAATGAGAAGTAAAACCATCAACGATGCCTTGAATCTAGAAACAGAGCTGATAATCTCCACTCTTTACACAGAAAACTCATTATTTTTATTTTTTATCAGTGTTTGTAGAATTGACTGGGTTTCCACGTGTGGCTGTGTACACCTGTCACAATGCATTCCTTTGTTTACTACCCTCAGATAATCAGCTTGTTATTGTTTGGTGAGTAGTATAAGATTAGATGTTACACAGGTTGAATGTAAAGTTGAGATAAGTTCATTGGCTGTAGGGTTTTTGTTGCATATTTCTGTAACTGCTGGTGGGAATTGATCATTTTCAACATTGATTGCCTTTTGTGTTTCTGTGGACTTTGAGTAGTGACTATTCTCAGTTTTTTCCAGGACATCCAAACAAATTACCAGCATGAATTAACATTTGTTCCAGTTATGTATTTGTGTATTTATAGCCTGGGGCCTGATCGAGGTCTTTTTGATTGTTTTTTTTTTTTCATACCCTGCTGTTAAAATAGAAAATAGTCCTTTCAGATTGATGTAATATTTGCAGCTCTTCAAATGTATTGTCTCTGTTTGTGTTCGTGTCAGACGGGGAACGCTGTCTGTTCTATATACAGTCTACGTTCTGCAGTAATTTTTGTGTCTGTTTTACTGAAACTTTGTGACTGATCCCAAAAACTGCCTGATCACCTGTCAAACAACCCATCTGATTAAAACAAGCTCCTTTTAAATCCAAAGGAAAAAATGATGCCTGTCTAATGTTTGTGTTGAGAGAGTAGCGGTGAGGAAAATGTTTTAAGACATTATTGATTAACTTCACATTAATCAAATCATTACCTAAAACTGAAGTCATCATGTTTACGTAGTACCTGCAGAATTAAGCTGGTTGGACATGTGCACCTGTAATTTTATTTTTCAGGGGCGCTGGGATGAAAAAGGATACTTCAGCACGTCTACAAAGGGATCAATTACGCTCATGGTCAGTGACACATATTGGCTTCTAGCCATCCATTTTCAGCAGAGCTCTCCACTGTCACAGTTTACACACACACAGGTTGAAAAAACATCTTGTGTCAGAACATTTTATTACGCTTGAAATGAAAAAAGTCATCAAGCTTTGTTGTTTGTCTTTACTGTCTTTGCCAAAACCTACATCCCTGCTACTCTCTTCTATTGGTGGACAATGCACGGTTAAAATGCTTCGCAACAGCTGAGTCAGTGTCAGACTAGGAGAATTAATGTGTTCAAACACTCTTACTTCATTGGGTGGTGTGTAATTTTCTAGCCTTGTGAGCAGGGGATTGGAGGGCTGTGATTCTGAAAGAAAACCTTAGACTGAGTAATTACAGAGTCCAACAGGATGAGCGAATGTCATGGTTATATGTGCTAGGCTGGGGAGGATGCTCACACTTTGTTGTTCATGAAACTTTGGACACAAGAGAAAAGCATGAAGAAGGAGATGAGTTTACTTACTGTGAAATCTTGTGTACTGACTGGCATTTTGTTG
Organism: Labroides dimidiatus; assembly: GCA_030710495.1. Lineage (NCBI taxonomy): Eukaryota > Metazoa > Chordata > Actinopteri > Labriformes > Labridae > Labroides > Labroides dimidiatus. The sequence goes on from CM061163.1 coordinate 2,866,722, forward strand.
ACTGGTTTGAACATGCTGTTGTTTTTCCTGAAAGCTTGAACAGGTGTCAGGAGGTGAAACTGCAGTGCGGTGGATTGCTTACAGGTGTCTTCATGTGCTCTCAGTTAATTCTTCTTTTGCTGCAGGTGTCACTGAGTATTACTGTCACAAACACTGAACTTAAAGAGGTACACAGTGCCACCCAGTGTAGCAGGGAGGAAGTAATCCTGGCTTTAACCCACCATTCAGCCTCCACTGCCTTTGATTTTATTTGATGCTTAGGGATTACAGATTTCATTGATTCATACTTGAATTCCTTGATTTGTAACTGTCTTTTTTTTGGCATGAATATCTGCGATGCTGGTTAATTTTATCCAGACTTACATGATCTCACTCTTGCAGGTACAGGTTATATAAAAGTCACATTTTGTACAGTGTAACTGCTTTTATTAGTGTTGCTTCACTGATGATAATAATACCTCTACTGTGCCAAAGCGGGTCTTTGGGAAGACTCTGCCACTCCTGGACTGAACAAGTCATCAGGTTTTAATTACAGTGCCCTTCATACTCACTAGAAAATTGCCCAGAAGAAAGAAACCATTTTCCCTGTTGTTCTGCTGTACTCTATCACAAAGCCTACTTTACTATAATATTTTCACACTGTAACGAGAGCTATGGAGGCTTTGGCTGCTCCTGTTTCAAGGTCCTGTTGTTGTGCATTTCTGTCACTGTGTAGCACAAATGCTTCTTATTTTCAGGAAACAGGATCAAGGCTTAAGGAAACAAAGTCTTCATCCATCCACTTTTGTTATGTAAATACAGAATACAAGGACAGACACCTCATGTTGCTTGGTCTCCAGTCAGGTTCCTTCAATCCAGGAGGATGCTTTTAATTGAGGGTACGAACGAAGCTACATGTTCCTGGGGGGACAGCTCAGGGCTTTTGCCCTTTTCTGCCCATCTTTGGGGGGAGGGCAGGCAAAGGGAGGCAAAGGACTCAGGTGGTTGTAGAAAACATGTGAACCAAGGCACCAAGAAAAGAGTAGAAACCATATGTAAGCGGGTAAGTAATAGAGAGAATATGCCTGATCAAACTTGTGGGACTGTGAGGGGTCCCCACCTCCATCTGGGGTTGGTTTGGGATCTGGGGAAGGGATGAAAACCCTGGTTAGGGTAGTGGGAGTTGGAAACGGGGGAGGAAGGAAGGATGAAAACCCTGGTTAGGGTAGTGGGAGTTGGAAACGGGGGAGGAAGGAAGGATGAAAACCCTGGTTAGGGTAGTGGGAGTTGGAAACGGGGGAGGAAGGAAGGATGAAAACCCTGGTTAGGGTAGTGGGAGTTGTAGTGTGTGTGTGTGTGTGTGTGTGTGTGTGTGTGTGTGTGTGTGTGTGTGTGTGTGTGTATGTGTGTGTGAGTCTATGTGTGTGTCTGGGGGGGTATGGGATGAAAACCCTGGTTAGGGTAGTGGGAGTTGGAAACGGGGGAGGGAGGAAGGATGAAAACCCTGGTTAGGGTAGTGGGAGTTGGAAACGGGGGAGGGAGGAAGGATGAAAACCCTGGTTAGGGTAGTGGGAGTTGTAGTGTGTGTGTGTGTGTGTGTGTGTGTGTGTGTGTGTGTGTGTGTGTGTGTGTGTGTCTGGGGGGGTATGGGATGAAAACCCTGGTTAGGGTAGTGGGAGTTGGAAACGGGGGAGGGAGGAAGGATGAAAACCCTGGTTAGGGTAGTGGGAGTTGGAAACGGGGGAGGGAGGAAGGATGAAAACCCTGGTTAGGGTAGTGGGAGTTGGAAACGGGGGAGGGAGGAAGGATGAAAACCCTGGTTAGGGTAGTGGGAGTTGGAAACGGGGAGGGAAGAAGGATGAAAACCCTGGTTAGGGTAGTGGGAGTTGGAAACGGGGAGGGAGGAAGGATGAAAACCCTGGTTAGGGTAGTGGGAGTTGGAAACGGGGAGGGAAGAAGGATGAAAACCCTGGTTAGGGTAGTGGGAGTTGGAAACGGGGAGGGAGGAAGGATGAAAACCCTGGTTAGGGTAGTGGGAGTTGGAAACGGGGAGGGAGGAAGGATGAAAACCCTGGTTAGGGTAATGGGAGTTGGAAACGGGGAGGGAAGAAGGATGAAAACCCTGGTTAGGGTAGTGGAGATTTGGAGGTGGGGACTCATCTCCCATTTTAATTGAGGGTCATGTAAAAGTGCCAATTTAAGCTCAAACAGTGGAGGATGTGATTGAAATATGCCTGATGTATCTGCTTAATGTTTATACACACTCACCAGCCACTTTATTATGCACACCTGTCCAACTGCTTGTTAATGCAAATTTCTAATCAGCCAACCACATGGCAGCAATTCAATGCATTTAGACATGTAGACATGGTCAAGATGATCTGCTGCAGTTCAAACCGAGCATCAGAATGGGGAAGAAAGGTGATTGAAGTGACTTTGAACATGGCATGGTGCCAGATGAGCTGGTCTGAGTATTTCAGAAACTGCTGTACTGGGATTTTCACACACACAACCATCTCTAGGGTTTACAGAGAATGGTCCGAAAAAGAGAAAATATCCAGTGAGCGGCAGTTCTGTGGGAGAAATGCCTTGTTGATGCCAGAGGTCAGAGGAGAATGGCCAGACTGGTTCGAGCTGATAGAAAGGCAATAGTAACTCAAATAACCACTCGTTACAACCGAAGTATGCAGAAGAGCATCTCTGAACACACAACACGTCGAACCTTGAGGCAGATGGGCCACAGCAGCAGAAGACCTCACCGGGTGCCACTCCTGTCAGCTAAGAACAGGAAACTGAGGCTACAATTCACACAGGCTCACCACAATTGGACAATAGAAGATTGGAAAAATGTTGCCTGGTCTGATGAGTCTCGACTTCTGCTGTGACACTCAGATGGTAGGGTCAGAATTTGGCGTCAACAACATGAAACCATGGATCCATCCTGCCTTGTATTAATGGTTCAGGCTGTTGGTGGTGGTGTAATGGTGTGGGGGATATTTTCTTGGTACACTTTGGGCCCCTTAGTACTAATTGATCATCGTTTCACCGCCACAGCCTACTTGAGTATTGTTGCTGACCATGTCCATCCCTTTATGAGCACAGTGTACCCATCTTCTGATGGCTACTTCCAGCAGGATAATGCTCCATGTCATAAAGCTGGAATCATCTCAGACTGGTTTCTTGAACATGACAATGAGTTCACTGTACTCAAATGGCCTCCACAGTCACCAGATCTCAGTCCAATAGAGCACCTTTGGGATGTGGTGGAACGGGAGATTCACATCATGGATGTGCAGCCGACAAATCTGCAGCAACTGTGTGATGCTATCGTGTAAATATGGACCAAACTCTCTGAGGAATGTTTCCAGTACCTTGTTGAATCTATGCCCTGAAGGATTAAGGCAGTTCTGAAGGCAAAAGGGGGTCCAACATGGTACTAGCAAGGTGTACCTAATAAAGTGGCCAGTGAGTGTATAGTAGGTAAAAGTGATGAGGTGGTGAATGATCTTAAGTGATGGCAGTGTGTACCAATAACAGGTTCCCTCCAAGCTCTTGCTGTGTTTTGCTCTCTCTTGCATCACGCAAGGGAGAGCAAAACACTCACCCGAAAGTGCCTCTCTAAACATACATCTAAAGAATCAACATCCTCAACAGCATCAAGCGTCTCTGAGTGGGGAAAATGAAAAAAGTGTCTGTGCCAGCATGAAGCCTGTCAGCAGCCTCTGCTACAGTCATTTAACAAACCAGAAAAGTAAAGCCACAGCCATATTTCTGAACATCTACACATTTAGAATTTATGGTTAGATCAAATTTTTACATCTGTTTCTAGAGCTAACAGCAGAGTAACAGGTAACACTAGCACAGGGGACACTTTATACTCTTTACAATAAAAATACAACGTAGATTTCTACATCAATATCAGCTAAACTGAGTCCCAGCATATCAGAAATCAGCAACAGAAGCAGAAAGTCTCTAAATGAAAGTACAAAACATCCAAGTGTGCTTTATTAACATCAATATTGGTTCTCAAGTGCCCTCTTTGCTCTTCATTGCACTAACTGTTACCTACAAATAGAACAGAGTGAATGCATTCAGTGACAGTTTCACTGAAATGCACTTGTAGTCAGAACAAAAGACCAGAAACATTTACAGGAAGAAAAGAAAAAAGGATTTCATGCAATGTGATCTCTGCAGATTTGTTTAGTCCAGGAGCTTTGGCAGCTCAAACCAAATGTCAGGTGTTTTTTTTGCATTTCTTGCAGCAACAAGGCTGATGGTGACAGATGTGTGTTAGAGCATCTGAGCATAGCAACAATGGCAGATTGTGTTATTCCCTCTCAGTAGGTGTGACTGTTTGTGGGGAGTAATTTTGATGTAAGATGCAGGTACCTTGGGAAGCTGCAGCTGTGTGTGTGTGCATGTGTGTTACTCCCACACATATGCATACGCTGTCATCTCTGCAGCACAAACAAAAGAGGTTTGTGGTGTTTGGACACTTAAATCAGTCCTGAAGACCTGATTTGAGTAGCAAACAAGAGTTGCCTGTAGTCCAAACTGAGTCATGTCTTTCATAACTAAGTAATCCCCTTCTAATACCAAAGAAAACACAGTTGTTGTCAAGTTTTTTTTATTTGTTATTGACATTTCAAAGTTTCACCAGAAAACATGAATAGCATAAGAACTTCAATCTATTTATAAAATACATTCTATAATATGACTGGAGGCTGTCTACAGAGCCTGTACAGGATGCATACATGACCAAGCTGTTCAGACCTTTCTGAAGTCTCTCTTTAACTAGTGCATAGATAACAAAATCATTGGGTTTGACATGACACTCAAACTATTGGAATTCTTCACAGGAAATAAATGGCATACGTCTACAGGATCGTTTGTATACAGCTTCAGCTTGTGCCCTTATTGATTTAATAAGAAATTGAATCATGATAAAAAAAAATGTCCCTGCTTCAAAGGGCTGCTTTAACTGGAGGTAAACCAGGGGCTACTGAGCATGTTTTCCATAAGCGGTGATGTTACAGTACTGAAGTCACTCTATATCTGCATGAAGTTTTTGTAAGATGTGACAAGTTTTCTCACTCCACTTTTAAGCAATATTTGCAATTAAAAAAAGAAGAAGACATCTGTCTGCTTAAATCAGTCACAGTTTCTAATCTTACCACCCAACTCTGAACATTAGAACAGGGCATTAAGGGCTACAGAGTGCAGTATGGTTTAAGGCCCCTATAGACCAGAGAAGCACTTCCTGAACACGTTCAGCTGATACATTAAAGAAGTAGCCTTCACATCCTTTAATGTCCTTCCCCTCTGGATTCATTGCTCGTCCCTGTTATGGGTATTTGACATCTCTACTGGTAGTCTTTGTTCCTTTACACGTCTGATCTCTGTGATTCTACATGTTATTCACATTAAAATAAAGTATTTATGTGTGCAGTCATGCTGGATGAAGCCCTCTTTGGATATACTTTGCTCAGCGTTGCAGAGTTGCAGATGTGTTCAGGTCTACTTCATTTGCTTCTTAATGCGCTTTCATGGAAGCTGTAAATGGTTCATCAAGATAAATGAAACACCATTGGCACGAGCCATTAGCTGTCTTTGAAGACATTGGTGCGTCACCTTTTTAATTTGTGTCACATGTATGACAGCTCTCATAGAACACGTCTGAAGATGAAAATCATCCAAAGCTGTAAACAAAACTTTTTGTAGTGTCTGAGATAGCAAAAGGAATATCAAGATGAGAACAAGAAAAGACCTTTTATTGTTTATGTTTGGTTTGAAGTTGTTTGTCAGAGTATGTGAATGCTATTTTTACAGAAAATTTGCAAAGGCTATTTCAGCTTTGGAGATATTTTGTCTGTTTACCCAGTGAAATTTTGTGGTAATAGAAGGACTTAACATTCCTCTTGTTAGCATTCATTGCCAAACTTTTTGAATAGACTACACAGAAAATTTTTCCAAGGCAGCAACACGCTTCAATTTCTCTCTGTTCAGGGACTGATCAGTATGGCTGCCCTCAAAGCTATTTCAACTTATTTTGCACAACATGTAGATCCACTGTTTTGTTCCTTATCATGTGAAGTAACAATTTCACACAAAACATGTTGTTTTCTGTTGGCAATGTCACTGGGAAGACAAACACACAACACTTACAATCCTGCCATGTCTTCCTAAAGTCTTCCCCATTTAAAATAAAACAAAGCTTGTTTTTGGGCACCAGTTAGCTAGTATAAAAACAGGCAGGAAAATGTAACTCCACCAGTCCGCTTCATTTGAGTAAATAGAAGCAGGATGTGAAGCAGGATGTGAAGCACTCGTCTTGTGGCGTGCTCTTTGAAGACCCTGATTGAAAGGGATCAGTACTCCCAAAGAGAGGACACATCAACAGTTGTTGCGTCCCCCATAAGTGTACCTCCCTTATCACCACGAAGGTACTTCCCATTAGAGCCTTTAATGGCAACACATCCATGTTCCACGAACTCAAGGAAAAATTCCTCTGGTTTTTCTCCATCTGAACACACCAGGCCACTGCTGGAGACGTACCAGAACAATCCATTAACACCTGCAAGAAGACCACAGTGGATTATGTTTGGTTTGGTTTTTCAAACACCAAATAAATCAGCTCACACAGGCTGTATTGATTAATAGGCAGGAATCTTTATGCACACTGAAAGCACTGACTTTTTACATGGTAGGCGCCATCGCTGAAGATCAATGAGAAAATGTCATAGACTGATCGATTTGCATCCAGAGCATTGGAGCTCTTGTGGTGACACACAAAGCCGTTCTCCCCACGTAGGATGAGAATAGGACGATTGATGAGCTTCATCAGGAATAATTCACCTTCACCTGCAATAAATGGCAGATAGCGTACAAGTGTCAAGAATGGGAAATGAGACCATGATGGCCTTTAAACAACAAACATGGCTGTTCAAGTTGCTCGACTGCATGGAAAAACTGAAATCTAAGTGTTTTTGTCTTATTTTCAGTAAACATTGTCTTATTATACCTGATATGAGCCACATTCAACTGATCAGTCCAGAGACAAGTCTTATTCCAAGTTATGAAAAGACAAAAATGAGGTCTGAATTGCTTGTAACGTGAAAAAAATGCCAATGGGATAAGAAAAACTTGCTTGTCAAGTTTCTTGAAATTAGAATAGTGTCTCAAAGCAAGAAACTTTTCTCTATTCCCACTGATGGTTATTTTTACTTGTTAGATTCAGACCTCATTTTTGTTATTAAATAAATTAAAATAAGAAATGTTTCTGGATTGGTCAGATGAATGTGGCTCATATCAAGTCTGAAAAGACATTTTCACAAAAAAGACAAAAACACTTGCTTAGATTTCAGTTTTTTGCAGTATGAAAGCTTGTTCGTTGGCATATGAGCCCCCTTGCCTTGAAAAAGTGGCCCATTTCTTTGTTGTGTGTTTTTCTCCCTCATTCTTCATTCATTTTTTTATGTGCTGTTCTTCAATTTGCTTTACAGATAAATTCAACTTGACCTGACTTACCAACTGTATCACTGACCGCTGAAAGCTGCCCGTTCTTCTTTGTGCAGACATACTTTCCATTACTTGCTTTGAGGGCCACTCTTTTGCCTCGCCACTCAATGTCAAACATGGTGTTGACCTCTCTGAGGGTAGAGAAATGTATACACTCCAGGTTGGGATCATATCAGCTTGGAATAATATTCCTCTTAGAACAATAATAAGAAACTCTACTTACACCTCTGTGGCAGTGGACTGGATCTCTCCATGGGACACTAGAGTCCAGTAGGATCCACCGTTTGTCCTGAACATTGGCTTTTTGCTGTTCTTATCAATCTCCATCTGAAAGGTCTCCATATCTGTCTCCACATCCTGATTGGCTGAAATACTCACTCCTGGATACAAGAGAAGAAAAGGGTAGCATTGTTTATCACCTCCCTGTTGGGTAGACATTGTATCTTGGATGTTATTTCCTCTCTCAGGCACTGTCAAAGGACGTATGAGAATAATACTGATCCAAATGTAATCATCTTTTACCTTTTGCATCTCATAATACGGAACGCTGCATCAAGTCTCATAAAAGGCTTCACAGTAATTATACAACAAACTCAGCTCCCAAGAACTGAAAGGATGAGTTCACTGAATTACTCTCGTTCAGTTGAGCTTGTTTGGAGAACACTGTGCTTTACTGCTAATAACAATTTTGCAACTTGCAATTTAATGTGTTTCAGGCTTGCATTCTGGTTTAAATTTAAAGTTATCAATTTTATAACTCATTCCTCAATATACAAAATAAAAATCTTGACCCTGTTCTTTAATTATTTGCTTAAAGTCTCAGCCCTGTAGTCTACTGTAGATATCCAGCTAATAGAGCTTGAGTGATCTGAATACAAAAACTACATATAGCACCAAGGATCACTTTAACAATTAACCAGCTTTATTTCTGGCTACCAGCTTTGGATTTGCCCATGCCCCACATCACACACGTCATGGGATTTTATCATGTATTTTTTTTTTCACATCAGTGTTAATAAAGGTAAAATCACAACAGAATATTGTCTAAATTTTGCTTTAGTTTGACAGATAGTTGTCCGGTTGCCAAATCAGTAACCTCTCCTCTAACCCTGATTGCCTTACTTCCAGCCTTTCCAAAGTCACATACTTAATCCACATGCATTCTGTCTTTGGAGTTTGTGTCAGGTGGCAGAGAATACACAGACACAGCTGAACTGTGTCTGCTGTTGTTCAAATTAGATGCCACAAAAATATCCTCCAACCTTTCTCTTAAGCTTGTTACAACCCTAATCCCCCACAGCCACCACTCCACCCTTCCCGTTCATGGGCTTGCTGTAATTCCCTGAGTGGTGAAATGCAAATCTGCACTGCAGGGCCCACTAAGCAGCTTTCAATACCTTGTTACTTCAAAAACGTGGAACTGCCACAAGGAAGACTACAACAGTGGAAAAACTGAATTCCTGTTGTACATTTTGACACTGAATTGCTAAGTTGTTTAAAAATGTGACCTTTCTCAATTTGAATGTTGAATTCACTAGCATAATAATGACTCTTGGTAATAATGAATCTTTGGTGGGGCCGAGAATCTGATTGTACTGGATGTGCAATACGTAGCTACTTCCAGTTACTCCAGCAATGATGTCTTCCAAAGACACTTGCAAAATTGTCTGCTCTTCAGCACCCCCACCCCCAACCCCCCGCCAAAAAAAAGGCAAAATAATCCAATTTGCCCCCTGTCTTTTCTCATTGTTTGCCTGAATAGCTGTACAGAAAAGAGAAGATCCTATTATATAAAAAGATCCCCTGTAACTGATCTGTCTGGTAGGCCTGGCTGCAGCTCCTTGTTGCCAACCTACAGCCACACTGTCAGTCTTCATGCAAAGAACTAAATGATGGAGATCAGGGAGCTCTCAGATGATAATAAACACCCAAAGGGCACAGGTCTGCAGGTTTGGCCTCTGCTTAATCTGCAATGGACACAGTGAAAATGACAAAGCCCATTACCACAATGACCTCTTAGTTTGCCTGTCAACCATGATGGATCCCACATGTAGCAAAGAAAGGCAATGCATTCTCTCATCAACTGGTAGACTGTACCAGTTTCAGTGGCCACTGTAATGTAGCTATTAAATTATATGTCATAAATGTGGACTATATAATATGGAAACCATACATATGCTGATGCTAGCTCTTTAGCAAAGCTACACTCACAAAGCTGGAAATTACACTATTATTAGTCCACAATAGGCCAGATTTCTAATCTTTTTAAAACCCTTGTGGGGCTAAAACTTAGAAACAAAAGGATACAACATGCAGGGGATTGGTAGATTAAATTTAATCTCAGAGGACCACAGATCTGAATCATCCAGCTCTAAGTGAACTGCAACAAACCAATGCTCAAGAAAAGCTGAATATTAATACTAAGATGAAATAAAATACAAAAAAAAAAAAGAATCTTAGCAAGAAGGTGCAACATCTCCCAGATCTTAACACATTGTGCTCTCAGTTATGGTGGAGTTAACCTCTGAAAATGATCTTCCTCACTCACACATCGTTACATTTATTCTTCTGTTCTGCTCCGTGCTGTGTGGACTCAGCATGGAGTCTTTAGAACTAGTAAGCTTTGCTCTTATGTTCATTTTATTATTTTTATGCTAATTTTCTTCATGACTCTTACTTTGAATACTTCTTATTTGAATAATTTTTCAAATATTATAACCCCACCAAATACCTTTATAAAGGCTATGAGGCTGTTTTCCCTGAATTTTCTTAACTGCATATAGTGTTGTGATCATCAGTTTTCTTAAGGTTGCATTCGAGACTTAATTACCTTGCTTGACTGAGACAAATCTTTTGTTGGCAGCCTGAAAAACAACTTGAGGATGACTCTCCTCCAGATCAAACAGCTCATCTTTCCCCGGCTTGGAGCATCGGCCAGATCGCAGTGTTCCAGTAGGACCCACGGGGCTCAGATATTTCCCATCACAGTCCTTAAAGGCCAACTTCCCTGACTTCAGCTCCAGTGTGAAGCTGGTTGTATTGGTGTTCTCCTTTACCAGTTTGCCATCATTTCTGAGGAAACGACTATTGCAGGTCTTCAGGCTGTACTTGCCATCTAGGTATACCAAAGTAACCAGGGAGTCTACTCCCCAGGGAATGTTGCTGTCCACTGAGATCTCTCCATCGGAAGAAGACAGATGGGCATAGCGCTTACGTGCCACGCTGAGCAGGCTGGCCTGTGGGTGCAAGGCCAAATGGACAGCCCACAACTCTTGTTCACCAATAACTTGAGCAAAGCAAGACAGATAGTCAGCTGAGCCTCCAAAGTAACGCTGGTAAGGCTCGGATTGCAATGCCCAGCGACCATCAGACTGGGGCACGATAAGGAAACGGCAGTCAGTGTCAGGCTTCTCGGCCCCGCAGGTCATCTTCCCATCTTTGTCAGAGGCCAGGTACCTTCCAAGGTGGCTTTTGAGGAACACGACCTGGCTGTCCTGCTCATCCTGCTCCAAGGTCCAGATCTGTTTCTTCTTCATGCTGATGCCCGAGGCGTTAACTTTGAAGCCAAAAGTCTCAGCTGTTAAGTATCGGTTCTCATAGTTGATGAGACCAAACTGCAGCTTCAGGGCCTTGTTAACTCCGTTTGTAGGCATGCTTCAACAGGCCACTCTCAAAGATTACAAACAAGGGAAAGGGTAATAAGGGAATGCACACTTAGGCTGAAAAGCAAATATAAAATGCTTGATGTCTCTCCTCCTCTGTTTTCCAACCTGTAAAGAAGCGCCACTTATCTCTTGGGAAAGATTGTTTAGTCTTCCTTCCTTCTCCTGTCACTTTCTCTCCTTCCCCAGAGGGCTTGCACAGGCACTTGCTCTCTCTGTTCCTTAATGAGTAAGGATTAAAATCAGCAGGACACAGCACCTCATCCAACAAGCCGCTGACGTCACACACCAGTGCACCAACCAAAAACCTCCCCTCCTCCCTTACCTTCTCCAGTTCACACTCGGCGCAGATTCACTCTGTATCTCCTCCATATCTCCTCCTTACCCTCATCTCCTCCTTCTCTTAAACCCTTGTCTTTCTTCCTTGTAATCCACACCGGCACTCTCATTTGTCAACCTGACATCCCATTGGTTGCGACTCCTTTATTTGCATCCATATTCTTGTAGACACGCAATCGAGCCCAAGGATTATCCTAGCTTTGATCTGCTGGTGAGCCACAGCCTAATTGGAAAAAGTCCAGACATTAAAGGTGCTTTTGGTTGCTCCCCGCTGCTTCTCCGTCTCTTTTGAGTCACTTTTTTAAAGAGACCGTTTCTCTGCTCAGCTTAAGTCAACAATTTTGAGTAAAATTTCTCCGTCCTGAAAAATGTATACTTCTTTTTAAACAGCTGATATAAAGATTAAAATAGTTTTCACAAAGAACCTTTCCCTAGATGGATTTGTCCAGAAGAATAGACTTAACACTCCAAAGCAGTACAAAGGTCTCTTTCTCAAAGTTTTCACCTCACCGTGTCACGTGCAGGTTCAGAGGAACTGTATAGCTACATTATGAGTGCTTCAAGTCTTCAGAGATAATCAGATGCGTGCCTTTGTTGAGTTTAGCAAAGACAAGTTTGAATAGCAAACATTTGCATGAACAAGTATCACCATTTTGCCTGTGCTAATCCATCACTTGTCCCAATCCTTAAACCTTATTTTGTATTTCAACCTGTCCCACCTGTTTTATTCTGTTAGTCAAATGGTAACAGAGGACACAACTCCATGCCCCATGACCTTTGTTACAGTGCACACCACGATTGACCTTCGTAAGAGCATTATCTTTCATTAGGTCCCCTAAGGTTTCTGGGGAAGTTTTAGGGTAGTACCAAGGAAAACACGATCTTACATCAAAAACCACAAAACTGTCATTGATACTACAGGACAAATCAAAAACCTTTGGGTTTTGTTTCTTCTTGATAATCTGTAAAAGCTTTAATTAATTAGCTTTGACAGTTAAGCGTGATTAGCATAGTGATTCCAGACCACCACAGGGGGTTAACGTTCTAATGTTAATCTTAAGACAAAGGCTGGTCACTGCCCGGATCTAAAAGGAGGCCACTAATGGAGCACGGACATTAATAGGAAGTTGATGTGAGTATCGTAGGGAGATGAAAGTATCTTTTTAAATATATTTTCTCAGTTGTTAAATCACTGCTTTACTCAGAAATTCTTCCCAGCTGAAAGTCAATCTGTCTTAATGAAATATTGTGTTGTTATTTGAGGGATGCAACAAAGCCAGCGTAGGGATTATCTACCTAGATGTTAGCAGAACAGTTTACTGCACTCCTGTCAATTATTATGCACCTGTTTACTGTCTGTTTTAATGGACACAAAAGAGATGTTCAAAGACTGAAGATGGACGAGTTTTGTGCTTTTATCAGCTCTTTAGCAGCATTAATGTTAGGAATAGTTGCAGAGGGACTTGAATGGCTGACAATGCAGGCTAGTGACTGGAAAGATGACTTGCAGAGAAGAACTGGTCCCGTAAATAAAGCAGCACAAGAAAAAACTCTGCCTTCACTGAGCAGCCAAGAGTGACTCCCTCTGAAACAGGCGGAACAATCCGGCAATGATTGGATAAAGAGCCAGGGCTCTTACATTGCATTGTGATGAGATTATAGGACAGTGGCTTGGAGATGAATCAGCAGCCAGGTGAGGGAAACCCCGCCCACACAGGCATACAGACTAGGGAACACACATAGGGAAGGAACAAAGAAAACAGCTGTCTGACTGTGTCTGACCATAAATGATTAATAAAAAAACCCACAAACAATAGATTGTGTTAGAGAGAGAGAGAGAGAGAGAGAGAGAGAGAGAGAGAGAGAGAGAGAGAGAGAGATTTAAATATAATAGTACAGTTGTGTTCATAAGTTTACATACCCTGGCAGAATTTATGATTTCTTGGCCATTTTCAGAGAATATGAATGATAACTCAAAAACTGGTGAAGCCATTTATCAAACAAGTGTGTTTACTCTTTTTAAATCATAATGACAACAGAAACTACACAAATGACCCTGATCAAAAGTTTACATACCCTAGAGACTTTGGCCTGATAACATGCACACAAGTTGGCACAAATGGGTTTGAGCCATTTTACTCAAGGTAACCATCCACACCTGTGATCTGTCTGCTTGTAATCAGTGTGTGTATAAAGGTTCAGTGAGTTTCTGGCTCCTGTCAGACTCTTGCACTGACATCTCTGGATTCTGAGTCATGGGGAAAGCAAAATAATTGTCAAAAGATCTGCGGGAGAAGATACTGGAAGTGTATAAAAAAGGAAAGGGATATAAGAAGATATCCAAGGAACTGAGAATTCCAATCAACAGTGTTCAAACTCTAATTAAGAAGTGAAAAATGAGAGATTCTGTTGAAACCAAACCACAATCAGGTGGACTAACAAAAAATTCTTCCACAACAGCCAGGAAAATTGTTTTAGATGCAAAGAAAAATCCACATATGGTAAATGGACCTTTCTGGTCTGTCTGACCACTCAAAGCGCTTTACACTGCTGATCTCTTTCACCCATCCACACCACATTCACACACTGATGGGAGGGATGTCTATAGGAGCCATCAGTTTTATCTAAAATATTCACACTCTTTCACACACCACTGAACAACAGTGGGAACAATTTTGGGGTTCAGTGTCTTGCTCTTGGACACTTCAACATGTACGTCTGCAGGAGCTGGAATTGAACCCTCAACCTTCCGATTGCGAGCCGATGACACTACCACTGATTCATGGCCGCCCTATGACTTCAGGTGAAATTCAGGACTCTCTAAAAAACATGGTGTGGATGTTTCAAGATGCACAATAAGGAGGCACTTGAAGAAAAATGAGCTGCATGGTCAAGTCACCAGAAGAAAGCCATTACTATGCCAGTGTCACAAAAAATATCACACTTACAATATGCCAAAAAGCACAGAGACAAGACTCAAAACCTCTGGAACAAAATCATTTGAAGAGATGAGACCAAAATTGAATTTTTTGACCACAACCATAAACATAACATTTAGAGAGGAGTCAACAAGGCCAATGATGAAAGGTACACCATTCCTGTCAAACATGGAGGTGGATCACTGATGTTCTGAGGATGTGTGAGCTACAAAGGCACAGGAAACTTGCTCAGAATTGATAACAAAATGAGTCTTGTTCAGTCTTGTCAGTCTCCTGACCTCAACATCATTGAGCCACTCTGGGGAGATCTCAAGCGTGCAGTTCATAAAAGACAGCCCAAGAATTTACAGCAACTGGAGGCCATTTGCCAAGAAGAATGGTCAGCTTCACCATCAGAGAAAACAAAGAGCCACATCCACAACTACCACAAAAGACTTCAAGATGTCATTGATGTTAAAGGGGGCAATACACGGTATTAAAAACTGGGGTATGTAAACTTTTGATCAGTGTCATTTGTGTAGTTCCTTTTGTCATAATGATTTGAAAAGAGTAAACACACTTGTCTGATAGTAAATGGCTTCACCCAAGCACTAACCATGAGTGAAAGAAGAGTTTTTGAGGTATCATTCATATTCTCTGAAAAATGGCCAAGAAATCACAAATTCTGCCAGGGTATGTAAACTTATGAACACAACTGTACTGCCCACTGTGGAAGTCCTGGATGAATTCTGCTGAAAGGAGTTATTACCTAACACATAAATACAGTTAGGTAACTTTTCTTTAATTACTGTTTGTGGTCAGCCTGAACACGGTCATTACATTTCATAGCTGTTGACAAAACTCACATGTCCCTAAATTAGCCCAAACCATTTGGACTAAACACGCTGAGATTTCCACACCATCATTCATTCACTCCAACTATTCATTTCCCCCTAAGCCTGGGAAACACTTGTTATTCTGCTAAGCTGTTTCCACAAACAGGGATCCTGACTGTATTTTAACTCTGTCACTCTGAGCAACTGTTTTTAGGGACAGTAAAAAGTTTTATCTTGGAGAGATCATTTAAAAATGAAGCCTGATACTTATCTTTATTTGATGTAAATGGAAGAATATTAACTGGATGTCTGGAGTGTCTCTTAAAAGTGACAGGGGGGCAGCAAACAATTACAAACACATTCTTAGGGGTTAAAAGTTCACAATTAAATGCACTCTTAGGAAAACTTATTAAAACTTTGAACTCACTGGTGAAGGGGACTTTCTGATACAGGTCTATTTATGTTCCTAACACCTTACTGCCTATAATGTCTTCTATCAACCTTGCTTTTAATTTTCCCCCCACTTAAGTTCACATAGCTGCATTTCGCTAAGAACCGGAAACTTAAATGCTTATATGGGGGAAAACACTTTTGGTTTGCATTTTTTTTTAAAGTTCTAACTGTCACAAGTAATGAAGATTAATTGAATACATAAACAGTATCTTTAACTCTTCGAATGAAAAAAATGTTCTATCTCTCTTTGAAGTCCTTTTCACCCCTCTTTATAGGCTATGTAAAATGGTTTGGTCCACCCTGTGCCAGCAGATAGAACCGATCGTACCACCATAGAGTACATATCGAAATGGTTCCCAAAAGTGTTTACTGACAGTGAAATCAAAAGACTGAGAGCTCCCCCTACTGACTGGCTTCAGTAAGAGTCATAAACCCTGTCTCTTCCAATTTAACAAGATAAAACACTGGTCAAAGGATAAATAAAAAATATTAGAAAATATATTACCCTAAAATACGGCTTATTTAAGTTTCTTCAAAACATGATTGTTCAATCAAGTCTGATTGAAGCCCAAGTGTTCATTTTTCTGAGAAATGTAGTTTTTTAACTAGTAATTGTCCACTCTGTAAACAGTCACTGCTTACTAGAGGGATAAGAGCCAAGGAAGTTATTATTCTATATAATAATCAGTTGATTAGTATCAAAGGTACAGTGACCTTATTCATCACAGGCACCTTAGTTTTTAGATCTTAAATTTTTACTGTTTTAATACGATGTTTTTCTATTTTTTATTGTTTTTATTGTTATACTTATTTATTTCTATGTATTTGTGTACAGCACTTTGATCGACTGCTGTCTTCTTGAAGGAGCTCTATAAATAAACTTGACTTGACATGACTTATATTTTACAAATATTATATTCTAGCCAAACGTGTGTTATATCATCAGATTAAAAACAATCATAAAATACTTTGTTTTCATTTATATTCACTCATTAATACTGATGTTTGCATTATATTCAGAGAGGTTATTACTGTCGCCCATTATAACACTGAAACCCACTGTATGCTTCACTGTGTGTGTTACAGTAAAGAAATTAATCAAAATCAAAAACAGTTTATGACGTGTGGTTTAAAGAAGCCCATTGTCCCTCTGGCTGTGGGTGAAAATAGAGTCAGATAGAAGAGGACTGATTTGACGCACCGTGATAAATGTGGTTTGTTCTTTATCGTTAAACTAAAACTCCAACAGAATTCATTTGGCTTCATTTGCAACACGTTACAGCTTAACCAGATAACTTGGACTTTTACTTATACAGCACTTTTACAATGCTAGTCCACACATCATTCATGTGCTGATGGCAGAGGCTGCTTCGATAAGGGACCATCAGTATGAACTTATCTCATTCATACACATTCCCACACATGTGATGTCCATGGACAACAGTTGCATTGGGGGCTCAGTGGCTTGCTGGACACTCTGGCATATGACTCCCCGACTTTCTGACTAAGAGACGACTTTACTACTGAGCCAGGGCTGCTGTCCAGGACCTGGCTTTAACAGCTTCTCCTCCACATATTGAGGATGCTGAGGTGAGAGGGTTAGAGGTATGTTTGGCAGAGTACAAAGCAGTCTGGGTTTATTTTTTCGTTCACATGACTGGTTTCTTTATGTCTGTTTTGATACCATGTGTGTGTCATCTTAACTTCTTGTACAAACAGTAACTTGATGTGTAAAGAAAGATGTATTTACTGAGTTTAATTAAAGCAGTTAAACAGTCTGCTATTTCTGTGTAGGCATGCAGTGCTCTGAAGAACAGATTGTTGTCAAGGATGTCAGATCAGAACACAGACTGAAGGATTAATGCTTCATAAAACAATCCCCGGGAAACATGAAAAAAAAGATATCAACAGACTCGGGAAGAAATCAAGGCTAGTCACACCCTCACACTTCACCATCAAACATAATGTATGCTATAATGTGAGAAGTGAGAGCGAATTTCATTGAACTTAAGAATGTTCAGCACTGCATCGTGACATTAAATTTCATTTCTACTGTTTACGAGATTAATTAATTAATTAATTAATTGAGTTGAAAGGTTTTCCAAAGTAATGTAACTCTATCTCAGCTCAAAATATATCATTGATTTTTGCACTGATGAAGAGTAAGTCCACTACCCTGTATTTTATTCTTATTTTTTTAAGGATTTATACTGTCTCTCTGGTACCCTCGTTGCAGTTTTACATAATTTACAGCTATGAAAAAAAAATCTTTTTTTTTTTTCCACATTAGTGTTCAAGAAAACCCTTATTTCAGCATCCGTCTGAAAGACTTAATTTTAGGCATTTAAAGCCCACAAACCCCTTTCCCTCTGATTGGCTGGTCTACCAGAGGCCTGTCTTAGGCAGAGCTATGGGCATACCTTGGTGTCTGAGGCCCACCCCTCATCATGTCATGAACTAGTCTGGATATCCATGTGATGACCTAATTGTTTCAGCAAGTCTCTTGGAGATCTATCTTCACTTTTATTATCAACATCCAGCTCTGTCACTTTGTTTTTGTTTGCAGAATGGGAAAGCTTTAAGTTTCTGTTTTTATTGTTTTATTATTATTATTCTTATAACACTGCTGTGTGCTATTCTATTTCTTCCCACCTTTTCCTCTTTTTAAAACTCTTAATTCAATCAGCACCTGCTCCAAAACCCCAATTCCAATGAAAATTGGGACATTGTGTAGAACATAAATATAAACAGAATACAATGATTTGTAAATTCTGTTTAATCTATATTCAACTGAATACACTACAAAGACAAGATATTTATTGTTCAAAATGATAAAGTTTGTTGTTGTTTTGCAAATATTCACTTATTTTGAATCTGATGCCTGCAACACATTCCTGAAAAGTTGGGACAGGGTCAACTAAAGACTGGGAAAGTTGAGGAATGCTCCAAAAACACCTGTTTGGAACATTCCACAGGTGAACAGGTTCATTGGAAACAAGTGAGGGTCATGATTGGGTATAAAAGGAGCATCCCCGAAAGGCTCAGTCGTTCACAAGAAAGGATGAAGCCAAATTCATCACTTTGTCAACAACTGCGTGAGCAAATAGTCCAACAGTTTAAGAACAATGTTTCTCAACATACAATTGCACCCATTGTCTCCCATTGAAAATGTATGGAGCATTATGAAGCACAAAATACAACAACAGAGACCCCAAACTGTTGATCAACTGAAGTTGTTCATCAATCAAGAATGGTAAAGAATTCCACCTCCAAAGCTTCAACAATTAGTGTTCTCAGTTCATAAACACTTATTGAGTGTTGTTAAAAGGAAAGGTGATGGAACACAGTGGAAACATGAGCCTGAACCAGCTTTTCAGGAATGTGTTGCAGACATCAAATTCAAAATGAGTGAATATTTGGAAAAAAAAAACAATAAAGTTTATCAGTTTGAACAATAAATATCTTGTCTTTGTAGTGTATTTAGTTGAACATAGGTTAAACAGGATTTACAATGTCCCAACTTCATTGGAATTGGGGTTGTAAATAGCTTCTGTTTTTTTCATTTTATCAGGCTACCATTTATAGTCTCATATCTTATACAATCTAAGAAACAACAAGTCGTTTTATAATGTTCAGCAGTTCACTTCTCTCTCTCTCATTTTCTGACTTGATCCCAAAATAAATTCATTGTATCTTGACTCAAACCCAGTCCTGTTATCTCCAAACACAAGGACATTAGGCTCTTGTGTTTTCAGCATGTGAACACTGGGTGGCAGTATTGCCATGCAGCTTTGCTCAGTTATGGCATTCAAGCAACAAAAAGAAGTGTAACCATAATGGTGGCCTTAATAAATATCTCAAAACTTTTTATTTCTGAGAGTGATGATGTGATTCCATTACCACTCTTTTATCCGTCAAAACATATATCATTTGTTTTGTCCTACACATGGTAATTTGCTATCATTACTTATATTCCATAAGACTATTACTGGACATTGTGTTCATTGGAAATCATTTGTCATGGTGGTGATTTGACAAAATTACTGAGATTCTACATCTATGACAGTAAATGTTGGCTTACCATTCAGAGGTCATGCACCAGTTTCAGTAGTTCAAGTCCTTAGGATGCGCTTTCTAGATTTTCCTGTAAAATGGTTGAATAATAATAAAACATTTGGGCAGTCTGTCAAAGACCTGCCGAGTCACAACACCTCAGTAATCTTGGTTTGGGCTCAGAGACAGAGACACAAACTGCCTGGACTTTGGGATATATGACCATTTGCCAACCTGTAAAGACCAACAAAGGACACTATTGAGTTGCACAATGGAGAGTAAGGGTCCAGGGTTTGAGCCTGATTTGGAAATAGATGTGAGGCGACTTTTGGCACTGACAAGATTTCTTAAGTCTGTCTGGAATCTGCTTGCTAAGTCCTCATCCTGTGTGTGAATGATTTTAAATGTTTACCCTTAAATTCCTGTCATGATAGCTTTGCTGACAGTGCCTTGTTCAGTCACAGTCCTCACTCCTGAGTGTTGATACAGATATTTTTATGTCAGGCCCCTTTATGAATATTAATTGTCTTTGGATGCCAAATATAACATCCATTCATCTATTCTGGGACATGGCCCAACTCTCTTTGAACTTTGCAATTTTGCATGCGCAGCAGTCCCCCTGTGGTTGGTTCAATCAATGAATGTCCAGTAGATGGCAGTGCGGACTGTAAATATCAACTCTACAGAATGTTCTCACAAATTTAGATTTGTATGTTCACTGGGTTATGCTGTCACTATTTTCTCAAGCTTTTTAATATAAATAAGCTGCTTGGCTGGTTAAACACAAAGCAAGGCTGAATTGGTTTGTGATACAGTGCAGCAAATTGATTTCTGAGGGTAAAAAGAGGACGATTGGATAGTACTGAGTCTCTACAAGCCATTGCGCATCTGTATCAGTCTGATTTCCCCTCAGCTTGTTTTTATTTTGGTATAATTTAAAATGACTGATTTTGAGAAAAGGTACATAACATGCCAAGCTTTGTTGAACTTTTTTTAAATCGTGCTATTAAAATGAAATGTTTAAAAAATATATAAATAAATGATCTAAAAAATAAGGAAATAGAGCAATCAGCAATATGCTGTGACACTGTAATGGACATTTTGACCTGTGACATCTTCTTCCAGGATTGCAAATACAATGACACAGAGTGAATCATAGTCAGAAAGAACAGATCTCTGTATCCAATCTTTTTCCAAACTCACAAAGAAAAAAAAACAGCTGTCCTTCAGATGCCCCCACTCCAGCAGGTGGGGGTTGTCTGACACTCCAGGAGCCACATGAGCAATAACTATATGCCATTTAACCTGTGGTGGTCCACTGTCCGTGCCAAGATGTAATAATGTCCTAAATGTCTTTGATTTCTCACACTCTCTGTCTTTACTGGCTGTCACCCTCTTTGTCTCTTCACCCCCTCCCCCCGCCCATCCCTTCCTCTTCCTCTTTCTGCGACACATCAGCTCCTGCTGGAGTTTCTTGTGAAATGCTTTAATGCAAGCCAGGAAAAAATAAAACTTTGTGGTTAAGTCGTAATAAAGTGATTGAAGGATGGAAAATGTGCAAATAGAGACACATGCATGTGCGTGTACCCACACAGTAGACATGTACTCACACAGATGAAATGTTGAGCTGAGGTCTCCCCCCAAGGGGAAAGAACATGGATTAATGTGCTGAGAGCGATTATTTCATTTATAACTGTCCTGGACCTTTTCAGATAAGACCATTTTTCAGGTTGCCATCCAGTAACACCTTTTAGACCGCATCTATTAGCCTGCCGTGCACTCAGCGCTCCATTTAAAGGGCCAGGACTCTCCCTGTTTAGCTTAAATTGTAAAGCACCTTTAGAGAGGAGTCAAGGTTGTCTTATGGCAAATAAAGCCTCAGTTCCCAGAAGATAAAGGTGCAATAGTTGGAAGAAAGAAGAAAAATGACATGAGGTTACTTTAAAAACTCCTCTGTTTATGAGTTATTAGATATTCAAGATGTGAATTCAGGTGAGCTCAGTGATAGCCAATTCAGTGCTTCACAAATAAATAAATAATAAATAAGCATCAAACTGTTTCTCTTATAGTTCATGTCCTTGAAATGTTTCGAGGTTAATATAATCATCATAACCATTGCTTCTACATCCGATGCCCTATATACAGCACACAGATCCAAAAATGTCCTTTCTTTGCCCTCTTGGGCCCCGTGGGACCCTCCTGCTCCCTCTAAAACCAGCAGAGGAAAACGAACCATGAGACATGCAGTAAAAGTAAAACGTAAAATGGCTGCCTTGGCTGGGATTCTCCTTTCTCAGCAGCTCGGTGCTCACTGACCCCATTAATCCAGGTGTTCATTCATCTACAGGACTATCCTCCCACAGGCCGTTAACAGCTCACCCCACTGTGTTTGCCCAGCCCTCACCCAGCCCATCCCGGCCTGCTCTTCTTCATTCCATCCAGTGAAAGCATGGACAACCATATAAATGAGCCTGGGTAAATGTCAGGCCTTTTAATACCCCGTTGTAATGCTACATTTGTTTTGTTGGCTGTCATTTGTTTTTTAAAGTGAGCCAAACTTGCTAACCCCCCTCCCCATCACCTCCTCATTGTGAAAGGAGTGAAGACAGAACTGGTGATGCAGAAAAAGAAGGTGGTATGACTTAATTGGAGGTTACTTCGCTGTCAGTGTACTACATTATTGACAAAGATACCTCAGCTCCCTGGGAGGGAAATCAGCCTGTTAATAGGTAAGCAATAAAAGCAGCTTCTCATTGATTAAACTGCAGGCTGGTGGACATCCCATTCAGCCGTGCACAGGCTGGCCTCTTCTTTAAATGCAGACAGGGTGAGCTTCAAGGGACAGGAGCGCTCATGTTAACGTCATCCTTTGCTCACCGGCTCTGACAGCAGGGCTAATATGATTCCTCAGCTTCTGCCATTCTGAAAATTCCCTGTCTCTGTCATACAGAGGAAACGATCATGTGACTCACAATGACAGGTCTGTGTGTCAGTCTGTGTGTTGGTCTGTGTGTCAGTCTGTGTGTCAGTCTGTGTGTTGGTCTGTGTGTCTGTCTATGGGTTGGTCTGTGTGCCAGTCTGTGTGTTGGTCTGTGTGCCGGTCTGTGTTGATCTGTGTGTCAGTCTGTGTGTTGATCTGTGTGTCAGTCTGTGTGTTGGTCTGTGTGTCGGTCTGTGTGTCAGTCTGTGTGTTGGTCTGTGTGTCTGTCTATGGGTTGGTCTGTGTGCTGGTGTGTGTTGATCTGTGTGTCAGACTGTGTGTTGGTCTGTGTGTTGGTGTGTGTGTTGGTCTGTGTGTTGGACTGTGTGTCGGTCTGTGTTGGTCTGTGTGTTGGTCTGTGTGTTGGTCTGTGTGTAAGTCTGTGTGTTGGTCTATGTGTTGGTCTGTGTGGGTCTGTGTGTTGGTCTGTGTGTTGGTCTGTGTGTAAGTCTGTGTGTTGGTCTATGTGTTGGTCTGTGTCAGTCTGTGTGTTGGTCTGTGTGTTGGTCTGTGTGTAAGTCTGTGTGTTGGTCTATGTGTTGGTCTGTGTGTCAGTCTGTGTGTTGGTCTGTGTGTCGGTCTGTGTGTCAGTCTGTGTGTTGGTCTATGTGTTGGTCTGTGTGTAAGTCTGTGTGTTGGTCTGTGTGTCGGTCTGTGTGTCAGTCTGTGTGTTGGTCTGTGTGCCGGTTTGTGTCAGTCAAGTGTTAGTCTGTGTGTCCTTCTGTGTGTTGGTCTGTGTGTTGATCTGTGTGTCAGACTGTGTGTTGGTCTGTGTGTCAGTCTGTGTGTTGATCTGTGTGTCAGTCTGTGTGTCAGTCTGTGTTTTGGTCTGTGTGTCTGTCTATGGGTTGGTCTGTGTGCCGGTGTGTGTTGATCTGTGTGTCAGACTGTGTGTTGGTCTGTGTGTCCGTCTGTGTGTTGGTCTGTATGTCAGTCTGTGTGTTGGTCTGTGTGTTGGACTGTGTGTCGGTCTGTGTTGGTCTGTGTGTTGGTCTGTGTGTTGGACTGTGTGTCGGTCTGTGTTGGTCTGTGTGTTGGTCTGTGTTGGTCTGTGTGTTGGTCTGTGTGTTGGTCTGTGTGTCAGTCTGTGTGTTGGTCTGTGTGTCGGTCTGTGTGTCAGTCTGTGTGTTGGTCTATGTGTTGGTCTGTGTGTAAGTCTGTGTGTTGGTCTGTGTGTCGGTCTGTGTGTCAGTCTGTGTGTTGGTCTGTGTGCCGGTTTGTGTCAGTCAAGTTTTAGTCTGTGTGTCCTTCTGTGTGTTGGTCTGTGTGTTGATCTGTGTGTCAGACTGTGTGTTGGTCTGTGTGTCGGTCTGTGTTGATCTGTGTGTCAGTCAAGTGTTGGTCTGTGTGTCCGTCTGTGTGTTGGTCTGTATGTCAGTCTGTGTGTTGGTCTGTGTGTTGGACTGTGTCGGTCTGTGTTGGTCTGTGTTGGTCTGTGTGTCGGTCTGTGTTGGTCTGTCAGTCTGTGTCAGTCTGTGTGTTGGTCTGTGTGTTGGTCTGTGTGTTGGTCTGTATGTTGGTCTATGGGTTGATCCGTGTGTCGGTCTGTGTGTTGGTCTGTATGTCAGTCTATGGGTTGGTCTGTGTGTTGGACTGTGTGTCGGTCTGTGTTGGTCTGTGTGTCGGTCTGTGTTGGTCTGTGTGTCAGTCTGTGTGTTGGTCTGTGTGTTGGTCTGTGTGTTGGTCTGTGTGTTGGTCTATGGGTTGGTCTGTGTGTCGGTCTGTGTGTTGGTCTGTGTGTCAGTCTGTGTGTTGGCCTGTGTGTTGGTCTGTGTGTTGGTCTGTGTGTTGGTCTGTGTGTTGGTCTATGGGTTGGTCTGTGTGTCGGTCTGTGTGTTGGTCTGTGTGTAAGTCTGTGTGTTGGTCTGTGTGTCAGTCTGTGTGTTGGTCTGTGTGTTGGTCTGTGTGTCAGTCTGTTTGTTGGCCTGTGTGTAAGTCTGTGTGTTGGTCTGTAAGTCAGTCTGTGTGTTGGCCTGTGTGTAAGTCTGTGTGTTGGTCTGTGTGTCAGTCTGTGTGTCGGTCTATGTGTTGGTTTGTGTGTTGGTCTTTGTGTTGGTCTGTGTTGGTCTGTGTTGGTCCGTGTGTCGGTCTGTGTTGGTCTGTGTGTCCGTCTATGGGTTGGTCTGTGTGCCTGTGTGTGTCAGTCAAGTGTTGGTCTGTGAAAATGAGCTCATTTGTGTGAGTGAGCTAATGTCTAGGTGGTTGTGAGCTTTCATGTGTAGCTCGTACTTGCTGTCCATGTGTGAGTGTATTTTGTTTGTGCCCGTGCGTGCATGTGTGTGCATTCAGGGTAATTTATGTGCAAACACATGGTGTTTCAGCGTCTCCACATGTTGGGGCTGTTCACTCTGACGTTTATGCACAAGCTCTGCCATCCTGTGAGAGCTAGACGTACGTCGCAAGCCATTCCTCCTCTCTCGCTTTTTACTGCATTCCCACATGCAGAGACTGTAAAGGAGAGTGATTTACACACAAGTGCATAAATAGTGCGAGCTGGTGATACAGCCTGTGCTCAGTCCCTTTCTCCTGCTGATTCAAAAGCTTCAGTCATTCCCAGGGTCTTTTAAGAGGGTCAGAGGAGCATGTTTGCTTAGCGCCCCAGCAAAACGTCCAAGCAGGACTGTTAATAATAATAATAATAATAATAATAATGATAAACTGGATTATTCAAACAGTGCCAGTGTCAAACCAAAGGGATGATCCCGGGAATATGAATTAAAACACTTTTTCCCCCCCAGTTTGTCATATAGTCAAATGTGGATATACATCACCACTTGGCTTCTCATGGCAACATGTGAGGTCAAGACTGGTGCTGATAGCTAATGAAACTGGCCAGGAGACAGCAGTGTAGGCCAGCATTTGGAATAAGGGGGACAATGTGTGGGAGGAGAGACAGTGATGAAGAAAGGAGAGGGAGCCCTTATTATGTAGTGTGAACTCAGCCAAGCTGTATATCCAACGTCTGTCTCCATAAGCCCTGAGCACTTGCTATGTGTTCATCCACACAGAGAGATGCTATTTGTCCTTGCAAACAAACACACACACACACACACACACACACACACACACACACACACACACACACACACACACACACACACACACACACACACACACACACAGATTCCTCTCAAACAGTCTACGGTAGCTTGTCTGACAAATTGGGAACATTTGTTTGCCGGAGAAATTTTCATTGAGCAACTGAAGTCTCCCCTCCGTCTCCTGTTGTTTCTCATTCAGAGGTTTCCTCCCCTCTTCCTCCGTCTGTGGGTCGATTGTTTACAGCAGGAAGTGCCTGGCATCCCCTCACTTGGCATCGGGAGACAGTGACTTGGCTGGTGCGGGTAGCCCAACATCATTCACAGTCCCAGTGCCTGTTTCAGTGTAATTCATGTGCTTTTGGGAGGCGTCCTTACTGGAATACAAAGCATTTTCGTTGATTATTCCCTCTGTTTTTGATTACATCCTGGCTGGCCTTGGAGAACTAGTGGGCAATTTAACCATCATTCGTAGATGGGTCAATGGGGCCCAGGCGGGAGGTTTCAGTTGGGGTTCAAAATAGTAGGTTGGCTGAGATTTCTAGTTGTTACAACAATGATTACATGGATGATTGTTTTGCATTTCTCCTCTATGTATGTTGGCAAATTGAAAGGGTCCCATAGCTTGAAGCTTTCAGTGTAATGCCTCAACAATGGAATGGATTGCAAATAAATTTGGAAAACATTGTCTCAACCACATAAGTATAATATTTTATTAAACCCTTTAGGGAGGCCTTGTTAGAGCCTGATCTGTAACAATGACCCAAAATGTAACAACGACCTGAATTTTAAAAAATAAAGAAAAAAAAGTGTAACAAGCTGCTGGGCCCAAAATATAACAACCTTTTCCCAAAATGTAACAACTTGGTATATTTTGGGTCAGGGTTTTTTTTTATTATTATTTTTACATTTCATGTCGTTGCTACAAATCGGGCTCTAATGGGCTCTCATGTCAAATTTGAACCACTCGTCATAAAGAGGATAGGCTTTTATACATGGGGCGTATGGTGTTATCCCTGAGGTTAAACCCTGATTTATTCTCTTTAGCCATCATCGGGTCAAGATTTCTTTGTACTTTGCTTGTATTTCCACCAGCTGTAGTTTGGTCAGTGGTAATGAGCTAATGATAACACAGTGTAACCTTGTCTCTTTGGAATTATCATACATTAAAACTGAAATACCTTTCTTAATTGGTTGTGGAGACGTAGTCACTGACTGCTTTATAATCTGATGATCTTTTTTGAAGTAATTGGAACATAATAATATGCATGGGGTTGCCGGAGGTGGCAAGGCTTGATGCTGGGTGTTTGCTGATGAAAATGCAGGACCGTGATACCCATTGACTGCATAATACATGGATGTAGTTTCCATGATGGAACCCAGTAGTTTTTGGAGCAGTTCTAAAACATTTTGTCAGCAGTCCACATGGGTATTGCAATAAAGAGGCAAAATTGAGGTGCATTTATGGCCACCTTACTGACAACTAGGAATGAGCCGGATATTCGTTTCAAACGAGTATTTGTTACTGATAATACATTTTTGCCGAGTCCGAGCACAGCACAAGTGTTTTTTTTTAGGATTATTTGTATCCGTACTAAAAGAATCCTGATTGGGCACACACAGCACACCCCCCTCCCTGCACCCACATGCTGCAGCGAGGAGGTGCCTACTCCCCTCTTCCACACATACACACACACACACACACACACACACACACACAGACAGGCAGCGAGTGACAGCGACTGCTTCTCTTGCTTGCTTGAGTTGACTGTAGTTTACGTTGCTCTAATCTCTGTACTACTCACTCAGTTTTCTTCTGCTCGTCTCTATTGAGGTTTGTTTGGTATTTAAAGTTACTTCTTCAACTTATTTCCTGTCATACGCGATGCATGTGACAAGACGGGGCTGAAAACGGCTCGTGCGCGCTGGTCAGTGCCTCTTGCTTCAATTCAAGACCGTTTTTTTAAGGTTTTCGTTGTCTCGCATCTCTTTAGTTCTTTTTTTATATTTAAAGTTACTTGATTAACTGTTTTGCAACGTACACGCAACGCATTTGGAGGCTTAAAGCTGTAAACTCCTTGTCTCGCTTGTCCCCCTCCATGCCGGTCTTTTTTTTTTTTTTTTAAACTGGCTGCGTGATTTTAGTTTGGCTGGTGAGGAAGTTAGTTGGAAAGCTTTGCCCATTCTGAGCACAGTGTTTTTGAAAATATAGTGAACAACAAGGCATATATATATATATATATATATATATATATATATATATATATATATGTATATATATATATATATATATATATATATATATATATATATATATATATATATATATATATATATATATATATATATATATATTGCCACTGAATGTTTGCACAAATCACCTATTAAATTTACATAGAACATAAATAAAGAGACAGTCTTTGACACCACTACATACACATTTTACCAGTTGTACATAAAACATAGCTGAAAATAAATATAGCCATTTCAAATCAATTCTTGCCAGTTTCAGACTTAAAATAATGTTAGGATTTAAGTCCCGCCCATTTCCAGACAAAACGCACCCACTTCCGGTTTAGGCCCCGCCCCCTACGAGTACGGATACCGATATTATGGATGGGTAAACAGATACAGATACAGATAATGGTGTACTCGCTCATCCCTACTGACAACTACAGTGAGCCTAACTCATAAAAATTGGTAAAATTGATATCTATAAAATGAATGAATCATTAAAAAAAAAAGAATCACCCTGAACAATGTGAATTGATGATAGAGGATTGAACTATTCATCCAAACAAGCAAACTGTGGTCTGAAAATATGCGACAAATCTGCAGGTCGTTGAATGTTAGTGTGGATGCTCAAAGCCCGCCCCATTTCCCCCATATCTGCCCCCAGAAGATAATTCTCTTCCAATTTCTGTTTCACAAACAGACGGGTGACATCACGGAGACTACGTCCATTAAGTCTGTAACTGAACCAGACTATAAGCATGTTAAAACCTAAGCAAGTGTTTTTGTCTTATTTATAATTGCCTATTAGGTTTAATATCAGCCTCATTCACCAGAGAGTTCCAGAAAAAGGCCTTTTTCAAGATATTGAAAGAGAAAAAGGAAACTTGGATTCATGTTTAGTTTCTTGGATTACGGCTTTTTTATTTCAAGAATTATTTTTTTGGCAGATTTTTAGTCTAATCAGGCATCACTGGCTTCTCTTGACCTCTTAAGTGAATGTGGCTCATATGAAGCTTAATACATAATCTTTACAAAAAACAGATGGATACACTTGCTTGGATTTTAGTCTTTTTAAGGCAACCTCCAGGAGATGCTTGAGAATCTGTAGTTCTTAACTGTTTTGCTTCATTTCTTGTGACTCGAGGTTGTTGTTTAGTCACATTAGAGTTCCCAGTTTGTATTCAAATGCAGTTTTTTTGTTTAAGTTTAAGAGACAATTCAATCTGGCAAAGGTCAGGGAAGGATTGTGAGTCTGATATGATTTTAATCAAGTCACTGCGATTTTCTTTTCGATGTATCACAAGTAAAACTAAATTCAAACATGGTCACTGACAGTGGATGGTAAAAAACAGCTCATTTCTCAAAAAAAAAAAAAAAAAATAGAATAAAAAATACTGTAGCACTTGACCTTCTGTTTCTACGGTACCTGTTTTCAGGGATGTCATTCAACCTGATTCAGTCACCAGGGAGGATGGACCGTTCTGAAATCAAATTTCCTAAAAACTAAACTAAAAACCCAGCGAGCATCTTTCTGCTGAAAAGGTTGAAAGATTTGTTACTGATGAAAAGACGTTGAATGAAGGTTCAAGAGTTTTTCAATGTCTGCTGAAGACATTGATTGTACGTCTATGCTTAGCCTACATTTCACCGGGAATCTGCTTCTGTCAAAAGGTTAATCACACTTTCACAAACACTGACGGTGATTTTCAAGCCTCATCTCAAGTATCACAGTTCAATGATGGTGAAAATGAGCAAAGCCTCTGAGTCACCTGCACTCGGGAATGTCAGCCACTAAAACCGTTAATACAACCTTTTCATCAACTACCTGGAAACTAAGCTATCTCTTCCCCTTGTTACAGTCAGAGCAGAGCAGGCTGAATGAGTGTCAGAGAATGCAGTCTTCTTTTCCTTCTGCTGTGGTGAATGTCAAAAACTGATCCCTTTACAAAATAAATAATTTTATAATTTTATGTTTCATGATAAACAAATTAAATAAAATATTCAGACAAATACCATCAAAATCCACTTCTTCTCATTGTCCAAGTTTCTGAAATTAAAGTGGGAAAGTGTGCTCTCTGACAGGTTGATGTCAAAGCTGTGGTTTGCTGTGTGAAAGATTGTTGAAACTAGATCATATCCTTTATGTCCAGACAATTTCTACCATTTTTTATCCAGTTTATTTGATGAAATAGTGGTTTGTGCTCACTGGGAAGTTGCATGTCTTGGAAAAAAGGCCTGCACACATCACACTTCTCATACATGATTGTGGTAAACACAAAACCTGTGTAGCATCAGCATGTTTCCATTGTCACTGTCAGCATGCTGACATTTGCATCTATCCCCTGAGCAGGCCTGTGGTCTGACTTTGACTAAGTTATAGGTCATCACATGCTTAATCCATCTCTGTTGCGTCTGCGACCCATGCCCTGATGTTTGCCCAGCTGTGATGTGGGACAAACTGTGAAATGGAGGATTCTGTTGTCTTCAAGGTGCAAACCTTTGACCCTTCAGATGAATGATGCATGAACTGAATAGTGCTAACTTCTGCCTAAGTACACCAATTGCTCTCTGCTGAAGTGCTAAGCCTTCTGGGGCGGTTTGTGCTGGGTAAGCTTGTATTTCCTTGAGCATGCACCACCTGCCAGCTAGCAACACAACTGTGTGTGGATGCATGTTTGTTTATGTGTCCATGCCTGGACTTTACAAGCATGTCAAGAGCCATGACGAGTGGCCCAAGCTGAAACCCATATGTTGTTTTTCTATGATAGCAGGAGGGTGGTGCTCTCATTGAGCAGCTTTTAGACCATGTAACTGTATTCTAAAAGCTTTTTGCCAGTGTATGCCTATGTTAGCGCTCATACTCATGTAACTTTCTCAGGGGGCTACCTGATCCTATTACAGTATCCACCAAACATCAAAGGGTTAAGAGCTGTCTGCCTCTGTAGTCATTAAGCCTCTCTTAGCCACAGTAAATCAACGCTGTGCCGGCAACAGCTGCTCTGATCACCTATTAAAACTTCCATAATGTGCCGTGTGTACAGAGTGGGGCCTGTAACCCGACACTGGCCAACAGACCCTGGATAAAGGCCATCTTGAGCCTCTGATCTGGTTCCTATGGTCAGGATAGTGAGGGAAGTGGAGCTGAGTGAGGAGAGATGACAGAAAAGCCTTGCCTCCAGGCTTGAATCCATGCAGGATGCAAAACAGATACAGCCTGCACTGTAGATGTATTTATAT
Source organism: Labroides dimidiatus (assembly GCA_030710495.1). Lineage (NCBI taxonomy): Eukaryota > Metazoa > Chordata > Actinopteri > Labriformes > Labridae > Labroides > Labroides dimidiatus. Next base: position 2,897,970 of record CM061163.1, read on the forward strand.
CTCAAGGCACCAGACTATAAGATGTTATCAGACTTTTAGCCCAGTTGGTAGAAATCTTTGGGACTTAATGTATTCAAAGCTGGAGATTTCCTCTGCAAATGCCTGCTAACTGCTCAAAAAAAAAAAAAAAAAAAAAAAAACCTTTATCTGATATAATGGGAGCAGAACATCAGGAGTGAGTAAAGGAATGCAGCATGCACATGTGAAATGCTTCTTTTAATACTTAAGATACAAGACATTGAAGACATGTTTCCTGATTCTCCTCAAAACGACCTCACCGCAGCTTGGTGTTTCTCCTGATCTGGTCAAAGAAATTGTGTGAAAATCAATAGCAGGCCTAGCTAGCTGGACGACTGTCAGTTTGTACAGAAACACACACACTCAGGCAGCCTGTCTCCATGGAGACACAAACAGGGCATAAGACCGCCCTCAGGTGAATGCTCTGTGTGGCTCCACAAGCTGAATTGGTCCATTTAGGTTTCATTTTCTCTCTTGTCTACATCTCTCTCTCTCTCTCTCTCTCTCTCTCTCTCTCTCTCTCTCTCTCTCTCTCTCTCTCTCTCTCTCTCTCTCTCTTTCACTTTCTCCCCCACTGTTGGGCAGCAGGCCCTGAGCCCGACTCTTCTTTTCTCTGCTTTCATTCACTCACTTTTGGTTTCTCTCCCACTGACAGGTTGCAGGGCTTAAATTCAAAAGAAGACACGAGGTGATATTGAGTCCCTGTACATAACAACTGTCACAGGACATTCAGAGCGTTGATGCTGATTTGCTTCTGCTGAGGTTGTGGGGATGTTTTCCAGTTGATCTCATAGCACAGCACACGCATGCTGGGCTCTTCCCTCTTCTCTCTGGCAGAAAGTCCCCTCACCTTTATCTGTCCTTACCTCTCTTTGACATTTCCTTTAATATCTCTTTTTCACTGAAACATGCAGTTTGTGAGGCAGTCTCTCACCTTTTTATTAAAAAGACTGTATATGGCCTCTTTTGCTCTAGCACAAGGTACATTTAGTGCTTTCAGATTCCAATTTAGCACACCAACCCCAATGGATTTGTTTGAAGAAAATAAGAGATGTCTCCAAAATGTCTGATCAAAGCCACGCTTATTTGCCCAGGGGCTTCAACTCATGTTGATAAGATGTCCAAGTGCCAGTCATGGAGCTTATGGCTGCACAGTATCTAAGCAGACTGTATATTTTTAAAGCTCTCGATGTATTCGAGGAGGAGAAGAGAGAAGAGGAGAGGAGAGCAATCCAGTGAAGGACATGGATGTGTTTAAGGGCTCTGGCAACTGGCACCAGGGGCCTGGCAGCTGGGATGAATTCTTTTATATCCTTCTATGACTGGCACTTTTATACACACACACAGGCATGCATGAGTACACGCTCTGTCTCCCTCCCTCCCTCCCTCCCTCTCTCTACGCTCATTCACCACTCATGCCATTACACACGCTGCTATCCCTTTTCATTGTGGGTGAGGCTACTACACAGATTGTGTGTGTGTGTGTGTGTGTGTGTGTGTGTGTGTGTGTGTGTGTGTGTGTGTGTGTGTGTGTGTGTGTGTGTGTGTGTACAAGTCTGGAGTTTATTTGCAGCAGTGGATCAGTTGTTTTGACCCTTTGCAACCCAGATTAGATGTGGAGGTACGACAGCATCATACAGTTGGTGGGGACACTGGTTTGATGGCAAAGAGGAGGCTTATTCCAGGTCAAATTTTGAACCTTGCAAATTTAGATCACAGTCATTTTAGCCGTAGATGTACTGGAAAAAAAAAACTTCGATATTCATTGAAATTAAAGAGGTTTATACCAAAGAAAAAGAAATAGTCTGGACATTTTTTTCTTCTTCTAGTGTTTTTCCTTTTCTGTTTTGTCTTTCAGGCTTCATGTTTTTTTTTTTTTTCCACATGGTTTCCCAATTTCTGTGGTTAAGGTTTATAAACACAAAACTATCTGATCCAGAAACAGTTAACACATAAAGCGGTCTGAGCAGAGAATGCTTCAGATTTTGATCAGGGATTTACAGGCCTCCATGAAACACTGATTATGTTAGCTTAGCACCATATACTGTTACCATAGCAACAAGAAGTGGCTTCGCCATATCGATCAGGTCAGAGTTGCTGTAAAGCATGCACCACAACTTGATGTGCTGCTCAAATAATACACCTCATGCTCGACAAACATGACTTCTGAGAGTGAAAACCTGCTGCTAGTTCACGTGTACACGCTTGCTCACATGTGAAGGTTTGTATCCGATAACCCAGGCCGTATTCCACCAGCCCTGAGCAATGGCTATTGTATTGTGATAAATGAAGTGTCTCCTGTCTCTGCAGCCACACGGCCCTGCAGCGGTCCACTGGGAGCTTGGGGATGCTTGGTGGCCTTCCTCCAGGTTTTCCTATCTCCTGACTCAGCACCAGCTGTGCACACCAGCAGGAAAAAGAAAAAGCAAAGGGTAAAAATAATTCACTGGAGATTCATGGTATGGTGTGACCCTCAGGCAGTCAGTTAGACAATAGTCTTTCTTCTACCTGACAGCACGCCAGACAAAGCATTTTCTGAGGAGGGATCATCATGCTCTGTGAGATAACTGCACCTGTATGGATGATGTAATGTAGCTGTAGGATATAAAGAACTCAAATGGTGAAAACGCTGCATATTTTTAATGACATCCCTCGAAAGCTGTTTCATTGTAAATACGTCTGTACCATTTTATTTTAGATCATCTGGATATGACTGCCGCTTATTTAAAATCACCACAGAAATGCATCCCATACGGAGACACTTAATCAAAAGCTAAACTTGGCAAATTTGTCTTGCGGTTTGAAGACAGTCTTTGACAGTTGCCCCGGCTGACTCTATGCCCAGAAGCTGCTCTGGCATTGAAGGAGACTGAGCTTTATGGCAACAATGGCAGGCGTGCCAGCAGAGCCAAGCAGTCGTCATGCTAGCAACCTCGGTGGGCTGTCAGAGAGAGAGAGAGAGAGCTGTGTGGCAGCACTGTGTGGTTGAAGCGCCTGCTCTCTCCATAATGGAACAGCTGTTTGGAGCGCGGTGCGCCAGGGCGCTGGAGCACAGAGTAAATAGAGGAGAAGAGCAATGTAAACAGAGATGGGATGGCGGGAGCTGCTTCCCTGCTTCCGTGAAAGGGGGTAAACACCCTAGAGAACTAGACGGAGGGATTGTCGACACAGGAATGCACAAACAGCACTACACAGCGAGGTGTGGAAGGAAAGAGGGAGGGTATTGTGTAGAATGAAGAGGAATGCTTTTGCAGCCTCAGGTTCCCGTACAGTACCTGAACTGTTTTTTCTTGTCCAGATGGTATGCATATTTAAAGGTGCAAAAGAATCTTACCTGCTACCAACAAGCGACAACCTCAGATGGCAAGATAATTACTGATATGTGGAAGAGCCCGTGTTAAGAAAGCATATTTTCATAGCAGTTTTAAATAATACTAGTCTGTTGTGCTTTTACTGCTGAGAGCTGTGATGATTAGGCATAACTGGATAATTTAACTGACAGGTGAAAAAATCATTACTTATGCAAGTCTAGACTAGAGTCAGTTGATTTTTACAAACTACTGATGATCGTCTAGAGATTACTGGTATATGATCATTATGTACCCATAACTCAACCACCCAACATTAGCCAGGGCTTTTTCTTGGTTAATGGATGCTGGTGACAGGCATCATCTTGTAGCTTGGCATGGTTTGTCAGAATTATGGGGCTGAATCAGGTTAAACTAGCATAAAGCTACTTAAAGAGAGTACTGAATAACCAGCACAGGCTGGAGGTCAACCTGTAAGGAAGGCCCAAGGCTGGTGATGCTAGCTAATGTTAGCCTTACTCTGTAATCCAGTTTGGCATGGTACAACTATAGACTCTGACGTCTGTGTGCCATGTTACCTACTTTGATTCTTTGCTAAGTGTTTTCTTGCTTTCAGTCTAGTCTGCTGTATTCAGAATCTAAATTTCTATTTTAAAGAGTCTGTGAGGACTCTCTGTTTGAAGTGGATTACAGCAGCTCCTTTTGGCTGGAATCTCACGTACAGTGTCATGATGTCATGACCCTTATCAAGGCCTGTGTTTGTTTTGGAAATGAATGGAGATCAGATCTTCTTTTAACACTACTTTTCTTTGTTCAAGACAACTTTTTACTGGATACAACGTGATGAGGTAAGGTATTTATCAACAGTTACACAGTGCTGCTGTTTGAAATGTGACAACAAGTAAACTTTGTCAGTTTCTTCTGTAGTTTAGTAGACGGATATTTAGCTGTCTCTCGCAGCCTGGTGCTCTGAGGGTTAACATGTAATGTTAGTGAATCCTTATGTCCTGCTCATCTACCAATCAGAGCTAACATAACCTCACTCTTCATTTTCTTGACAGACTCTCAAGTTTGATCAGATCACTGCAGAATAACTGCTGCATGTGGGCTGGAATGAACATGATCACAAACAGTTTAAGACATGATTTAGCTTGTGGTTAAGCCTTTAACTTGTGTTAGCTTTTAGCTTGCATTTTAACCTTTAGCCCGTGTTTTAGATTTTAGCTCGTGTTTTATCCTTTAGCTTCTAGTTTAGCCTTTAGCCTGTGTTTTAGTGTTAAGCTCTTGTTTCAGCCTTTAGCTCACATTTTATCCATTAGCTTGTATTTTAGCCTTTAGCCTGTGTTCTAGCCTTTAGTTCATGTTTAAGCCTTTAGGACATGTTTTAGCCTTTAGCTCGTGTTTTAGCCTTTAGCCTGTGTTTTAGCTTTTAGCTTGTGTTTTAGCCTTTAGCCTGTGCTATCTCTCTCCCATTTCTCTTTCTTCTTCTCTTCTGTCCTTTTTCTGTCAGTTCAGCTCCAGTCTCCACCATCACTACTAAATTATTGTTTTCAGCAGAGAAAAACACAGATCTCTTTTCTCACTACTAAACTTCATCAGCTGGCATGGTGTTGTCATAGAGACTCTGGTGTGCCGTATATCAATCTGGTCCTCTTTAACCAATCAGGAAGCTAAGAAATAGCATTTAGAAATAACCTTTACTGGTGCTGATAATCTCATTTTAACTTGTGGATTAGGATCAGGCAGATATCTAGAAGAGAGACTTTTTCAAGATCACTTAGAAAGTCCTCACAGGGACTTTAAGGATTTGGAAACTATCCACTATTCTTTAGCTTTGCTAAAGAATAGTGGCTAGGTAGTTAGTGTTCCTAATCTTCAGAAACAAGTGTTGTCGCTCAGATGATTTAAACCCATTGATTGTAAACCCCTTGCATGAACATGATTGGATATTGCATGCAAAGCTCCCAAGTTTCTGTGTCAGAGGAAAAAAAAAATCCAGTAACATTTAACAACTTATATGTTTTAGTGTTTTCAGCTGTCTCACACAGACTAATAGGAAAGCAAGAACAGGCGCCTGACTCTTTTATGAGTGGCTGTAACTTTTCCTGCTATTGTTGAGTCAGGAGTGTGGAGTGTAGACATGAGTGGAAAAACAACTGCAGGTGTTTCTCAAAGTCTTATTGTGAAGCGACAGGTGGGACACATGAAAGCATGTAAACCAGTTAGATCATAGCCATATTTGTGTTTTCTATGGTGTGTGAATATTAAAGTGAGAGAAAGTTTGATATTTTGGACTTATTTACAGTCTGCATCCATTACCTGACTCCATTCTGTCTTATTCTAGATTCTAACACTGTGTACTCATTTGAACAATCGTAATTTGTATCTCTTTTTATTTTTCCCATTCATCATTTATGATGCATGAAAAAAGAAAAACATAAAGAGAGATATGTCAAGGTGTCAGCAGGATGAATCCAAGATGTAAAAGATATGAAAAAAGATGGAAGACCCTCATTGTGAGTCATCCATTTGCTCTCTGCCATGTAAACAGGGTTGCAATATTACATCAGACTTTGTGAGCAACATATGTAGCGAGGAGCAACAGTAATCCCATGTAATGCTGCGAAAAGCTCTCTTTGCATAGCTGATACAGAATCTTTACAAGCCACTAATAATGAGCTACAGAGAAATGGATTAGGGGTGGCATGGCTGGATGTGGGCCACGGCAAGCAACACAGCCCGGTTAGTGAGTGGCATATGTCCATGCAGCACAGGAGCACGCATTAGTCTGGCATATCTCTGTAAGGAAGTGTAGGTATTTGCAAACAACAGGTGGTTCAGAGTGTAATTCAGCTTTTAAAGCCTCACATTATGCATGCTGTTAACATGCCTGCTTTACTGCAGACGTTTCATGGACGTGCTGAAAAAAGCTACTCCTGACTCTGCTACTCAGCAGAAACGTCTGGAGTCTTGTTTATTGCTAGATTTGTTAAAAGCGCCTCACACTAGTGGTAACTTTTTTTTTTTTTTTTCAAATTCCAACTTTTTATGCACGAGCATATTCAACTCTTCAGCAAGCCTTGTTCTACAACATTTGTATCCAAATGTAGACATCAAAGATGTCCTGTTTTTCACACTGTTGCTGCACTATTGCTTCACTCCATGGAGGAATGACTCGGGAGCTTTGTGTTAAATGTGCATACAGTTGACGCTGGGTTATTCTACAGTGATTTCATCTGCTCCATAACTGATATCACAAAAAACAAATTATCAGAGCGTCTGTGCTTTCCTGAAGAAGCAGTCAGCGTCTGAGTGATCTGTTTGTCCTGCTCTCGTCTCCCAGCACCATGTTAAGACCCCAGACCTCACCCCAACCCCTCTGCTGCGCACACACACTGGGCTGTCTGTCCCTGGTTCAACCCCCTCACAGTCAGAGGCCAGACAGGGTCAAGCAGAGGGCGAGACATTTATGAGGTGTAGATATTTGTGCAGGAAAGCATTCCTCCTGTTGACACTGAGCAACAGAGTCTGGATGCTGAGCGAGCTGAAGCAGACAGGCACTGAAAAGTCAGGCCCACAGCCCAGCCCGTCCAGTGAGAGTAACACAATCCAGGTTCTGATTTTTTCAGTCTTTGACCTAATTTGGTGATTTAATCTTTTCTGAGGATAATTCATTTTTCTGGAAGCTTAATGTGAAATGAATAATATGCCAAACATAGTTGAAGTACAAACTTTAATGCCATTAGTTTATATTAAACCACTGATGACTCAATTTTGCTTGATTTCTTTAAACATGGACGACTAATGCAGGAACCCCCCCGCACACACACACCCTTAACCCCGTGTAAAGCTCAGTGTTGGAGAGAGTCCCTCCTACCCCCATGCTGCTGATGCAGGAAGGGCCACGGCTCTGACATGGGGCAGTAGCCATAGTCAACACTAAAGGTTGTGGTAGTAAACAGAGCTGTTTGTGTTCACTGGCCCGCTGTTGGAGATGACTGATGTGCCCATTAGCCCCTGTCTGGGCGTAGGGGGGAGGGGTGATGGCGCTCGGTCTCGTTGCAGGACAAAAAGACCCCATGGGCCTGCAGAGAAAGGTCACTGACCCATATTGTGTCTCCTTCAGGGCTAGCCAGTGGTTGAACCTCTGATGGAGGTTACAGAGATTGGCTTTGTCAGAGCTTGTGAGCATGTATGCAAATGTACAGATGCTGTGGGTCCCAGCTTGTGTGTTGGAACAGAGGAGAATATCTGCTGCTCCAGGAACTGAATTAAAGATTCACTATAACTGTTACCACTTAGTAATGAACGAAACACTATAAAAAACTTTAGGTGCATATTTTTCATCTATCGTGCCATCTATCTATGGAAAAAAAAAAAATGCTCTTGGCATTTATTGTGTACTGTATCATGCTATCTGCCACTAGAGGGCACCCTACTGTACATTTATTCTCCATTTGTACATGTGAGAGGTTTTGTTCTTATCACCATTTTTAAGTCTAAAATAATAAAATTAAATTGTTGTGGTTGTACTGTTTTCATTACCAATCGTATTCATCACTGTATTGTAAGCAATGCAGCTCTGGACAGACTTTACACAAACATTAACTCCTTGTATGCTGTCAGATCTTTTGAGAGTGTGACAAGATTATAGCTTATGGGCCTTTTTTGTTGTTGTTTTTCTTTGTTTGAGTGTCCACCAGATTCACCAACAGTCAATAAGTTTTGGAAACAAAACAAGGCAAATTTACTTTATCGTAAATCACAAAATAACTCAGATCCATCCCCGAATCAGTCAACATCATATTTACAGAGCTTGGCAGCTAAACCCAGTAGGCTTTATTGGATGCTGTGACAGATTTGTCTCTATTTACTGAGGAACTCAAAGCTCACATAAACTCAGTTCAGCCAGAGACAATAACATCAAAGGATTTACCGCAACAAATAAAAGAATTGGCAGAGAAAAGGTTTGGTGCTTTTCAAATGAATCAAAATTTCCAAAGGGAGTACATTAAAACTCCCTGAGGTGTGTCAAGAACAGAGGCCTGCACACATAAAAATTAGACGTGGTTTATCTAATGCACAACAAGGCAAGAGCTGCCATCACCGTGCGTGGTAACCTAGAAGATGTAGAACAGGTGGAGGCTGGGGCAGAAATAAACTGAGGAATACAGAAAAAATGAACCAGTTTCTTAAAAGGCATAAGATGAATCATAACAATACAACTCCAATTCCAATGAAGTCTGAACATTGTGTAAAACTTCAATAAAAACAATACCATAATTTGTAAATCCTATTTAACCTGTATTATAACCTATACCTATACTTGTCCTTATTGTGAACTGAGGACACTAATTGTTGAAGCTTTGGAGGTGGAATTCTTTACCATTCTTGATTGATGTACAACTTCAGTTGATCAACAGTCCGGGGTCTCTGTTGTTGTATTTTGTGCTTCATAATGCTCCATACATTTTCAATGGGAGACAGGTCTGGACTGCAGGCAGGTCAGTCTTGTACCTGCACTCTTTTACTATGAAGCCACGCTGTTGTAACAGGTGCAGAATGTGTCTTGTCATTGTCTTGCTGAAATAAGCAGGGACGTCCCTGAAAAAGACGTGGCTTGGATGGCAGCATATGTTGCTCCAAAACCTGTATGTACCTTTCAGCATTAATGGAGCCTTCACAGATGGTCAAGTTAGCCATGCCATGGGCACTAACACACCCCCATACCATCACAGATGCTGGCTTTGAGACTTTGACCTGAGAACAATCCAGATTGTCCTTTTCCTCTTTGGCCTGGAGGACACCACGTCCATGATTTCCAAAAACAATTTGAAATGTGGACTCGTCAGACCACAGCACACTTTTCCACTTTGCGTCAGTCCATCTCAGATGAGCTCGGGTCCAGAGAAGCCGGCGGTGTTTCTGGGTGTTGTTGATATATGTCTTTGTCTTTGCATGGTAGAGTTTGAACTTGCACTTGTAGATGTAGTGATGAACTGTTAACTGACAATGGTTTTCTGAAGTCTTCCTGAGCCCACGTGGTAATATCCTTTACACAATGATGCTGGTTTTTAATGCAGTGCTGCCTGAGGGGTCAAAGGTCACGGGCATTCAATGTTGGTTTTCAGCCTTGCTGCTTACGTGCAGAGATTTCTCCAGATTCTCTGAATCTTTTGATGATATTATGGACTGTAGATGATGAAATCCATCAATTCTTTGACATTGTACATTGAGAAACATTGTTTTTAAACTGTTGGACTATTTGCTCACGCAGTTGTTCACAAAGTGACGAACCTCAATCCATCCTTGCTTGTGAATGACTGAGCCTTTCGGGGATGCTCCTTTTGTACCCACTCATGACACTCACCTGTTTCCAATGAACCTGTTCACCCGTGGAATGTTCCAAACAGGTGTTTTTGAAGCATTCCTCAACTTTCAGAGTCTTTTGTTGACCCTGTCCCAGCTTTTTCAAAATGAGTGAATATTTACAAAAAAAACAAAACAAACAAACAAAAAAAAACAATAAAGTTTATCAGTTTGAACAATAAATATCTTGTCTTTGTAGTGTATTCAGTTGAATATAGTTTAAACAGGATTTACAAATCATTGTATTGTTTTCATTTACATTTTCAAGTAAGTTTGCCATTACTGACATACTGAATCACTTTTTGGGTAAAAAGAGGAGCACAACATGGGTGTTTTAGCTAAAGTGGTTACTCCCTTTTGTTAAAGGAACAGTGTGTATTTAAAAGCACTTATTGTAACAAACTTAGGAATTGAATATAATGTTCAAGGTGCTTTGTTTAAATTAGTGTATAATCAGCGAATGAAATTAAAGCCTTATTGTCTTCATATCTAAGGAACAGCTTTTCATGTGGAGGTTGCTTTCTCGCACCGCCATGATTTTATAGCAGAAAGCTAACGCTAATTTACACGTTTTAATAATTAGTGAGTGTCTGCTTGAAATGAAAACAGAAAGTGGTTGTTGCTGGCAAAAATAATTTATACTGGTTGTAATAACTTAACAAATGGAGAACCCTACATAAAGTAGTATCTTGTCCTCAAAGGCCACCATCACTACTGGAATGTCACCAAGGGGAATAATGAACAGGGGATGGACAGGGTAGGAAACAGGGTGAGAGTGGGGAGTGACATGGGGGAAAATCACTTCAGGCCAGACTCGAACCCAGGCTGCCCACTCAAAGGCTTTTTGCCCATATGGAGTGTGACCTTCAGGCCATCTGCACTCAAGGTGGGTTTTAAACTAGAATCTATACTGTATATATAATAATATTTCCATTTTTACATCTGTATCTTTAAGGTGATGTAATGTATGTATAGTTGTTTTTTGCCACATTAAGAAAGCAGCTTTGAGGTGTTAGAATTAAATTATTATCATGCACAACAGTTGGTGAGTACAGTGTTCTTATGATTTAGCTTTTCCTGTTTTTTAAAGTAGAAAGAAAATTCTCTCAGGTTTACCTAAATGTCTGGATAGAAATTGTCAAGTGCGGTGAGACAAAGGGGGCACAGCTGGAATAACAACATTGATGCACAGGTTTGTGGATGAGAAGAATCCAGTGTTGCTTTATTTCTTTTCACTAGACGGCCTCTACAAGACCAGTTTTATTTAAGAAATGCAAATGCGACATCACACCAAGAAAAACAATGTCACATTCTCATAAAGCGCTCTTGGCATGAAAAAACAGCAACACTGACAATAAATAAAATGTTGGCGAACAAAATAAAACTTTGTGAACAAAAAAAATTACTCAGGATTGCATATCAAACAAGACAAAAGAAAGACAAAAATGTACTTGGCACAAATTAAATAAACTTAAGTCATTTTCAGATTGAGTGAACCTATTCTATGTCCATTGCTTTGTGAATCTGATTGTCCTTCACAGTTAGCATTTAGAATGTGCGTGTACTGTACAAAATTGACACAGATGGCTGATGAAATTAAAATAGATTAATTCCAATAAATTTTCAGCACTCCACGTCTTACTTTGTCAGTACCTTGACCTTCATAGTCACGCTTTCAGGTGGCCTTTTGCTGCATATGTTTGCACTAAACACAACTGCAGGTACGTGTGCAAGAAACCATTGTCACAATGCAAAGCCAATATATACTGTATATTTATGCACATAGTGGAGGACAAATTTTCTATAAGTTCCCAGTGATTTCTGATTTGAGTTCAGTACAGGTGCTTGACATATGTTAAATTTAAATAAAGAAATAAAGACATTAAAGACACTTTGGTATTTTGTCGGTCATAATGTGCTGAACTATGCGTTCATGAGTGCACATTTTAATGCATTTTCATAAAAAGACCCAGTCTTGTTCGTAATTGATTTGTGTGGACATGATTATAGTGATGCCAGGACACTCATCACACACACACATTTTGTGTCATAACAGTATATCATCAATCTTAAAACATTTTAACCCGTGATTGCAGTCCGACGGGATCTGCCTTGTGATAATGACCAACTGAGAGGTACATAAATAAAAATGTGTTGTTAAAGTAGGAGAAAAAAAAATATGCGAAGAAACTGAATACTCTTACAAAAAGCCACTTGACCTCTTTTTTAAACAGGATGACCCCTTTCTCTGAGAAAGTGGGCCTTGTCCTGTCTTAGACTAAATCCTTCTGTCTTTGTTTGTGCTCTGTCTGTCTCTGTCGGTCTCAGCAGGGCGTATGCAGTGCAACACTAACATCTCCAATCTTGACTTCCCAAAGCAAAGGAAAAAACAACATCATGTATTCTACACCCATATAAAAATAAATCAATCGCAAACATGGAAAGATACATCTCATATATACAATAAACTCCTATATAAAATAGTTTTTATATACATATTGACAACAGACAACAATACAATAATTGAACTGTACAATGCACACCTGAACTTTTTAGACAGGCGAGAGGTACTGAAGTGTATGGCTTGATAGGGAAAAATTCCAAATATTTACAGACATCAACTTTACATCCTTTACATGTTTTGTACTTCCCTGGAATGAAGATGTCCAGAGAGAGCCCCAAGCCTCACTTTTGTTTCCATTCCCTTAGGTAAGGCTACCTTTTAAAGAATTGGTCCACAAAGACTATTCCACATGGTATTTTTTACAGTCAAACTCCTTCTCAGCTCTCCTTTGGTGACGTATTATGAGAGCTGGAAACACGAGTCTCCTTAAAGTTGTCCACAAATGGATCCATTAGAAAGAGATTAGTAAGACGATTGAAATGCCACTTCTTGAATTTGCCTAGGAAGACCCAGACTTTCTCTTCTTCTTCCCTCGTTTCAGTGAAGATTGGATGTTTGTAGACTCCAGCGTGTGACCTCAGTTTCTCCTGCTTTGGTGCTAACATTTAGTCCATGGTTTCCTTGAGACATACCCAAGGATACATTTTCATCCTCCAGTGTCTAAAAGTCTTATAGATAACTCTTGGACTTAAACTCCCATCAAGGAGTCCTTCAGTAGTGTCCTCACTGAGGTTCAGCACAAGATGGAAACCCCTTCAGCAGAGACCAGCTGACCAGTGGTGGGGTCATACGTCCCTGCCAGGTAGTAGAGGTCTGGGGAAGTACTGTTCGGCTTCTGATTGTGAGTCAGACACTCATACTCCTCCCTGCTCACCACCTGGCACTTATGGGAGATTGTCTGGACGTCATTCTCATCCTCATGACATGACTGGTACAGGGCATGCTGGAGAGATAAAAACAGTTAGTTGCAACCAACAAAGAAGAATCATTCCACAAATGACTTATTGACCTCCATCAGATCTTACCTTGCCATCTTGATGCCTCTTTCCCAGCTTGGTTTCTTCAGGGTGGTAAAACCACTTGACTTTAACAACCATGTTTGAGGTCCAGGATTCCCAGAAGTTTTCAATTCGGCCAATGTATGGGAGGTTAGGGCGCCCAGCTGAAAGGAACACAGCACAATCTCCCACTCTCATGGTGTCTCTTCCCCGTACAATGGCCTTGTAGAAAAGCTTCCTGGCCTTGCCTTTAAGACCTCGCCGCTGTGAAAAATCAAACACTTTGATAAGTCTCTCTTTTGGTCTAAAGAAATATTATTTTCACCACCTTTGACTCCCCTAAAGTGGGACTTTTCTCACCTGTGTTGGGCTTCCTGACCACCTCCACATTTGTCGTCCAGAAAGGAATGAAGACATCTTAGGCCGTGGAATGAACGAATTGTCATCTGGAAGCATCCTTGGTTTCTTTACAAAATCCTTAGATGGTTTAGAGGTGGAGCTGATACTTTCTTTCCTCTTAAGGGACTTTGTGTTGGACACCTGTTCAGGGAGTCCTCCTTTGGCATTGGAAACAGCCACAGCTTTGGCCACAAAAGAGTGCTGGTGTGGCCTTGATGAAGTGGAAGGTTCAGAGGGTTGCATGAGCCCTCGATGGGTTGATAGACAACTCTGGAGCATCAGAGTAGAGCTGTCTTCATCCTCTGAGCTATAGGATGAGTCGTTGTCAGAGGAACACAGGCTAGAACTGGAAAGAGAGCCTGAGGAGGAGGAGCTTGAAGAACCAGAAGAGGAAGAGGAGCCAGAGAGACGAGACAGGAAGCGGCCAGCCGTCCTTAGTCCTCCCGACGCTGCAGCCAGTGCAGCCCTCCTCCTCTCATCCTCTTCTTCATCCACATCAGAGTATGAGCTATGACACTCTCTGTGGTAGCTGAAGCCCAGGTCTCCATATTCACCCAGACGCAGAGAATCTGAAGGCTTTCTTTGAGGTGTGTTTCCTTTCACAAGAAGTTCTACTCGGGAGGCACCGCCCTTTTTGTTGTCCTTAACCAGCAGGACTGGGTGAGAGTAAGCCTCCGTTCTTGGCATACAGCTCACACTGGATGATCCACCTCGCAGCAGCAGAGCTTTGCTGTTCTTTGTCTTTGGGGAGGTCACTCCTTCGTGATCTAACTTGACCAGGAACTCTTGTCCAGACTTCCTGCTCTTTGGCATAACACACTCATCCTGTCTGCACCTCTGATCATACAGGCCACTTCTGGGGCCCAGAGTTAAACCCTGACTTGGCCTGGTAGACTGAGTACAGAAGGAAGAATAGCCATTTGCAATGCTGCTGAAAGAGTCCACCTCAAAGGAGCTGCTGCTGAAAATGCCTTTGGCTGGTGTGGTAGCCAGTGTCTGGGTCTGAGGCAAGGAAAACAGATCATCCCCCTTCCCTCTCAAGGCCTTCCTGGGTGTCCCATTGAGCTGGAACAAGTTGTCAGATGTCCTTTTTCTGGTGCTAGCCAATGAAGGCCAATTCAAGAAGGGTGAAGGATTTTTATTGGCATTTTCAGCCTGTTGCTGTTGCTGCTTTTGTTTTTTCCCAGAACCCTTTGGTCTCCCTAAAAATAAAGACAAAAAATCTTATTCAGCATTAAGATCTTTACGATTATCATGATGATTTTCCCCTTTCGCTGTTTTTCTTGCACTGGAAACTCTTTATTTAAGCCTCTGTCTGAAGCACTTTTTTATCTGCTGTAGGAGATAAAGTCAAACTTCATTTTTACCTGGTCTTCTTTTGTGGACAGTCAGATTTTGGCTGTGGATGTTGTTGATAACATTGTTATTCTTAGTGCTCAGGCTGTCGAGTCGCCTGTCACTGATGGGAACCTGTTCCAGGCTGTAACTTCTCTTGGCTGTTGTCCCGCTAGGTGTCAACAGGTCAGGAGAAGTCTCTGCACCTACAGGAAAAGATAATGAAGACTTTTTAGCATTCAGTTACTGGTAGTCAATAAAATGTGTCATGAAAATGGGAACATTTCCAGTAGCGCAGAGAGGAGACACCCACAGTAAATCTGGTATCCTGGAGGCAGGAGGCGGATGTTTGGGAGAGAAATCTTCCCTCGATCTCCATCATCAAACTCCACCATCACTCCTCCTTGCTTCCCTTCATCAGATGAGCCACCTGAAAGAGACAAATTTGTACTTTCTCAGGAATGGCATAAGCACATGACACTGTTCTTCAGTGTATTATGAAACATTTAGTTAAAGACACAAAGAAAAGACAGAAAGGCAGAGATAGAGAGAGATGACTCACCTCTGCGGACGTAACCTGGGTACAAGCAGCGTGAACGTTCACTCCAGTAAGCACACACCCTGGTTCCTTCACTGAGCACAGCCTCAGATTCAGGACGTACATCCAGCACCTGAAGGCCGGACCAAAACATAAAGATTCATTACAGGCTGCGCACACACAGACCTGCATGGATGCACACACACACATACATATAAACAGTGCGAGGGCCATGGAGCATTGTGCATGGGCAGCCACTGTGCCACGTTTCCAAGCAGCACTTATCTCATGCCAATGTGCCAGTCAGGGTTGAAAAGAACGGAAGCCATGATGCAGTAAATCCTGACTTGCTGAGTAATACTAAAGAGGGCCTGAATAGAGCGCTTGTGATTGCAGGTTGCCAGATCCTCCCTTCACAATGCAGGCAGCCCCAGCATCCGCCACTCACTGGGGGCTCTTTCAGGTTGCTTTCATTTACTGTTGCCATGGCGAGGGACCCTTTGACTGATGAGGTGTGGATGTGGGTGTTTGTGTGCATTGGGAAGGAAGAGGAGGCACAGTGCAAATCGGGGTATTGGTATCAAAGTCAAACAAATGGCTCTAAACATAGAATAAGATGGAAGCAGCTGCTAGCTGATAAACGTGTGGCTCAGACTCCAGCTGTCAGAAACGTTGGTGTGAAACTGGGAAGGGTCTCTGACGTGATCAGAGGCTATGACAAAAAAAAAATGTTCTCATTTATTTCTGCTTTGAGTTTACTGATGAAGAAATGATCAGTATGAAAAAGATTAGATTGGTAAGAGAGGCAGGGACGAGCTATCTGATATAAAACCAGGCAACAGGAGGGTTGGGTCCACAGCAGAACAACAGCAACAATGAATGTGTGAAACTTTAAGTGTGTTAAAGGATAAAATAACTAAAGAAAATACAGAGGTGGGGAAAGGTAAGTAAAATTTAAGGTGATTTAAAGAAATGTAAAAGCACCTTCTGCTCCTGCTGTGAAGTGCTGACAGTAAACTTCACACATGGACGTAAGAGTAGAAGAAATGTTTCACATTTAAAAAATAAGTCTTGCTATTTGAAGTGTTTGAAGAGGAGTATTGTGCCTTTTTTTAAGGGGTTTCATGTCTGTCTGAAGCTAAGAATGATTACTAAAAGAAAATCCAATTTTTTTCTCACATTGGTGTAAAAAGCCTTATTTTAGTCTCTGTCAAAAATGCTCCTGTTTAGCTGCTGTTTCTTTAAGGCTCCACGCACCACAAACCCCCTTCACTCTGATTGGCCAGCCCCCTGGAGGCCTGTTGGGTGCAGAGCTATGTGCAGACCTTGGTGTTTGAGGCCCGCCCCTCCAAAGTGTCATGAATCAGTTAGGAGATCCTTCTGCAATTCTTGTGAAGATCCAGTAGTGCTATTTTTAGACCAGACCATTTTGAGCCTATGAATTCAGTGAATATTGAGTGGTTTGAAAATATGCTCGCGTTTAGTGTGGACATCCAACAATGTTAATGTTTATCCATATTTAAAATATGAGAAAGCATTACACCCCCTCTTTAATGATGCTAATTAGACTGCTTTCATAAAGTGCTTTTTCTTGTCTCCTGATCGCTCAAAGAGCTTTAACATGAGTTGACACATTGACCCATCCATCTCATTTGGTGGAGTTTTAGGTCAAGGGTTTTGTCACCAGACTCAAGTGGATCTGGGATCAAATGCCAAACCTTTTATTTGAGAAATGACCAACTAAGCAACAGAGTACATGAAACTGGGTAAAATTTGTGTAAATGCATGAAGAACAATGTCGTCAAAAGTGGAGACTTATTTCAACAGTGGAGAAGATGTGGATTTCAGTTATAAACCAAAACAACCTTGTGATCTTTTTAAATAAAAATTGTAACCCCAGTTCAGTTAAAAAAATCAATGAGATAAAAATACAGAAGTGATTAGTTTGTCTTTTCTTTTCTTTTTCTTTTCTCATCCATCTGACCCTGCAAACAACTCTGTTACCTTGGCAGCAGCTGGGGTGTGACGTCTGCTTCACCCCCTTTTAAAAGCGTGAATGGATGCAGGTTTCAGTCAGATTATCCCACCCACACACAGAGCAGGCTTTAACAGACATTCTGAAACATTCATACACATAAACCCAAAGGTCCTGCCTCCCATATGTTCATATGGTTCATAAGAGGTTTAGATGGCCTCATTGACCCTGAGTCACAATCCATGGGGGGGGGGGTTGAAACACAGATAGTAAAGAGACTGGCAGGTAGAGTGGATGCAAAGCTTGTGACAAGGACGTTCAGGGGAAACAGAAGTGCTGAGCAAACTAATCAAGTGAAGGTTTTCTTTGTGAAGAATTTGAAACTCATCAGGGTAAACTCACAGCTTCTTGTAGCAGTTGCTCCAGAGAGTAGATTCTTGGGCGGTTTCCTCTTTCGCCGTCAATAACAATGCTGAAGCTAGAAAGAAAACAGTCGAGGTAGAGAAGGATGAGGCTATTTTCAGAAGCTTGAATTGTTTTTTCTTGACTCCCATGTCATGTGTTACTCCCACTCTGCTGCTATTATAGAGTCTTTATCATGCCTGAGCCAAAGAAGCTGTATCGAGCTTGATATGGGGGTTGCTAATGTAAGAAAAGAGACCTGAAGACACAATTAGATTTTAAAAAGTCCCTTATTTAGATACTAGTGCTAACTTTAGCTTCCCAAATGTGCAGAGCTCAGAAGATGTAGCCATGGATGTGTTGGAGTCTAACACATCCGTCACATTGACTTGATTTTAAATTACTTTCTGCAGTGTTTCCACTGTGCTCTGTGCGTGCCTGGTTACATGAGCTGAGTAAACAACAAATAGCTTTAATCACAAAGACCTAAGCTGATCATAACAACTGCTGCATGCTGCTTACATGTCTGGGATCTCAAGCGTGTGGACCCTGGCAGCATACAGAAGCTCATCCTCCTTGGAGATCAGCACCTTCAGGCCGTCAGTGAGTTGCTCTTTGGTCAGGACACAGTTTGGAGCTTTGAAAGAAAAGCACAAAGTCACAATAGATATTTTAAACATCAGTTAAACCTTATCAATTTTCCACATACGCTGCAAAAATTCTCATTAAAAAATAACTATCAGACCTAATATGAGCCCTCCTGAATTTCCCTTCGGAGATTAATAAAGTACATTCTATTCTATTCTATTCTATTCTACAAATCAAGAAAAAGGTAAATTCCCTGTATTAACTCATTATTCCTATTTTTAAGGACCTTCTTGAATTGATCTTACCCCACTGGCAGATTTTTTGACTCTTCACAAGCAATTCAGCATCATATGTCTTTTATATGACAAGTCAACTAATAGAGTTTTACTAAAACAAAGACATGAAAGCTTGCTTAGATGTCAGTTTTTGAGGTGTAAGTCTGAATCATCTCTTCTAGACCAATATGACGTCCTTTCAGAGGAAAGTTCTTATGGGCTGTGGAGCTTTACCATGGCAGGACAGGTATGTAAAGTTATCTACCTGATGAGATGTAAGATGAATATAAATGGTGTGATGTCAGTGTGTTTCAGAGGATCACCATACAGGAAATACTGACGCCAACTAGCTTTAAAGAGTTTAACCCTTTATTTATGACTTTCAAAGACCTATATCTCATCAACATGATACAATGTTTCATCAAAAACCTGTTTAATAAAAAGTCAAATATTTTCTGTCCCCTTGAGGATTATTATTCAACTACAGGAAGCTGAAGTCGTATTTTGGCCCTTTTCAAAACAGCTGCTCTCAGGAAACCATACAAACACATTATTTCAGGAAAATCAGTGATAATTTTTAAAAAATTGCAGTAGGAATAACATCTGAATTGTTACTTATTTTTAAAAATGTTTTTTTTTTTCTGCATTGAATAAATGAAAATTTACTAAAAGCTTTATCAAAAAGTGGCAAAAACTGACCAGTTTTCAGATACGACACAAAAAACATATCAAATGAAATGATACAGCAATATTTTTGTGGATTTTGTTAAAGGGTCGATAATAATCTCATCTCTCACAGCATTAGCTCCCACATTTCAGTCAATTCAGCCTAAAACAAAATGAACAGACTAAGCTATTTAAAAAAGAAAAAAAATCATAAAGAGGTAAAAGATCAAATTTGGAAAATGAGCTGTTCATTTGGAGCTATATTAGGGATTTCTTATTGAGATTAGCCTGAACTGGACCCTCATAGTCTTTCTGTACTGGCTTCATTTATGAAACTTGAAGCTACCGTTTGGGATCAACAAGCTTGGATCCTTTGCAAGCAATATTCAAGGAATGGTACCAGGTATGATCCACAACTTTGTCAAACCAAAGCTGAAGCAGGCAGCTGTAGGAAAGCTTAAAGATATCCAGTGATATCATTACCTTCTGGGTTCTTGCTGCTGTGTGCACGCCTGCTGTCCTCCTCCTCCTCTGAGAAGCTGCTTCCATCCATCTGAAAGCCCTCATCAGCAGCGAAGCTCTCCAGCAGCCGGCTCACCGCTCGTCCCTTTGACTGAGAGGGGCAGAGGGGGCAGCCAGAAAATTAAATTAATTCAAAGTATGGACTGAAAAATAAAGTTGGAGCTGGAAGGAGTGATTCAGCCTGTTATCCAAAGTAGAGGTGAAGTGCAGGGGACATCACGGTGCCTCTACCATCTCCAATCAGTCACACGTTTACTCCTAACATTTGTCCGCTCAGACGCAGCAGAAGGTGTGAGTCTCCCCACATTCCCATATCTCCTCTCCCGTCCTCGCCTCCCTTAAGATTACTCAGCAGGAGGTTGGGCTGTGTGCAATGTGCTAAGTACTTTTAATAGTTCTACAGTAACAGTCCTTAGGGTGAGAAATCTGGGACAGTAAGACATCACCAGAACTGTTAATAGGATGTGTGAAGGGTGGCTTCTTTGCAGACGTGGATTCTGTTTGATGGTTAACTGAGTGATCTGTACCTGCTGATCGTTGCTCCTTCTTCCCCTGGAGCCCTCCTCAGGCTGTGATGATGGCCAGCAGCCTCTTCTCTGCTGCAGCAGACCACATGATAAGTTACACTGTGACCTCTCTCTACAACTCCATCAAAAACAAAAACTGGATCTGGCGTTTCTTAAAGACAGTTGACTGTATTTGGAGTAGACGTGATTTCTTTATCCTTTAGGATTCAAGCAGCACTGAGTATTCCTGTCTAGAATTTAACATTTTGAAATCCAAGAAGAAAAAAACCCTCGTTCTGCTAACCTTATTGATTGCTCCTCTCAGCATTGTGCTCTTGCGAGTTGCCCTCTTCAGCCTCTCGGTGGTAGTTGGGAAGGTGGCCAATCCCATGCTCCTGCGGTAGCGGCTGCCTCTCGTCCCAAGACTCCCCCACCGAGGCTCCTTTGACCTGGGCACACATGGCCTTCGAACCCCTTCAGGTCGGTAATCTTCATGGTGGTTTTTGACTGCAGTGGCAAGGCCCAGCCTACAGGGGGGCTTCTTTCTTACTTTGACCTCCCCCTCTGCTCCAGACAAACTGTGGGAGCCTGTAGAGTTCGATTAGAGAAACAGATTTAGAAGCACGCTAACAAGCCAGGAAGAGAAACGCAAAACAGATGCCTCCCATGAAACGTGAGGGGCAGCTCTGTTGACTCCTGATTCGTTTCAGAGGATAGTCTTACCGTAGAGCTCTTGTCTCTGTTTCTTGTTCCTGGCTTTTTGATTGGCCTCCAGTTTTACAACAGATGAGGGACTCGGACCGGTCATGGAGGAGCTAGAAGTGACATCTCTGCAGGGCTGAACTCTGTAGTCCTGAACTTCATCTGTATCATAACTGCCTTCCTCTTCTTCGTCATCTAACAGAGATTAAAAAGGAATACGGAGGAGAGAAAGAATCTTATAGCAAACTGCAGCTTCTCAGATCCCACCGTCAAGCCCCATCTAGTTCCTTTAACTTACTCTCCATCATCTCACAGGTACTTTGTTAGCATTTGAGTAAACAGTTGCTGTTCAGAGAAATTATAAATGAAGTGCCTTGCCTCTGTGGTATTTCCTGGTGTTAACCCACATGCTACAGGGTAAACGTGGAACTGAGTGTAGGAGTGAGTTTATGCGCGTGTTGTCACTCCACTTTCTCAAACAGCTCTTTGACCCAGTCTGCAAGTCTCCACTGCTGTCAAATCTGCTCACAGGCAAGTGTCCACAGCTGTGTCTGCACATCCAGCCCAGACCGGCCGGCAAGGCCGATCACTGAGGTGTCAAATGTCCGTGCTCAACCCTGGCATTCATCAACACGTATTAACTTACCTCTGATTACTTTAAAAGTGATTTACAAGTTAACATAAGGCGCACTGGACTCAAAGGTTGTTGATGGTCAGCCATAAATACTACACGTTAGGGGCTGTTTATTTTAAAACGGAATATAAATGTGCTTCCTGCGCTGCAGCTCTTTGTTTACATGCTCACAATCTTCCATGTTGAGGGTAAAGTCCTGTTTTGATGTTTCAGTGTTTCATTGAAGGTTATTTACAGTCCTGCCTGCATCATTATAACTGTATTTAGGTTTCAAATCAACAATGGGTAGCTGTGCTGTGGTTTGTCACCTTCTCTGACACCGAGCTCTGCAGAATTTGCAGGTTTCTTTGTCCAGATTTCTGCATGTTTGCACAGGCTTCAGCCGAACAACAACGCCTGAGGATGAACAGGATGTAAATACATTCATGGTAAGCCACCATAAGACCATAATCACATCCAGGTATTTCTTGCTGCAGGAAGACGATGTTGTCACTTCATTGATTTGAGTTGTTGCTGATTTATTAAAGCTCCTCTTGTGCTGCTTTGTGTCATACGATAACCAGCTCTCTGTTTCCACTTCCTCACCTTGATCAGAGGAGTCAGTCTCTGCAGGGGAGCTCTCTCCCTCCTCCATTGTGTCCTGCGTGTGGCCACGGAGAACTCTTGTTCTGGATTGGCTCAGACGAGAGGAACCCTGTGTCAGGGAGTTGGATCCGTTTTTACGTCCGCGGCGCACTGACCCCGGCCAGCTCTCCTGGGTACCACTGTCTGCACTGGCTGCTGAGAAAAACCAAAATCCAAATCCATGTTAGATTTGTCTGAAGTTTAAAAGTCTACAACTGGTCAAAAAGTGTATAAGGTATCATGGTTGCTAGTGTCTACCTGTGTCACTTTGTCCCCCAGACTCCAGCCTGGACTCAGCTTTGCTCGTGCCCTGGCTTCGCTGTCTGTACTTGGGGTTGGAGTTGCAGGGTGAAAGCTCCTTGTCCCTTGAGCCTGTCCCTGAGAGGCTCTTTTTAACATGAGCTTTCTGTTTGAGCTGACACACATCACTGGCCAGTTTGGAGCTGAGCATGCTGTGAAGACTGCTTTTTCTGCAGCCCTGTGCTTTTATCTGCTGCAGCAGAGAGAGATGAGAGAGTCAGAGAGAACCAGTTACACTCGCGGTCACAGCAGCAGCGAAAGCATCAAAACGTGGAAGAGAAAGGGCTCTCATTTGCTCACACACAGAGAAAAAAAAGAAATGGTAGAAGCCTCAATAAAAAAGATATTAATATGGAGAGCAGAGGATTTGACTCCTGAGGGTAGCACCTAATTAGAAATTATGTGCAACAAAGGAATATATCAAACGCAGAGAAACAAAGAGTGGCCTCTTTCACTTCTAGTTGCACAGAGGACAAAAGGGAGGGGGACAAGGGGAGCCTGACCTGTGTGCTGCTGAGCCGCTCAAAGCCTCGACTGGACAGCCTCTTCTTCCTCCTCTGGCTGTCTCCGCCCCTTTCTAGGTCCTCGGGCGACAAAGCAAGCCCCGCCCCCATCGACCTGCCAGTCAAAGCAAGGGAGAGGCATTCATTAGAGGAGGACAGTGGTAGTTTAAAAGAGAAAGAGGGGGTAGGACATCACTGGGGAAAACAGAGTTGAGTCACCTCACTGTGGGATCCAGTAAGTCTCCTTTCTCTGTCTGATGAACACAATGACATAAAAAAGAGACACGGACACCACACACTTGAAAAATGGGATCTAACGAGAAACCTGGGATTGTTTAAGGGCAGTGTGGCGTAAGAAGCCTTAACGCCGTGTCTGGGGAGTGTCTCTGCAGCCCTTGAAGCACTGCGATGCTTTGAAGGAGGCAGTAAATGGTTGGAAGGTATTGCATTTGTATGCAGCAGCTCTGTTGTTCTCAGTGAATATCACAGCTCTGTATTTGTGTTTCCATATAACCGTGGCACACTTTCCTCCCATACGCTCAACAGCATCACAGACAATGCCCTTGAATTTCCCTCTGGAAGCGTGCCCACAGACCACACCACCATGAGCCAGGGCGCGTCAAACAAAAGCTTACCTTAGCCTCTCCTGGTGTGCCTGTCTCAGCAATCACATTTACAGAGTAAGCAAGTATTTAAAGGACGTGTACAAAGATTTTTTACATACTTCATGTGAGTACTTTTGCATAGCACCACGTAAAACCTGGCGACGTTGTTTGAAATCAAATGAGCTGGAACCTATCTGTTTAGCTGACATGAAAACACATGAGAAAAACACACAGTTGGTATTGATTGATCTGAGTGTGTCAGCGTGCATTTGGAACAGATGAGCAGAGAAGGAAGCTGATTGTCGGGCAGTGGGACTGTCTGCCTGCTGACTGACAGGAGAGTGACAGAGGTGGCACTGGAGTGTGAGCTGTCCCTGTGAGGCACATCCCGCCACAGCTCGCCTTCCGCTGCTGACAAACACAATATGACAAAGTCCCTCCCCTTTGTGGGGGGCTGTTGGGGCTGAGCATCCAGTGACTAATTAAACAGAATTGATTAGCAGGGTTTCTGGCGAGCGTCACTTCTCTCCAGCCTTCCCCCCAATCAAAGCAGAGCCACAAAGGACTTCAGTGCTCTACCCACAGGAAAAACAGGCGTGCAGGAAAAACAAACAATGCCTGCGTAAACACTCATGTGCGCACAGCTGCATCCATTTCTAATTGCACAGATGCATCAGGCTTGAAGTTATCTCTTGCTCGAGCACTGCCACACACCCTCCCCGTGGTTCAAGCAATCTGAGGTAAGGAAGAAACTACCAAAGGCTGTTTTTACTCCACTGACCCACTGCCCTCCATCACAGTCCCCGAGCATCAGCGTCTTGTAGCGGCGTGAGAGGCAGGTGCAGCACGTGGTTTTACATAACCCTGCCATGTATTGCAACACGGGGCTAATCAGTCCCCAGATTCTTGTTTCCTGTTCAGATCAGAAGTGTCATGCCACCCTGTACAGCGCTGCACACACACACACATACACACACACACATCTTCAGAAACAAAAAGGCTAAAATTCTACTATAATACAGAAGGACTGCCGTGTTCTGTCCACCATGTTGCCCTCTTACTCTTCCTCCCCTGCATTATATTGTAGGGTCCTGGCTGCTACCCTTTCGTTTTGGGTGTCATTGTCACCCAGCATCAGCATCCCTGGTCTGACGGGGCTTGGCCAGGCAATGGGGGCAGGGTTACATGGGTGGAAGGTGACATGAGCAGAGGGTTAGCTTGGAACAATGTGGCCAGCTGCCCAGAAACCACAGTGAGAAAAGGAGGAATAAGAGAAGGTGGATGGAAAGAGAGAAGGGGGGGGTACTGCAGCTTGGCATGCAGCGCTCTAAGCCTTTCCAAACCCTGATGACAAGGCTAATCGAAGCCTGACGGAAACCTTTTGTCCCCTAAACCTTTTGGTTCATCAGTTTTGCCACCAAACAGTGATGATAACCGCAGTACTCAAGACGCTGGGTTAGGTTTGGATTTAAAATGTCATCAGTACATTTTGAGAAAATTTACGGAGCATTTTTCCTGAATAAAGTGCTATTCTTCACTTTCATCTCTCCTCTTCATTTTCATTCTGCTGTGATTACCTCTAATTATTTTCTGACATATTTGGACAATGAGTTCTGAATGTCAGCTTATCTCTGAGTGCCCGGACTGTCCGACCACCATGTTATCCTTTGGACCCCCCGGTGACCCCATTGGACTGTGGTGTGTCACATTCCTGCTGCTGGGACAGATTACAGGAGAATTCACAGTGCTCTAATTACATCCTCTGCCTGTCATCCCCCGAGCCAGCAGTCAGCTCCCCCTGCATCATGGCACGGCTAAGCCAAACATGCACCACTGTAATGCCACTGAGGTTTAATATTAGCTGTTACAGACCAGCACAGACACGTGTGGTCTGAGTATCAAGCACACATAAATATTCTCTACCAACAGAGATATACAAAGTGACACTGTGTATGCTGTTATACCATTAATGCCAGCACTGATTCAATTAGAAGGGGACTCAAGAGGACTTTCTTGAATGGTTCAGCTGTGTTCTCCCGTTTCCTGTTTATGCCAATGAGAGGCAGTCCCTGTATGCCAGTGATACAAAGGGGCTTATCAGGCAAGACTGGACCAAAGCCAGCCAGCGGAGATTAGCTGAGCGGTACTCACTTGACTTTTCTTTGGCCCTCAGAGGAGGACACTGGACCTGTGGTGAGGGTGGGTTTCCGCTTCCTTGGCCGCCCTGGTCCTCGTCGTGCTGGGCTTCGAGGTGTTTCCTCCTTCCTGCATGCACAAACAGATCAGGTCAACACACATGCAGACAGAGACGCTACACATTTCTTTCAAACAGTGTTCCAGGAAAACAGTGTTCTCATCTGTCCGGCTCTGAACTGTCTGACTAAAAAGTGTCCCTGTGGTTAAGATGAAAGAGGTCAGGGTCAGACTCACTGATGGTCAGTCTTCCTCTGAAGTTTGGCTAGCTCCTTTTGCTTCTCTTTGTAGCAGCGTTGCAACTCAGCCAACTTTACACGCATCGCAAGCTCAGATCCATCCATCGTTTCCATGGTCCCTTTAGCTTGACACACCTGAAACATGTTCTTTTGGTTATTTTTTGATCATTTAAATTTAAGTTTAAGTTAGCTCAGAGTAACACGGGGCACATATAGTTACCGGTTCATTGCGAGGTGTCCAGCTGCATTTCCTGCGTAAATTGAGGATCCTGCGGGCTGGGAAATGTCGACCTGAGCTTGCTCCGCTGCCGTCCTGCGTTCCCATCTCTATTGCACGCGCTGTGGCCAGGGTAGCCAGGCTCTGGAGGTCAAACATCAGCATCTCGTCTCCTGTTACAGAGCAACAGAAATGAAACATTGATTTGTTTCATTTTATGTTTATGCATGCTCAGTTTAGAAGGTATCACGAATATGAGAAATTTGAATGTGCTTGTGAACATCATGATCAACACTCAAGCCTGCACTTGCACCTATTGTTGAGAACTGTTATTATTTGTTTCATAATGTTGACAAACAGGTATCTCAGGAACTTTGGCATGCTAAGCTGGCATTAGGAGATGATGTATGTTGTTTTCAGGGTCCTATCAATGTGGACTCAGCAGATGCTGCTTTGTCATCAGCCATCTGGATCAAGCTCTGGGTGAACGTCCCTGTCTGCCTGGAGCACTGACTGAAGAGATGGGCCTACAGGCTGAACATAAGAACCAAACTTCATCTCAGAGACAAAGTAAAGCAGTTTTTATCACCGTCACGCTGCCCTTAGACGGATTCTTTTCTCTTGTTTAGCACTTGTTTTGGTTAAGACCATTGTTGTGATTTGATATGAGACACTTCCCTGGGCTGTCAACAGGATCACATCACAAAGCCAACATCACTGACTCTGAAATCAGTTGATGATACCCTTTTTATAGAAACCTCTTTTGGGAGCAGTTAAATGCATTAGGATGCTGTGGTAAACACAAAACATCCTTTTTCATGAATAAAAAACTACGGAGAAAAAACACATGGCGCTTTGAAAAACAAGGGAGCTTTTAAAGGCACTTAAAAACAATGGGGTCTAATTAGCCAGGCAATGCTCCAGGGTGCTGAAAACATCGACTGTTTTTGCGATTACACACAAACTTTCAGAAATGTGTGTGTGTGTGAGAGGGAGAGAGAAGTCAATTGGTGTGTGTTTCCTTTTTGTTGGATTGAGTGTATTTGCAACTGTGTGTGTTTTATGTGTGTGCATTTTAGCACGTGTGTGGATCAAACAGTGGCAGGATGGAGAGACAGTGAGACAGCTCCCAAAGGAAAGCTGGAAGGGAAGAGAGGGGGGGCCAGAAAGGGAGGCGCACACCCCTCACTAGCAGTTCAGCCCTGTCCTCCTGCTTCTTCTCCCTCTCCTGAGGCCTCCGCATCGTTAGAACAGCCTTTTAGAAAATAAAAGTGCCTTTAACACACCAAAGAAGAGAAACGGCAAGCAGGCTTGCAGACAGCTCCTCTGGGGACGTGTTAGAATTCACCAGAGGCCTTCGAGACCAGCAGGAAGAGAGGAGGATCTTGGAGGGAACACAGAGCGACAGAGGCTAGGCCTGAGGGGGGAGTGGGAGTTTGTCTCAGTGGACAAAAGGAAAAAGAGGGTAAACTAGTGGAGAGACGTGCAGTGAGTGTGTCTCAGTACGCATGTTAATGTCGATGAATGATGGGAGTGCCGCTGTCCCTCACCCTGGCTTTTCCCACAGGTGCGCTTTTGCTCTTGTAGCTCCAGATCAGCCAGCTCACTGAGAAGCTCCATACCCTGGTGGGGGTTAGGTGGTGATGGCGCGGCCAAGGGTGCACTGAAAGGAAACAAGGGGAAGGGGGGTACGTCTGTGCAGAATGCTGCAGCGATAAGCAGCTCCAGACTCCAGTAGCAGGGCACATGAGGTCTGTGGGGCTCCGAAACAGTCGTCTGACTTGGGCTTATCGGAGCAGAAGTAGGAGCAGGAGAAAGACACACAAAATCCACTGAGGCATCATCAGGGCACGTCTGCTTCTCCTGCTGCTGCTTGCTGTCCTTTGCTTCCTCCTGGGCTGGAGGGGTAACAGGGGACGCGGGGTCAAGCTCAATGATGTTAGGCAGCTCCGGCTCCTTCTCTCCAGGCATTGTGACCTTTTGAGCAGGCTCCACCTGGCTCTCCTCACCCACTGCCTCATCATCATCTTCCTCCTCTAAGGTGATGACAGCCTCTGGCCTTTCAAGCTCCTCTGTTGAGAGGGAGACTGGACAAGAAGCAGCCTCACACACCGGGCTCTCAGCAGGGGGGCAAATCAGGACCTCTTCCTCAGCAGGCCCCTGATCCTCCACCTCCTTCTCCCCCGGCACATAGCTGGCTGCTGTTACCACTGCTACCTCAGCCTCCTCCCTCTGTCCCAGAACTCCATCACCAACTCTGTCCTCCACTTCTTGTTCCACTTCCTTGGGTGGGAGCGGCTCTGGGAGGGGCCTGACCATCGCTTGGCATTCTAGTCTCTCCCCGAGGTTGGAAAGGGATTGGGGAGCATGCTCAGCAGGCTCCACTTGGACAGCTTCCAGGTCAGCTGGCTCAGCCAGTCGAACATCCTGAGGGGAGGGTCCACTTCTGTAGGCCATGGACAGAGCAGGGTAGGTATATCCAGGAGGCAAATCTGGAAAAAACAAATAAAGATCATGGAATCACTGATCGTCAATACTGGATAAGCCATCCTCATACATTCTCTCTTCAAATATCTTCCAAACCTATTTCTATTCTTTTATTTTATCTTTATTTAAATCTGTTTTGAGTGAGAGGTTTTTGATGGTAATAAAGCAAAGAGGTGCATAATGAACGAAAGGTCCTTAGAGTGGAAGACGAGGCAGGCTTCTATAAAATATCATCAAAATCAATCACAGACAGAAAGAAAGGCTCAGCAAGCCTCTTCTTTGCACTGAAGGTTAAGCAGCATTCGATTATTAAAAGAAAAGAAAATCATCAGTTTAAGTGTTTTTTTTTCACTAGATTATTAATGTGAAGTCACCTTTTCAATCAAAAGTTAAAATATTAAGATCAAATTGCCTGACCCATCAAAAAATAGCCAGAGAATGCTAATTTTTTGATGATGTTTATTGACCCCCTTAGCAAAATCTACAAAAAAATATTGCTCCACCGTTTTATTTATGATGTGTTTTTTGTGTCATATTTGGCCATTTTTTTAGTAAATATAATTATTCTTACAATGCAGAAAAATACAATATAAATATTATTCTTAATACAACTTCTTGAAAATGAGCAATGAGACAGAGTGTGTGGATAATTTCCTAACTCAACTCTCAACTCAACTCAAACTTTATTTATAGAGCACATTAAAACAACCTCAGTTGACCAAAGTGCTGTACAAACATAAAGCAACACAAAATGATAAAAAAGACCATATACATAAACACATATCTGTATTAAAATGCAGTAAAATATATTAAAATTAAAATACATTAAAATGCATTAAAATACATGCGAATATAAAAATAAAATGGAAACTTAATAAAACATTCTCAAAGTGACCACTCAGCTTTGATTAAAAGCCAGGGAAAAGAGATAGGACTTTAAGAATGATTTAAAAACCTCAACAGAGCTAGCAGAGCGGATATGCTCGGGCAGGTTGTTCCTAAGAGTTGCCATTCTGAAAAGAGTCGAAATATCAGCTGCATGTGGTGAAATGAAAATCCTCAAAGGGGAAGAATTCATTTTTTTAACAATTAAATTCAAGCAGGTTTTTAACAAAATATTTATCTTGTTGATGAGATAAAGGTCTCAACACCATGTATCTAATATAATATGTTTGAAAATAAAGGGTTAAGGATTTGTGAGGACCTTGAACTGTTTTTGAGCATTTAAACTCATTTGAATTTCTTGCACAGGTGTAAATGATGGTATCATCAGCACAGAGGTGTAATTTTCCTCTAATGTCCTTTACTAAGGTCACTTACAGAAATAGCCCTCATGCTGTTACTTTCTAAATCATTTTTTTAATTCTTATTCATTATGCCCACTCTTGGGAACTGAGGTCAAAAGATGCACAAAAAAAGAGAAAGAGGAGAGCTAGCGGTAGAGGAGCAGAGCACCACATGTAGCCTTGTGGAACAGTGTTTCTGAAGTGGGCCAGGCCTTTGGTTTATCAGAGCACCTGACACAATTTCTCTGGTACTGAGTGGCCGTTAGCCAGACATTAATGATGATGAAGCGAGCGCGAGGCCTGTGGAGGTGGGAGAAAGGCGAGGGATGCTGTTGAGGTGTTTCTCAGTCACCGAAACGTGTTAGGAAAGCTCAGCTCAGCAAGCCTCCATTTGATTTGTTCAGTCAAGCAGGAGCTTGCCAGCATTATAAAACACATTATCAGCAGCAGAAATACGATCATTAGCAGAGTTATTAACATCAGGTACAGAATTCACTTTCATGCCATAACCCTGAATTACTTTCCATCATATAGCAGTTAGAAAATACTCTTACCGGGCTCCAGAGACTCGGGGTAGTCCTGTGGGGGCTGTCCTTCCACCCTCTTGTCCAGGGCTTCATTCCCTTTGGGTATCTGTGGTGGTGCAGGGCTGATAACAGGTGAGTGAGGGGCTGCTGCAGCTGGGCTGGGAGCAGGGCAGGGTGTAGAGGGAGTGCTTTTAGGATGCGGTCGTAGCGAGGGAGACTGGCAGCAAGGGGACAGGTGAGCAGTGCAAGCCCCAGGAGGGGAGGGGTTCTTCTGAGGTGGATTATAAGAGTAGGGCTTGGCAGGTTTTGGCGTTCTGGGTTCGGAAATCAGTTCTTCTAACTCAACTGAGGGCTCATCCGGCCTCTTCTGCATCTATTGCAATAAAAAAGAAAACTATTATGTTATTGTTATGTTTATAAAGGGAGTACATTTCTTTATTGGCTTTGCACTTATCAATTCTTTGCAAATTTCACATTGACTACAAGCTGCAACCTATATTCAGTGACTCACTTCATCCTTGTGAGAAAATCAGCATATCCCAGAAAAGGGAGTTAAAAATAGACTAAATGGTAATGTGAGGATTTTAGCCGACTCATGCATCACATGACTTTACTTGATTCTTACTGTCTTATTTAGCTAGAAATAAAGAGATCTCCTTTAATCAAACTCTGCATCACATTAAGATGGATATTCTTCCACTAATGCAGTCACCTGGGAGTTGTGGGTTGTATGATGCTGCATGTCCATGCCATGTGCAGCTCTGTGCTGCTGCTGCTGCTGCTGTTGCTGCTGCTGGGTTTGAGACTGTGGTTGTGGTTGCTGTGACTGGTGGCTCTGGTGCTGATGTTGATGCTGATGCTGGAGCTGTTGGTGCTGCTGGAGAGCATACAGCTCCTGTTGCCGTAGAAACTGGGATCGGGAGTACACAGCAGGATGCTGCATGTGGGAGGGTGGGCCCCGGGCACCATACACAGGGGGCCAGAGCCCAGGCTGCTCCATCACATCTGATGAGAAGAAGGAGAAAGGATATAACATAAGGAGCTACCTTAGAAGAGACAGACACTGATTCACATGCACACACAAGAACAGCATTCACAACACTACAATACAGCAGTGTTTCCATATCGCTCATTATCTGCCTCCCACACACCCATTTCAAAACATTTAAACCATTATGGATCATTTAAAAACCATTCTGCTCACATTTTACAGCAAAGACAGAGACAAATCTTTTCAGAATTATTTTTGAATTCACAGAACAACATCTCCCCAGGCACAGCAATCCCACACTCTCCTCCTTCCTGAAAAGAAAGCCGTTTCTTTTAAGAAGTGTCTGGAGAATTTGCTGGAATGCTGGAAAAATTCATGACAGTGATGAAATGTGAACAGATGATGGTCGAAAGTTGACCAGAGGTCAGAACATTGGGCTGGAAATGCACTCAGTGCAAAAGTCCCACCTGCTCAGCCAAACCACAGAAAATGCTCTATAAAAGGACCCAACAGGAGGCGAAGTTCCCATGCCTGTGGGCGGACACCCCTTCTCATCATGGGGCTTTAGGAGCGTTACAACTTCATGTGGGTGCTTCCACAGGTCCCGTTTGGAAAGTGGTGGGCCTGCACTATAGGAACTCTATTCTCTCACCCCGACTCGCCCTTCCATCCCCGTTCTCATAGACACAATAAAAATCCTTGTTCTGAGACATAAAATTGGATACGCAAATGTTTCCTGTGGGAAAGCTTTTGCGGATGCATTTCCTCCCTCGGCTGAAACTCCTGTGGAGCACAGAAGGAAATGTACTGTTGAAGATTGTGAGCTAATTAAATGTCACAGCCTGTTCACTGAATATTTCTACAAAGAGTTTGAGAAGTGATCTTTCCTTCACCCTAACACTTTCCTACCTTTACTCTATGTATGCATGAGTGTTAGGGGGAGCATGTACAGCGTGAAGGTCTACTCTTGCCCCCAGATAGCTTAAATCTACTGAAGCTCAGCTGGTGATTTGAATGATGACTCTATGAATGTTCATCTGTTTTGTGTGAACAATGACTGAGTCCATTAAAAGACAGTGGTAGGTAAACTGTTGCAGTATGATAATGTATTTTTAACCTATAGATGTGAATGCTCGTGTGGCAGATTGAGGTTTGAGGTGCTGAGCACACAGAATTTGCTTTACAGAGGGGAGATTTCTAGGTTGTGGCATACCCAAATGATGAGTTGCAGGATGTGCTGGAGGTTCAGAGGGCAGAACCACCAGCTGGGCAGAGGGGTCCTGAGGCAGAGGCAGAACTGGCTGCAGAGGGCCTGACATGGCCGCAGAGAAACCTGGGGGAAGGTTCTGGTGCAGGGCTGTGTGACCAATACCTGCTATAGAAACAAGACATGAGATAAGATTTGCTGTGGTCAGACAAAATCCAGTACAGCAGTTTTCTTATATGGGTCATACTTGGAAATATGCAGTTAAAAGCACCACTAAAGTCTAAAACATTTTGCACAGTGAAAATATTTGTTTCTGAAACATAATGTTTCATCTTCTGAATCCTACTCATGAATATGAGATGGTTCAGGGTTCTGAACACTTTTAAATTAATCAAACTTAATCAAAATCAAATCAAAATAATCAAACTTTGTGTTTGACCTTTTATTCCAGCAGTGTTAAGACAAGGCTCCTTTAGGACTTTAGAAATCAATAAAATCATGAAGTTTCAGCCTAACACATTTCCAAGACTATAAGTATTTTCCTACCATAAGAGTGCCCTGTCATCCAGAGGGATGGGCTTCCAGTTCTTGGCATCCAGTGATGGTGAGCTGAATGTGCAGCTGGATCTCCTAATTGACCAGACTGGAGGGATGCTCCGCCTGGGACCATGAGATGAGAGGTCAGGTCTCCATGACAACTGTTGGAGGGATGGATTCTTGCAAACTCGACCCTTTCTTTGTTATCCCTGGAATCAAAATGAGGCGAAGGTCAGGAAAAGAAATTGATTAATACTGGGTTTTAAACTGGGGGTTTGCTATCTCTTACCTGATATATGCATCCCTCTCTCTGTCCAAACAGGTCAAACCTATCTGCTCCCCACTCATCCTCTTCCTCTCCTCTTCAGTGGTGGGGTCTGAGGGGTACATGGAGCGGGGAAGTCCTGTGAGACAAAGAATAGCTTCATCATTACCTTTCATTCTTGTGTCATATAGTGAGGAACTATTCTGAAGGCCCTCACCCTTAATCTGACACCACAATGATCCACTACAGGCTTTCTGCACTAATTTTGTACTTACTTCCTTTTTACTTTTACAATATTTCTGAATTTCCATCCCGTGCGTAATCTAGGTATCTTAAACACATTTTAATAAACTCAAAGACAGTGGTAATGGTGTGGGGGCACAATGCAGCCAACCATACAGAAAGTCATATTCAAAGCTTCAAGAGACTTAAGACTTAAGAGACTTGAGACTTAAGAACTCCATTCACCAAAAAGTAAAGGTTTTCTCATTACTGTATAAAATATTTCAGCTCTTCTCTTTTTCCTCCCTGTTCTGTTGATTATGTCCCCATTTTCGCTGTCAGAGTCTGGTCACTAAAAGATAACAGACGAGATAAAAACCTGATCCCTGTTCCCTGCAACTCTGTTCATGAGGCTGTGACCTCGTCTTCTTACCTTTTACTGAGGGGTGCACCCTGCCCTGACGGTTGTTGGAATGACTGTCTGCTGAACGGCAGGGTGGCTCCCTTTGTCTGGCCACCGCCACTGCAATTCCCACTGGTGGCTGTCGCACCTCGCTCTCTCCGTGACCCGTTTCCCCCATATCCCTGCTCCGCCCGCTGTAATCCGGACGCTCATTTTCGTTGGGAGGCCCCTTCCTTGAAGGTAGGGTCTGTTTGTTGACCTGCAATGCGCAGCTCCCACCAGTAGGACCTGATTTGAGGTTTCCCAGCCCTCCAAAAGGGCTCTTCTGGGAGAGGAGCAATGGCTGTTGCTGGTTGCTGTACTTAAGTAAGCTTTTCATGGCACTGTTCTCCCCCTGATTTGGACCCTGGGGCTCTTGTTGCTGCTGTGGTTGCTGCTGTTGCTGACTGAGGGGAGGAACAGGGGGAGGTTGTGGAGGAGGCAAGCTCATTCCCGGCTGCTGCTGCTGCTGTTGTTGTTGTTGCTGCTGCTGTTGCTGGGAGTGCCCTCCAGTGTTTCCTAACTCCATGTAGGACTTCCTTTGCTCCTCCTCAGGTTGTGGCATGTGGTTTGGAGGTCTCATAGCCCAGGGTGGCACTGGGGGCTGCTGGTGGTGCTGTTGCCCACTGCTGTTGTTGTAGCCATACGGAGACATGTCCATCTTTCTTTTCAACTCCTGACTAGTCACTTGGTTTAGCTCAGCAGGAGAAGGAGCATCTTGGCCAGGTCGGCCATGCTGCTGGTGGCGTATCCTGGCTACCTTTTGGCCATCTCTCTGTAAGGAGCAGCTGACCCCAGGGCTAGGGCCATGGGATGCTCCGGTCCCACCATGCTGACTCATGCCTTTATTTCCAAGTGGAGAGGAGTTTGGTGGGGGACCTGGATGGGAACAGTCTCTGTAGGGTGAGGTGTTAACAGAATGAGGGACAGAGTGTCCAGCTTTTGGCCCCTGAGGCACTGAGGACCTGAACACATCCAGATCCACGCCAGTATTGATACACTCGGCGCTTCGAGATCGTGTAACGTGATGTTGCTGTTGGGGGTGTTGAGGCTGTAGTTGGGGAGGTGGAGGAAGCTGTGAGGGCTGAAGGTGTTGATGATGGGATTGCATCCAGTCTGGTGCCTTCTCAGTCTCTCTGTATGGATGCTGCTGTTGTTGCTGTTGTTGTTGTTGCTGATGTTGTTGCTGTTGTTGTTGCTGTTTTCTGTGCCAACTACCGTGATGCCCACCACCTCCATTTTTTTCTATTACCTTGTCCTTTGCATTTCCACCTCCCCCTCCCACTCCCACACCCTGGCAGTCAGGGTTACCAAGCTGGAATGGCCCGCTGGATTTGTCTCCGAGGTCTGCCACCGATGGTACAAATGTAGGCCCTGTGACTTTACCTTCTCTCACCACATTGGCAGGCCCCCTCTCATGTGAAGCAGGGTTGGTAAGAGGAGCAGGAGGAGGTGGGCAGAAGAAGTCTGGGTGGTGGTGTGTGTGGTGGGCATGATGTGGGTGGTGTGGATGACTGGGGTGGAGCTGGAGGCAGTGGAAGCCACCTGGGTGAGGATGTGTATGGGGGTGAGAGTGAGAATGTGGATGAGGGTGTGCCCCTCCTGCAGGGGAGCCCATATGCAAGGGCGGAGGTACAGAATAGGATAGAGAATGGTGAAGTGGTGCCTGACCCCTTTCTAGACAGTCTGATGGTTGTTCGCTGATCCTCATCTCCCTGCTTACTCCCTCCTTGGTACAACGACTACTGCCACTAGACCCCATATGTCTGCTCTGGCTGCTACCTCCACCCCCCATAGCCCCAAGGGCTGTGCCCTCTCCACCACAGCTGGACATGGAGGCCTTGGCCCCCGCTCCAGCC
Organism: Labroides dimidiatus; assembly: GCA_030710495.1. Lineage (NCBI taxonomy): Eukaryota > Metazoa > Chordata > Actinopteri > Labriformes > Labridae > Labroides > Labroides dimidiatus. The sequence continues at coordinate 2,934,113 of CM061163.1, forward strand.
CCTGCATCTCCATTTTGCGTCTTGCCATTGTGTAGGCAGGCACTGAGGGGCTTTCCCATAGTCTGAGGGTGCTCCTTGCTGTATTCCATTGTAAGCGACGTCTTGTGTCTATCCATTGCCCTACTGTTGACCTCCTCCAGGGGTAGTGGGTGCTGTGGATAGTGGGGATGCTGTTGATGTGGATGGGAATGGTGGTGGTGGTGGTGATGGTGGTGTGTGGGCTGGGGTGGCTGGTGGCTGTGGTGCTGTTGGTGCTGCTGCCTTTCCTTTGCATCTTGTTTGCTGCTGGACCTCTCCTTGTCCTTGACTGGCCCCACTCCTCTCTCCACTGACCCCTCCTTGAGACCCTTATGTAGACCTGTCCCCACCCCTGGATCTCTTTCTCTGCTGCAGGACCCCTGAGAGTGCCCCGAGCTTGCCCTGGACATAGGTGGTAGACTGTGATTGGCTGAGATGAGGGGTGGCTGGGACGGCAGGCTTCGAAGATAGAAATTCTCTGATGTAGGGAAAAAAGAAAGGCAGGTCAGAGCAAATGTGTCAGTCAACAAAAAGAAAAGGCAAATGTCCTATTTCTGTCTGATTAAACTCCAATCATCACATGACTCACCTTTTTGGGTGTCATAGAAACGGTGCTGACCGTAAAGAACTCCACTGTTGGCATGGTGATCTAAGTGGCTCATTGGAAGGAAAGTGTGGGCCAAACTCCCTGAGAATCGAGGATACCCTGGAGCTGCTGAGATGGATAGCAGAGAGAAACAGAGAGGACTGATAAGACAGGACAATAACCACTAAGAAGCAGTTATTCAGACTAACCCTGCATAATCCTTCAGGTCCAATGCAGCTGGTGGTGTTCATACGCAAATAAGAACTGGCTCCGCCTGTCATGTTTGCCTTTCCTGCTTGAGTTAAGAATGCAAACAATACCAGACAAGCCTGGGGATTGCTGTAATGTATGAAATTTGTCTTCGAAACATATGGCTCTCTACTCATAACTGGCAGTGGCACCTCTATCCATCTGAATGGAGTGATAAGGATGGATTTAAATCTTGTTTACCATGAAGATTGAGCTGTGAGGCTGACCTTGACTGACCCACATCAGGGGTAAAAGGTCATATGGATGTAGGGGCTGTAAGCCAGTACACCTGGGCCTATTTCACCAAGCCCATCTGGAGAACATTTACACCAAAACCAAACACTAAACTCATTTTATGTGGGACATTACAAAAAAATATCACAAAGGACTCTGAAGGTGGAGGGCGGAGAGAGAACATGGACTAAGATGAAAGCCAAACGCAATATTAGGACAAAGAAACAGCATCACTATGACAACCCACTTCTTGTGCAAGTGGCTGATTACAACATCAAAACAAATTAATCAGAATTAGACGATCTCTAGCTCTCATACGATGCACTTAATTATTCAATGTGGTTGCAAGAAAGGGATTTAGGAGAAAAACGAAAGAACTGGATGCACAAATAGGGCAGCATAGGTGTATAATCAAATTTGAGCTGTATACTCTCTACTGACCATCTTACATAATGCGATATTTAAAAAACATGATAATTGTTATGATTAGGCTTGTACCTGCCACACCTACTCTTCATGTGTCTACACTGAATAAACAAGGAAGAGAAAATCAACATGTAAGCACGGACATAATGAGTGAACTGATGTCAGTGAAGAAAGTGAATAGGAGATGGAAAAGGTAAAAGAAAACCAGTTTTTCTTTTGATGCAGGTGACTGTGATCAAAATAGAAGTCTCCTGTCCAGCAGCACAGCGTGTAAGAATCCCAACCACCTCTGAGTCATCAACAGAGTCCAGGTGGTTCACGTCTCCTTTTCTCTGCTTTTGCACCTGTCTCACCCTCCAGCCTCACGTTCAAACACAGCTCGCAGACGGAGTGAGGGAAGAAGGAGGGGGATAAAGAGAGCAAAACATGGCTCTACAAGCTAAATGAAAGACAGCCGTATTTGTGTTGGCGAGCGTGCGACCTTATCCACGAAAGCACAGATGCAATTCATTTGGCCTTGTGTGTGTGTGTGTGTGTATGTGTGTGTGTTCGCCTGCACAGCACTGTGGTTTTAACAGGAGCTCAGTGGGGACTATCTCACTTTCCACCGTCAGGACAATGAGGTCGGGTCTGTGGGCTGGGTTTGACTGTAAACTGGTTCTGTGAGCTGGTTCTGTGGAGTGAGGTGTGTTGTGGTGGGCTTAATGACCCTGTCTCAGAGCAGCCTCTCCATGCTCCCCCCCTTCATTAAGGAAATGCACAGAAAGGGCAAACAGTCCAAAAACACATGAGGTGTTTCTTTCTGAGGGAGGGCAGTGTGCTGATAAGTACATACCCTCACTTTTTCTTTGTTTCACCTGCTTTTCTACCTCTCTCCTGCTCTTCTCTGTTTTATTGTCTGCGTGTCTTTCTATGCTGTCATGATTAATAAGCACACATTTATGCCAATTCATCTACAGTGGAAGGAGGGGGTTTCTTTGTTAAGACGTTTTCTCTGATTCTGTGAGGGAGAAAAGCACCGAGCTGTTTGGCAGTCTTTACCAAAGCTGGTGGAGGGGCTTTTTTTTTTCTGCGGCAGTATGTTGTTTGTGAGCGTGACGATTGACGGCGTAATCCCTTTTCACAGCGTGGTCTGGCTGTGCCCGATAATGCCAGCCCGCTCAGTTTCAGCATGCCCTCCATTGGGGCGGCAAGAGGGGGACTGCTGGGCACGGCAGAGCCCATTCAGCCATTAATCTGGCTGGGACAAGGGAGGCTGCTGCCGCTGCTCCTGCTGCAGGCGACGTGAGCAGGGTCTTAGTGCAGTCTGCTGACTGCACAGCAGCCTCACTCTCTTTTGCTCCTTCCACACACTCACACACACATAAACAACTCCGCATTGGCAAGTGAATGGCAGAGGGGAGTTCACAGCACATGCCCTCCTTTCCACAGGCGGAGCAGGGGCGAGAGGCAGAACAAACAGAGCCGCATCCCAGGGAGGGATTTCTAGAAGTTCTGGAGGTATTTCTCACAGCATGGTGAGTTAAGAGAAACAGGCCGACAGGGAGGACAAAGAGGGGGGCTGGATATAGAACAGCACCTCGAGGCAGTGCAGAATTAAGCCTGCTGAATTAAAAGCAGATGACAGTCTCAGAACCATTCCTCCGTATCCGCTCCAAAACCTGCTCTGAAGACACCGGCATGTCCAATCGCAAATGAGAGTCTCTTTAATTTTCAAATCAAAATAAAATAAACTCAGAAGTAAGGATTGTTTCCAGAGAGATATCTGTAACATTTCAGAGACAGAGGGACAGAGAAAGAGAGAGAGCACAGCAGAGGACGAGCAAGAGGGGAGGAGGAGCAGGTTTAGCTGCCTGTCAGGTCCACTAATTGAGAAAAAGTGACAGAACCATCAAGACACAGAGGAGGGGGAGGAGGAGGTGGGGGAGGGGTTTGGCGGAGGGGCAGTGCTGTGCTGGATCTCTTTAGGTTTGACTAATTGAAAGGAAGGGATGCAGGCTGGCACGAGAGGCAGAGAGAGGGAGAGAGAATGAAAGAGGCAGGAGTACGGAGGAGAGGAGAGGAGAGGAGAGGTGGGGTGCTGTTTAAATCCCACCAAAGGAAAAGCTAGCAACTGCTAACAGAAGAAAAGATGGACAACTGAAGATAGGCTTGGAAAGGCATATCAAACAGGAGTGGATTAGACAGGTGTGTGTAGGCAGTCATTTATGTGTGTGTGTGTCTATATGTGTTGACAGAAATATGAGAGTGCGATTGTTTTTGGCATAACCTAAGAAGTCATTTGGATTTCAGCCAGCTGGCCTCAGGCCTGTGAGGAGGTTTTTTATGGTCCATTTTTCTTTTCTAATTTTTCCGCTCAGTCGATTCAGAGAGGTTCATTCAGATGGCTCCAAACAAAAATAAATCACCTGAACGCTCAAAGGGCCTAATCCATTTCACCAAGTGTTATGAAGAACATTTTACATTACATTTATTAAAACAGTCACTACACTGCCTCAGTCCCTGCCTTATTCTCTCTCTCTCTCTCTTTGTCAGAGAGGGCAGAGCTCCCCTTATAGAGTAAACAGACTGGCCCGTGTGTGGTCGACACAGTGGCTCTTATGTTCTGTTTACACGAAAACGGTTTTAGGATGAAATACAAAAGTATTGTTGCATCTCGGCCTCTTGTTTACACAGAAATGGTGTTACAGCTGACCTAAAATGATACTTTTTTAAACGCCCTAAACAGCAAGCCGGAGTTTTCAGTGGAAACGCTGACGTCACTCTTCGTTTTTCATGTGCGCATTCCACTTTAGTTGTGGGAACTTGCACGAACTGGACAACAACAACAACAGTTCAATGGAGGACTTATCATGTTGTGCTTGTGCTGCTGAAACTGCTGACTGCCTTTCAACTAAATGTGCATCTGTTGAACCACTTCTGTACTCAGATTAGACTCATTCAATATACACACCAGATGATCAGCCCATGTCTTCTTTGGCAGAGGGTTACCAAAAGACTTTCCAGTGATATCGCCACCTACAGGTGTGTTATGTACACTACAGCTTTTCCAGTCCCTCAGTGTTTCCATTTTAACACAGACAATCAGTCTGAAGCCCTGTTTACATGACAACGTTTTACTGCGTTTCACTTGTAAATGCAAAAAAAAGCAAGGAAAAAAATCTGTATTTACACAGAAGCACTAAGGGACTGGAAACACTGTAGTATGCATGCCAGGCCTGTAGGTGGCAGCACATAAAAAAGAGAGCCATGAAAAACTTTTTAAATCCTTGCTCCCCTCTGTCACCATGAAGGCTACTAACAGTTTAATTTTTGTCACCAAATGCAAATATGTCAGTGTTTGTACGACAGCATACTGTCTGCTTTCTTTCCTCAAAACATGACATGTTCAAACAAGACTTTACAACACCAAATTTACTCACTCTCTGCCAAATTCATCCTGATCCAAAGGAGCATTCTCCCCCTGTTATGTGGAAACGGTATTATTCCGTTAATGTGTCACTCAGCTAACGGTTTGTTGCACAGGCTCTCAGTTGATATGTGGTCTGTATGCATGACTTGCCCTCACTCTCAAAGCCAGTCTTTGCTGATGCAAACTAAGTTGCACCTATTTCTATCAGAAGTGCTTTCTGTTTCAGGTGGGACAAAATACTGTCACAGATGTATTTCCTCATCCTACACTCTGTGATTTGATTATTGACAAACCAAGGCTAAATATTAGAACCTTAATTAATAAAAAATGTGAATTTACAATTTATTTGTGAATAAGAGTAAAATGAATAGCACTTAATTAATTGGCCAAAGAAGAAGAATTTGACAGCTGCATAATACAAGAAGAAGAAGATTGTGTGATGTCTTCTGCTTCCAAAACCAAAAAAGAAAAGAGAGACAAAGAGATATTCCTTATTTTTATTCTGACATGAGAGTTAAGATGAAGGATGCAACCAAGTCTAGAGAGGGAGTTTCACTAACCTACATTAGACTTCACATACAGTGTAGTCCAACATGACATTGTACAGACACCATTTAAGTGACGAGTGGAAAAATTTTAGGACCCGAGCCCGAGAATTGGGGCGAAGGATAATTATTCTTTGTTCCCGCACCTTTAGACCAAAAGGCAACATCTGTTAGAGAAACATTAAGCCTATGCGGAAGAGAATCCACTAGAAGCTGGCTGCAGAAAGACCAAAAGTCTTTCGACCTACTTTAAATCACATTTGAAAAACAAAAAACAAAATGTCTTGGTAGGGATTTGGCTTGGTCTAAAAGAGGTAAATATTCATTTTTACATAGTTTCAGGATAATCCAAACCAAGAGGCACCTGTAGAAATCTAGTGATCAGACATTCAAATGTCTCTGACTTGGTTTTGATTTCCAGAAAGTTTGTTCTATAAATCTGACCAGATGTTTATTAATGGATATTGGTATAATCTGAATAGGCCAAAACTGGATCTGGGCTGGAGGCCCAAACAAGTCCAAAGTGACTAATGAGATTATCATTTCACATCAACAAATGGTGGCTTTTGGGGCTTTGTGAAAGATTAAGAGACAAAGATAAATTGCACTGTGACAGGTGACAGGTATGTGCTGGAGAAATGAGCATCAAAAAACAATCCCTGAATGCACAATTTGTATGCAGCCCCTTTAAAAATGCTCTCAGAAAAACAAAAAGAAAGAAAACCCAGTGAAAGTCTTTACGGTTACAAGTTACACACTAATGCGCTGACACATACACGCGCTGTTCAGTGCCTGCTCTGCTGCATGGAGGGTATCTGCTGACACCCGGAGAGAGCAAGCCAGAGTCTGGGTAATTGTGCCGCTCATTTTGATGACTTGCTTTTTATGCAAAACAGGAAAAAGACAATATGCAATTATCTTGAGGAGGGAACAGCTGAATGTGGTTGATGAACAGTCTGGATTCAATCATGCTCTTAGTGCGTTATATGCAATTAAACTGCAATAGAGATAATGGCCTCCATTGCCAACTGAGTAATAATCCCAGTCATAATCACCTCCATTACTTTTATTAGGCTTGGCATTATCATCATCACTCTTATTAATATTATTCTACTTTTCCACAAGAAGAAAATCTTTGACAATGACACCCTGAAACTATGAGGTGAAAGAGTGTTGAAAGATTTGTGATTGGAAAAATATTATATATATATATATATATATATATATATATATATATATATATATATATATATATATATATATATATATATATATATATATATATACTCACATCACCCCTCTCTGTCATATATATATACATATATACATATAATACTCAAGTTAATTTTCATTCTGATTTATCTTTGTCTTCTTGTTTATTTAAAAATTCTTGATTGTACCTTGTCTCCCCTTCAGATGCCCCCTGACTCAACCTCTGAAAAGCAAAGTGCAAGTCAGGACAGGGGGAAGGAGTTGTGGGGTGTCCAATGCCTTAACTCTAGTACTGCAGGTCGTCACTGTAGTGAGGACCCATGTCAATGCTTCTACTGCCTGCTGGCAGTAAAATGGTTAATACACATTAAATAAAACATAAAATAAATAAAATAAATAAAATAAATTGAATTAAATTAAAAAATGAAATAAAATGAAATAAAATGAAATAAAATGAAATAAAATGAAATAAAATGAAAACAGCATCACAGCAGCACCCGATCAGAGAAATATCCTGCAGCTAGAGCGCCGCTGATCAGTGACCAGAAATCACAGACACTCCCCCACTAGCTTTGCCCCCTGGACCAACAGCTGGGCTTTTCTTAGGAAATAAATAAATGACTGCAAAAAGACTGAATGACAAAATCTGTCAACCTCAGAGACTACAGTTATGGCGTCAGGCAACCATCACATCATGTAATTACCAAAAGATAATGACCATGTAGATCTTAAAGTGAGAGACATGAAGTCCCAGGGAAGCAGACCCTGCATTAATGTATCAGTGGGTAGGAGCGCTTACATTTATCTGACATCCTTTGCATTTGAAATTCCCTAAAATACCCGAGCAGACTAATCTCTCTTCCCTATCCTCGCCTGACTTCCTGGCTGTATCCAAGCTGAAATGTGGTGACTGCATGTTTGTGTGTGTGTCTGTACATTCCTGACTGTGCATGAATGTCTGTATATAGGGATGATTTTTTTTAATGCTTAACATTGGGTGGGAACCAGCCTATTAAACTGTGATGTAGACACCAGCTGAAAGCTCTGCAGTCACTGCAGCTCTTTCACTGGCTTGCTCGTGCTGCTTCACAGAATCCTGAGTGACATTCCTGCTGACGTGAATCCAATACTGCAAGATTCCTTGGCTGAACCTTTGACCCTCTGTCCCCATCCAGAAACCATGGCACCATGTTCAGTCCTCAACAAGAGGTTCCTGGGCTTATTTTGGAGTACAAATAAAAGGGTGGGAGCCTGGCCTTGGCTTGATAATTACAAGTTGTTGGTGGAAAGCTTGAACACAAGCTAAAAATATACAGTATCAGAGTAACAATACACCCTGCAAAGCTCTGTCCTCAGATGATGCTGTGAGATGAGGGGGGTGTGGGAGTGTGTTTGAGTGCATGTGTGATTTGAGGTACCTTCATGCGAATGGGGAAACCAGATTTGCGAGGCGCTGGAGTGGGGTCCGCCCCGGAAGGAGGGTGAAGAGGGCGAGGAAGGTGGCCGGGAAGGGTGAGGCGGATGGGAAGGGGGGGTACCCAGACTACTGGCCAGAAAGGTCCCCATGAAGGAGGCGGAGGAATTGCCCATCAATCCACTGCCTGCATACCCACAGGGACAAAGATGAGGAGAGACAATATGGTTAGAGTTAGAGAAGAGCATGTACACAGAGAGCATGAGAGTGACCCAAATCAAGACAAAAATCCAGAGTGTGTGCGTTTGAGTCAACCGGCCTTCAAGGTGGAACTGCACAACTCACAATAAGTTCAGCATACTGTGAGCTCCTCAGTGGATTTCCTACATTAGGTGTTTGTTTCACTTCAGTGATTTTTGGGATAGGAAGGTTATTATATTATGGTGATAGACACACCTCATTTAGTGTTTTCAATGTAATGGTCTCTCTGTGTACAGTGAGCCTTACATATTCGGGCCAATACAAGAAAATACAAAAAGACAACTCTTTACAATGTGACATCAATTTCAACAGTCTGGGGGTATAAAAAGCTGGTACTGTCAGTAAGTCATTCCCAGTTCATCATTCAAGCAGCCATGATCACACCACGTCACTTAATGGACGAGCAGCACCACCTGACCATAGCACTCCTTCAGGTCAGTAGCAGGCAGTCAGATGTTGCTTGTGAACTTGGTGTGTCTGAAAGTGTCATCAGCAGACTTGCAGCAAGACACAGAACTACTGGCAGTGTTGGTGACAGACCCAGGAGTGGAGCCCCATGAGTGATGGACCACAATGATGACCAGTACCTAAGGACCTCTGCACTCAGACACCGTTATGCAACTGCCAAACAACTGCAGGCCTGTTTACAAGAAGTGAGGGGTACTATGGTTTCCAGACAAACCATTCACAACCAAAACTGCTTTGACTTAAAGCCAGACGACCACTGCAGGTGACTCCACTGACACCAAGATGCGTCCATGACTGTATGCAGTGGGCACAAGACCATGTGACGTGGACAGTGCATCAGTGGTCTACTGTCCTGTTAACAGATGAGTGTCGGGTCACCTTGCACAGAAATGATGGTCATCAGCATTGCTGGAGAAGGCAAGGTGAGCAGTTCCCCAAGGTCAACATGGTCTCCAGGGTTGGCTTTGGTGGAGGAGGTGCAACAGTCTGGGCAGCCATCACCAGTCAGCACAAAACAGATTTGGTGATTGTAGGTGGCTGCACGTTCTTACCTCAGAGACATCATAGAACACATCATCATCATCCCCCAATCCAACCTGCACACCCCCAACTTTCTGTTCATGGATGGTAATGCTCCACCACATGGTGCCAGAATTGTCTCAGCTGGACTTCAGGAAGTCAGAGTGCCTCATATGGTATGGCCAGCAATGTCCCCTGACCTGAACCCCATAGAGCACGTCTGGGACCAGCTGAAGCAGAGACTGGATGCTCGTACCCCACCCCCACGTGACCTGTCAGAACTGTGTGTAGCACTTTTATGGAGGAGTGGAACGCTTAGCCTCAGAAAAACATCATGAGGCTGGTGAGGAGCATGAGACATCGCTGTCAAGCTGTTATTGAGGCAAATGGTGGAAACACCCACTACTGACTTTGTCAGTTTGGTTATTTGGAGCTATCTTTGTTATTGTCTAAATTGTTGATGTAATAGAATTGAACTAATGAAAATGGAGTTTCTTCTCATTCATTAATAGTAATATCAAAGGGAACTATTACTCATTTCATTAAAGTTCAGACCAAACAGGAAAAGCACTCATGTAAATAACAATATCCCAGACTTATTGAGAGTAGTGTATTATGATGGGCAGAGTTGAGCGCTACCCTGGGGAGAGAGTGAGTGTATATGTGTATCTGTGTGTGTGTGTGTGTGTGTGTGTGTGTGTGTGTGTGTGTGTGTGTGTGTGTGTGTCTGTGTCTGTGTCTGTGTGTCTGTGTGTGTGTGTGTGTGTGTGATGAGACTGTGTGAGACTCTCCTCCCCCTCACTGACAGCAGAGTCCTCCTCTCCCCTCACACCACCTCTCCCCTCGTCTCCTCTCCCCATGGGCAGACAGAGGTCTCATCTCACAGCTGAGTACACACTTTCTCAGGCTCTCTCCCTCTCGCTCTCACACACTTTTGCTCCTGCTCCCCAGTGTCCCTTTCTCAATTTCTCTCCCTCCCTCTATTATCTTATGCTCTCCATCTCTCACTTTCAAGCCCTCAATCTTTTTCATTGCTCTGCTCCATTTCACCTCCTCTCTGTCTCTCTGTCTTTCATTCCTTCTTTCTCCCTGTTCGACTCTGACATTGTATTCAGAAAGTCTTCTATGGTTCATTTTGATGTTTCTCTTCCTTCCTCTTTCTGCTCTGTCACAGTGCCACAGCCCCTTCCCTCTCTTTCCTTCCCCTGTCAGCCTCTTTCCTCTGTCGTTCCTCTTCCTTCTTCCTCTCTGACACATCACATTGCTTTGTTCTTTAACATAATGATGGTACCAGCCAAGCAATCTGTCCCTGGCTGGCTGAACTGTGTGTTTAACAAGACTATGATGAGTAATTGACCATTCGTAGCGACGCCCGTGTGACTGGGGGCTGATTGTCTATTATGCATTGCTGGGCAAGTCGGAGAAAACACACTGATTAACCACTGCTTAAATTACATTCCCATTACGCGCCCGCCAGTGCACTTGAGCGAGGGGCCCGGGTCCCCGGCTCTTTGCACATTCATTTCCCCCTAGTCACACCGCTGTGAAGCCTCATGCATATGTATGAAGAAGCCTGGATGAGAGCACACATGCACATACATGTACAAACACACATTGGTGGTGCAGACATCATGCACATGTTGTGAAAACGTAGGGGAGAGTGACATGGTAAAAATTCATTAGCAGCCCCTCGTGACGTGCTGATCTAGGAGGGAGCGCTGTGTGATTAGATTTTCTTTAAACGTGAATCAGTGCAAACATGAATCGATCTTTTTCTGGGAGTGTGAGAACAATTGTGTGGAAGTCTTAATCAGCCAAGCGGTGAGTGAGCACATCCTCTGGGCAGACAGCAGGAATAAACCCATCAGTCTGCTGCTTGCCCCATGCACCGTTAAAGCCTGTGGCTCAAGGGCCAGAGCACAGGAGCATGCAGACACACACACACACACACACACACTCACACACATATACACTTCCTGCATAGAAATAGGCATTGGACACGCATTCTCGCACACATACAGGCACAGCTCTGTCACCAGAGCCCCAGACAGGTGGAAATCCCCCACAATCCCCAACCTTACAGAGCTCTTCCTCGAAAAACAGCCTCTAAACCAGACGTGTGTGTTTGTGTGTTTCCTGCTGGTCAACTCAGGAACTCAGGACAGAAGAAAAACATCTCTTTAGTGCATAAATACATTTTTTTTTTAAATGGAAAAAAATTGAAATACCAGAAAGTCCTATCTGTTGGTAACTGTTAGTCATTTACAAAAAAAGACATTTATTAAATAGATTTATCAAGAAGTCAGGTTTTGGAGTAAGGATCGGTTTTGATTTTTGAATGTTGGAATGTTTATGAACTTGAAGTGACATCGTTCCATCGTAAAGTACAATCTTTGACGATGTTTACCAGTTCCTAGGTGTAATATGGTACTTCAGCCAGATGATGATTAGAAATGGTCTTAAAGCTTACTGTATTAAACAGTAACAGGAAGTACTGGTGTCCACATTACGGGTGCCCTGTCATTACCATTGGATTGATCTAACTTAAAGCTTCTCCAGGGGTCTTACTTTGCTCCTTTTCAAGACCTTCACCTTAAATCTCCCCTGACCCTTCACCGTGCCCCTCTGCAGAGCTCTATGAAGTGTACTGTGGGCAATGAGGACCCTGTAGGCTCACATCTAGCCACCATCATCCAGACACCCAGGGCTCCCGTATGGCACCACCCTGCACATTGCACAATCCTCTGCTCTCTCCCTCTGCCTGTCGCCCCCAGGAACCCCAGCTTTCCTCAGCGCCTCAGGCTCACATAAATCAGCTAATCCTCCTGCATTATTAACAGCCTCGCCCCAGAGAGGGGGAGAGAAAGGGTGAGAGAGAGACATGGAGTGACAGAGAGAGGCTGCGAAGCCCGCCTTCATACACTGAGCGAGGGGAGAGGCTCTGCTAGGAAGACAAGGAGAAGAGAGGAGAGGGACAATACATAGAAAGAGAAATCCTACGTGTCAGGCGAAGGGACCTTTGAAGGTTAAGCTGATGTTAGAGGTGAGTGGGATTGAAGAAGAATCTTTGGAGGGACTCAAACAGGAGGCCTGTCCCACAACACACCAGGACAGACCTCTGTTTTCCAGTTTTGGCCCAGGGTAATGCTGGAAGAAGGGTTGGACACTGGTTTCATTCTGAACTGCAGCACAGAGTCATGATCACATGCAGGTCTTCACCTCTGTCACCCTAGGTCTTGCTGACTCCACAGCCTGTCACTCAAAGAGGACTTCCTGCCTCTGTATTGGCCTCCTGCTGAGTAATATACCGTGCACAGGACTGCAGAAACACCCCTGAATCTGGGCGCATGAGGTACCCTCACACTGTTTAAAGAAACCCTCCCCAAACGCATGTAAACTCTAATGAATCAGAGGTGTCAGTGAGAAAGCACACAGGTTATAAAAGTGGGCTGGTCTACTGCAGTGTTTGGGTAGTTAATGTTTGGGTGTCAACCAAAGCAGTGCAGAACAAGTGGAGCAAAAGGTTTGAGGCATGACAGCACCAGAGCTGGACTCAACATCACTGTTTATTTAGCAGCTTATTAAATAGTGTCAAAGATCCAGAGAGCCTGCCACTGCCAGGCGAGCTCCTTATAAAAGTTGTGTGTTTTTCTGCCTACGTTCTGGGAGGAAAAAACCTTGTTTATTTAGTTCTTAAGTGGTGCCAGCAGTGTGCTTGTGTTGGCTCTTCAAGAAAATAGGGTCCTGTTCATTCCTAGTAGGTTCCCATCCTGAGGAGAGATGGTGACTAATCCTATCAGAGAACTAAAGGATAAAGACGGGAGCATCAGGACGGAGGGACCCCACCTTCTCCCAGCATCTTACGACCCAAACGCACATGCTTCGTTCCAATGCAGAAACAAACACACAAATACATCAGATCCTCAGATGATGGAGGTGTTAACTAGCGCTGCTCCACCCACACTCCAGCGTGGGTGTGCAGAGTCCAGTTTGTGCTCAACAACCAAAACACACATGTATGCACACACTGTAATGTGGGCCCAGGCAGAGGCCCCTGTGGACGGCACTGAGTGAGCAGCAGGCGGGGAGGCGGAGCAGGGAGAATGGATGCCCAGTTGTCATGGGAACGATAGAGAAACAGCGCTGGAGGCGAGAGGCTGAATGCTTCCCTTTACTACAGCAGGGCAGATGCAGTTGGTCCTTGTGCTGCTGAGGAACAGCTGCCCTCCCCAAATTACCTTGAAACCCCACCCGAGATCCCGTACAGTTAGTCTACACCCACAAACACCTTTCTCCGTACTTTAATCTGGTTTCAGACATTAGGCTGCAGGGAGGGAGGTGACATAATCTTTGCCCTGTTTGGGCTGCTAATCTGCTCCACTGAGCATCCCTGCCCATTAATACTAATCAATGCTGAGTTGTATTTTAGTGTCTTAACAAGGAATTATACAATAATAGCATCTACAGGGACTCATCTAAGAGCGGGCAAGAAAAGTGATGGAGGGAAGAAAAAAAAAAAAAAAAAAAAAAACAGGTCCCCACCCACAACACGTTGTTCTTTTGAATGTTGGGAATCAGGTCAAAACTTCCTCCATGGAGAACACACACCTTCTCACATGTTCTTACATGCTTTGGCATGCAGTGATAGGGCACACATGAGCACGCACACACAGACGCCAAACGCACACACACACACACACACACAGTGATCTACAACTGTCTATTGTTTAAGAGAAGATAAAAAGGAGCAATTTCACCATGCATCATATTTCCCTGTCTACTCTTGAAAAATGAGCCAGGGTAGTCTGCCTCTCCGCTCTCCAGCAGCCTGAAGGGACGAATGGACATGTCGTCTAGACGAGGACACCAGACAGACGGCGATAGATGAGAGTGATGGGGACGAGGGAGGAAGGGAGACAGAGAGAAGATTGCAGGTGTGGCTGCATCAACCTCAGTCATAAGGTAGGAGATGAAGAAAGGCCAGATTTACACACACACACACACACATACACACACATGCACACACAGGCACACAGACATACAGTTAGCAGAGCCCTTATGAGTGAAAGTGCGAGTGAGCACAGGCTGATTCAGGTCGCACAGTCAGCAGTCGGTGCCGTGTGGCAGCCAGGCTCTGTATCTGTTCGGCACAGCCTGAAGGATCACAGCACGCTTTTTTTTTTTGTCATGACCTGGGACTAAACACACACACACACACTCTTTCTTCTTTCATACAAATTAAACCAACATTAGCATTAGCTATGCAATCAATGAGGCAACAGGAAACATTTTCCTTTCATTAAAGTTCAGCTTTTTAAGAAGCTGTTCCTGGAACTGCTTAAAACTCTCCGTCACAACACGACAAGTCACCGAAGCGTGGGTTTGTAAGAAACATTTGGAGATAGATGTTCTTCTTACCATCAAAAAGTTCAGTTAATAGCCTTAGCTGCAAATGTTAATGGTCAGGCTCAGAGCCACATAGTGAATGAACCCATAAGCAGTGCACATATGATGAAGACATATGGCATTCAGTGTAGACTTACCAAATGAAAACATACTGAAGAGGGTGCCCGTTGGTAAAATTTACTCCCACATCAGTGTCTTTGGAGTCAAACTTTCCTACAGATGAAGTTCCATGTTCTACCCAGAAATTCAGACACCGAAGAAGAAGACAGCCAGACTTTCCGAGCACACACTGACACACAGCCACGTTTCTGACCCTTCAAAGCTGGACTGGATTGGGCCACTGTACACAGCATCAGCCCCAGACAGACTGCGCAGGCTACCCTGGAGGGCTGCTGACTAACCCAGCACCTACTTCCTCACAATAAAACACAGAAAGAATTTCAAATGGCTACTAAAGACGGGGGGATTTCCTTCAAACACTCAGTCATCTTGAAAACATTAACACTACTGGTAGCCAAATTCCTCCTCATTTCGGTAACAACTGTAGCGAGGAGGTTTTTGTTGTCGTAGTGTTGCTGTTGCTTCACAAACTTCCTGTATGAGGTTGGCCTTTTTGGGTGGGAGGGCGGCTGAGTGGTGGGGCTGACACGTGAAGAAGGCTGCTCAGATCAGAGGCTTACTGAAGTGAGAGGGAGAGAGACAGAATGCACGCAGTCCAGTCCTGGAGCTGGTCCCAGTGCAGGGGTGGGGGAAAGTGCCAGCAGCGCACGCCTCCGACACTCTTCATACTGCGTGCCTGTGGAGTGAGTTTAGTGGATGTGGTCAGTGCGGGGGTGGGAGAAGTGGAGAGGGAGTGGGAAGAACAGACCCAAGAAGAAAGTGAGAAAGAGCTGTAGTCTGTACTGCAGAGCCACATCCAGAGGAGGGGGTAAGGGGCGACGGAGAGTTTGGACTGGAAGTGTAGATAAGGGTGTGAGACACTGTGAGAAACTTTGAGGGTGAAAGAGCAGCAGAGAGTGTGTGGGAGTGTGTGTCACCGAGCATATGCCAGCCTCTGCGTGTGTGACTGTGTGAGAATATGGTGGTTGTCCCACTGAAGATGACAGCCTGTGTTTGCAGAGTGGCTTTGTGGTCGGCCACTCGCTCGCGACTGAAGCAATTGCAGAGTGGGAATGAGACTAAAGACGTGCTGCTCAAATCGAAGCCCCGCCCACAGATATGTGACAGGTTTTTTTTTGTTTGTTTTTTTTTTTGTTATTGGAAATTTGAGGCCATATTAACTGAGCTCTCAAAACAATGCAAGCGGTCGGTCAGGCAGGATTGTGCTCTCTTTATTTATAACATTTAGGCCGTACATCAGGTAGTAGAAATGTCATATCTTTGACATGTCCTCTTTAGCTTTCCTTGTAGTAGTTATTGTATGACATATAACAACATGTATTCTATAAAAAGTCAACAGTAAACCGGCCCATTGCACACTGAGAGTTTTTTCCGAATCAGTCAGACGTGG
This sequence comes from Labroides dimidiatus, assembly GCA_030710495.1. Classification (NCBI taxonomy): domain Eukaryota; kingdom Metazoa; phylum Chordata; class Actinopteri; order Labriformes; family Labridae; genus Labroides; species Labroides dimidiatus. The sequence continues at coordinate 2,950,373 of CM061163.1, forward strand.
AATTTTTTTTTTTTTTACCTTTTGCCCACTACATACTACATTTTCTCCAAATCAGTAGGCACTGCTTGTAAAGTAGCTGTTCTGATGACCAGTCCAGGTGCCTTGTTTGAGTCGTCAGAATAACCATGACCTGGATGAATGGGATTCTAAATGGATATAGTAAAGTAGCTGGTTTTGGAAAAACAGCCACCGTTTCTTTGAGTACCATCACCCACTGCTGTAAAGACATGACTCTTTTCTTTCAAGGTGTGCATTTGTTTTGGAAATAAATGGAGAGCATATATCTCTTTTAACGCTACTTTTCTTTTGTTTCAGGAGATAATGTGTAGTTAGTAACTGTATTTTGATAATTTGTAGCTAAGTAGCTCAAATATATTGAAGCATGACAGCAAACTTTAGCCCTGTTACCGAGTGGTTCAGTTCAGTTCGTCTGTGGCGTTTCCTTCGACTAAAACCAGGACAGGTCCCCAAATTACCGACCCGTACTGTTCCACTCTTTGGTTCCCTTCTGTTGGGGTGCCAGACATACCGAGGGGGAGCTAGAATCACTGCAGTCCATTGATTGGTGGAGAGAATCGTCATGTCCTGTGTGACAGTGCTAACAAAGATCAACTCATAAGCCTGCCATTTTTAAATCGTTTTGTCAATTGTTTGGAAAATGGCGTCATTAAACAGCGTTACGTGGTCGACCGCAGAAGTGCAGAACTTCCTCTGTATGATTGGTTTGTTTGCTGTCACGTACTAATTATTCCGTTGGCTAAATTAGCGGGGTACACTGTCTGCTATGCCGTCACACTATTATGTAGCTGACTTAGCTATCAGCATCCAGCTTACACGCCGCCTACCAAGAAGAGCCCGTTTGGCTGTGGAAACCAAACAGGATCAGGCTTTACCAATCCGACCCGTACCAAACTGTACTGATCCAGACTGGACCACTTGGTGGAAAAGGAGCTTTTGTAAACTCAGTTTGTAGCTCAGTTTAGTGTACCAGCGCCCTGATACAAGTTGGTAACGTGTGACATTAGGGAATCCTAACGTGAGGGCATCTACCAGCTACCTCACTGAGTAGAGTAACCTCTGTCCTCATGTTATTGTTGACGCTTCGTGTGACTGTAAAGCACGTGATCCCAGCCTTTTAGCCCGCACTCTACTGCTCTCCTGTTTAGCTTTCTTCTGCTCTTCTGTCCTTCTGTTTTTTCCAGTCCAGCTCCAGTTTCCACCATCACTACACTTTGGATAGATCTTGCTTTCGTCTTGGTCATCTTGACTTCTCACTTTGCCTTAGTGTGGTCATAGGAAGTTATGTCTACGTGTGGTAAATGGATTGGAAACCTGACCTGACCAGATTCTGAAAAACAGAGTTCAGAAATGACCAGTTTTTGTTTTTCTAATTTCTAAACTACTTCTAAAGGGCCTTTAACATAGTAACTGTGATGGCAACCAGTGAGAATGACAATGTTTATCATGCACTCAACCCCACACACACATCCCTAGTTTATACAATGTGCACTATATCAAGTTAGACACATTAGTCCAACTGACATGTCAGGGAGACATCTGAATAATGCACATGTCTATAAAACTATTCTTTACAACTTGATTTCTGAAGAGAAGTCAGACAGAGCAGGTATCAAATACAGGCCACTACCAGCCTCCCCTCCTCCAGGGGTATTCCTCTTTACTGCATTAAACATTCAAAAAGCCTCCTTCTATTATTAAAGCCATCATTTTCAAAACAAGGTCCACCTCAAGTCCTCGCACTCCTGTGCCAACAGTGGTGAAAGCAGGATGGGGGGTAGGGGGGTAGGGGGGTGGGGGGTTGGCAGACAGGATGAGATAGCAGCGTCTGGAGAGGTTCCTGCTGAAGAGACGTTTTATAGGCACAGTAAATAAGAGCTGGACACAGGAGCAGAACAGGAAGTGTGTCATTCAGGAGACGAAAGAGCCTGCGACTGTCAAGGTGTTAGGAGAGAGTGGATGAAGGCCACAGGGAGGTGAGGAAGCTGGGGTAAAGGTGGATGTTCAGGGCAGAGCACAGAGCAGGGCATGTGGCCTGTATTTAGAGAAGAGAGGAAACAGGACGTGAAGCGGCTGAGAAGTTAAAGGTTTGACAGAAAAGCTAAAATGAAGCTATTGTCTGGTGGGTTCGGGCTTACAGCTCAGACCTGTGTTTGGGTGATCCGTGTGTGATCCGTGTGTGATCCGTGTGAAAGTGAAATCAAGTGCTGACTCACTGGTTTCATCTGAGGAGAACAAGCAGACATTCCTGGCCAGGACACAGGAGGTGGGAGGACAGATGTGAAACAGCAGCCGCAGCAGCGACCAGGCCAGGACAAATGAGCTCAAGGCCCATTACCTTCCTTTTTTACACCCACCCACACATGTACACTCACATTCCCAACTCCCACAACGTGGATTTAATAGCACATACAAGAAAAGCTATGTCACAACACGAAATCACTTAACTCTGCTTTCAATTCCTCCCGCTCTTAAATATTCACCATGTAAGAGCAAACCACACCAGACCAGTGTAGTTTCTCCTTGGACTTGTCTCATTACGAGTGTTTTCTCTTCAGGCACTAACTTATTTCCATCAGTATGTTACTTTGTAATCTACTACATGGTTGCCTTTCTTATAGGATGGCCAATGAAGGCTGAGTGCTTGCAGACCAGAAGCGCTCTGCTCTTTGTATACAGGGCAGCTCCACGCTCCTCAAGGAGAAGCATTTATTATCTGTCCAAACTTTGGTGAGTGTGCTTGTTAAATGACCCATTGTTACATGAGAGCGACTCTGTTCTTCTTCTCCGTTCTGCTCTTTATTCCTGAGCCATGAAATTGTGATTACCTGTGAGGCTCATCCATCCAATTCTTTCCTCCACACATGCACGCTAAACATCCACTTTTTTAATCTTTCATTTCTCCCTTTCTCTTCCCCTCTCTTGCTGTCTCCATCTTCCTCTCTCATGATACTCACACACACACACACAGCAACACACCCAAACAGAAAACGAGCCGCCCACAGCTGCATCAGGCCATCTCTCTAACAATCCAATCTGTTTTCTTTCCCATGATGTTTCCCATTGGCACAGGGAGGAGAAAATCAGATTTACTCCCCCACAGGGCCCATGCAGTTGCACTGATATGGAAAATGATTTCAGTGCTGCTTGAGCCCATAAACATTATTTTGGTCCCCCCTGTTAATGACACATTTCTTCCCAGCATTGTGGATCTCACAGAGGAAGAGATGACTGTAAGGGGGGGTGAAGAAGGGAGGAGGAGGAAGAGAGGAAAGGGGGAGGAATCCTCCAGGGATTCAAATACAACAGGGGAGTCCTTCACCCTTAAAACTGCATCCTGACTTCTACTACCCCCTCATTCTGTCCGCACACACACACACACACACTTAATCAACCAAGCAGGAACTTAAACTGTCATACACCCCCCCTAAGAAAAAAAAAACAAAGCAGAAAGATCTCGGTGTTTAAAAATGAGCAGAGTCAAAGAGGGATTTCTCACCTCTCTCTGTATTTAGCTGTCAGCCTGATTCCAAACACACTGCGTTTGGCTCCAGGGCTCAGAACAGCACCACTACAACTGTGTCATAGAGCCCACATATCTTTTATTGGTGGGAGCAGCCAGTGCAGCCCCCCCGCCCGAACACAGGGATAAAATTTGTTCCTTTAGTGGTAAGTCACAAACACTCTCTGCCCGAGGCTTATTGTAAACGAGCGGAGCACGCTGTAGCCTCCAGTCCTAAACACAAGTCATTTAATGTGATGGTGTTAAAAAGACACTCCAACAGGCCAACAGCAAGGCACTAAACCTCCCATTTGGCATCCATTAAAACCCATCTGCAGGAGCAAAAAATATGAGTGGGTGAACAGGAAATAGCCGCTTTAGATGAGACAACAAACTGTCCAACGCTTTCTGACATCTTTTGCTGGGCTGTCCTCTCCAAGTTCAAAATTCAGGATTTTCACGGTTCTCCTGTTCCGCTGGAATCAGCACACGAGATGGTCTGGATCTCGTTGTTTTACATCTGATGACTGATCCGTCTAAACCCAACTGTTTTTTATGTTTTCTAGCCGAGGGATGGATTGGTGACTAAGGGCAGCTTGCGTGCCGTGTTTCAGCTGACGCAGCCTGAGCTCAGTCAGCCAGGTCATGGACTCAAACGTGCCTGTTCTAGGGAAAAAGGCGAGGGATAAAAACTAGTGCTCAGCATTGTTCTCTTTAATTAGTCCCCTGTTAACTTTTGAACTGAATTGGTTAATTGAGATGTGGTTAGCCGGGCAGGTTTCCCCTCCCTCAGGGTGACCATACGGCTCCAGTGTTTCAGCATGGCACTGCCTGGCACAGGAGGTGGTTGCCTCTCTCTCTCTCTATCACTCCCTCTCTTTTGAACGTCCCAGCGTCTCAGTGATGAGGAGTAATGATGCCGCACAGGAGGCAGTAAAAGTGCGTTTTGCGAGTGTGTTTCAGCAGAGATGGTACCCATGCACGGCACATATGCCTGAGCCACATCAAAGCAGCTCTTTGACTGTCCTGGGTGGTCTAACGCTCTCCTCTCTCAAACATCGCTGCTCAGAAGATCGGCTTCGGAAAGTGGAGAGTGGATGTGGGTGGATGTTGCCTCACCACAGGCAAGTGTGTTCTGTCGAATTCAGCAGTCAGTTTGCTTTGGAGGAGACATGATCAGCACGAGGACAGAGAATGAAAGTGTGGTAAACAGATAAACACACACACACACACACACACACACACACACACATACACAGAGCCCCATAGGCACCACGCTGCTTCAGTCTCTCCATCTCCTCTGGTTGATGTATAATGATACCCAAAACACCACATAAATCTGCAAGCAGCTGGATTCATGGAGCGGATTTTGCCTGCTGTCTTTCCTTTTTCACTTTCATCCCCTGTTCTCCTTTTGCTGCTTGGAGCCCCATCACTCATTCCCCTTCTCAGTTTTCCCTTTCCGTCCTCACACCCTCTCCATCATTCCTCCATCACTCCTCCATCACTCTGCCTCCTTCCCCCTGCTGCTCAGCTCCATATTTCTGTCCTCCCTCGTCGCCCTGCTCTCTCTTCCCTCAGTCATCCGTGTGCCTCAAAATGGAAACACTTCCTCTACACTTTTAGGGTTTTTAAAAACAGCTTTCACTCCCACCCTCTCGTCCCACTCATACTTTCTTTCTCCACTCTGGTTGGTCCATCAGTTTTCTATCAGGGTAATGAACGTCCTGTTTTATGGGGAGTCGGACGTTCAGCCCTCCCTTTGACAAGATCATCCATAAATCAGCATCCCAACATTCAACTGGCGACGTCCACTCTTCAGAACGTCCTGTCCTTCACACCCTCACTTGCCCTTCCAGCTGCTTCCAGCTGCGTCCGGCGCCTCCTGTAGGTCACGGGGAGCAGTGCTGGTTGAGGAGAGTGCTCTGCTGCTGTCCTCTGACTCCTGTTGGGTTGGCCTGTAATATGATAAAATCTGGGAGTGATGCGTGTGTGAGCGAAACAAAAGGCAGCTCCCTGCTCTGGCTTCTCTCCGCCTGATGTAGCCTGTCAGAGTCTCAGAGACAGAGCAGCGCAGATAACAGAGCCGAGAGCCGACGTGCCAGCCGGCCCAAGGTCTTTCTGTAGCCCTGAATATAATTTGCCGCTGGTTCACAAGGGGAACAAAGGAGAAATGTTTAATTCTTGTAGCGTTGTGCAAGACAAATGTAAGCATTTTTGTTCTGATAACCTACAGACACAAGGAGGGAAGGCACCTGTGGCCAAGGCCAAATGATATGTGATGATTTTACAGTTTTACCTTGAAAAGAAGACACTGTATAAGACACGTGTGTCGTCTCAACTCTTGTTGTTGCAAAGCTTTCAAGCCTTAAGGACAATACCCTGCTTGACGCATTCAGATAAACACGTTCGCTCTCTCTGGGGCCGCCTGCATTTTCAGATGTGCACAAGGTCAGCCAAATCTAACAGCAAATTCTTCTGTGGAGTACATCTGACAAACAAGGCTTTAGAGCTGAGTTATGTCTCTGGACCGCTGACACTGGTCATCCGTGGAAAGCCGCTGCAGGGGCCTGCTTAACATCTGCAGCAACACACTTGAGCAGAGATGAGTAAAATTAGGAGCATTTCCTGCAATCTGTACAGAGGAGAGAAGGTCATCCTCTCCCAAACATGAGCAGATGAAGTGTAACAGAGAGCAGGGGCAGCCATAAAGCTCCTTTCCTCCCCTCTTCTCTCCAGCTGGCTGGCCTGATGTAGGCCTTAACAGCACGGGGTACAAAAGCATAACCCAAGGTGAAGGCAGAGAGGCGGAGGGCGGGGGTATCGTCTCGATCACCTGCTCCTGGCTCGTCTGTTTGATTGGTTGGCTGCGCAGCTACCAGTGGAGTCATATATCACATTTGGAGTGATCACATGGCGTCCGCTGGTCAGGTGGACAGGAGGGACGGTTAAGTTTTATCCCCTGTCTCTCTGTTTTTTGTCTGCAGGTTGAATTCAGAGCCAGCACTGGAGGAGGGACACCTTATGGGGTTACAAGAGGCCTCCAGCATCTGATGGGAGTCAACAGATGTGTTGCAGCTGTTCATATACTTGCCACTGCACATCCTCACACACACGAGCTCCACTCACATACACACGTTAGCAGACTGGAAATTAAAATCATATATATTCCTCATGGCCATGCTCAGTAGAACTACTAGCAGTGTTTTGGGCCTCAAATAAAAACTCTACATCCCAGAGTAACCATTAAAGCAGCTTTGAACAGCTTTGTGCCTATAAGTGCACATGTTAGCTTTTCCTATTTTTCTTGAATACACGCTTAGCTCTACTGGTCATAAAACATGTCAGCATCTACATGTAGAGCCAGGGAGGTTCCAGACCAGCCCGGCTGACATGTAAAAGGAAGACAGAAGTTAAAAGGAGAGAACATGAGAAGTAGTGCCGAGAAACCTCAGCTGGGTGTCCCCATATCCACAGGAGGGCAGTGGCTTTCAGCAGGTTATTACAACGCCACTGAGAGCCAAGCTCAGTCTAGACCTGGGAGAGGGCTTAATGGAGAGGAAGGGGGGAGAGGCAGAGGGGGACAGAGAGAGACAGGGAAGGAGAATAACCAAGAGTTATTAGGCTGATGTGAGGCAGTGGGGGGATGAAGGCTCGCTGAAATGTTTTGACACAGAAAAACAGCAAATGTGACACAGGTGCTTCAACAAGCGGCTTGAAAAGCAAACAGTAGCCATCTTTATTTCCCTCTCTGACCCCTCTCCCTTTTTTCCTCATTTGACACACACTCTCAGAGCGACTGTTGTGATGCATCTTCCACAAACCACTCATTCGCTGAAGTCTGAAGGCAGAGCTCGTGTGACTGTCAGGCTGGCCTTCAGTCTCTGCCCTGCTGAGCTTCTTGTGGTGCTTCTTGGAGATCACTGAGATCCTAAACGCTGAATTAGTTTCACGCCCGGACAGAAAAGTTATGCATTGTTTTCTGCCATATTGACAGCAGCAGTGGCAACTTTCACTCGTAGAGCCATGCAACACATAGCAACACATAGACCCTCACATACCTCACCCTGTGTGTGTGAGTGTGTGTGTGTGTGTGTGTGAGTGTGGCTTCTATCTCCATACTGTATTTGTTCTGGCACAGTGCTCTATTGTGGGGCAGGGCTTTGCACTTCTCAGATAAGAGAGCAGTTATGTCAACACTGGGTGCTGTGAAGGAGCCGCCTGGTCATGTTGACATTTTACTACACTGCTTATTTACTCTGACCACAGAGTTCAGCCATCATCAAGCCTCTAATGCACTAATGACCAGGGGCCTCTTGGGGTGGAGCCCCCTCCTGGATCAGCCTGGTACTGGCTTGGTTTGTCTGGCAAGAAGAAAAATGAGGGGGGGCACAGATAACCAATGGTTCCCAATTCAAAGAAAATGAATAAAATGAATTCAAAGCAGGCTGAAAACAGATCCTTAAAAAATGACAAATGCTTCTCCCGGTACAAACAAACCCAGGTCGTCTCAGGCAGCATGACTCCACACATTGAGCTGAACTGTGCAGCCCTGTCGGGAAAAAGCCAGTGGAGCAATCCATGTGTAATTAGGGAAGGATGGGGGGGTTAATTGACTTCTTTGAGAAAGATCCTGATTTCTATCAGCCAGTCCCATAATCATGTGAGCCAGGGCGCTCATTAAGCCCCCTCCCTCATTTATCTCCCTTCCCCTCTAACCCTTTACCCACTCCCTCCCTTTCCTCTCTCCTCCCCCGCTCTGAAACGGGGTGAAGCCCCTTCTGCCCCCGCTGTGTCCTCAGCAGGCCAGGAAAAGGTGAGGTGGATTTATAGGCAGCACCTGAGTGAGTATGGTGCACATGCAGGGACATAAAGCCTTGATGAATGCACATTGACGTTTTCACACACACATGCTCAGGCTCCAGTCTGCAGATGACCTGGCTGTGACCCCGGTGCAGCGCTGCTCTGGCGAGCCAGCAGGCATTCGAAACAAACTTGTGTGCATATGTCCCTTTGGCAAGAAATGTTCTACACACACACACACACACACACACACACACACACTGTGAGCAGGTTATTTAGAAGTGACTTTTTTTCCCCCAACAATAATGTTCAAACCACAGAGCAGCAAAAACAGCACCGTAACAAGTGCTTTGAATTATTCACGGGCAGAACATACACACTGCCTAATGACACGCATCATAACCACAAACAAAACACATTACACGGCCACGTCAGCACCTATGTACATTTACCAAAACATATCCACTAAGACAAGCCTTCAGTGTGCCATGGTTTAAACCAAACACAGACAGAAAGCAGATCCTTTTGTTATTTTTTTTTCTTTCTCCCATTTTACCCTGCCTTCCTTTCCAGACTCAAGAAATAGAAGAAGATTTAAGGAAAAGCTGAATTCCATGAGAGAGGAGGAGAGAGAGAGAGAGAGAAAGAGAGAGAGGGGATGATGTGGAGAAAAGAGATGAAAACTGACAAATGAGAGATTTCCTTCACAAGCTTGTAAATCAGTAGACGCAGGCAGGGGCAGTATGAGGCCTCCTTCAAGAAGCCAAACTTTTTTTTTTTTTTTTTTTTTTATTCCTCTCACAGCCAGCACAAACCACCACTCTCCTTTTACATGCATGCAAACACACACCTACACAAACATATGTGCAGGATCACATGTATAAGAACACACACACACTTTCTCCCCTCCTCTTCTCCCAGATGGTTTGTGCTGGAATGGCATCCCTGTTACTCCCCACCGATCTGGTTGTGGCGCAGCGGCCTGACTGACTGGCACAGAGACAGGTCCCATAAAAATCCCTTACAGTTAGGAGTGGTGAAGGCTTCAAAGTGACACGCCTTCGGAGCAGCCCTGTTAAAAGATCCAAACACGTGTGCTGAAATAAACCCTGCTCATTCTGTCACATAAAATCACACAGGGTAGAGGGCTTTGGGAGGAGGGCTTAGGGGGTACAGCTGCAGGTATTCAAGGTGGCTGAAGGGAAATGAGGGAAAAGAGCTCTTTCCTATATGCTCAAATGCTGTACCAAAAACTGATGAGGATGCAAGAAAGTAGAGACACCCTGCTGGTTTTGGAGACACCAGCTAATACAAGGAACCGTCAGCAGCTCCTTTACCGCAGCTGTGTTTGTGCCTGAATTCAGACTGTTGTTGAATGTGAGATTAAAAAACAACGGACAAGAAGGTGGCAACTACACTCTGACTGAAGAGCTGGGAAGGCTCAGATGAGAAACTTGAGCCTCTCGCAGGACGGTCCTGGAGACTGTCTGATTGATGGAGATCCAAAAGGACTTAGGATCTGCTTTCATTCTGAATGTTCACCATCTGCTCGGCTGGAAAGAGAGCCCGCAGAGCTGGAGAAAACTCTGTCAACCGACAGATGAGACACTGAGCACAGAAAAGGGTGTGTGTGTGTGCTGAGCGTGCATATGTTTGTGTGTGTACTTGTGCAGACAGTACGGCGGTATCGATCCTCAAAGCAGCTTCACTTTCTGTAAGAAGATCTGTCAGATGGGGATCCATACATTTACATGTACGAACCAGAAGAACACAGAAAGGGCTCATGCATCGCAGACCTCAAAGCTTAAATAAATTCTGTAACAACATAATAACATTTGCAACTCCATCAGTTGTTTTAGCATGTCCAAACAGCTCCTTCTGCCCACACAGCTGCACAGTTTAATCCACCTCCGCCATACCAGTGGTATTGATCCATCCAGTTTCCGAGCATACTGATGACTCTGATGACTCTGGTCTAGCAGTGTGCTATTACCAAGGATGACCACTCCTCTCCACATTCCTTCCCAGTCTATCACCAGGCCAGCCTGGGAAGTACAGATTGTCCTCATCGCTAAAATAAATCAAGCACATGTCCTGGATATCCCACACAGAAATCCACATGTGCATGCTCAGAGTCAGTTTATGATCCCTCAGCAGACGTCTTTTTGGAGGTCCACCACTGACCTCCAAGTCTGAGAAACACACCTGCTCACCTCTGACCCATCACAAACCCTGGATGAAATCAGAGTTTCTCTCACTGTACTGAGAGTCTTTCTTGACCTCACAACCCCTGAAGGTGTCATCCTTTTGTAGTTCAAAAAGAGATAACAGGTTTGACTTCCTGATGGAGAAACAGCAGATACACTCATAACTGTCATGCCATATGCTGGGAATGTGATTTACAGCGCTTTCCTGCAACACAATAAACCTCAGAGTCTTGGGAACGTGGCGCCTGCACACCTGAGAATGAGCTGTTCTGCAAAAAGAAAAAAGTCATTAAAATGATGAGGTGAAAAATGACCACAGCTCCTCAAACTTCAGTCCTGGTTATTTATGTTACAGACTAACAGTCTAATGCTTTGTAAATCTATCTGTGTGTGTTATACTGTGATAACTATCACATATATAAAGGCAGATCAGCGTTTTAATTGGAGCAGGAGGATTTACTGCGTACCACGACAGCACCTTTCAGGAGCGGAGAAGAGACAGAGATGGATGGAATATAAAACGCCCAGGGCTGAGGTAGAATTAGGCACCTGCATCAGCCCCCCGTCCACCCCCGCATGCTGCCCTCTCAGCTGCCTGCCACTCTGTTTCCTCTCTCACTCCTTTTATACAATCTCTCCACCACACAGCTCCTTTGATTGCTCTTTCCCATGGGCATACACACTTACACACACACAAATACAACACATGCGTACACACACAAAACCTCAAAAACACACTTCTTACATACTGTTCAGAGAGGGTTACACCAGCTGAGTTTTGATTCGGAGAGAAAAGTTGCTTCCACTACAAACAACGACAGGCACTCAAGAAACAAATCGAGTACAGCTATCACACCAAACACACACACACACACACACACACACACACACACACACACACACACACACACACACACACACACACACAAGTATGCAAGCAAAATGCAAAAGTCACAAAAAAACATGCCAAAAGCACTCTGAAAGCAGGATTAATCACAGAAACACACAAGCAGCCACCCACACAGACTCACACGTGCGTCCACACACCCGCCCATTATGCTGTATAACCAAGAGGCATTCAGCCATTTCAACAGCGTTCTGAGAGCAAGCCAAGAGAAAAGTCTGTCAGTGCATCAGCCAGCATGTAATCACAGCCCAAACTCACTGCAATTAGTCAGGGTTCGAATTCCTCACTGGAAATACAGACCTGTCCCTTCCTCACTGGAAACAATGACCTGTCCCCTCCTCACTGGAAACACTGACCTGTCCCCTCCTCACTGGAAACACTGACTTGTCCCATCCTCACTGGACACACAGACCTGTCCCTTCCTCACTGGAAACACTGACCTGTCCCATTTTCATTGGAAACACTGACCTGTCCCTTCCTCACTGGAAACACTGACCTGTCCCTTCCTCACTGGAAACACTGACCTGTCCATTTTTCACTGGAATCACAGACCTGTCCATTCCTCACTGGAAACACTGACCTGTCCCTACCTAACTGGAAACACTGACCTGTCCCCTCCTCACTGGAAACGCTGACCTGTCCCATCCTCACTGGAAACACTGACCTGTCCCATCCTCACTGGAAACACTGACCTGTCCCTTCCTCACTGGAAACACTGACTTGTCCCCTCCTCACTGGAAACACAGACCTGTCCCTTCCTCACTGGAAACACTGACCTGTCCCCTCCTCACTGGAAACACTGACCTGTCGATTCCTCACTGGAAATACTGACCTGTCCCCTCCTCACTGGAAACACTGACCTGTCCCCTCCTCACTGGAAACACTGACCTGTCCCATCCTCACTGGAAACACTGACCTGTCCCTTCCTCACTGGAAACACTGACTTGTCCCCTCCTCACTGGAAACACTGACCTGTCCCTTCCTCACTGGAAACACTGACCTGTCCCCTCCTCACTGGAAACACTGACCTGTCCCCTCCTCACTGGAAACACTGACCTGTCCCTTCTTCACTGGAAACACTGACTTGTCCCCTCCTCACTGGAAACACTGACCTGTCCCCTCCTCACTGGAAACACTGACCTGTCCCATCCTCACTGGAAACACTGACCTGTCCATTTTTCACTGGAAACACAGACCTGTCGATTCCTCACTGGAAACACTGACCTGTCAATTCCTCACTGGAAACACTGACCTGTCCCCTCCTCACTGGAAACACTGACCTGTCCCCTCCTCACTGGAAACACTGACCTGTCCCATCCTCACTGGAAACACTGACCTGTCCCTTCCTCACTGGAAACACTGACCTGTCCCATCCTCACTGGAAACACTGACCTGTCCCATCCTCACTGGAAACACTGACCTGTCCCCTCCTCACTGGAAACACTGACTTGTCCCCTCCTCACTGGAAACACTGACTTGTCCCCTCCTCACTGGAAACACTGACCTGTCCCCTCCTCACTGGAAACACTGACCTGTCCCCTCCTCACTGGAAACACTGACTTGTCCCCTCCTCACTGGAAACACTGACCTGTCCCATCCTCACTGGAAACACTGACCTGTCCATTTTTCACTGGAAACACAGACCTATCGATTCCTCACTGGAAACACTGACCTGTCGATTCCTCACTGGAAACACTGACCTGTCCCATCCTCACTGGAAACACTGACCTGTCCCATCCTCACTGGAAACACTGACCTGTCCCTTCCTCACTGGAAACACTGACTTGTCCCCTCCTCACTGGAAACACTTACCTGTCCCTTCCTCAGTGGAAACACTGACTTGTCCCCTCCTCACTGGAAACACTGACCTGTCCCTTCCTCACTGGAAACACTTACTTGTCCCCTCCTTACTGGAAACACTGACCTGTCCCCTCCTCACTGGAAACACTGACCTGTCCCTTCCTCACTGGAAACACAGACCTGTCCCCTCCTCACTGAAAACACTGACCTGTCCCTTCCTCACTGGAAACACTGACCTGTCCCTTCCTCACTGAAAACACTGACTTGTCCCCTCCTCACTGGAAACACTGACCTGTCCCCTCCTCACTGGAAACACTGACCTGTCCCCTCCTCACTGGAAACACTGACCTGTCCCTTCCTCACTTGAAACACTGACCTGTCCCTTCCTCACTGGAAATACTGACCTTTCCCTTTCTCACTGGAAACACAGACCTGTCTTTTTCTCATTGGAAACACTGACCTGACCCATCTTCACTGGAAACACAGACCTGTTGATTCCTCACTGGAAACACAGACCTGTCCCATCTTCACTGGAAACACTGACCTGTCCCTTCCTCACTGGAAACATTGACCTGTCTATTCCTCACTGGAAACACTGACCTGTCCCATCTTCACTGGAAACACTGACCTGTCCCTTCCTCACTGGAAACACTGACCTGTCCCATCTTCACTGGAAACACTGACCTGTCCCATCTTCACTGAAAACACTGACCTGTCCCATCCTCACTGGAAACACTGACCTGTCCCATCTTCACTGGAAACACTGACCTGTCCCATCTTCACTGGAAACACTGACCTGTCCCTTCCTCACTGGAAACACTGACCTGTCCCTTCTTCACTGGAAACACTGACCTGTCACATCTTCACTGGAAACACTGACCTGTCCATTTTTCAATGGAAACAGACCTTTCCATACACAGACACACAAACACACCTACACACACACACACACACACACACACACACACACACACACACACACACACACACACACACACACACACAGGCACAGCTGCATCTCGTCTGTCAGTGTGGGAGATCAAAATGGATCCTGGGAATAGTCCATGTCCTACTTTTGCAGCATCAGTCCCATGAGTCTTTGGGCTGTGCCACAGTTCACCTACACAGCTGAGCTCTGGGAGTAAAGGCCTCTGCTCTGTGCCACTTTCAAGGAATCGTTTCCTCTCTTACAGAGTATGACAGAGAGGAATGACAGGATAACCATAAAACAATTACAGAGAAAATAAAACAGAAAGAAAAAAACAGAAGCTCCTGAAGGGTCTCTGCAGCTGAGTCAGGCGTGTTAGCGGAGGCCGGCGAGATAGAGCTGGGGAAACGCCAGTTAATGAAGACTAAGGAAGAGGGAGCAGTCCCTATACTGATGGTTTTGCTATTAGCCTGGAGTCGGTGCACTTGGGTGTCACTTCAAAGCATTCTCCGCTATTAATCAGAGACCATCCAGAACCTCCAGCAAAGGCCCCGCTAGCTGTGCCGCTAACTACCCCCCTCAACATCACAATGGAGCCATCATTACAGCCGTTACGCTACGCCTTGGCCAGACAGCGCACCTTTATCTCCGCATATAAGTTACATACTCACAGCCAATTAATTCACCTGCCATATCTTAGAATAAAGGCAGTGGCGTGGGTGTTGGCGGTGGGGTGAATTCAAGCACACATTTCCATTATGTAGTGGTTTATGTATTTGGCTGGGGGATGGGGAGCACCTGGCTCAGGTTGCATCCAGCGGTCTGTACGATCCGCCTAGGGAGCCTTTTATGAGAGCACCTGCAAGAGTCTGCAGCCTATCTGACTGAGACCCACAGGCTCCACCCCGCCCTCATGTGGCTCTCACCTGGCAGCCAGGTGAGCTGACAGGCAGCACAGTGTCTCCCTGACAGCTTCTCCCCTCAAGGCCCCCTCAGCTACCAACAGCCACTCCACAGGATATCAGCCACCAAGCTCAAGGATTAACTACCGCATTGGCCGCACTGCTTTACTACCAGATACATTTTAAACAAGACTAATCCTCTCCATGAACTTTTGCTTCCTTTTGTTTTGACTGCTGTGATGGACAGCCTCTTCTGCAGGGTCGCAGAGAGAGCCCAAGGGGCAGGAGGGGGGAATTACTCTCTTTTTATCAGGGTGAATGTCAGCTAAATGTATCAGGGAGGCTAATGGGGAAATACATGGCCGTGCTTGCCTTTGCTCTCTTCTCGTAAATTTGCACATTCATGTTAGATGAGGATGAGAGGGCTTACTATACAAGACACTTCCCCCTCCCCTTGTGTCTCCCGTTGTACTGTACTGAGAGCCTGCAGACTGTGGCAGCGCTGAGGGGATGAGATAACCGTTCGCCATTGTGAGAAAAGGCTGTCAAAGCTTTGTTTTTCTGCTCGCTCTCACTTCCCTCCCTCCCCTGTAAGAGTATAAAAAAGCTGGAGCAGTGGTTGCAGAAATAGTCCTGTTTCTATAATTAGATGTAAACAGACGAACCAGACTCTCAGGCTTGCTCTGTCCCACTGGCCTCATGGCCTCCTGGGAAGCGAGATGTGTGAGTGTGTAAGAAGCGCGAGTGCACGCGCGAGTTTGCGCGTGTGTGAGTGTGCCTTTGTGTGCACGCGCTTGCAATGCACCAGTAAGTGTATGACAGCATGTGTCAGTGTGCATCTACTCTTGCTGTCGCTCTCCCCTCTCTCTCTCTCTCGCTCTCTGTCTCTCTCTCTTTCAGTCTGTCTGTCTCTTTTTTTTCCTGCGTACACACAGCCCTCTGTGTCCCTCCCCCCTCACACTCACCAGAGGGTAGGTCAGTGGCCGTGCAGGGCAAGCAGAGAAAGCTAATGCATGCAGCAGCAGCAGACGAACACACATCTGTTGCTGAGGAGCCAGTCACTTGGCCCAGATCCTCAGGACACGTACTGTACGAGGAAGAGGATGCAGTGTAGCCTAGTGGTCACAACAGGCAGAAGGGGCTTTAAAGAATGCAGATTGAGGTGAAGGGCAGGATAAGACAAACAAAGGATGTAATGTGGATGTAAAGGGAAAAAAAAGGTAAGGGGGGGGGCAAGGGGGGATGTGACATGGATTATCAAAACCAGAATATCTTGACATGAAAGAATCTGCAATCTGTGAAATAAGTGATGTGACAAAAAAGGCGGGGAGGAATTTTGTTTTAATCAATGTCAGAGGGAGCACAGGAGATCCATGTAAGAAAGTGTGTGTGGGGGGGGGTTGTGTGTGTGAGAGAGGGAGACAGGGAGTGAGAGAGCAACAAGTCCCCTTTGGATTGAGGACTAGGCAGCTGTTTGGATGGTCCCAAGAGACTTATTAAAATGGAATTCCTGATGCTAATCTTTGTTTTCTCACCGAACGGCTGACACATCCTTGAGAGGCATGCTGCATGTATATTTAATGGAAACTCTCTGCATAATGTCAGCTGAGCACATTGTTGTTTGGTACAGTGTCGTACATGCCCGTTGTTTCACTCAGAGTCAGGGAGCCTTGGCAATCCTGGTCTGCTGTTTGAAAATGGGAACTTCATCATAGAAAAACCTGAAAGGATTCATAGAAGAGGAACAACTCCAGGGTCGTATCACCCTTTTAAAAAGAACGCCCATTATGGACTGCAACTACAAGTTCAGCCTGCGCTTGTTTTGGATGAACTGACAGGCAGCCTGCATCAAGTTTAGGTCTAACAAAAAAAATTGTACTCTACGTATTTTTTACAGAGCAAAGCATCCGAACGCTGTGCAAAATGTTGCTCTACTTTGTTTGATGTGTCACATGCATGAAATTCTGCTATCAGCAGACTCAGCAGGGACATCCTCAGACGTTAGGGGGTTAACAGTGCACCTGTCTCAGCCTCAGTCAACCGCAGGGTGCCTGGGCTCTAGTGGGGGGGCGTCTGGAGAGAAAAAAATCCCAGCAACACGCACATGCACACACACACACAACCGCTTAAACGCACTGGATCTAACCCACACTCCCACCCAAACACACACACTCACACACCCATGCGCGGTACAGTATTGTCAGCGACCACAAATCTGCTGACAACAATAGAACAACGGCCTCTTTTTTTGTTCTCTTCACTGACCGATTACAATAATAAAATTTAAATTAAAAAACAAGTAATCTGGATTTTCTGCTTGAGCCGTTAATAATGTCGAACAGCTGTCACATGCAATACGGCCATGCACTTAGGTGGGCCTGGGGCTGCCTGATGAGAAGCAGCCTGATACCAGGAGAGGGAGGGAGACTGAGGGGGGCGAGAGACAACAAGAAAGGGAGAACGCAAAAGAAAAAAAAGAGACAGAGAGAGAGAGAGAGGGAGATCTCAATCACAAACAAAACAGCAGTAGTTGACTTTGTATCAGTCTACTCAATCTCAGAGCAACATATTTTCAAATCCAAGAGTGTGTGTGTGTGCGTGTGTGTGTGTGTGTCTATCATGGGAAGTGAACAAAAGACTTTCAGAGCCTTCTTGGATTCTTAATGCAGCCTCTCACTTCCTCATGTTCAGTGTAAAAATAGTGAAGGAGGTTTTGAATCCAGTGCCCTGAAACCTGATCCAGGAAGGTATTACCCTGGCCGTCACTCTCACCCGTGGGTCTCCTTTGTGTTTGTCCTGAGTACACGCCCCGTGCTTGAGGCCAGGGCTCTGTGGCACCGTGCCACACGGTGCTGTAGTGTGGGTGGCGGTCTGTTTGAAGAGCCGGTCTCTGAGGCAGCATGGACACTCACTTTCCTCTTACAGAGCCAGACCCCAGTTTTCTCTTTTTGTTCCACACTCAGCCTCAGCCTTCACTTTCTGTGGACAGTTTTGCTGATGAGTTGAGAAACGCAAAGAAAAAGAGCTGTCACTGAAGTTAGCGAGGTGTGCTGCGTTACTTATTTCTGATGAGTGGATACTGTACACCCTGCACGATGATCTAATAGTGACGGGAAACCTTTAGGGAGAGTCTGAGGCTTGGCAGTGTTTTAATGATACTGATGCCTGGATCCACTTGAAACACGCTGAGTGCATCTTCCTCAGGCTATCAAAGGTATATGAAAATATGCAGGGGGATTCATCCTTTCACAGACAGTTTTCTGCCCTTGCAAGTCGTTTTGGTTTCCAGAGGGAGTGTCGTGTGTAGGTGACAGATGGTGGCTGCATTCAGCAAGGTGCTATTTGAGCCAGGTGTACGATGCCAAGCGACACCTCCACTCTTCAGGGTAACTCCTGTGACATCAGGTCTGAACCGTGTCATCTCACAACAGTCCACAGAACGAGCAGACCGAGCTTCTCGCTGGAGCAAAAGAGAGAGGGAGTGCAAAAGACCTGAGCCAAATGCAACTTGGCCTAAGATCCACGTTCTGTCACTGTACTTCCACAACAGCAGCTCCTGGATACAAACAGCCTTTTAATGTTATATTTCAGACGTGTTATCAGCTTTCTTTTCACTCAGGCTCCCGTCTTGGATTTCTCTCACCAAATCCCATTCAAATTTAAAAAGAAAGGACAGACTCTCAGCTGTGGCTGGTTGCTGATCTGCTAAATAATTACGCGGAGAAGGAGAGGTGTACTCCAGCCGCCGCTCTCGTCAGGGGTCAACAAGGATGGGGGGTTAGGTTAAGCCAAAGGGAAGCAAGGGACGAACAGTGAGTGCTCACAACACAAGAGTTACAAGGCCGAGAAGAAGAAGAAGAGGCCTCCCTTCCCACAAACAACCCTCACCCACTCACTGAGGTTCGCTCTTTAAAGACCCCCGTGGTAAGCAGCCCTCTGCTAACTCCTCCTAACACCTGTGTTTGTCTTTGAAGCGTCTTCCTAACAGCCAGGGACCCATGGGATATTCCAGCAATGAGACGTTCAATAAAAGTCTCAGTAAAGTTATTTATTCCCCTTTGCGGAGAAAATGGGAGAAGGCAGACAGCATAGCTAACCTTTGAAGGGGGACGCTGCTCGGATGTCCAGCGAGGACATAAAAACTGAGGGAATGACAGGGACATCCTACCAGAAAACAATAAAGGGGGTGGAAGGGACTGTTTTTTATCTTTAACAGCAGCCGTAAAACACACACAAAGCTGGGCCCTGCAACAATGGCCCGGGGCAGGGGAGGGTGGCCAAAACAGAGGTGGCAGGAAGACCACCACTTCCCAGACACAAGGGTCTTCCTGCTGGAGAGAAAGGAGGCCGAAAAATGGAGGGGAGGAGAGCGAGGACAGCTCACGGAGGGGAGGACAGAGGAGATGTGAAGGAAGGGGAGGCCGAGCGAGCCAGCCAGATGACACAAATATGACCTTTGATTACACGGGGTGTTTAGAGCAGAGCTCAGCCATGGACAGCCTCTGAAGCCCCCTGCTGCTTTCACACAGCCACACCTCAGCCACAGCACACTGATCAGAACAATATGGCTGAAAGATGAGCTCCCAGTCATAAATGCCAGCCGTAAAGACAGCTCCACTGTGTCTCCTCCTTTGACACTATCCAACATCTGAATCCCAGCCTCACAGCCAAGTCGAGACTCTGCACTGGAGCCAGCAGAAGATAAAATTACTTTTTCAAAGACCTTGTAAATGAATTGGCTGAATTAGACTGCATTACATGAGTTAACAGGTCTGCTTCTCACTGTATCAGCAGGCACACAGAGAGGAGTTGCTCCAATGTCACATTCCCTGAACACAGTGCAAACTATAAATCGACCACCTGACATGCATTACAAATGACTGCTTGTAGTAGGTGAAGATGGACAGCAGCAAATGCACACTGACAGAAGCTCTGCCGCCTCTATGTCAAGGCAGTTCAGTGGGCAAGAAAACAGGACTGTGTTCTTGCCTTATTGAAAGAAACTCACCAGCATGTGCAAGAAAAATAAAGGAAAATTCCTCCCAAAACCTGTGAAAATTCTCTATCACAACTGGGGACAATGCCAGGGAGGAGTGTTGCAAACACCATCACTCTCTTTTTAGCAGAGGGGGGTGAGGAGAGCGCTCCCAATAAATACCTCTGCAAAGTCAGAGGAGCACTTTCAAGGAGCCACATCAGAAACCTGCCTCTGAATGCATTTTCACATCAACCCTGAAATATTCATGCTCTTTGTAAAGTATTCATGTGAACCAGTGTGCAAGTTAGTCCCCGGGGGGAAAGTGCAGAGGAGCTGGAGGGATCCAACACACTCAGCAAACAACATTCTCAGTCGTGCTAATGTTGCTAACATACGGGGACACTTGAGGGGACGCTAATGACCTGCCCTGTCAGGAAGAACTACAGACCAGGTCCGGTTTGGTCGGCCATGGTGCGAGCATTTAGCTGAGATTATATGGTGTGAACAGACTGTTGTCATTCTGTAACCTGAGTGAAAATAAAAATCATCAAGATTTACGGTTCACGGAAAAAACTAAACAAAAGAAAACTGCTGTTGTCAAGTGAGACATTATACATTCAGTCAGCTTTTAAAGGGACGTTGCTTTGGCTCATTTTTTCCTTTTGTCACATGGACAAAAGATATGAAATGTGCACTGTTTGATGAACTACCATCTTAATGATATATGGCATGAATAATTGTTGAATTTTTTCCTCTCACACACCTATTTGCATCGTGACATGCTTGACATTTTACAGATTATTAAAATAATAAATCAAAGATTGTGCATCAGCAGAGCGCAATAACAAAATAATTCTAACAGTTCCTTCAGGGGTTTTTGGTACAATGTAAACTCATGAAATGATTCCTCATGTTAATTTAATAAAAGACCTGAAATGCAAAGAATTAAAGTCATTTTGCGGATCTTCAGGATATTAGATAGACTTCTCTCCAGTCACACCCATGTGTTACTGACGAGCCCAGGGAGAACAATACACCACCTGTGCTGCTCATTGAACAGTGATGACATTTGGAGGGTCGGTCCTCTTGTTGGTGCAGCGCAGCACGACTAAAGAAACACAGAATCTGGTCGGGGGAGCACCTGTACCCTGTAGCCAGCATTAGCCTTCATACTCTCTACAAAACATCCATAAGAAGAGAAAAAAAAAACATACGGACACAGGCAGAGAGAGAGAGAGAGAGAGAGAGAGAGAGAGAGAGAGAGTGTGTGTGTGTGTGTGTGTGTGTGTGTGTGTGTGTGTGTGTGTGTGTTAGTACTGCCAACAGCAAACATGAATGGTGAGAGATGAATGGTGAACAGCGCCCATGAATTCTCTTGAATAGCTAATTATACCTCTTGTTTAGCATGAATTGCAAATAAATTCATGATTTTATAAACAAAATAAATTCAACACATATCTTAGATACAGATGCTACAACACTGGTTCTAGTGTATATTCAATATCAGCTTCTTAATGCAAGATGAAAAACATTTGGTATTGATAAAGCATTTAACGGCCTACAAAAACCACCTACACCAAGCCAACAAATTCCACTTCCAGCTCTTATACTGTGTGTTATATAAAATAACTTTGAAGGGATAAATATCCTTTGCTATGCAGTGACCCTAGATTCATCTGCTGCTGCATCATAACATGTTTTTAGAAGCAGCATTACCATTTTATTTTTTTTTTTTTCAAAAGAAAGAGCCTCAGAAGTGTAACTGTTTGAAGCAATCAATACGCCTCAGTTGTGACTTATTTACATTTCTTTTGTTCAACAGGGCTGGACAAAGTAAGAGCAGCTATAGCTTGTTTTTACAATTCCATGTGATAAAACAGTCATTTTATCCTTGATGCAAATTAGAAAAAAAAAATCCCGCCATATTATGCAGTACAGCACCTTTGAATTAAAGGAATAAAATAAAATTGTAAGAAAAATAAAGCTTCAATAAAAATCAAACAATAAAAGCATCAATACGTCGTCGCCTTTTGGTGGAATCTTGCTGAGGACTGTTTCATTTACTGTTTTAAGATGTTTTTCAGCAGTGTAAGATGATTCTGTGGGCGCCAGTGTCTGTTCCCATGTTTGCAAATGTGCACATTTTGGTACACAAGATACCCAAGTCACTTGTTAAACCTGGTGCATGCACTGTGAACACATTTGCACCCTGACACTTTGAAGCCCAACATAGGAGGACTATTTTCTGCCATTGCCCTTCTCCCTGCACTGTGAGCCATGCAGACCTGCACATCCAGGTGCATCCTCCACTAGCTGGGGCTTTGGCCCTTGGTTTTTGTTTAAGCATTGCACCGGTGTGACACTGATCATTTTAACTTACAGTGACATGATCTCATTTCAGATTCTGCTCCAGAGCCAAGGGGAAACCACGCAGAGCCCAACTCATATGTGCAAACGAAAACAGATCTTAAATGCCATTTTTAAATACCATGGCATTTACCTAACCCGTCTAATGGTTATTTGTTTAACTAAGATGCCTTTATTACCCTTGTGATATCTGATGTTGATTCAGCTTAATCAAATTTTTTGATTGCAGGCTCAAAGTAAATCAGATATCACCTGATTTATTAGATGATATTTGTGCAGCGCGACTCTGTCAACAGCTCCTAAGATGAACATTTCATTTATAATAGAAAGTCTCTTTTCAGCAAAAAATAATCAGCCTCGTGCTTCACTTCACATGCAGGCTATAGCAATATACTCAGGTTGATAAATGAACAGGCTTTATGGCGCAACATCATGACAAGAGCGTTTGAACCAACAGACAGCACTGAGATAAATGTATGCTGCCGCATCAGTATCTCAACATGAGTGTGACAAAACCTTCGTTCATGTTTGACTGACCTGAGTGGGGAGCCATTGGTATGTGCGAGGGGTAATATTTCCCCGGCGGGAAGTGACCGGCGTGCTGCACAGAGCTGTGGCCCGAGGGAGCGATCCGAGAGGCGGCTCTGTGCACCAGGGCGCCCCGCTCTGATAGGAGGTGCGCCGGAGCAGCGAAATCCCGTCCTTCCATTCCGAAGAATGTTAAGTAATCCGAAATCCGGATAGGGCAGGTCAGGAAAATCAAATGCAACCCATAAAATAATCCTTTCCGTCAGATCTAGGTGTTGCATTCAGTCGATCGTAGGCTTCCCCAGCCAAAAACGTAGCAGCTCCCGATCATCTTTTCTGCCAATGGAGAAAAATCAAAGCAACGTTCATTATACAGACACATGAACAGCCCGGTTCAGGATAACACGATGCAAAAATTACTGACAGAGCAGTCTAGTCTCAAAAAATTACAGCGAAAAAAAATAATCATTAATGCAGCTTCATTGGATTTTTCTGTGACATTCTCTCCGTCACCTCAAAATTTCTCCTTCACTTTGCTATAATCTCATTTTTCTGCCTTAAACTACTGGTGCAAAAGAAGCCAGCGCGTATAGAAACGGCCAGCGAGGCGTCCAATAGCCCACTGAGCCGGGCTCACATTCAGCTCTATTGATCAGCCTGCATGGGATACAGGCCTGCATGCATCGTATGGAGAGCAGCACTTCATATTGCACTCACACACAGTCACGAGGAACAGATGGCACATCCTATATTCATTTCTCTCTAATAGTGATATCATATTTTAACCATATATTTAAGACAAATTGCCTACCACGTCAGGAGCTGCCAGGTGTCACTCTATATTCCTCCCTCTCTTCACAAACACGTTAAGCTTATTAACATGTTATTAATATATTTTTATAAACTCGTGATTCCTTCAACATTGAAAAAAAAAAAAGTATTTCTGTTGGAAGAGGAAGTGTGTGGTGCTGTTGGGGAGTGTTAAAATGATGGAAGCCTGCTCAGCTCATTTCTCAAGGTGAACAACGCTGCCTGCCTTCCTCTGCTCGTCCTATTGTCTACGATGGATACAGGCGCTTTTTCTGCCTCCCAACCCCACATATAGCTCTCATTACAACACACACCGTAGTCCCATTTACACTCCTGTGATGTAACACGAATAAATGATTCTGGAGATATATTATTTTAGACCATCTGCAGAATCCATTATAACCTTGTTTATCATACAAATAAATAAATAAAACTGCATCATGTATCGACTAATTTGTTCAGGTAAAAGGAAAAAAAAAAAGGCTTTTCATTTACAAAGACAAAATAAACTCTGTTAAGTGGCCTGATAATTGTGAGTGAGCACGTCATTAAAATACTGCTTCAGAAAGACATGGACTCTTCCCTTTCTTCAGTGTGTGTGTGTGTGTGTGTGTGTGTGTGTGTGTGTGTGTGTGTGTGTGTGTGTGTGTGTGTGTGTGTGTGTGTAAGCGCGCGCGTGCACGTGCTTCCTTGTAAGAGTGTGTGTGCATGTGAATAACTGAACTCTCACTGTCTTCATCTGCTTTGACCTATTTCAGGTCAGGTAATCAAATGAACACATTACAGGCTACACGGTTGCCATGCCACAAATTTAGATTTAACATGAAATAAACACCAAAAATACACCCTGGATAAAATGTGATTCCACCTTAAGAAATGCATGCATTTGTCTCTGCCACGTTCTAAACGTGAGAGCCCATTTGTGTGTCTCAGTGATGGCTGTAAACAATTACATATAAAGTAGGCAAACAGAAAGTAGCTTATTTTTTATAGATCCAAATAAATAAATAAATCCTACATGGCAGAATATTCTAAACACTGGAGGCTGTGTTTGATTAACAATGTCAAATCCTAACTTGGATTTCTAATGTTTTCTCAAAGGGGGATAAATGTATAATTTTAACGTAAATTAAACGAAAAATATGAGAATATATAAAGATAAATGTGTGAGTTTGCAAAGGCAAATTATCATATTATATGCTATTTGACTCTGCACTATTATCTCCACATGTAGCCAGTAACAGCCTAGCCTGCAATTCAGTGCTTCATCAACAACAATAAAATCCTTCCACACGGAGCTCTTTGGGACAAAATCAATTGAAGTGACGCTTCGTGTATAACAGTGCGTGCATGTACACTGGCTCTTTGCGTTTAAAACGCGTGAGAAGGATTTCTGAAGGAAATGTGATAAGAAAGCCTTCAGTTTGTGGAGTATGGGAGCTCTGAGGTGAATGGCTGCCCGTCAGGAGGAGGACTGCCTTTGTCTCCACACTGAGAAAGTGGTGTGCAGGCAGCCATTAGCCTACCTCCCCCCTCGCAATGCTGTTGCTTTCAACCGCCTCTACGTCCATAAAAACCCAAAAATAAAACATTAAAAAAATACCCGACTGTATCCAAACTATTGCTGTGTAAATGTTCCAATTGTGAGTCTCAGGAAATTTAAACGCGGTAGCATGTAACCCCGTCGTTGGCTTTCCTTTATCCTAAAATATGCGGATCTCCTCACTAAAATGTACGTTATCATTTTAAAAGCCGATCAAACAATCGACGCCCATGATGCAATTCGTTAAGCAGCTGTCAGTTCCATTTAGATGATATGATCGAAAGCAGAAACGCAGATAATAAATCAAATCATGCTGAGTAGGTCCGATCGCAATGCGAGCAGCCGGCCCTCCGCGACTGAGCTGGCCGGCAGGGAGGGCATATCTGCCGGGGCGAGCATCAACATGCCTCCCCTTCTCGAAACGTGAAATCTTTGCACTGATAAATTTTAACATGGTCTGCACCCTAACCACGGTGTTATTCAAACTCATTTGAAGCGAAGCCGATGTTAAAGGCTTCTAGCCTGGTCGAATTGCGAAATTAATTGAAATAGACTGACACCGTGGAAAAAAAAAAAATAATAGGGACCTCTTAACAAACTAAAAATAAGCGAATAAGACGACGGTAAAGAATGTAATATTTTACCCAAATTTACCTGCTTTGGTCTTAATGTAAACATCTACCCACAGCATTAAGCTTACCTTCCAGCCAACGATATTAAAATTAATACTAACAGCCTTACATTATATTTGTAACACTTTCAATAATTATAATTATATTCATTGGAGGACATTTATTTTGTAAGCTAAATATATTAACTTGCGGAATTATTTCGAACAGAATCAACCTCATCGACTACACACAATCCTTTTTTACATTTTGTAAATAAAAGCATTGCACTGTGTACAATGGACAGCGTGACACATGTAGCATTTTGCTCTAAATTCTGCTTCTGTCTTTTAGGTGTAAACAACCCCTCAAGTAGTTTTATTCGAGAAAAAAAAATACAATATATAAAATTACTACTTACTGGTATGTTAAATCCTTGCATAACAATAAATAATAAAATCACAAAACACAGGGAAAGTAGGAGCAAGGCCAAGTGCGACGCCCATTTAAAATCAAAATATGAAATCAAGCATGTGGCTAAAGTGAAATCCTACAGTATTTCCATCTGAGGCTGTGCAGGAGCCTTCTGCGTCAATCTATGGAAGCTGTGGTACTACGGCTTCCGGCCTGGCTGGATCGCGGCTCGGATCTCCGTGCAGCGGTTTCTCTCCCGGTGCAACTGCGTACCTCGCGTCTCGGGGCAGGGTAAACACGCCCTCTCATTGGTCGGATACCTGCATGGTAATGAGCTCGTGCCGCCCGCCCGGAGAGAGGGAAAGTTGTGATTGGCCGTCAGCTCAAGCCAATGGTGTGGTGACTGGCAGTGCTTAACAGAGAGAGAAGCGCCAGATTTAAAGCACACCATGGACAAAACCAACCACAATGGAGCTCAATGCTGTCTGGACACAGATTACAATGAAAAGTGGGTAGTCACAGGTATACAGACGATTATTCTAATAGCGTCATACGAGATTAATGCATTTTTTATTCAGGCAGTTGGTAGAAGAGATCTGGTAAAAATGAAATATGACATTTGCAAACGTTTACCTAGCTGTTTAACCTCAACACGAAAAGTGTTTTTGTAACTCAGAATGAGCTATTTATTTCAACACAATGAGGCACAGAAAGGACAAACTAGTGCCTTTCTGTGTTAAAAAGAGTGGCCAAGATTGGACTGATTGTTGGTGTATACAAAACAATATGAACCAAATAGACTGATGGGTAAAAACTTGGAGAATAACATTAAGCACAGTTGTTTGTCCTTGAAGACCACCACGACCTCGCTGGTAAGATGAATGAGCAGGAGTGTTTCAATCTTGAATCTGATGTTTACTGAATATTCCAATTTCTACCTGCCTCTAAGACATCTGTATTCCTATATGCAGGAAGCAGTCATTACAAAGTCCTTAATTTTCCTACCTAACAGAAATCAAACAATTATTGCGTGTATAGGACTCAATTTGAACAAAATGAATTTCAAATCACACAGAAGACTGCTTTTTATGGGGGGGGGGGGGGACTAATAAACCCTCATTTATTACATTGCACTCATTTCAAAATGTCATTCTATGCTAAATAAACCTTCAGCAGGAGCTTCCTTGTGTGTGGATCCATTTTTCTACAGTCCAGCTCGATGTGAATCATTCAACAACAACAATAAAAAAAAAACTATTTCCCCTTGTTTATAATTTGGCTGATTATTTGAGGCATTTTTATGTGCCTGCACATCAAACAGTCACTGTGCTTGTGTCTATTTTTCTCTCCTCCAGAGACACGAGAAGCTCTTTGACAAATGGTTTCAAATCCAATTTCTTGAAACTCTACACTGACTAATGCAGACAAGACAGTAATTTCTACATTTCCCTCATGTTATTACAATGGACTTTGGTTATTACATTATGCTGAATGTTTACAAATGAATCCCCTCCTGTGTGCGAGGCTTTGATTGGCCGGGACGGCGCCAGAGCATTGTCACTCACGAGAATGTAAACAAGACTCTGATTGGCTGTTGGCCAGTCCGCATTGGGCTGTCTGAAAAAAAGGCAATAACTGGCCCTGCGGTTTCAAGGCTTCCCGGGTGAGATGATGAAAGGGGATAAGAAGAGACGGTTTCAAGGCGCCTCAAAGGCGGACCCCCATTGGCCCTGAAGCCATATGAGTCAAGCGTGAATCAAAGGGAATACTGCAGAGAGGGGGAAATTATATGTTGGATATTTAGAATAATCGAGGTTAGTTTTCGGAATAATGTGGACCAAGCGATGGCTAATCATTCTGAAAAGTTACGAAAACAAGTTAAACTCGAAACAATTCAGGTTGTGGGCTGCACGTGAAGCGGAAAAAGGAGAGGAGCGAAAAAAGCTCCGGCTGTGGATCGTGCTGAAGTCCGCTTTAATGGAGAGAATCTGCGTGGAGTCTTTCACCATTTTAAAGTGTGGCTGCCTGAGGTTTGTTAAGGTGGGGGTTCAGTACGACGAAAAAGCATTGTTTATTGTTCAATGTGAAATCTGATGTGGAGTTAGTCCGATGATAGCTTTTTATTTTTCCTATTTTATTTTATTTTATTTTATTTATTTTATTTTTTTGAGGGGGAAATTCAACGGTGGTATTAATTGTTTACAATAAACGGATTAGAATATTGCTCTATCTTATATATATTATTATATATATATATATATATATATATATATATATATATATATATATATATATATATATATATATAATTAATTTATTCATTAGTTTTTATTTATTTATTTATTTATTTATTTATTTATTTACTGGGAAGGTTACACCTTTAACTGGCTCTTTTTTTTTTCTTGGCAGTTCACAGCGTTGACAGACATCTGACATCTTAGACTTACCACACTTGGTTCTACATTAGTTGCAGACAAAAAGACCTCTGTATTTGAGCAACTGAATTCAATAGATATCTTTTTTTTTGCCTCCTCAGACTGTGCCCACTATAACACCATTTTCACAGTGCACTTCCCCGTGTGAGATTCTACCAAAGGTCGGCTGCTTTGCTGGAATACTAACTTGTATTTTAGAAGAGGGTGTTGGAATTCCATCTCCTCATGGGCTCTCTTCGAGTCAGTTCATGCAACGTAAAAGAGGTGCTCAATTGCACACGCAAACACAAGCACGCCCGGCAATACGTGCACGCACGCGCACGCGTACTCACAAATCAGGAAGGGTGATAATTAATGCGGAGTGAGTGATTTCTTAAGAAAAAGACCGGTTTTACGACGAGGATTGTCCCTGATCAATGAAGCATCGATGATTGACAGTCTGTGCTTCCCACCCACATTCACACACGGTGAAAGGGCCCTTTGGATAGCGAGGATACACAACCTCATTGTCTGTATGGTTTTATTTCCACACATAAAATACCTGGGAGCACAATAAGCACGGTGGATCACCTGAAACATCTCTGCGATGCAGAAAACATTTGTGCTGCAAATGTTTGTATTTTCCAAGTAACACCGGTTTTTTCACAGTTTAGTTAAATCAAATGCTGTTCATTTTATTAATAATAAAAAAATATGTCGCAAAACTGACATTAAACCAATGAAATAATCAGGCATAGCTTGTCATGAGTTTTACTTCAAGTGAAGGAAATGTTGTCACATTCATTTAGGTTGAGTTAACTGTTGGCATTTGACCCTGAAGTGTGTGTTTCTGTAAGAGAGAAAGTGTGTGCCTGTGTGAGCAGTGGTGCATGCAGACATAATCTGATTGAATATTATTCAATGTTAATTAAGCCATAATAAATCACACATAGACGTGTATATCTGTTTTTATCAATCTAAAGTACAATAACCGTACATTTAACAGCATTTAATTTTATGTTTGAACACAGGTGACATTTTGGAGCTTGTCATTGTTGGAATGGCATAATCAAAGTGGAGGTGTGTGTGTGTGTGTGTGTGTGTGTGTGTGTGTGTGTGTGTGTGTGTGTGTGTGTGTGTGTGTGTGTGTGTGTGCTCGGTATGAACTGCCTGAATTGCAGTGGCATATGGTATAAGCAGAAGCCTGAACTGAAGGCTGGCTCTGTTTCATGGATCTGTCTTCACTTCAAGGGGAGAGCCCTGATCTTACCACTCTAATAAAACTGTTTATTTTATTTTTAGATGATTCCTGTCGAGATGCAGCACTGGCTAAAGGGCAGCTCACACACCTTTCAGTTTTAGCAACAGTCTGTTTCGAACCAGGTCTCGTTTATTCACATCATGCTTCCCCTAAATGAAAACAAAAGATCATTTGAAGCATGTGATGGTGAACACAGAACCTGCAGAGTCCAGATTAAACAATAAACAAATAAGTAAGAATTTTTATACCAAAAATAAATTCAACAAATATAGGACAATCTTAGTTTGAGTATACACTCAATCATTTTGGATCTGTGCATTAAAGTTGTTTCAACTGACATTCAAACGTAATCATCTCACATCCTTGGATTCATTCTTTGCCTTCACACTCACCAACCAAGACATATTTTAACCCTTTTATTACTTTACATGGACTTGAAGCGAGCCAGGGCAGCGTCCTTTCCAGTCCTGTAGGCCCTCAACGGATCCAAACATTTACAATTCTCATCAGCATGTTAAGCAGTTTGCACAATTTCATGTCAAAGGGGTTTGCACCATGCAGCTTTGCTCTTTTATGCTCATGCCTGAACTGTAAACGGACATTTTTAATTTGCAAATGAGTTATTGTATTTCATCACAATTGAGAAGAAATGTTTTTCAGCTGTCCGTAAGGATGAGAAGTCAGCTTTTGTTTAATTAAGCACTCAACACTTCCTTCTTCTGTTCCTGTAATGTATTAAATACAATGATTATCAAACTAATAAACAGCTGTAGTTGACTCAGTGCTTAAATAGTCCTGCTGATGATTGCCTCTGACTATGCCGCACACTAAGTCATTATCTTCCTTGACCAAGTCTTGTGATGGTGGATGTCAAACACAGCTGTTGAAGGCTTAACAACACAAGAGTAACATTGTGCCTTCGTTATTAAATTCATCAGCCACGTTGGTACCCAA
Organism: Labroides dimidiatus; assembly: GCA_030710495.1. Taxonomy (NCBI): domain Eukaryota; kingdom Metazoa; phylum Chordata; class Actinopteri; order Labriformes; family Labridae; genus Labroides; species Labroides dimidiatus. Next base: position 2,981,317 of record CM061163.1, read on the forward strand.
CATCTGCAGCAAGGGCTCCTGGGGGACAGCTGGGGGGAGAAGGGAGGGAGGGAGAGAGAGAGAGAGGGGGGGGGGGGGGGGGGGGTTGCATGATGCTCCCATAGTCATGTGACCAACATGGCTGTTGTCACTAAAAAGCTCTTGTTTGAGAGAAGAAAAGGGGGTTTGTGGTGGGATTGATTTCTCCCCCCAGCTGCAGGTTGGTGGAGGAGCGTTGCATAAGCATCACATGGGCAGAAATCACACAGAGCAGTTCAAGGTCCCAGATGAAGGCCTGGCATCTCCTCACTGGCTCAGGTCAAGCTGTTTACCTACAGATTCAGCACATGCAGACTCTTTGGGCTTCCTTCTGTCACTCACAGGGGCCCCTGGATTATTTCACACAACTCATATTCATCCTCACCTTCCCTCCCTTTATACTCATTAAGGCTGATTTATGAGGATATTCTGATTTCTGTCGCTGGTCAGAGAATAACACCACAGGGTTCAGAGAATGAAGACTATTTTTTTAAATGTGCTTATAAAGAAATATACAAAAGATGCAGTTGACTGATTTGAGCTGACTGAAAGAGACTGTGACATTTGCCTGCATACAGGAGACCTCAGGACCAGTACAGTGACAACCTTTCCCCTTCAAAGTCTAATTACATGTTATGTGTTCATGAGTTCATGTGTTCATCTTAGCAAAGATAAAGTACTGGATTGATTATTAGTGAAAAGATAATGCAAATAATGCTTATCTTTACTGCTTATTTGATGACCAATGTGTGATTTTATATTTTATTAAATCATATATAATATTAAATTAAGGATGGACTATAAATTATATTTTTATCAGTAAAGCGATATGACTGTTCTCACCATAAAAGACAAACTTATCACTCTCTCTCTTTTTTTTTTTTCTGTGTTACCCCTTAAACACTCCTTCATGCTTAGTTTGGGGTAAAAAAAAAAACAAAAGTGGAAACTTAAACAAATTTGTGTCCTGTAGCCACCTCCACATATCAACAAACACCAACGTGATGCTCATCCTCCAGCCAGTGACCTCTCTGTAAACTGTTGCTGAAGAGGGTGCCGAGGACCAGGCCTCCAGTTAGTGATAAATAATCAATAGAGACTTGGTGATCCAGGCCTTGCAGCGCAGCAGGCTGTGGCTCTAACTAAGAGCGTGAGCTTCAGTAAAAGGTAGTTAAAGGTTTGAAATATTGATGCTTGCCTGTGCCGACAGAAACAACAAAGACAAGCATAGACTGAAGTCAGAGAAGGTTAAATTGCCATGCATGACGCCTTACAACCAGCGCATCTCTTTTCTTTTGAAAAATCAAAGTAAAATGAAGCATTCCTTCACAGAGGTTTGGTGCTCTGATTGTGAAGTAATGACTAAAATGTACAGCTGTCTGGCCCCATGCACTACTTTGCTCTCTCACTCTCTCTCTCTCTCTCTCTCTCTCTCTCTCTCTCTCTCTCTCTCTCTCTCTCTCTCTCTCTCTCTCTCCCTCTCTCTCTTTGGCTTTTAGCATATTGCTATAAATCCAGCTCAGCCATCATGCCAACAAATAGGTTTATATGACGTGTATATGCGTTTCACATCAAGCATCCAATTAAAAGTGTCCTCTGTGATGCCCAAACCAGCCTCCCTGGTTCCCATTGTGTGCCTTGTATAGCAGCTGGCCCCTCTGTCATATTAAGTTCACATCCTAATCGCTGATTGAAGTTCCAACATAAAAGTGATGAGCTGTATTTCAGTTTCCTGTCTGATGCTACTCCTAAATCTAATGGAAGCCTTACTATTGATCTTCAGATGTGCAGTTATCATGCATCCCTCTGCCTGCGTGAAGGGCCTTAAACGTCTGCAGAGGATGGACGTCTGACAGTTTCAGAATCACTGAGCATACAGCACTGAGAATTGTTTTTCAAATATATAATCAAAGAACATAAAAGTTTTTCATCCTGTGATTCCAATGCATGCAAAACATATCTTTCTACTCTTTTCTCTGTCATGATTTACAAGAACGTACTCATGTTTCTGCACATGCCCCTGCAGACTGCACGTGTACCAGAGCATCATTGCCCTTCTGACACAGATATTGCAAAAGATATAAGTTAATATTATTGTTTGGCTGAATATGACCAGGGAGCCATGTTCTGTGCTCTTAGGAGGACATGACACATGGCCGAGGCCAGAGGATAGAATAATGTGTGGCAGAGTGAATGGCTGCACATGCTCATTAGTATCATTAATCACCGGGGACAGAGATGCCTAATGATAGAGGGAGGAGGGTCTTCACAAAGGGAGGAGAGGGGGTGATATGACAGAGATAAAGGATTCCTCAAGAATATTAACATTTGGAAATAAAAGTTGCTTTCTAGATTCATTTAAATTGATCTATTTTTGGCTCCTCTGGGACTGACAACATCACAGGAAACAAGAGGAACAGTGTAATTAATACCAGGCTTAATTGTCAGTCTAAATCGTCATATAATTCTAATTTAATGTGGTGTTCTTGCTCTGAGTGAGGGGGGAAACTGGGCTGAGCCAGTTCCCTCGTGGAAAAAAAAAGGCTCTCTGTAGGGGATCAAATGGGCTGTGTGACATTTTCTCACAGACGTTTGATTGTGTACTGGAGGATTCCTCTTATGGGGCTGCTTTGCTGTCACTTGCTCATGGTAGTGTGCAGCTAATGGGAGTAGCAGAGCCTTGAACCAGATCTCAGGGCGGATAGTGCTGGGGCGTTCGGTGGGAGCTACTGGCCCTGAGCTTGGCCGTCCCTCTGCAGCAGCTGAAGCTCTGAGGATAGTCGTGCATGGCGAGGGCAGGCTGTTTGATCAGCACATATTTTTAATTGGCTCCGGGCACCCTGGAGTGTCAGCATTGCCACGGACTAGACTCCTATTGCACCTTTCCTAATTAAAATCATTACAAATTCCAGGCCCATCATAAAGGATTAAATGAGAATTGTGTGAGCGAGTGCCTTTCTGATCGTGTGTGTATGTTTTATCCATTGGTGAGCCTGTGCAGGGGTGTGTTGTCTCCTTGATAGCTAGCATGTATAGCTTAATTGTTTTCTCCCCAGTAATAGTAAATGAGGAAGGGCTGGCTGTAATCCTGGCCCACTAATCAAATTACATGAAACAGAACCACTCACAGACACACTGTTGAGGAATAAACGTCTATACATGTCTTCAATATAACCCAAACTTCCTCTTTTGGTGATGTTTAACCTGCGGTTTTATGTCTTTTATTGAATATTCACATCTGTCCTGCTGTGAATATGGAGTCTAATGAGAGCAGTTTGTCATATTCAAAATAAATGATGTCAGACAAAGTGTGCAAATCTGTGGAGAATTATTTTGAAAGGCCTGGAAAACAAATGATCTCCACAAAAAGTTGTACTTAACTCCAGTGGATGTTTTATTCATTACATCTTTGCTGGAAATAAAATTCTTTTGCTGTGTTAAATTGGATGTTTGAATGATGAAGACATTATATTGAAGCTCAATGATCTTGCTGCTTTACTGTGCTTCAGGGAGCTATAGGGTCCCCTAAACAAAGGAGGCCTAAATCTCTTAAATATCTACCAGTGCCATGACGCCCTGAGGGAGCACAGAGACAAGCCAGTGTTTCTCTGGTCTGAGATAGGAAGCCTGAGTTCACAAAGGCAAAAAGTGGGCGAAGGATTTTAAGATCTGGCTCTGTTCAAAACATGCTCCTAAAACCTCAGCACCCGCCCTGACACACACATTAAGATCACACGACACTTGATGGAGAAAATTACTGCAATTTATCACGGTAATAACCACGTCTGACCGAAGTTTGAGATGAATATCTCAGGCATGTGAACCTCTACAGCATTCAGAGACAAAACAAGTCCCAGCCAATGGTGATTGAGGATGATGTCTCTCCTGGGACACAGTGGGACTTCTATTCACATCAGCAACCAATAAAACTACAGCAACTCATATAATAGTTAATGGACAGTATTGTCCAGCAGTGAATGGACATATTATGGGTAAGCAGACACAACAATGGACAGCATACAGACGTCCTGAGGTTTACTGTAACTCGTGTGGTCGGGGATGTGAGGACCAAACTAGATGCAGATAGAGTTATGTGAAGAGGGAAAAAGCTGTGTTGTATTTCATGTATGAAACTTCAAAAAGCGGCACACAAACAAAAACAGTGTAAAGGTTATTATGTTAATCAAATGAAGTTTCACAATCACAATCAGGAAACAAAGATTTTCACTGAGGAGACTCAACATTTTCAAAAATTGTTGCCACATGTTTTTTATTTCTATGACTTTAGGACAAGACCCTTTGGTTTCTGTTGACTCAAGAAGGGTAGACAACAGAGAGATGCAGCAGAGGACAGAAAGTGAAAAATGGATTGGAAAGATGAGCGAGGGAGGGGTGTCTCTTCAACCATCGCCGCTTCCTGTCCGGAAAAGTTCATTCATCATTTTCACATCTCAGCGTCATAGCTTACTTCAGCTATAGCTAGAAGTGTGGCAATGATGACACTGAGGATTGATGAGGTGCAGGCGGGGCTGGCTAGCAGGGGTTTGAGGTGTGGATGGTCAAACCAGATGTGGTGTGAGGTTGAGCTACGAGGGGGGACCTGATGAAGGTCATAGTGTTGCCCATTTCCCCCATTACCCATAATCCACACAGACACATGAATGTAGGTCATGTGCAAGGTCTGGGTTGTGTGTTTTAGTGCATATTCGAATAAATCCTCCAAAGTGTCACAAACAATAACCATTCAAGACTGGGGAACAATTATTTATAATTTACATAATACAATGCTTTTAATTTATAACATAAAATACTGCACAAAAAAAGACCAAAAAATAAAAAATAAATAAATAAAAAGAATAATGATCCTGGGAAATTTAGTAATAATCATGTAATGAAATTTTGCCGTATGGGAGCTTTAAAGTGAAACCAGTACAAGCTCACAAATCACAGCGTATTATATATTTTCTTTGACAAATTCCCACACAGCAGTTACAAAATGCTACACACAAGATAAACATGAAATTCAAAATTAAAGGTGAGATGGTACCACAGCCACAGAAACAATAAATATTTTTATGTTTTTCTTAAATCGAACAGTTTTGATTTTCAGTTAATTACTATCAATCATTGTATATATATATATATATATATATATATATATATATATATATATATATATATATATATATATATATATATATATATATATATATATATATATATATATATATATATATATAATAACATCATTGCACATTACATATAAAAAGATAGATACATAGATATATACATAGATACATGTCTTTGGTGTGTTGCTGCACCTGCATGCTTAGTTCAATGATGGTAGCTCATACCTACAGTACTTTGGAGATATTTAATTGTGTTATACACAAAGTGTATATTACTTTTGACTTGTCAACTGAGCTGATGGAGATTGTCTTAAGTGAAACAAAAACATAGAGATGTTATTTCTCAATAAAAAAAAAAGCAGGAGAGGACAAACAAGACAAACAACAAGGAATGGGTCATTGATTCACCTTTATCACATTGCATTAACAGTCCAAATCACAACATAAGATCTGCATGAGCCTTAATTAAAAAAAAAAAAAAAAAAAAAATTGCAAGTTTGAGTATTTCATAAAAGTTTGGATTCTGTCAGTTTCCTCAGTGCTTTGTTGTCTCATTAATGGTGACTGTCCTTTTTTAAAAGTTCTTGAAGTGCTGCTTCTTAGCCTTCCAACAATTCAGTGCAATGGTAGAATGTCAGTGCTAGCTGGTGAATCATTCTTTAAATCTTTTTTTTTTTTTTTTTTTTTTTTTTTTTAAATGAATTTTGGTAAATGTCTGAAAAGCTCCATTTCCCATCGATCACTCTGTACCTTTGGAGTTTAGAGCTAACTCTAAAATTTAAAGCTTAAGTGTCTCCCATCTACTGTAATGCTCCCAGTTGTATATCAGCAGCCAGAGTGATAATGTAGGCTACATGAATGTGCATGGCTGCACTCCCCCTTGTGGTTAAAATATTGCACAACTGTAAAAGACTCCAGTCTGCCAGAAAGACAGGAATAAATGCACATGTGAAGGGGTAACTGAACTCAAACTGAATTCAATTAGAGCCAAGAATAATATCAGAAGGTGTTTTCTCTCTTCCCTCTCTGCCTCCCTCTCCCTGCATGGCTGTGAACTGTATCCCCTGCTGGCGCTGGGCGTACTTCGAAGAGTGTGCCTCTCCCAACTCAGTAGCTGATCAGAACCAGGTGGGTCAGCCTCCATGTGCTTTCCATTTGTGCAGGATGTAAATGGATTCAATTAGATTCAAATGCACAACCTGTCAGCCAGGGGGAAGTGGCAGACTTTCAAAGGCCATTAGATTATGGACAGGATTTGGAATAAAAACTTCACTGGCCGGGATTGTGCCATTAAATTGGTTGATGTGAAACTATTGAAGTGATTTGAAGCTTGCATGCTGACTGTGCGCTATTCATGTGGGCGCGAATTCTGTCACACACACCCACTCTCAAATCATCATTAGCACCCCCACCCTCCTTTCCCCTTCCTCTCCTCCCTTCGTGTACACACGCATACAAAAATACAAACACACAAATGGCGTACACAAAGCTGTAGTATACACACAGACACATTGCCAGTGGCCTTGCGAACTTACTGGCGTTACACACAGTAGCTCTCACAGCTTTAAAGGCAAATGGCTCCATCAGTCATGGCTGTTAAGAAGCGCAGCCATAAAAATTAAAGACTTCCAGCAAACTGACCAACTGTAACACGTCTCCTTTGTTTTGATTGGCTGCAATATGATGAAGTCTTCTGTTAACGTTCGTTTTTACTCTCAGGTCTCTGTAAACATGTAAAATATGGGTGAGGTTAAGCCTGATGAAGGGGAAAAAAATCCCTGCAAAGAAGTCCTTCATAAATAAGACTTCTAAGCTGTGTAAGACATGGTCACATCTTTGATACGGAGACTTTACAGAAATACACATGTAAGTGGACCAAACAGCCAACACCAAACCAATATAACTCTAAAAATGATCAGAGCAGGGAAGGTCAGTTAAGAGAGACTTGACCAATGACTTTAATGCAGATAGCCTTTACTTTATAGGCCTGATATAGCAGTGAATCAATGGGACATTTCTAAGCCATTATTATCAATCACCATTGCTTAAGACACCCTAATGAGCTCATTAGATAAGATGAACAGCAGATTGATTGCAAAATGGAGCAAGTAAAAAGTAAGATGTAGAAAAGTAGAAGGTGATGGAGGAGAAAGGAAATAGGTCTCATGGATCTCCAGATAGAAGAAGAATGAGAGGATGAAATTAAATGACTCAGAGACAGACCATGTGTCTTGAGCTGTACTTCAAATTTCTCAGGTTTCCAGAATTTTGCCTCTTTCATCAATTTTCACCTGAACAAGCCTTGCAGAAATCACAGTTACATTCATTACACTGTGATCCTGAAGGGTTTTTTTTTTTCTGATGGCAGGATACTTATAATTACTTCTGACTGGGCTTGTATCTCCAACTGAAAGCTGCTGAACGTTAGCTGCCTGTTGTCTGCAGAACAAGACAGTCCAAGGTAATTATTCCCCCCAGATCAGATTAGAGCCAACAGAATCAATACCACAACACCATACATTATGACCATATCATAACATCTGATATATTACAGCACAGTTAATACAACACCATACACTATACACCTCTGATACATTATAATATACTTGATAAGGCAGGATGTGATGCAGTGCACTGCAATCTGATGATGATACCATGCTAACTATGTGATACAATACAAGAGAATATGACACGATCATGGATGGTATAACAAATGGACAGAGTGTCTGTGATGTCAGCTATTTGCTTCAGAGTTTTGAAGCATATTGTTGAAAAGGTCATATTCAAAATGTTGTAGTCAACTTTGCTTCTTTCAAGTTTGGATGAGGCAAAGAGGTGGGCCTTTAGCCTCTGCACAAAGCTCCAGGGGGCCCACCTGTCAGTCAAATCAGCCCTGTCTTCATACGAACAAAACTAGTCTTAAACCTCAAAATAATGATTTAATTAAAAGTACAAAAATCCTTCATATACTGTTTGGATTGGGAAGATAAGCCAAAGTCAATTTTTGGATCACACTGTTGACATGTTTATTCTTTCTTGTGGTGTGTATGGGGGTTTCATGTTTTTCTGCAGACAGCTTCAAGTGGATTCCCAAAGAACTGCAGTTTTTAGCACTTCTGCATTGCTTTTTAAAGACCTGGGGTTGCTGCTAGGTTAGGCTACAATAGGATAGTATAGGATACACAATGATTCAATAAGATAGGAAAGGATTTATTAAGATAACAATATAATATATATATATATATATATATATATATATATATATATATATGTGTGTGTGTGTGTGTGTGTGTGTGTGTGTGTGTGTGTGTGTGTGTGTGTGTGTGTGTGTATATATATATATATATATATATATATAGAGAGAGAGAGAGAGAGAGATAGATAGATATAGATAATAATATAGATATATAGATATATAGATATAGATATATATGTGTGTGTGTGTGTGTGTGTTACTATATGATACCATACAATATGACACAATACAATACAATGCACTGTGGAACACACAATACAAAAAGATAACAAATACAATATATCACAGGTTATGATTTAATATACAATATATGATAAAATATATGATACAATATAGAAAAATATAAATAAAATAAGATAAAAATCAGTATGATTATCTATGGTACAATGCTATACAACACGTTGCAGTGTGGAATGATACAATGTCATAAGATAGCATAAGGTAAAATAAGATACAAAGGATACCATAAGTTACGATGCGATGATACTGACAAAAAAAAAGTGATATGACTCAATACATTATCATACAAAACTATACAGCTCACTAAGACACAATGTGATACAATTAAATACATTTTAAGAGAAATATGCATTGGAGTACAGAGCTGCATACCTTTATCTGTCTCTTTAACACAGAGCTACCTGAATAATAGATAAACAAGGCAAGGAAAGGAGCCAGAAGAAAAGTAAAGAAAAAAAGTAAAGAAAGAGAGGGATAAAGACATAAAAGAACAAAGGATGAAAGTCAGGGGAGTCACAGATGCAAGAACACTAAGAAGGAGGGGGAAACGATGTGTACGAGAGTGTAAATGATGTGATTTGGGTAGACATTTGTTCCCCTTGGGTGAGCTTGATAGGCCATTCAGTTTGAAATCGGGGGAACACAAGAGATCCCTGCTGGTGGTGGATTTTGGCTGCTGTGGTACCACAGTTCACAGAAAAAGGGAAAACATTTAAGAGAAGGTCAGTATTAGAGCAGCCGAACTGCTCTGTGTTTCCACCTTGGACAGAACAGATGTGCTCACTACCCCAGCTGTTACCAGATGTGGATGAAGAGACATCTGCATGAGCTGTTACAGCCTGCGTGTAAGAAACCAGGCACTGAAAGCTGCAGTCTTTATGAGTCAAACTGAGTAATGTTGCTATTTTTAATGATTAGATTCCAACACCTACTTCTCCAATTACCTCTTCATCCATATTACTGTCGAGCCTGTTAGCCTCAAGATGAATTTTGTTTCATTCTGGGAGGAAAAAAAAACAAAAGCGCTCAGCATTTATTACTGGAACATAGTTTGGAGCGTGTTCATACACATTTAGAGTCTTGTCACATCTGTGTGGCTCGGAAAGCACATCTTAAAATGATCTCATGATCTTGATCTCATGTGTGGTCATTTACAACCTTAAGAATGTCTCCGTCCATAAGTGTAAGACAGATAGAGCATTTATATGAGGGGATTTTTCTTGTCTTATTATTCTTCGGTTCACAAGGATCCTAGGTTTGTTCCTCTTGGCTGGGAACATCCAACTACAACGACAGCGACTGAAAGCTGAAAAGAAACACAACGTGTAAAAAAAGAAAAGTCATATTTTTGTGTGATCCAGGAATATAAAACCTGATGAGACATATAAAGCCATAAAGTGTTATGAGACCCCAGGAGATGGTAGATTAAAATGTGCAAGGGCGATTTCCACCAATAAAGGTGGAGACAGCGCCTGTTCCACTGCTGTGCTCTGCTCCACCAGGCTAAGAGACTGGTCTGAATAGATTTCAGCAAACCTTCATAAAGCCAGGACTAAAGCCACTCCACAAAAAAAAGGAATAGAAGCCAAGCCAATCAATTAATGCCCCCCCTCGACAATGACGAGCATAGGCAGGGAGAAACGCTCCCAGACCTGCTGTTTGTCTGAAACTTGCTGGGTTCCAACATCCTGTGGCATTGAGTGGGAGAGTCAGGGTCTACTCTCTGCATGTTCGCAGCTGCTTTCATTAGGAGCACATTCATGTGTGTTCTAACGTATTTGTGCTGAAAAGTGCACCATTGAATGACTACATTCAACATCACACAGAGCTCTTTAAATGCCAATGAAAATAAAGAGAGGGAAATTGTAGGCACTCTAAAGCAATAGGGAAAAACCAACAGAGCGAGACAAAGAAAGCAAAACCTTGCAGTGCCAAGAGAGACTTCATAAGGTTTAGCAGCCCTCCACTCAAATATATGGGGGCAATAAATCTCACTCTTAATGTCCTTTGGGCTCCGCTTTTTATGGGTGGTGACAAAGACAGTGAGTGACTTCTTTTTTTAAAAAAAAAACAAAACATGTTAATCAACACGACAAGTTTTAACAAGGCTGTCTGGACAAATTCCAAGTTTTAAAACTTTTTCACTTACTTTACTTACAGCTCAGAAGTAAAACATGCATGGAAGAAATAACATAAATGACAAACAAATTCATGCAGTCTTAGAACTGCATGTTTTGGTGAACCACAAACAAGCCAAAAAAAAAAGACAAGTGTACAGCAAGCGGCAACCTCCGGTCTGGAAATATGAGGCAATGCAGAAATGTATGACATCACAGACACTGTGTCTATGCATTATACTGTCTCTGGGTGATACTGGTTCCTGCAATCCTTGAGATGAGTTTGTAATAAACTGTTTTTGAAATGGTTTTACTCTTATTTTGACATTCTTAATGACCTACAGAGTAACATTACATTATCAGCAACAACATTGGTTATTTCTGTTACATTTTAATGACTGATGGGGTCACATTCTGCTAAGCTGACTTTCAGCTTCCATTGTTATAGGCAATGTTTACAACTTTGTTGGTTTGGTTATGAAGAGTTAATGAGAAAGCAGGTACATATCTTTTATTTCTTTAAATGATTTATTTGCAATAGGAAATACAATATTTAAAAAACTGTACAATCAGGTTTTTGCTGCAAAATGTTCATGAACAGGATTCAATGGGTATGGGTAACTGTGCCATCTATCTGGACACCAGCGTATATATGAGGATACTGGGGTGACCGGTGACGTTCAACTGGTACGCCATGATGGCTTTATTAAGCTAACTAATATCAATAAATTTAAATGTCTAAAGTTTTGAAAGTTAACTTTTATACACAGCAATTCTACTGACTCACCTTATTGTCTGCATCTTGCAAAAAGCTGAACAATAAGAAAGAAGACCTGTACTGTATTCACTTGAATTTACAATGAATGCCCACTACAGCATGAGCTACATCTTTACTGTGGGTAATGGCACTCATGGGATGCACGTCTCCATCCCAGTAAACATTACCAATTTCATCAAAAGCATGGACTCTATAATAAAAGTCAACCTAGCTTCTGACAAGGTAGTGCGAGGTAAAGAAGTAGGCCTTTAGCCTCTTCGCTAACAGCTATACTGAGTTTTGCCCATATTTTAGCAAACTTCTAACTACTGAGTTATAAAACTCACTTGATTTTTGGTTAAATGCCCAAACAAGATATAAAATAAGAACATTCAAAAATTAATCAATCAATCTTTATTAATATAGCCCATGACAAATGTTATCTCAAGTAAATGTATATATCATAAGTTCACCTAGCAACTATAACAACTCCTTAATCAGAACCTTCTGGGTCATATAAGGACAGTATCTTTGCTAAGATGACAGTACGAAATACAAATTGCACTAAATAAATGCTGTGTTTAAGTACAGCTCCACCATCCTGGCTCTGTGGATAAAAAGCTTGTCTTTGTGTGTTTGGTTCATGGGAACTTCTTTCCCCTCTGGTTTGATGACTACTTGTGTTTTTACTCCCCTTTCTTTTTAACTCACCCATTGACAAGTATACACCATGTTTCACTGTGGCATCGAAGTGTTTTAACAGTCATATGCATGCCCAAACAATACCCTATCCAAGGATTACTCAGTGTTTTCTTTGGAGAGTTGGTTTGTTTTTTCTCTTTTGTCCATATATCCATGAGTCTGTATACCCGAGCTCTGTGAAGTCAGCCTTTTCTCTCTGTGTTTCTGCTTGTTCACAGTCAGACTTGATGGCTCATCAACTTGTCATGGCTTTCCATCTTTTACAGCATTCCTGGTTTTATGTCCCAAGAGGTGTTTTTCTTTTTTCCACTGGTGCACCATGGCTCTAAAATAAGCCCATAAGTAAACCAAAAGGTACATTGAGAGCTTGGTATGTTGTGTTGATACTGGACCAGTTCTATCTTCCTTCAGAGCGTTATGCCACTTTGGGCCTTGGCCTTCTTTGAACAGAGGAACAGTGGGAGGCGGCTGTCTTTGAATGTCCGCTTTGAGGTGTTGTGTATGTGCATGGAAACAAAAAAGACTCGTGCAACACTAAAGAAGGCTGTGTGGGAGAGGAGAAAAGGAGACGGGGAAAGAAACAGAAAGTTTGCCTGCTCTGGCCTTGGTTTCATGTTCAACAGAGGAGTGATCATCTGTGCTGAGAGGAGGAGAGGGATGGTGACTTAGTGACTACAAGCCCAACAGACATGATAGATGCCTTTAATAACCTCTGGCTGCTTTTTTAGTGCCCTCCAGGATGTGTTGTTAATAAGATCCAGGTCTTATTATGATGACCACCTCTTTCATCGCCTCCCACATCGCGCTGGGCGTCAGTCCAGACAGTCAAAACAAACACAATGTCAAAAGCCCCCTGTATGTGTGCTGATGTGGCACTTGTTGATGGTGCCACCATGTCTCAGTCCTGACCAAGGAGTGTGTGGCTGCACAGAAGTCAGCAATGAGTAGAAAACATAACATCCTGCTTCTCGATCACCTGTTGAACCGGCTTGAAATCACGCCTCAAAGCCCTGCGGCCACCGACCTAATGTCAGCAGATTGCAAGCTAAATGGCGTTTGATGGTTTTAATAAGCATTTCCATTACCAAAAGGAAGCAGGAAGAGGAGGTCGTTGGGAATACATGCAGGACCACAGGAGCAGTAAGAACTCTGGCTCATCACTGCTGAAAAACAAAATGAGAACAGTTTTATTGTACTCCCATTCCTTTTGAAATAACAATCACAAACACTCAGTCCTTTAGTGTGTCTAAGTAGCTCCAAGCTCTATCACAAGCATAGATTTGGTGAGGGCCCATGTTTTATTAATTTGCAGATGAGCTCAGCTATTGATGGCGCTGGCTGCCCATGGGTTCAATTAGGATAATACAGGGAGAGGGGCAGATTATGGGCAGCTATTTAAGTGAGGGTATATCTCTTCCTGACAGTTATAGTCCAAATGCAACAAATTGCACCTTGGTGGCTGTGAGCGGCGCCATATCAGTCCTGCAGTGATGAAACATGCCTGTGTGGCAGGTCAGCTGTGTGGAGACGACACCAGCCTGTGTGAGCAATGTAGCCTGCTCTCTCTGAGCTAACAACACAGGCCTGAGTGCAGCCCTTTCCTATCCAGCTAATAGGGGCCATTTAGAAAACAGCGGTCTATACAGTGGTGCGCTGAGTGCATGCTTTACCCAGCCAAGCCTAAACAGTCCCACTTAGCACAACTCTATCTAAACTCTTTCACTTTTTTCCTCTGGCACTCTCTGGGTTGAGAGCCAGTGAGTATCGACAGCTGAGGAGGGCAAAACTGACTGCATCTGGCTTTATAAATGAAACAAAGTCATATGATCAAAGGTGGCGTTGTACAAATTTCCATATCTCTGTAAAACCCCAATAACAAGATGAATGATCAAGAAGTGACATTACACTGGGCCTGTCATGATTCTGAGTGATTTAAAGTTCATATCATGCAGAATCTGTAGATAAATTATACAACTGATAAGTCACTGTTTTCTGTTAAGTCTGCAAAGCATGCTTCATGAGTGTCCTCCTATTTGCAGGCCACAAAGGGGCCATCAGGTGCCTCCTCTGTGGCCCATCCGTTGTTGCGTGCCAATTAAAAGGTGACGGCAGACTCTCTAGCAGCCAAGTCACACACTATAAATGTAATTAGCAGGTTTCAGCCCATTTGAAAAGCTTGTGATACAAGTGTCAAAAAATGAATAGGGCTTTCAAACGTACTGCCGGTACTGCAGTACAGCCAAGGCATGTGCAGAAGCAACCTGGGGACTACTCTACCTCAAGGACTGGTGTCCAGAACATGCCTTCATGAACAGACCCTGGTGTTGGTTTCAGACAGATATGTATGGCTCTGAAAAGTTCAACGTGTTTGTTGGGTTGTCTCTCGCTGCTCCTCCTCTACTCTATCAGTCTGGTACAGAACATTGCATGGGCCTCTATTTGTCAACAGAGCTGTCAATCAGTCATTCTTTTAGAAATAAATGAACTCCTCCAAAAGTGACCATAAATTCTGAAGTTACAAGGCAACAGGAGCAGTGATTAGCCTCAAGACGGTAAGCGCAGAAATAGCTGGTGATAGTAGATGGGAGCTATCCTGAAGACTGGACTATCTCATTTTAGTTTGTCATGAACAGCTTAAGCCAGACAATTCTGTCTGGTTTAAGCTGTACTTAGCAAAACTCTCAGAAATGAGAGTCAGAGGTGTTCTTCTGCTTATCATTGATTACGTCCATCAACCAAAGTTTGATCCCTTCCCGTCCCTTCTGCTACGTAGCCAAGATGACAACCGTTGAGTGTGAAGTGTCCAGCGTTCCACATTCAACTTTTTGACTGTTTTGAGTATGCCAGCTGAGTGCTCAAATTGCCCCATATTTTTCCATGCAGTCAGTGTGAACGCACTCTAAACAGTAAAGTACTCGATTCGAGACACAGCACGGGCTTTGTGAGCTATCCTCTGATTGGGACACAGCTTGTGAAAACCAAAGGGAAGGTAAACTGTTGGATGTATTACAACATGTATTTCCAACAGAGACCATTTAACATCTTTAAACTCTGAACAGGCAGATACTTGCAAATACAGCTAAGTTGCTTTGAGCCTCGTCACTTACAGCTACAGGGTGCCAGACCTGTCAGTCACATGAGCTGCGCCTCTGATTGGACAAAATATCATTTAGAAAAAATTCAGCCATGTACAGTGTGTGCCGATAGAGAAATAAGTGTTTCAGACTGAAGCTGTTTTTTGAAGCAGGCTGTAAATGTGTTTTGTAATGCTGTAAAGGTCTGCTTTTTTTGGCTAGGTGTGTATGTGTGTTTTCTGGTCTCTCTGCAGCAGCCAGCCTCAAGCAGACACTCGATGAAATGCAGTTTTTAACGCTGCCACATAAGCTTCATAAAATCACATGAGCACAGTGTAACCAGCACAGTCGTGTGAATGATAATCTGCAAGGAGGAACAAAGGCAGGTAGCACTGATACCGCTAACGTTAGCAGCGTTAGCATGTTGTCAGTTCACAGACTGATGTGTTTTCTTATCTTTACAGCTTGTTGGAATTTCAGTTTCTTTTCAAACCATTCAGAAATAAGTTATTGGACATCCCAACTGTAAACAAAGGCAATACATGCTCTGAAAAGATGGCTTTAGTTTGGGGAAGCTGCATCATTAACCACTGATAGCTGAGTGAGTCTGTTTACACTAAAGAAACTGTTTTTTTCCCCCTTAGGTATAACATCTAAGAGTCAAATAGCTGAAGATATATTTGTTCTATACCATGAAAATATTGAGTTTAATAACAAACTCAGTCATAGATTCAGTTAAAAATGAAACGAGTTCCTGAGGATCCGTACAGTGTCAGAAACATTGTAATACTCCGTGGATTTCTCTTACAACCTCACTAAGACCACACCATAAAAGGAGAGATGATAGTGGCCTGCATGGGGGGACTGAAAGTGTTGGCAGCCCTGCTCTCTGAGATCTAGGTTGAGCATTTATTATGATTGATCGGGGCCTTGACTGTAACTTCACTGCGCAGTGAAAAAGTCTACCGTACATTGTCTCTGGATCACATTGTGTGAAATTGAATAGGGAGGCCATAAAGTGTAACCGCAGACGCTGACTCCAGCCGGCACAGCTTGTCGCTTATCTTTGACTTTTCTGTTCTGTGCGTTTAAACCATTAAAACGTTCAGACTGTCCATAAAGAGTGTTTTCTTTCTTTTGTTTAGGGAAATGACGACTCCTTCCCCGCAGCATTAGGGCAGCATGTTTAGGCTACAGTCAGTGAGATAACCCAGTCCTGCTCTCCACACCCTGACAGCAGCAGTTGGGGAAAGAGTGAGCACTTAAAGTGAATTAGGGTGGAGATCATCCTCACTTCTTTTATGTACTTAGCAGGTCGTTTAATTCTAAGTGCTGGGCCCTCATAGCCATGCGTTTTGTAGTTTTATAACCTCTGTCCTCAACTTTACTCAGCTGACTTGCTCTGCTACCAGAGCAAACAGAAAGTCATGATTTACTTCACAAATCCTGACTTTCTAAATATGATAACATATAAATCAAGAATTTGCATAAAAAAAAATAGAATCTATCCATCTTCATTCCTAATCTGTGAAGTACTTCATCATCCTGACCCACTAACCCCTTCCCTCTCCTCGCTCGCCTGCCATGGCTTTCCCTTCTCCCCACTTCAGCCAGGAAGGGGCAATAGGGCACCGCTAATGTGCTCGGTGGGTCATTAATTCTTCGGATGGCGTTGGGGGCAGCGGAGCAGACGAGCTTTGTTGTTTGATGTTGGGCGAAATGGTGGTGGGGAGGCGAAGCAGATGTTTGTGTTGGCTGGTGAGGGAAAGCAGTGCACTTGATGCCAACCCAATCACCATCTCATGCTAGGCAACAGCTGCCCAAATACATTTCAGCCAGAGTCTGGCATTGAGAAGCAAGGGTGGCCAGATCAGCTTCAGCTCACTTTGGCCCTGATAACATTTACAGTTTGAATACACTGTACTTTATCTAAGGTCTGACCTGTGACTGCTTTCATTTTCAAACAGAAACTCAGATATTTAAGATCATTCCAGCAGATTTTATTCAGTTTAAAGAAAAACTGGACCCTGATGAGATTACATACATACCACACAGTGGTTGGTCTGCTTGCCTGTATCTGTAGAGTACAGTTTGTCGTTTACTGAGCTGCTTTTGCCTTTGAAGAAAAAAAAAAAAGAGACTTAAAGAGGACAAAGAAAAGGACTAACTGTGTAACAATGTATGCGCATACATAGACCTCAAAGAAGGACATTTCATTGGCCTGTCTCTATGCTACACATATGAGCCATTCATCAACACCTACCTTCATATCTGCCCAGGAAAGACAGAGTGTGTGTGTATGAGAGAGAGAGAGAGAGAGAGAGAGAGAGAGAGAGAGAGAGAGAGAGAGAGAGAGAGAGAGAGAGAGAGAGAGAGAGAGAGAGTGTGTGAAAAGATAAATATCTTCTCTGCAGCTCACAGGTTTTGATCTCAGAGAGCGTTTCTGTGCCTCAGACTATGAGAGGAACACTTTGTGTGTAGCTGACAGAGTGTGCTGCCCTCTGCTGCTCTTTTCATGAACATCTGGACACATCTGCTGTAACAGGGTTTGACTTCAGGACACTGTGCTTTTAAGAATAACTCCACAACTATTGTTGAATGACACACCTGTGGAATTTATTTATTTATTTATTAAGGTATTCATGTTTTAAAACAGTTTTGATAAATTTCTATCTTCTAATGCCCCCCCCCCCCCCCCACCCCCCCCCCCACCAGTCAGTGTGTTGATTAAACATTGTTGATACGCTGTTGTTTTGAACCCTGATCACAGCCATTTCATAATGTTACCTGAGCATTACACTAACACTAATAGTTTGAAAGACTCTAATGAGATACTTTGGAATCATCTGAATATTATTTCTAAAAGCACCAATGTTTTTCCTAAACAGAAATTTGAAATATCAA
The DNA here is from genome assembly GCA_030710495.1 of Labroides dimidiatus. Classification (NCBI taxonomy): domain Eukaryota; kingdom Metazoa; phylum Chordata; class Actinopteri; order Labriformes; family Labridae; genus Labroides; species Labroides dimidiatus. Next base: position 2,999,514 of record CM061163.1, read on the forward strand.
GAAAATATTTATCCAAGCCGCTGCTAATTGCTTCCTCACCGCCTTAATTATGCAGCACTTGCTCAGCTCTAATGTGATGTTTTTGCTCCGAGATACAAAAGGCCGCTCAAAAGCGTCACATCCTCTGATGAAAGGGTTACTTTCTTCTCACTAATTGTTCCCATCTATATATTTCTGCCTTTCCAGATAATGAGAAGGCGTGCTTCAGAGCAAAGAAAGAGCAACGCTGCTAAAGCGCAGAAGGATCTCTAATCCTGAATTATCATTGCCCTATTCGTCATATCTGACTTGGGAGAGGTGGAGGAGGAATCAAAGGGAGGCAGGTAATGAGGACCTGTGGTAGCCAGCAAGGTAACCGTGGTTACGTGTGGTGCATTAATGTATGTAATCTGTTACTGTGTCTGTGACAAGACAAGGACATGTAGTGTGCTAATTAAAGAAACCTTTCAGAGCTCCAGCTTAGACACAGGTCATATCTCATTAATGACGGTCTCAATGCACGCGGAGTCATTCATTAAAGGAAGAGACATACAGTACAGTCAAGCTTGAAGGCATTTCCTCAAAGAAATACAGTTTAACAGAGTATAACCAACAGTTTTTAAAAACATTTGTTTGTACTCAGTGACTCAGATCATTAGGCTTCATAAATGAAAGCAGAAAAAAAAGGATGCTCTTTTTCCAAAACATTAATTTATTTATTAAATGAAGGGGTATTTACAGGAAAAAGTAATAAATGGCAAGTTAATGTCATGAAAATTACTCAATACAAAAAATATATCACTAAAAAAAATAAACCACATCTGTAAAATGTGTCCATATCTGATACACCGGTCTGAGAAAAATCAAAGTGAACACCCACTCTCAGTCCTGGATTGAGGGTCAGCAATGAAACTGATCCCACTTTAAGAGAGGGAGAGATGCACGTTCTCTTGGCCAGTGTGTGTACCTGGATGTTCAGTGCACAGGGACATACATCCGTAGCTACCATGGAGTAGTAGTGCAGAGGCTATCAGTGGCTCCAGTTATTCGGCAGACAAAGCTCTCTGGGTTGATCGTGTTCCTAAAGATGTTTTCTAACCCCTCTGGAGAGAAAGAACTACATTTCCTACAAGCTAAAACGCCACATCAGAAAGCCATCTATGAGAAGCTATCAAAGAAGACTGGTTGTTTAAAAGGTTATGGACTTTATAGCTGGAACTAGTTATTGTGTTGCTTTTCTGTGACCATGAGAAGCTGGTGATACGATCATAGAAACATTACCATCACTGCTCAACTTACTTAATAATTATCTTGCAATCTCAACATTTTAATTCTGTACTCTTATGACCGCTGGTGGAATGAATCCCTCTCTATTCAAGATGCTACTTTGCGCTCAAAGTTACCATGAAGTGAAATAGCAACTGTTCTCTTTAGGGGGAAAAATCACTGTGATGGTACGTTGACTTTTCTCCTTTGGTTGTAGCCACACTATTTTATTTAGGACTACAATAAATTTTGTTCTTAATATGAGCAGGAACATTTGACAAAGCTGTTGGTAGGAAAGTATCAGTCCTGAAATGTCACAATCTATTGTCATTGACCACAGGAGAACAGGACGGGTTGTGTCAAAATCAGGTTTTGTCTGGAGAAAAGCATACCACCCTCAGGACGCAGATAGAATCTGTATCAGAAATAAACATCCCCAGTTGTAAAACACGGATCAAAGGTCACACATCTTTCTTATCTAAAAGTAGTTGATGGAAATTTCCCCAAAACTGTTCAAGATCTATTTGCAGTGTATTGAAATCTATGAAAAAATATGATCATTGCTGAACCAGCACTACAGTTTGACCCTAAACTACAATCTATTCATAAATTTTTAAGTACTCTATTCACTAACAAAATAAGGGCAGAGAAAATGTGGTGTGTTCCTGGCCAAGTTAACACCCAAGGCTTCTATGTGTCCCCAAGACGGACTCCCTGTCTGAATATGAAAGCAAATGAACAGTCTGAGACAAGTGCAAATCCTCCCTGAGACTGGTCCATGCACTTACACAGACATCAGATTCAGCATCACACAACCCAAATACTCCACTAGGAGACTAAACAAGTCACACTGACCGGCCTAAAATAGATTTGGTGCACTTTCTGCAGACGCAATAGCACTATTTTCATACAACATTAAAGACAAAAACATAGGGGTTCATCATCATCATCATCATCATCATCACCATCATTGATCAGTCACAACAAGGCTCTAAGAGCAGCATGTATGTCAGACTGCTCAGACATGAAGTGGATCACACAAAATGTTGAAGTTGATCACAATTATTATTGCTAAAACAGTTCTCATTTGTATTTGTCTGAATGATGAACCCCCTCCAGATACCTGACCAGGAGCTGGCCTCCAGCCAAAGATATGTAGAGCTGTGACATTTCACAGTAACTGGAGATGGGTGGGAAGAGCTGAATGAAGTGAAACAGCATGTGATGTTCATAAGCACCTCAGGGACCCAGGTCCTCTGGTGGGACACTCAGGGCAGTCATGTGTCCGTGGTGTGGCCTCTGCTCTGCAGGCTCTGGAAGTGGGCGTGCTTCAGGATACGGTTAATCTGCTCGTAGGACACTGGGTTTGTAGAGCTGGCCAGTTCTGAGGAGTCACTGGTGCTGAGGGGACTGCAGGGGCCAACAGCACAGCGACTGCCACAGCTCCCAGCCACGTGCTCTGGACTGCTGATGCTGCTGCTGCTCTCACTGTTGGATGACTGAAACGCAGACATCTGAATGAGCAATGAGCTAGCTAAATATGACCATCAACATCAAAGGGTTACATGAGTGTAAACTTTGGGGATTAACCTGGCTTTCATTTTTAATTTCAAATGATGTTAAAATCAAAGCAGTACAACTAAAATACTTGAAGTTAATGATGCACATTGGCCCAAAATTAGCATCTCAAAGGCTTCATTAGTCAGTGAAGCCTTTATGCTGAAAAAATCAAACTAAGAGTGCATGGTTCAAGTTCACTACAGATATATGACTTATTGAAAAGCATTACAAAATGTGTTTTCCCTCTGATGTTGCAGCATGTCTTGTGTCGCATTTATTTTGATTTTAATCTTAATGGTTTTGTACAAGTAGGAAAAGCTGACTATGGTTTATCTCAAAACTTTGGTTACAGGAATGGTCGTCTGCTCCACAGTCACCGTAGTGACTGGTTTAAGTTATTCATAAGCCAGAGGATCCAATCAAAACTCTGCAGCTCTTTAACTTGTTGCTCTAAAGGGTGTAAACATCTTTTATATGTACATGTGGCTTTTATTTTATTGCTTTAATGTCCTACATTTATGAGTTTCCTTCCGGCTTCTGTTGCCTTTTTAATGATTCAATCTTGTTATGCTTATTCTCTTTAATGCTTTTGCAGGTTTTGTTATTTTTTTTACTTTATTAATCTATTGTTGTTTGTGCTTATATCTCTTTAGAAAGCTTTATCTCTTTACATGGTGTCTTACTCTGTCTAGGGCTTCTTTCTCTACATAATCATTTCACATCTTCAAACCTCCTGGTCTTGATTCTTCTAGTTGTGTTTTTGTGCTACCTCAGTTCCAATTCTGTAAGGGGTTAGTCATGTTTAGGTTTGAAGTCATTTATGCTTTTGGATTTTTAAATAGTTTGGATTTTGTGAGTAATTGCATCCTCTGTCACGTATTATAACACTTGACAATAATTAGCAGTGAGACTTTTTCAACATCACTAGTTTCTTTTAATATGAACACATAAGATGTGAAAGAAATGTTTATATAGTCATGCATCTGCATAATGTCTACTATAGTCTTCAAGAAACTGTTGTGGCCAAGACCATTATTTGTCAGGGTTTTTGTTGTTGTTTTTACAGTTATTTTAGAATTAAGATACCATTTCTTTGGGCAACTGTTCATACCTCAGAATCCCAGGCATCCCGACCTGGCTCAGGGGACAGAGGATGACCTCTACTTTGCCTTTTGGCTTGTGGCACCAAGTGGCCGCCCTCCTCATCACCGCCACTGCGCTGTCGTTTCCTGTGTGGGTAAACATAAACAGACAAACACACATCAACAAATGAAGGACATAAATATACCATTACACATTCACGTATCGTTGCCATTAAACTGAACAACACGGTGCTCGCCGTCCGGCTAACTCAGATAGATTTCAAATGGTGCAACTGGTGAACAGAGGCCACATTAACGCTACTGAATTAATTTCACACAATATAATTAATTGAGTGTTGAAGGCCTCACCCACCTGTTTTCAGTCAACATATGATGGCAGTAAGTGAACACCTGCGGGTATCTTATGTGTCCGTTAAATAGGACTGGAGAACCCGGTGACTTGACGTTTTGGACTTCTCTAAGTAGCTCGTTCTCTTTTACCTGATGGCCTATCACTCGAGTTAGCAAAATAGCCTTGCTACTTGGCTTGTTATGCTAAACACTGATATGATAGTCAAATTCATTTTGACAACAGTACAATAATATCCTGAAAGGCTATGATGAGCTTCGCCGTTGTTTGAGGTAATGGCCTTTTTCAGTACAAAAAGACCGGGCGTTGACTAGCTGGCTAGCTATTCTGATGAACCAGAATTCCAAGCGCGTTAACGTCACCACTAGCTACCCTACTTAGCCTCAGCTCGCCGTTATAACTTATAAGCCAAGTAAATATATATCTAAAACTTGCTTAGTTGATTAAAATCTAGCTACTTATGCGCCAAAGTCGGACAGAGTCGCACCTGCTTTGGTTTAAACTAGCAAGCTAAGACAGCAGAAGCTAAAACCACAGCTAGCTATCGCGGCGCCTATGTTTACATGGTACTGCGGCTGCGCGAAAACAGATCATGGTGCCTTTACGTGTAATCGGAAAATTGTCGATATACTTTGGATTTTCGTTACTTTTCTGTGACACGAAGGTGCTACATAAAAAGATGTCATGGTCGTAGTGATAAAGGTTAATAACCAAAGTGATGAACTGATGATTTTCAGTCTATACGTGGCTTGTGTTATACATGCCATGTAGTTTGAAAATTAAATCTAGTACATGCGAATACCATTAAATGCATCATTGAGTAACGCCTCCCTGTACATTTATTATTATAAACACTGTTGAGTAACAACGATTGGCCCGAATTACGGTTCATCAGATCCACAGATAATCGAGTAGTTTATGCTTAAAAAATTACATTGAATTTCTGGCCTGTGGATTGATATGTGTTTCAATAACCCCAAAGATGCCGTTTCCTTTGATATTATTCTGCACATTTTCTCTCAACATTATTTTTGAGATTTGCCGATAATGTCCCAAAAAGAAATACACAGTTTCTTCGATTTGTTGACATCTTCTCAACCCGGAAGTTACACACTGTAGCGCAGTATCTCCAACCAGCCAATAGTGGATACACGCCTCCGCGAATGACTCAAGCAGAGGAAGGGGGTGAGATTAACAGGGATTCTCAGCAGCAGCGGTCCTGGTATTATAAAGGGGAAAAATCGCAATGGGAAGCACCGACTCCAAATTAAACTTCAGGAAAGCAGTGATTCAGCTGACAACCAAAACACAGGTACGCTTTTGTTTACAGCTTTATTTAGATGGTATTTCTAGCGAGCGCACCGTAGAGCATCACCGAGTGGATGTGATAACGCAATTAATGCGGTGGAAGGAAAAAAAAACAACCAAATGTTACAGTGTGACAGTGCTATTCATAGGTAATCTGCACATTCAAAATATGCTTTAGGTCGATGCAAATGAACTCCATGCATCACGTGTCAATTAATTGTGTCTTGTCATACACTGTTGGATTAAATGATGGCGGATGATCCGTGATGCAGATCACCAAAAGCCTTGATTTCTGTTACATTTCATCGATTTTGACGAAAAGAAAAACAATGGCGATGTCAAATAAAAAAGATAAAAAAATAAATAAAAAACGATGGCGTATGTCTTAAAATGACCAGGCTTGCAGATGCGGCAGGTGGACTGTACTCAAACCATTGTGTCAGATAATGCAACACCACCAATGCTTAACAGAGCTTGTGTTTACTTTGCTGTTAGGGCATGCCTCGTTGATGTGGGACAAAATAACACTGTATGTATTGTGACGCAAGGGTAAAATGATATCTTAATGCAGTGCAAGATCAACCGTGCTTTTGTTTCTTAGGTTCCAGTGATGCAAAGGGCTGGATGTCAGAAAAATAGAAATAAAAGTAGTCTGTTATGTTATGTATATGTTATGTTTCCTGCAGCCAGTGGAAGCCACAGACGATGCCTTCTGGGACCAGTTCTGGGCAGACACTACCACCACGGTCCAGGATGTTTTTGCTCTGGTGCCAGCTGCAGAGATACGAGCTGTTCGAGAGGAGTCTCCTTCCAATTTAGCAACCCTCTGCTATAAGGTAGGCATTGATGGATCTGTTAATGCTCCTTTGCACCTGTGTTTCAGTCATTTGATAGTGCATGGGAGCATTGCTCAAATTGAGTCTGCTTGTTGGAGCCTTGCATAGTTTGTCTTTCAGCAGTGCTCTGCTCCATGCACTCAGATGAGGGAATAAGTGAGTCAACACCCCTTCCTTTCCATTTGCTTCCTTTCTTCTGGTCCCAGTTTCCGTTTGAAGCTGCCTATCAGAAACAAAGCAGACACGCTGTGTACTTAGAGCATAATTTAATAAAGGGGAGAGCCTTTTAAGCTGGGCAGATTCAGAGGGGGTTGGAACCTATTTTTGTCAGGCTGATGATAAATAATGCTCAGAAGTAAATCTTTTTAAAAGCCCAAAACAACTACAGATGTCTGAATCTCGTCGCCAAAAGATGTTGGCTGTGGAATAAAAACAAATGGGAAATATTGAGAGTGCTGCATAGTATCACAGCAAGTTTAAACCCAGTGATTACTGTTGATCATTTATTCCTCAAAACAAGATAAATACTATCAAGTTATGGCAGAGTCAAAGCTTTAATGGGACAATAAGTGCTGGGCAGGATGATGCATTGCTAGTGCTTCATTTACTGACTTAGCAAAAGAGGCACCAGTGATGAAGCAAGCTAAGCTATGAAACATTTAAATAAAAAAGCTTTTTCTGAGTGATTTAAAAGAAGCAGTCAGTGCCGCTGCCTCACTCTCTGCACTTCCTGCCCACTCAGGCTGTGGAGAAGCTGGTGCAGGGTGCAGAGTCTGGTTGCCCAACAGAGAGGGAGAAGCAGGTGATCCTAAACTCCACTCGCATCCTGTCTCGCATCCTTCCTTACATCTTTGAGGACCAGGACTGGAGAGGATTCTTCTGGTCAACAGTGCCTGGTGCTGGACGGGCTGGGGTGAGTTTTCAGGAGATTAAGAAAGGCCTCTTTGGAGAGCTATGATCACCTCAGTTATTTTAAAATTTACTTCCGTTCACATTCCTCATCATGATCTGATCTCTCGTACGTCTTATCCTTTCCAGACAGACGAGCTGGATGATGACGATGGAGCTCGACCTCTTGCTGAGTCGCTGCTCCTGGCCATCGCAGACCTACTCTTCTGCCCTGACTTCACAGTGCACAGTCATAAGAGGGGTCCTGTAAGTCACCTGGGTTCTGTTAATGTGCAAGTTTGTCACCTTCACACCATCCAGTACAATGACGACCTGCTGACACATAATGGCATCAGCTGGAAAATGATTCTATGGTCTATTTAGCCGTCATAAATGAACTTTTGAGCACAAGGTTCCTTCTTCCTGGTCTTCAGTGACCGAACTTATCAGTCAAGTTTTTCTGAAAAGAAAGTCTCCACTGAATACGCACTGTCAGCGGCACCAGGAAGAAGCCCTCGTCTCCAAAGAGCAAGACAGGAATGTTGCACGTCGGAATGCAACTTTCCAGCTGACAGTCAACGCTCTGCAGAGTTTAAACTTCCCTGATAAACTAAAGTGTACCATATCAGTAATTCTCCATCACTTCCTCCTTAAACTACATGATAAAAATATGTTGCTCAGGGAGACTACAGGGAAGTTCATAACACCTTTGCCTGCTTAAAGAATTTCTTTTCGGTCAACTTTTGTTACTGATTTGAGAGAAATGAAGTGAGTAAGAAGACAAGGACGTACACATCCTAAAACTGACACAAGGCTCCGGTTTATCAGTGTTTAATGAGTAGTTATCACAGTTAAACTACCACATATATGCTTTAAGTTTGAGGACCTGTCAGAGTAAGTCTTGAGTAGTAGTGTTTCATAGAATATTCGAACACGTCTTCACTGATTGTTTTTTTTGCGCTGCTCCCAGGACTCTGTAGAGAACATGCAGTCTATTGACAGCTGTGAATACATCTGGGAAGCAGGAGTGGGCTTTGCACAGTCCCCACCTCTCAACTATATCCATGATCTGAACAGGTGAGTGTGCCACGTTCTGTCACATTTATATCACAAACGTTCACACGCTGGACGTGTTTTCCTGTCAATCCGCTCCGTCTCCTTTTTGTTTGGTGCTGTTTGTGCGTTCCAGGACAGAGCTGCTGAGATTGTTACTGACCTGCTTCTCTGAGGCCATGTACCTGCCCCCATCAACAGACACAGGTGTTTTAAACCCCTGGGTGACATTTTTCTGCTCAACAGAAAACAGGTATGAGCAACAAGGTGCATGTGATTAAACTGGAATCGTATCTTTTCATCAGTTAGAGACCAGGATAGTAAAGTCAAACATCCAGATAAGCAGATGTTGTCTTTGTCCCTAGACATGCTCTGCCTCTGTTCACCTCCCTGCTGAATGTGGTCTGCGCCTATGATCCCGTGGGCTATGGCATCCCCTACAACCACCTGCTCTTCTCTGACTACCGGGAGCAGCTTGTGGAGCAGGCTGTACAGATTCTCATTGTGACACTGGAGCATAGCGGAGGCATCCTCCAACGTCCTCCGTCCCCGTCCAGCATGGAGGAACAAGAGGTATGACACAGAGACCGCTGCTTCATGTGTGAACACATGTGAGAGTCTTTATCCCTGACTTTGCCAGCTGCTAAGTGAGATGGGAGCGGGTTTTGACACATAGATATCATGCTACTTGTGCAAAACAGATTGCATGTTGATCTGATGGTGTTTTTGTCTTCTTGCAGTCCACAGGCCCTGAAAACCTTTTTGTGAATTACTTGTCGAGGATTCACAGAGAGGAGGTACGCTGGTTGTTAATCCTGTAAACACATGAATACTCCCCCTCCACAGATATCCGAAGCCTTACTTACGTCTGTCTTTTTTTTCAGGACTTTGACTTTGTTTTAAAAGGACTCGCTCGGCTCCTCACAAACCCACTGACTCAGACCTACCTGCCCAACTCCACGAAAAAGATTCAGTTTCATCAAGAGCTGTTGGTACTTTTCTGGAAGCTTTGTGATTTTAATAAGGTAGGTGTAAAGATCTAACAAGAATCAATCAATCAATCTTTATTTATATAGCGCCAATTCATAACAAACGTTATCTCAAGACGCTTCAACATCAAGACAAGATAAGAAGTCTGATCTCAAAGAGAGAGGGAAAAAGAGAGAGACAGACACAGAGAAGCACAAACACAGGGTCCATATTTGTGTGTTGTAGTGATGACCGTGGAGAAACTGTAAAACAAGAAGGAATGTCTCCTGTAAAAGATGTGCTATAACTCAGTAAATCCTGTTTGTGTTCCCACGGCAGAAGTTCCTGTTTTTTGTCCTGAAGAGCAGTGATGTGCTGGATATTCTGGTCCCTATACTCTTCTACCTGAATGACGCCAGGGCTGATCAGTGTGAGTCTCATGCATGTATTTTCAGCTTCTTCACGCTGAATAAGCGACTTTTAAGAGTATGTATTTACAAAGTTCCTCTGTTTCATCTTTTCTTCAGCTCGTGTTGGACTCATGCACATTGGTGTGTTCATTTTGCTGCTGCTGAGTGGAGAAAGAAACTTTGGTGTGCGCTTAAACAAGCCCTACACCGTCCATGTCCCTATGGACATCCCAGTGTTCACAGGCACTCATGCTGACCTGCTCATTGTGGTGAGATCTCTATGGTTACGTCATTTGAAAGGCTCTTTATTGCTGCCTGAGTGTAATGCAGTTAATTCTCACAGCTGTCGCTGTGTTTGTTTTGTAGGTGTTCCACAAGATTATCACCACAGGACACCAGCGGCTGCAGCCTCTCTTTGACTGCCTGCTCACCATCATCGTAAACGGTAAACCTCTTTATAGCATCTGTCTGTTTTCTATCATAAATGAAGTTGCCTAATCAGAAACTCAAAAGCAGGAACATTTTATGGTTTAGTATCATTGAGTGTCACTGAGTCATTTTCTGAATGTATTGTTTACTTCTGCAGTATCTCCATATTTGAAGAGCCTGTCCATGGTGGCAGCCAATAAACTGCTCCACCTGGTGGAGGCCTTCTCCACCAGCTGGTTCCTCTTCTCTGCAGCCCAGAACCATCACCTTGTATTCTTTCTTCTAGAGGCTTTCAACAATATTATCCAGTACCAGTTTGATGGTGAGAGGCTCACACAGACCAAACAGGAAGAGGAAAGATGTGTACTTTCATGCTGTGGTTCACTCCTTTTGGTCTCACCTGTAGGAAACTGCAACTTGGTGTATGCCATCATTCGCAAACGCAACGTGTTCCACCAGTTGGCCAACCTGCCCTCTGATCCTGCCTCCATACAGAAGGCCTTACAGAAGAAGAAGAAGTCTCCAGATGTCATTTCTCGCACCAGCTCCCAGGAGACTGTGTCCATGGAGGGCTCTCACCCTGCTGTGCCGGCGGAGCCTGGTACACTGAAGGCCAGTTTGGTCGCTATGCCAGGTACCGGCTCTGATATCTGCTGTGTGGATGTTACTGACTGGCTTAGTGTTCAACATAAAGTACATCTCATGTTCTATTAAATGAAAAATATCTCTGAAAAACAGCTCAGGTTGAGCTGTGTACAGTGGATCTGTGTGAGGTACTCAACAATAAGTGTATTAGTCAGCTCAAACCAGAACAGAAGCTATCCCACCAACCACTGCTCAGAGGGTTAACTCCATCACATCCATCCATCCATGGGACCTACTGGAGACATCTCAGGTTACCTGGTGGTGCAGGTAACCTACACCACAAGTACAAGTGGGACTGAGTAACAACAGTTCAAGATCTTTCTGAATCAGAGAAGACCAGCAGCTTGCATACAGTTACAGTGTACTTCACTCAAAATCCAAACCATGCTGTTTGACGGACCAATTATACAAGTATCACTCCAGCCCTCAGAGCTGAAATTCATCTTTAGCTCGCCCACATTAATTCTAAGTCCTTTCTTTTGACAACAGTGATAATGAACTGATGGTGACCTGTTCTCTTCTCAGGCATTGATAAGCTGACAGAAAAGTCCCAGGTGTCAGAGGACGGCACCATGGTGTCAGTACCAAAGACAGACTCCCTTCAGGCAGCTCACTCAGACCAAAGTGCAGTCGCCGGGACCAGCGACACGGAGTCAAACTCAGGCAGAGACAATGAAGTGAGCATGTCCTTAATTGTGTGTGTGTGTGTGTGTGTGTGAGAGAGAGAGAGAGAGAGAGAGAGAGAGAGAGTTTTTGAACTCATTTCTTTTCCTCATCAGGACGTTTTCTACACTGAAGCTGAAATGGAGAGAAGACGTTTGTCAAGTGCATCTTCAGCATCATACTGGGTTGCCACACCAGACTGGGTATGTGAGATCTGAAAACTGACTATTTTACAAACATGTGGCAAAATGTGTCACTAATTTAAAAAACATTCCCAAGGTTCTCTCCTGGAAATGCAAACTTCCCCTGCAGACTATCATGCGACTTCTACAGGTGTTAGTCCCCCAGGTGGAGAAGATCTGCATTGATAAGTATGTCAACAGGTCTCTTTGGTCTGCATGTCAGACTGATCTACTGGCAGAGACTCCGTAAAAACCGTTTGCATTTCACTGCAGGGGTCTGACAGATGAATCAGAGATTCTGAAGTTCCTCCAGCATGGCACGCTGGTGGGCCTGCTGCCAGTTCCTCACCCCATCCTCATCAGGAAGTATCAGGCCAATGCAGGCACTGCCATGTGGTTTCGCACCTACATGTGGGGTGTGGTGTATTTGCGGTGAGTCAGCGATAAGAGCTGCACATTTTGCAGAGTTCTCGTTCCAAACTTTGAGAAACTAACCTCTTGTTCTGATTTTCTAGTAACGTGGACCCTCCTATCTGGTATGACACTGACGTCCGCCTTTTTGAAATTCAGAGGATGTAAACAAAAGACCGAAAATGGGTCTGTTGTACCCTGGGGTTTCTCTTCCCGTCATTATCTGCTGATTTTCCAGTACACCTCACTGTGTTTAACTTGTCCTCGTTACCATCTTTAAAGCTTGAAGCATTACAGAGATGAGACGGGAGATGACTGAATTATCAATCCATTCAAAAACTGTTTGTGTACTTTTTTTTCCACCTTAAGACCACAGAATGTTTGTAGTGCACTGAGACGAGCTCGTCTTGAAGTCTTAGTCTGTTGGAAATGTGGTCAACCTTTTTGGTCAGAATTATCAAGGACGATGAGGCGCAGAGGCTCCTGATGAATCTTGAACAGCACACCATCGGTGTTTCACCTTGTTAGTTGTTCTTGCTATGCTTAAAGTGAACTTGCACTCATTCCGAGTTGTCCGTTTTAATGGTTGTAGCTTGTGACAATGTAACTACTGGTTTTGTAACCAATAATACAGATTGTATGATTATATGTTTGAGGTCAGGCTGAAGTTTTAACCTGGCTGGCTCTGCTTTCAATGCTTCATGTTGAAAAATGTATTTTCCTTAAATTATTCTGAAATATATATTGAAATGCATCAGTGAATTCTGTGTTGGTTGCATCACTCACTGATTCCTGACAAACCATTTCATGCATTATAAAGAGAAAAAGCCAACACTTCTCTCACCAAATGCTCTCAATGTTATTTTAAGCACAGACACGAGCTTAATGTACAACTGGTAACTGGTACAGGCTGGAGTTGATCTCCAGAATCCTTTTTCAAAGTCTCAGCCGCTAACAGGTCACCATTCTGAAACAATATGGATCCTTTACAAACAAAAAACAGCCAATTTTAAACATCTGAACTGGACAGCTTCATACTGCCACTCTGTGAGCCGCACCACAACACACTGCTTTAAAGTAAAGAGTCCTTTTGTATAGTGAGCACTAGATGTCACTGTGTCACTCTCTACCAATCCTCCAGGTACAGACAGGCCTGACACTACAGGCTGTTAGAAATGAACCAACAGAAATCATAAAAGATGTCACAACAAAACATGTATAAATATTTCACTAAATCATTGTTCAGGTGCGTTTCAGTAGTTAATTTATAAGCTACTAATGCAAAGAAGGCCTCAGGCATAAAGATTTATTGTCATTCTAGCTTTGATCCCTAAAACTGCTGCCTGGGGGGACGTAAACAGGTTTTACATTTTAGATCCTGAATTAAATTCTGTCTTCACATAAACAGCAGGAGACCAGCAAAGAGTCAAGAGGGATTACTTACCCTAACCTAACCCTAACCCTTTGAACCAGAACATACACAAACCACAGTGAGCTCCCCACTGGAGCTTTAAGTCTTTGGAGATAACATTGGAGAGCAAAGTCACAAAACTTTTTTTGGCACAAAATTTATTGATATAACAAAAGTTAAATAAAACTTAAATAATTTTACTTAAAACTGAATAAAATTTAATACAAAGATCATAAATCATTCAACTGTGCTTAAAAATGAAAAAAAAAAAAAATAAATAAAATCTAGGAAATTAAGTACACCTCAAAGAGACTTGCGACAGAATGCATGCGGTAAAAAATTCCAAAAGGAAGTCCAATGTTCACAATAGCAGCCCACATGGTGAATTTGTAGAACTTGATCTCAATGGGATGATCAAACTGAGGACGAGCACCAAAGGCAGGCATGATCCATAACTGGCAATAGAAAAGAAAAGAGAGATGAAGATTTCTGGATTAAAAGATGTTACAATCCACTGCAAGGAGCTTTAGCTGGTTACAAAACATCCCGACATCAAAAATTATTATGTAAGGCACACAAAGTTTAACATGACAATTATGCTTCAACCTAAAAATAAAGTACCATCATCTACAGGGCCCCCCAAAAGCAATCATAACCCAAAAGTTCATCACAGGAGTTTAAAAGAAAGAAGAGAAAAAAGTCAACTTACAATAATGTTAGCTAGCAGCAGAAAGGCACAGACTTCCTTCAGGATTCTCCTCTTCCAGCTTAGCTTATCCTTACTTGAAGTCAGGTAGTAGCTAGACTTGTTGTGTAGGGCGTGAGCGTTTGTGTGCAGAGCCGCTTCCTGCATCATGTGAAAAGGCTCCCTGTTGAGGCCTTCGATTATGAAGTAGTTCTGCAGCCCGAGCTGAAGCACTGTCAGCACAGCCCATGACAAGTTGAGAGCGTTCAGGTACCCTCTAGCTCCTGTGGCCACCAGCGCCACGATGCTGAAGTAGCTGATGATGAACTGGCCCATGGAGGCTCCCACCAGCAGGCCCACATCGAGGCTGCGAGTGGGGTTCTTCTCAGACACGTGCTCTCTGTGGTCCAGCCTGTAGATGACGCAGCCAATCACGGTGAAGAGAGCCATCAGGCTGACTATGACGATATTCATGATGAAATGAATCAGCAGGGCCCTGTTTCTGCTCACTGCATCTTCTTTTAATATGTCCACCTCATAAATGATAAATGTTACCAGCCCTGCCACCACCACGAGGATTCCCATTAAAGGTCCAAGACACACTTCCTTTGGACGAAACTTGGCATGGTGGTGGCTGTGATCCTCCACAAGTCTGCCAACGTTTTTCCACATGATGTAGGCCATCGCTGAGGCAAAGAGGCTGTACTCGATGTTGAAGGGGTACAGGTAGTAGAAAGCCTCTTTAAAGGTGTCGCACGCTGAGTGGTTGCACTTGCACTTCTTTTCACCATAACTGGCTGATTAGAAAAGAACAGTGTGAGTTGTGTTTTACTCAAAGAATCATCCAATCAGTTGAATCAGAAATGAAAACATAAATCCTTAAATACCTCTGTACATCTTGTGTGAGACATTCACATTCAGCCCTGGAATCTCAGTTTGATGAAGCGATTCCTCGGTCACTGCTGCCATCCACACCACCAGGTTCGTTGACAGTGTGAGAGTGAGCCCACACCTGGAGGAGGGAAAACATGAGTTCCCTGCAAGACTAAAACAGATTCTCACATAAGTAAGTAAGTGGTGAAATGTTTTACCGAGTGAAGTTGGTGTGTATCTGCACACAGTCCTTTGCATGAATCCACAAGAAGTAAGTCTAAAAAAAAGGTGTTAGTTTTTCTGATTCCTTGAAAATAAGACCACATACTTCTGCAATGCTTTCTGATTACAACCTGAACACACAAGAACACAGCTTGCACAACAGGGAACGCCACTTTCACAGCAGAGTCACAGTGAAGGTAGCCCACATAGGTGGCTATCTTAAAGACATCCATGAGGAGACTGAGGATCCCAAACAGCACCAGTCCAGCTGGAAAATAAAACTCTCATGAATACATGAAATAAAAGTTGTGCAACAAAGAGAACCAGAAAGGGTCAGAGTCTTACCTCGCAGCCACACAGGCCCTGCATGGCTATCTCTGAACACCACTGCTTGTTCCCCTCGTGATGTAACAGCCGTGTAAAACAGCATCCACAGCATTGTGAGGAGGAGGAGAATGATGAGGAAGATCTGCCTGTGCACAGCAGTAATGGCCACGCTGTTGAAGGCGCTGCCGCTGACCAGAGCACAGCCCAGGATCAGGATGTTGATGCAGATGATGCCTGAGAGGAGCCATCCACCCCCGTGGTGGGCCCTCTCCATCAGCGTCTCCACGTGGTGAACGTGCTCTCTGGCTGCCTCCAAATGAGGGTTGGAACTGGACAAATGCTGGATGTTGTCCATCTGTGCTGCTGTCTCAATGTTGGATGGATGCCTCTCTGAGACATCATTTGGGGTTTTTCTGTAAAGGGCAAAGGTCATGAAGGTTTGTCCTAGAAATCCCATTAAGTTTACAAAGTTAAGAGCACACACAGGAATCTACAAATACATGATGAGTGTACCATTCTGTTCACAATCTGAGATAGATAAATCTGTACAATGAGACTGCTTCTCTTTAACTTATGAATATGACAACAGAAGCTGAACTCTGCACACTGAGAAAGCTGGAGTAAGATACAAATTACATGGTTTTTTTTTTTTTTTTAATAAATGAATTACGGTTTATAGAAGAACCTTTAAATTGTAATAAAACTAAAGAAAACACAAACATTAATTCTACCTTCAAAAATATGTAAGTGTACAGTCTTTACATTGCAATTTACCACATCCCTGACTAAAGTGATAATCAACAGTAACACTTGTTTCTGTGGAGAATCTGGTGTTTTTTCCCCCCTGTCTGACAATCAGCAATGAATTTAATGTGATTTAAAAAGGCCCAGTGAGTTGACTTTTATAATCATCAAATGATCACCATCAAAAATATCCATCAGTAAAAAAGCGTTTTTGCACAATAAGCACGTCTCTTCTTCCTCTTTGTTTAGAGCATTTCAGCAGAAAACAGTCTGATTTTAGCTTGTTAACTATGTGCAACTGTTAAAAAAAATGACAGTAACCTCACTGGAAGAGGACCCAATACTCCTTAAAGCTCAATTTCCATGTGAATAAAAACATTTTATAGGCTTTTCAGTAGTTTGTGTGCCTGTTCAAACACTTTTTGGATATTTTCCTTTTTTAACAAGTCTGACATATATTGATAATGCATGATCAGAATTACGGGCCATGGAGAGCCCTCTCGCGAGGATTCAGTTGTTTAAACTTTTTTTTTTAAATTTTTTTTTTTTTTTTTTTTTTTGAATACAGACAAAATAGGTACATTATCAAACCTTCAAGAACTTCAAAGAAGTTACACATACTAAATGTAACAGTTACAAAATTAACCAAAAGTAAGGGCAGTTTAAAAAAAAAAAAAAAAAACACTCATTTAATATACAAAGTTTTTCCATAAATGAGACCATTTTTGTAGCGTTCTTGGTGTTCACCAATAATAACGAATTATAATAAGATTTCAATTATTTTTCCCAGTGAGCTATGTTTGGTTTGGATTTTTAAAAAATTGCATTTGTGAATATATTGTTTGCCTAACAAAATCATGTTATTGATATAAAAGTCAAAGGTGTTAACATGAAAAAATCCATATTTTATGTCACTGATAGTAAAATTACTTATGAGTGTTCCTTTAGAACAAATCCATTGTTGAAAATCAAACCAAAACCTTTGGACATAGTCACATAAAAAGAAAAGATGATCCAAATCTTCAGTATCACTTTCACAGAAAACACAGTTACCTACTTCCATTTTAAATTTGTTTCAAAAGTTCCTTAGTCGAGTAAATTTTGTTAATAATTTTAAACTGAAGTTCCTTTGTTTTAGCTGGGACTGGAAATTTTAAATATTTGCATCTTATCTCTTTTACCTCATCTTTTTTAAAGTCTTTAAGAATAAAATCGCGTTTTATGGAACCAGTTACACAATTATTTACTAGACAACTTCTAATTAATTTATTATTACATTTGTAATTCATGATTTCGACACCATTAATGAGAATCTGTCTTAAAGCAGGGGATGTGGTTTAAACTCTAAATTCTCAAAAGGTGAAAATGCGTCACTGTAGCTTTACCTAAAGAATAGCTTGTTGCAGGTCTCGCGCATCTTTTCAGCCACGGTTCTCATCGCGCCCCTCCCTCCGACCACAACGGTGTTGAATGCCAGAAAAAAAGCGAAAATGGCGCGGGTCGTTGGATTTGTTATGCTTTTTTTTTTTTTTTTTTTTTTAATCGAGTTAGATATTCATGCGTAGGGATAAAGTGGACCAGTGTCCCCGTGTCAGACAGCTCAGGTAGCTGCTGCACCGCACAAGGTGAAGTATGTAAAGACAATCAGGTGTTAATGAGTTTCAGCTGGTCAGGTCATCAGAACTCTGGCCCCTCACCCACAGCCCTGCCGAACACTAATGGAGGTTAATGGGTTTCAGCAGCAGTTCCGATCGTCACTTCCCCGTCATTTCCCTTTGGCAACACGTTTTATTGTGATTCCATGTAAACAGCAGAGTTATCTCTGAAAGCATGCAACCGTGCAGGTAACAGGCTGCCTCACTGAGCCTCCCTCTGGGGGAAACTGGCTTAAATAAGGGCATGTTGTGCATGTTCGGGTTATTCAGGAATCAGGATCAATGTCTTATCTCTGCACACTAAAACTGGTCCTGATAACTTTTGAAATCTTTTAAGCAAAGCAGCTAAAGCAGCTTGCTTTCCAATAATAGTGAACTGAAAGCAATGGTAAAAGAAACAGTTTGCAGTCTGAAATAATGTGATAGCATTATGAAGAAGTGACTTTTACAGCACTAAATTCAAATGCAGATGTTTTGAATGTGCTATACTTTGACCTGACTTTACAGAGATAATACAGATCTGCTTAAAGATATGGAAAAAAAATTCACAGGGGAAGAGTGTTCCACTGCTGCAGCTGTCTGTCAGTGTCTAATGGAAAGTAATCCCTTTTCTTTTCTCGTAATACTTTGGTTCATATTTTGTCACATTCATATTTGTTCTCTCTGTACATCCATATCTTGGTTGTTCTTTGTATTTTTTGAACACACAATGGCTAAAGTGTTATCCTCTTTAAATGCTGAGCTGAGGACTTTTAACCCTCATGTGTTGTTGTAGATAAAGCAGTGTTTTATGCTGGTAGTTGTGCAGCCCGTATCCTAAATTTCTGCAGTTAACAAAAAATACCAGAAGACAGCTGAATTTTCAGAATGCATATTTATTGAAAATCACTGTGTAGCAGTGAAACTCTGTGTTGATGTCCCCTGATTTCCAGTTTCCACTGGTCAGTATTAACTGCTGCTTGTACAGTAGCTTTGGTGTATGGTGCGGAGAAGTCACCAGAATGCCTGCCATATCTTTGCAACATTTATTTGAAAAAAGTATTTACAGCATTTAACAAATCTGTATTCTCTTTTCTTCACTCTGTACACAAAGTGATAAAGATCTTGAAAGAATAAAACTTGCAGCAGTGTCATTACAGAGCTTGTAAATCTTTTACAGGTCACCTGTTTGTGCAGGTTGTTTTGGTCCAGAGCTCATCTGCTCATCTGATGAGCTGAGTGCACTCGTGTTGGTCACACGGCTTAGAAGCAAAGGTCATGAATGCTCCATCACAATCTGTCAGGATGCTGAAAACATCAGACCTGCTCCTTCTCCTCTGTCTCGTCGGGGCAGCCAGTGCCCTGTACAAACAGTGGATTCCTGACACCAACTATGAGAACAAGACCAACTGGGACAAAGATGGTGTCCCATGTGGCAGTGACACAGTTCAGTTTGCAGCTCAGAGAAGAGTATCAGTGTTTGTGGAGACATCACATGCTGTACGTGAGATGAGGCTTCCAGTCAATGGTGAGTTCATCCTGAATTCAGGAGCTGGATTCTTTGTTGTGAGTGGGCAAGAACCAGGCTGTGGGCAGGGTGTTACAACCAACTTTAAAGATTCAGAGGCTCTCCAGTGGTTCAACCCAGCTCTGTGGCAGGCAGCTGCAACTCAGGATGACCTGCAGAAAGGACAAGTCCTGTTCTCTGTCCATGAGGAGAGTGTCCCCTGCCAGTATGACGATGTGGTTTTCAAGGCTCGCTCCTCTTTCAGGGTTGACACCAGCTCAAGTCTGCCGATTTCTGTTAAATCTGTGTCTGTGCTTGGGAAGAAGTTTGAAAGCTCAGCTGAGTTCTCACAGTACCTCAGCTCACGCTCTGGTCAGCTGCAGTTTCACGGGTCCTCTGCAGTCAATGTTGGACATCAAGGTTGTGGGGATCCTTCCGGCTGTGACTGTGGGAACTCTGGAAACCACGAGCGGATCTGTAGCACTGTTACGTGTGACTCTCTGAACTGTAAGACACATCTCTCCCCCGTCGGACACTGCTGTAAAGTTTGTGGTGCAGTCGTCACAATCAAGTTCTCCACAACTTTCAGCTTACAAACCTTCAGGCAACGGATCGACAACCTATTTTTGACCCTACCGAAATACAAATCCATCCAGCTGGGCATGTCTAAAGTCTTTAAGTCACAGAAGTTGTTGAGGATCATCCCTTTTGGTACTACACCTGAGATTCAGGTGGTTATCCTGGATGGAGACAAGGGGGCATTGGCAGAAAATCTGGCTGATGACATAGTGAAGGATGCTCGTACTCAGGGCTCCAACATGGGAATCACAGGAGCTGAATTTCAAGCCTCCTCTGGGGGCAGCAGCAGTCAGTCAGCGAGCAATGCTGGGGTTGTTGTTGGAGCTGTGTTTGGAGTTTTAATTTTGATCTCACTCATCGTCATTTTGGTTGTTTTAGCTCGTAAAGGGTTTGTTCAAATGCCATCAATGCCTTCAATGCCATCGATGCCTTCAATGCCTTCCCTGCCATCTCTGAGACCATTCAGGGCACACAGTGACACTGGAGAGCTTGGTGGGACTCTTGATCATGGCTATGACAATCCCATGTTTGACAGGCCCCACATGATGCCTGATAACCCTGGTCTGTATGGGACTGAAACAAGTACTTCAATCTCAATGACCCAGACAGGTGTGCACTTTGTAAATCCAGTCTATGATGAAAATGAAACTGATTTTAATGCTTGAAATTAAAGTGACTTCCAAAAATAGTTTAAACAGTATTAAACTGATGATTTTACTGACCCTGTACAACAATAAAGCATCTTGTGGCTTTAGAATAATTCAGCGATTTAAATACATTTTTACAACCAAATGGACTTTAAACAAATAAAAGAAATGTTATCTGACCTGTGTGTACTTTTTCCTTCATTCATATCACATTCATGGCCAATAAAGCTGCAATAAAGCTGCAGTGAACTGTTAACACTTTCAGATGGTTTATGCAAGACACTCACAACTAGATGGTGGTAAATTTAACTTTCAGGGTCATGCATAGGAAAAATTCTGTTATCTCTGCCTTCATATGTGTACCTTGGTGTGTAACATTGCCACAAGTAAAGGTAGATTTTTTACACTCTTGGAGAGAAGCATCACTTTGCACAAAGGAGAGAAACCAAATTGTCTTTCTTTGACAGCCAGGTGATGACATATAGTGGCTCTGTGAAATGAGCTGTATACTTGCAGAGAAGCTTGATAGGACCTGTGATATCATGGAAAGACACAGTGCCCCTCTCAAAGTCAACGTATAAGCCGATTCTTGTTGTACCAGTGACCTCCAAACGGATCTCCACGCCGTCATGCCAGGCAAAGAAACCTCTGCTGTTCCTTCCAACACACCAGGAAAAGTCATTTCCAGTGATGCAGCTGGTGCTTTGTTCCTCCTTTCGATCGATGCTCTTGTAAGTGACCCCTACGTGTGCACCTTCCCCACTCAGCTCTGCTTCAACATAGTGCCTCCCCAGGTAAAGGCTCTCCACAGTCATCGCCTGGCGCCAGTACTCGAAGCGAGCAGGGTGGTCTGGGTAGCTGTGCTGCCAGGGGCTGGTGTTGATTAGCTTTCTGTTGTTGTCCCTCACACGGAGGAAATTATGGGTGGTGTCTGGGTCAAAGGTCAAACTCCTAGTGTCTGAAATTGAGGGGACATGTTTGGTGAATATTTGATAAACATAAAAAAAGCTGAGATCTGACAAACAGAAACCTCAGAACATGTAGGTGTCAAGTTGCATAATGCATAGTTACATTTTAGAAAGTCCTCTCTTGTCTCAGGATCAGGAAGGAATGAAGCTGGAGATTCTGGCCTCGGGGATTCGGTACCTGGTTCATCATTTCAGAGAGAGACTCTTTGGTTTAATGATTTCATCATCGTTAAGTCTTCTGAAATGAACTGAGCACTAATATTTCATACATAGAGTTGGTTTGTTATGATAATTATCACTGTTACTATTCAGTTTCAAGATTTGTTTTGGTTTTTTTACGCTGGCAGCACCCACAGCCTTTATCTCAGAGCTCCTCACTCCAGGCCAACAAATTTTGTCCCATGGTACCTTCCCGTCCCTTAGTAGTGACTGCTTTGCTTATTTAAAATTGCTCTGAATGCTCCAAACCAAACAGAGAATTGACACTGACGAATGCAGCAGTGGTTCCAATGTGCTGAGAACTTGGCGACAAAATACACCTGAAACGGAGGGCGTTCTTGCTCTCATGATGAAGAACAGAAAACTGGCACTTCCAGTGGGGAAAAGAAAGTGGTTAGTGGACACAGGCCCTTATGCTCTGCTGTGTCATATGTTATCACAAATGTGAAACATGAGGAAATTAATGGGATCATTAAAGTCAATCAGACATGTTGTCTGAGAATTCATCATCTTAGCATCATAAATGTTTTGTAAGACTTCTGATACTTTGGTAAATGTAACTCTGATTGGCCAGCTGATGGTAAACAAATGTCTATGGCAAGCTAGAATTGCTGAGCACACACACAAAGATACAAACAGGTGTTCACCTGAAGATGTTCCCTCAATGAGGAGCTGAGAGATGCAAAGTTATGCATACAATACAATATTTACACTCACAACTTTTCCACACCAGGTTGAGTTTTTCCCTGTATGATGACAGAATCAGGTCACACAGCTCTTGTGTAGCGTCAGTCACTACTTGAACATAAGAGATCAGGTGATCCAGGCGCTTGATGTTTGCTGTAGGCAGACACACATCTGTTGATCGTTTCTTCCACTCGGAGTACTCCTGGAACAAGAAGAGCCACAGGCACATGAATGAGGTGTCTTCATGTGAAATGAGCTGTGATGACAAAGTACAAAACTCTTTCTCCGACTCTGAACTTTTCTTTTTGTAATATTTCTGTTGAACAGAAACATCCTGGACTGGATTACAGTTTATGACATGGGGTAAATACACTCTTGTTTACCTGCAGAAAGTCAGCATCAGACTTGCACTTGGACAGTTTGGTCATTTGAGCCAAACTTTTCATCAGCTCTGTTCTCCTCTGCTCCAGGTGGGCCTGGATGCCCTCTGCCTGTTTCAGTGCCCGTCTTTTCTCTCCTTCCAGCACCTCCACCGCCCCTTTTCTGGCCTCCTCCACAGTCATCTGCAGCCTGTTGAACTGTTCATCGACAATAACACAAACCTCCTGCACGGACGACTGAAAGACAAGAGAGAAAAGTATGGACAAACACAGTCACACCACACCACTGTGTGTACCAAATGTGTTTGGACTTTAAACCTACTTTGATTACATCATTGTTGCTTTGTAGCTTTTCAATCGCTTTCTCAGCAGCTGCAGCACTCTGACCTATCTCTTTTTGCTTCTTCTGAAGCTCCACCTGTGAGAAATCATCACAAACACACAAATTTAAAGAAAGAGAAAAGGTTTCTAACATTTTATTAAATGAATAGTCTAACTCCATGAGATTTAAAGCAATACAGACAGAGACAAAATGAGAACTTATTCAGTACCTCAGTTTGTGCCCGTGCCTCCCCCAGAGATGCAGCCGTGTGCCCTCGATGCTCCTGAGTCTCACACTCTGGACACACACAGCAGCCATCGGTCAAGCAGAAGCGTTCAACAGGAAGCTGATGAACCTCACAAGTCCTGCAGTCGATGTCATGCAGGGGATCCACCAAACGATGGTTTTGGAATTTGGTGTTCTCTAGATGTGGTCTCAGATGGGTCCCGCAGTAAGACACCAGACAGGTCAGGCAGGATTTGAGGGCCTTGCTGGGGCTGTCCATGCAAGAGTCACATAACACATCTTCTGGGAGTAGCGTCTCTGATTTCTCAGGGGTGGGGTCCCTCTGTTCCCTCGGTTCCTCCTTTGAATCCGCGCTGTGCTGATTCTCGGTTAGAGCCTCCTCATTAGAGCTGCTGAGAGCTGCCATGTCTGACAGCGTTTCCCTCGGTCCAGTTTATGGCCTTCTTCACAAAGCCGACTCCTTGCTTACAGCTGCTTCTCCCTGCTTTTTTGTGAGATCCTTGGGGAGCATACGGAAAGAATTAACGGACCACGCCCAGTGTATTTGTACTCAGCCAGCAGAAGCAGTCTCATTTTTCACCCCACCCCTCTTTAACTCTTCTCTTTGCTGGACATAACGGAGCTTCAGATACAGCAGATTACACAGACCAGGGGGGGAAATGAAGAGTGCAAAGTGACCATCCAGGGAGGGCATCCACACCCTCATTCCCTCTTCCCCGAGCTAGGCTGTTTACTAATTTTACAATACATGATCAAATGTGGGTCTTTCCCACATAGTTCAATGAATGAATAAAAACACAGATCAAGTTAGTTCCTGTATCATCATTCGTAAGAAGTGTTAGTAATGCTGAAGGAACTTAATGGGCGAGACAGTCAGTGCTTCCTTCTGATAACATAACAGAGTTATGTCACAGAGCAGCAGTTATCCACAGTTCAACTTCCTGACTCCATGTCAGGCTGTGCGCAGGAAGGTGTGACGTCTGTCTTTTGTTTTTAGGCAGCATGGGAGGATTATCGTAACGCCACAACAAGTATTTTTAGTTCTCTGTATCTCTCTGTCTGTCACACACACACACACACACACACACACACACACACACACACACACACACACACACACACACACACACACACACACATCAAAGTTACGGCATGAGCTCAACATGGTGTTTCTATAAACAGAAATCAGACAGGATTTTCACTGACCTGTAAAAGCTGCACATACAGCTGTTATAAAAATAGTGACACTATGCATAAATAGAAACTCTACTGTATTGTGCAGACCACTCAGTTTTATTGACCTTAAACTGAGGTCAAATTTACCACAGTCACACTCATTCTTAATTTAGCGAAACAAACTTCATAGAAGCTCACAGAGTTATTGGAAACCTCTTGGTAAGTTAAAAAAAATAAATTTTGTTCCGAGGCACGAGTGAGCTTCTCTAAAATAAAAATATGAATCCCCTTTAATTTCAGTGGAATGAAAATAAAAGCCTCAGTTAAATTCTGATATCTTATTCAGTTTGAATGTGTTTTAATTGTTTTTTATTGTTTTTATTATGTTCATCTGCAAAGTTTCCAGTTGCATGACCAACACCATGACCTCCACGTCTTGAGCTGGAGTTGATTTCTCTTAAAGAAGCATCTTACAGGGTATGATCAACACTTTAAATTTAGCTTCAGCTAACAAACACACCTCTCCTCATTCTGCCTTGGGGCAGTCAGCTTTCTCTGTGAAAGCAGCATCTCAGTGAAACACCTGACCAGATGACATGAAGAACTGTGACTATCTGAGGAGTTTTAAACATAGACTGTATAATTAATGGACGTAGTCTCCGCGACGTCACCCGTCTGTTTCTGACATGGACTTTTGAGGCCAAACGGCCGGTGCGGCCATATTGGAAATGAGGCGTGCTGTGAGTCTCCACAGTAACAACCATAGGACGCTCCACAGTCACGTGATCTGAGCTGTTCCTCTGATTGGACGAACTGGCGAGCTTAATATTGTGGAAACTGCAGAATTAGAAAAAAATTCACCCCCCCTACAGTGCGTGCCGTTGGTTAAATTAGCGATTCAGACAGGACACATTCTTTGTACCAGGCTGTAAATGTGCTTATTTTGGCCTTGAAAACAGCTTTTTTTGGCTTGGTGTGTTTGTGACTTCCGGTACTTCCGGAGCCAGCCTCAAGCGGACACTCGAGGAACAGCAGACTTTTGCACTTCAGCATTGCCTCATATTTTCAGACTGGAGGTTGCTGCTTGGTTTAAAGTCAAACTGAAAAAAAATCAACACTTTAACCAGTACTTTAATATTACTGTTTTAATTAAAACAAAAGAAAAAACATTACTGCTGTCTGTGTGTGTTTGTGTTCAACAATGAGATGTTTTAATTGAAAACTGCAAAGAGACTTCAGATGTAGACTAGCTTCTAGCTAACTCTGGTACAATTCATTAATTGTAAAATGTATTTTAATATTGTATATGATACCGCTAGAAAAATAAATAAATAAATATTGCTGAGGTAGGTCAGTTTAGAAGGCAGTAAGTGAAGTATGGGATAAATCAGGTCAGCCATCAACTGCGTTAAAAACAACAGTATATTTATTTCTTCTACCCATAATGAGAGAAATGTGACTAAAGCATGTAAGCCTGGTTAGAAACAACCTGACATACAACTTATCAGGAACAAAACTGACATACAGTGATTTATTTTGAGGGTTACGATTTTTTTTTTCCAAATTATTGGTTCATTGAGTTTATTTCCAACATAAAGCTGAAATGTGTGAAAATATGTTGAATTTTCTAAATCTATTATTTGAGCATGGTAATACCAGTCTTTAAGAACTTTAGACTCAATTATTTTTAGATTTAATTGTTTTTAACTTGTTGGAGATGTTTTGAAATACAGACTGGGCTTCGGTCTAAGCTTCACTGGTGTTAGAGTGTTTTTTTATTCTTGTTCGAGCCTTAACAATAGGCCTATACAAAGTTAAAATGTGTGTAAAATATGTTTCAGTGTTTTGTGATAATAATAATAATTCATCATGGAATTACCAAAAAACAGTATTTAATAATTTGTACACAGTCTCCAATAGTTTGTGTTCTGTGCTCAGGCACATGTAGTTCCTGACGTGGACACGTCTGAAAATTTTTGTCCAAAAAAAAATTTAAAAAAAGGATAAATGTGCTTTTATTTTATTTTTCACAAGTATTCACATTCCAGCACAAAATGGTGCGTGATCTGGCATAACCTGCAGTAATGAAGAACAGGCACAAGCATGACCGATAGATAGCTGTGTATATTTCTTACCTTTTAAAAGGAAGATAACACAAATCTAACTTGCAAAACCTGCGTCACAAGTATTCTGAGAGGAGGAAAAAAGTGCTCAAGCTTTAACAAATCTTCTGAGTCATTCGGAAAGTCATCATCGCAGGGTTGAAAAATACGTAGCAAGAGTAGTCACAGCTACGATTCAGCAGACATCTGAACATCGCGGAAAGTTTGACCAAAGACTAAGTTAACGCAATCAGGATAAATCACTGAATTTCGAGGTAGGACACCAAAGATTTCCTGAGCTAATGGCATGTTTGGAAACTCAGTATAGCTCCATATATGGGTCATCAGCAATCTGCTTGTGCATCCCTACTTTAACTTAACAAGCAAAATAACAAACTACAAAGTCTTAGTTGGTGCAATACGAAATCTAATAAAGATAGTGTTTGAGATGTTTACTGCTCCTTAATGAACTACTGACATGGCTTTCAGAATGTAAACATTAACTAACATGCAATACCAGCAAAAAGACACCTGAGTGGCTCTGGGTGAAACTGTTGCTCAGATGCTGCAACATGTTAATGTCAGGGTTCAATTATAGTCAAAGGTTTTTATGACAAAAGACACTTTTAAGCAAATGTTCAGGCACATGCAATGGAGGCACATGAAGTCATAGGATTTACCCCACAGGGGCAAACACATTCAGGGGACACAGACCCTACACTGACGTCTCTGTTAACGTCGCCGCGTGGCACACACTGACGTCTCACACGATTGCACTGATTGTCTCTCAGTTTGTGAAGCCATGCGGTGTGGTGAGCTCCAACCAACCAGAGCACAGAGCTGTCTCCAGAGATCCCCATGAGGCGTACGAGACACTGTAAAAGATCCTGTTATGAATTCATGTCACACTCATCTCTTCTTGTTCAACATACTCCTTCTGACAGTGTCCTTTCTGCTTTGTTACCACTGAGGTACTGGGAGAGGTAAATCATTGTGTCCCTTCTGTCCATACGTGACATTCACTCCACAATGATGCGCTGACCTTAAAGGCTGGGTGAGCACACAGCACCGAGACTGCTGCAACTTTTATCATCTGCATCAAGCTGATAAAAGGTAAAGATAAGAAACTGTCCTTATAGCCTGAGAACAGAAACAACATATAAACATGCTTAAACAACTTAAAGTTCAGTGTCCTCTATACAGTCTGGCTCCTCTATGGTCTCCAGTCGTGTCTTACAGGCATCTAGGATCTTCTTCCGGGGGCCTAAGGGGATGTGGATACTCTTAAGGTCATGGTCAGAGCACAGCAGCAGTGCTTCCAGGTCGATCTTCTCCCTCTTGAAGATGGAGAAAAACTCACTCATGCACTGTGCAGCTAGGAAGACCTCCAAAGGGCTGGTGTCAGCCTCATCGTCGTCGTCCAGCCCTAACTCGATGTCCTCCCATGGCAGCTCCTCCATATTCCTCTCCTGCAGGCTGCGGGCACTGCCGATACTATCTTCGTCGAGACTCGAGGTCGGCTGCAACCGACTGCGCAATCGCACGTTATTTCCAGAGCGGTTATCCGCGGCCTCATCCCGACTGCTGAGGTCAAACATCCCTCCGCTCACATAGTTCCTCCTGAAGACCATGGTGCCCAAACCGGGCCGGTTGAAGAGCGAATCGTGTCCTGAGTCAGTGCTGATCTCAGAGTAGTCCACGTCAGGCCCGTGAAGGTCAGGCTCGCTCATGGCACGTGAAATGGCATCGTAATTGTCTCTGGGGAACATATCGCGAACGTTGCGGCGGCCACGGTCTTTCGGGTTGACGTAAGTCCCCTGTTTAACAAACATGACGTCGTTTCCCAACTGAAGTCCAGAGAGAGAGCGCACGCTCTTCCTCCCATCCTCGTAGATTTTAAAAGTCCCATCTCCTTGTTTCCTTTTCTCCAGCTTCTTTTGAATTTTCGTCTTCCCTCGGTTTGTGGCGTGGAGGGTAGCCTAAGAGGAATGTTTCAATATAGAAAGGGAAAGGGACAGTAAAAATTAAAGGATTACATTTTACGATAAAAACTTTGAGATTCTAAAACTGTGCTTAGTCACAAAAAACTACCGTGCTGATTATAGTGCTTCTGTTAAGTTTATTTGCTCTACCGTGGTGAGCCTGTTAGAAATGAGGAAGGATTTACTTGCAGTTTTACAGCCAACAAACTGTACTATGCAACTATAACAAAATGCAAGACCAAAGAAAAGCTGTGCTCCTTAGAGCAGATGCTAAGAGCTCCTGACCTGGGAATATGGCACGCTGACAGTGGCAGTATTGAAGTTGCGCAGCTTGTGGCTCATGGAGCTGCTGGTGTAACTGGAGAAGCTCATGGCGTCTGATGCAGAAGCCTCCGAAGCGTCTTTATGAAACTTGCGCTCCATGCGTTTGTGGTGTTTCTTCTGCATCTTCACGCACTCTTTGATTCGCCGCTCCGCCTCGCGAAACGCCCGGTCTTTCAGCTTGCTCACCAGCTTGGCGTTGAGGCCTGTCTGCTTGGCAGCGACAGAATCCAGGTAGCGGACGCAATCCATGTGGTTCTTTGTGGCGGCCATGTCCAACGGTGTGTGGTAGTCGTTGTCCAGGCACCAAATGTTGGCACCAAAAGACACAAGGAAGAAAAGGCAGTTGTGGTGACCATTGGCAGCTGCCAGGTGGAGTGGCGTGTTCCCCCATATGTCACACTTGTCGGGGTCTCCTCTGTTGGACATGAACAGAGTCTCAAATTTAAAGCAGATGGTTAAATTATAATTTCATTTCAGAAGACTGCTGCCCCTGTCAAAGACCACTGACCAATCAAAAAGCATGTGATTTTTTGCACAATGGTTTTAGCACTGTCTTACCATCCGTGGGCTGTTAATGAGGCCTTATTGAATAATTCATCGTTGTCACCACATAAGTCTTTCAGAAAACCAATTCTGTGAGTTTCTAATGTGCTTCAAAAACCTTAACAACAAGCATATAAGGTGGTGTTATTAAAACAATCCTTCAAAAGAGATCTGCTGGAAAGCAGGGGCCACAGCTAACAATGCATGCAACCTTTATCCTTGGCAGGTAGTCCACGACCTTAATGTTACCTCTGCCTGTGCTATGCTCTGCTGTCCTTCCTGTAATATGACCACAGACCTGCCAGCACCACTGCTTCACTACTTGTATCCAGTTTCAGGGGAGGCCGACTGGGCTGCACCTGACTGGGAGGGTGCCTGGCTGGTGGGGTGATGTGACTGGATTTTTCAAGTCGAGACACACAGAGTACTATCCAGCTGTTGACAAAGAGGGCTGTTGTGTAAGAGCTATTTCATGATTGTTTACATCATTAAATCACGTGTCACGTCTTTCTTCAAACCTCACCAGGAACAGATCGATGAAGTTTGATACGCCGGGTGTAAATGTGACTGCTGAACTGATAAGTCTGTTATTGACTGTTTACATGGTGTTGAACCTGCCAGTCTGGGCATCACTCAGCAAAGTTACACACTGATTTCAGCCTCTCTGTTCTCTGTATCTGGTCAGGATTTACTTGAAAGCACGGTGGACGTTATGATCGAGGTGCTTTTGATGGACAGTTTGAGTGAAACAATGTTCAAACAAAGGAATTACAGCATAAACTGATAAGAAACCATATCAGACACTATGAATTGCTGCCCAACGACTGACAGCATTTAGACTTTTTTTTCATTTATATTTTTAGATGATGTTTTTATCATCACTTGAACAAAGATAACACAACATGCTTATTGTGTTATCTGAAATAGAAAGAGACTATCACACATGATAGATTTATGTTTGGTAATTTATGTTCATCCTAGGAACAAGCTGTCCACTGTGGTGTTAGGACTGCTCACTTATCCTCTGCTCTTTATTATATTATGGACAGTTAGTGTCCTCACTTCCTATGACAGCTTGATGTTACTAGAGGCCACCCTGTGCAATATACCTGCTAAGTTTAGCACTGCACTGTCTTTCCCATGAACTCATCCAGCCGTATTAGACTTATCTTTATTATAGCATCCTCAGGTCTCACCAGTTTGGTGTGAAACATTATGGCAGCTAGTAATGTTTAATGTTAGCCCCTCATGTAAATCATGAGATTATGTGTTCTGCTATTGATATGGGGTCATTTGTCTTTGGCAGCTAAAGCCTGTCTAAACTCACTATGTGGGAAATATTGAGTTTACCATGCAAGACTAGACGAACTCTTTACTGTATTCTAACAGCACTTAAATGCAAAGTCCTTCACTTTTGTATGTAACAGTCAATCAATGAGTGACTGATTCAGTGCAGTTTTTTTTTTTTTACAGTAATTCTCTCAAAAGCTAAACTCAATTAAGCAGATTCATAATGGAGCCATTTTTCTGCCTGACAAACAAACCAGGTCAGGCAGAAAAGAGGGGGAATAGGCTGCTGTGTGGTTCCCATCCCAACTGTCCATGACTAACAATCACATTTACTCATTCAGCCCAAGTAAGGCCCGCATTTATACCATGATGCAGGCGACTCTGGTGACATTATTTACTGTAAATGTGATGAATCATATTTTTTTTATATATAAAGATGGTGCAATGGAATTGTTAATGATGTAACAACAGGTTGTAGTGTCTTGTCATAACAACAATAAAAGAGTACTGAAGGCTCCAGGTTACACTGAGAGCTTTTCATGTACACCTTACACTGAAAGTATTCTTCATGTCAAAACAGACGACCTGGATGAGCTTTTCACTGTGTGTAGCAGCTACTATAGATTTCTGAATATTCGGGAATTGCTTTTTTTCCATTTAAATGCACCATGTGAGATTGATGTCTGCTATCATGTAGGCATACTTCTTCACTGTAAAATCTCAAACATGCTGACACAGGTGTCCAGCTCGCTTTGTGTAATTTTCCAAACAGCATGACCAAATAAAAGGACCAAATAAGCTGTGTAGTTAAAAGCGCTCCGTTAGCTGGAAGCAAAGCCTGAGGCTAACGTGTTGGAATGTCAGGACCTGCTGACCTCTCACCTCCGGCTGCTGAACTCTGATAATTAACACACCATCTGAAAAGTGGCCTACAGTTTTAGTGGTGTATTGCTCCTGGGATCACATAGTTCAACTGCAAAATCTCATTTAAAACTAGCAAGTTTAAATACTGGGTTATTCTTTTTGAGTAGCTTGTGTTGTTATTAACGGTGATTGAGAAAGTTTGGAGCAGAAATAAACCAATGATAACGGTAAAATAGTCCCTTCGTGCTCTTTATTGTACCTCAGACAAAAGACGAGTGGACATAAAGCAGTCTTCAGAGCACCACGCACACGCCCTGATATGTCATGTAACAGTGTTTTTACCCACCCCCTTCCCACGATCAGCCGCAGAGCCTCCAGGTTGCCATGATAAGCAGCCCATAAGGTCGGTGTCATGCCATCTTCATCCGGCGCGTTGAGATCCTTCCGCGTCGCCTCCTTTAGCAGGTCCAGGTAGCCGTCCCGGGCCGCCTTGTGGTACCTGTCATTCATGGTGCTCAATTAATCCACCCTGCTCTGTTCCGTTCCGTTTCATTAGCAACAACACCACCATCATCGTCGATGTAGCGGGAGCAGACCGGCTGTAGAGCCAATATGTCCCACAAACAGCCGCCCGTGGTCATCGGCGGGGCAGCAGGCAGAGCGCGTCGGTGGTTTCCAGGGGCGCCGGAATGCGGGCAACAGTGCTCCCGGTGGCCGAGGTGGTCCAACGAAGACAGATAACAAGTACCCCTGTAGGCAGACAGTGTGAACCCCCTATGCTAAACTGTGAGAAGGTATCTTTATTATCCTGAAACTTATAGGACAAAGCGTAACAAACACCGACGTATCATTGTTATTGATTTATTAAACACATCCTTTGACTTTTTATTGGGCACACATGGCTATAGCTGTTGTAGTATTTTTAGAATGTGAGTCATTTTCCAAATTTAGAAGCCACACGTATCTACAACACTTTTAGGAAAATTAATTCTGCAATAATTCATCGCTGCCACCACACAATTCTTTCAGAGAACCAATTCTAATGCCTCTAATGTGCACCCCTGCTTCACTCCAGGTTCAGAGGAGGCCGGCTGGGCTTCACCTGACTGAGGGTGCCTGGCTGCTGTGGTTATGTCACTGGATATTTCAGGTTGAGACACAGGAACCAGGAACAGATCGATGAAGTTTGATAAGACGGATGTAAATGTGACTGCTGAACTGCAAAGTCTGTTCTCTGTTTCTGGTCAGGATTTACCTGAAAGCACGGTGGACGTTATGATCAAGGTGCTTTTGATGGACACTTTGAGCCCTCAGTGAAACAATGTTCAAACAAAGGAGTTACAGCCCAAACTGATAGAAACCATATCAGACGCTATGAATGGCTGCAGTAACAAAACTTTAATTAAGATGGAATTTATCGCAGGATTGTCGCATGAGTCCGTATTAGTTTTTTCAAGTCATTCCTATTAGTTAAAGAAAAAAAAAACAGTGTATGCATTTCAAACCCTGCCTCTCAGACACTGCTGGAGGCTAATCAAGATAGATACAGTACTCTGATGAAGTCTCATGGGAACTGAGCTGAAGTATTTTAGGCTGTATTTGTGAACTTTACAGCTGCATGTGACTATCTGAACACTCTACTCGACTTCAGCATCCCACATGAATAAATCTTTACACAAGCCATAAAAGACAAAGTTATTGTGAAAATAAAACTTGATCCATCAGGAAATGACTTGCAATTTTTTTCGAGAATGTGAAAGTATTTTCTGCAGATGTCTCAATGTACCTGGAACACATAAGGAAGAAAGTGTCAGTCAGCAACTTTTCAATTCCCCATTGTTCTCACATTTAACTTCCCCTTACCAGCAGGATGGTTCAGAAACATGCTGGAGACGTAAGCAGACAGTGTAGATGTTGCAATGGAAGAGTACCTCAGTTCTCAGCTCCACCCTGATGAGAAACATATAAAATAGCCGGCTGATTGGTCTAAACTGAGTATAGGAGCGTTGGCGACTCAGAGACTTCAGTTCTCAGACACACAAAGCAGTTGAAACTTCCATAACAATAGGCACAGATAGTGGACAAATACTTCATTTCAAGTACTTCACCTCAGGCTTTAAGCAGAGACAAGATACAGAGGCCTGGTTGAGCCATGAATAGCATTAAAGATCTCAAAGTATTCCCTTCCAGCTCTAAATCAAAAAGACGGGCGAGAAAGCATGTCACGCCTGTTTGGAGAATTTAGATTGCATTGAGATTGTGAAGAAGCATGTGGTCAGCTGAAGCTAAAAACAAAGGGATGAAGGTGAACAGGACAAAGACACCACAGCTCATAAAGACTAAAGTATTAAACGTGCACAAAGGTGTGGACACAAAGGCAGCTTTAATAGTTCTTTTTCCCCCTGCTCAGAGATTTGTTGTTTTTTTTGCATGCTTTTATATCATTTACAAATAAAAAATGTATTGTATCAAATCAGAAAAATTGCTGTTAATCAAAAAAGGAACCGGTTTTTACTATTTTGGAAGTTGTAAGAAAAAGTTTTTCCTGGAAACAGCTTTTGAACTTTGCATGAATATTTTGTGCATAACATGCTGTGTTTGGTAATAATATGGTGTTGTTCATAACAGATTATTGACATTTATGACTCTTTGTACAGTAAACCACCGTGTTTTTGATGGCTTATAAAAGCCACCAGCGCTCAGACTGCTTCACAGGATCGCACTACACATCAGGTAAGCTTACAGGTATCCTGAGACCTCCTCTTTATATCTGAAAGGTCACTGCTTTGTTGAATTGTCATAAGAGCTCAATTTTGGTAATTAAGAGCTTTTTTTTCCCCTTCTTTACGTGCTTTTAGGCTGTTTCACCTGTCCTTATGTTAATCCTGATTTTATCTGGGTTAGTGTGGATGACTCTTCTCAAGAAAACAGCACAGCTAATCCACGTAAACATGTTTGTGGATTCTCTCTCAATGCATTTGGGAGGCAGCACAAGAGAAAGGAGAGAGTGAAATTAAATCCTATTTGTTGATTTGAAACTGATCTGTTGTGTAGCTCCAACAGGTTTTGACAATTATGCTGATTTTGTGCCCATGAAATGGTTTCACCTGGGCGGGATCTGTCCCTACAGTGAGCCAATAAGTGGGTGTAGCTGTTAAACCTGTAATGTCTCATTTGGGACCAGATGCAACTAAGAGCTCATTTGTGAATAGGTCTTTGCTGCAGGAACCATGTGCCTGAACACTGGCTTTCCGTGCAACTGTCTGACCGATGGAAATCCCTGTGAACCATGCAGGATGACGGCCAAAGACAGAGAGCCAGAGGAGGCTCACCTCTCCAACAATATCCATTTACCCAATCCAGATGAGAGCCCCTGTAAACTGGACCTGGAGGACTCAGGTGGTGGAGCTGCCACGGAGCGGGTTCGAAACTGGGGATGGATGCTGTCCGGAGTCATCTGTTTGAACATTTTGATTCTCGGCAGTGCCTTAGCCAGTGGCGCTGCCTACAACAATGTAAAAATCAGCATGCCTGACCTTCAGATCTTCCTGATCATCCTCCTTCTCCTCACCACCCTCTGGATGCTGTATTACGTTATCTACACAGCGAGGAAGGAAAACGCTGTGGTTTACAAGGATGGACATGCTGGACCTGTCTGGCTCAGGGGTAAGTTGATGCTCTTCTTGATTTAGAATTAACTCTTCATTTCTCCACACATGTTTTCTGATAGTTTCATGTTTTTTTCCCCCTGTACTTCAGGAGGGCTCGTGCTCTTTGGAATCCTCAGTATCATCATGGATATTTTCAAAATCGCCAGCTATGTGGGCTACCTTCACTGTGATTCTGCTGTGAAAGTTGTCTTTCCTGTGGTGCAACTTGTTTTTGTTCTTGTGCAGGTAAAAATGCAAAAGAAATTCAAAATACACTCAGTTCAGCATCAATGCAAAAATTTACTAGAATGTTTGTTTTGCAGACTTACTTTTTCTGGATCCACTCCAAAGACTGTGTGCAGCTACAAAGGAACGTAACGCGGTATGTATTTAGTGGGTTTTTGTCTTCGCTAACATTCTGTCCCTTTGGGTATTTATTTTGAAATTGGAGATTAACATGGACAACAGGGTGTATTTTTACATCTAAGCCGCTGGCACAGTGCCATGGTTGTTCGAAGGATCAAATAAGAATTTGCCCTCAATTCTCCAACCTTGAAAAGATACAATCATCCAGCTCTTTTCATTCAAACTGTTATTTTGTAAAAACAGAGAAGTATTTTCTGTAGTGATTAATCTTAAAAACACTTTCTTGCTGTTATTAATTACTTGGTTAATAAGATGTCTGATTAAGAGGAAATGAAAATCACAGTTTAAGCCAAAAATCTTTAGTTGCTCAGTTTCCCTCAGAGGACTTAAGAAACCCGCAAATATTTACAGTGTATTTAAGGCACGGCCGGTCAAGGCGAGGCGAGGCAAGTTTATTTATTTAACGATTTCAGCAACAAAGCAATTCAGCATTCTCCACCCAAGACATTAGAAGAGCCTTGACAGAGGTGAGAAAAACCCTCTGAAAGAGGATATTTAAAAAAAAAAAAAAAAAAAAACATGAAAAAGACAACAATTAAAAATGCTTTAAAGCCATTAAAATCCAAGCAAAGAGAAAATTAAAACAGCAAAGACAAAGTTTGAATATAATGCACAAATTGAATTGAATTATATGCCTAAAGTTACAGAGTGGTGTTGTGTTATTATTATTATAGGGAGTATTATTTATACAATTCATATTTTTTGCATGAATAAATAAATAAATAAATAGGTAAATAAATTAAAAGCATCTGTAGACACGGTGAGAAAAAAAAGTGAGAATCTCCAGCATTCCTGACATTTTCTAGAGGAAGTTGGAGGAGAAATAAAACAGCAACGACTGAATGTTGCTCCTTCGTTTTTGGTGCTCACATCCCGGATGGTTCACATTGTATGACACAAACCAATTAGTGCTTCATAAACTAGCAGCAGTATTTGAGAATGCATTCTGTGACATACAGGATCAAACGTGAAGATATTAGAGCGATGTGGTGTGATGTGCTCCACTGTTATGGTTTGACTGAAAACTGTCGTCACTGCTCTGAATCTGCTGCAGCTTCCTGACTGACTTTGATTGATTTCATGTCAGAGATAGATAAATTGATCTTGAATGTAGCTGTATGATTTGGCTGCCTAATGACATGACATTGATGATGGACTAATTTTAGCTTTAACTACCTCTGACTGTTGTGACTTTGGTGATACAAACTGTAAACGCTGCAGTTATATCCAGTGTTGATATTAAAGTTATGGCCATGCTGTGTCTCTAATCTTCATTTTTTTCTCTTTCATCCCCCCTCTTGTCTTTTCATTCAGCTGTGGGTTGATGCTCACCCTTTCAACAAATCTTGTTATATGGATGACTGCAGTGACTGAGGAGTCGCTACACCAAACCGAAACCCCAGAACACCCGACGAGCAATACTACAAAACACCACGGACGAAAGATGTACATCAACAGAGGTGATTATGGCAGATGAATAATCCAGAGTAGACGCTGTGATCACTAAAACATCAAACTGTGTTTCTTCCTTCTAATTATTTCTTGTGTCATGTGTTGCAGCCGGTTATGGAGACGACAAGTGCAAGTGCAGCCACACCTCATGCAGCATCTTCAAGGATGCTTACTACTACTTGTATCCCTTCAACATTGAGTACTGCCTCTTTGCAGCAGCCATGGCTTACGTTTTGTGGAAAAATGTAGGTAGAGTCATAGACGATCACACCCACCACAAGATCAAATTCACTCTGAGGGGTGTGATCTTTGGTCCTGTGATGGGAATTCTCCTGGTGGTGGCAGGTCTGGCAACCTTCATTGCGTATGAGATGGAGATACAAAACAACAATCACAACGAGGAAAAGGAAGACAAAGCAGTGATGATGCACTTTGTTATGAACATAGTTATAGTGACCCTGATGTCTGTCTCCAGTGTGGTGGGCTGCGTTGTCTTCAAAGTGGACCACAGGGAGCATGTGTCTGATAAAAACCCCACACGCAGCCTGGATGTGGGGCTACTGGTAGGGGCCTCACTGGGGCAGTTTGTCATCAGCTATTTTACTATCGTTGCCATGGTTGCAACTGGTGCAAAAGGCCACCTAAACAGGCTCAACCTCACGTGGGCTATCCTGGTGATAATCCAACTCGGCCTGCAAAACTTTTTCATAATCGAAGGCCTACATCGGGAGCCCTTCCATGAAGTGCAGCCAACACCCTCTGTGCTTGCGAATCCATATGTGATGCACGGCAAAGACCTGAGCAGCCTTGACGGATCAGAAATGGGCACAAAGCAAAATCCAGTACTCACAGCACATGACATGCACAGCCACATACCAGAGCACAGACCTAAACTGACATGGAAGCGACGTGTGCTGAAGGAGGTCTGTGTGTTTCTGCTGCTGGGGAACATCATAGTAAGTATCGCTGACTCTCACTCGTTTATTTTTACATTTGAAAAAAGACCACATACTCAACCAGTACTCTTTTTTTCTTCCTTTTGCAGCTGTGGATCATGCCAGCATTTGGAGCTCGCCCTCAGTTTGACCACGACACCGAAACAGAGTTTTACAAATTCAACATGTGGGCTGCAGTTGTTAATG
The DNA here is from genome assembly GCA_030710495.1 of Labroides dimidiatus. Taxonomy (NCBI): domain Eukaryota; kingdom Metazoa; phylum Chordata; class Actinopteri; order Labriformes; family Labridae; genus Labroides; species Labroides dimidiatus. The sequence continues at coordinate 3,037,967 of CM061163.1, forward strand.
TTGGACTTCCTTTTGGCATTTTTTACCGCATGCACTCAGTCGCCAGTCTGTTTGAGGTTTTTGTTACTTCCTAACACAGTCCAGAACAATAGAGGACAATGAAGTGCACCGCCAACTGTTGTGAAATTATAAAGCAGTTTTGTATAAAAATTTTAGTCTGTTTTGACGATGCTTTTTAATGTGACTATGAATTGTAAAGTAGATTCTGACTGACTGTTTCATAACCTCTCTCTCTTTGCCTTCCAATGTGAAAATGTAAATGCATTATTATAAAGTTATTCTTAAGTTACTGGTTTATGCTTCCGCTTCTGTATGCACAATAAACAAAGCAATGCATTAAACTACCAACAAGAACAGTCTACTGTGTCTCTATAGTAGATGCTTTAATTATAATGATTTGTTAAAACCAAATATTTTGGAACATCAAAAATCACCAGCACCCCCCCCCCCCCCAAAAAAAAATAAATGAATAAATAAATAAATAAATAAATAAATAAATAAATAAAAATAAATAAATAAAAATAAAACAAGATAAAATAAAATAAAATAATAAAATAACAAAATAATAATAAAAAATAAAATAAAATAAACAAAATAAAATCAAAATAAAATAAAATAACAAAATAATAATAAAAAATAAAATAAATAAATAAAATAAACAAAATAAAAATAAAAATAAAATAAAATAACAAAGTAATAATAAAAAAATGAAATAAAATAAATTAAAAAAATAAAAATAAAATGAAATAAAAATAAACTTTCAGAAAAAAAAAAAATCCAAAGGGGTAAACGTGAAATAAAACGCTAAAATATAAAGTTTACTTAAGTCAGGCACGTTTGAAGCCACACCTTCGGGGTCCTTAGCACACGGATTTGTTTACAACACGTCACCAGGAAGTGCATCCGTGCTGTGAAAATGCTCGAGCAGGTAAACTTTATTACTTTATTATGTTAAAATACCACATGCTTTTAAAGACTTCTCCAGTCGTCTGAGTATATCTTTCATATAAAATGATAAAGTTTTAGGGTCGATTCGGATCACGTTATAGTCTGTATACAGGTTTTACAGGATAGGTAAGCCTTCACCTCACTGTGCTTTTTGCTCTAAGGACTCTCAAGACGCTCCTCTCTTCGGCGAAGAGGACGATAACACCGCAAAAACAAAATCCAAACTTCGGTGAGATGTGGATTTTGAGTTTAAATGGAGTTTGCCTTCTGTTTTAACATGAGCATGTCTGAAATATGAAACTGTTATGTGTGTTTCAGATATCCCGTGGCCTCTTTCTTTCACCTGTTCTTCCGAATAAGTGCCATTCTGGTGTATTTACTGTGTGATCTCCTCAGCGGTCGTTTCATCGTCTGTATGGTCACCATCATTCTCCTGCTGTCATGTGACTTCTGGACCGTTAAGGTGAGCTGGTCAGGGTGTGTTCATTCACAGGGTGAATTCAGTCAGAAAAACAGCTTGCTAAATCACATTTAACGTAAGCTGTTCTGTATATATATATATATATATATATATATATATATATATATATATATATATATATATATATATATATATTGTTTTACACATTAAAAGTGTGACATTTTCTCATAAAGATACTGAAATGTTGTGGTTGGTGGTTCTTTTGTCTGCCTTTTTTTCTGTCACTTTGTTTTCTTTAGCTGTTGAACCGTTCCTATTAACAAATATTAGTTTAAGCCTCAGAGTGTTGCGTGTGGTGACGTGAAAATGCATAACGCTTACGCAATAAATGATCCCTTTTGTAACTCTACTTTTTTCTTGGTGCTGTAATTTTACATCAGATATCCAGGATTTAGCAGCTGAGCCTTCTCAACAGCTCTACAATTCTTTATCATGTTCTTTAATAACAAATAGTGTGATATTAAATACAATTCAGATTCAGGCTTTGATTGACAGGCTGGTTCTCTCTCCAGAATGTATCCGGCAGACTGTTAGTGGGTCTTCGGTGGTGGAATCAGGTGGATGAAAGTGGAAACAGCCACTGGGTTTTTGAATCGAGAAAGGTAAGTGGAAGCTCCTGAGGTGCATCAAAAAATGTCGAGCTGCCTGTATTTACAAAGGTTTCTTTTCAACGTACAATAAAAGAAAACCTTGCACTGAACAATGAAAGGATCTCACGTGGAATATACGGGTTAGAGGGAAAAGAAAGAGTGAAGCATCCTTTCTAGGCTGAACAGCCTCCTCATGTTTCTCCTTTTCAAATAAACGTGACCTTGGCAGTCAGCGTTGGACTCACGGGAAAGTGATAGAGATCTAAGTACAGGCATTTTCAAAGTAAAGAGACAGGGCTGCATTACAGAAAATATGTTGCATCTACAGCAGTGGTCCCCAAACTACGGCCCGCGGGCCGGATACGGCCTGCCGCCACATTTGGCACGGCCCCCCGTGACGCATCAGACGCATTATTATTATTTTTTTTCAGTCTGGCCACGGCACACAATCAAGACTGATACACACTCTGATGGTGCACATTATTTCATTTTTTGTGTAATTATTTATTTCCTGACTTTTTTCTGTGAAGATCCTGTAAAGAGTATTAATATTTGGTTATGTGTGCCTTTCTGGAAAACAATAAATGTGTAACACACTCCTGTGATCGTCACACTTCTTCTGTTACAAACTGACCCCGGCCCCCCATCAGAGAAGGGAGAAGTTATGTGGCTCTCACAGAAAAAAGTTTGGGGACACCTGATCTACAGTTTCACAAAGTAGAGCCTGCAAAAACACTGCTTGTGCCAATGTAACATTTCCCCAGGTTGTACTAAGTGTAATTTAGCTGCATGACCTGATTGGATCATTGGATGTGGTGTGTCAGAAAGTTTGGGTCATACATGGTTGTTTCACTTTCCCACAGATTAAAGACATGTCTTCCCTGACACAAAGAAGAAGACACCCTTCATTTCAGCAGTTCACGTTGTTAAAGCCAAGCTGAGGTGAGAAGAGATTACCCTCAGTGAATTATCTTCAATACTTGTGGTTGTTGTTTGCTTTTCTAAACAGACTCCCAGTACCAAACCTACATCCAGTGCAGAAACACGGATCTTCTGGCTGGGACTCATCGTGTGCCCCATCTTCTGGGTCATTTTTGTCTTCAGCACAATCTTCTCTTTCAAGCTTAAATGGCTGGTCAGTGGTTTGAAAATTGAATTTGCCTCATGTATTAGTTTGTGATTCCAGGCTCTATAACTTCACTCCTGTTTGTGATTTTTACCCCCACAGGCTGTTGTAATCATGGGTTCAGTTTTACAGTGGGCCAACTTGTATGGTTATGTAAGATGTAAAGTGGGCGGGAAGTCCAACCTTGGAAACATGGCCAAGAACTACATCAGTTCCCAGATCTTTAAACAGGTATGTGGAAGTTAATAAATAGTTCCTTCTGCCGCATCTTTTTTTATCCTCTAAGTTACATGTTGCAATAAATGTTTCATTTTTCCATTTTCATCACAGGCGATGGCAAAGACAGAGGGACCTTGAGGTTTCTGTGGGGGACGTCTCATCTTATGTGAAGGATAATTTAGGATTGAAGGTTCACCCTGAATTTTGATGGAATTTTCCATGTTTCCTTTAATTATTTGACTTGATTTTTTTAAGTGTAATTCTTATGGTTGCTTTTGCGGGTAAGAAAAACATTTGTGTGAAAATGATGTAACCCTCGCTGGTGAGCTTAGTGCGCTGCTAGCTCTAGTTTACTTCATGCCAGGAGTTTGGAGGATGATGTTTACGTGCCTTACTTGTGGCAGGGTTTGGATTAAGTCAGTGCTTTACACATTTTTAAAATGTGGCTTTAAAAAAACCCAAAAGGTCTGCACAGTTTGAAGAAAACGTACAGTCTTCAGGGTCAGACTGTGAATGTGGTGTTTACTGCTTTAATAAGACAACCAGTCTTCATTTTTAAAGGGGAAAGATTAGTCACTTTAACCTGTTATACCTGTTGTTTGATCTCTGAATATAGACTTTAAAGCTCTTGTGAGGTGTTCTTAACTGGTCATGAAACAGATTGAAATTAACACCATCAACTGTTTATGAGCTAGAAAAGCAAAGATATTGAAAATTATTGATAATATTGAAAAATTTGACTGGTTGATGATTGTACGATGAGATCAGCCAGTAGACTGGAGGTGTCCCTTGGTCCTCAGGGGGGCGCCAAAATCCACACAAACAAAGCTCCTCACAGAAGGAGGATTTATGTTGCTGAAATCAAACTTAAATTAAAGATCTGGGGTTAAATATCATTTGGTGTAGATGGGAAAGGTGAATTTAAATAGTGCTACACATCTTTAAATCAGCTCCATTTCAAACAAACGTCTCATTAACCAGAACCTCTGTGGGAACTTGTTGTAATCTGTGAGTAAATAAGACAAAAATAAACTGACATTTCTTTTTGAATGGGGGTGTTTCTTACTAAAAGCATATTGCAAATCAATGACACTGATATTCAATAAATATACTCTTTATTGGACTTTCTATGATATTACAAACAGCAGAATTCCAACGAACAATCTGTGCAAACAACACTAACAGTTAGATCTCTGTATTCACCAGAGCCTCTCTGTTTCCATCAGCCCTGTTTACACTGACAGAGTTCAGACTGTGTCTAAATGTTCTGATAAATGTCTCAATGATACAGACAATTGATGATTGATTCAAATTACATAACAGTAAAACAGGCTGCAGTAAAAATGTTCACCACTAGGTGGCATCAAAAGACTTATTTAGGAGTTTCTCCATCATGTTTCAGCGTCTTTTCTTGTGTTTGTGATGTGTGTAACAGGCTTGGTGTGTTATGTAATCCAGACAGGGAGTGATTAATATTAGGACTGAAAAAATAAATTACTGTGTTGGTTTTATTAAAGATATGTTAACACAGGTGACACTGACTGAAATACTTCAAATTCAAATCAGCCCAAAATGTATTTGTTAGACACATTTATGAGATAAATTCTAATAAATGTGAGTTTGATGAAGCAAATATAAAAGAGTGTAAAAGTATTGCTCTACTTGCAGTCTTCTAATCTTTGCATATGAATATTAAATCTGTGTAATCTAATTAAAGTCTCTTAAATAGTATCATATTGCATTAAGCCAGCTTGTTTTATTAGTACCAGAAGTCAAAGTGATTGACAGTACATTTATGCAACACCATCACACTGATCATGGTGATGAAATATGCTGTGCCGATAACAAAATAAAACCAAAAAAATATCTTGTCAGCTATTTCAGCAAACCTCTGATACCTCTCACTATCTGCGCTCTTCGCGCTGAGATCTTCCAAGTAGTCCACGATCTTCTTGAGCATCGGACTGTTTCCCTCTGAGGCGTTCAGCTGAACCACACTTATGTCAGCTTTGATTTCTGTAAGGATTCAGGAGTGATCAGAGTGGGTTTACCCCTTTTTTATGGACAATAATCACAAATATATATTTCATGTCAAATATACTGCTCAGAGTTTGTAAAGTCTTCCTCACCCTCATCCTCTTTGTTATCCTTGTCCCCTGTGTTCACTCGGGCTGACTTCTTGCTCGGCCAGCAGCAGAAAATGAACCTGCCATCACTGGCTAACCCTGTCAGCACCATGGACACCAACATGCTCAACACCAGGAAGACCAGACAGATACAGAAGTGGGTTCCTGCAGCACAAACAAAGAGTGAGTTACTCTAACTGTGAGAGTGGGGATAACAGAGGATCTGAACTCTTTGACTTAGGTGGCCAAACTCATCATTTTGGATCCAAGGTAACAACTGACTTACGGATAATGGGGCTGCAGTGACTGTCTCCAGGCAGCGCGTCGTTGAGGATGATGAGGAACATGGTGAAGCTGAGGACCAGAGTAACCTTGAAACAGTTGCGTTCACCGCCACCCAGCGGCAGAGCAAAGCTGAGCACATCGGCCAAGACGATGAGAATACTGGGCAGCATCAATGTGATGAAGGGGTTTGTGTATTTGATTTTCAGTCCCACCTGCAGAGAACATCAGACAGAAATGATGCAACAGCAGACACTTGATTTGCCTCTTTATAAGGACTCATGATGTTCCACTCAGTCATGAACTCACCTTGATATAATTGCGGTCATTTCCCTGTTTGTCTAATATGGCATATTCTGTTTGCCAGTCTCCATGGGTACCATCAACCATTTTCAGATAGTTGAAATCTAAGCTTGTGCCACATCCTGTAAGAGACAAGCTTTGTTAAAACTGCACATCACAGCCTTAGATTTGGCCCCTGTGTCCCTCACAGTTACAGCATCACAGGAAGTTGTTCGAAAGCAGCAGAACCAGACATATATACAGACTTCTGCTGAAAACACTGGTCACAGCTGGGAACAATGGAAATGGCACCCAGTCAATAATAAACTGACACTGGTTCAGTTAGAGATAAATGAAGCTGAAAGCTTGGCCACAAGGCCCATCGCCATGTTGTTTTATGGACGACAGTGACTGCATCAAACGTACCAGTTTGGCCCATCAGAGGTTGGATTGGATGGCCCAGAGTGGCTGCATGACATGAAACAGGTGACTGAACAACCTGCGTTTGCATCACTACAGCTCAACAACAAGCCACGTTACCACAGTAGAGATTAGGTGACTCTTTGCATACAGTATATGGGAGCCACACCCTGAATTATTCATCAATTAAAGACGTTGAAAGACCAAAATACAGATGTCAAAATGTAGCTGTTACAGTGGTCTGAAATCTATGACAGCATGTCAGGGACCACATCAGAAACAGTTTTTTTCTGAGTACTTTATCAAGACATTCACAAAGCATGCGCTAAAGGTTGAATGCTCCACAAACTGTCTCTATGTGGCAGTATTGTTTTTTATTTTGAGCACAACAAGCCATTTCCTTTTCTCATCTCAAATAACATCCCTGCACATTCAGGCTGTGCCATTACACACATCCAAGTGGTTTATTTATCTGTTTTTATCTGAATGAGTTTGCGAGCTCGTTCCAGGGAGTGAGCAGAGTGGGTACAAGCTAAGGAATTTGTGTCATGCTACGACTCCTAGGTAAAACCATAAGGAGTTACTCTCTCCATCAGTGAGTTCTCTCCACAGTCTCTTTGGAAGGGTTGTCTGACTGGACGCTTCTATGCAGGCTTCTGTAACTGTTGTTTGTCATTAGCTGTTCAGTAGAATTAAGAAACAACAACTGAGTCTCCTCCAAGACTGTAAATGGAATACAAATTTATAATAATCTGATGATATGTGGAAAAGAGGAGACTAAATATAGAGGAAATGGGGACGGGACTAGATAAGCTCTGCTTCTCCCGTCTTCCCTTTCGGACATGTACAATTTGATCAACTATTGACAATGTGTGATGTTGTATGTGTGCTGACGTGACCGAAATAAATAAATAAATAAATAAATAAATAAAAAATCCTCTCAATCTTAAAGGGGGCTGGTTGTGCACCTCAGGACCATCCAAATTTGTGAACTTGTAAATATCAATCAAGCAATTAAAGCTAGGTATCATGACTTCTTCCTTAAATAATAAGAACTTTGCTCCACAAAATTCTTGACATTGACAAGTTGATTAAAGTCAGTTTAGAACTCAGTGTCCCATTTTTTGATGATGACTTTATCCATGTAAAATTTTGACTTAAACTTGGTAGTATCGTTTTGTTCTTAAGAACTTTTTTGTTCTGTCTTAATGTGGACCCTACTCTATCTTATATAAAAAGGAAACTTAGATATTGAGATAAAAACTGCTCATGTTAAAGTTGAATGTCTCTCTGGGGGTTTGACTCACTTTTGGAGGAAAACCTCAACCTTAAAGGTAATGTTGTAAAATGATTAAATAAGTCATTTTCTGAGCTCACCATCAGAGCTCCAGGTCTGGATGGCGACAGGACACTCATCCGCAGCAAAGGGATAGTTGAACAAGTTGACCTCACAGTTCACCTCGGCACTGATGATCACAGAGTGCCTCACCGTGCCGTTACTGTACACCATCAGGTCCTTCGAGCTGTGCTTCATGGTTGTTAATATTCTACACAGGTGAGAGACAGCTGACAGGTCAGGTATATTTCAAACAGGTCATGAAATGGTTTTTTAGTGGATGATACGATTTAACTGACTTACCCGTTTGTTACATGAATCTCTGGAGTCCAGACTTTGGACACTGGGAGGACAACTTCGTCATGCTGGTACACTGATGTGTCCCACCCCAACTCAGGGTCTGTCCATAGCTGTGGTTCAAATTCATCAATAATGTGTTCAAAACATATTCTTGGTTTCCATTTGTCCATTTAACAATATTTTGAAACTTACAAGTGTGGCTTTGATTTGGCTGACAAGTCGTAGCTCCTTGGTTTTCTGTTAAAAAAGATTAAAAACAGTGCAGTCAGGAAAAGTAGAGCTGGTAGAAATGGTATTACTTATAACTGTGTATCTCAAACCTAAAGGACAAACCAGGAAAAAGAATCAAAATGATCCATTTTAACTCATCTAAAAGCACCAATAGATGAGAGCTGCAGATCAAATCACTGACAGGAAGTGCAGAGGACTTACAACTGCCAGAGTTTGGTACTCAATGAAAGGCACATTAATAACTTGGGTGCAGTTTCCATTCTGTGGCTGAGAAAAAGATTCTTTCTTGATCAGTTTATCAGCCAGACATCTGCGCGTTTTACAGGCGGTTCCAGCGCGTCCATATCCTGGAAAGAGAGAAAACAGTCTGCAAAAGCTCTAAACGACAAATCCCAGATTGTGACTTCTGTTTAGTTTAATTTAGAGAGGTATAAGCGTGAGACTTACCGGCTGTTTGAAGAATCAGTAAGAATAGTGCCCTCCACACACTGTGGCTGAAAGGCATCTTCATTTCTGACTGAGTGAGACTTTTACAGTGAGGTTCACTGATAGATGTTGAGTTTTGATCATCCCCGTCTCCTTGGCTTTCTTTAGGTTTCAGCCCTTTGTTACACTTAAATAGGCCCGCCTGTGACATTTAATCACATACTCACAACACAAGCACGCTACAAGACAATAAGCCTGGCCTATAATAGTGTATCAGGACACCATTGTGTGATTGTCTACACTGAGTGTTCGTCATAGATCTTGTACAAACAGTCCGGACAGAAATGCATTTATTTTCTCTTTGTTTGCAAGAAAATAGGCTCTGCTGGTTCCAGCTGCTGTCTGTTATTGAAGCTGGATATTCTACTTAACATTACAATGGCTGTCATACAACAGAGTGAACGCAAACTACCTTTACCGGAGACAGGCTAGGCTTCAAAGACAAAGAGCTGTGGCTGCTGCGGTTTCACTCTAGACTGCCTGTGTTTTTACAGAATAGCCTTTAAAACACTGTTTTGACAGCTGGGTTATGAATCTTATTGGAATTATTTTATAACTCTGGCTGCACTTTAAAAAATAAATGCAATAAACTTCATTTATTTAATATATTCACATCATAACAGAGTGTTTTCAGCTTTATAATACAGACTTAGCACTATTTTTTAAAGCTTTATTTTTGAATAAAGTAATTGTTTTATGGTAGTTTTATAACATTTTGATTTGATCTTTTTTTCCCCATTACTTTATTCATATATAACGGTGCTGTGGGGCTTTAACACTGTATCAGTCTGTTAAGGCCCTCTTAAAGTCTAAACTTTACTCCTGGTGAAAATGAAACAGCATAAGTCAGGTGATCTCACTGGATGAGCTATGAGAAAAAATCTTTCACACATTTTGACCTTTCAGACTACTGTATGTGAAAAGGGCTGTTTCATTTTTGTTATCGACTGTTCATTGGTTGTTGTTTTTTTATTAGCTCTGGTGTTATAAACACAGCACAAGTTGAGATACATCCTGAAACTCCCTCACTCTAAATGGAAGTGAACAAAGGGAAGTGATAGAAGAGGCCTGGGCACCTGAAGAAAGAGGGAAAAAATGCACATTAGATATTTGAGAAATATCATGGCAATAGTATCAATTATTATACTGAATTAATAAATAGAGCTGTCCCAACCCCATCCATCCTGCTGTCCCATAAACAGTCAAAAGAGAGAGGCAGAATAAACAGGAACATTTTGAACCATCTCTTATGTTTTTGACCTGTTTCTAAGCTTTTATCTGTTTTCTTTGGTCTTTTTATTGGACCGTTGAACCACTAACACACCGGTTCTTTATCTTGAATGTGTTCCATACCTGGTTGCCCTGATCACTCTCAGTTGGAGCAGAGGTTATCGCCTTGTGGTCTAAAATGTGTCAAACATCATCCTCCCCTGCTCCTTAAGCTGGTCAGACTGCCTCTTTTTAGGGCTGCTGACCTACTTTCTGCTGTCTGTCCGTCTTTATTGTGATCATGGGGGAAACAGGAGCATAAACGCACAATAAAACATGACACAAGTTATAGATTTATCCCATTCCTCCAAACACATAAAGTGATTTATCCATTTTATCAGCAAGGAAGAATAACTTGACAGTGTTCAATATGACGATGGTCTTAAGTCTTTGCCCGTGATAAAGGCGACTGATTACGGTTGTTTTTTTGTAAAGTGCAGTGAAGAAGACATTAATGTCAGAAATAAAATAAAAACAAAGAGTCATTACTAGTCGATACCAGAAGAGAAACAGCTTCCATAAAAAGAGATAAAACAGTTGAAAAAAAGATCCAGAGATTCACAGCAGCTTAAAAAAGGTTGCTATTTACACGTTTTGGGCTTCTGCTACCCCCAGGTCCCTGACTAACACCTGATTGGTAGCACCTGTGAGCATGGGCCCTGCTTCAGTGGTCAGGAGGTGTCTGCTCCAAGAATCAGCATGTCTGATCTGGATACTTCAAGCTGGTGCTCCACAAAGCAAGTAGTGTTATTATTAGGAGTGTGATGGTGCAGGCAGCGTCTCCCTCACTGGAGAATCAAGGCTTGTTATTGAGATCTGAATTGAGATTTGAGGCAAACTCACTGCAGAGAGATATCAAGAGAAGATTCTTCATCCATGGTCCTCCAGAGTCTGGGACCAGGCTCTATATTCTAAGATGATGACACAGGGGACAGGGTTTCTCAGAGACCACCTCCAGAATGGCCTGTCAGCAGTCCTGACCTTAACTCTACTGAACACTCAGCTTTGGTGTGTTAGTTGTGCCAGTGTCATGAACAGAACCAAGCTCGCTAACCTGTGACAAATAGGAAGAACAGGATGCCATCTTGCTCATCTTGCTGTGTGTACAGGTTGGACACGGGGCGGCTGTGGCTCAGTAGGTAGAGTTGTCGCCCTGCAATCAGAAGATTGTGGGTTCAATTCCAGCTCCTGCAGTCACATGCCGAAGTGTCCTTGAGCAAGACACTGAACCCCCAAGTTGCTCCCACTGTTGTTCAGTGGTGTATGGATGTCGTGTGTTAGATATGGTTTGATTATCATATTGACACACATCAGTGTGTGAATGAGGCTAGCAGCGTAAAGCGCTTTGAGTAGTCAGTAAGACTAGAAAAGCGCCATATAAGTACTGGTCCATTTACACCAGCATTGGAAGGAGGTTCAAGGTCCATCATCTAATCCACCAAACGAGAATCAACGACACAATAAGCTGTTTGACGTTGGCAGAGAACTCAGCTCTGCTGCTCATCACACAAATACATGTTCCTTACAAATGTGACATAATTCCATAGGGACATAAACAGGCTTTCTAACAGTATATGATTTATTGTCATGAGGCATTGTTCCAACAATGAACTAATCTACCAAACACAAACCGCTTAATGGACACAGCTATGAGTCGTGTTCATCAAAGAGGAGTGGAGTGACTTGTTTCCTGTCGTATGTGTCAATAAATTGAGGCCAATTCACTGAAAACCGTTTAACAGCAGCTGACTCTGAGTATCCAGTTTCCTTTACATTATATATATACACAGGTAAACCGGTTATCCTGAGAGCTCATCTGGTGTACACCACTTATCCTGTTCAGGGAGTCTATCCCAGCTGTCTTAGGGTGAGAGGCAGGGTACCCCCTGGACTGGTCTCCAGCCAATCACAGGGCTGAAGCACAGAGACAGACAACCTTTCACACTCACACCTACGGGTAATTAGAATCACCAGTCGACCTGATGAGCATGTTTTTGGACAGTTGGAGGAAGCTGGAGTACCTGGAGAGAACCCACGCATGCACAGGGAGAACATGCAAACTCTACACAGAAAGGAACACCGGGGAACTGGGATTCAAACCGTTGACCTTCTTGCTGTGAGGCTGCAGTGTTAACCGTCGTTCCACCATGCAGCCCATCATGTTTATATATGACTGCACAATGTAATGAGATATTTCTGAATGTTTTGAAGCTGGCCTCACGTGAAGCATGACTCATATCAATAAATCCATAAAAAGTCTTGAAGTTTTACAGTTTATGGGTTTTATGACGTACTTAACTTGTGACAAAGTGACACTCTGTTCTTCTGTGTGTGTTTTCACTCCTTCATTGAGAAGTTATGACAGACACTGGCACTGCTATTTCCAGGTTATCTCTCTGAGGAATGTCTCTTATCTATGTCTTCACACATCATCTTCAGGAAACCTGACACACATTGATTCAGGTGGACTTCAGAGGGTCAGGTTCTATTTCCAGACACACGGAAAGGTTGTTTTGATGTTGCTGACCTCTTCCTTACAGCCTATGACATTCTTATGACTGCAATAAAAGTGCTTTCAAAGTCTGGCAGTTCTCTCTTGTCTTATCACAACCGAATTGAGGACGAGTGGGACAAAGAAAATCCCTGTGCCAATGGCAGTGTCTCCACTTGTTTGAGCAAAGGTTAACTTTCTGTCTAATGAATCATGGGAATTTGAAGGGAAATGACTGCAATGTGCTCTGCAAAATAGCTGAGCAACTGAAAATCATTAATATTTATCTGCTCTTATCGCTGAGGACTGTTTTGATTACACAATTTCTGTTTTATCGTTTTGAGGCAGTTCAGAGGAGCTTTGAGGAACCGGAGCCTCTAAAATATTCCATGGGTCATAAAATCTGTCAGATTGTCCAATAAGCTCTCAGAGGGAAGTGATTGCCAGCAAGTGATACTACAGAAAAACTGCCTCAGGACCAGGTCAGCCCCCAACACTCTGCAACCAACTGGGAACACAGGTTACTTTCAGTGCGGCAACATTTCACTCAAGACTCGGCAGATCTGACTGGTTTATGCAACATCTGAAAAACTCTGATTTCAACTTTACAAATAAGGTAAATATATAAGGTAAATATTGAACATTATACTGCTTTCACACAGTGTGTAGGTTTATGAATGGCCTTAATGATTTAATCTATGATAACAGAATCTGACATCTGGTCAAAGTTTGAGAACTGCACCAAAACATTATAGTACTGTATTGTTATTTTGTTATCAGTGTGTGAGTTCCAGTAGTTTACTGTGATATGAGAGTTACCACAAACGGAGAAGCAGGCCTCCTGAGTTAAGATGCTCAGTGACCTGTTGGTATCCCAGCTTTGTGTTATTTTGCAAATATGAGTAAATTTTCGTCTTTGACTAAAACAGGTCCAAAAACTGATGAGCAGGTCCAGTGTCTACCCAGCATAGCTTCTGCATGAACCACTACGCTAACGGAACCCTCTTTGATTATTCATATAAAAGTATCTGAGTGTTTAGAATCAAGTGAAAGCATATCTAACACCTAAATACTAAAACCATAAAGTGCGGCTTAAGATCACTTTTTCACCTTTGGAAATAAAACAATAAAAGCAGCTGTTTAGGTGTCAGTACACAGCAAAAACTGAAATCGTATCAAGTATAAATGTGCTATATTAAGTAAAAATATGTCTTATTGGATTTAATATGAGCCACATTCACCTGATAAGTCCAGAGAAATGTCTTCTTTCAAGTTATGAGGGGGAAAAATGACGTCTATGCCCCACTGGCAGATATTTTTACGCTTTAGAAAGAATTCAGGCATCTTTGGTTGTTGTTGTTGTTGTTTGATATTAATAAGTAAAATAGTAAAATAAGACATTTTTAACTTTTCTGGTGGATAGGGCTCATGTTTAGTCTGATTAGACAATTTTTAAGAAAATAATTTTAAATAAGATGTGAAAACTCTGCTTAGATTAATTGCAGTTTGTTAACCAGTCATCAGTGACCTTTCCTTTGTTTTCCTTCTTGATCTAATTGTCTTGTAATTTGTCCTTTTTCATTAACTTTCTGGCTGCTCAGTCAAACTCAGACTGCAGCTGTCTGTGACCTGTGACCCTGCTGCTTTTAGGTGAAGCATTAACCTAATTATACATACAATCAATTTACCTTCAGGGGTTTAGAAAGCACATTCTATTCTATTCTATTCTATTTTATTTTATTGGTTGAGCCTGTTTCTAATGAAACACCTCATGATGCTGCATATTCAGTCTTGGAGTACTCATACTGAAGTTTACTTGTGCATCTTTAAACCCAACCATGAAAGTTCATTTAACATGGTCTTTTAAAGGTTGCATGTTTGAGCCAGTTGAGCCTGTTACAGTTAAGACTGTTTTAATACACAATAAACCAACACAAGGTGTCAAATTACAGCCTTTCAGATGTGATTCATCACAGTCTGAACATCGGCTAAGGTTGTCAGGTTGTTTCCAAAAGCAATAAAACTCTAAAATGTAAGATATGACTTGCATGTCAGCAACGTGGCGTGAAACATGTATTGATCAGTGATAGTAATTACTCACCACCTGATAGTGTTTTATCTGTGACAGATGAAGGAGCCGTCAGAATAACAAAAACATAATAAAGTGATAAAACAAATGTCCTGACTCCTGTATTTTCAGTCTTACTGGAGAGAAGGTTGTGTGGTTAAAGTTTGACATCTGAGGAAACATTTGGAGGTGAAAGCTCTGAGGAGCCGTGAGGGGATAATAATTTACTTTCATGGAGACAAAAATGGGTTAAGGTGTTGCTTAATTGAGCATGACATACTTTCATGGCAAATAAGGTGAAATGTTTGATGAGAATTGACACAAAGACATCTGAAATCATTTTATTTATTTATTTATTTACTTACTTACTTACTTACTTACTTACTTACTTATTCATTTATTTATGTGATGATCATACATACAGTATTTATGATTATTAACATGAACCTGTCTGTCCAAGTATAGAAGAACTTCTGTTTTGGTGCCTTTCGTTTCCAGTGTGTCAGGCTTTAATCTCTTAAAGGAAAAAATTTTCATATTCCATCATTTTTGTCCATTAAAGTGACTTCAAAACCTTCAACAACAACCAAAACAATGATCAACAACCATGACTGCAAAAACATTGGGTCTCTCTGTTAAATGTTGATGGTCTGCAAATCACTTAAACCTCATATTTAATCAAAAATAGTACGAAGACAACACACTGTATTGAAAATGAATTAATTTACTTTTTTCGTAACAGATATAACAGTATTTTTATGCAACTAACATGTTTAAAACAGGGGGTAATGGGACACCAAAACACTGAAAGACTTTTATAATGTTATATGTGAACAGAAAGTTTGTCCATAGCAAAGAATGAGTGTATTTCATTATTTCATGGCCTACAGTTCATACTTCTGTTAAAAGCTCCTGATATTTTGGAGAGCTCTCTTTACAAAAGAGACACGGCTAAAAATGAGCTCTGGATGGCTGATCTTCTTGATCTCGATCAATGCATCCAAAAGCAGAAATGACTCTGTGGTAAAGATCACAGCATGAGCTGAAAATCACTTTTAAAATCACTGCCTTTAAATACAGCTGATCATTGTATCCACAGATGCAGGTTCAAACTGAACCATGCAACAAGTAAACCATGTAAAAACACATTAGAACTCCAGAAACTGCTCTCTGTAGTTCCAGACTGACTTGATGTTAGAAAAACAGCCGATGAAACTAAATGAAAAAAAGCCCAACTTTTTCAGTTTTCAAAATGTGTTGCTGCATCCATCTTAAAATGAGCACATATATATATATATATATATATATATATATATATATATATATATATATATATATATGTGTGTGTGTGTGTGTGTGTGTGTGTGTGCATATATATACACACACACACACACACATATATATATATATATATATATATATATATATATATATATATATATATATATATATATATATATATATATATATATATATATATATATATATATATATATATATATATATGTGTGTGTGTGTGTATATATACACACACACACACACACACACACACACATATATATATATATATATATATATATATATATATATATATATATATATATATATATATATATATATATATATATATATATATAGTTTTCAACATATATTTTGTTGCCTTTCAACCTTTTGAATCAAAAACTGGTTTCATTGATTTGCAGGTAATCAGATTCTCTGTTTTACATCATTACCCATAAAGTTCAGATAATATATTTTACTCCCTCTTCTCATGAAATAATTATGTTTCACCAAGGTTGATTGTGGTATAATTTTCATATTACATCTAAAATATGTTTTTGCTATGCATCAAAGATACTGACCAAAAAAGTTTCATGAAGATATACACATTGTCAAAATAAATTCATGAGAAGAGGTCGAATATATTTTATTCCAACTTTATGGGCACAGGAATAGTTTAAATGTCATGGATTTAAAAAAAATTCTACTTGATTTGAATTATTATGAAGGCCATGGAAGTGACCGACTGCATTCCTGAACCTGAGCTGATTGGGGTTCAGGGCTTTACAGTGAGGCACGCTCACAGTACATAAATGAATAAATGAATAACAAAAGGTACATCAGCCTGTGCTTACTGTCGTTATATTATCTGTGAAAAGTTCACTCTGCACCTCCTTGACATTAGCTCTTAGTTTCTTTGTTTTATTTGTCTTTTATTAGTCTTTTATTGTCTTTATTAATTTAGTACACCCATGTTATATCGTTGTTATCATTATATAATATCAAACTAGATGAAAGAAAAAAAAATCAGTTCCTACTGACAGCACTGACCGCGGCTCAGCTGTGGTTTGATATCAGAGATGTTAGCTCAAATGTAATTGTGGAGTTGTGGATGCTTTCTCAAAAATCCACAGCTTCTGTCTTCTTCACAGTTTGAACAGCACTTGATGATTTAGTTCATTTTTAATGTAGACATTAAGTGTTTACAGAGATCTGTCAGGCATAACTCTTAGGAGCAGTTTCCAGACTGAAATGGATTTCTGGTCAATAATCAGCCAGTCAGAAACTCGTGCTCTTGAAGTACATTTTTCACACCCTGAACTGAGCACCTCTCCAGTCACTCACTGATGATAGCCCAAGGCATGAACTGACCTGTGCTGCTTGCTCAGACATGAAGGATTCAGCTTCACAAACAAGCTCCAGGGCCTTTTACATTTTACCCACATGTAATGACTCAGGTGTTGACCGAGCCCATCAATGAGTCCACTTTTAAAGCAGCATGTCATCTCTGTCTTTCTACAGGTGACTGATGTAAAACCTGGTCAAAATGAGCTCAGGAGGAAGTGATGAGGTCATCATTAATACCAGTCACACCACAGTCCACATGATGGGTAAGAAAAATGAGGGAAACAACCTCCGCTACATGAAAAAAGATGGCAAATTCCCCGTGGATTTCCAGAAGGTCCCGGGAGACTGGAGTCCATACCTGACGGACATCTTCACCACTCTTGTGGAGATCCGATGGAGAGTGATGTTCCTCATTTTCTCCCTCTCGTACATCCTCTCTTGGATCTTCTTCGGCCTCTGCTATTGGCTCATTGCTTATGTACACGGTGACAGTGAGGATCTAGATAACGCACCGTGTGTGGAAAACGTTCGTGGCTTCACTGGAGCCTTTTTGTTTTCCATGGAGACCCAGGCAACTATCGGCTACGGCTTCAGGGGGATGACAGAGAACTGTATGGTTGCCATTATTGTTGTGACAATCCAGGATGTGTTCAGCTGTCTTCTTGACACTATTATTATTGGTATTGTTGTGGCTAAAATGGCATCAGCCCGTAAGAGAGCTCAGACAGTTGGCTTTAGCAGCTGTGCAGTGGTCAACCTGAGGGATGGGGCTCTGTGCCTGTCATGGAGACTCGGGGACCTCAGAGGGAATCACATTCTGGATGGTGTTGCCAGGGCCATGATAGTCCGTTTTGTGAAAAAGGCACAGGGGTCAATTGTGATGTCATACCAGGATCTGGACATCCAGGATCGAGACATCGTCCTCGCCACACCAGCTACCATCATTCACAAGATAGAGCCTGGGAGTCCTCTTTACAGTATGGGCCCAGACAGACTCCTGGAGGAGGACTTTGAGCTGGTGGTGTCTTTCACCTACACTGGAGACTCTACAGGAATGCTGCACCAGACAAGAACCTGCTATAAGCCAGCAGACATCCGCTGGGGTCAGCGCTTCCAGGACATGCTGAAAAAAGGGAAGAAACACTACAAGGTGAACTACGCTTTCTTTAGTGAGACCGTGTGGGTGTCAGTACCTCAGGTCAGTGCTGAGGAGTTTCAGAGGGACAGACAGCCGACAGAGGGCAGGCAGCCCCACAGTCCTCTGTTCCCACCAGACAAGAGAAACGGACACACTGACCAGATGGATCGTGACCAACCAGGAGAGGTGATGCATCAAACTAGTTTGTAGCTCTGACAACCAGGAATGTCTGTGCCTGCATCAAAAGGTGGACTCATGTGATGTACTGTACTCTTGTAAATATATTTAAATGTGCTTTGATATCTGTTGTTTTCATGCTTGACAAAATGATTCATACAGTTTAGACTGAATAAAAGTTTACTTGTACCACTTTGTATCATGTTTTTTTTTTTCTCACTGAACTAGGTGTTCATTCGCTCTGTGGCTCCACACTGCCACCTTGTGGTCACTTATTACACTTAGTGTCAATCCATCAGCTGTGGGCAAGCATGGATTTCACCAGTGGCAAAAAAAAAAAAAAAAAAAAATTGCACATAAAAGAAGACAGCGCTTTGTCACGTGATATATTTACTCCAGTTATCGCTAATTAATGTTGGTAATTTGATCCGCTTCATAAAATAAAAAAAAAAAGAAAACTAGAGATTATTATTGTTATTGACACTTCACGTTTCTCGAACACCAACTTTCCTAATCCTTATGGGAGAAAACGGGTTTCTCTTCTCTTTTTCCACTCAGACTTGAACCATCCTGATTCAGAGGCGCTGCAGCTCTTCATTGGCTGCTGGCTGAAAGGGGGGCGGGGTTTAGCACACGTGTTTTAAAAGTCTGTCTTTGCATCCACAAACATCTTCCTCAGTTTTGCTGGAGAGGGTTATGGCAGAATTTGCGGTGTCAGACGGGAAGCTCGGTGAACATTACAAGCGAGCGGTCAGGAGAAAAAGAAGTGTGCAGGCTGCTAAACTTGCACATGGGACATATTACGACAAGAAAACTGCAGATTTATACTGCGAGGACCAACAGGTAGGTGTTATAAAGATTAATCTGATACTATGAGTGGATGATGGAGCAAGAGCGATGATGAGTAATTTTATCATGGAGTATAAGCATTGATAGAAAAAGAGACCGGATGCAGTAGAATGAGAGTACACCTTGTTATTATTATTATTATTATTATTATTATTATTATTATTATTATTATTATTATTATTATTATTATTAATAATAATAATAATAATAATAATAATAATAATAATAATAATAAGAATAATAATAATAATATGTATTATTATTGTTGTTGTTGTTATTATTTGTACATTAGTAGTTGTGGTAGTAGCAGTATACATTGTTTTAAGAAGCACCTGCTATTTAAATTATCAAATGTTCTTTATTTTTAATAACCTGTGGAGCTAAGGCGTGACTTGAGATATGTAATACTCCAAACATTTGAATTAACTTCTTAAATGAAATAAGTGGATTATAAATATATATTATATTTGATCTAAACAGTCTGCTAGTATTCAGCAACACGTGATTGAAAAGCTTTAAACAACCCACTGGATGCTCGTCCTAAGTTATTGATTTGTGTAATAATAAATAGAGCAGCTTTATGTAACCAGTTTCCATTTGCCTTAGTTGTTGACCACAACAAGAACATATGCAAAACAAGTAATCACAATTTGTGCAGCCCATAATAGCCTGGCTCTGTCACTGTTTAGAATATTTAGTCTTTACAAGCATGCAAAAAAAAAAAAAAAGAGATGTGATGCAGAGAGGGGCTGAAAGCCCTGCAGCGAAAAACAACAACAACAACAACAACAACAACAACTTAAAACTGCGTGAGAGTTGCAAAGTGATGATTGAGATTAGAATCACTCTGTCAATGCTGAGTGTTGACTGACAGTCTTTAAGTACCACAAATGAGCCTTTCAGCATTTTTCTTGATTTTACACTGTAAAAAAGGGCATACATGAGAGTGAACGACAAAACAGGTGAATTATGTTTGTGTTCCAAATTTGATGAGTGTTTAGCAATAAAAACTCATGTTCAGCTCAAAAGATGAATATAGTGTTTAACACATGATTAGACATCACTGAAATCCTTTAAAGTCAAATATTTGGCATGTTTGGATGGAGCCCCATATTTCCAGTTGTGTGCGTGACAGGTTGCTATATCTGGTTGACCCAGCTGTGACATCATGAGTTTAGAAAAAACAAAGACGATGCAAGAGGATTTACAACCAGGTCCTGCACATTTCAGTCCACATGACATTTGGTCACTGTCACGACAGTTCAGTTCAAACTTAATGAGAAAAACATATCAAGCTACATTCACGGCATCTGTAATATTCTTTAGAACCTTGAGCTTAATCTGAACATCCCTTTGAAATCTCCCCCCTCCCCCCCTGACTTTATTCCAAACTTTGCAGCCTATCAGATTCTTCCCCTTTGCCTGAAAAGCCAGCATCAGATGAGAGGTGGGAAGTTGTTTTGGCACATACAGAGCATGTCTGCCTGTTCACAGCCTGATGTAGCCTGTGGTGCTGCATTTTATCGGACCTTTCAGGCCACGCACGCCCAGTCGATAGCTTTTCTAATTTAGCTGTCCTTGTGACTCTATTACACAGGGCGCAAGGTTACACTTTTCAGAGAAAGAGAGCCATCCTCTATGAAAAGCTGCGAGGTTGATGGTGTGCTGTTACGTGATGTTCTGGCGCAAACCATAGTGTGAATTAGATTTGCCTATGCGCATGTGTAATCTTAACTGTGCACTTAATAACTGAGATTAAATGGAACAACATGGTTGCTGTAATTATTAAATTCATATTAATTTTTTTACTCTGCTTTTTTTTTTTTTACTTATGACTGCACAAAGTTAGGAAACACTTCAGCTACTTTGTACCAGTGCTCACTAGATTCCCAAGAACTTGATCTGTAATTTGACTCAGCTCCCAGTAGGCTGACCTGCCTAATTAATACTTGCATTATGCAGGATAAACAGCCTATCTAACTCTGTCAGCTTTCTAAGTGAATGAATAGGGTTTAAATTAACAAGCGTAGTGCAGCTCAGGGTATTTCTTGTGCTTTCTAAAGCAGCTGACCTCAGTGTTTGTTGCATACAGAGGAATAGTGCTGCAAACTTAAAGTGTGCATTATTTAGACATCAGGTAACCACACACCCACAGACGTTGATCTTGACTCTGGTTCCTGCCAATTACTTTAAAACTGTCTTCCTCTCTGTCTGTTATTTCCACAGAACACTTCACTGATGAGGTTCAAAGCATCTGTCAGAGAGGAGTGACCTGGCCTCAGCACGCCTGCAGCAGCACAGGCCCAGCCACCCGTTACCCCCTGCAGGATCGAGTCCCTATTTTCTGCTAGAGTTTGTCCCCGGGATCATTCGAAACTGTTTCTCCAACGCTTCTACCAAAAACTGAGACTGTTTTCCAAAGCAGATCCGGCCCAGCCCTCCCAGGCGGAAGCAATGGGGAGTGTGCGAAGCCACCGCTACAGCATCGTGTCCTCTGAGGAAGATGGCATGAAGCTGGCTGCTATAGCTGTCCCAAATGGCTATGGAAATGGCAATGTCAACAAGGTGCACACAGAGCATCAACATCAGAGCCGCTTCGTCAGTAAGGATGGCCACTGCAATGTGCAGTTTATCAATATGAGTGAGAAAGGCCAGCGGTACTTGGCAGATATCTTTACCACCTGCGTGGACATCCGCTGGCGCTGGATGCTGCTCGTGTTCTGCCTTTCTTTTCTGGTGTCATGGTTGTTTTTTGGCTTCGTCTTCTGGTTAGTGGCCCTGTCTTATGGGGACTTGAACAGTGAGACTCAAATTTGTGTTTCCAATGTGGACAGCTTCACTGCTGCCTTCTTGTTCTCAGTGGAGACGCAAACCACTATCGGCTATGGCTATCGCTATGTTACAGAGGAGTGCCCTGTTGCAGTCTTTATGGTGGTCTTCCAAAGCATCATTGGCTGCATCATTGATGCTTTCATCATTGGTGCAGTTATGGCCAAGATGGCCAAGCCCAAGAAGAGGAACGAGACCCTGGTGTTCAGCCATTATGCTACGGTGGCCATGAGGGACGGTAAACTTTGCCTCATGTGGCGAGTGGGGAACCTGAGGAAGAGTCACCTAGTAGAAGCCCACGTCAGGGCCCAGCTTCTCAAGTCCCGCACCACTGCAGAGGGTGAGTACATCCCTCTGGATCAGGTGGACATTGACGTGGGCTTTGATAGTGGCATCGACAGAATCTTCCTGGTGTCTCCAATCACCATCGTGCACGAGATTGATGAGGACAGCCCGTTCTACGAGATGAACAAACAAGATCTGGAGACATCAGAGTTTGAGATTGTAGTGATTCTGGAGGGCATGGTCGAGGCCACCGCCATGACTACTCAGTGTCGGAGCTCGTACGTAGCCAGTGAGATCCTCTGGGGCCATCGCTTTGAGCCTGTGCTCTTTGAGGAAAAGAACTACTATAAAGTGGACTACTCACGCTTTGACAACACCTACGAGGTGCCCAGCACACCTGACTGTAGCGCCAGGGAACTGGCTGAGAGGAATTCCGACGCCTCCAGCCCCAGGAACTCTTTTTGCTATGAGAATGAGGTGGCTCTGGAAAAAGTGGAAATGGAGGAGGAGGAGTTTGAGGAGGAGGACAACAAGGAGACGAGGGGTGTTGAGGTTTTTGATCTTGAGGACGCCAACACTGATGTGGTGTCAGACTCTGAATGCAATCTGGACTCTTTGCCTTTGGAATCAAGGCCTTTGACAGCAGAATCAGAAATATGACTGCAGAGATAATGACAAATTAAAACTCGCTTGAATTTGCTCCTGAATGCTGGTTTGTAATGCATGGCAGTTTGTACAATGCTGTGATTTGAGTATGATATTGTCTATGCAAAAGCTCTTCCATGGGCGGCCATAGGAATCCAGACATGTTGCACAGTTCATGGTGAGGAATAGATTGACTTAATGGAGCTAGAGGAATAAAAGGGGTCAGCTGCCATCACTTACTCACTGTGAAGTCTATAATTTTTAAAAGGTTAAGTAGAGTAGTCAGGTGGGTGGGGAATAAAGAAAAAAAACTATGCCTGAAAAAGCAATTTCTCTTTTATGATGGGGCCCATTTCCAAGTTTGCACATTTTGAAATTAGCGCCATAGGTGTATTAGCTCCTTTTTGAAGCATGGAAGTTACATAAGGCACACTTCAATATTTGACTTTAAATCTCAACCTAAAAATAATTTATTTGTAGTTAAAAAAAAAAAAATGAATCTCTACTCAAAGTCAGGTAAAAAAAAAAGGTTTGTTAATGAGCTGGACTCTTAGCAAAACACATTTGGTGTCTCTCATTGTGATGGTCTTTGTGTGACTCAATAATATGCAAGGTAGAGCAAAGAAACCTTGCACACATCATGAGTGTAAGTACAAAATGTTCTTCAATCTATCATCTTGTCTAAGTTTGGCATCTCTTGCAATGTGTGCCTTAATAAAAGTCCCTGTCCTGGTGGGAGGTTTGGCTTCCACTAAGCACACACTGCAATAGTTGTCACAGTAAAACGAAAGCTTTAAACGGTGGTCCTCTGTGCAGTATGAAGGTCCTCACGTCTTTACGTGCAATACAGATCTGTGATCGATTGCGACAGGGAGCTCGGTCCTGAGCCCAGGTTACGAATGTCGATAAGTGCTGCTAAGTTACATATTGTATGTTTAGAGAGAAATTTAGGAGCCAAAATGTATTATTTGTCTTTTAAAGTATCAGTTTTAAAGATTGCAGATGCAGACTGTGATGTTATTGGTAGATGTAGACAAGCATGAATTCGTCAGCGTGTTTTCCAAAGCTTTAGTGCACTTCTTCCTCTCCAGAAAACCTCCCCTCACTCCTCCTACTTTTGCACAAAAGCCAAATGTGTAAATTCAAAGCGACACCATGACTTACCTGTTAGTTGGTCTTTAACTTTTCCCAGGTTGGATATCAGAACTCTGAATCATTTGCTTTGACGTAGTCAACATTATATTACCACCAGTGTTTATGGCGTGCAGAATGTGGACACATCCCAGATAACCCTCTCACTTTGCTGCTGTGGGTCTTGTGAAGTTATTCTGTCATTTCTGAATGGGCCCCTTGCTTTGTCTTTATGAACATCAAGTCTTCTTAGTAAAGTTTCCCTGAGCAAACTCAGCACACTTGATTCCAGTCTTACAGGAGAACGAGCATAAACATGTTTGTAATTATAACTAAAGGTGTTGTTTTGACACATTTAAACCAGACGACTGTTCTGCATCTCTGATAAGAGAAATTTCAAGAAGCTTTATCTGATCTCACACTGACACTTCTCCTGTCCTAGGTATTTATTTTTCTACCAGGGTCCTCCCAACTTCCACAATCCAAACTGTACAGATTTTTTTTTTATCTTTTGTAAATTATGAGGCAAATACTGTATATTGATATTGCAGTTGTTGAAAACTGTTAATGTCCTTTTTTCAATAAAAATGCATCAAAATCATCAGTTTACTGCACTGATTGTGAACATGAATTGATACAAGAATTGAACTTTTAAGCTTCTTAGCGTGTGTTTGCATCCTGACTTGATGACACCTCGATGAGCTGCTCTTTTGTTTGGAGCTTTGGCCTAAATTCCAGTTTCCAATCATGGCTCACACACCATCATTTACTCTACTTCAGCAGAGTGACTCACTCCAGTGGTCCACAGGGACACGGATGTTTGGTCACTCACCTCTCTTAGTCTCTTGAAGAGGGGAGAGTAGTGTAGTGTGCTCTTCAGAGGCTCAGGATTTGCAGTAAAATACATGTCTCCAAAAGTCAAATATTCAGAGTGAACAGGAGTATGATCAGTTATTAAACTTGTTTCACTTATACGCACTGATTCTAAATACGAACAAATCAATAGTTTCAACGTGATCTGTTGACACACACACAGATTACATAACTCACTAAATACTCCAGAGAGCATGCAGTAAGGATTGTGTGATCACGTAGCAACCGCTGCTATCCAGAATAAACATATATAAAACTTAAAGCTCCGAATGTGATCAGTGCTGTCTGCAGTAATGTGTTTGCAGTATGATGCATCTGTCATAAGCTGCGTTTCTTTCCATCCACTGCTCTGTTTTGACGGCATGAGTCGTAGTTGGGATCTATTGATCCGACACGTCCACAGGAAGGCAGCGAGCCGCTTTGATTGGGTTTTGCATAGGAAGTGGATGCTGCTGCGGGGCTTTTTCCACATTAGCCTGTGAAACTGCCACAAAGCTTGGGCCAGGACTAAAAAAGGATACTGACTCTTTTTCTCCTAGAAACAAATTTTCAATTAATTCTCATTAAATGAGTCTCGTTTAATGTATCACATAACCTGATGAACTGTTTCGCTTCCTCTGAGTTGCACGTAGAATTTTTTTTTATGACTCAACTGATTCATAAAGATCCAGGTTTCTATCAGAAACATCCTCTTTGTGGTGAAGGTGATGACACCATAACTCCTGATACCTCCTGCATGGACGCTGAGCTGAACAAATTTGGTGGCTGCTCAGTCCTTGCTGGGTGCACTGAGAGAAATCGACAGTCAGTGTTGGCCTGAGAGCTGATGCCCGTCGATGATGCTGATGACGTCTCTCATGGTGACTCCCTGAACGGGCTTATTAACAGCAGGCTGATGAGTCTGACCTTCAGATTAGATGGTAGAAAATAAGCAACAAAGAACACATGGTACTTGATTTATCTGTTTTGATCTAAATATGGTGATAGTTCCAGGTTCCTGGATGGAAAATCACTCATAGGCCAGTGGACATGTTCCATTCTCCAGACCTCACCATGAACCGATAAAACATAAAGATATGACCAGTTGAAATGCAGCGTTTGTACTCTTGTTAAAGTGAAGAACCCTCTGTTTCATGTCAGGGACTGTCATTCGGAGACATCCAATGCACATAACTCTAGTCAGTGTTAAAATCACAGGCATATTTATCACTTAGGAGGAAGTGTGTGGAGCCTGTGTGAAGTGCTTCCTGAACGTTTTAGAAAGGCTGTTATATCAGAAAAATCACCTGACTCTGAACTTAAGTGGGACACAGCAACAGTTCTTTAGATAGTTGGACCTGTATGTATTTGGCCTCAGTGATTTTCCTTTGAGAGCTTCAGATCCATTGAAAATGACACAAAAAATGTAATATTAATGACGACAGTGAAAAACCTGGAAATTGATTTGTGTCCGTACAAAGTGGCCAAACTATTATTAAACTTTGGTGACAAATTTGATGGAACAAAAGTAGATTTCATTTTATTTATTTATTTATCTATTTATTTATTTTTTCGGTGATGGTGCTCTATCTGCATTTCAGAACATGAAACAAAGTCTTCAAACTTCTGCACAGGGCTGAATTTTAACAAAAGAAAATTGAAAGCATTGTCACACTTGGTTCTCATCTTCCTGACAGTCTCTCACACTTTGCTTCTCCGCTGTTGTGTAATTTCCTAGAGAGCAGAGCAGTTCCCTGATACTGACGGTCAAATAAAGCTGTGGCACGTCTGAGCACATGTGGGGCTCACAGGGAGGAAGAAAAACAGGTGAGTGCCATTCATAAGTTGTAACCATTCAGTCCATTCAATGACTTACTGCTTCAACACGTCTGGAAGGGGGGCAGAGCCTGCAGATGGCAAACTTTCTGACAGCCAATACGAGTGTGAGAACAAGCTTTGAAGGACGACCATACCTGGTTTCTACAAACACATAACCCACACAAGTGGTTCTTTTCAGAGCTGGATGATGATAACCAGCCGAGAGGAGTGTGAATTTAAACTGGTCACATTATTAATGTCGCGATATTGTTATTGAATGTCTGCGCTGGCCTCTTTAGCTGTATTTGTACCCTTGCCCCCAAACAAAAAATCGACATGACGCATCTTTGCAGAGTACATTTGGATTAATTTAGGTAATTATGTAATGCTGATGACATGGTTCTTGCATAAGGTCTGTGGTAGGTCTGATGGTGCAGCAGAGAATAGCTGTCTCATGCAGCCAGCTCTTCAGTCAATGATGGCAGTGTGTTGACGGCATACGCTGCATAAAAGCAGTGGACATAGCCTCCAGGTTAGAAAAGTGAGCACAGTGAAAACTTTTATTATTTTTTTTTTTTGCTGATGCTCACGCCGGGTAGTCAGGTTGTGATGAAGTCTGTGATTTTACGTCGCTTTCATAGAGTCAGCAATTCTTCATGATTGTTTCGAGTAACTAAGATAATGAAGCATGATTTTTACTGGGTTCCCATTTGTCTGACACTGGCACGTCTCAGTTTCACTGTAGTATTACCCCCCCACACACACTCTGTTCCTGT
Organism: Labroides dimidiatus; assembly: GCA_030710495.1. Lineage (NCBI taxonomy): Eukaryota > Metazoa > Chordata > Actinopteri > Labriformes > Labridae > Labroides > Labroides dimidiatus. The sequence goes on from CM061163.1 coordinate 3,065,750, forward strand.
TGCCATCACTGAATTGAACAAGATGTTGTGATAATTGCACATACTTATTTAATTAACTTTTTTTCCCCATGTGCTTTTATTTATTTATTTATTTATTTATTTATTTATTTATTTTTATGTATCTCTTACTGAAATTTCTCTCTTCTTTTAATTATGGTTGGTGGTTCAGTTAAAAGTGGCCTGAATGGACCAGTACTTATAAAGCGCTTTTCTAGTCTTACCGACTACTCAAAGTGCTTTACACTGCTAGCCTCATTCACCCAATCCCACCACATTCACACACTGATGGCCGGCTGATACGAATGCAGAAGCCATCAGCTAGATCTAACATATTCATACCACATTCATACACCACTGAACAACAGTGGGAGCAACTTGGGGTTCAGTGTCTTGCTCAACGTCACTTCGGCATGTGACTGCAGGAGCTGGAATTGAACCCACAACCTTCTGATTGTGGGGCGACAACCTCTGAGTCACAGCCGCACCGAATCAGACTTTTTCAAATCAGAAACTGACAAAGTTTACTTGTTGTCACGTTTTAAACAGCAGTGCTGTGTAACTGTTGATAAATACTTTACCTCGTCACATTGTATCCAGTAAAAAGTTGCCTTGAACGAAGAAAAGTAGTGTTAGAAAGAAGATATGCTCTCCATTCATTTCCAAAACAAACATATGACTTGTAAAGAATCATGTCATCAGGACAGTGTGCATGTGATTCCAGTGTCGCTGAAAGGTGTTGCTGTGATCCACTTAGGATGGATAGGTCTCACAGACCCTTTAGGTCTCAAAGGGGCTCAGGGCTCTAGGTTTTGGGGGGGGCACTGAGATTCAGCCTCTCTCCTCTTCCTCCTTTTTAATATAACCCGCTCACACTGCCACACACTGTTTTTAACATAAGACTGTAAATGAGATGACCGGCTGCCGCAGTGTTCATTTCCTTAGACACCGTTCTGTGCTAACGTCAATAATGTTCAGCTGAGCGTGTGGGTCACTTCAGGAGCGTGGGCTGTTCACATCGCAGTCTGCAGACAGGCCACATTCAAAAATGTCATTTCACCAGCCAAACAAAATATGAGCATTCAGGCCTCTAGTCTGAACGTAGCCTTTGGTGAGGAAGTTAGTGTTTGGTGGATTACTTTCTTATTGTAACCATATTTCTTTGCAATAAGTCTTATATTGTTAGAGGGTCAGTTTGTTTCCCATTTAAACAGAGCCAAATCTAGAAGAAAGATGCATTTGTGGGCTGCAGCCATGAAAAATCTCAAGCTTATTCTGCTGTTACTGTTGACTCTTGTTTTTAACTTGTGGCACCCACAGGTGCTGTCAGTCAGGTGCCTGATTAGCACCTGTGAGCATGGGCCCTGCTGCAGTGGATGGCAGGTGTCTGCTCCAAGAATCAGCAAGCCACGTGTAACTGACCCAGAGTGGGCTTAGATATTATGGTTATAATCTTTTCTATCTTTCTGAAAATCAAACAGCTTTTTATAAGTATATAAATTGGTCTTTTTTTTTGCTATTTGGCTGTATTAAAATTCCTCTTTAGAAAAGCCTTTCAGCTCTGACCCAGCCCAACCCAGATCTACACTTTACTATTAAAAGGACGAGAGTGTCAGATCACAGATGAGCATGTTTAACTAAACAGCCGACAGCTGACACACTTGCCAGAACCTTCTGCTGCCTCTTGTTTTTGTGAGTGTGTGTTTGTCTGTGTGTGAAGGGGATTCCTGGTTCGTGAGAGTGTAAACCCCTGTAGTGCTCTGTCAAAGGCTGTATTCTGACACTTTCCGGTGTCACACTCTCCTTGTTCTGTCTTATTTCTAATATTTAATCACAATTCCTCCATTTTTGAACTATAATAACCCAGTAAAGCAAACACACACTCTAAGACACACTGTTGTTGACACTCATTTTGGCGCGATCTTCAACAGCTGAGCATCTCATAACACTCAGGGGAGGAGTATCTGACAGGTACAATATGTTGGACCAGATTCAGGCTTTTTCCATTCCTGCATCCTGCTGAAAGACAATATGTATGTTTATTCCAGAGGGTGTGTGTGTGGTCACACAAGGATTAAGCTAAAGGAATCTCTCATTCAGCAGCCTACACTGTTATTCTCTGTGCACTTGCAAAGGACATGTTTCTTTCCCTTTTCATGCAAATTTATCTTAGTGTTTGAGGTCATGCTCTCATCTGATTGGAACTCGCTCACGATATGCTACATTCTTTCATCTGCTGTATGTCTGTCAGTTAAGTCTATTCATGCTGCTGACCTTTATCTTTCTGGCTCAGGCTGCTCAGACCTTGACAAATGCATCCAGAGCCAGGAAACAAAAGTGATACCTATTCTTTGCTCATTCTTGGCTCTTGACCAGTAGCACCTTATGCAAAGAGAACTTGGCTGCGGTGGGTTTCAGTTTGTTGCCTATAAAGGAATCACAGTGTGGGCCAAAAATAAATGAATAAATAAATAAACACAAAGCCTCCCTGACCGCCCATTAAGATGTGCTCTTCTATCATAACGAGCCTTGTTGGCAGCGTGGTCCCCTGCAGGAAACGTTAAGACTCCTACAGGGGAAATATCTAAACAGTGACATAACTGTGCTGAATGTCTTCCATCTCCTTTTTTCCACTCATCCATCTCTCTCTGAGTCTTGTTGTTTTATATTTGCCATCTTCTTCCAAGAGTCCTCTATAGTTGTTGAAGCCTGGGAGTGAAACATTTAATAAAGCTTCATAAAGTGTGGATGAATTCCAAGATGAAGAACCTGACAGAGCAGAGAGAGGATGGATTGATTTAAACTGTCTCCAGTCCTTCAGCGGTAAAGGTTACCACCAAACTGCTCTTGTCCATTCAGGAAAGACTCCTGCTTAACATACCAGACAGAACATTACATAAATGTAAAACACTAGATCTGAAGTGTGATGATGCTATTTAGGGTTGGAACCATGTAAGAAAAAGAAAGAATAAAAACAAACAAACTGGGATGCTTTCAGTGGCAGGGGTGGTCAAGGTATGTGTGCATACAAATAAATAGCACTTATCTTCATAGTAGAGTATAATTATAATGTCAACAGCTGTTGTGTACAGCTGTGTCTGACTTTTTAAGAAACATGACAGAGAGCCAAAATATATATTAAATTGTAATTGAAAATTATGAAAATCACAATTCACAAAAAGACACAAACAGAAGAAAACTTGACGTAAATAAAGCTAATACTAGCTTGTTACATCCAAAGTTGATTTTTATTTATTTTTATTTTATTTATTTATTTATTTATTTATTTCGGTCACGTCAACACACATACAACATCACACATTGTCAATAGTTGAACAATTTGTACATGTCCAAAAGGGAAGACGGGAGAAGCAGAGCTTATCTAGTCCCGTCCCCTTCAGCAATATTTAATATTTTGTCTCCTCTTTTTAACATATCATCAGATTATTATAAATTGGTATTCCATTTACAGAATTTGACATATTTCTTGGCTATTTTTCAGTGTTCGCATTTGACCTTTTTTTTTTTTTTTTTTTTTTTTTTTTTTTTGGCCAGTTCTTTGTTCCGCTTAAGGCCGCATCCAGTCCTTTGATCCACGTAAGGCATGGTTCATGAGTGTTTTTATTTTAATTTAGTTAGTGATGTTGGGGTGGTGTGTTTGCGCTGCTTTTCTTTCTTTTTTTCTCCAGGTTTCAGACGTGTTAAACTCGTGACTCTCCGTCACTCTCCTCTTCATCCGGGCGTGCTCCTGCATTGTCGTCCCGGGTTCTGTTGCAGATTCCAGCCGTGCGGGTGTTTCCGCCTCCCAGTCGGATTTTGTTGAGGGGTGCTCGAGCCATCTTTCTTTGACTTACGGCTCTCTTGATCTCATCACATGCTTGCAGCATCGCCTCTCTCGTTGCTTTTAACATATGAACATAGGAACCTGACTCTGAACCCTCAGTGTAAACATACAGTATGAAGCCCATGCTGAAACATCTCCTGCACATGTATAAGTAGTGTTTCCCAACGGTGAAAAAATATTGTCTGGTCTAACCCCTCCCACTTCTCAGGCATCAGTTCCTATAAGGTCAGTCTTCTTGCTGATCCCCTTTTTGGTTCATAAAGAGGCATCGGTATAAATTTCTTTCAGTGTCATAACAAACCAACCAACCACTGAGCTCTTCAGTGGAGCTTTGCTTCATGAACAAAAGTACAGCTTAAGAAAAATCTGATGGATAATGCGTCTCAAAATCCTCATTGCTTGTGATTAGTTTTGAGCTGTACGTCATGTTGAGCATAAAGCTAATAGCTTCAAGGGCCTCCTTTGAAGGCTGAGTTTAGATGAATGTATTTTAGATTGTCCACAGACCTCTCTTACAGTTTTCCTCAATTGTTTCCACACAAATTCTGGTACTTGAGACACAATGACCACAACATGTAACCCATGCACCAACCCCTGAACCAATGCTCATAAACTACAAACACAATACCTGCTTTACACTCAAACTGCAGTTCTAAGACACACTTTTTTATTTTTCAAAACACTGCACAAACACAGCACACACAACACAGCTTTACAGTTAGCAACCAGAGCTTTAGCATAAAAGAGCAACAGGTGAGCTTTTCTGTTTTACAACAATGGATGCCAAACGGAGACAGAGCCAGACGAGTGAGGGAAAGAGAACGAGGATGAGGATGAGGAAAGCCAAGAACTGTAATGTCTGATGAGATCTGAGCCACTTTGCTTGACCGTGTGGTCAACCATGGTCCAACAATGAGGGAGGCTGGGAAAAGGGTTCAGCCAAATTTGAGCAGGTGCACTGTAGCATCCATCATCCAGACTTTCTGAAATGAGAACAGGTAAGAAATCCACTCTCACTTGAAAAGTGCAGAACTGCAAATCAACACAGAACTCAATGAGCACAGAAGCACAGTATTTCCTGAGGACTATTCTGTAGAACTGTAAATTGTGATTATTAGCGAACTGTATTCCTACTTTGTATTCATGCACAGTATTTACATTTTATTATTTGTATTGCAGAACTGTTGGATTATCAACACAAGGTGTTTGGGAACGTCTTCTGTTGTTTTTGTTGGAAAAATTAAATATATTTCTGTGTTTTTGTGTGTTATGAGTGAAAAAAACATTATGCTAAAATATTTGACTACACTTTTAAGTATGTACTGTCGGTAGTTAGTGTAACACTGAACACAAAAGGCCATTCAGTCATCACGTCATTATGATGAATGGAGAAAAGTGTTTCCCATTCTTCATAGTGTTTTACATGAAACACAGTGTTGAACTGGTTCTATCCATATGCTGGTTTGTGTGTTTCACTGGAAAACAAAATGTCTTTTTGAGAAGAAATAGCATTGTTTTGAATGTAAAGTTTCCTGTTGCAGGAGAATTGAGGAGTTTTGCCCATAGTGTGTGTGACTTTTGTGATTTGTGTGTAGAGTTCTGAGGGTGTGAAGCATGCTTTCAGAGAATGTGTGTAAACAATCCAGAAAAACTGTAATGATTTTAACTTGTTGTCATTAATGGAGCTGATGTCTTTCCCCTAAGTGCGTGGCATATCAGCCCCCAAAGGATGAAGCAGCTTCCACACACGGAAGAGCGAGGGTAAGCCATCAACCAGGGTTACTATAGCAACATCCCAGCTACACCAGCCCCAGTGACGATCCCTCCAGAGGGCTGATCAACAGTAGGAAACTTTCAGCCTAGCTGTGGTTGCTTTCTCGGAGCCTGAAGACAGCTAAGGGAGGAGATAGTTTGCAATTACATGGGACTTATACTGCTTCTTTTGAAACATTAGCTTAAACTATTCATATCATTTACATACAGGATTCAACTTTCCTATTCTAGTCTGGGCTGGCCCATTCATTTTATTATTATACATTTTCTGTAAGTGTTATAAATTCCACCTCAATGCTTTGTTTTCTGTTTCTTGGTGTACCTCAAGACACAGTTCTCGGCCCCTTTTGATTTTCAACTGATACACTTTCTCTGGGTGAAATAATTCAAGACCACAACATCACAGAATCAAACTGAATAACCAGAATCATCTGGCACTAAATGCCTTGATGTTATTACAGCATGAATTGCTATTAGCTTTTTACAATGATACCATCATAAAAAAAAGTCCCTTTAAATGCCACCCATACCTTCAAGATAATCATTTCTTAAAAGGCTATTCTATTCTATTCTATTCTATTCTATTCTATTCTATTCTATTCTATTCTATTCTACTCTATTCGTTGACAAGTTTACAGCATGTTTCTTAAAGACATTTTATATAATTAATCCTGTTTCTTCTTTAAAAACTCATATTAAAGCTCTGAACTCTTGACTTGATCTTCATCCAAAGTCTTTGGACTAGAGTTTAGAGCTAAGCTCTTCAGCATAGTTCATGTCCTTTACTGTTGTTTTTTTATTGTTATAATGGGGTTATATTACATGGTTGTCAATCAGCATGTGTTATATTAGCCACCTAGTTTGTGATGCAAGTTTGCAGGCTGGATTTGCAATTCAGAGTGACCTGGATTAGCGTCAGGTACAAATGGCGTCAGAGATACATATCCTTGTCAAGAGCCAGGATAGTAATCTCATACTGGACCTGTTAATCATATGATGAGTGGGTGGATGGGTACGTGAGAGCTACAACACCACACAAACACACGCTCACAAACACACAGAATCAGGGGCAAGGCAAATTGAATGCAAACCTCCACCTCACTTCAGATTTAATTCACCCTGAATAAGATTAGGGGATCCAATCAGTTGTGACATTGAGCCGGGCACCCAGTGGAATAGGACACCAGGGAGTCCTAATCATCCCCACTGCTCCGCTCTGCTGGTGCAAGCCAATCAAATCCTCTCCAGACGAAGCAGATGGTCGATATCAACTTCTCCCTTTTCTGGTTGAGATTATCTGCTTGGCACTGTGGCAGTGGCCTTTCTGACATCCGGCTACAGGATGCTGATGCTGAGTCAAGAAAGCTTACCCACAAAACAGATAGGCAGAGATGGGGTTCACGATGTCCCTGGTGAGGTGTATGAGTGACAGTTCACACTCTGTGACATTCAGATGAGACTATATGGAAAGATGTCATTTCACCATTAATATCACTGATGAAAGAATAAGGTCTTTACTCAAAGAAAACAAGTAGTTTAGCTCTTTTTTTCATTGAAATGCTAACTGATAGTCAACCAAAATTTATGCTCTTTTGAGCTTAACTAGCATTTCTTCTTGGAATGTTATCTCTCCAAACAAGCAGATTATTTCTTACGTCACAGCACAATTTTCTTTTCTGACCTGCCTGTCCGGAGATTACAGAGGTGAGCCACCCTTACTTTAAGTAGGTCTGCTGAGAGGGGATGACCCAGCAGAAGCTTTGCAGAGGATGACATGACAGTTATTACATGATATGTAAGTTATCAGTTATCAGAGCCATATTCAATACACATATTTAAACTACTACAAAACACAGGATCCCCTCCTGGCATGGCGCCAAAGGAAGCACTGTTTCTTAAGTATGTTTTAATTATTTCAATGTACAAGGAGCAGACGTGTAATGGAAGCCATCCCTGCTTTAGTAGAGCATTGGAAACAGGACAAGTTTTACATGTCCAGTGAGTGGAACAGGTAACAGGAGAGCAGCTGCACGCCACTCAAAGACGTCTTTGGACCAGAGAGACGGCTCACTGTTACACCTGCCAGCTCAGGTAATCAATGTTGTCTTCTCATCTCTTGATTCCCCCCCTGTACTTACAATGCAAACAAACAGTCTGACAACATGGTGATTAAAAAGCCAAACTGGGAGCAAATCAGAAAGAGGATGTGAGTGGAATTGAGTCAGTGTCAGGTCAGAGTTTGAGTTGAAATCCAGTCATTCTGATGCTCCGTGTGCATGAGATCCTTTCAGTGTTTTGCCAACTTAGAAGATTACTTTGATAACTTTGAAAAACAAATTATATCTACCCTAAAGCCAGGATTGTTTATGTAACATAAATTTTGGTGGATCTGGAAATAATCAGAACAAAAATATGAAGCTTTGTGCATTGTCTATTTTAGAAGACAGAGGAAATGAAAAAAAGTGAATGACACCCATTAAAGTCCCACACACTCTTTTCCACCCTCTCTGATTTTTCCTCCCTCAGTTCTCTTGAAAACACAGAATGTTCTTATTGTTGAATACAAAGTACCCAACATCTCTCTAAAAAGACAGAGCCCACAGAGGGACTCTGAGACGGCCTCGTGACCAGATCAGGCTTCATCACATTCAGGAGATAAGAAGAGCTTTCTATATAAGATGAAGTCTCAGCGGCTTGGTTCTTTTTTCGTCCTGGTTGTTTTGCATTAACAGGCATGAACTTGCAGAGGGGCAGTCTCGATGAGAAGTGTCTCTTTACACTCACTCCCACTGGGGATGAGCATGTTTCCATAAGACCAGCTGGGCTCTAATTGCATCACCTCTCCTTTGGAAAAACAGCTCCGGTTGAAGGGGCCATCGCTCTCTGCGTCTCCTGTCTCCTGCTGCCACCTTCACTCCCCAGCTTGAGAAACCCTGAGCCATGTGATGGCAGCAAAGCAAACAGTTATGTGCTGACCTCACTCCAGAGCTAACAGAAGCAGGTGTTAAAGGAGTGAAGGGATTTTGTTTATACTTGATGCTTTCTGACGTGCAGAGACATCCTTCACACTGATCATGAAAGTTTCCAATGCAGGTAATTAGAGCCCTTACTCCCCCAGGATTTGTGACAGAAAGCATTTCCATGTCAACGTTGTTATTTTTATTATTATTATTTTGTGTGTGTGATTGTTTAACTGGAGCTAGAAACTGAGTGGTTTCTCCTTTTATTGTGTATGCTTTGATTTTCAGTATCATAGGTGTCTACTATAGTGGTGCATGGCCAACATAAACAAAAGAGCTTGTAAACACATGTACAGAATTATCATCCTGGGTGAAAGACTTGACTGGATGCAGTTTGGTCTTAAAGTCAGTGGAAGACAAAGTCCTCAACTCCAGTACTTGAGTCAGAGTACTGATACTCATGGTCAAATCTTACTCAACTACAAGTAACAGTACCTCGGTCAAAATCTTACTCAAGTTAAAGTACTAAAGTACTTACTTTAAAAGATACTCAAGTATTCAAAAGTACATTTATTTAAAAATATTGAAGTATTTAAAAATAAAAAGAACAAAGTACATTTTCTAATATCAGTTCATTGCTGTGTTTTTTTCTCAGTGCTTTCACAGAACCCTGTAACTCTCTGAAACCACCTCATGATGAACTGACTTAGATGTAAAACCACTCTGCTATAAAAACTCTAAAGAAGCCCTATTGTCATTTTTTTTTTATTTAAACATCCCCACCAAAAAAATAAATAATAAAAAAAAAAAAACAAACAAACAAAAAAAAAAAAAAAACAGAAAGCCTTTTTTTCCTCCCCATATTCACACTGGTTTATTTTTCAGTCTGTTACAGTGAACAAGCTACAGCTCTGCCTTCAAGAACTCCTTCCCCCTGTTGAACCACTTGGCTACATGGCAACATCACACACGCCTTAATAAAACCTGTAGACCACACAAAATCTACCCTGAATTTTTCCATGTCTGTGGAAAGTGAAGGAAATCCCTAAAAGATGATGCACATTTAGTTTTGTAGACACATTTCATCCCAGGTGTGAGTTGTGACTGTGATTGGTTCTCTTCTGTGAGGGGCACAGCGTGTGGCCAGTTACATTTTAGAAAAGAAAAACACCATCAGCTGATTTCAAGCTGTGCTGAACCTAAAAGGAAAAGTAACGACAGGCTTCCTATAAATGTAGTGGAGTTGAAAGTACAATATTTATCTTTGAAATGTAGTGGCCAAAAAGTCGCCAAAAAAAAAAAATACTCAAGTAAAGTACAGATACTCAAAAAATGTTCTTAAGTACAGAACTCAAGTAAATGTACTCCATTACTGTCCACCACTGCTTTAAGTCCACCTTCATCAGTGGCTCCACCACCCTAACCCAAACACCTCAGAGTGGAAGAAGACTGAAGCACCCTTCTGACATATTTTATAATGAATATCAAAATCATGTCTACATGTTCATGGTTAAAGTTGGAAAAAAAATGTAATGTTAGAAGAAGAAGAGTTTCAGTTTTATGAGACTGAAGTCAAAATCAAGTTGTAATGTCAGGTGAATGAAGGTGCACTTTTATGGGAAGCTAATCCACATGAATGCTAGCATATCTTATTGGAGGTAATCCAAACATTGGTCAGCCTCCTGCTCAAAAGGAATGACGTGGATCAACATTACCACTTTATTCCAACTTTGATCTAACACACTTGGACTTTATTTGCAAAGTTTTAGCACAGCTTGTACCCTCTATAGTACCTGCACATTCACAACCATCAGTAATACCATTTATCGACAAGTAAAAACAGGTTGAAAGAATATACACATTCATGTATTTTCAGTCTCTCTGGTATAGTAGAGGTTAATAGGTTGTGTGTGAAAATCCAAGTAGGTCAGCAGTTTCTGGAATACTCAGACCATCTTGCATGTATAACCATGCCCACTTAAAAGTCACTGAAATCACCTTTCTTTTCCAGTCAGGTGCTCCGTTTGAATATCAGTGGGTCGTCTAAATGCTTTGAGCTGCTGCCATGTAACTGGCTGATCAGATCAACAAGCAGTTGAACAGGTACGCTGAGCACAGTTCAGAGTGTGGGATCATTTTTCTCATGGAATTGAATTTATCTAGAGGAAGACGTTTGTTCCAAGTTCCACAGTGATTGATACAGACTTTATCTAGGTTGTTATGTGAGTCAGTGATCGACTCTGACAATGTTCAAATCCCAGCTGAAAAAGTTTAATCCTCGCTTTAAATTTAATAATTATTTTTATGTTTTATGGAATTTTATTTTATTTTATTTTGACTTCTTGTAATTCTATGTAGCTGTAAAGCACTCTAAATGGCCCACGATCGTGCTCTACAGAGAAACCTGCCTTGCCTTGATATTTCTGTCTCTGTCTGACAAGCTGCAGTATTTGCTGCAGGCTCCAAAATAATTTGCAGGTTTGTTCATGGATTTTTTTTTTTTTAATATTCCAGCAGCATGAACATTAGTCTTAGTTTTCAGAGAATTCTGTCTGCTCATTTGTTGAGCTGCCTGCCACGACAAAGCTGACGGATCGATACGTGCTTGTCACTAATGCTGGAGGTCATCAATGAAAGCATGGAAACACATTCATGTAACCAAGTGAGGGAGATGTGAGGTCAACAACTATAAACAATGCTTTTCTGCTTCTTTCTGGCTTATAAGTGGAGCATGAAATAAATGTATATCAAATACCAGGATGTGAGACACAGACTAACTGTCCTGTGCAGATCTACATCAGTAACAGTACTTCTAGATGTGGATGGCGACGCTCTGCCTTCATGCTGTGGTCTGAAAGGAGAGGGTGACTTGGCTGCAGCTGTTCCTTATGCTGACATGGACCCACAGCAGTTCTTCTTCAGCAGTAAATGTTAGAGATATTACATTTCACCTTCTTTGGCTGTCCTGTGTTTTAAAATAGTCTAAATGTTCCGAATCATGCAGTAAACAACGCACACCCTTCTGGCTCCGCCTGTACTATCTCCTGAATGTTGAAACTGTGAGAGCAGCAATCTTGCAGGCTGTTACTGATATCTATTTGTGGTCTGTTTTAATATCTCACACTGTACGTGGTGGTGGTGGAGTATGTTTGGTTCCCACACGGAGCCATTGCTAGATCACTTGACAAAAACAAACTAGTCAGAGGGGTTTTAAATGCTGTGCGTTGCAGACAACTGCTTCTCACTCACTAAATTTGGATCTTAGTAGTTGGTCACTTGACCAAGAAGCCAAAACAGAGCTAGAATATGATCATAGATCTGTCCATTCAGCATCTATGTCAGGACAAAGTACATCTATGTCAGGACAAAGTACACAGAATGTCTGTCACCTCACTCACTTTGATTAAATATGCTGCCATCTGCTTTTACAAGGAGTGTTGATCACAAATATTTACTTTAATAGATGATGTTTGCTTAACACACACACACACACAGTCTATAACTCTGCAGGTGTGTGGCAACATGAAAACAGACCTGTATCCTCTTGGAGCATTGAGTCCTGAAATTCTTCAGAGCAGGACAGAGAACGTTTTAATCGTTGGTTATTTGTCCATCTGCTGAGTGATCTGTAGACCACCTTTTGTGTTCGTTGCCAGGCGATTAGCGAAAGGATCTCGTCTCGCCACTGGCTAGCAAGTGCAAACAAGAAGAAGGTTCATGCAACCCTGAAATTCACAAATCAAGTCATCAGAATTGACTAAAATTAACATCCAGAGCTCAAATATGAAAGAATTGTAGAGCTGTATCATATCTGTAACCCACACAGACAAGTTTTCCCAAGTAAACAGGAAGTTTAAAATGATTCAGCAGAAGAAATTCCAAAACCACGGGCCCATTTTTCTGTTTCTGAAGGTTAACATGCAACATTTCTGAAGCGTACTTTATTTCAATAATTAATTCTAATTATTTTTTTTTAATTTCTGTTTCATTTTGTTTTAGTTTGTTTCAATTCTATCCAATTTTTGTATACGTAGCCAAGAGAAACTCATCCATTACTGCATAAGATGTGAGATTAAGGTGCTTTCCAACCCTAACAGAAACAAAACCTTTAAAGATTGACCAATCAGATGAACCCAGTCAGTTAGCTTGTTCTAATTTAAATAACCTCTGTACAGGATCCTAATGTTACATTTTCTCTTTCTCTCTGTTTCCATGTGAGAATACAGATCAAACACTCTGTACTCCTGACTGTAATGACTCTACGACTCTACTCATGGCTACTCAACCTGTCATGACTTTCCAAGTCCATGTCAACACTCACATCCCCCCCGCTCTGTTTGTCAGACCAAGGCTTACAGTGCAACAGGAGCCCATCCTGAGAGCCACTCAAGCATGTTGCAAAGGGTTGTGCAGTGTCAGCTCAGAGCCAAAGAAGATCTGATTCCAGAAAGCCTCTTTTACCCTGCATAAAAAGAGGAGCCATCTCAACTTTCCATCACAGGCCACCCTGTGTCATGTCTGGAGAAGTGAAACCTATACAACAGCACCTGCCGCTAGTGGGTCTGCCATCTAAGGCCACAGTGATGGCCTCATTTTTTCTTGGCAAGAAGCAGAAAGAAACATGGAGGGGGTTGGTGATGTGTACAGATTTGTAGAGGCTCAATAAGGGATGAGTTCTCCCACAACACAATTTACCCCCCAAAAACCAGACACAATGCTTAATTATAATAACTTCCACATCAGGAGATTTATTGTATGGCATGTTGTGAATGTGAAGTGTATAATGAGTTGTTCAGGGGCTCTCAAAGTCTGCTCCTTGGTTTCCATTTCCAGGACATGCTCAGGTCAGGAGATCGTGAGATCTGGCCGGAATTCCAAAATGAAGCTCACATACGTGCCATGTCTGGATGGGTTCTCCTCTGACCAACTGTAGGTCTCTTGGGGCAACAGCAAACAGAGTTCCCAAACTTTACTACAGCAAGCAAAAAAAAAAAAAGGAACAATTTTATTAACTTGTGCTTGTTCAAGAGATCAGACCTGCTGTATGGAAAAAGGGAGAAAGACAAGAAGTGGTCTGAACAGTAAAGAGCTCTGGTCTGCTTCTTGAACACACCGTAAATCATGGAGAAATGTGTGTTGACTAGTCACAGTATCGTCTCTCTGTCTCCTGTGCACCTGTTTAAGTCTTAAAGCAGACTAAAAACAGCTGTCCCAATGGTACTGCACTGCACTCTTGTGACGAGGTGATTTCTGAGGGCCCAGGAGGACTGTCCTGGTCTGTGAATCCAACTTAGACACCACATCTACAGAGGGGAAGACACCCTGAACTTATCATCAGAGCACAGTTGAAAGCCCATGGTGTGGGTAGTTTACACATTTCCTACACATTTAGGAAAAGGACATTAACACAGAACAGTATACTATACTTAGAGCAACATGAACAACATCCTTTTCAACCCAGTAAAACCTCACAAAAGACACCCTGAACTATTCTGCAGCTGAAATTCATATTGGTCAAGAATGAGACATCAGTTCACTTTTAGAACTCTAAAATTAGTCTCCTGCCTCGGTTTCCAAACTAGTACTTTGATATGAGAGGAGGAGGTGATGCATGCAACAGACCTGCCTCTCTTAACAAACTTCTCTGAAACTTTATGCAGCACCATTTTGAAGGTGAGCATTTGTTTATTTATTAATTTCAACATTTTATGTGTTGTATTTGGATGGTTTTGGTTCAAATGATTCTCAAACCATCAAACCCCATCAACACTCTACATTTGGGGATGTATGACTGGAACAAGTAATCGTTATATCTGTAACACTTTGAACTAAGAGTCCAAAGGGGCGGCTGTGGTCAGTGGTAGAGTTGTTGCCCCACAATCAGAAGGTTGTGGGTTCGATTCCAGCTCCTGCAGTCACATGCCGAAGTGTCCTTGAGCAAGACACTGAACCCCAAGTTGCTCCCACTGTTGTTCAGTGGTGTATGAATGTGGTGTGAATGTGTTAGATATAGCTGTTGGTTTGATTAGCTTAAGACGGCTATCTGTGTGAATGTGGTGTGATTGGGTGAATGAGGCTAGCAGTGTAAAGCGCTTTGAGTAGTCGGTAAGACTAGAAAAGCGCTATATAAGCACTGGTCCATTTGGCACAGTCCATCTTTGCTAAAATGAAGTCATCTGACACCTGAATTAATTTAGACTGTTTCATTCCTTTTGCCCACCAAGTCACTAAGTTGTCACTATCAAATCACCTTCAATTCATCACCAGCTAATGAACCATACACCACTGCCTTTTTCCAATATTTGCCTTTTAGTGTTAGGTATACTTCTCTGAAATACTGATATCGATATTTTGTATTCTGTGTAGCAAAAGGCTCGCTAACCTCCTGTCCTCTGTAACCTCATTGTAACATGTCACCCTCAGGTTTGAGTTTTCCTCATCTACCTAGATGCTTTAAATGTACTTGATTGGATTCTCCAGATCAAGAGTTTCATTTCCCTGCTGCCCAGCTCAACTCACAGATTGGAATTCAATGACTCAAGCCAGTAAAGTAAGTAGATGTGTTCCTATTTTCCTCCCTCACACGCTGATCTTTTGAGCTGCATTATGTAAGTTCTCATCAAAGGCCACCCTTTCTAAAAACAGTGTCCATGCTTCTCTTCTGCTCAACACAACACAAGACCACTGCCTGCAGTCTCCTGCCATTGACTTCTTTCATCCTGCCACGGGGTCTTTGGCGGACACACTTGGAGCAGAGTGCGCGGTTCAAAGTGTGCTTTTGTTAACCTCTGTTGTTGACATTCGCAGGAAAAAGAAGCACTCAAGACGAGAATCTCTATTCATCCAACATCCTGAGGAATCACGACTCTTTGAGGCGCATGTGAAGACTTGTGTATGCTTACATAAGGATATTTATGCAAAGAGGAGCTGTAACTTTATAATCCAAAGGCACAATGAGATATAAAAACACTTTTTTCAAGGAACTGTTTTAGTTTTACTGCTAACGTAAGAGATTTAGATAGATAGATCACATCTTTAATCACCACTTCCTCCCATGTTTTCTTCATGGCTCCATGGTTCCATGTCTGAGAGGTTTGAGAGAACACGTCCTGACAGGTGTGTGAACTGTTGTAGAAATTTTCTCGGTTCTGGTGAAGAATGAAATAGAGACTTCTGCCGGCCGACAAGGTTTTATTTCCTTTGCAAAGAAAAGGTCAGTGGTCAATCCGAGCGGTAGAATGAAGCCAAAAGACCCCGAAACAGGGGAGACTCAAGAATATATACATGAAGAAACGCCCCCTCAGGTAAGCCTCACACCTCTCTGTCTGCTGCAGGAATCCACACCGGGTGTATCTGGGTGGGGTGTGTGAGAGGTCTAGACACCGCAGTTTGAAATACAAAGGTTGCTGCAGGAAATCACATCAGGACAGGGCTTTTGTGGCAGAGGTGTGAGGACAACAGGAGATAGGGCGATGCAAGGCATTGAAATTACAATTACAATTCCCCCTTTTGATTATTCATTAATCACAAGAAAATAGAGAGGAAAAAAAAATTACAATAATAGTAATAAAAAAAAATATAAGAAAAGAAAACTAAATCAATGAAATAGTTACAACTTTAAATGTCCGACACATTAACACGCAAGGATTTCAAAATGTCACCATCAAATCAAATCAAATCATGGCAGTTGTTAAGAAGAAAAGGAATGGAAATGAAAGAAACAGAAGATTAAATGTCAAGATATGCACTGTTGTCATTGCATTGGCTCAGGGCTTGTTGCACTGTGTCAATTTTGTGATCAAATATGTCAAAGTCGTCGAGGTGGTTGTCTTCTGTGTCAGGCGAGACATTCTTAGCATCCAAAAGCATGTTGAGTGGGGTGTCATATGGGTAGGGTGGCCCATTGACTATGAGTCAATGGGCTGTCTGTACATATCAAGAGTTTGGATATTCAATCTCACACCAATACATGGCTGTATCGGTAGATTAGACATCATAGATGGTGATCTGGTTCCGTTGGTGTGGGCCACAGGGGTCTCTACATAGGTATTTGTCATACTTGGTTGCCAAATTTATGGAGAAACAGTACAGGTGAATGTTGCATTTTGTCCTTTTGTCAGAGTGACAGTCTTGGCAGGTGTGTAGGTGTAGGCCTCTATCAGCATCGCTGAAACTGATAGGGTCAAGATCAGGTGGTGCATGGTGTTGTCTGGTGCGAAAAAGGTTTTTTGTTGGCAGTTTTGCACGTGTAGTTGGTGTCTGTTTGCAATTATTCCTTGTGCTGTCATCTTTTGTGCTTGTCCGTGCTTTCGCTGTTGATCCTCGTCTCGTCCGGTCTTCGAGTTGCTCATCTGGTGCTCATCTGGTCCTCGAGTCGTCTCATCCGGTCCTCATCTGGTCCTCTAGTCCTCACGCCTGGTCCTCGTCCCATCTGGCCTGCTCCTCATCTGGTCCTCGCCTCCTGTGGTCCTCTCATTGTCTGGTCCTCCTCTCGTCAGGTCCTCCTCTCGTCAGGTCCTCCTCTCGTCAGGTCCTCCTCTCGTCAGGTCCTCCGTTGGCTCAGGAACCCTTCTGCAGTGACCGCCAGGAATCCACGTAGCTCTCTCAGCAACCTTGACAGCAGTATGTGTCGTCAGGAACACCTGGAATGGACCTTGCTAGCATTTGGAATGCCAGTGTTTTTATCTTAGGTCCTGTACAACCACCCAGTTGCCAGGTTGGAGATCATGGAGCAGTGTGGAAGCTGGTGGTGGAAGGGCTGACTTCACCTGCTGCGAGATTTGAGAGAGAGTGGAAAATAAGTTTTTGCAATATTGCAAAATGTCATCCTCACATAAACCAGTGGAAGGAGGTGGCCTTGTCACAGGCTCCACTCCCAGGGACGGAAGTCTGCCAAAAAGAATTTCAAAGGGACTCATGTTTACTCTGGACCTTTTCCTCCTTCTCATATGCATTATAACAAATGGGTAGAACTTTTGTCCATGGCAGTCCTGTTTCTTCACAACATTTGGCCAGTTTTGATTTAAGAGTGCCATTTTCTCGTTCAACAGCACCCGCACTGACTGGATGGTATGCACAATGTTGTCTAAGGTCAAATAGCAAGAAATTCACTGATTTGGGTTATTGCAGAATTGACAAAATGTGAGCCATTATCGCTACTCAGTTTTGTTGGTATTCCCCATCTAGGAATGATCTCTGTTAGCAGGGCCTTTGCTACCACTTGGCTGCTTTGGTGTTTTTGCTGGAAAAAAAACTTCAACCCATTTTGACCACATGTCAACCATTACCAAACAGTATTTCTTTCCTTCTGCTGGTGACAGCAGGTGACTCTATGAAGTCCATAATCAAATGTTCAAATGGTCTATCTGGTGGTGGGTGAGCAGGCGTGTGTGATTGTTTTGGTTTTACCTGCATTGTGTAGCACAAACCATACAAGATTGACAAAACTTCTGCGCATAAGCTGAAAAATTCCTTGGTGAACCAGTTTTGGGTGATGCTATCCAACTTTTCCCTTTCAGATGCGTGATCCAACCCATGTGTCAATTTTGCGAAGTGAGGAAAGAAATGTTTTGGCAGGCAAGGTTTGTTGTCAGGTCCCCACCACACTCCATCCCATTGTGTGGCACCGCAGTGTCTCCACAAAGTCTTGTCTTTTGGTGTTGCAAAGGACTGCATTGCTGTAAGAGAGTTAGGGATACACGCTGGAGCTGAAACAAACAGAGGGTTAAGGAGACTGGGTTGAAGTGCCGCTCTTTTTGCAGCGGCATCAGCTCTCGCGTTTCCTAGAGAGACAGAATCTGAGCCGTTAGTGTGAGCAAGGCATTTGCAAATAGCAACTGAGTTTGGTAGCAAAATGGCATCTAGACTTTGTCATGATGAAGAATGTGTTTTCCGTCAGATTTTAAGAAGTTTCTGTTTCCACAGAGTGCCAAAATCATGTACAACCCCAAATGCATATCTGGAGATAGTTACTGTTTTGTTGTTTGCCAGTTTGCATGCCTCCGTCAGTGCAATCAGCTCTGCTGCTTGTGCAGAATAGTCAGAGGGGAGTGAACTGTGGAGAGATGCGAAGTTTTTTGTTCGAGTAAAATCACGATCACTGCATGTGGAACCAGAAAAGTTAAATCTGAGTATCCCACAATGTCTCTGAAGGCCATGATTGCCTTCTCAGCAGCAGCCACAGCTCTAAGACATCTTGGTAGGCCCGCAGCCACTGGATCCAGTTTTGAAGAAAAATAAGCTACAGGGTGTAGTTTATTTCCATGGTCCTGCAATGAAACAGAGGTCATACATCCATTCTTCTCATCTACCATTTGAGTGAAAGGTCTGGTGGGGTCTGGTCGACCCAAAGTTGGAGCCGTCTGCAGGCAAGTTTTAGTTCAGAGAAAGCTTGTTCCGCTTCAGGAGTCCATGTGATCTTGTCTTGTGATTGTAGACCTTGCCATGAATGAGGGAGGCAAGTGGAGCTTCAAGAAAGGCATAGTTAGAACTGAACTGTCTACAATAAGAGCACATGCCAAGAAACGACATCATCTGTTTCTTTGTGATGGGTTTTGGAAGATTGTGGATTGCATCGATCCTTTTTTGGCGAAAGAGTTTTTCCTTCAGAAGTTATGACATGACCTAAGAAAACAACCTTTTCCTGGACAAATTGAAGTTTGGACAAGCTGGCTTTGTGACTGCTATTGGCCAGATGTTTCAAGAGCTTGACGGTGTTAGCTTCGCACTGCTCCTTTGTTGGACTGCAAATCATAAGGTCATCAACATACTGTAGCAAAGCAGTGCCTGGGGAGAGAACAAGAGATTCAAGACTTTGTCTGAGGGCTTCATTGTAAATGGTGGGACCTTCACAGTACCCTTGGCACAGACGAGTGAATGTGTAGCCCCGTCTGTTGAAGTTGAAGGGAGACCAGAATTGGCTTTCTGGATGAGTCTGAGCACTAAAGAAAGCATTAGAAAGGTCAACTACTGAAAAGAATTTTGCATTAGGTCACAGTGAACAATTACTCAAGCTGCTTTAAGAGATTCAAAGACTGGTGTAATTCTATAGATGGCTACTTGTATAAGTGGATATTGAGCCTTGGTCTAAAGTCTGATTTTGGAATGATGACAACAGGTTCTCAATTATACTTGCTGACAGCCCACAGTATCTAAAAAACCTCCTGTAGGGCTGTTATAGCTGAAGCCTGTTCTTTAGACAGAGACGAAAAAAAAAAAAAACAAAACAAAATAAAACATAACAACAACAACAACAAAAAAAAACAGAAAGAAAAAAAAAATTAGAAGTGCTTTTAGGTATACCAGCTGGATTGTTCTTTGAGTGTGCACAATAGATGTTAACGCTTTAGGATAGCACTGCAGTTTTGGTGTAAATAAAATAGATCGATCAGGTGTTTCTTGCCAATCGGCTGCGTGCTTACATGATGTCATAAATGGGCCCAACTCTTCCCGGATATCCAATGTGTGCTTTGCAAGTGTGATATGTGGGACTGAATGGTCCATGGTGTACATGTCATGGTGGGCTGGTGTGAGAGAGACCATAAAGCACATTTGTGTTTTGTCCAATAAATGTGTGTCAATGTGAGTTTATCAAACCTCTCCTTCGACCAGTCTTCCTCATATGGTTCATCAGGTCCTTGTGACACATGAGAGGTGCAAAAAGGTCCTCTGGTGTTCTGAAGTCTGTGGCGGCTGTTGAAATTGCTTTTCTAGCTTCTGTAAGAAGCCCAGAAGAGATTGTTATAGCTTGCAATTTCCATTGAAATGCATAAGTAAAATCTGGGGTGTGACACACAAAAGAGTGTGAAAAATTTGGTTCCAGTTCAGATGGTCTTTGAACTTTAACACTTTCTGGGGTTGGGATCAGACAAAACCCTCCACATAATTTAGGCTTTTTAGTTAACTCTTAAGCTCTAATCACAGAATGTGTGGCCTCTGAGTCAACTAAAAATACAACATTTTCTTCTGTGATGGTCAGGAATACTGTTGAAAACTTCTTGAAATGATCGAATGTGAACTGAACATATGTTAGAACGGTTATCTGTTCATTGTCCTAGCTTGCGCTAAATTTTGTATCAGTTTTCTCATTATGTGTGTGTGTGTGCGTGTGAGTGTGTGTGAGTGGTGCAGTACCTTCCTTTGTCCTCACCAGTTGGTTTGGCTTGTCAGCAGGAGTCCATTCCTCTCCGACTACCCCCAAGCACTTTCAGTCCGTCTTGTCTGCTGGCATTGATGAGGTTTGCATGTGACAATCACGTCCCATGTGTCCATGTTGCTCGTGGAGTAAAAAGACATCATTTAGGGTTTGGCTTTCCCAGTTCCTGTGTCGGTTGCATCCTTTTCCTCTGTGTTCATGGCCTGATTGTCTCTGTTCTCTGGCTGATGTTGTGGGCTTGGGTAGATGTTGTAATGTTGGCAGAAATCCATGGGCGGAAAACCCTTTTGATTGGGTTGAGGCAGTCTATGTGCAATTGAAGATGAGGTGGTTGTAGACTTGCGGCAGATAAGGCCCTTCAGGATGAGCTGCTCCTAAATTTGTTATCTGTTGTGGCATGATGAAGTTCGTTCTTCTCCTCTTGTTGCATATTAAAGGGTTGTGTGCGAAGATGGGGTGTCGTCGAGGTCTGAATCCAGCTTCAAAGCCACCAACTGTAGAAGCAAAGAAAAGGAGACCTGCGAGTCTGGTGTTCCTCGCATGTGTTAATTGTGTTTCTCATTGGTTTCAACTTAAACATTCTTTCGACTTTCCATAATCTCTCTCTCTCTCTCTCTCTCTCTCTCTCTCTCTCTCTCTCTCTACCATTTTCTAAACAGAAACTTCCCTTTTTCTTTTCATGTTTTGTTCTTTACCTTTTGATTTTCCCTCTAATTTATTTATTTATTTTAACTGAGGGATCCCCCTATTGGGAATACAAACTCAGTTGTCCAGACAATTTAAAAAAATTCCGTGAGACTTTTATCCCCGCATTTCCTTCTCATAACATCCACAATTGGTCCCTCCGGAGGTCCAACCTCAACGGAATTCTTACCCCTCATTCCAAATGAGGAAGTCGTGCACGACAATTACAATACAGACGTCTCTGTAAGGACCACTTCGATTAACGGTTCAAGTGATAAAAACACGTTCACTTCTACAAGTGAACCCTTGCTTTGTTTAAAAGCAAAACACTTCGTATAAGCTACAAGTGAGAAAAGCTAATCAATTGTGGATATTACAAGAAACAGAAATGTTACGCCAAATTAAAACCCAAATTAAAAGAATTCGTATGCCAATATTTCAGTGCTCACCAGATGAAATTTGTTCAACTGCGCTCTTGAAATCCCAGCGGCAACGATCTGGGGCGGCAGCGGTCAGTCCTCCCTTCTCAGAAAAGAATTTGAGGTTGGAGGCTGGAAATCTCTAATCTTCCAGGATGGCCTGTCCCTGTCCGCTCTCCGTCCCAGACGATTGCTCGAGGGATCCCACTTCTGACACCAAATTGTTGTAGAAATTTTCTCGGTTCTGGTGAAGAATGAAATAGAGACTTCTGCCGGCCGACAAGGTTTTATTTCCTTTGCAAAGAAAAGGTCAGTGGTCAATCCGAGCGGTAGAATGAAGCCAAAAGACCCCGAAACAGGGGAGACTCAAGAATATATACATGAAGAAACGCCCCCTCAGGTAAGCCTCACACCTCTCTGTCTGCTGCAGGAATCCACACCGGGTGTATCTGGGTGGGGTGTGTGAGAGGTCTAGACACCGCAGTTTGAAATACAAAGGTTGCTGCAGGAAATCACATCAGGACAGGGCTTTTGTGGCAGAGGTGTGAGGACAACAGGAGATAGGGCGATGCAAGGCATTGAAATTACAATTACAGAACGGAAGAGTGAGATCTGGAGGCTGCTGCTGGATGAAACCTAAAGACTTGACTTTCCTTTTATCAGCTTGATCCTTCAGCTCCAGTTTCCAGATTACAGGATGGAATAAGATTCTTGAGTGGAGCTGTTGGTGGAAATAAAGAGGTTTGAGGAGCTGCCTGGGTTTAGTTTATCTGAATCAAGCAAACTGCAACAAAATAGGGTTTTTTAACAGTACGTGTTGTCACCATGCACGCAAGAAGTATGGACGCCCATTTCTGCCAATTCAAAATAAAAAGTCAAAAAATAAATGGATAAATAAAAATTGGTAAGTCATAATAATGACATATCTCATTAGTACAACTTATGGCATTACTCAATAGTTTTTGTTAAAGGTCTGATTTTGAACACATTTTACTTTAATTTAATCCAGAAAAAATGACATACCCAAATTAAAAAGAGCATACTTCTTCATCTACAAGGTCTATCAGACTCACTCTGGTGTCATTATAAAGGGAACACGTGTGAAATTTGTTCTGAGGTGTCAGTATTGGTATTCATGTCACTGTCTCAGAGTAATAACTCAAGTATTACTCAAACAAAGTTTGGTTGACGTATGACTTGACAGCTTTGGAAGCTGAGTTTCTCCTGTTTTAGCTGATGTGCAGTATGAACTACAAGTGCTCAAAGTCCCTCAATTGGGGGACCTTAGGGTTTAAAGGGTTAGGTGCATGCTATTTCCTCCTTTTGGCACATGGTTGTTAACCCTTTCAAAACCATTGGAGTGTTGGCGGTCCTGTTTTCCAAGAGCTCTTTAAATTACTGTAACTCTTCGACCATTTGGGTTAGCTAGAAAATTTTAACGGCTCCTTAAAGAAGAAAGGACAACCTTGATGGTGATATCCAGGGTACGGTGGTACTGCATAGTATATCCATAGTAGATGGTCTTATTACTATAGCTCTTCAACTATTTGGGCAAGAGAAGAAAAAATCAAGCTGTTTCTGAAAGAAGAGAAGATGAGCTTTCCGGGCGTAACCTTTGAGTCTTTTAAGGACTAAATGACCAAAGAAGAAGTCCCAGATTCCCTTTGTGACATGGATACTTAAAGGGTTAAGCCGCCACAATGTCTTCCTGCTTCCTGGTGCATTTTTGCTCATATCATCAAGACTGTCCAATGTCCAGTTGACAAGTCAAATGTTAAAAAAATACCCTCTGGAGTTAAAATATCACTGAACAGCTGAGTTTGTGATAATACCTACGTTGTAAGTTTACAGATGCAGCCATTCAGAGGTTCATCAGCAGTCAAAACTGCTTTTTGATTTTGTAGGAATTGTTAGAGAAATAGAAATGAGACCATTTTGCTGGCTCTTACCAACTTAAGTTACGTGCCGGTTTTCTTTCTAGTCTCACAAAGAGGTTGATCGATTTTGTTTCAGGCAAAATTTGTTCTTAGCTTTATGTCAGAGTGCCACTAAATGTTTTAGAGATATTCTTGGTTCAAAGAGGACGAATGACCACACCAATGGGAACTAATTTTTTTGTCTTCTGAAAAAAATAATAATAATAATGAAAAAGCTAGAAAACATCCATACTGAACAATAAAGCCTTTATTTTTTGTCTTTCCATAGTTCAAGTTTGTCAGTCCCACCCAATGAAAAGGTGGTGAATAGAGTGAAGGAGTAAGAGGTAGAGCAAGTGTTCCATTCTCATTGTGATCAGTGTAAAAACTCATTTTTACACACCAAGGGAATGACCATCCAAAGAAGGCCAACTTTAACAAAAAGGAGCGAAAAATAAAAAGAAAAAAAAATAAAATAACAGCAGCTTCTATGTGGTGTTGCTAGCTTTCCCTTATTATTCACAATCATAAATACTCCTGACTCACTGACTTTTAATAAAGGTCGCATTACAGTGTAAACCAGAGAGGTGATGACTTCCAGCCGTGAGCGGACCCATAGCAGTAATCATCACTGTCGTCACCATCACAGTCTCTGAACACTTGGAGCGGGAGAGAAAAAAAAAAAATCTGCCACATGGCAAAGGGCTTCTCGCTTTGTGTCCAAGGCGATCAGGCTCTGCATAGTACGGTCGTACAGAAGTGACAATGGCCGCCCACAAAGGACTGAAAAGAGGCTCTCGGTCCAGCACTCAAGGAGAGTATGACCTAGGGAAAAATAAATGGGGTCGTCTCCGCACGAAGGAGAGCAAAGAAACCTGAGCGGTGGCGCCTGACAACACATCAGTCCAAAATAAGTGTACGACAGTCATCTGGCCTTGTGAGTACAAGTGTATGTGTATGACGGGTCACACTGCATTAAAACTAACTACCAACCACTCTACCACTCAGCAGCACTGCCAGGTTAGGACAGTGCTATGTTGCATTAAAAAAAGGAGATAGTATTTACATCCTGGACACATAAATTATTTCCCTACCATACTGTCTGGGTAATGCATAATAATAAGATCTCTAGGGAAACAAATAAACATAAGTGCCTCATATGAAAAGACTACGCTGACTCAAGAATTGAGAAAGAGAGACAAGAAAAGTTTAAATGCTGCTGAAATAAAATCAAAATGCAAGCCAGAAACAAAAAAAGACAAAAAACACAATTAATGCGGTATTCATGAGAACGATTGGAGAAATGGCACAGAGTAAAAGACAAAGCTTGATAAGGCAACCTCCCTGAAATACTTCCAGGTAGCACAATGGCAGCAATGATGTTGACTTGTAGATACCAAAGAGAAAAGGAGAGTAAAGAGGGGTCACTGCATGAGGGGCCTCAGCTTGGATCAATATGAGTTCAGATAGTATCAGATACTTCACATTCCTGCCTCGCCCTCGCAAAGAGATCTAGGAATGACTCTCGACTCCTCCCACCCAGAGTGTAACCTTTGACATTTCTTACATTTTCTGTCCTTGTGTAGGAGTTCCCAAAGCTGGTTCTGCTGCCTCCACACTGACCAATCGATTTGGAGCAGAGGCAGGTGGAGATGTTCACCTGATGCAGTGTGACAAATAAGGCCCTAATCTGGATAAATTCACACTTGTCAAAGATATACAGTATCAAAACTCTGGATAATGAGAAAACATACATATGCAAATATAGCTTTCAATACACAACAACATACACATTAACTGATGGTTTTGCAGATGAAGTTCAAAGTATTCATACAATATGAGTCACAAAGATATAATGGCTGGCTCCGTCCATTTCTGAAGAGAGAAATAAAAAGAGGGCAGTGGGGCAAAAAACTGAAAGAACGACAAAAACAACAAAAGCGGGAACAGTTCATGTCTGTCATGTTGAATGATTGCACACACAGGAAGCTTGGAGGAGTAAATTAAACTTCTCCAGTTGGTTGATTTTTTTTTTCTTTTTTTTTTTTTTTTTTGAGCGTACAAGTTCATATAACCACCACACCCCCACTCCAGTGCTGCTTGGCTGCTGTCAGTCTTTGGGTCACCCCCCCTTCCCCTCCCTCCCCCCTCCTGTTGTGTGTGGGTGCATGAGAGTCTGTCATTCCAGTGAGTTTAAAAAAAAAAAAAAAGTAGAAGAAGAAGAAGGTAGGCCATTGGTTTATTTTGCTGAGAGGTCCCGCCTACCCTGATGAGGGCAGAGCCAGGTCAGAGCTCCATCATTCATCCAGGATGACCTTGACAAAACTGGCCACGTCCGTCTCTTTGGAGTCATGCAGGGTGAAAAATGGATGTTGCTGCGTCATGAAATAAAAGATATTTGTTTTAGAATGGCAAGTAATGGTTGTAATGATGCTTCAGTTGTTGCATTAAATACACACGTCACAGCTCAAATCTGTCACTGGGTAAAAAAGTAAGCACAGTGAACACATGAACGAGGATAAGAGCCAACCTACCATCAATTCAGTATAAGCTGGTCTCTCGTTTGGTTTCTTTCTTAAGCTGTAAAACAAGAGAGAAAAATGAGTCAAATAAACAAAACAAGAAAAAATGTGATAAATCTACATCACATCAAAAACTGAATTCTTGAAGAGTTGAATAACTGTATTAATACGTGTCTAACAGGAGACAGATGCAGAGCATTCCCGCTTCTTGAAGTGAATAAAGAGCAAACACTGACCTCTGCTGGAGCTCAGTGCTGCTCTACAGAAAGCTGACTGAGACCTGAGGGAAGCGTATGCTTCAGTCACCACGCGTGATGTGACACTCACCACTGGGAGATGAAGTCTACAAACTCTGGTGAGAAACGGTCGGCGGGTAGCTGTGGAGACGGCTCGTCCACCACCTGTTTGAGCTGCTGGAACGGGGTCCCCCAGGAGTCGTACGGGAATTTCAGAATGGCCAGCTCAATCTGGAAGACGGAGAGAGGAACATTTAATTTCTATTTCATCACTGCGACGCCTGAGTGCAAAATCTGCTTTGTAAGTGAAAAACTACACTAGAGTGTCTCCCTCCTCCTCCTCCTCCTCCTGCTGCTCTCCTTTGACGTAGCTTTTGTGTATAAAGGTTTGTAGCTCAATCAATCATCTCATCATTTGGAGAATAACAAGTGTGTGGGAGATTGCGGTACAGAAAAAAAAGGAGTGTGGGTCAGGATTCTCATGGGTGAATCTTGAAACAATGATGGACAAAATGCCTCACACACTAAAACTTTATAGAAAACTATGCAAACAGACAATGTTTCATTTTTTTCTCCACTTTTGATGCCAAAAGACTTCTGAGGTGACTAAGCCAGGATACCAACAGTATCAGTGATGGCAGTTAAAGAAAAAGCAATGCACATAGATGGTTAAATTTCTACCGGTCAGCTAAATTAAGTATCTTCAGTTTTATTATTTGTTTGTTTTTGTCTGTTTTTAATTGGCCTGTAGGTGCATTCTTACAGACAGACGTTGCCAGTGGGGCAGCAGGGGTAAGCAAAGTGTAAAGCCTAATTTCTGACATCTCTCTTCATAATTCTTTGCGTCTTTGAATTGAAGAACGATGGTTTGAAGACTTTGGAGCTAACCGCTAAGACTCCTATGGTCCTGGTGCTAGTTCAAAGTTGATTCAAGTTGAGAACCATCAAAGAACCAACTTGTTTTTCCACAGGCAAGGGTCACAAAACAGTCACATCATCATGTCACTAAATACATCTCTTTATGCCTCAAATGTGTCAGGGAACACTCAAATGGCTGATAAATATGGCTGAAGGTTTTTTTTGTTTGTTTTTAAATGGAATACTTGTGAAAATGGGATGTTGTAGTTTTGGTCTACTCTTTTTAACCCTAGTACTGCAGGTCTTCATACGTTCAATGCTAGAATACATGTTTGTTTGTTTTTAAACAGCACACGTCAGGCTGTCAAGTTTTCCTCCACTGATTTCAAAAGAGGGTGTTAGGGTTAGGGTCTGACAGAGGGTTAAAAAAACCTTTGAAGCAGGACTATGCAGCAGGAGCATAATATGAGCGAGTGAATCCACAGGGTGAGCCCAGCACCAAACAGAAGTTCAGAGAAATTTACAGTCACAGGAGGAATTAGAGGAACAATGCTACTTGTGCTGCTCTAAAAACAGATAATTAGAAATCAACAATAAATTAACATGCCTTTCCTATTACTGTTGGGATTTTATATCACATTTGCATAACACAAAAAATCTCACAGTACAATTTTTAGACAGCTCCATAATTCTTCATGTCTGGATAAACTTTGATTACATTTATTTTTATTTATGAATATGAATGAATGAATACTTTTATTTCCGGTTACAGGCTGCAGTACAGAAACATATGTATATGTGTTTTTTTGAAGGTCAACAATGATCTACACAATTTCAAGTCATCACTAAGTCAATTCCATAATTTAACTCCCAAAAATGAAATGCATCTGTATTTAACATTAGTTCTCACCTTTCCATTTCAAAGACCCCAAACCCCCTTAAATTATAATGTTTCTCTCTTACTTTGAAAAGTTTTTGAATACATGCAGGAAGACTTTTATTCCTTACTCGAAATAGTATTCAGGGTATTTAAGCCACAAAAAAAGTTTTGGGTGGTGTCATTTTTGCTGAGATCTGATGGCTGAGTTGGGGGCTGCTGTGGCTCAGTTGCTCCTGAAGTGTCCTTGAGCAAGACACTGAACCCCAAGTTGCTCCCACTGTTGTTCAGTGGTGTATGAATGTGGTGTGAATGTGTTAGCTCTAGCTGATGGCTATATTAGTTTCAGTTGGCCATCAGTGTGTGAATGTGGTGTGATTGGGTGAATGAGGCTAGCAGTGTAAAGCGCTTTGAGTAGTTGGTAAGACTAGAAAAGCGCTAAATAAGTACTGGTCCATTTACCATTTACCATTTCTGAGATAACCCCACCTCTGACCCCTGATACAAGAGCTTCTTTCTTCTAGCCCAGTGAGAAGTTGGGGCTACTCTGGATCCATTTTTTTCTACTCAAGGTCAATTCTTTGGTGGTCGAAACACAAAGAACTGGTGCTTGCTTAGGCACTGGCCTCTGAACAGGCAGTGGAGCTGGCTTGGTGGAAAAGGAGTACCTGAGATGTCTTGGGCCTTACTTAACGACACATGGTGAAGGAGGCACCCAGTGGATAACCTCTGTGATGTCTTAGTTCTTGCTGACCTTACCCATAGACTGTTCAATATATGGCCATAGCCTCCCTGACCCCACCCGTCTGTTCCTGAGCAGAGTAATGATCTGTTCAGACCCCAGCCGTTTCTTGAACCAGGCTGTAAACAGGTTTTTTGATGCTGTAAAAGTCTGTTTACATTATAGGCCAGTTGGTAGGTTATGTAACTAATCATCTGAGCATACTGAGGTGTAATGGAATTAATATATTATCCTTTCACTGGAGTACAAATACCTCATGTTTATTTAAAATACTCTTATAATAAAACAGACAATGAAAATACATCATAATCTACTGGTTATACACAGTCGATGAAGGAGTAACTGTCTTTTAACATCCGCCCTGCATCATTATTCTACATTTTAACCAAAGAAACTAAAGTAATTATAGAATTATAGTAAATGTTGCTCACCATAGTGATGCCAAGACTCCAAATGTCTGACTTGACACTGTAGCCTTTCTGGTTAAGGTCAGGGTTGATCCGTTCGGGCTGAAATTGAAATTATAAATAACTGATGAGAAATAAAAATCTACACTCCTGCTATAAAAGAAATGAAAAAAACCCACAGTGCTGTGTGATAAAAACTTCATGAGATTAGAGCTTCCTCTAATCAAAATAATAAGGTCAAATCTATCAAATGTCTCTTCAGAAGAGATTTGAAATTATCAAGTAAGGTTTTATCAGTGACTGTATTATCTGCGTTCTCTCCACCTAATGAGGAGCTAGAAGCCCCTCAGAGTGTGACACAGTTAACCCTTTAAAGAATACTTCAGACAAACCTCCAACAGCTGCTTTCTGGCTACCTCTGTACCAACTTACCGCCATGTATGGCTTGCAGCCTGCATCCATTGTTTTGGCCACAGAGTCCACCAGGTGGCCACTGATGCCGAAGTCGCACATTTTCACTTGGCCCTCAGTGTTGATCAGGACATTGGAGGGCTTCACATCTGGATGGGAACAGTGGTGGGAAAATTCACAGCAAGTTCACAGCAAACCCAGAGAGACAAACAGCAAGAGGACATTTTTATCTGTACATGTTGATGGTGTCATCTTCTGATTACCTCTGTGGATGACTGACAGGTTACTGTGCAGATGCTCTAATGCCTTTACGATCTATGAAGTAAAGAGAGACAACGAAGGAAAACGGTGAATTCTTGAGAAAACAAAGATACTATTTTGACTACCTTCATGTCTGTTGTCATGTCCCTAATTCTATCAACTTCCCTCTTTGGATTCCGTCATAAGTTGCACATTTTCATCAGTATTGTCTAAAGAGACAATATGGAGCATCGCAAAGTAGCTAATAAGCTATGAATGCTGTAGTGTGTGAGATCAGTTCACTTGCTTCATACTCAACCCTTTACAAATATCAAACAGATAAATCAGATGATAATCAAAAAAGGAAAAAGGACATACTGCTACTGTGATCTTGCCCAAGATGTCCTCGGGGATGTCTTTGCCCTTCTCAATGACTTTCTTGTAGAACTTATCCAGAGATGTGTCCATTAGTTCCATGCAGATCCAAACATCACCCTAAAAAAAGGGAAGAAAAAAAAATTCCACTGACAATAAGAAAAACAAAGAGTTTATACTCTGAATACAAAAAGTGGAGTTCATCACGTACAGGTGTATCTGGAAAAGATTAGATACTGTGAAAAAAGTTCTTCTAATTGTTGCAACCAACCTTTGTGTTTCAATGCAGTTAAAACTAATTTAAGTTAGACATTTGCATTATATTTGTGTTTTATATTAAATATATTATAAGAACTTTTATTCTGAGGAAGGTGCTTTTATTTTGATATTGCCGGTCAATCAAGCAGAAGTCAGATGCATGAGCCTCCACACTGAACAGAGCAGAGAGAAAAGGCGCTCATGCATGACAACACCTGAAGATTGTGACCTTCTTTAGATGGCACGCAGCCAACGAGTTTTTAACGGTTTGTTTGTGGAAAAAGCTGCAAATAAATCAGTAAAGAGAAAGCCACTTGTGTCTGTCCATGCTTGGTGGGAACTACAATGTCTTTTTCTCTTAGAGAAAACTGAAGTCATTGTTATTGGACCTAAACACCTCAGAGAGGCTTTTTCTAACCAGATAACTCCCTTAGATGGCATCAGCCTCCACTGTTAGGAACCTAGGAGTTCTTTTGGATCAGGACCTGTCCTTTAACTCTCACATCCAACAGGTCTCCAGGACAGCGTTCTTTCATCTTCGTAATATTAAAAAAATCAGACACATCTTGTCTCAGAGTGATGCAGAGAAGCTGGTCCATGCTTTGGTTTCCTCCAGGTTAGATTACTGTAACTCTCTTCTACCTGGTTGTCCTAACAAGTCTATTAGGACTCTTCAGCTGGTTCAGAATGCTGCAGCCCGGGTTCTGACTGGGACCAGGAGGAGGGAGCATATCTCCCCGGTGTTAGCGTCTCTGCACTGGCTACCCATAAAGTTTAGAATAGAATTTAAAATTCTTCTTCTGACTTTCAAAGCTCTTAATGGCATCGGGCCATCCTATCTTAAAGAGCTTATCGTGCCATATTATCCGTCTAGATCGCTGTGTTCCCAGCATGCAGGCCTGCTCGTAGTACCCAGGGTCTCTAAAAGTAGTCTGGGAGGTGGAGCCTTTAGTTATCAGGCTCCTCTTCTCTGGAATCATTTACCGGTTGAGGTTCGGGGAGCAGGCACCCTCTCTACTTTTAGGAGTAGACTTAAAACTTTCCTTTATGATAAAGCTTACAGTTAGAGCTGGATCAGGTCTGAACCAGCTCTTAGTTAGTCTGCTATAGGTTTAGACTGTCGGGGGGGCTCCTGTTTCCCTCTCTCCTCTATCTGTCAGTCTAACTTCTAACCTTAATGTCTCATTAAAGTTATAAACCATGGATCTCTCTGGGAGTCTCTGAGTTTGTCTGTTAGGTTCCTTCGGATTGTTGCTGTGGACGGCCTGCTGCCATGGACCTGACAGACTCCAGCTGCTACGGTTTCTGCCCGTTAAAGGGAAGTTTTTCCTCTCCATTGTAACCTGCTAAATGTTGCAAAGCATGGTGGGTTAAGATGAGATCAGACTTCTTATCTTGTCTTGATGTTGGGTCTCTGTTAATAAATTTTATTATCATTTACAGGTCTAGACCTGTTGATACTTTTGGAAAGCGTCTTGAGATAACGTTTGTTATGAATTTGATCATGTTGATATCTGTTAATTATTGATATTGATCTGTAATATTTCCTGTGAGTGATTTTTCTCACACCAGGTCAGACTTTTTAATAACATGCTCCTGCACATCAAATAGTATTATGGGATATCTATTAAATGGCTGAAAATATTGAACTTTTCCACTGTATTCAAATTGACCAAGATGCACTGCTTTGTCATGGTTTATTCACCTCTCTGAAGAGGGCGCCATAGAACGTGACCGTGAAGAAGCAGTCCACGGTCCTCATTGAAATGTCCAAGTCCATCAGGAGCCTCTTCTGCTCCAGAGTGTTGACTGTGGCACGAATCCTCTGTGGACACAAACATCATACACCGGGCTGTCAGTGTCATCAGAGAGCACATATAGCTCAAATCAACTGGTGTCAAATAGCACGCAGCATGACATAAGTCCACCAGATCTCATCCTAACGTTTACTACTGGAGCTCAAATGATAAATACACGACGAGTGATGATGGTGCTATTTTAAAAAGCATGATACATTTACAAAGATACCGAATCAGGTAACCTGAGCACAGCCTCTCAGCCTACCTTGACAGCCATGATAACCCCGCTGGGCACATGTTTCATCTTGTCCACCACGCCGTAGGCTCCCCTTCCCAGCTCTCCGATCTGCTCCAAGTCATCGGCCTTCACCACAAAGTTCTGAAAGGAGAAGGCAGACGAGGCATGAATGTAAGCAGGTTTTCAGCGATGAAGGAAATACAGAACTGAGACTGTATGTTTCAGAGGATTTTAACATGAAATGTACCTGATCTCCAATTGTGACACAAGCTTTCGTGTCAAGATCTCGAGGGGGGCTGGGGGAAGAGAAACAGAGTCAAACAAAAACAGCAAAAAGTTCCTGTTGGTTAAAAACTGCTTTTTCTTTCTTGCACATTTTGCACAGATCTTCACCTGTTTTTTTTGGTATTTCTGTTATTTTTAAAAATACTAAAAATATCCAAGATTCCTTCTGCACTTTCTCACAGATTCTCAAAAAAAAAAAAAAAATAAATAAATAAAAGCTTTCTTGGCACTTTTCAATCCCTCTCTGATGAAGTCAGGACCAGCAAACTTACATCCACGGGTCATCAGTCATTTTGTTTTTTGTTTTTCTGTACTGAGCTTTCATTTAATGCTTTTGCCTACAGTAAACAACAATCAATATCACAGTTTGGTCACACCCTGACTCTTACGAGGAATCAAACAGTTTGTGAGTTGTTTAATGAGAAGTTTCCATTTTTTGCATACTTAAGGAGATAGTTCAGGTACTGGGAGTGGCAAGGTTCCTCACGATATGATTATAAATCAACTAAGATGGAGTGAATTTGTGATCATTTAAGAATAAATCAGACAACTTTATGAATGATAAATGATGTCAGAATATCTGATCAGCTGACTTGAAAACAATAAATTTTTACCATGATCATATCTGTGATATGATAACTGTGTTGCATGATTCACAACTAATCTTCTTGGTGCATCTTAATTGTTCTTTTTTTTTGTAATAATTGTCACTTAATAAATAACTGATGGAAAATATTTAATTTTTTTTTTTTTTCACCGCACCAACACTGCCTTCCTGCCCAAGACAGTCTCTGACATGTTTGAAACATGTTCTAGTTTTAATTTCTTTCAACAGATTTGGTTATATATGCATAACACCATGCAGAGGAGACACTTGAAACCCAGCATTAAGGCACTCAGTGTAAAAAGGAGCCTTACGCCGCCGCTGCTGCTGGTGGAGGCTGCGCAAACACTTCTCTGGGGATCTTCAGCCCAGGATTCTTCTTCCTCCCTAAGAGACAAAATAATTCAGAAACACTGTTTTCACCAGTTTATGACGCCTGAGGCAAACGTTTGACATCTTCAGACTCTTTTCTGTCCGTTTTTCAGGTCACGAGATGTTTACAAAAAATGTTATAGATAATTCAGTGCAAATTTCATTCACAGTGCTCACATCTGCCTTTGGGGTGGAGATCTATTTTTGTTCTGGAAGTGAGCGCTGTTTTCAAGGTTACGACCAATTTGCAGCTGTCTCTGACAGAAACTATGGCAAATGATCTGTTATCTAAGTGGAGATTAGGTGTACTCAAAGCTCAAAGCTGAGGCCCTGCAACAGAAGGAAGGTGGACTAAATGACTAATCGACATCGGTATGATGACTCAAAAATGAAGAGGGGGGGCAGTTTAAGAGGATCCAGCCTCATGAGTTTTCATTACATGCTGTCGTATCGTCTTGTGTTTGATTTTTCCACTATAAAAGGTTTGGATCTTTTGAACTTTCCTAATTGTGTGATGTGAGATGCTGCAAACTGCGCAGCCCTTGAGACTCCCTGTGTTAAATCAATGACAGCAGTCCCATTCATAAACACAGCTTACCAGCAGCCTGTGGGACTTCCCACAAGGGGCCACGAGTCCCTGCCAGAATGACACAGCTACCGGGCCTACGAGCAGCAACACAGGAAAAACAACTCTCCACACGCTGTTCAGCGTGTTCGCACTGAGCTGCAAGGTCGACAGGAAAAGAGGGCACCTTTCCTGACCTCAGTGCGTGTGAGTGCGTGTTCAAACTTGACCACAACTTTACCCACAGGGTTATGATGAGGAACAAACCTGACTGGTTACTTCCTGGAGTTTCCTGCTGCATGCAATTATTCTATCCCAGTTCAGGGAAACTGGTTTAACGCACAAACAAATGCAAGAGCAAAAGTTAGCACTGGGTCATCTCACTGGTATGATCAGAACTCCTCATTACTGAAGGCTTGTATTTGCTGTTTCATGAGTCACACCACTCCTGTGTGGAGGAAGTACAGTTGGGCAAACCCCTTCTTGCTCGAACAAGCTGGAAGGGAAGTGAAGCTTTGCTACGATTTTTGAGATCCAAT
Source organism: Labroides dimidiatus (assembly GCA_030710495.1). Classification (NCBI taxonomy): domain Eukaryota; kingdom Metazoa; phylum Chordata; class Actinopteri; order Labriformes; family Labridae; genus Labroides; species Labroides dimidiatus. Next base: position 3,100,825 of record CM061163.1, read on the forward strand.
GGCCTTTCATTGAAATGTCAGACAGGTCCTTTTTGCGCTGGAGCCTTAAAATAGTCCCACAGTGTCTGGACAGACTACAGCAGTCTCATGTGGTAGGGAGAGATTGAAGTGTGATTTACTCACACATGCTCAGTCAAAAATAGACTTTGTGTTTCCTCTGCGTGGGATACAGGGACAGCACTCAAATCCTCCCAGTGACCTGGCCAATGAGACAACCTTTTGTTCACGTTAACAGAATCAGAGCAGCGAACATGAACACATCTGCTGTGGCACAGCTGTCTCAGAGCTGTGAGGGACGTGCTTTGCAGCTGCAAAATCTTCAACAGAAGGACCTCAAAGCAATATGCTCTTACGTTTTAATCAAGTTTAATGGACTCATAATTCAGTGAAGGTGGCAGCGTGTTTGCTCTCAGACAGTGGGGTGTGACGTGACTCACAGCCAGTCAGACTGGACACATCTGCTTAAAACACAACAACTGTCAGGACCCCGTCAGGAAATATGATGTCACGTCACTCTGCTTGCCGCTCGCTAACTCTGTTAGGGCCAACTGAGGCCAGCTGCACATGGCACCCTTTTTACTGCAAGACCTGCGTGGCTAGATAGGACACAACTGTGCCATGACATCAGCCTTGGCTGCAGTCAGAGACAACACAAGGAAATGCACAGCAGCACTTTAAGGTAGAAGGTGATACAGAAAATTCAAGTGGAGTAAACACTTATGTCCTGCATGCAACTGATAAAGCAGTATTGCAAACATGTTGCAGTAACCTCTGCCGCTCCAAAACATTAAATGCTGTGCAGAGCTGAGTGTCGTTCAGCTGCTACAGACAGTTTAAGTAGTGCACTTTTACAGGAAATGCAGCAGTTCTTATAAAACCAGAGATGTTCCATGGAAAGTATTCAGAGTGGAATAATTGCATACGTCATGTGAACAAGAATTTCTGGATTGTGCATGAGGGATCAAAGTGTCAATGGCTGCCTGGCGAGTCACCATCAGGAAGCTCCAGTCTCAGAGTGGGTCCATATACAGAAAAGGATGACTCATGCACAGATAATCTTGTGCACCACCCTATCAGCTCTGTTAGGGAGAACCCAATCTCCAAACATGCCTCAGCAATACCATGAAAAAGCAGCACTGCAAAGCTCTGTACTCTCTGGCTCACTCCACCCTTGACCACCCAGAGTTCAACTCCTATAGTGGCCAGGAGGAGAAAAAAAAAACTTTCACAGAGACACCCCAGGCCTGCTTCAGTGCACACAATAATTACAGCACAGAACCTGTGTGGCAGCTATAGAGTCTGTGCTTGCAGCCAGTGAACTGTCAACAAAGACAGAGGCTGCTCTAGGTATTGGTGCTGCAAGTCAAAACATGCCATGGTAGGCCGAAGGCTGTGATTGCCTGTGAGCAGCACCCCAGCCAATCTACACAGCTCTCTCAAAACAGTGTGTACTCCCGACCATGGTAACGCTAGTATGATTGTGTAACAGCACAAGCGGTGAACTTGAAATGTAAATTGACATCACCATCACCCTGCCTGCATGTGTGTGTGCGTGCGTGTGTATGTGTGTGTGTGTGTGAGAGAGTGACGCAAAGGAAGGACCTTGATTTTTCCAAGGAGTGTATTTTATTCAACACAGTGCAGTAATTATTACACTGCACAGACTCACTGGCAAGCGGAAGCCGAGTGTGTGATAGCGCCCTGGCTCCTTGGCACTGCCGCCTGTTTTAAAAATAAAGTTTTTTTCCACCACATGAGCAAATGAAGGGAGAAAAAAAAATGCATATTTAATGAACGCCAAAAGGTCCAAACACAATCGATCAGTCATGAGTCAGGAGGCCGAGAAACACAAACACCTGTGGTCCCAGTGTGGTTTACTTTCCCCGAATGCGAGAAACTGATCTCAGGGCGGTGATTTCCAGCCAAGGGGCAACTTTGTTCATAATTACAGCTTGGCAACGGTCCTTCATTGTCGTTAGTGTTGTTAGCTAACGTTTACCACAACACGGGAAGTTATAGGAGCGATGCGACTAGCTTATAAAATGCATTAAACTCAATTTAGCACACCCTTAGACGGTATGTGCTGAAACCCTTCAGACACCAGACTAACCAGAGACTGCGCATAATGATAGAAAGAAGGAGAGACATGCTGGCTAGCTTCTTTCCTTCTCTCATACATGCAGCTTTCCACCTGGCAAGGTTACATTTGGCAAACACGGTTAGCTAAATAACTTCTGCGCAAACTGCACATTATCACTCATTATTTATGCATATTTAAATATAAAACCAGGAAAAACAACACTTACCTCCTTTAGACAGAGACATTTCCCCTTTGCTTTGATGAGGGGGAAGGGAAGCACAAAGACTTTTGCCTTTTTCTACTCCCTCCCTCCCTGCATCAAGCCTTACACTCGCTCAGGATCGCTGGCTCGTGCAAAAAAATACAAGCGATAAAAACTAAACGATTCTTCGTTGTGCAATCTATACGCTTCACTCAGCTGCTCACGAGTTCAAAGAGCAATCCGCAGATGAATGCACAACTTTAAATAAAGTCCGCGCAGTCTGTACAGTTCGAGTAAGTTTGCTAACAAAACCTGCACTTTTAGGGTGGCCCAGGGGTGGCCAAAGTCTGACAGCTGAAGGTTCCAACGGCGTAATGACGTATTTCCTGTCGCGTACTAAGCATTGTGGGATCTGGAGTGTGTACGGCGTAAACATGAACCCTATTTTCCAGGCGCAATGGGACTTTTTAAACAGTCCAATCACTTTTTAATAACTTTAATATTTGAGTATCTGTCTATAACTGAAGTACTGATTCAGAGGAAACTTGTTTTAGTTCTAAAACTGAAATAGGCTACATTTCTATGATTTTTCCCAGCTCATAAATATTTTTCTCTTTTATAAAATTAGATCCAAATGACACTAAATATTTTTAAGTAGTTCTGTGTGTGGTATGTGTAAGTGTTGTTGCTACCTGTATGTTGTTCACATGGTTGTGTGTTTAAAAAAGCAAAACAAACCTCATCAGGCAGTTCTCTGAGGGGTGGTAAATGTGGCCTCCACTTCAAGAAAAGATGGTGATTCCTCACCTGAGCACCCATGGCCATTCAAGCTAATGTTTTTGACACAAAGACTGAGTCAAACATTTTTTTTTAACTTTGTTTGAATAATTCACTCAGCCAGTACTCTAGTATTTTAACACAAGTAATAATATCTTGAAATAACTGTCACCTTTACTTTAACTCAAGTCATGATGTTGAGTAATTTATGTTTGACTAATAAAAAATGAAGTTATGTTGTAGTACAAATGGCTCAGTGGTTAAGGTTATGATTCATGTATGTGGGTGGCCTGGGTTCAATTCTGACCTGTGGCTATTTTTCCACATGACACTCACCCTGTTCCCTCCTCTATCCACTGTCCTTTCCTCTCAAAATAAAGGCATAAAAGCCCAAAAAAATAACTTTAAAAATAATGACTAAATTAAATTATATTGAAACACTTTGCTTGAGCATATTATCTGTTGATCCAACACAGGCTACAACAAGAATACTTTTGTGTAAGTCAATTTTATTGCTGTTTTTCTGTTTGTTTCAGGGTGAAAATCACATACTCGTGTCGTGTCTTTAAAAGATAGATGAGATGCATGTGTTCAGACATTCAAGACAACAAAATACAAAAATGACTATGAATTTAGACAGTAATGTCTTGCACATCAACTACAAAGGAAAAATAATAAAGGGGGTTGACCTTTAATCTACACTATTAGACATGTAGACAACAAAAAAGTTTATATGTGTCACAAAGTACTGGAACTACAGACAAAGAAACCTATGGCTGACCATTGAATTGTGAAATGCATTAAATTGATAACAATTACTTTGATCTAAAAAAAAAAATAATCTATTTTAACTTTTCCATCAACATTAACCATTGAAAGATTTCACACATCCAAGGAACAAACTACCAAACATGAAATACCTGAAATAAAATACAGTACATTGATTTTTTTTTTTTTTTTAATTTTGTCCTTTCTTTGCAAGTCAGAAATACTGAATAACCCACCATCGTTTGATTACCACTGCTGATCGGTTGAGTTGTGAGTCTTTTTTGTACCAGTCACCTCCTTGCTAAATAGTTGGAAGACAACAAAATGCACAAACTACTCAACAATGGAGATGTCACAGACCTGATGCTTGAACACGTGCTGTGATATGAGCTTACTTTGGGGTATGGGTGTGCGTGATTGTGCGATTGTGCATGGATAACAGATGGTAAGGCCACACCAGAATCCTGCCTTCACTTCCTTGCAACAAGGAGGGTATGGTAGAGAGGCTTTATTATGATGTGCAGATAGAGGGAGCTGTCAATCAAGTACTCAGATGCACGACGCTGCAGGTCAGCATCCAGTAGGAAATCCCCGGCCTCCTCTGTGCTTTGGTGGAAGTTGTAGACATGGCGAACCACCACTTTGCCTTGCTGTCTTGCCATGACAATCACCGTCTTCTGGAAACTCACTCCGGCAAAGTCTGGGCTAGAAGTGGCTGGTGTGACAATGATGCGAGGTCGACCTCCATCTGTGCGTGTGGGCTGCATGGCTCCGAGCTCTGTGTAGGTTGACCTGGCACTGAGAGGGAGCCAGCGAGGGGAGAATAGGGCGTTCCAGGTTACTTTCTTGCTCGAGTCATGGCCACTTGGGCCCAGCTGAGTCTGGAAGCTGAAGCTGCGGTCATCACGTGTGGGGCTGTTGATGACCCAAGGGGAACCCCAGGAGGAGGACAGGTAGTTACGGGGGGTGAAGATACTGCAATTAACATCAAAGTATTTGGCCAACTGGATAGGTGAGGCGGAGTGGAACTGGAAAGCCAGATAGAGGAGATCTCTGATAGTTTCGTAGTTCTTCAGCATTAGGGCAGATTGCCTCTGAAGACGGAAGAGGTGCTGAGGGGGGATCATGCCGTATCGAATAGCCCTTAGGGCAGTTTCAACTGTCTTGCTGATGGGCTGATTCTGGCTAATCCAAGCTTCCAGGGCCTCGTACAGCTCTAGCTCGCTCTGCAGAATGAGGTCAGAGCGCTGGAGCAAAGAGAGGAGCAGGTCTTCACTGATGGAGCTCCATTCTCCGCTCTGTAGCACAGATGACAGGTTCCAGGACAGGTACTGCAGGCAGCTGTCCCGCAGGGCCACGTCCCCAATTTGTAGGGCATAGTTGTACCAACCCACCACATGGCCGGAGGGAGAATCACTTGACAGATGTTGTGTCATGTACTGGGTCAGACCCTGTTGCAAGCCCCACACATGGTACTTGCTAGCAAGCTTGTGCAGAGAAATAGCCTGATCCAACCGTACTGAGATATCACCACAGTACAGGTACCTGCGGGAGGAAGAAGGCTGCTTCAGTTAAGCATACTATATTTAAAACACGTTCTCTCCTCACATGTGAGTCACTGAACAAACCCACACAGACCGTTTTTCAGCTGTGTGCCTAAAACAGCACATGCAGTTTTGGAAGAGTTCACACACTGGAGCTTCTCATTTCTGCAGCATTGATGAAATTGGTGAAGAGGATCAGAATCAGAAATACTTTAATGATCACCAAGGGGAAATTGCATTTTAGTTTACAGCTACTCCCATTTAAAAAAGTGCTAAAATACAGGCAAATACGAAATATAAGCACAAGTGTCATATAAAAATTGAAATTTATGGATAAAGACAGTTATCTATATTCAGTATAGAAGCATTTATTTAAATATCTAAAATAATTTCTATGGTTTCTTTTATAATACTGAACTTGAAGTCAAATAAATGTTTGAAATCAGTGAACCTCACCTGACAAACTTGTCAAAGACCGCTGCACAGTCAGCTGTCTCCATCAGCACGACAGAGCTGTTATTTCGCGTAAGCAGCAGTTCCTCAAACACGTCACTCTGCAGTGTGAGGACCAAGCTGTGGGCCTGGATCACCTTCACCTCGTCCGTGCTGATGGTTTGCACCCGGAGAGTGACATCACTGCTATTCCCCATGGCCAGCAGGGACTCCATGCGCTGCACCAAACTCATGGAGTGATTCAGCACCGTGGCCCCATTGTCCAAAGCTGCCTCCAGCTTCAGGGCAGCTGTGAAGAAAGTGGAGCACCATGGAGGACAGGCTGCACTTAGGAAAAACTTAAATGTTGCTTTTCAAACACGGAATAATTTTGCTTTTTTATTTCAACATCACCAGCCGGGTGCTACATTCTAAATCACATTCAGACTTTTTGGGTGAACCACAAGTGATGAAATATGTCAGAGGGAGACCAAGCTTGCACATCTTTCTGACTCTGTGGTGTCAATTAGAGAAAGAGGACACAAGCCAGGTGGCTGACTCAGTAAACCTCTACTAACATGTTCTTGGGAAGGATCCTGAGTTTGCACTTCAACTGCAGATGAGTCCTTCTTTGCACTCTCATGTGCACAAGTGGCACATGCCAGAGGAGCACACATGAAAGACTCAGCGGGACAAGTTACTGTTTCCATTCTGCTCTGCCACAGCTACCGTTGGCCTGTTACTGGGGATTTAATGAGACACTGGGGGAGCACTCCTCTTGGCTCCCCCTGTATGCTTCACAGTCTTCATATCTTAACCACAACCGAGCACCCCCTCTTCAAAGTAACCTTTTTCCAATTAGTGAGCCAGCACCGTGCGCCAGCTGAGCATGGTGGAGTGTGTGGGGGTGCGTTTTGACAAATGACTGGCACAGTGTAAGCCAATGGAGTACAGCCATCATTACTACCAGAGACAGTAGATCTGTTACATAATTAATGTATTTCTTTAAATTCTCCAATGAAAATAAACATCAGAGAGAATTCAAAGTAGACCAAAAACTTATGAATAAAGAATGTCTCACAGTCTCTTTAACTTGAGCTGCTCGGAGCTGAAAGCATTAAATAAAACATTTTATACTGTACACAGCCCCTAAATATAGGATCAAAGAGCCGGCACTGGCATGGAATAAAAACCGTATCTGACAGCAGAGGAATGTGGCCTTCAATAGCTGTGCCTAAAAATCACTTATAGTCAGATCTTCTTTTAGAGTAAGACAAGCTTTGTGTTTGTACTCTACTCTGTGTCACTGAGCCAGCACAAAGCCAGGCAGCAAATGGACCTGCTCGTCTCTCCCTACACCCAGCAGACAGATAGATGAGGACAGGAAGAATAGATAAATAGCCATGCTCTGCCCTGAGGCAGAGCACAAGCCACACATTCATGCTGTGCAACTACTATCAGCTGAGTGCACAGAGGAAAGCTGGAGTGAAACAACACAACACAGTCTCTTTTCAAAGCAGCATTAAAAAGAAGAAGATGGGAAAAGTGATGTGACTCTTTCAAATGAAACTACAGTTTCGATTACTGATGATTTTTTTTTTCCTTCCTTCATGATTTTCTTACCTCCTCTAACTGTGGCAGAGTGGATCAAGAGGAGCAGGGTGCTCACACAGACCCAGGCAGGGATCCCTTGTTCCAAAGAGCGTACCATGTCTTCTCTCCTGACTCTCTTCCTGTATTCCCCTCTCTTCCTCACTCTTCTCTTCCTGTCTCTTCCTCTGGCTGCTGTGCGCCTCTGTCGCGTGTGAGCAGAAAGGTGTGTTGCCCCCCGAGTGTGTGCCGCCCGGCTCCCTGTCCCGCACTCTTTATGCAGGACGCTGGCCTTTCCCTGGCGCATCTCGCAACCCCACGGGCTCCATTGATTGGTGGAATCTGGCAGGGGCGTTGCTATAGCGACAGCTTTGATTTTGAATTTCTCCCTTTTGGATGTTACATGGTATTGATCAGTGGCAGCGGGCCAGTGAAGGACTCAGCTTAATGGTTTTTGTTTAGTTCTTTTTTAAGTTGAAAAGTTAGGAGAGTTAGGCACCATTAACAATCAATATCAGTACAGCTTCATTTTGATGCTGCTCGGAAAGCAGCAAATCTCTACACGGCTGTATTTTCTATTTAATGAGCCAATTAGTTTCTGCAGGTTGCCACTCAAACTGGGATTAATTGGGTTCCTCAGATGTGTGACCGATGGCAGTCAATCAAATTCCGTAATCCATTTTGTCAGACAGTTTTTCATCTGAGAGCAATTATTTTTCTGATGGTGTGTTAATCTTACTAATGGGAAGATAATTCCTGTGGTGCTCCGTCTGCTCCTCGGTTTCAGTTTTAGCAAAATTAGCTGCCAATCAGGACACACTCATAGAAATAAACGTGTAATCAGTCAACTATGAAAATGAGCGTTTAGGAATATGACTGTGCGTGATCAAGTGCAACCATGTTTAGGTGCAGGAATGTGTGTGTGATGCAAATCCCACTTTCATATGGAGTTAATGATCTGCCATAATAAGATAACCTACACAGATCAAATCAATGTAAAAAGCTACAGTGACTTAAAGTAATCCCTTAACAGTATAAAATCATACATTGCTGCAGCAGCTACAGCACTGCAGATATTATATTTAATGTAAAACTGCAGCAATGAACTGTCCCTGCTTCATGCTTCAGGGCTAAAACAGATTTTTAACACAGCCATATGTCTGAGCCTTTAGCATCGATCTGTCAGTCAATGCTGAGATCCAATCTGCTAAAAAAGATAAGCTCTTAATAGATTGATTTTATTAAAAAAAAAAATCATTGCATCTGACTGTGCCATTAGTCCAGTTATATTTTGTACAGACATGCTACAACGTGATAAAAGTGTTCAAAATAGGTCCCAAATCTGCCACAGCAGACAGTGACAAGGACGGACATCGTTTTAAAGGAATCTGGGTTGTGGTGAAGCCCTAAGGCCAGCCAGGCTGCAGAAAAACAAGGGGGGAGTGAAGAGATGCCCTGTGAGATCCTGACCTGAGCTACTGCTGCTATGAATAACCTGACAGGCTCCCTGAAGGGAGCGATGCTGCTGAGGAGCCCTAATGAAGCCAGCTGCAACAAAGTGGACCAGACAGTGGAGAGATGAAGACAAGGCATCAGAACTTCCTGCATATGGTTGCATCCTCTATTTGTTTGACTTTCTGGAGCTGGAAATCACTGCACACAAGCAGAGTTCATTACTGTTATCTAATAACAACAAACCTAATTAATACTAATTAAAAAAGAGTGATAAATAGTTTCTTGTGCATTCTATTTGGCTAAAAATGTAGAAATCAGTTGTTCAGAAACACATAGAACAGAATGGACCCGAACGCCCTCCATTAAGGTGACATTGCTCTCTCTTTTTTAGATCAGCTCCTGTTAAGATTCTGATATGCAAAGGGATTGATTGATGAGCTGCTGGGCTTGTCAGGGCACCCCTCAGGACAAGATCCATTGAGGGGGTCGATGCACCACAGGGAGCCCATCATGCAGCATAAACAGCGCGTTTAGTGCGGGGCATGATGCCAGAGCTAGCTTTGGCAAGGTTTCCTGGATGACCTTATTTTTCTGCTGAACCCAGAATCATTTTATGGGGGGGATTTTTGAAATGAACGGCTTAAATTAACTTTTTATTCACTTTTTTCATGTATCAAATAAAGCCACAGAAACAGGAATCATGACACACAGAAGAGTCAACAAATTCTCTCTTTCTAATTATTTATGTGTCCATCACATTACAGTAAATGGTCAGTAAATCTGACTTTCTATATTTATTTATTTTTTTCTTCTTTTCTTTTTGAGTCACTGTGTTTGCTGATTGTCCACAACTAAGTAAGGAAGCAAACTGATGAAGGAATCTTTGACTTTTCAGCCGGTCTGGTCAAGACTCTGTCACCTTAGACTAAATTCTGCTTTTGTCCTGTCACAGAATTTAATTAAATTAAAGTGCATCATAGTTCTTGAGCATCCTAACGTGATCTCTGCCTTTATCCAGCTTTTTATGTCGTATTATTTTGGCTTACACATTTGGGGAAAAAAACACTGTACAGAAATCCTGAGGACAGTTTAAAAGCTTAAAATCAATCATTTCAATCAATTTTGCTTTTTATCAAATGGTTGTTAAAAGGCATGGTGACAACAGATCAATAACACGCCTGTTCTGTTGTGCAATCTGATTTGATTATGCAACGCTTCAGTCCATCTTTTCTCTAACAACATTTTCCACCAGGTGGCTCTGCAAACTGGGCGCACAGTTTCACCCTCTGATGACTGTACTGAACAGAAAAGAAAAGGTAGACTCAAGTATAACCAGCTTCTATTATTAAGTTATTATTAAGTCACAGGAATCAAATACAAAAGAGCTGAACGTTACTTAAAATGAAACTAAAATAAAACTTGAACTTGTAGCACAATAATAAGCATCACTCATGAGGAATCATCTATAAAACTCAAGCAAAGTTTTGCTCTTTTATCACTGAAACTGTTTGTTACTGATCAAAACCTCTGCATGTCAATCATGTCCTATGACCAGCAAACCCCAGTACAACCTACACGTCTCACTTGAGCGGTGAGTGGGTCCTTTGTTTGGGTGTAAGCTGCCTGAAACAAATAAGCAGGCTGGGTGCTAATCTCACAGAATATGCAAAGCTCCAGAGAGGTTGGATAAAGACACGGAGCGCTTTCAGCTGGGTCCTTAGAGGAAGTTACACACACTGGGTCTGGATCATAACAAGAGTGCATGACAGGGAAGCTATTATGAAGCGAGTGCCGGTGAGAGCTTTGTAACATGGATCAGTAGCAGCAGGGAAGAAGCGGGCAGATGGAGTACTGTCCATGACTCCACTCGGGGAAAAAACGCAGGATTGAGCTACTGATGCGAGTAAAAGTTCGATAATACTGAGAAAGACTTAATTATTCCGGGATAATCAACTTTCCTTCAAGGGTGGGTTATCCTTACCATTCGAGTCACCCGCTGGAGCGGTTTGAAGTCCAGGTAAGCAGGTCCTGATGAAGCCTGAACATATTCTAAAACCACCATCACTTCCACTGTTGCACTCCTGTGATGATTTCAGCCTCACATCCCTGATTTGGCCTCCTCATTGTATTACAGAAGGGTCTGTGCTCAATAAAAATGTCTTACTTTGAAGGAGATTTAGCTACATCTTTAAACTTTTTTTCACCATGCAGAGCAAAATAAAGCAGTGCTGTCTGTAAATTATTAGAATCATGCCTAACAATCTTACCTTGGAGAATTAATGTGTCTCCACTTGAATTGCTATATTGAGGCCTCAGCAAATAAGATGTCAGGCCAGACTGAGCAGTGATTATATCATGACTCCATGCTGTAATTAAAGGCAGGCCAGACAATGTGTTAGATTCTTCAGAGACATGTACGGATTTAATCCAGAATGACACAGTTCCTGGATGATCCATGCACAATGTGTGAGATTTTTTTTTTTTTGGTTTTGTTACATAATTTGAGTTAAGATGCATGCAAAGTCATTGGTCTTTCCATCACCCTCTACAACCCCAATTCCAACAAAGTTTGGATGTTGTGTAAAACATAAATAAAGAAAAGAATACAATGATTTGTAAATCCTGTTTAACCTATATTTAACTGAATACACTACAAAGACAAGATTTCTATTGTTCAAACTGATAAAAAAAAAATTGTTCCTTTTTCAAATATTCACTCATTTTGAATTTGATGACTGTAACACGTTCCTAAAAAGCTGGGACAGGGTCAACAACAGACTGGGAAAGTTGAGGAATGCTCCAAAAACACCTGTTTGGAACATTCCACAGGTGAACAGCTTCATTGGAAACAGGTGAGTGTCGTGATTAGGTGTAAAAGGAGCATCCCTGAAAGGCTCAGTAGTTCACAAGCAAGGATGGAGCGAGGTTCACCACTTTGTGAACAACTGCGTGAGCAAATAGTCCAACAGTTTAAGAAAAATGTTTCTCAACATACAATTACAAAGAATTGATGGATTTGATCATCTACAGTCCATAATATCATCAAAAGATTCAGAGAATCTGGAGAAATCTCTGCACGTAAGCAGCAAGGCTGAAAACCAACATTGAATGCCCGTGACCTTTGACCCCTCAGGCAGCACTGCATTAAAAACCAACATCATTGTGTAAAGGATATTACCACGTGGGCTCAGGAAGACTTCAGAAAACCATTGTCAGTTAACACAGTTCATCACTACATCTACAAGTGACAGTTCAAACTCTACCATGCAAAGACAAAGACATATATCAACAACACCCAGAAACACAGCCGGCTTCTCTGGACCCGAGCTCATCTGAGATGGACTGACACAAAGTGGAAAAGTGTGCTGTGGTCTGACGAGTCCACATTTCAAATTGTTTTTAGAAATCATGGACGTGGTGTCCTCCAGGCCAAAGAGGAAAAGGACAATCTGGATTGTTCTCAGGTCAAAGTCTCAAAGCCAGCATCTGTGATGGTATGGGGGTGTGTTAGTGCCCATGGCATGGCTAACTTGACCATCTGTGAAGGCTCCATTAATGCTGAAAGGTACATACAGGTTTTGGAGCAACATATGCTGCCATCCAAGCCACGTCTTTTTCAGGGATGTCCCTGCTTATTTCAGCAAGACAATGACAAGACACATTCTGCACCTGTTACAACAGCGTGGCTTCATAGTAAAAGAGTGCAGGTACTAGACTGGCCTGCCTGCAGTCCAGACCTGTCTCCCATTGAAAATGTGTTGAGCATTATGAAGCACAAAATACAACAACAGAGACCCCGGACTGTTGATCAACTGAAGTTGTTCATCAATCAAGAATGTTAAAGAATTCCACCTCCAAAGCTTCAACAATTAGTGTCCTCAGTTCACAAACACTTATTGAGTGTTGTTAAAAGGAAAGGTGATGGAACACAGTGGAAACATGAGCCTGACCCAGCTTTTTAGGAACGTGCTGCAGACATCAAATTCAAAATGAGTGAATATTTACAAAAAAATATAAAGTTTATCAGTTTGAACAATAAATATCTTGTCTTTGTGGTGTATTCAGTTGAATATAGGTTAAAGAGGATTTACAAATCATTGTGTTCTGTTTTTATGTTTTACATAAAGTCCAAACTTCATTGGAATTGGGGTTGTATAAGCTAAAATATAAATAATGTAGTTTTGCAACTTAATTTGAATGTAATAACCTTGGTGTTGTTTTATTATAGGACATTTAAAGAAACCCTTCAGTGAAGCCATGGCTTCAACTGGACCTCCAAAAGGCTGTGGCTCCAACATCAGCCCCATATTCTACAACCTGTGTGACCTGACCACAGTGTGGGGGGTGGTTGTAGAAGCTCTTGCTGCTGCTGGAGTTGTGACCTCCTTTGTTCTCTTCATCATCCTCATGGCCAGCCTACCATTTGTGACGAACAAGAAGAGGAAGGCTATGGTGGCTCTGCAAGGAGGCATTCTGGTCTTTACTCTGGGACTCTTTGGACTCACCTTTGCCTTCATTGTGGGTCAGTATGCTGCAGGCTGTGCTGCACGGAGGTTCCTCTTTGGAGTTTTGTTCTCTGGCTGTCTGTCCTGTCTCATGATGCACAGTTTGTGGCTGGCCCTGCTGCAGAGAGGCCGGACGCCAAGATGCTGGATGTTCTGCCTGGGTGCGCTCGGTTTGTGGCTGGTGGAGGTCATCATCAACACTGAGTGGCTCATCACTACTATTGTCAGGGGTCCACCCGGAGTTGAAGTCGTCCCAGACCTGTCCTGCAGGTTTGAAAAAATAGACTTTGTCATGGCTCTGATTTACGTCATGGTCCTTCTGGTTGCTGTTGTAGTGATGCCGGTGTTCACGCTGATACACCAGCAGAAGCAGTGGCGTATAGATGGAGCTTTTATCCTGGTCACTGGGCTCTTTACTCTGGCCATCTGGGTGACTTGGATGGTCATGTTCCTCCACGGGAACAAAGCGGTTGGAAATGACAGCTGGGATGACCCGACGATGGCTGTGGCTTTAGTGTCAAATGCCTGGGTGTTCCTCTTCTTCTACACCATCCCAGAGATCACCTTACTGACCAAGGAGAACCTGGAACAAGAGCCACTGGATGACGGAGATCATGTTTATCCTGCTCGGAGCCTGGTTTACGGCAACATCCTGAAGGACCCGGAGACACGCTTGCAGAACATGTACATAGAAAATAAAGCCTTCTCTATGGATGAGCCTGCAGGTATCCTACGGAGTATTCTCTTACAATATTTGCAGATCCCATTTGACAGTGTGATGTACTTTTAGAAACAGCCCCACTTATTCTACATGAAAAAAATGAAGCACTGTGAAGTAGTGAATGTTAATCAGCAGCTTCCCCATGCACAAGGAAAGACTCTTCTATTTTTGACTAACCAGCCAAAAAGCAGCTTGTTTTCCTATGAAATCTGCCAATTGCCTGGTCTCCATGAGCCCAGACCTTCTTAGCAAGTTTAACAATGAAATCCATTAAAATAACAACTTACTTGTAGGTTCAAATGTTTCCTGCAATGGTTTGTGCACAGATTGTACACTTTGTTCACACACACATCCACAAAACACCGGAGGAGCAAAACATGATAATTTTTTTTTATTATTAAAAAAATGGAGGATTGAGGTGAATCCTGTTTTTATCTTTTTTGTTTAATTATTTATTTATTAATTTTTGTATAATGTGACTGATAGTCCAGGTGAGAAAACAAAACCGCAGCAGGGAATCTGTTTTGTGTTGGTTTGCAGTCAGAGCAGCCGTGTGACACTGATCAACAGAAAAAAAAAAAGAAACATCAAACACAACCAAACAAAACGCAGAAATTCCCCAAAAAGACCATAAAACACAAACAAGTAGTCTTTCAGGAAACCTTGATCTTGGCAAAAGTGCTTGTTTTCTATTATGGAGATAAGACATCTACTGACACAGTATGTAAATACTTAGTATCAGTACACAGTGAGTACATTCATAGTTCTGAATTGACCTCTGCCATGCAAAAACTTGTTGAGTATTTCTGCACATATCAGACTGACGATATAATGGCTGCATTGTAAGATACATCGTCGTCTCTTTAACACAGCCGTGCTCGAGGCGTCAGCTTTGTCCACATATATTTGTGTCTGGCAGAGCAGCAGAGAATCTACTGATGAGCTTTAAAATAAATGTATGCCATTCAGAAACTTTTGAACCCCTTTAAGGACAAGTCTGTTCTACTTCCTTCAGTTTGTGTCCTTGTGTAACATCAGTTACTCTGGTGCAGCAGTCAAAAACAAACAGGGATACGGCGACTGTGGATCAGTGGTAGAGTTGTCGTCTCTCAATTGTAAGGTCGAAGGTTCGATTCCTAGCTCCTGCAGTCACATGCCGAAGTGTCCTTGAGCAAGACACCGAACCCCAAATTGCTCCCACTGTTGGTCAGAAGTGTATGAATGGGTATGAATGTGTTAGTTCTAATAGATCTCTCTACCATCAGTGTGTGAATATGGTGTGGATGGGTGAATGACACCAGCAGTGTAAAGAGCTTTGAGTGGTCAGAACGTCTAGAAAAGCGCTACATAAGTACTTATGGCAAGCTGTTTTAACATTTAAAAGCTGAGTTCGACTATCCGAAATTCGAATTTTGCCTAGGCGAAATGTGAGTTACAGATATCCGGAAATACATTTTTAGATATCTTAAATTTAGGCGAATTAAAGATATCTGTAATTTGAATTCCGCCTAGGCGAAATTGAAATACAGATATCTTGAATTCGAATAACGGATATCCAAAATTCATTTGTAGATATCTGTAATTCACATTTTGGATATCCAAAATGATGTTTTGGATATCCGCAATGAGTCATCCAATACACATGAATGGCAAATGTGACGTAATTTCACCTAGTCAAAATTGAGTTATGGATATCTGTAATTCGAATTTCACCTAGTCAAAATGGAATTACAGATATCTGTAATTCGAATTTCGGATAGTTGAACTCAGCTTTTAAATGTTAAAACGGCTTGCCATAAGTACTGGTCCATTTACCATTTGGTCCATTTATACTCATTTATAGACCTAGGGCTGTGTGTTAACATAATGATAACATGATGTAACTTTGGCACCACATTCTCTAGTTGCTTTTAGCGACTTAACATTTCTTTAATATGGATTCTTTTATTTTAATCTAATTTTTCCTTCTGTTTCCCAGTATCCATAAGACCAGAGTCCCCATATGGTTCTTACAATGGTCAGGTGCGAAGTTGTGTGTACCAGCCAACTGAAATAGCACTGATGGCTAAGGGTCTAACAAGGGTGAGTGTGAGTGTTCACTTAATAACAAAAGAAGAACTCCTCCTCTATCATGACTCCATCAGTCACCTCTTTGTGTGTGTTATTTCTGCAGATGGACCAGGAGGTGATAATCCCCCGAGCCAGGACCCCGTCTTTGAACCCGGGGAGTGTCAGCTCCCTGCCTCGTTCACACGTGCCCTTGCCTCCTTAAGGACTGTCACATGCAGGCGGTGTGTTTCAAGAGCTATAAACACTTAAAGCCATGAGATTAAGCTCCAGCAGGGCTTTGTTGTCCCCTCAAAGTTCCTAGCATGTTTACATAGAAATGAATTATTTTTTCATTGAAAAGTAGCTTCTGTTTTTCTTTTTGTCTCTCAGGAGATCTCACTACAGTCAACTATAAACCAGCTTTAACCAGAACTTCACTTTGGTTTGGTGAAAGACCAAAAACTGTTCTATTACTTTATATTTCTATCACATCAGAATCACACACTGTCTGAACATTAGACCACTAGTGAAGGGTTCGGCTGGGGTTTTTAAACAAGTATGGAAATATACTGCTGTGTTCTTCTAAATTCAGTTTTTTCATCTGATTTGAATTTTTTTTAAATCTATTTTCAAGAAAACATAAGCTTAAATCACTCTGACATTTAGACTTTATGTTGTCTGGGATGTATAGAAACATAACTTTATTTAAAGCTGTTAAATTCTAAGTTATTAAAGCTGTAAGAGGTCATCAAACGTGTGGCTACAGGTTCTTCTCTTCGGATAAGAGCAAGAGGAAGTGTCACATTATACAACTTACTGTTTGCTGCTCTGGGTTGATTTTCATATGCTTGGAAATCACTCCATCATCACATACACATGCACATCAGGTGACACTGTGAAAGCTTTATAATACAGGACAACAGCTTGGCTGCACACACACAGTTACTGGAAATAAGTCTGACATTGGAAGAGTTTTAAAATGCTCCCAAAGTTTTAAGAAGACAAACTTTATATTCATATTAGTGCCACAGGAAAAACGAGCATACAGCTGCTTTGACTTTTAGAGAAGAGTTCTTCCTTTCTTTCACAAGAGCAGGAACAGTTCTCCAAAAATAATTTGTCTCACACACACACACACACACACACACACACACACACACACACGCTCACGCTCTGAAAGCTTCAGCATGAGCTGCTGCTGCCTTGCAGCAGGCTGAGTAGGCTCTCTCTCTCAATCACTCCCACCATCCTGTGCTGTCAGCAGCCAGGGGAGGAAATTGCTCACAAACTGGAAATCAGATGGATCACAAATGTACAAGTGAACATGTGTGAGAACTGTCAGATTGTTATTCTTCCTGCCTGCACCCTTTCATTCCATTTTTTGGCTACAAAATATATGCAAAGTGCAGACAAGTCACGAAGATGTTCAGTGCACTTTTCACAAACAACCTGGCAGAGAAGACACAAAGAGGAATGTAACCAAATGTAAGCAAAGTGAAGCTTTCAGACATCTGCTGATGTTTTTTTAGCACGTCAAACAACAGCCTCTTTGTACTAGAGATGGGTAACGCTCAAAAGATGCAGCTCTAAGAGCCGACTCCAAAGTTTTTTCATTCAGTTGCTCAGCTCTGCTTGTGGCACAACTTTGTTTTGATTAACGGTATGGTAGCCATGCAGCCAATCACATTTAGGGATATAGGATCGTACCATTGTGTGATAGCAGACGGGGTCAGGTAAAGCATATTGTCCCCACTCAGTGAGCAAGACGTCAGTGATGAGGAGGAGAGCGCATCGCACCACAACACTGTTGTGATTTTTGGTGAAAAAACATAATACAAATATTTTAAAGTATTAATTTAAAAAAAAGCAGAAATGCCTGCTTTTGCAACAGGAAAAATGTACAAAATGAGGCAATTATGAGGCATCACATAAAAAAGCTGAATGCAAAGAATTTCATCAATACACTAATCATTTATTATTACCAGGTTAGACTAAAATATGAGGCTTCAAACGAGACTAAAGTGGGAGCCAAAAGAGCCGACTCTCCTAAAAGAACCAAACTTCCCATCACTACTTTTTACTCAGTAGTTACTACCTCATCACTGCTGAAATAAGCAGGAAAAGTTGTCAGAGTGGAAGAGGTGAGCTGAATTTTACCAATTCATGAAGAGAAGAGTTAACTAATTAACAACACAAACTGAACAAAAAATACTGTTTTTTTCCATCCTAAGCAACAGCAAATCAAATCTAAAACAGTTGCTGGCTGGTGTTAATTACATATTCTGACAGTTTAGTATTGGTCCTAACATACATATCAGTCATGTTCAGAAGTTTATAGCAAAATACAATTAATTCTCTCTCTAATTAAGATACACATCAGCCGATATATTGACAAAGATGATCATGTATCTACATATTTATACCATGCATCGTGATGCAGTGGTTATTATTACTACAAGAATTGCAAGATTAGCAAAAAGGTGCCTGGTTTGATTTCCGGGCTTTTCCGTGTGGAGTTTGCATGTTTTTCCTGTGCATGAGTGGGCTCTCTCCAGCTTCCTCCCACAGTCCAGAGACATGCTCATCAGGAAATCTGCTGACTCTAAATTGCCTGTTAGTGTGAATATGTGCATGAAAGTTTATTAGCCTTGTGTCAGACTGGCCACCTGTCCAGGGTGTACGCCGCCTCTCACCCAATGTAATGATGGCTGGGACAGGCTCCACCAGAGGGGAAGAAAGACGAAGATACAAACTGATATTATTTATTACATTACATCACACATTTCCAGTTCTGCTCTCTTGCTATGATAAAGATGAACCTCTAGATAAAACCATGCTGACCTTCCATCTGTGTCTAAAGTGTATGACACATTATTTCCTATCCAATGACTTGTGGTCAAATCAAATCCCTCTCTGCCAGACAGCAGCTTCAAACCCCCTGGTGGAACAAAGAGCCGTCTTGGGCACATGAACACAGGTGGTTACATGACCAATGGTGGTTAAGCTCAGCTCAAAGGAGTCAGCACTACCAATCACAAGCAGCTGTCCCCACTTAGTGCATTTCATTGTCACTGTGACAACCTTCTGTGGACAAACACAGCTGAAAAAAAAGGAGCTGATGCCAGTGAACCCACAGACCAGATGTCGGGGACTCAGTATTTATAGGTTACAGCACATGGTGGATGTTATCAATACTTGCATTTTCACAGTCTGTTCCAGAAAGCAGTATTTAAACAAAGACCTTGTTCATGAAGGTAAACCTTTTAAGGATTACAAAAAGTCATTAGCTGTGCCAGGCTCTGAGAAGTGCTACGTGTTTAGAAACGGCTGATGTAAAAGGACTCAGGCTCAACCAGGGGGGCAGAGGAAAACCACGCTGACTTTCTTTAATGTTTGTCTGAATAAATTTATAATTTGGTCACCAAAAGAGCAAACTTGACTGTGTGAAAACTAGCCACAGATTTTCGAACAGCCTGAAACCTCCACAATAGCTTCTAAATGTCCCTGCCATTAAGACGTTTTCTCAGCAGCTGTTTGTTCCTCATCAGTCACATGAAAACACATAAAGGATGAGTTCTGACAGAGCTCATTAGGGAAATCTACAGATCTGTTAAACAATTCCCTCTGCTGATGATATGACGAGCGCCACAAAGGTTTCAAAACAGCCTCAACTGTGAGAAACTCCTCATTAATTTATTCCTCTACTTTTATACAAAACCCTACTTTTTCTCCTCCCTCAGGTGAAAATATGGTAAAACAAAGTAGTCATTAGTTTACAATTACTGTTTGACATTTTTACTTGAATAATACATTTGTACTTCCAAAAAAAAAAAAGAAAAAGAAGAAGTCAAAAATGTTCTTTCAGTTAACACTGTGATCAGCTTTCTGCATGAGGTCTGCCATCTAGTGGAACCACAGCAGACAATCACGTGACTTACCACACTGGCTTATGGATGCAAATGTTTGCTCATTTGCACACAGTTAAGCTACACTGTGGTTCTGCAAACACACTGCCTCCAGAGCTACATAACACATCCAGTCACTGCTGGTGCTCATCTGATCTCCGTCAGTGTCAGAGTGTCACAGCTTCACAGCAGAGGGAAGCCGTCCAACCCTGACATGTAAAAAAAATCACTCAAGATTTTTGAGTTTTTCCAGACCGGCAGTCCTCGCCTCATTCTGAAGCTGTTTCTGTTTCTTGAGATGACGATAGGCCTCCACTGCTCGCTGCCGCTCTTCCTCCATGATCCTCTGACGGGCCATGGAGGGCTTGGCTGTGGAGGCTGCGCTGTTGCCCAAGAGTGAGTGAAGATGCAGCTTCTTTGACGCCTGGTAGGAAATGAGCACAGCAGAAGGTGAGGCTGATATTCAACCTTTAAGATGACCAACATTAGGAGTTGAACAGCAGGTTACCTGAGCATTGACTGGAGCTTTCTTGGGCTTGATGCTCAAAGAGGGCGGGGCCATTGAAACTTCACCAAAAGGAATGTCATCTAAAAAAAACACAATAAACATCTCACACCAATCATCCTGTATCTTTAATTTTTCAGCTCTATTCTGCCCAACATTCATGGTAAATACCTACAAACATGGCTAAAATAGTCTATTATGTTTACTAGTAACAAAATATTCAGAGTTAAGCACAAATGTATTAAAAAAAACATTCAGACAATATACATCGGCCCTGTTAGAAAATAAACCAGGCTTGGGGCCATTGTGCTTCCCTCATAAACTTTAGCTAAGAACAGTATACTGCACAATATACAACACGTGAGATGGAAACCATCTCAAAATGATGACAAATTCACATGAAAAGTGGGGATGTCCCAATCAGCATTTTTTGCCCTGATCTCGATTTTATATCAAGTATTGGCCAATACAGAGTCCCGATCCGATTCTTGGGTTTGCAGATAAACTTTGCTGAAGGGGTGAGAACGTGAAGCTGCACACTTTTTGTTTTACATTTTAACAATAATGAATAGTAAAAAAATAATACTTAAAATATGTCTTGAGCTTATAAAGTCTATTAAACTTAATGCAGCAAGTTTTGATGTTCAAACCCTCTGGATCCCAAACCCACCAGTGGGATCAAAATACTAGGACCGCAACCAACGAATACTTTCATGATTGATTGTATCGTTTGTAATTGTATTCTCTTGATTAATCGAGTAGTTGTTTGGTCCATAAAATATCAGAAAATGGTTAAAAAATGTCAGTGTTTCTTTGAGTCCAAGATGACATCATCAAATGTCTTGTTTGCAAACCAAAGATATTCAGGACTGTCATAGAGACTATCTTGTGTTTCTCCCCTGTCGTGGAAATGTTCATTTTGCCTCAAACTGGATCACAACTTAACCAACCTGAATCATCCCAAACTGGTAAGTTAAGGAATCAATCCAGAGCACTGTGAAGCTCAGCAGAAACATGGAAAAACGTCTGTTTTCAAACTTATCATGTTTAAAGCAGCTCACATGCTGTCATGGACTGAGCTGTACAGCTCCAGTGAGGCATGATGGGAAACAAAGTGTCTGAACGGCAGAACATAGTGTGGATAACAGAGATGAAATGAACCTGCATCCCACCTTTTTGAACACCCTCTCTCTTTCTCTCTCTCTCTCTCTCTCTCTGTGGATATTGATCTGGTCTTTTAAAGCACAGAAACAGCGGTGCAGTCTTTCCTCTGTACATTAACTCAGCTGCATGTTGTTTTAGGATGTTTTGCTCGTACTGAACGCCTCGTGAAAAGATCGTCATGCATTAATGTATTCTCGTGTGGCTGTTGGACTGTTTTCACATTTTAGTTTGATAAATTTCCACACTGCTGAAGTTGAAGCCACAGAGTAGCTAATGCGAAGCTAACAGACTGTCCTGTGTTTGTTTGTCTTTGCCTTTTGAACCGTATGTCCCATGAGAGTTACTGTAGGATGCAGTAAAGCAGATGTTATTGCTGTAATGTCTCAGGCTGTGCTCATGTGTCTGTAATAAAGCTCAGTGTGGCTGCTGCTCCTCATCACTGTACCTCACTGTTATTCTTCCATCGACTTGAAGAGGTTGGGGGCTCTCAGTGTGCTCTTTGTTCTGATGCATTGGTGTTCCACAGCAACTGTTGCTGATGGCTAACATGAATGATCGGTTAATTATTCCGATCACTGATCAATTAAAAAATGCAGGGATTGGGACTTCCCTAATGAAAAGTGACTCATGCATGCTCTCTTCAAGGGAAACATCTACTCTGCTGCATCCCTTTGTGGTGCGAAATTTTACAGGAAACCACATTTTAATTACCTTTGAACATCTCTTTTTCCAGAATGTCCTCTTGCCGGTCCAACTTCTTCTCATGTAGCCTCTGTACTCTGACTTTATTATACCTGTACCAGAGGAATTACAGTAAAAGAAATCAGACATATGTCATTCATGTTTTCTACACAGCTATATTTCATTGTTGCTATTAAACCATTTATCTCTGTATATGTCCCATATAGGCATGTTTTCCTCAGTCATTTTTCAAAAGCTGATAGACTGCCACAGAGGTAAAGCCATATAAGATTACATTTTTGAATTTTAAATGTCCCACAGTGTATTTTTGGACTTCTGTTTAGTGCGCAAACGAGTAGTTGCAATCCAGAAAATAGGAACTTATAAAACGGATCACAGTTGGAAAAGTTGAACCATCTCAGTTGTCCAAACTTTTCCAACTGTGATACACAACAAATAACAAATACACATCATCTGTTTTGGAGTAAAGAGCTGTTTTGTTGATGGTAGGACTACTCACTCCTTCTTTTTCTCAGACTTGCCCTTGTCCGCTGGCCTTTCTTGTTTGTCTGCCTCCAGCTCAGGCTGCCTCTCCACCTGGTTCTTAGTGAGGAACAGGACGTGTCTCGTCTCATTGTTCATGCGCCTCAGGTATGCTTTCTCACTTTCCTTTTTGCCTCTCTTGAAATGTGGGACAGGTATATCTCCATCCTGGGACTCCTCGTGTTTACCTTTCTGGAATATAGCTAAGACATACGGACCTAAATGAATCGTCCGTTTAACAACATGACTGTATTGAAAGTATGCATGAAAAAACGCATTTCTCACCCATTGGTAGCTTTTTAGCTCTCTTAGGTCTGGCTTTCATCCTCTCCTTGCTCTTCATGATCTCTCGTAGCCTGAATGGGATGTGTTCGAGGTGGTCTTTGGATTTGTTGGGTTGTCCATCTCGTTTGTGCTTCTTATCGCTGTAAGTTGGGCACAAAAACATTAACAGGAGATGATAAACGTTTAATAGCAAGGCCGCATTTAACAGCCACGCATTTAATAGGCGTGGTTCTCGTTGTAGTGATAGTAATGTTAATAAAATTACATTTTCAACAGTTAGCCACTGTGGCTAGCTAGCAGTTTGTCTGTATTATTAGCTTCAACACGATACCTTCGATGTTGTCCGGGTTTAACTGCCTGTTTTCCCGACTCGATGGTTTTGTTCTTTTTACTTTTCCCCATGTCAGTGTTTTTAATTCAGTTCACAGCATAATATTTTCACAAAACAACGGCACGTGGAGAAGCGTGTGTTGCCTGTAACCTACGAACTTTGACCTTAAGCGATGTTAAGGAAATATGAGATGAAGAGGTCTCACTCTGTTTTTTTTTTTGTTTGTTTGATTGTTTTTTTTTTTTTTTTTTTTTTTTTTTTTGGAGGGGGGTACTTCCACTTCTGGTGCTGGACATGCAATAGCAAATTTACGTCTTATTGATATAAGGAGCGTCGATATAAAAATGTTAAATTCAAATGTTTTAATTGTCCAAACAACTAGGTATTTCACTTTCAGTTAATACCTATGCCTTTGACCCTCAAGCCTGAAGTTTTCAGAGACTGTTGTGAAGTATATTAAAATTAACGCTCATTCAAAGATGATTCGATGGTCAAAATGTTAGAAATCGTGCTTTGTAAGTTAGTTTTAAAGATAATGCTAAACTTTTGTTCGCTGGGGGAAGAAATAGAGTGATGCGCTTGTTATACCAACGATCTTTGTCGAAAGCAGAGCACCCGCTGGTGTTTACTTGGAACCACAAGATGGCGTGTTTATCTCATGCAGAACTAAGATACTTTTTAAGATACTTTTTAAGATACTGTGGCTGAAGAGAAAAGGCGGAGCATTTATGGTTACTTTATCTATTTTTTACCCCCATACGCTTGAAAATTATTCCAAATTCTTGTAATATTAGTATTGTTAATTGACAAAGTATAATAATAATAATAATAATAATAATAATAATAATAATAATAATAATAATAATAATAATAATTATTATTATTATTATTATTATTATTATTATTACTACTACTACTACTACTACTACTACTAGTAGTAGTAGTAGTAGTAGTAGTAGTAGTAGTAGTAGTAGTATACTGGGCTGCACAGTGGTGCAGTTGTTAGCACTACTCCCTCACAGCAAGAAGGTTGCCTGTTTGAATCCCAGTTTGGGCAAGGTGTGCCTTTTTTGTGTGGAGTTTGCGTGTTCTCTCTGGTACTCCCGCTTCCCCCCAGAGTCCAAAAACATGCTCATCAGGTTAACTGGTGATTCTAAATCACCCGTAGGTGTGAGTGTGAGCATGAAAGGTTGTCTGTCTCTGTGTGTCAGCCCTGTGATTGGCTAGAGACCAGTCCATGGTGTACCCTGCCTCTCCTCCTAAGCCAGCTGGGATAGGCTCCAGACACCCACGACCCTGAACAGGATAAGAGTCATAGATAAAGGATGAATGAATGAAGATGAATGGATAATAAGAATAATAATGTATTTTAATTTTAGAGTACTTTCAGAACTCAAAGACAGTGAACAATCTTTAAAATTAAAACTAAGTTCTAAAGTTACACATCAAAGAAAACAACAGCTCTAACACATTACAATCTAACTAAAGGAGGTAAGCTTTTAAGAGAGCTTTATAAGTGGATGGGACAGCAATTTCGAATATGTTTAGGAAGTGACAGTGAAGGGGGTGACTACAGAGAAGAGACTTCTCCATGACATGCCCCCCATGACATGTCATGGGTCTTAGTGATCATCAAAATATAGATCTACAGTTGGCTTTGTGTGGCTCTTAATGTCTAATTGAAGCTAATTTAGCATTTGTATGTGATTATTGCATCCATCATATGAAACGATAGCTGTCTCTAAAAAAATATCTCTTCAAGGTCTTGTAATCAGTCATAAAAAATAAAGGCCACCACATCTGGTGTGGTTTTAGATTTGAGGTGTGCATGATTTTTTTAAAAAATTTATTTATTTATTTTTTTCCAGACAGAAAGTGTGAGTAAAAAAATGGATAAATAAGGAGTAGAGTGCTTATCCAAACATGTCCAGAGATGGAAACTTTCAGAGAAAAGCTGATTCACAGTGAAGTTTATTTAATCAAAGGAGACATATGGGGGTTGGGATTACAAGTGAGACATAAAAAATGTATTTAATCCAAGGGACTGCTGCTTGAAGCCTATGTATCTATGAGTGTGTTATGGGCTGCAGATATGGCATAACCTAAGATGCAGCTGGCAGTTAGACACTGAGGATCATGGGACAAAACCACAACACCTTATTATTTCTACTTAAACAAATTGTTTCCACTGTCTGGTGTCTGCACATGTCAGTCTGAGCAACTCACACCTTACATCCCCTAAACTGCCTGTCAGCCATTCCCTTAATGATGCTACTGTTCCATATGCAGTAAGATAGACGGTGTGTATAAGTGATGAAGGCTCTGGAGTTAATCAACCCCTAACGTCATAATCTTCTCAAGAGTATAGAGTGTATAAGAGGGCTTCATATACCAGAACTCAGAATGAAACAACAGCCCTGACCATTGCTACAAGACTAACCAGCAGCACAGGAGGTGAGTATAACTGGCTGATTTTAGTGAACGTGTGCTTTTTGGGCTTGTCAGTTCATCCAAGTTGAATATATTAGTTGTAATATGTCTTTGCTTTTGATTTCCATTTTTATCACTCTCAGCTTATGTAAGGGTAGATTGATGTTGATTTTGAGTGCATGCTTTTAATGAAAGATTTTGGTATTCATATTAAATTGAAATATTACTCAATTCTATATCTGAACATTAAATGTGGCTACTAAACACTGATGGTTTGTTTTCAATGAGAAAAAAGTGCTCTCTAAACTTTATTGGATGAACCTAAGACTAAGTACAGTCCATCAAGTCACACTAAATACATTTATTTCACAAAAGTATGAAGAAAAAGCTTGTTGTTTTGAAATTCTTTGAAATGTAATGATATACTAGTTTTCTGATTGTAATTAAACCTTTAAGTATGTTTTTAAATAACCCTTGTAATGAATAATGATTGGCTGTTTTTTTAGGTTTCTTGTCGTCTTTTCAGTGTCTGAATGATTCATGAGGTATTGTCAGGTTAAGACTTCAAGCTAATTCAGCATGTCCTCTTGGTAATCTGATTATTAAGGTGCTGTGAAGGCATTATGGTAGGATTAGAGGGGCCTTCATTGTCTGTGTGCATGTTTTCAACAGCAGGATCAATCAGTTTGCACCACTTTGGCTAATGTAGAAACAGAATTAGGAAAATGGAAGCGTGAAATGCATTTACATTTGGAAAATAAAGAAAAAAATGATAATGTTTCATCTCATCAAAGTTCAAACTACCAAAGAATGAATTTGGATGTGGCCAAACCTGAGGCAAAGACTGGCAGCAAAGTCCCCCCCAAAATCACCGGCCCAGGATCTGGCCCTCCTAAGTTCAAACAGAGGAGCAGCCGCCAGTTTAAGAGCAAACCACCCAAGCGGGGAGTGATCGGGTGAGCATGTCAAATGTAAATTTAAATCACGACAGTTAGTTTTTGAGAGATGCAGTTTGTGAATTCCTTGTTCTCACAGATTTGGAGAGGACATCCCGGGAATGGAAGGCCTTGGCATGGGTAAGGACTACAACAATCAGGCCACTGCATCATACGTATCACAAACACATCAAACTTTCTTCTATCATCACTCACTCTTTCTGCTTTCTTCTTTTTTATTCTCCAGATATCACTGTCATCTGCCCTTGGGAAGCATACAGCCACCTAGAGCTACATGAACTGGCTCAGTATGGAATCATCTGAGTCTCTTGGCTGAGAAGCAATATTTATATGAGGGATCTAAACGGGGCGAACTTCATCAATCTGGGTCATCAGGATTGTTTTATTTCCTTTTCTTTCTTTTTATTAAGTTATCTGAAACTAAAGATGTGGTATGTAAAAAGACATGCATGTTTTTGTCCATGTTGTTTGATAAACTGAATATATTTTCATAAAACTCCAAAGATTCCCTTTAAAGAGTCCTTTTTATACCCACAACCCACCCAGTGACTGGATTTTTTTTGTCATATCAAAGGCAGTTTTTTCCCCCATGACATCAAATCATTCCAGGTGTATCTGAGCCATGCTTTTGTTTTTAAAACACTGCCCAATAACAATAAGGTATTGTTTTATTTTTTCCTTTAAAAAGTACCCTAAGTTACCACAGCATAATCAGAACAATGATTAAATCAGGGATGATTACATCTGATGCTAAATCTTCACATTTTGGCATTAGGTATGAAAAATTTAGCATTTTAAGAAGAGAGCATATTCTCATGAGATGTTTGCTAACTTATCGACAGTTACATGAGGACAAGTAACACATCTGTAATGGTACAACCATAGACTGTATATAGAATGGACAGTGTGGCTCTGCCTTTTACCATTGTATGGTTTTGAAACCTAAAATCCTCTGTCACAGGCGCTGCCATTGTGCAGCCAGAGTCTGTGCATCAGAGACTATGAGGGAATCTGAGTGGAAGTGGGTGACTAAAATCTTTTATTCATTTTTTCTTTTAACAGTCTAATCTCTTTTTAACTCTCCTTCCTGATGTATTTTATTATTCCCAAAAAATCTTTACAAGAACAGCAGCTGTCAATCATTATTAAACAAGACGTAAAACCCTGTTTTTAACGTCTAATAACTAATAAAAAAGAAACATTTCAGAAAAAAGAGGACTTAAACACAAAGCAGCCCAATATCTAAATATCACCACAGCATATGGATGAGAGAAACATTTCTATGAGGTGTAATAATATTTTAAGCCCATCTGAATGAATAGAGAGGCAGAGTTTTTGACTTATACTGCAGCCTGCCACCAGGGGGAGCAGTTTTGTGGTGGCCTTAGTTTGAGCCGAACAAGATGACGTCCATTTTTTTTTTTTTTACAGTCCATGGGTACAATGCAAATTTGAACCTGAAGCCATCAAGCTATCTGCCAGAAAGCTAATCTGAGCACAAGGTTTAACTCTTGTGG
Source organism: Labroides dimidiatus (assembly GCA_030710495.1). Taxonomy (NCBI): domain Eukaryota; kingdom Metazoa; phylum Chordata; class Actinopteri; order Labriformes; family Labridae; genus Labroides; species Labroides dimidiatus. The sequence goes on from CM061163.1 coordinate 3,129,265, forward strand.
GTCCCTTTAATTTACTACCCTTAGAGGGTTTTTGAGGACATTTTTGTCCTCAAAGGGTAGTTAATTTTGAAAATTTTCTCAAAAATTCTTCTTACAAAAAAATCATTCCATTTGAAGTAACCGAAGTTATGTCCAAAAATCAAGCAAAAATTTACCTAAAAGGACAAAAATGTCTCTGATACCCCCTGAGGGTTAAGCAGGATATAAATAATTACCTTGACTATATTTTTCCAAATAGCATGTCATATTTGTTTAAAGCATAAGCAGTGATGATTTCATGGTGTCCATGTTTCCCTGATTTTTTAGAGACCAATTTTGCAGAAGCCATAGCTGGAAGCAAGTTAACTAAATTTAGCATAGAGTTAGAAAGAGAGAATTATGTTTAATGAGGCTTTTCAAGGCCCATTGTCCAAAATATCAAACTGGCTAATAAGTAAGTTTATTTACAGTAATTTTTATAAATGTATTATCTTTGGTTCCTCTCATGATTGTCTTTTAATGGAACACAAAACAAAAACACTGTCGCTAAGAGGTCACAGGATGCCACAACACATATACTGGGCACATACTGCAGATTTAGCAATTCAAAGTATTGTTAAACCTTCTCTTTAGAACATTCAAAAGGTGGACTCATCTCAAAGATCATTCAAATGAAACTTCTTGATTTCCAGTACCACATTCCCAGGGAAAACAAATATGGTGTTTTGTCACCTTCATATTTATTTAGAAGTATGTTTCCTGTAAATGAGTATTTCGGTTGTGATTATTTAGTTTCCACGTGATTTTTTTTTACATAAACTCAATCAAGCTGAGTGAGGATTGTTTTTGCAAAACACATTTTTGGCATGTAATCGACAAGGTGGCAATCCAAAATAAGCAAGCATTCATTAAATATTAGTAGCCATCAGCCCATGTTGCTGTAAAGTTTATGCCAGTAGATGCTGTCTAACAAGCGGGTGGTGATAAAAAGAGTCATAATTTGGGTCCCCAGTACAGCGATCGCAACAGTCCCTATCAGACCCATGTGCAGCTCAATCCAGCGTGAGATTCCCCCCAGACAGCCACCAAGGAAGATCACGCTCTGAGCAGTAAACTCATCAAGCAGCTGGGCTCCTACGCCACACTGAGAGTTCCACACAGTGCCGTTTTCCAGAGGGTCCACACAGCATGTTGCAGGGACGCCACAGGCCAGGATTCCTGGAGCTGAGCAGTTGTAATATCTGTGGAAAGAGAAAGAAAAATCTTACGGCAATCTCTGCAGCAGATTTTCTTCTCTCTTTACTATTCGTAAGTATTCTAATGTCGCTGTATGACAATACATCTGAGTGAGCCTCTACTTACAAGTTGATTTCCCAGTCACGGTAGTCATCTGCCCCACAGCACTGCAGATTTGACTGGATCTCATCCATGATGAACCTCAGGTCCAGGTCATCTTGGTAGCGCACCATCGCTGTTATCATCCCTGACTGCAGGTAGCTTCCAATCCGATCTTGCAGACTGTAAGCAACAATAGTAGCCAGCACCTGGGCCGTGATGAGCACCAGCACTGCAGCGGAGAATACCCTCAGTAAGGTGCAGTTCTCTCTTATGGCGCCCACACAGCCTGACAGGCAGAGCAGAGTCAGCAGAAGGCCCATAGCTACAATGAGCAGCATCGGATCACTGCCGATACTTCCAATCTTCTCTTGGGCAAACGACTCTTTGCTGACGAGGCCCCACATCCCCACACCAAGAACCATCAGGCCCAAGACGGTGAACAACAGATTGCAAAGGAACAGGGCATATTTTAAGAAATAGTCAATAAAAGTGTAACCATAGCGGGGTCGGACGTTCGCAAAGTCTTTGTTGAGGTCCTGTTCAGAGTTTGGCCCTGCTTCCTGACATTCAAGAGCAAGGTTTCCAAGGTCCCCAGAATCCTCTATGTCAGAGCCTGCCTTTGGACACACAAAAAGAAATATCACAGATTTTAAGAACTGAAGCAACCTCAAACATGAAAATTTACAGAAGGACACTTGATATTCAGAAAGAAACAAAACAAAAATCAGTTAAATTCCAGTGATACTCCTTACCTTTGGTAGTAGAGGACTGGACTCATTCTGTGTTGTTTCCTTCTTTTTCCATGGCAAAGAAATCCTTTTCATCCACAGATATTTTTTCATGTTGTCAACTTCTGGGAGAGGATTCTCCCTTTGCTCTTAACCGCTCAGAATGATGCAAATTAAAATGTAACATAGGGCGAGCATTCACTGGAGAGGGAGCAGAGGAGCATGTGAGCTGAGGTGGAGATACTATGCGGTGTTTAGCCTCTGGCTGCCAGGAACCGTGGGATTTCTTCATCATGTGAGAGTCACAGTGAGGAGATTACGGTTATCGGAGCATGTAAGAGAGGCTCGGATACAACAGAGTGGAGCTGTCTGGAACAAGAAACTATTGAAGCTAACTCAGAAAAAAACACTTGAAATGTCAGAATGAATGCAACAACAGCTTCTTTACACTCATATAAAGAAAAAGGAATGTTCAACAGAAGATGTCCGACTCAAATAATGAAAGAGAGAAGAAGAAATACATTATTTTCATTCATTAGACACACGTTCTTCACCTGGAGGTCAAGGTCCCTAAATTAGATCTAAAAAAAATGTTAGCTCAAAAGATGATAAACAGAAGAGCTAGCCAAAAAAAAAGTTAGCTAAGCTGAATAATTAAACTCCATTGGGTTGTACATAGATACAGCAGTGCTAACGTCAACATTCTAACATGCAGACAATGCTAATGTGATGCTTGTCTGGAGGTACGCTGGCAACATTACTAAATTTGTGTTTTACATGCATGGTTTAGCTGATTAGCATGTACACAAAGCTCTCTGGAGGCTAGCAGGAAACTGAAATGACTGGAAACGACTTGTTTCCAGTTATAAGCCAAGAGCGAACTAGTCACAACCAGCGTACAACTTCATTTCTCCAGCTGAAATGAAGATTGCATAATGGAGAATTCAAGGAATTGACAATAATGAGCAAATTTCATGCTGATCAATCCAAAAGTTGTTGAGACCTGTTTCACCAAAATGGCCTCTGGTGATAAGGACAGAGGACACAGGAATAGAGGAACAGCAACAGAGGAAGTACTGTATATATCATTAATAGAGGATGTACTGTATATATCATTAATAGAGGAAGTACTGCATATGTCATTTATAGAGGAAGTACTGTATATATCACTAATAGAGGAAGTACTGTTTATATCATTAATAGAGGAAGTACTGTATATATCATTAATAGAGGAAGTACTGTATTTATCATTAATAGAGGAAGTACTGTATATATCATTAATAGAGGAAGTACTGTCTACTAGAGGAAGTACTGTATATATCATTAATAGAGGAAGTACTGTCTACTAGAGGAAGTACTGTATATATCACTAATAGAGGATGTACAGTATATATCATTAATAGAGGAAGTACTGTATATATCACTAATAGAGGAAGTACTGTTTATATCATTAATAGAGGAAGTACTGTATGTATCACTAGTAGAGGAAGTACTGTTTATATCACTAATAGAGAAAGTACTGTATATATCATTTATAGAGGATGTACAGTATATATCATTAATAGAGGAAGTACTGTATATATCACTAATAGAGGAAGTACTGTTTATATCATTAATAGAGGAAGTACTGTATGTATCACTAGTAGAGGAAGTACTGTTTATATCACTAATAGAGAAAGTACTGTATATATCATTTATAGAGGATGTACAGTATATATCATTAATAGAGGAAGTACTGTATATATCACTAATAGAGGAAGTACTGTATATATCATTAATAGAGGAAGTACTGTCTACTAGAGGAAGTACTGTATATATCATTAATAGAGGAAGTACTGTCTACTAGAGGAAGTACTGTATATATCAATAATAGAGGAAGTACTGTATATATCATTAATAGAGGAAGTACTGTATATATCACTAATAGAGGAAGTACTGTATATATCATTAATAGAGGAAGTACTGTATATATCACTAATAGAGGAAGTACTGTATATATCATTAATAGAGGAAGTCCTGTATGTATCACTAATAGAGGAAGTACTGTATATATCATTTATATAAATGTAACCTCATGTTGAACGTCAGGGGTCGGCAGCTGTTACAAAGGGTTAATCTGATGACTATGTCTTTTATGCCAGGCTTTCACTGAATAACTGTTACAATGAAAACTGACTACTGAAGGCAGCTCCTGTGCTCCATAAACCCTGATAATCATGTGACTCAGTAGGAAACCTCAGAATCCTTTCTGTTTGGCACTAGTGCGTAAATTTAAGAGCAGATTTACATCAGGTTAACTGCCCTCTTCAAATCGCTCTGACAAAGTCATTATGGAGTCAATAACAAGCAGCCTGTGAGGAAACAGAGTGAGTAGAGAAACAGACAGAGAGAAGCCTGCTTATCTCACTCTCTGGCTCTGCATGTGCGCTGCAGTCATTCTTTCCTCAGCTGCATCAAGGCTGGAGGAGAGTGTATTTACTGACTGCTGGTGGACTCCAGGTAAGGTTAAGGTCCATGAACTGTGCTGCCATGAATCTGTTTTTATACTCAAGTTAATGGAAACAAATAGCTCTTACACGTGCCGTTCAACTTTTAGACAATTCACACAAGTTCTCATGAAAAATGTCGTCTGAATGATCAGTGTTTGGGTTTGAGAGAACTCAAACATGTTCTACTATCACCTGCTGATTGTTTTGTGTTTGATGTCTGGTCAAACACGTGACATATCCAGGAGTATTTCACCTTGCTTGAGCTGTTATATAAGATTTCTTCTTCTGCACATGAGGCACATACCTTCTTTTATTGCTCCTCTGCTGCTGTACATTCACATTAATGTATTGGAAAAGAATGAGCCCAACATACAACATTTGATCACAAAATCAAAAGAATATCATTCATAGTCAGCTGGGTGTGAATAATTCTGCAGAATGACTCTGAAAAGTTCAGATCTTTAGATTTTGATTGAAGGGTCTGAATTCCTCGCTCACATCTCTGAAATCCTGCAGTTTCCTCATCCAAGAGTGATTTATTGTCCATATCTTGAATTTAAATCTGCTCATTCTGTAGTGCTGTCAGCTCTGAGGATGTATGGTACAGATGGCATGATGTTCATCCCACAGACAGCATGCAGAGCAGGGTGTTATCTCTATGGGTCTGAAATTGGTGCAGATGGTAGATCATTTTTTCAGCAGTGATGAAAACCTCGTGTGATATTTCAGGAGTGTCAGATCAGGAGAATCTTATCTGGAATAGATCAGACTTTGGACTGTCTAATGAAAAAAAACTTCTCTCTCTCTTTCTTTTTTTTTTTTTTTTAGCTAGGAAAGTGCTAGCTTTGCCCAGTATTTAGAGGGAAATTATGCTTTGGTGACTTGAATTCTTCTTAAATTTTGCATCCAGCTTCCTTTGCCTGCCAAAAACTGTCCAAGTTGTAGTTTGAGGATATCTGGTGAAGCAATGAAACTCAAGAGAATATCTTTCCATTTTCTCCAACAGCAGTGAAATAACATATTATCAAAATGATAAATCATTTGAGTTTCTCAAAGGTGGTTTGAAATCAAACTGAGCTGAATAATAAAGAGAGTCAAAGAGCAGCAGCTTATTTGAGTCGTGTTTGTCCACAGCTGAGAGAGGGAATCTCTTCAGGGTTGTATATTTCTCTCATCACCATGTAACAGCTGTTGTTAATACAAATATTTACAAATATTTGATGTTGAAAACTTACAAACATGTGATTCAGTGTCCTCCTGTTCTGCAGCTCCATCAAACTTATTTGTCTTTCCAAGTGCTCATTATCTGTGCCAGTTACAGGGGCCATTTCTGGATGGGCCCATCGTGAGCCAGATGCAGAGCAGATTGTATTACAGTAGGCAGTAAGAATGCAATGCTTCAGCCACACGGCTACATCAAACATCTCCTCTGGGTTACAGCCTGTGGGGTGGACAGCAGACCTACACTGCTCACAGCAGCTAAAAGACATGTGGAGGATAGGCCGAGGCATTAGTTAGGAGATTATCAGGACTTCCCATTCAGGCTCTGTGGGCTATTTATCACTGTAAAAGATACGCCAGTCTGGGAAACACATTGAAGGAGAAACTTATGTGGAAGTCATGTGCGTGTGTTTTAAAGAAATCTGACTTGCTTTTGTGCCACGTTATGTGACCCTGCAGGCAGCAAGTGTGCACAGATGCTGCAAAGGAAGAGTGTGACACAGGCCTGCATCACTGAAGTGGGTGGGAGCAGGTGGGTGAGGAAAAAAAAGGAGGCAGTTATAAAAAAGTTCTGCCAGGGTTATGTTTTCTTAGTGCTGAGGGATCGAACCGCAGAGCTTGTTCTGCTGCTGTCACCCGGAAAGAGCCTTGGCACCACTTCACAGACAGGTACAGTAACAAGCCAAATATGACTTACTAACTGGGATTACATTTTATGATTTAATCCTACACAACCATGAGTAACAGCTACAAGAACAAGAGCAGAACGCATATCAGAATTCTGATGATTGTTATCTCACAATCCAGTGTACGTGTGTTATCTTATAATCTGAAAATAACAGTTTGAGCTTTATTTGTAGATTCATATCATGTCTCTGTCATGAGAAAAATAGAATTTCATACTCACTAAGTGTGTGTGCTGCAAAATAATGTAACATTGCAAAGTGTGTTGGTTAATAAAACATTTACATTTAATAAAAGCCAGAAAGTCATTTAAAAAAGGGCGACAGAATTAAGATATTACAAGCTTTAACAAGACCTTAGATAATCACAATGAGTACAAAACAGCTGAAGCAAGGCTTGGACGTCTTCATGCAAGACTTGAGGCATGTCTGGATATGAGATATGTATGTATTTTGGTTAGTTCTTTTGATCACAGTCATTTTTTCAGGTCAGTGTGCCTTAACTTAACAGTAACACTTATAATTCATATGTCTGTGATTTTTAAGATAAGAACCATGGTGATGAAGATGATCCTGATCCTGCTCTGCATGATTTTAACGTGTGGAGCTCAGAGATGGAAACAGGAAACACCACGTTGGGACCCTAAAGGTTAGAAATGATGATTATTTTTCTAAAACCTTTCAGTGCTTGTAATTTTGTTTTTCTCTCACAAAGTCTTGAGGAGTAATACTACTTTATTCTAATGTCTGGTTTCAGTTGACAGCAGCAACGGGAAGACTTGTTCCAACATGACTCAAGTCCTGGACAACTGGAAATTTGCTATTATAACTCAAGTGAAAGATTTGCTGATCAACGACCATGCGTCTGTGCTACCTGAGTACAACAGGTGTGTTACCTCTCTCTGTCTCTGATTGTGATTGGCATTCCTTGAAAATGGAAAAGCTACAATGAGGAAAAAAGTCACAAGACTAGAGAAAGTCTGCATGTTATGCAAGAGAGAGGTGAAAAGTGTGAATAGCAACAGCCAGTGATGATGTCAGTGTACGTTTATTGTTCCTCACAGTGATACAATATGAGGAATTATGTAACTGCTCTTTCTCTGCACGTGACCAATGACCTGTAATGTGATCCATGATTGCTCTGGTCTACACAAGGCCGAATCTGCTTAGCGTATGACCTCACCGGGGAGACGGGGCCAGTACATTACAGGAAATATTGGACCCTTGTGTTCAGCGGACTGATTGAGGCCTTGAACCATCATACCAATTACTGTTTTTTTTCTTTCAGCTCTTTCACTCTGATCTTTTCTGGCTCATTTTAGGTGTCCTTTCTAACACTTTGGCCAAGAATCTTTTTTTTTTGTTTTGTTTTTCATCTTTTCTCAAGAGACCTCCATTCTTTATGCCTGCTGTCCTGATGTTTCCTGCAGATGATGTGGCTGTTCTCCCTTAACAGCATTCTTGTTGCCAATTTTACTTGGTTCTCATGTTTTTGCCAGTAAACAATGTTCTGATTCCTTGTGAGCTAATGGAACATCACAGTGCCAAAATGCTTTGACAGGTCATCCAAACATTTAGAATCATTTACTAATTTGTGCTTTCCTGGATGTCTCCTCTGGTGTTTAGGATCCAGCCCCTGTCTAATGCTCTTGGAGACCTCTACAAGCAGTTTAACGCTCTAAAAGATGAGCTGGCCATGCTCTCCTCAAAGTTCGACAATGTGGAGTCTTTTGTGGACGATATGAAGAGTGGCAGATTCGTTCTGCCTCCGCGGCCCGTGCCGAGGCTTCCCCCCAGCATTGGACTCAGGTCTCCACTGCGGGCACAGATGAGGGCGCCTGTAAGGGGGATTATCAGAGGACCAACACTGATCAGAGGGAGGAGGAGAGGGCCACAGACATCTTAGACCTCCTGTCCAGAAACGTTTCATCCCATATCTGTTCTGATGTATCAAAAATGAGAGATGTCTGTATATTTCATAGAAATTTTTGCTGAACATTATTTATACTAGTCATGCATGGTACATGAAAATGCCAACTTTTCAAGTCTTACAATAATGAATGTATCTTTTTATTATCTTAGAGTTCATTCCAGCCACAGGGTGGCAGCATTTATATGTATTTCTCTGACAGTTGTTTTCATGCAACACATAAACAAACATAACGGCTTAAAATCTGGAGTACATTTATGAGATAACACAATATATGTACATTTATACTTATATATATATATATATATATATATATATATATATATATATATATATATATATATATATATATATATATATATATATATATATACACACACATATATATATATACACACACATATATATATATACACACACACACAAACACACACACACACACATATATATATATATATATATATATATATATATATATATATATATATATATATATATATATATATTTATCACATTGAATGTCAATGTTGCTGAAGGGGTTTTACAGCTTATTAGTTTTACACAGATTCCTGTGCAACTTCTATAGAATAGAATAGCTCTTCATTGTCTGTGTTGTGAACTACAGACAGCAGTTTAGTGTCTCTAAACAAGCTTCTGTGAGTTTAGCTATAGATGCTTCTTATGAGCTATAAACAACAAAGCAGACAAACCAACAAAAACACACCAAAACATGACAAACAAATCCATAAAAGACGAAGCGATGAAAAGAAATGAAAAGCCAAACAAGTCAAGAGCATTGTGAAATGATGATGATGCACATACCCAATGAGATCAAAAGCGATCTGCTACACTGTCGTGTATTTTATTATTGGAGGAAGCAGAAGAAGGTAGGAGACATTTTCACAGAAGGAAATAAAAATCTGATTAAGCCCAGTTTATGAGATGGGATTCGCATTACCAGATGATCCACCTTTTCCATCGTAAATCTGCACGGAAGCAAATTGCTGCCAGGGACAAAACAAAATAAAACAAGACAGGACAAAGAAACAACAACCAAACGAACAAACAAAAGGATAGTTTATTGTTAAAACAAGATGTTTTTCACGTGATGAAATATTTATTACTAAAACAGAATTGTCACATAATACCTAGAGACCTTTCATATTATAACATAATATAATGGAGGGATTGTGTGTTCTGTTTGAATTCAGCTTCATGTTTGTTTGAAGACGTGGCAGGTTTCTGTTGTTACTGAGCACTGAAGATGATATAACAATGAGTGTGCTACTTTAAGAGGGGTTTTGAAATGTATGGGGTTCCATCACAAGATTCCACCACCAACCCAAGCTTATATTTTTATAACATGAAGTGATTGACCTCATGGAAATTAAAAATATGATTTTATAGTGTCAAAACTTTTTCTGTCATAATAATGGGAAAATATCTTGTTAAAAACTTATTGTTACAGCAGGAAACTTTTCATGCTGAAGGATGTTTTTTTTCTCTCTCTGGCGTGGCAGCAATATGCCTCAGTGAAACTTGTGTTTTTATTCAGGAAATACACTCAAAAATGTTGCAAAATGTATTAAATATAAGTAATCTATTGTTCCCTTTTTACATAGCAGAGAGGTTTTACTTTAATGAGACCTAAAGTTCTCAGTATCGCTGTGTTATTGTTGGAGCTTTGTCTTAAACCCATAGACACAAAATACATCGTCTAGATGTTTGTTTTTTGTTTGTTTGTTTGTTTGTTTGTTTGTTTTTTCAGAGTTTGGTACTAACTTTACTTTACATGTAGCCTAAAGATTTTGTTTGATCCCAGAAATAACTTTCCCCAGTCGTCCTGACTTGGTTGGGTTTTTAGATCTTTCTCCTGTGTACTGCTGATTTTGACAATGCTGTATTGATCAAAGGATTGCAGTTTCTGAAAGAAGAGACTAATAAACTGTTCCAATGTTTTTCAGGGTAAGTAAAACATTGTCCAGAGGACTCCTGATGTATTTAATTCAGGAAACTTGCAAGTGGTACATTGTAAGTTTCTAATCTGTGAATATATAAATAAATTTAGCTGATCTGTACTTTTTACCTAATTAAAGACAATTAATACACCAAAAAGTAAGACCAGAAAGTCAAATTATGAACAACTAGCAGCCAGAATCACTGGAACCAGCACAGTTAGTAGCTGCTGCTCAGCATCCAGCCCTTCACCTTCAGCATTCATAAAGTGGATGAGGGTTATTTGACAAAACCAGTAAACAAGATAAGCCAGACACATTTCAAATATACAGAAGAGTAAAACATAGGACAGAAAAAGTGATTGAACAGGGAATGGAAAACTGCTGCACAATGAAGGAAAGCCACTGAGCAAACACTGAGACACTGAACACTGGAGGGCAGCACTGGTTTACAGACAGTGTGATGGGATATTCTGTAGAAGAACACGAGATTTGCAAGACTTGCTTTCAGCCAGAGTGAGTTCTCGTTTTTCCGTCATTTCCCTGTCATCTACAGGAAACACCTGCATGGCCTCATGTCTTTCTTTGGTTTCATGAAAATTAAGAGGGTAAGTATCACTTCTCTGCAAAAAGTTACTTGATTTTAAAAATATAAATTAAAGTTTTTAAATTTATTGTTTATTTTTGCATCTTACATGTCATAATACATGAATCAGATACCACTTTTTAAACTACCCCAAAACAAATGATCTCAAACTTTTAGGTGACTCTCAGTCATTTTAGACTACACAGAGGAATAACCTGGATATTTGAGTTTTGGTCAAGGGGGGAATTGTGACAAAGCCTTCAGATTAAATGAAACTCCTCCTCCTGTAAGTCACTCTCAGTCTCAATGTTGTGTTAAATTGCTCCTCCAGCATCTCCTCTCGTCACCCTCCAAAGCCTCTAATCCAGGGGTGGGCAATTTATTTCTATCAGGGGCCAAATGAGAAACCTGAACTGTGTCAGAGGGCCGCACCAACAATAACATGAACTTTATTCTGCTCAATATTACCTTTTTCCCAATGTAAAATGCACTTACTTTTTTTTTTTTTTTTAATTAATATTATTTATCAATACTCCATTACAAAACGTTCTCAGACGGGTTGCTAAACCTCAGAACTCAACAGAAAATCTAAACCAAAGTTTGGACACTGATGAAGAGCTCTGCTCCAAATGTCTGTTCCATAATAAAGTCAAACTGAGTGATCAGAGTGCTGTTTGTTTATATTGTCCCATGAATTAATCCTGTTTAATCTCATGAATTCACACATTATCAGACACAGTTATCTGACAGCATTCCTTCCTGGATTTTGCTGCAGTAACAGTGTCGCTCTTAGCCTGGATGACGTGTTTAAATTCTTTGTATTTCTAAAGAATAACTGTCTGCTCCTCCAGGGTAAAGTGGGCTGCTCTGCAGGGTTTCTCCTGTTTCTCCATCTTTGTGATTGGTCAGACGCTGCAGACTCCACCCTTTTAATGTGAGCGTGCACTGATCCAGAATGGAAAACCCTGGATTCAATGAGTGAGTTGATATCCACCTTTGTAGTACTTTTTATCAGGATTGCGAATGTCTGGTTAAGTCAACTCAGGTAACGGAGAGAGATCCTGGATATGTTAATCCAGCTTCATAGTACAGACCTCAGGAGTTGTGGTACCAAACTTTTCAATCCAGCCTTTTTCTGCTCTCTTCCTCTGAGCTGTTGTCCAGTGCTGGTTGCTTTCCTGTCCAGATATGATGAGGTTGTTGATGGGGTGCAATTGAAAATGTTGTACCAGGTGGGCCTGGAATCTGCCTCGACGAATGTTGTAGAGATGCTGTTTGAGGCAAGTGATTAGTTCATGTTTTGTTTCTTCCATGTATCGTTTACTGCAGGTTGTGCAGCTATGATGTAGACTTTGTTCTTGTGAAGAGGTGGGAAATAAAGTAAATTTGGATTGAACAGCAGTTGTTGTTTTTTCTGTAGGCAGAGATGGTGCAATGACTCTGGAATAGCAGGTGAAGAGTATTTAAGGCTGAGAAATTATCCTTGATCCGGCGATGGAGTCCTGAGACTGTCCCAGAGAAGGTGAATACACACAGGATGATTTTGCATGGGACCAAGGAAGGAGTTTGAGCAGGTAAGGTTGTGGTTTCTCCATCAGATGGAGCCAGAGGACTGCAAGCGAGCTGATTCTGGTTGGGGAGCGTGGAGCTGAGTATGGAGGATGTTGAAGATGGGAAGGCTTGAGATATGATTAGTCCTGTGCTAGGGTCCTGGAGTGGGAGGCGGGGCCCAGCCCCAAATGGGTGAGTTGGAGCAAGAGAGGCCAGAGTGGAGTATTCTTTCAGAATAGTCCCTGGTCTGGAGTATTTTGAAGAGAATGCTTGTGGATGTATTAAAATCTTACAGAAGGGATAAGATATGGTAAAATCTGATGATTTGGGACTTGATTATTCTTTTAAAAGTTTGTTTGGGATGGAAGCTGGCCTTATGTGGCAGGGCATGTGTATCTTGTAGGTTTTAAAAAGACTTTGGCTAGCATCTCTTTTTGTGTGGAGCTGAGGGGTCTGACAAAAACTGTGGTGTCTAAGAAGTTTATCTGTTGTGGGTGTATGGAGTGTTTGACTTCGATGGATGGAGGGTGATTATTGAGTATGTTTATGAAAACTTGAAATTGTTGTAGGGTAATATATCTTTAATTTTCCCATCAAGTTCCTATGGCAACGTCTCTCCACCAGAGGGCGCAGTCTCTGAAATTCATTCATTCATTCATTAATCTTCTTCACCTTGCGCATACACACTCACATAATCGACGATTAACCTGATGAGCATGTTTTTGGACTGTGGGAGGAGGTCAGAGTACCCGGAGAGAACCCAAGCATGCACGGGGAGAACTTTAACTTATTTGTCAAATTGTCAAATAGATTAAACTTTCACATTTCTTCAAACTTTCAAAGACGTCATCTCGCTCAGCTCAAACTGAGGTCACCACAAAAACTGCCCCCTCTGGTGGCTGGCTGCAGTACAAGACAAAAACTCTGCCTCTCTATTCATTTCAGATGGGATGTGGTCAAACTTTAAAAAATTATTACACCTCATAGAAATGTTTCTCTCATCCGTATGCTGTGGTGATGGTTGGATATTATTAGGCTGCATTGTGTTCAGGTCTCCTTATTAAGTAAGATGGAGAAATGGATAAAGGACAAGTGCAGTTGGTTTAGTATTGTGTATGTGTGCTGTATGTGAAGTGGCACTGTGGTGTTGCGGTGGTGCTGGAGAGATCTGTGTTGCATTGAATCTGTCAAACAGAGGGAAAAAAAACCACAAAATAAATTGATTTTAAAACAGCTCAAACTTATGACAGAGATGAAATATACAAGGCGTTCGCCTACAGTGTCTGTCAATGATATACAGAGAATCGTCTGGGCATCCAGTACAGCACTAATTGTATAAAAGGCTTCAAATTACTCATGTCTTTTTTGTATTTCTTTGCAGCTTTGATGGTAATTTGCTAACCATAGCTAGCCTGAGCTAGCAGCCTTGCTTTTTTGTTCTAAGTTTTGACCTCATCCTGCTTCAGGTTAATCATAATCTTTTAAAAAAAAGTTTAATCATGTGCACATACCTCTCACTTCATTTATTTGTCATGTACTATCCATGACCTGGATGAATGAGAATCTACATGGACCTTCATGTGTTTGTACTTTCATCAAAGTATGAGGTAAAAAAAAAAAAAAAAAAACAGGGCTACAAATGAGATCACTGAGAGAGCCCACTGCTGCCTTACTCTCTCACAAGACATTCATATTACATCCATTCAACATGTTATACATCTCCTAATGGACCAAAAAAAAAAAAAAAAAAAGCACAGGGAGACTTCTCTGGTGTTTATCTATTTCACAAACAGAAGATCCTCGTCCCTGATCCACCAAATGGTGCCTCTTGGGGACCTTCTGGTGAGCCCATTTTCCTGGGTGGTCAGAACACCAACTCTTCCCTGCCTGTATGTCCCACAGGCTCTGAATCCCTGCTGGCTCAGGTGTCAGAAGAGGATGGGACTGGTATAAAAGCTGTCTGTGAGGACAATATATCCAGAGCCCAGGTAGTCTTTGTTCACCAGTCTCATCACAACATCAAAGGAGAGTCCGTTCCTTGATGCTGCCTGAGACTTGCCTGTGTGAAGCTTGAAGTTGATGGAGTAGCCGTTCACATCAGCAAGCACAAAGAACTTCCGCACCCACTTTGTTGGCTTGGCCTTCATGTACTGTTTGATGCTGAGCCTGGCCTTGGTCGAAACCATCCTTTCAACAACAGAAAGGTGCTGCATTGGATGGTAGATAACCTTGCAGTTTATGCGTAACATTTCCATGGGAGTTTTGACCCGTGGAGGTGGTTGTAATCTGTGCCCTTCTTCTTCTCATTTTCCTCATCTTGCTCTGGCTCACTTATATGAAGAGATGATAAAATGACCAGGTCTCGGGACATGACAGTGGCAGGGAATGGCACATGGAATATGGTCTGCCTTAACCAAAAGTCAGTCATCTTTGGCAGGTCCAAGACTGACATGTTAAGCAACATACCAATGAACTTCTTCATCTCCTCTGGAGTGATTTCAGTCCAAAGGAACCTTTCCCCTCTCTACAGCTTTTTGGCTGCATTCTTGTTGGTATTTTTGACACAGAAGCCTGTAAAAAGCTGTGTCAAAAAAAATGAGAAAAAATTTCACCTGCTGGTGAGTTGCCCATACTGAGAGGGGGTTGGACACCAAGAAGACGTTTTGGCTTGAACATCCCCCTGCTGTCCAGGTTGTTAGTCATGCCCTTCAGAAGAAGCAGCAACAGGAGGCTCTTGACAAAGAAGAAAAGACTGCAAAGCTTTTTACTGACTGGGACAAAGAGGAACAAGATGAGGCTAGAAGAAGTAAGCAAAATATCCTGCTTGAGTCCTGTGGTTCTGCTGTAAAAGGAGAAATTGCAGAGCGGGTTGGCTCAGCTATAGGGAGCCTACGTTCCACCAACTGCCCCTACAGTGACTACTTTTGGAAAATCTAACCCACCTCCCAGAACTCAGAGATCACCGTACTGTTCTGCACTAACAAGTGAAGCTTGTCCCCGATATTGTAAAACCAAACGCGCTCCAGTCTTAAACAGTACAGAGAAGACTTGAGCCACAAAGAATTTCTTGAGGTTGAAAAAGATTTGGAAAACTAGGCTTTTGCAGTTACATACGATGTTCAACATGACTTATTCAGTCTTATCAGTTTTTATTCTCATTCTTTCAACTTCGGACAAGTAAACTGATATCCTATTTGCAAATGGTTACCTGGTACTTCTGCTGGAGATTTCGCTCTCATGTTAAACCTTTTTTTTTTTTTTAATCTGACAGTTCCCTTAGAAATTTAATCTCACAGAACTGTTGTATCATCCCAGCAGTACTCAGTTGGTAGGTTGGTATCTTATAATATCTTATCAAGACGTAGCCCTGTGATTTCCGCCCATCATATCCACATTTTTAAAGTTGAAGGTGCACACACATACACACATATGTGCATGCACACACAATTATACAAGCCCACACCCCTACACGCAAGTTTCTTTTCAGAGTAACCACAGTTACTAAGAGACTGATAGCAAAAAGGAAGTGTTTCCATGGCATCAGCACTATTGGCTGAGTCATGTTCACTGCACTGCTCCTGTATCAGAGCATGTGTTTTGGTGTGTTAGTGTTCTTCTATTCATGTTCCCATAGCCAAAGGGATGAGTACTAAAATTGTTGATATGCAAATAAGTTTAACAAGTGTTTGAAAACATTGGTGTAATTTGTGCCTCACTCCTGCCCAAATGGATGAGATAACTGATGTTTTCAAGCTGAGAACAATGTATTACTTACCCAAATCCACAGTTATGTAACCAGGCTCCTCTGCCAGCGGACATATGGTGGCTCCCCCTAGCACCTTATACACAGTTACTCACAACATCGTCTGTATTGTATTGAAGACATGCTTGTATGCCACCTCAGTGTTTTGGCTCTAAGCCATATATCACTGCAATATTCATGTCTCTTTGTGCGCTTTTACATAATTGTTCTGTGCTTTTTGGAGCAAAGGTGGCATTACATACAAATATAAGCTCACATTTCACACTCGTCACACAACACTGTACAATCCTCTGCTGTTTGCTCAGACACTGTTGTGCTTCTGTTGTGCCTCTGCTTCAAGCTCTGATGTGGGCTTTGCACAACCATTCCACCCCTGTGTTATTTACATTCACAAGTATAAAAATACAGTAATGTATCAGCAACAATTTCACCACTACTCTACTGTGAACTCCCAGTATCTCTGCGCTGCAAAAACAGGGGTTAAAGGGGTTCGTTGTCACACTTCTTACTCTAGTGTGAATTGTTTATCATCAAAACATCTTTCAATAGTCATTCCTACATGTTGGCTTGAAATGTTTATCCCTCTCTCATTTTCCAACTCACTGTAATGAGGGGATAATTAACTATCAAAACTACTATTTGCACGGGATTAATATTACATGGGGACCTCTGGTAATTTTAGAATTACCCCTTCACTTTAGTTTTTGGTGTAGCATGTTTGCAGGGGGTAAGCAAAGCCTGTAAATTCTTGTGTTTCTTATTGAAAACGCTACACAGACCCACTGTGCTTGAGCAGCAGCACCTCACCCAGTTGCAAATTCTGATAAAAGAAGAAGACATCTACATCCAGCTTTTTCTTTTTTTGAGTCAAAAATGTGCATTGAAAACTTCTGGACATGCTGAAAAAAAAAATTAATTATCTTAAAACTTAAAAGCTACTTCTTAAAAGATCAGTTAGGGGTAGTTAGCCCTTTTTGACCAAGCTGGTTCCAGGGCTGGTTCCAGTGCTGGTGCTAGAGCCGGTCCACAGTTGGTTCAAGTGCGAACCGGTTAAGAACCGTTTGCTTGTCCACAAACGGGTGCCGGCCATGCTGTTTTGCTTTGAAATCCATTATTTTACTGATCTTCTTCTTCTGTTTCTCTCTTACCCAAGCACCGGTTTTGAGAGCCAGCAGCCGGTGCTTAGTCTGTGGAAAACCAAAGAACTGGTGCTACATCTGGCTCTCGCTCCGAACCAGCCCTGGAACCAGCTTGGTCGAAAAGGGGTAACTGAGTCCTACCCCAGATTTTATCAGTACTATGACTGTGCGCTGTGCTCTGAGTCAGTACATCAGTGCCAACCTGCTGCACACAGAGAGAGACTCCAGATCATATTTTAGGTGACTTGTTTTTAGACCTCTTGAGTTGTGGAGCTGTCTAAATATATGACTTTAGTATGTTTGTTTTTTTTAATCATACTTGTGTTTGCCTAATATCAGTTTTTAGTGACATTAAACAAGTGACATTCTTTTTTTTAATTTAAATTTGTAAATGTGATGCTTTATAGCGTATTGACCGATGACATAAGGGTACATTGAGAGTCTTTTTCCATCTCATGTCTATCCAAAGTGCTGTTAAATCCTTTGTTTAGAACCACCAACGCTGTCTTAAAAATGACCAGAAAAAGCTGCAGAGACAGTCTTAAAGAAATATACCACCCCAAATTACAGAGATGCTGATTCAGACTGGATTAGTATTATCAGAGGACCTCTGTGAGTCTGAAATATGGTCGGTGATTTGGACTGAAATTTTTACTTTACAAATTACGAACGTGGTCGATTCACACAGGATTAAAAACACAGACGTCCTCTGTAATTATTACAAACTATCAGAGGTCCCCAGGTGAAACTAATCCTGTGTGAACAGGGCTAAAGACACTCTGACTCATTGTGACAACTAACCCCATCATGAGGATGGTTGTCACACACTATGAGGTTGATTGTCACAATGTTAAATTGTTTAATGGGAAAAATCTTTTAAAAAAGGCAAGAAGACAGAACTCAGTGTTAAAGTTTAACTGCACTGTGATGGTTTGATTAACTAGCACAGATCCCAAAAGTGAGGCGGGGGCAGGAAGGCAGTTTAACAGTCTTTATTGCACACAGAGAACGAATGAATGTGAATCCAGAAGTCTGATCCAAAACAGAGGTCCAGTGTCTCTCATTTATCAGTCTTGTGTGGGAATTGGTGCAGATTTGGGTGTAGAAATTAACTTGCGGCAACGTTCACGCGTGATTTATGAAACTTGCATTCCAGGGCCAATCACAGCGTACGCCTGAACAGGTGTTGATAAATCTGGCCACTGAAAACAATCATAATCTATATAACACACCCCTAAATATTCAAGGTCCAGCCGACCGAACCTACAGAATTTACATCATGGAGGGACGCATTACTGTAAAAAGAAGACTTCTCTGTGCAGGAGATCAACACACCACAGCAACCGAGGTCGAAGAAATGAAGCTGGAAAAGTGGCGTTAAAGAGTTAGAAAAACGACTTCTGCAGGGTCGCTGTAACAAACCAAACCACAGCAGATTTTTAAACATTTAATTTACACATTCTTCATTTATATTTCAATTAATAAATCTGTCATATTTAACTGTTAGAAGCCCAAATATTGTTAATTATTTCCGGCTGAGTGAATGAAGCTCTGTGTCAGTTTCAGGCACAACTGACGGATGAAGCTGCACCGTGTCTGATGTAGATAATAAAACATTTTTAATATGCAGGACTGTGAAGTGGTTATTCTACAAACTGATTTCATGAACTTTATTTGTGGTCATTTTGTATTTTAGCAGAGGAGCATCGCTTGTGTGCTGTTACGTACAGATAGACTGAAGTTTCTCATGAGAGGAGCTGATTGGTTGATCACATGTGAATGAATGTCTTCTGTTATCAAATAGTCACTTTTTCACAGACATTTCTGGTTAACATGATGATACTGTTAGGAGTAAAATAATAAGCTTTATGGTAAATCATGTGATCAATGTGGCTTCCTTTAAAAACAGGCTAAAAGTTTGATCCAGTGTCCTCTGAATAATCTCTGATGAGACGTCACTGTGGACATGGGAGTGTTTTTAATCACTGCAAACAGCCTCTCTGATTTTCAAGTTAAATCAATAAAGGAAACATTTATTTTATATGAAAAAATCAGCTGACAGCTCTCGTTGCTCTTTCATAAGCGATGTATTTCACAGAGATTAGTAGAAAAAAAGTGAAATGTTGGAAACATTCTTGGTGTCATCTCTAATTCAGCTTTCTAAATATTGATCTGCAGACCTCTGTCTGTCTGTCTGTCTGTCTGTCTGTCTGTAAATGCTCTGCACTCATATGATCCAATAATTCTCTGCTACATTTTCCTCGCTGCACTGCGCTCCCCTCTGACATGAAACTTGTGTACGATGAACTGGGACCTGGCGTGGGATTCGAGTGTACCCTCCACCCACGTTCAGATTGATAACTGCTGATCTGTGCATTGAAATGAGTGTACACCCTGTATTCAGTCATACACACTTAATTAATGAGGGTCAGTGTGAGCAGGTGAGGACTCTGGAGCTGCAGGTTATAGTTAGAGAGAGTTGTGGCTGTCTGGATGTTTTCAGGACTGCAGGATTCTTCCAGTGGAGGCACTGGAAAAGGAGAGCAGAAACATGAGGGTAAGTCACAGGGGATCAGAAGACTCAGCATGCAAAGAACTCGAGAGAAACTTGATACTTAAACGGCCATAGTACGGCTGTGACGTCAGGAATCCACTGGCACCGGTATCTTCCCCAGCCAGGGCTTAAATGCTAGCGTCGCTGATTAGTCAACCAGCCACAGGTGCGTAGACTGCAGGTATGGGACAGAAGGGGGCTCAACATTTTACAATTTACAAGTAAACAGAAACATTTACTGCAGTCAGTGAAATGGTTATTATTGTGACAGTTTGTTTAACCAACAGAACCCAGAAGCGAGGCAGAGGCAAGAGGGCAACTTAAGTCTTTACTGTGAACATTGAATGAATGAGTACCAAGTCCAGAAACTGATCCAACACTGATCCTGGGAGTGAGCTGGGACTGCAGGTTTTTCACAAGGGTTGAGGCTGAGAGGTTGTAGAGCTTTGTGCTCTATTGTAAAGTGTCTTGAGATAACACTTGTTATGAATTGGCGCTATACAAATAAAGATTGATTGATTGATTGATTGTAGTTGGGCTGCAGGATGACTTGTGGAGACACTGGAAACAGACACGAGGATAAGTCACACAAAAAACTCATAATGGCATGCAAAAACTCGAGATAAATCAGATACACAAGCGGGCGTAGTACCACAGTGAAGTCGGCAATCCACTGGCGCTGAAATCTCCCCCAGGCAGGGTTTAAATGGCACAACAGGGAGGGGAGGGGGGAGAGAGAGAGTGGTGCTCCACACCACACACAAGGACCATGACAATTATCTTATTAAATTTAAGAGGGGCTGTATTTAAAAATCAGAGATAATCAATCCAAACAGTTGTTTAGTAATTGTTCATGGTCTCTGAGCATCAGACAGTTATTTTCTGTGCTTAAAGGTAAAAATGAACATGAATGAGTCGCTCTATTTTTCTTTTCTTAATCAGTAATTTGTGGATCTTTTTTCTCTAACCCTGGCTCACTCGTCTCTTTGTCTTCTCTTTCTGCCATTCTCCTTTCTTCTGCCCCCGGCTTCCAAACTTTGGCCTGTGTGCAGAGCAGCAGTATTTAAAGCCTGGAATGCAGAGCCTTCATTGGCTGAGAAGCGTCACATGGGATAGCTTAACTCGAATGCAATTGGTCCATACATTTCCAGTGCTGCTCTACCAAAACTGTTACTGTTAGACTCTGTAAAAGCTGCGCAGCTGAAAACAGAAGCGTTTCGTCAAATTTAAAAGCATGGCATCAGGGTCCAAACCTGGACTGAGGTCCACCATTTGGTGACCCGTGGTATATGCAGTGTCATTTCTTTTACAAGAACAAAAAACATCCCATCTATCAGCAGCTCGCTGGTTGCTCTATCATACCATGCTTCTGAAACTGCCACGTGTGACTATAAAACATTGTACCACTCTCAACCCTGCCACTCTCCTGCCCCTCCCAGAGGATGGAGGGACGCAGAGTTGTAAGGGAGAAGTGTAACCATCTTTTACTGCACTCAGATTAGACACATTTAATAAATACACCGGATGATCAGCCCACCTCTACTTCGGCAGAGGGTTACCAAAAGACTTTACAGTTATATCGCCACCTACAGGTCTGGTATGCATACTACAGGGTTTTCAGTTCATCAGCGTTTTCAGGTGAACACAGATTTTTTTTTTTCTCTGCATTTTTTGTGTTTTTGAGTGAAACACTGTGAAGCGTTGTCGTATAAACAGGGCCTTAGTTCAGTTTAGTTTTGTTTGGTCACTTCCAACATAAAGGCTCATTTACACACATTGAAGTGAATTATTTACAAATAAACAAATGTTGTGTTAATACCATTTCTGCATTAACAATAAACACGCAGCAACAGAAATCAATGAAACAAATAACAAAATAGGACCAGAAAGGTGTAGGCTGAAGCCTTCACTTATTTCCCCTCTCTTTATTCAAATTCATGATTTACTCAGCTATCCTTAGATTTACATAAACAATAAGACAGACATATCTAAATGCTAGTTCATCATACATATACCCTTTTTTCTATCCAAAATCTCAGCCATACCATGTGTTCACATTACATTTCTATACCTTATAACTGTCATTTGTTTAAATGT
Organism: Labroides dimidiatus; assembly: GCA_030710495.1. NCBI lineage: Eukaryota > Metazoa > Chordata > Actinopteri > Labriformes > Labridae > Labroides > Labroides dimidiatus. The sequence goes on from CM061163.1 coordinate 3,151,278, forward strand.
TTTTTTAAACCTACCTTGTGTTTGACATTCTTTCACTGGAAATGAGTGCAGTCCATTTATGGAGGTGTGTGTGACATCACTAGTCTAGGATCGATCTCAAAAAGATAGTGGTCCAAGAAGGCCTATGTCATTCCAGAGGTCAACAATGCCTGGACTGTACACAATGAGGCTATACTTAGTGCCTAATGTGAAGAGCTGCTGATCGTGTCAGGAGACTCCAGATATGACAGCCCAGGTAATAATGCCACATTTGGAACCCACTCACTCCTGGACATCAAGTTGAAGTTGGTCGTGACACAGTAAACTGTAAAAGTCACAGAGTTGAAGAACAGTTATTGGCTTGAGGTGAAAGGTCTGGAGAGATGCCTTTTTCAAGTTAGGAGAGAATGATGTGACCACATCCACTCTGGAAAATGACTGCCATCCATCAGTTCAGAAAATCATGCATCATGAATATAAATGTATACAGCATGACTATGGCCTCTGGCACATTGTCAAAAACGTTAAATAAACGTCTGCTGAAGTGCCAGAATGAAGAGCTGTTTGAGTGAATCAGGATGATTACAAATCATCTCTGGTTTTGTGCCACAACATGTGAGGAAAGTGTGACAGGGCTAAAAGAGAAGTGGACCTCAATCCTGCATCACATCACCAATGTGCACCACTGGGTGTCTGGTGAGACAGTGATGAAGTGTGAGCACCCTTCCTACACCCCTGAGGAAGAGAGTCAGCAACCATGGCTCCTCACAACCTCTGCTGCCTCTCAGCACCTGCAGAAGATAGTCCTCAACAAACAGCTGCTGAAAATTTTAGAAACAAACACACTTGGCATTCTAACAGCAGCTAGGAAGACTTCACTCCCTGTGCACAAAATGTGCCACAAAAAGAAAGAAATTCCTGAGGGAGAGTTTTGAGGCCCGTCTGCGTGTTGCTGCACTGGATCACAACAGTAACGTGAACAGGGAGACAGCAAAAACAAAAGAGGGTGAGAAGCAACATAAACACCAGTACTCCAAGGCTGCTCAGCAGTATGTGGTGACACCACTGAAGCTGGACGAGGCTTAAAACTTCAGGATGAGAGGGGTGCTCAATAGGTGGAAGAAGACATCCATCAGGGAAACATTACAGAGCATTAAAACTGAGACCGTCATCACCCCGGCCCAGCACACAGGTGTACAAAAACCAGAAAAGCCCCGTTTGTTGCCAAGCATCTGAGCTGGTTTACATCCTCACAGCCCAGAGCAGAAAAACCATCCCATTACTATACACCCTCAGATTTCCTTTATGTCTGAACAAAAATAAATTCCATGATGTTCCACAAACATATAATAACTAATGTTAAGGAAAAAAATCCAACACAAATTTGTCTTGCATGTGCATGAATTCATGCATCTTTTCAGCTTCCCTAAAGCAAATAGTTCTAAAACGTCAAAATTCTGTTGTATTTATTTACATTGATGTGTTACATTCTAGAATGTCAGTTTGATTTTACATTTATTGCTATTATCATTGTTGTTGAGATCGTCTGTATTGTCACATGACATTTTAAGATTATAATCCAGCCTCCATCCTCTATTTATGGTTCAAATCACCTATCTTGGTAGAGTTGTCGCCCCACAATCAGAAGGTTGTGGGTTCGATTCCAGCTCCTGCAGTCACATGCCGAAGAGTCCTAGTGCAAGACACTGAACCCCAAATTGCTTCCACTGTTGTTCAGTGGTGTATGAATGTTGTGTGAGCTGATGGTTTGATTAGCTTAAGCCGGCCATCAGTGTGTGAATGTGGTTTGATTGGGTGAGGCTAGCAGTGTAAAGCGCTTTGAATAGTCAGTAAGACTAGAAAAGCTCAATATATATATACTGATCCATTTACCATTTGTGGAACAGCAGACTTTAGCACTTCTGCATTGTCTCATATTTTCAGACTGGAGGTTGCTGCTTGGTGACTCCTCAAACAACCCCAGTAGCACAGCAGCAGCAGCAGCAGCTGTGTTTTACATTTATTTGGTTTTGGGGTTTTCTCCTGGTTGGTGTATATACATGTTATTTAAAAATAAATAAATAAATAAATAAATAAATAAATAAATAAATAAATAAATAAATAAATAAATAAAATATAGGTCTAATGTATAGAATATTATTTTACTCCCATATCTAACCCTTCTACAAGGGCACAAAAACACATTCAGTATCTGAAACAATAAAAAAATAAAAGACTTAAAAAAAATCTGATCATGTTTGTGTATTAAATCAATGGTCTTGAACTGTGAACATTAACTGTTTTTATCAGTCTTAGTGTTGTTTCATTTTAAGACCACATGTCTTATTATTTATTGCATCACAAAGAGACCTGCTTGAGTACTTGTGCCAGGAAACTTTTTTCAAGAAAAGACCTTTCTGAGTATTTTAACTAAATCAAAGGTTGATATGTTCAACATGACTTATTCAGTCTCATCAGTTATATTCTCATTCTTTCAGACTGATATCCTATTTTCAAATAGTAACCTGGTACTTCTGCTGGAGATTTTGCTCTCATTTAAAACCTTTTATTATCTGACAGTTCCTTTAGAAACGTGTGCTTCAACAGGCCGCTGACCTCTCAGCATCAAACGTAGGAAGACACAGCACAGATGATAGTGGCTAGTTTTCATGCTACATCATCGAAGCCCCATCCCCCTTGTCTATTGTAGTGTACACAGGATCCCTGAATTATTCATGTGATTGTATGTGTTTGGGTTTTGCTTTTCATTTGACATTTTCATGACTGCACTGGTTCATGTGTGCATGTTTCTGTACGTTTTTTTTTATCTTTACTTAAGTGTAAGTGAATGAACAGATTTTTTATTAGATCAATGCGTGTATGCATGTGATTGTGCAACACTGTGTGTGCTTGCTTGCATGTGCACTGTCCATAGATTCCTTGTGTGTGTGTGTGTGTGTGTGTGCATGTGTGTGTGTGTCTGTGGGTGTAACTCTTTGTGCTGAAGGGGGTGTGAGGCTGAACAGGCGGGTATGATACTATAAATAGAAAGCTCTCCAGCTCCCGCCTCTTTGGAGAGAGAGAGAGAGAGAGAGAGGCACACACAAAACGAGAGAAAGAGAAAGGCAGAAGCAAATGCTGCTGCTGCCTGCCTGGGAAATACAGAGCTAACCGAGCAGGAGACACACGGAGACATGGCATCACTGCCTCACCAAGGTGATGTCAGTAACAGGACAGTTTTACAGTTCATTTTGTCTTTTTGTACAGTATATATTTTGTGTAGCTCATTATAATTTACCACATACAAACTATACTTCACAATACAGATAAAAAAAAAATGCTGATGGGGAATTTTCCTGCACATTATTGCTTAAAGACCATTTTTCTTCCTTCATAGTGCAGTCTGCATCCCTTACCATCCAGAGTTCTCTGTCTTACCAAAGGTGACTTTTAAATCTATTTTCTTAAAAATCAAAATATAAAAAACAAAATGGAAATGTTGATATTGTTGGCTGATACGTCAAACTGAGTTTTTAAAAAAAAAAAAAAAAAAAAAAAAAAAAAAAAAAAACATCTATCAGTGGATGGAACAAAAGTCAAAGATATTCTGCTTAAAGAGTTAGTCTGGACCAAGCGTCAACCTCCTGTCTGAAATATGAGACGATGCTGAAGTGCTAAAATGTATAGTTTGTCAAGTGTCCACTTGAGGTTGGCTCTGGAAGTACAGGAAGTCAGAAACACACCAAGCCAAAAAAAAAAAAAGCTGTTTTCACAGCAGAAATAAATGTGTTTACAGCCTAATACAAAAATTTTGCTAATAGCATGCACTTTACATGGAAAGAATGTTTTCTAACTTGAGAGTTTAGAAAATATTAAGATCGCCAGCTCGTCCAATCAGAGGCACAGCTCAGCTCACGTGACTGACATGACTGGCACCCTATGGCTGTGAGTATGCAAACTCAAAGCCTGCTTCATTTCCAATATGGCCGCACCAGCTGATTTGCTTCAAAAGTCCATTTCAGGAACAGAAGGGTGACTCTGTGGAGACCACATCTATTAATTATACAGTCTATGGTCTGAACAAATCCTAAAAATGAAGTACAGACGTACACTGAAACCACTGTTTTGTCCAGCTTCCTTTAAAACCAGCTACAGTATGTGATGATGGTTAACTCATCTGTAGCCAGAGGGGCTGAGCTGACAGGATCCTGTCTCTCCTGAGTATTAGTCATACTTTTGACAGTAAATTCACACTGATACAGTTCCACTAAACTACGTTAATGTAGCAAAAACTGTTTTACAAAGCACTTTAAGTGAAGTGAAGTATTTCAAAATATGTATCAGCACAAAATAGCTCCAGATTTAACACATCAACCCTTCCATGCAACTTAAAGAGAGGTAGTCTTAGCTGTGGAGGCCAGTCACTAACTGGACATTTTAGCCAGTTTTCACTACAACTTCACTCTCCTGCTCAGAATGTGCCTCCATATCTCTGACACACACCTGCCACACTTCTCTCACCGACCCTGTGCCAGTAAAACTGTTTGAAATATTGGATAACTTTAAGTGTGTGCAAGATGTGCAGTTATTTTAAGATTCAATGTGTGGCATATGGGTTATTATAGTTTCACCGTATTGGTACAATGACAAAAAAAAGTTTTTTTTTCTTTCTTATAAAAAGTGAGCTTAATGTCAATAAAACACACACACACACACACTCTCATCAGGTTTTTGCGAGTCAAATTAGCTCATTGCTACAACCAAGCTGAACTCTTTAGGTCAGAGAGGATGGGGCTGCAAAAATGGGATGATTGTTGTTTATGGAGTCGGCTCAGTCTAAAAATTCACAAATGCACACAGAAGGATTCACAAAAGTATTTCTGACTCACACACAAATAAATATCATTCTACACAAATATAAAGAAAAAATCCACAAATGAAAAAACTGAATTCACAAACATATATCTGATTCACACACAAATGTTTATTGTTTTATGTATATTTAATAGAAATTCTCAAATATGCGGCACATTTACGAGCTGCTTTTCATTTGTGAACCTCGCTTCATTTGTGTGTGGATTTTTGAGACTCCTCTGACGCGCTCAGATTCACAAATGCATTTTTTTCAACAGGGAAATGTCTGTAGCCAATCAGATGTCTTTCCCCAGTTCAGCCAATCACAGTAGCGTAGATTTGAGAATGTGTTTAAATGTGATCGCTCTAGCGTTCAACTGCGCATACAGAAGTACTAACAACAGTATGGATATCACGGGGAAACCACAACTAAAGTCTGATCACATTGGAACTATAAAATTAAAATCATGGATGTCACAAAATCTCTAGACTGGCCCCAGAACAGCAGAGTGAGTCAGAGTATAGAGCAACCCAGAATTATTGACTGTAGACTGTTAGAAACTACATGACTGGTTCATTGCCATTAGAAGGATAAATGGTAAATGTTGTTTTTAGTCTCTCTGACTCAAAGTGCTTTTATGCTGCTCTTAACATCCACACTACAATCAATGTAAATAGATTTCCTTTTATTGGAAATGATGTTGGCTTTAATCACCTGAGGCTGATGATTATTGAGTTCATTTGTTGTGTAATATTACAATAAACAGCATGTTAATTCTTACTTTGATCATTATTATTTCAATTATGTGTGGTGCTCTAATTTGCAACATTAAACATGATTCAGAGGTTTCATTTCAGTTTTGTTGGGGTTAGATCATCACCCCTCGCAATCATCAAAATCAGCAGTTAGAGCCTTGTATCTAACACATGGACAGTCTTTGACTCTTGATGGATATTGGGCATTACTTAAATATTAATACCCCCTTTGTAAGGGTGGAGTCGGGACAATTTAAAGGACTTATGACTGATAGTGGGGCCTGAAAAATATTAGCACATGCAGAACTTGTGGCAGTAATTTTATAGGGCCACATGTAGATTTTTGTCATGAGGGCTCCTATTCCTAGCAGTGCCCTTTTGTGAAGTTATACATGTTATTTGATGCAGTGCTTGGGGGGTTGGCAGACAAGACCTTATCTGCAAAAATCTGTAGCATTGCCTGCCTACTGTTTCTTATTGTGGGGACTGAGCTGATGGCTGGCCTCTTTTATAAACACTGATTTATCCTTTAAACTAACAGGCCTTGAGATCATAAAAATGGATTAGCTATAAATTGATCCCCTTAATACAAATGTTACAGGAAAAAAGAGCTATAGAGACCAAAACTGATTTTGTGCCAGACTTCAAGCATCTTAATTCTTCTAATTAACCATCCCCAAGTGGACACTTTTTGAAACTGCAGATTTCTTGCACCCCAACAATGGCTTCAAAGAATGCAGCTTGTCAGCAGCACAATGATCCCCTGGTTAACACTCAGTTTAATGATGAATCTGTTGGGCCAAGTTCTGGAACAGGTAAAGGGCCTCATAAAGCTTATATCATCCATTAGGGTGCTGCCTGGATAAGCAGCTTTCTGCTTGCCTTGGGAGGGATGTTATCACAGGAGTGGTCAGTGACATCAGGTATTGTAAATCTGTCTAACTGGTGAAACGGTTCTTTTGCGGTTTGTCTTCGATTTCAGCTTGAATGTACTGCAGAACAATCAGAATCTGACGCTGTTACATAAGACGCAGACAGAGTGGCTCTGTACTCAGCGCTGCGCCAGCTGCCCCCAGCTCTGTCTCTTTAAATGAGACAGAGCTACTTTGCGTGTGTGCCTGCATGTGTATGTGTGTTTGTGGAGGAGAAATTGCGAGATAGTGAGGGCCCCTCTGTTGTGAAGGGGGACTAGGTGATAGAAAATAAGGCTGACTTTATATTTTGTAAAGATTTGAAGGATCTGGGGGAGGATATATTTAGCTCTCCCTTTCGATTGACCGATTTTGGACCCGTGTGCTTTTCTTGTATCCATGGGCTCGGTAGGCGCATCCCTCGCCCCCCAGTAGGACATAGCGGGCAGGGCTACCTCGTAATAATTATTTATATCTCTCGGTGCCGCAACGTTAAGAGAAACGTGATCGAGAGGAAACGATAACAGCATCCTGTCATGGATTAATGCTCGAGTAAATTTTCATCTGAGAGGTAAGATGTATGGCGCAAAACAACAGGCCGGAGGAGGAGGATGTGTATGGGTGCGGAATGTGTGTTGCATGTCTGTGCTCTTGATAGGCTCTGTCATAGGATGTCGGGTTATGGCAGCAGCATCCACATTGCGGCTCCTCCGCTCACACTAGGCGGAGAGGTTTGAGGCGATGTGGGTGAATGGCGCTGGGTATTCCAGCTCTTTGTGTGCACAAGGAGCTTTTATGAGACAAAGCTGATCAGCCGCATCGAGCTGCGTATTATTAACAAACATAATGACGTCAGTGTCTGTCAGTGACGTAACCTTTGAGTTCTCAGTCATGCAGCAGTTGAATTTATTTCTCTTTGGTCATCTTTGAAGCAGGCGTGTCACGTATGTAGCTGTTTGTCACGGTTCCCCCTTCGGTGCTCTCGGGTCTCTTTTCGGTGTGCGTGAGCCCCATCTCATGGGTCTATTTCTTCTAATGTAAGGATGGTGAGTGATGAGTCAATGATTACTCCACAACATACAGGCAGGGGCGTAGCAAACGTTTCAGAAAGTGTGGGGCTGCCAACTGTAAATTAGGATTTTTGTGGAAAACGGAATCGTTATTTTATTGTTTAGTAAACTATTCTTTTATTATGAATGATTTATTAAGGCTAAAGACACACCATAGGCTGTGGATTGATTTATTCATTACAGGGTCAAACTCATGAATTAAATCATTTAAATTCAAACTATGACCCATCAAGCTTTAGATCTGTTCATCGTCAGTCACCATTTAATAAAGTGCCAATGAAACAGAAAGTGACCCTGTGTTAAACTTAAGGAAGAATAGTGTTATGGATGTTTTAAAGTCAGCAGCACACACCATGGAAATGACAGGGAAGCACCATTGATATAAAAAAGTTCAGCAAAACATCATCATGATCAAAGTGTACATCATATCACATCACAGCTGCATCAGCACATGGAATAAGAGTGGTAAATAATTACATCTGCACTAGTGCTGCACAATATGGTTTAACTGAGCAACTGCAATTTGTGATTAAAGTGCATAACAATATGAGTCTACAGTCTTTGTTTTAAAGGGTCATGAAGTGATTACTGATAGCTCTGAAATAACTATTCATCAATTGATAAATAATATGCTTATACATTTTGAACTTCTCCAGTATTAATGTCCATGTTGTGTGCTGCTCTCTCTCTCCAGCTGAAAGTTAATGTGGATCATCCATGGGTGACCAGTCTCCCTCCATGCTATCAATATCAGCAAATTTCAGTCCAAAAAATAAAAAAAAAAGTCCTTAACCAACTTAGAATGACAGTTTTTTTTCTTTTGTTTTTTTTTGTCGGAGCAGCATGTATTATTGCTATTTAATTATATGTATTATTATAATTAGCCACTTACAGGAGTTTTGGGACAGGGACAGGATAATGTATCTTAAATCATGACAAATAACAACAACAACAATAGTAATAATAATAATAATAGTAATAATAATAATAATAATGATGATGATAATAATAATGATAATAATAATAATAATAATAATAATAATAATAATAATAATAATAATAATAATAATAAAAGCTAGAAAGTGTGCTCAGTGCCCACCCACTTATGATATATTCAGGACATATTGAATAAATAAGGTCTGGCTTGTTAAGAGGAACTTAACAGCTGTCAAACTTCATGTACAGTTTGGAAAAGTGGAGGACATAGTGGACAGATACAGCAGCTGAGGGGGACAGGGGGACATATCCCCTGTGTCCACTATGCCCCTGCACTGTTATTTCCCTTTGGAAACTCTGTTATCTCACAAAGCTTCTACTGATCATCAGTGGGAGAAAAAAAAGCAAATCACGTCATGAGTCTGAAGGTCAAAATGTGGAGTTGACATTTCATGAATTGCCAGTTATTGTTGCAAAATTCTTATGACTTTCAAGCTTAAGTAATCTGAGTGTAAGCTTTCTTTTCTGAAGCAAACAAATTCAAATGACACTTTAAAATTTGTTCCCTCTTTGGTAGAACTGATCTGATTAGTTCTTAGTGGCTTTATCCGGTCGATTTACACTTATTATGTTATTACACTGATGTTTCTCATGACCAAAAATGAAACAACTTTTTGAAATATTTGTCATTTATATTTGAATATCTGTTCACTCAAGCTTCACTATCATTAGATGACTGTTTCAACAAATGGTAAATATTGCATTTCAGTTCCTTGTGATTTCTTCAGGTCTACATGAGAGCCAACAGGTTTTAACATTTATTTGCTAAAATGACAGCATGAAAAGAAGCTAAATGTAGCTGGTGTCTGTGTGCTAAAGGAGAGGCCTTTTTGCAATTCTCATGGTTAAACTGAAGGATCTAATACTAAGTTATGATTATCATGGCTGACCTTAGTGGGTCGTATCTGATTTTAAACACTTCAATTAACCAATTAAGTAAGTACATCTTCCCCCTGCCATTGAAGCAGCATGTAGCATGTAGTAGCCTTATCACCTGTAGTAGCCTTCACCCTTAAAGGCCCTTCAAGGTTTGTTAAAGTGATATTGGAATAGCTTCACTTTCATATATTTGCCTGTTCATAGTCTACAATTTAGAATAAGGTTTTAAACCTCAAAATCATATTTCTCAGTATCCATGGATGGCCTGACCAATGCATTCACGGCACAAATACCAAGAGTCCCTTTGACGACACAACGCTGGCTGTCAAAGTTTAGCAGTGAGAAGCAAGATCCGTTCTTTTCTCTGCTGAAAAAGATAAACGTTGCATGTCACAGACACATTTTAGGGCACTGGGCTGTAAGTAGCACTAAAGAGCCCGGTACACTGAACTGCAGTCCAAATTGAGTTTACAAAGTTTGCTTGTTGTCACATTTCAAACTATAACGGCATAAATTTTTAAATATATAGGCCACATATGAATCTGGACAGTCCTCACAGTGCCTTTAAGTATAATGGTGACCAGGGCCTGTATTCACAAAGCTAAACATAGCTCCTAAACCTGTGAGGAGTCAGAGGAAGTGAAGAGGACTCCTGAGTCACTGAGACCAGTTCAGAAAGAGTCTCAGCATGGCTGCTGCTGGAAATCCATGTCATGATCATGAGAACAGTTTGGTTTAGTCTTTGTTTTTCCTCTGGTTTTCTCTGCCATGGTTATTCCAGAATCTTAGTCATTAAAACTCTGCTGATATGTAGATCTGTTCATCCTTTAACCAGATACAGCTGCTGACAGTTAGCTGAACACAGACTGGACCAGTCAGTATAGAAGTCTGGGTTGGATGTTTAATCAGTAGCCTACATCATAAGCCTGACCCATCAAAAAAAAAGCCAGAAAATTTAAATATTTTGGAAATGAGATGTTTATTGACCCTTCTTACAAAATCCACAAAAAATGTTGCTATGTCATTTGATTTATGATATTTTTTTTGTATCACATTTGACAAATTGGGCGAATTTGGCAATGTTTTTTTCAGTAAAGTTTTTAGTAAATATGCATTCATTCAATGTAGAAAATACATATTTTCAAAATTGAGAAACAATTGAGATGTTTTTCTTGCAGTAACATTTTGTCATGGATTAATAATCCTCATTGGGTAGAATACATTAAAAAAAAAACTTTGGCAGGTTTTTAATGAATATTTTTATCATGTTGATGAGATAGAAGTCTTTAAACTCATGTATCAAATATGATACGCTCAGCGATAAAGGGTCAAAATCTTTATTTGAATGTTCCAACATGACACCTTTCTCTAAACTGAGTGATTTCTTTGTAGAAAGTCCTCACAGACACATTCCCTGTCAGCCAATCACTGTAGGCTTAGTAAGTCAGGTGTCAGCCCAACAGTTCTGTTCCTGTCCCCTATATTTATGTCTTGTGTTTTTATGTTTCTTTGGACGGGAAGTAACTGATATGCAGTTTCCCTCAGGATAAAGAAAGTATTCTGAATCTGAATCTGAATCTGAATGAATCATTCATAGCAGTGGGGTCAGCTCCACCTCTTTCTTTAAGCTGAAGAGTTCTCTGAATTCCTTAGTAAGAGTTAGTCAACAGGTTTGAGGTTTAACAACACAACATGAATGAAGAGAGGTTTATTAACAGAGAGGAAAGCACAGGAATTCCATGGTCTCGCAACTCCAGCAGTCTGTCAGTTCTGCGGCTTGTTGGACTATGCACGCAGGCGGTGTGAGTTGACAAATGCAGTCAACCCGCAGCGGAGCTGCAACGCAGATACAGCAATCTCCAATTGCTATTTCCCCCCTTCTGAACTCAAATGTGGTTGAATTTGGTCTTCAAATGTTGCCAGTGTCAAGCATAATGGCATGAAATCACTGAGTTGAAAAGGGCTGCATGTCTATACAGATGTGTTGGAAGTCACTTGTATCACTCCTAGCTAGTTGCATTTTATTGACTGGTTAAAGTCGACTGGTACTGGTCCAGTACTGTGTACCCCTAAAAGTTTCAGAAAGAGGAGAGCACACATATTTATGGCCAGTCACACTTTGAGGGGAAAAACAGTCCAACCTTATGTTACTTTAAATAACACTTTGTCTTGTTAACTGCTTATAACTGTTTAAACGTTTCTCTGAAGTGTCCAGGCTGTGCTTTAACCCATGCTGGATGGAACTGGGCTGCTTTTCATAGCTACTTAACACCATCACGAGCTTCCACCAACCAGCCACAGAAATGTAAGCAACAGGTAGAAGTGTGTCACTAAACTCTTTGAATATTTTATTTTAATTTCTTACCACAGGCTTTGATTCCTTTGTGAATTAACATTTCAGAAGGATGGTAACGTTCATCAGGCAGGTAATCTTGAAAAGCCCAAGATGATGATCACAATGACCGGTTAAGAACAGTAATAGTTTTGATAATAATAATAATAATAATAATAATAATAATAATAATAATAATAATAATAACAACACAGTGTCAGAGTACAATTTAGAAAAGAATAATAGATTCAAATGCAGAAGAGTGTTTCGCAACATCCAGTTTCACAATATATATCCCATTTTCTTGGCACAATTTTTCAGCTCAGCCTTGTTTTCTTCTGCTTCAAGCTTTTGTAAATAAAGCTGCAGCAGCTGGACTGATAAAAGGTTCCACTGTAGGGAACACAGTGATCAGATTTGCTAGATTTTGCATGTTTCCACAAGGGAGTCTCCCAGCAGCTACCACAGTTTTGGGACAATGCATTTGTACATTCTGACTTTGCCTCATCTGTACCCACAGTGAGCAACTTTTTCTTTAACACAGCCAAATGTCTTTTTGTGTAAACAAAGTATCTTCTGTGTAGATGAGAAAAGTGGCATTTATTAGAGATACACCAGTCAATCAGGTTGATTAATGGTATCTGAAATAACTCGTATCTGATGGATAGAAAACTGAGCCTCTATGCAGACGATTCAGTTATGCTTGGATCTCAAAAAGGTTTTAAAATATCTAGTTTAAGTTTTCTGAGTCTGAGCTTTAAAGTATCAGGGCAGGGCTGTCTGATACCAAGCTGTGTTTTAATTTAGGGCAAAAGGGGGCAAACCAAATTCTGCCAAGGATAAAGCTGTTGGAATTAAAGCACATGATTTGGTGAACTATTTGGGATGTATGTAAAACGAGGGCGAGTCAGCTCTTACCGAAGTCAGCCAAATCATTTAATTCTTGGCAAAAAATAGCAGTAGGTTTTTGGATAGATTAAAACTGAAGACGTAGCTGGAGCATTACTCTGTTTTGAGTTTGAGCTAAAGTCTGGGGTTTCAGACTACAAAATGTTACATCAAAATTGAACCCTGAAGTACAACAACCATGATTTAGCATTTTTTTCTTTTTTTAAACTGAGTCCATCTTCACTGCTGGCTGCAAAGCTCTTTGTCTCATTTTTGTCTGTACTGATGAGGTATAGTAGGCAATAAGTGGATGGATGAATTCATAGTTGATAATATTTTTGGAGGTAGTTGTGAATTTCTTTATCATTCTTAAAACTAATGAATACGTGGTCAACCAGAAATGTTTTTAGAACTCTACAGAAAAGCCATCTGGACTCTGCCTCCTGTGGTTTATCAGGCTACTTTTGTATACTATGAAGTTCTCTTGAGGTTACTGACTTATCTTGAGTTTTGATATGTTCTTTTGTAAAGTTGTATAAATATTGTTATAGTTTTGGTATAATCAGAGGTACAGTTCTTTGTAGAGAACTGTAGAGAAACTGTAAGCAGCATAAAAATGTCTGGTTGTTCTGTGGTCGATTGTCAGAACTGATACTACACCATGGAGTCAACTTCTATGGATTACAGAGCGTTACAGAGCAACCGGTGTTTTGGAGTAAAGAGTGACCGTGCTAACTGGAGACTCTCATCCTAACGCGTCAGTGATTGTCGGCTGAGAGTCTCCAGTTAACAGGGTCACACTTTACACTGAAACACCAGCGCCGTCTGCAGCTGTGTTATTAAATGTGTCTTCTTTGTCCAACCTCAGTGAAGCAGGTTTGAGCACCAATAATCAATATTAACTGCTGATGTTCTAAATCCAGTTTTTACTTTGAGTGTTTGATGAAAAAGTTGGTTTGGAGCCGAGGTTCTGACCAAATATGGACTCACTATGGAGAGGAAATAATAAGTGAAGCTATAAATGATGATGAACAGAAACAGATTTGAAGTTCAAGGTTAAACTACGGTATATTATCAAACTATGAAGCAGTCTGATTAGTAATCTGAAAATATCAAAGCATTCATATTCTGATAGATTTGGAGCAGTTCTCTGTCTGGACCTGGTTTTCTGGATCCTTTATTCTGACCCAGGTCTCAGACTCAGCTCTCTGTGAGCTCTTTTTGGTTTGGGAGGGTTTCTGCTTTATTGACACAGTTCATGTCTTTATATTTCACAGTCTGCTCAGAGTCAACGTATGATGCAGTCATAAGCATGGAGTGACTGTGTGTTTAAACTCCTCTCTGGGAACATGCTGGATTTACACACTAAAAACATCTGTCCACTAACTGTCTGTCCTCTGACTGTCTGTCCACTGAATGTTTGTCCTCTTGTTGATGTTTTCCATCCGCTCACTAATTTCTTACAAACCCAGGAGTCGTTAACCGTCTGACAAGTTGGTGTTATTTAGGTAAAAAATGTGTTTTTGATGGTTAACACCCTCACATTGCTCGACCAGCCATTGTACCAAAATGTTGTACCATTGTACCAGTTGCCAAAATGCGAGTGCAGCCATAGAAGCATCATCACTGTTTACAAACAGGAAAGGGGTCTATAGTTTGATATTGTCTCTGTGATGGCTCTCTGCTGGATGGAATTGGACATATTTAATGAGGAATGCACTGATCCAATCCTGATATCGGGTATCGACCAGATCGAGCCCCTCAAAGCTGGATCAGGTATTGGTAGAAAAGGGCTGATCCATGGTGCTGTTTTAGGCAACCAGCTCTATGCCTTTTTTGTACCAGCGCTCTTATGTTTTGTACTATAATTTTTGTTGTCACAGAAAGACTAGGGACCTCCTGATCAGCATTTTTTGCCCCAATCCTGATTTTTTAATATCAGGTATCAGCCAATACCGATTCCCGATCTGATTCTTGGGTTTGCAGAGATAAACTTTGCCAAAGGAATAAGAAAGTGAAGCTGCATACTTTTTGTTTTGTGTTTTAAAAATAATGAATAGTATAAAAAATAATAGTTAAAATATATCTTAAGCTTATAAAGTCTATTAAACTTGATGCAGCAAGTTTTGATATTCAAACCCTCTGGATCCCAGACCCGCCGGTGGGATCAAAATTCCACATAATTTAAAATAACTGGCATTTACAAACTATTTGTCCAATACAAAAACTGAAGAAGACTGGAGTAATCATCAGATTCTCAAGTTTCTGAGGGTACCTGAATGTATCACAAATAAAGTCAGCAACTTGTTTAAACAGAGCAGGGAAGCCATATTGCTTTGAGTCTCATGCTTTCACTGAAAATTTGCAGAAAACCTGTTTGCTCTAGATAAATTCCATAATAAAACCAATAATTATATGCTTCTTACTGCTTTGAGCACGCCCTGAATGATGGATATACACCCTGTATTCGTGCTTCAAAAATTCATTGAATTTAAATCCAAGGCTGCCCTGAACACAACTCCCCTGAGCCGGTGTGAGACTACAAACACAAACATTTGACACTAATGCAACTATCTGGAGTTTTTCCTCTTTTGTGGAAATGTTTATTTTGCCTCAAACTGGATCACAACTTAACCAACCTGAATCATCCCAAACTGGAAAGTAAAGGAATAAAACCAGAGTGCTGTGAGGCTCAGCAGAAACACGGACAAATGTCTGTTTTCAAACTTACGGCATCATGTTTGAATCAGCTCACATGCTGTAGAGCTCCATTCATGCAAGATGTCAAACAAAGTGTCTTAATGTCTTAATGGCAGGACATACTGTGGATAATAGAGATGGCATATACCTACATCCCACCTTTTTCGAGTTTCTCTCTCTCTCTCTCTCTCTCTCTCTCTCTCTCTCTCTCTCTCTCTCTCTCTCTCTCTCTCTCTCTGTGGATATTGATCCGGTCTTTTAAAGCACAGAAACAGCGGTGCAGTCTTTCCTCTGTACATTAACTCAGCTGCATGTTGTTTTAGGATGTTTTGCTCGTACTGAACGCCTCGTGAAAAGATCGTCATGCATTAATGTATTCTTGTGTGGCTGTTGGACTGTTTTCACATTTTAGTTTGATAAATTTCCACACTGCTGAAGTTGAAGCCACAGAGTTGCTAATGCTAAGCTAACAGGCTGTTCTGTGTTTGTATGTTTTCACCTTTTGAGTCTGTCCCTGGAGTTACTGTAGGATGCAGTAAAGCAGATGTTATTGCTGTAATGTCTCAGGCTGTGCTCATGTGTTCTATAATAAAGCTCAGTGTGGCTGCTGCTCCTCATCACTGTACCTCACTGTTATTCTTCCATCGACTTGAAGAGGTTGGGGGCACTCTGAGCACTCGTTCTGATGCAATAGCGTTCTGCAGCAACTTTTGCTCTGTGATGGCTATCGTGAATGATTGGTTGAGACGATTGGCTAATATTTTCAATCACCGATCAATTAAAAAGATGCCAAGATCAGGCCCGATCTGATACTATGATTGGGATCAGGACATCCCTAATAAAGAACTTGATACTAAACTTAAATGATGATTAAATCAAACAAGTTTTTTTGCACTGCTTTCTCACTAAATTGTCCCTTTGTTTACAGTATGTGGTTACAAAAAGTTGTGTAACCTTGTTTGTGGTGGGATGTTACCTCTGATACACTTTCTCTGTTTTTTGCTGCATTACCAGTCTGCAACATATAGAGTTTACAATTTAATATTAATTTCTGTAAGTTCTGTTGCATAGTTTTTTAACAAACTGCTGGTAAACATTTAAACACTTTATAATTTAGATAATTATCGACTTAAGTAATTCCATATATACTCTTTTTTTGCCTTTTACCCAAAACATCACCAGTCTTATCCCACAGTAGGGCATGAAGGATATTACTTCAACACTGGTATTGGATCGGTATCAGTCTATACCTAAAGTCCAGGTATTGGTATTGGGACAAAAAAAAAGTTGGATCAGTGCATCCCCAAATTTAACAATACTGATTTATATATTTTTAATTATAACTATATTCTTAACACGCACCTTTCTTAGTGAAACTACTTTGAGTCTGAATGAATGTGGGGGGTTGTGACCTGATTGAGCTCCGTCTTGCTCACACGAATGTACCTGTACGACAACATTCATGATGGTGCAATCCTGTAGTAGCATACGCTTTGTCTAGCGATAGCTGACGTTAGCCAAACTAAAGAATTACTGTATCCTCTGGAGTGCTGTTTGTCTTTGTGTGTGTGTGTGTGTGTGTGTGTGTGTGTGTGTGTGTGTGTGTGTGTGTGTGTATGTTGCCATTTTTTTGTTTTTCTTGTCGCTTGTTTTAAGGTTTTCAATTCAATTCTAAAGGGCTGAACAAGAAATGTGCCGTCACTAATTGTTTTTAGCAAGTGGCAAGCTCAGGTCTAATAATATGGAGCCTATGCTCCATATTATTATTATTATTATTATTATCCTATTGAGCTGCAGTTCATCGAGAGTCCATCTGAGGCTGGCTACAGAAAGACCACAAACACACCATGCCATAAAAATTGACTTTTACATCATTAAAAAAATTACTGCCTGGTTCAAAAACAGCTTGGGCTTGAAATGCTATTTTCTCTATCTATTAGAAGATATTAAGATCACCGGTTTAGCCAATCAGAGGTGCAGCTCATGTGACTGATAGGTCTGACACCCTGTAGCTGTACGTTAGGAGGCTCAAAGCCCGCCTCTTGAGTCAGCAATTCCAATATGGCTTCATTATTCTGTATCAGGAACAGATGGGTGACATCACAGAGACTAGGTCCATAAATCATACAGTCTGTGGTTTTTAGACCAGTTCACTGAAAGCTGTATATAAGATACACACGGGCTGTGAATGGATGAATGTGAATGTAAAGCATTTGTGTTTGCCTTTTTTTTTTCTTTTTTTAAACTGAGATAACATGACATAAATCCAGTCCATTTACTGACATTCTACTGCACACCAAACTACACAGTCTTAACAGTGGAAAGTTTGTATTTTTCAGCATGGGTTCTATTTTAAATTTTAAAGAGAGTTCAGTTTTCTTTTAGTTGGAATGTATGAGGTATTTTTTTTTGTAGTGTGATACCACAAGGGGACACAAGTGGGCTGTTAAAAAAAACTGTCCAGAGAACCTTTATGGAAGCTAGAGTCTATCCACTACAGTCAGAATCAACATTACCACTCAGTTCGTCTGATTCTGAGACACTCCAACCCAAACACTAAAGTCAGTGTAAGGTTATGCTACATTTAGATATTCTTCGAGCACTTCTATTTCCATCAGACCCTCCATTTTTTCTCATTATTTTGGGTCCTTTCTAACCAGAAGTTCCAGGAACTAAATGGTTCATGTGGCCCGTTGATGTCTGTGGTTCCATCAAATACAGAAGTCTCATGAAGATAGTGTAAATCAGACCAGTGATGTATGGAGGAAAAATAGGAGAAATGCCGCTACATGAATGTGTCTTAACAAAAATTTTCTCCTTCTCTAGGTTCCAAATGTTGAACATGTCCACCCCGAGTGAGCTGAAGTCTCCCTGCGTGACTCGCAACGGTATGGTTAAGTTGCCTCCCAGCCAGCCCAATGGTCTGGGTAGTGCAAGTATCACCAAGGGGACACCTGCTGCCAAGAACCGCCTCTGCCAGTCCTCCTCTGTTCCCTCCATTCTGCCCCC
This sequence comes from Labroides dimidiatus, assembly GCA_030710495.1. NCBI lineage: Eukaryota > Metazoa > Chordata > Actinopteri > Labriformes > Labridae > Labroides > Labroides dimidiatus. The sequence goes on from CM061163.1 coordinate 3,169,652, forward strand.
TCCATCATCCTCTCTTTCATTTCACCACCACCACCTGGACAGCCCTGGGATTCCTAACTCAGCAGCCTCCCTCCTGGGCTCTGATCTGGAGCCTGGAAAGCCTCTAGTGGGCTTGAAGCCATCCCTTCGTCAGCTCCCCCCTCTCACTCTACCTAAACCTATGCTGCTGGAGCGCCAGCTTGTCTTGGATGAGAAGCTGCTCAACCGATTGCTATGGTACTTCACTACAGCTGAAAAATGTGTGCTGGCACAGGTTTGCAAGACGTGGCGCAAGGTGCTGTACCAGCCCAAGTTCTGGGAAGGCGTAACACCCATCTTGCATGCAAAGGAGCTATATACTCTGTTGCCTAATGGGGAAAAGGAATTTGTTAGTCTGCAGGCCTTTGCCCTGCGTGGCTTCCAGTCCTTCTGCCTTGTGGGTGTGTCAGACCTGGACATTTGTGAGTTTATCGACAATTACCCACTGTCCAAGAAAGGGGTCCGCTCAGTCAGCCTTAAGAGGTCCACCATCACAGATGCTGGTTTGGAGGTGAGTTGAGAAAAAAAAAAGTTACAAAAAATATATATATATCCCTGATTTGGAATCAACATGTTGGAAATGAAGATCAAAGTTTCTGGCGTCCCTAACTCTTCTCAGAGTTATTGCTATTCTCATGAACCAAGAACTGTCTTTGAAAAGAGCCCAAATATGATATTTGTGAACAAAGCTACACAAATATCACTGCCATGTTCCCCATTGATGGTGCTTTTAAAATGATTTGTTATTGGTGATTTTTGTCGATGGTTTATCTTGTTTAGCTACCGTTTCCTCCATTTTTGCTTGCTGCATTTTTTTGTTCAGCAAAATGTACAACTCTGAAGCTTACATTTTTTGCAGTTTTACAAAAGTCTGTCACCACCGTTCCTGTTCAGAGTTAGACCTGAGTGGCTTTAGTGTTTGTTTTACTGACAGAAATAAGGCTTTTAAAACCAAGAGCTGGTAGTTATTCAACCTCTTTTTTTATGTACTGACAAATTATTTGAGACACTGACTCTGTTTGAACTTGAATGTTTATATTCAGGAATCTCAAATAGAGGACAGAGATAAACTATGTTAATGTGCTGTATTTGATTCCTGTCAGAACTAGGGTTGGGTACCGTTTCATTTTCTCTATCTTGCAGGTGATGTTGGAGCAGATGCAAGGTCTGATGCACCTTGAACTTTCAGGCTGCAACGACTTTACTGAGGCTGGTCTGTGGTCGAGTCTGAATGCCCGGCTAACTTCCCTGAGCGTCAGTGACTGCATAAATGTGGCGGATGACGCCATTGCTGCTATTTCCCAGCTTCTGCCCAACCTTTCAGAGCTGAGCCTTCAGGCCTACCATGTGACTGACACAGCCATGGCATATTTCACAGCCAAACAGGTAGGCCGTAAAGACAAGGGAACATCTCGATGCTCTGCTGTTAAATTGTTTTGATTGTGTGTTGACTAGTTTGAAAATGATGCTACAAGAGCAAAATGTTTAAAATTTCTTCCAACCAACAGGGCTACACCACCCACACGCTGCGACTTCATTCCTGCTGGGAGATAACCAATCATGGTGTGGTCAACATGGTGCACAGCCTTCCCAATTTGACTGCCCTAAGCCTCTCTGGCTGTTCCAAGATCACTGATGATGGTGTAGAGCTTGTTGCTGAGAACCTCCGTAAGCTCCGCAGCCTGGACTTGTCTTGGTGCCCACGGATCACTGACATGGCCCTGGAGTATATTGCATGTGACCTGCATAAACTGGAGGAACTGGTGCTGGACAGGTCAGTTTCTTTTTGTGACTATGACAAAAAAAAATAAATGCATGTATGAATCATTCCAGAACTGCAGGTATGTTTTGAGGGTTAGATAGAAAATGAAAATTTATATACTGCTTTTTTCATTTTTTTCTAATGGAACACACTTTAAAATTAACATTTTCAGTATTTGCTGAGCCTAAACCTGTATGATTTATTATTAATGTTCAATGCAAAAATCATTGTAGTAACAGAAAAATCAGAGTCTACTTCAATAACACAGTTAGCTTAAACATTGTTTGAAGACCAAGGAAAGACCAAGGAAAACAACATATACTGCTTGACTATGAATCTTTTAAAACTAATTTTAAATGTAAAACCAATCAAACCAAATATTTTTGAATCACAGATATTTTTTTTAATGACCCATCATCAGCTCTGTTAATAACAGAGCTGATGATAAAAACTCAAATATTTCACGGAATAATTATGGATAACCCATATATATATATATATATATATATATATATATATATATATATATATATATATATATATATATATATATATATATATATATATATATATATATATATATGTGTGTGTGTGTGTGTATATATGTATGTGTGTGTATGTATGTGTGTGGTGTATATATATATATATATATATATATATATATATATATATATATATATATATATATATATATATATATGTATAAACATATAAACAGTCATTCTTTATTCAGTATTTAGGGGAACTGATGCATATTGTGTCTTCTTGTAGATGTGTGCGAATCACAGACACTGGATTAGGCTACTTGTCAACAATGTCATCATTAAGGAGCCTCTACTTGCGCTGGTGCTGTCAGGTAACACAAATTTAATCACACGCATTAACACTCATTTGACTTATGAGTAATAGAAACAAGCCTTACTCACCACACAGTCACAATAAGTGTTTTTTACTGATTATTCTTCTGTGCAATTGCAGGTGCAAGATTTCGGACTGCAACATTTGTTTGGAATGAGGAGTCTTCGTTTACTGTCTCTTGCAGGTATGATTTGTTGCCTCATGTGTCCCAACACTTACAGTTGCAATTACTATTGCAATATGACGTTCCCTGAAGTCTTTTCACAGAGAGAAACAGGTTTTAAAAAAGTTACACTCCCACCTCTGAAATATAACATCCCTCAGAGACTGGAGATACCAAGGACCTCAACAACAATCACACAACTCAAAGTGATAATGTTCTAGGTCTAACCATAAACACCTTTAATAACAGTTATGGCTGTACATACGTTTTGGCAATGGAAGTACTGCGCTGTATCATGGTTTGTCAAGCTACGCAGGGAGGTTAATCAATAAAAAACATAAATCTTACCAAAATAACATCACTTTGATGGATGGTAAATGCGTTCAGCTGATGGTCCCCATTTAGCATGGTTACTCATTACTCCAAAACACTGGTTACTCATTACTCCACTGGTTGTAAATGTCATGAATTTGAGTCCTTAGTGAAGTATTGTTTTTAACAATGCTAACACCTCCATTGTCAAAAGCTGCTTACTTAATGATGATGTAGGTCGTGAAGGGGTCTGTGGGGATAAGTACAAACATTTTATACGATTTACCAAGTTTTTATTGATTTTCTCACAATTTACTGTCAGTTTGTAGATAACAGGGTAATCAATGCAGATAAGCAAATATAGGACTAATTCATATAGCTGAACATTTCCCTTCCTGTCATGTCCCTCAGGCTGCCCCCTGCTGACCACCACCGGTCTGTCAGGCCTCATTCAGCTGCAGGAGCTGGAGGAGCTGGAACTGACCAACTGCCCTGGAGCCACTGCCGAGCTCTTCAAATATTACTCTCAGCATCTGCCACACTGCATGGTCATTGAATAACACCACTAAGCCCTCTGAACAACCAACCAGTGATTCACCATAATCCTACCTTCTCCCTCCTTACTTTTCCTCACTCTTTTCTCAAATTCTAGCAAAGAGACTGAACTGCTCCAACTGTACCATGTTGTTTCTCGATACCTGCGCCCCTGTCTTCTTCCATATCCCATTGAGTAGACTGAACCACAGACAGATAGAAAGGCAGGAAGGCAAAAAATGGTACATGCCAGGCCCAGGATGGTGGGATAGCGTTTGAGCTTCGTTTAAGAAGACACAGGAGGAGAGAGCTTGGTGTGGCAGCAAGTTTCTTTTTTAGAAACAACAAAAGGCCTTTTTAAGGAAGTGGGGTGCATTTCTAAAGACACTAATAATCATTTTTGAGCTGGGTGAATACTAAAGAGGGTAATATGTGAATACAGTTACAGCATGGAGGAATAGACAAAAAAGGGAAACAAAGACTTAAAGCTTTGAGGTGGTGTGGCACTCTCACACATGGGCTCATAACTTGTAAACACACACAGATATTGTATAAGTGAAACAAATGTTAGTCCTCAAGACCATGAGTGCTGATGTTTCTATTTTCCAACACTCTGTGTAATATAAATGCTGTTATTCTTTTATCAGAAGGCATTAAAGGTTAAGTTTTCTCTTGTTTTAAGAGAGACTGGAGATAACAGCAGGAGGAACAGGAATCAGAGGAAACTAAAGACGCAGCTCATGAAGCGAATAACAGGGATGGAACTTCTCTCTCTATCTCTCTCTTTCTTTTGACCCTTCCTTTGTGTGTGTGAAGTATGTGACATGGACTCATATCTTCTTCTGTTTTTGGGACATATTTCTCCTTTTTACATGTCCAATCATTACCCCCCCCCCCCCCCCCCCAACTGAAAAAAAGGAAAAAAAAAACTGGTAACAGTTTACAGTGTTGAAGTTAATCAGCTCATTGTTTTACTTTTTTCTCTTTTCTTCATTTTATAATTCCTGAATTTCCAGAGTTATGGGATAAGCTGTTGTATTATGTGAGTGTCAGGTTTCTAAAAGGGAAATGGGCAAGGCAGCTCAACAATGACTAAAGAATTAGACTTTAATGCGGCAGCTTTTCTGAAGTGGATCGACTGCTTTTTTTCACAGATATAAATCCAGTAGACTCCTGATAGAAAACAAGAACATTATAGGGCTTAAAAACTGACAACAATTAGGTTAGATTAATGAAATAAAAGGAAAACATTCAGAAGTTTTTGTAAGCCTTAACTTTTTTTGGTGACCATAATTTCCCCAAATTTGGGATCTTCTGGTACTAGATCTGAACTCCTGACCTTATTCATTCCATCCTTTTAGTTCAAACTCAAGAAGAGGGTTTGTTTTCTTGGGTTATGCTATCTTCAAGGCAAAGAGGTACTCCAGTATTAAAACACAGTATTTACAATGTCCACTAGAGGCCAGAGTCAGACAGTAACCGGGGCTCAGTGTCCCAATTCAGCTCTGTAATGTGGTGAGATATAAAGAAATGGGTTGACCTGACAGTAGGAAGATTTGTACGGTTTGTGCATGGTCTTTGAGTTGCATTTTCTTTCAAGGTTATTTTAACCCCGTGTTAACCTTTGAAAGTAAGGAAAAACCTCACATCCTAAAATGAGCTTGAGAAGCTGCAGTTTTAAAGAGATGCAACAGATGTGATTGAAACAGATGAAGCCTGTTCGGGGGAGTGGGGAGTTGGGTTGGCCTTCGATAAAGTTATGCCTAAAATACGGTAGCTCTGACGTGCAAAACGCATACACAAGAGATAACACAGCAACATAAAAGAAAATGCAAAAAAAAGAAGGAAAATGCAACAGCCAAAAGAAGGAATGCGAAAACAAAAAAAAGGAAACAACAACATAAAAGCAAACTTGAAAAAAAAATTTAAACACAAGAGAAAAAATAGAAACATGAAAGAGTAAATGAATAAGATTGTGTTGCGTTTTCATTTTTGGTTTTGCGTTCTCTTTTTTTTTTTTTTTTTTTTTTGCCTTCACTGTTTTGTTATATTTTCTTTGTGTTGTCTGTCTTCTTGTTGTATTCTTTTTTGTTTTAGCCATCTTTTTTTTTTTTTTTTTGGTACATTTTTTGTTTTGTTTTTGCAGTTTCTTCTCTGTTGTTGTAAAGTTTTGCACTTCAGGGCCACTGTACATGAAGGTTTGACCCAGTGTCTTTAAGATCAGGTCCTATTATAAAATTCTTCAGCCTCAATTCTGCGGCACGGTAACTTGAAAGTTAATTGCTGGGGTCGTAAATGCTGCCACCACATGTTCAGAAAGGTTGTAAAAGGTCCAGCAGATTACTCAGACTTATTTCAAAGGAAGCTGAATACAAACTACTCAAACCACACATTTTTCAAAGCCATAGATTCTCTTACAGAAAACAACTGATAAAAAGAGACATCTGACGGGGTGTTTCTGACTACAGGTAACAAGGAAAGATTTAAAGTTTCCCACCAAGTGTTTTATTTAATATATGAAATAAGTTGTTGATGTTACAAATTTCCTTTTCCGCTCTGGTCCTTATGTAAAGGGAATGAACGAGCCCAACAATGAGCCACTGTGCTGCTTTTTGCTTTTTTGTCTGTCCTCAGATGTGCTGACTGCCAACTGAAGGTATTGGAAAAGTGTCAGCCAGTATTAGATAGTGCCAAATGCATCTGGAGCAGCACATTAAATGTGGCTGCTTGCCTGTATATGATTGCTGACTACACTGGAGTTAACAGAGTGTGAACCTTACTGACATGGCAGACCATGCATGTGTTAAGTTGGTCTGTGTTTTTGTTTCGAGAAGGCTCATTTTTGAGGTTCTGAAACTCTTCATTGTACATAACTGTATTTATTTATTTATCTATGTATTTATTTAAATGGATTTCTTGCTTATTTACATGATTTATTTATTGAGAAGCTTTCTTTCAAAGGATTTTGTTCAATGGACCTTGCTTCTTGGGCCTGTAATGGCTACTGCATTGAGTTCTAGGTTGATTTGCAATTATTAATTTATGACGTTTCAGAATCTTAAGTGAAACAATTCAACTACTACCATTAAAAATACACTCTTTTAGATAGACATCAGAGACTAATAACATCATTAAGACTGACTAAAAAAAGTGAAACCATGATGCGCAAAGTATATTTTCTTCTGTGCATTTGTGTGTCATCTTTGTATTGCTGTTGGGTCCATTATTAAGAATAAGGGGATAACCGGGGTGACGAGTTATATTTACTGTCATTGTCTTGAATGTGGTAATACAGAGTATGCTACATAATATAAAAGCAGGTGACGTCTAAGATTGACCCCTGTGGTGGAAGAGCAATGTTTACATTATCCGCTAAGATGACAAAGGGTTACATCTTAGAGCTGTTGCTGCAGAAGACGAGAATTCATTGGAAGCTTATTCGTGACAAAGCTGCTGAAAAGCGAGAAACTAAACGTTAGCACTCGGCCTTCATCGCTGGCTATACAAAACTTAAGATTTAAGATGATAGGTGTGCAAATTTGTTATAACTGGTAAAATCCAATTTGGCGTTGTTTGATATTGCCCTTCTCTGTCTTGCAGTGGGTTATGGACGTGTTTTCACCTTTGTTATGGATTTTATCTATAATTCTGCTGCATCTGATTGAACTGATAGCTCTGGCAGCCAAACCACATCTTAAAACAGTGGTGTTATTTCATCCTCTGTTTAATTCTGAATGCAATAACGATTGGGAAATGAAACATGTCTTGTATCCCATATGAATCTAAATAATTAGGGGTTGTAAATATTGGTTTGGAAATGTTATGCTTTTGCCCAGACATGCTTAAAATCCTCAATTCCAAAACAACAGTTGCACAAATGGGTCAATGGCTGCCTTCTCGTTTATTAACTCCCTGTTTTTTTTTTTTTTTTTTAATCTTTGCTGCTCTTTCAGCATTTTTGGTGTCAATAAGCTTCCAAAGGATTTAAATGTGAGTTTACATATTTCGAGCTGGGACTTGCACTGTCTGCATTTCTTGGTTGATGACGACTACAGCAAACCTTTCTGATGTACATTCTCCAGTGTACTTTTTTTCTAAAGAGAATTATTCCTGTCACTTCTATCATTACCAACAGTCTTTGATCTTTATTTGACACCATTTTGTTACAATCCTTGTACAGCACAATTTTAAGTAAGCGGTAAAATAAATACTGACAGCTTACTGATAATGTTGAAAATTTGCAGAATTTGTGTGCTGTTTCAGTTTCAGTGTTTTAGCTCTCCTGTGCCTGTAATCATCTGACTTTGTTTGAAGACCATCTTTGCACTGATGACCAGCAGCTTTTGTGCTTTGGTACCTGCAGATGTTTTAGATCATTTAAATAAAGGATTAACTTATACCAACATCACAACAACAAGTCTGTGAACAAGAAGAGCCAAAACCAGATGTGGTCAGTAAAAGATTTGAATTTCTGAGGGAAAAAATGGGGGAAAGATCATGTTTATAGCTGCTGCTACACATACATGGGCAGTATTTAATTTATGGTGTTGCAAAAAGATGAAAAAGTAAAATATGTTCAACTATAACTTTTCCCACAGATAGAGAATACATGAAAGTACGGTGGCCCTGAGAGCTCACAGCACTGCAACTTAAGAGAACACATGCAAAAAGACAAAACACAAACAAATTAAGAAAACATCTTCAACAATTTGACAACACATGCAGCATTTAGAAAAACACACTGCAAGTAGACCGCAACACAACAGAAGAGTTTCCAGAGGACACTTAAAAGTGATGCACACATCCGTTTTCAGCCAATTGCTGTGTCTAAACTAAGCAGCAACCTCCGGTCTGAAAATATGAGACAATGCAGAAGTGCTAAAGTCTGCTGTTCCTTCAGTTTCCACAATATTAAGATCGCCAATTCATCCAATGACCACAGCTCAGCTCATGTGGAGCATCCTATGGCTGTTACTGTGGAGACTCACAGACCGCCTAATTTCCAATATGGCCACTTCAGCCGTTTTGCTTCAAAAATCTGTTTCAGAAACAGACAGGCGACAGTCTGTACAGTCTGTGGACTAAACTCAGGGGCTAAATCCTTAAAGGACCCGGCCTCTGAAGGACTTCAGAGGCCGCAAAGGCCGTTTTAACCATGGCTCTTTGGATTTTTTTTGGTTGCGTCAACAGTTGTTCCCACCCTTACCCTTATGTCATGATTTCTGCTGCCTAATTAATTCATCCCAAACTTAGTTCTTTATTCGATCAGAATGTTTACCTTAATATAATGCTAATTTATGCCATATGCTAATACATCAAAGTATCTGGTGTTGGATATCTAAATAAATAAAAACCGAGTATAAACCCAAAACTTACATTTAAATGTCATGTCTACACTACTTGATGTCACCATGTGCAATTTTCCCTCTTTTTTTTCAGGACTGAGCAACGGTGGGCAAAGGATGTTGGGATTTGGGAGGATGCGAAGGATAGCAGCTGTGCGTCCTCCAAAAAGAGGGAACATAAGGCTAAATGTGAAGGAGCCTTTAAATTTGGACAGGCTTTGTGCAGCATTGTGATGTAACTGGCCTTCAAATGCGGCCCACGAAGGATGCAGCCTCTGAATTTGGACGCAGCCAATATGCTAACATCTGAATCATGTGATCACAATGTTAAAATAAATCTAATACACTTTTATCTCATTTTCCAACACCACTGATGGAAAGAGAACCTTAACAGGGTTGTGACCCAAAATCTGCATCAACAAGCGTGTCAGGATGTGTGCATCACTTTTTAGTGTCCTCTGGAAACACTTCTGCTGTGTTGTGGTCTATATGCTGCTTGTTTTCTAATGTGTTGTGTTGTGGTCTTTGCAGCATGTTTTCTTAATGCTGTTCATATGTTGTCAGATTGATGAAGCTGTTTTCTTAATTTGTTTGTTTTTTGTCTTTTTGCATATTTTCTTAAGTTGCAGTGCTGTGAGCTCTCAGGGCCACCGTATAAAGTGGACAAAAGTCAACTAACATGCAAGTAACACAATATCTGACAATATGTGCTAGAATGTAAAAATATTGTTCACTCAAGACAAAAGCTTCTTTGGTTTTCAGTTGTGGACAGTGAACAGGAAGATGGAGGTGTACAGTGGGAGATCATGCATGCTGGACGGGCTCTCACAACTTGAACTTATTTTGGATTGCGTGGGCAAGCTGTGTCAGAGCAGTGGGACTGTTTCCGGGTCAAATTACAACAGCAATGTATAAAAGAGGAAGGCTGTGTGGTAAATAACACAACAACAAAAAAACCACCACATCTTAATGCAAATGAGACATTCAATAAAATGAGAGTCAGCTCAGTGTGAACTAAATCAACACCCATGAGTATTCAGCACCAACTGTTTCTTTTACAGTTCAGCTAACTTTGATTTCACCCAAAGAAAACCTACCAAACCAGCTTTTTGCACTTACACACCTCACTTGGATGATCTTTTTTTTTATTATTATTTTCAGGGGTCTACAGCATGTCTGGAAGAAGAAGTTTAAGAAGTCAGTGATGTCATTCAAACCATTTAACACCCCAAGGACAGGACATGGAGTCTGTGTGTGTGTGTGTGTGTGTGTGTGTGTGTGAGTGTGAGTTATCAGAGCTTTAAGTAAGTTCATTAAAATTACTTCACAGCAGACTTGAAGGAGACAGGTATTTAATTTCATATGCACAGTGTTAGCAGGGGTAATATTATGCCATATAAACAGTAACCATACATCAACAAATATATAATCATACAAGAGCTGTTAGAACATGTTGAGTAAAAGAAACAGAGGAGGGGACTGACACCAAGGTTGAGGATATGGAGAAGGGCTGAGCGATATGAGGACAGTAATATTTGTGACCAGAATATGAAATGCAATTGTGCTGTTTTTAGTGTGTGTGTCATTGTTGATGGAAAATATCTTCAGAGGAAATTTAAATGTCGATATCTTTAACTTTGGTTTGAGAAAAATAATTATTATTTTCTGTTTGTGATGGCAAAGTAAAATTAGCGTGTCAGTATCAGGTCAGGTCTGATCAAGCCAAGCTGTGCTGTTACTTCAATGACTGGTTTGAGTCTATTAAAAATGACGTATTTATAGTTTTTATATCAAGTATAAAAGGCCAATCTTTAAGGTTGAAAAGCAAATAATCTCAGTGGCAGATAAGACACAATCAGCAACACGAAGAGGAATAAGGGCTACGATGGGATGATGTTCCTTTGTCAACGCCTGCAATGACAGACAAACCCAGCATCAGCCTCTAAAGTTTAAGTGATGACTTAAAGGGATATTTCAGTAATTTCCAAGCAGGGGTCGTGTGAGATACATGTCTCTGGTAAGTAAAGGATCAACAATGGATAAAAAGACAACAACAAAAAAGTAAAAATACTGGGGATAGCTGAAAGATCTCAAAGTATTTACTCATTCTAGAGCTAAAAATGCTTTTTCAAGAAAGTGGCAGGTTATTCACACATTTACGACTCATCTTCCAGCCTTGCTGGGGCAGTGAAACATGAAAATGATACTGGACTGTCAAAAACTTGCAAATTGATCAACCCAACCATCTTGGCTCAATTCACTCATTGATCAGAGTAATAAGCAGGGTGTGGCATGTACTTTAACATCCATTTTTGGAATGTACTACATTGATAAGTAAAGATGGAGAGAATAAACACATTTTCTTTTTATCACTCTAATGTGAAATTTGGAAAACAATACTTATAATAAAAAGTGTTGCAAAATTTCAGAAATTTTCCAAGCTGGAAGCTTTCAATGGGAATTTTCTTTAATTAATGTTGAATATTAACGGCATTTACCTGGTCATACACATGTCTAAATATTAAACACTTTGGTTTGTTATAAGCAGACATGTATGCAAAATTTTTAAATTAAGTTGATTACAAGAAAAAGAATAAAACCTGGAAATTCACAAATTTCTGACACAAAATTTCCCAAGAATTTTTAGAAAAAAATCATTTAAATTGACGGCAAGAAACACCCTGAAAATTTCCCAAATTCTTCAGCTGCTGCAGGAAATTCTGGCAAGTACTGGCTGTTTAATACATGTGACAACAATCTCCTGTTTTCTTCATATGTCTGGGCTATGAGGTATGGTGGCAAGACGGAAGCCTTATCTTACAAAGAAAAACTTCCAAGACCGGCTTAATTTTGCAAAAAGACATCTGAAATCACCCAAACACATGTGGGGAAAATGTTATAGTCTGACGAAACCAAGGTTGAACTTTTTGGACATAATTCCAAGACTATATTTGGCGCAAAGACAATGCTGCTAATCACCAAAGAACATAATGTGTCAGATTTTGAGCAGTTTTGCAAAGAAGAGTGGGCAAATATATCCACATCAAAATGTGCCACACTGATAGGCTCCTGCCCCAAAAGACTGAGTGCTGTAATAAAAGCCAAAGGTGCTGCAACAAACTATTAGTTTAAGGGTGTGCATATTTATGCAACCAGGTTATTTTAAGTTTTTTATTTTATATTTTTTCCCCTTTAAAGGTTTCAGTTTGTTTTTCCATTGTGTCGTACAGGTTATAGGTCACATTAAAGGTGGAAAAAGTTGTGAAATTATTTGTCTTGCTGTAGTTTTTTTTACATGACGAAAACCTGGCATTTGAACAGGGGTGTGTAGACTTTTTATATCCACTGTATATTCAACTGAATACGCTACAAAGACAAGATATTTATTGTTCCAACTTTTGTCTTTTTTTCAACTATTCACTCATTTTGAAGTGGGAATCGTGACCCTGTCCCAGCTTTTTAGGAACGTGTTACAGCCATCAAATTTGAAATGAGTGAATATTTACAAAAAAACAAAGTTTATCAGTTTGAAGAATAAATATCTTGTCTTTGTGGTGTATTCAGTTGAATGTAGGTTAAACAAGATTCTAAAATCATTGTGTTCTGATTTTATTGATGTTTTATACAACGTCTAAACATCAAGCAAAAACCAAGGGCAGAATTATTGATAAGAAGCAACAAAAACAAGCCTGCAAATCAGCTGTACTCCATGTTCTGACAGCTGGCTGTCTGTTGCTTGGTGTTCTGTTGGTCCTGATAGCAAATACTGAAACTATACCAAAGCAAAATCAACAGAAAAGTTCCCTCTTTAAAACAGCAGAATAAGAATCAGACCCCCTGTGGCATGAGTCAGAATGATACACAGCATGACTTAAAGGCAGTGGACATCCATATAAAGCACTGTATACAGAAGAAAATGCATCCATACATTCAATCCTCATTTTGAAAAGGTGATTATTTTAGACATGAATCTAAAACTATCACAGTTTCTCTTATCAGAGGTTTTGATGTCCATCACAAATGTTAGGTGACCAAACAACCACAGGGTTTCAAATAACTGGACGTTTCTGCATCTTCTCACCGTGAAAAATTACTCTTGTCCTCTTTCAGTTCTAATGAATGAGCTGAAATTCAAACATATATGCGTATGTATGCACTTCTAACATCCTGCTTCCAATCTCATATACATTTTATTGCTTAAAGAAAAATAATTTGTCCCGTTATAAAACAAGAAAAGTTTGTTTAGAAACATTTAAAAACAGTGTCTATAGTTCGCTAGTAAGAAAAGGGTTCTTTTTTTTTTTCTTTTTTTTTTTTGCAAAATTATTTCGAAATGGACGAGAAATATCTGCAGTTTTATGTTCAGTGCATGAAAGTGACGCAATCAGAGGTGGCTGTCTGATTCATACTTTTCCCCTGTTCCATTTCCCAGCAGCCACGTGGAAAGTCCCTGTTCACTGAAGCTCATGTTGCTCTGGCTCAGCCGTTGCACACGATAGGTCTCATAGTGTATGTTGTGTGTCACGTCTTTCAGGTCCTGAAGGTGAGACCTTTACAGAAACAGAGAGAAGAGGGCGGTTTATTGTGCCGCCGCTCCACTGAGGAATCTGATTTGGACAATTATACAATAATAAGCTAGACAAAGTTTATTGGTCGTCAGTTCTGCACATTTGTGTGTAATGCTGGAATGAAGAGTCTTTCCCACTCATATATGTAATATAACAATCTAATAACCACTATTTTGCATTTACTTTTTTTCTTTTGGTTTAAGAATATAATTTTTGTGTTTCTTTTATCAAATTTCTTTTATCTGAATGCATCAGGTGCTTTATTACTGATTAATCATTATTTTCTTTTAACTCCTGAGGATGAAAAAAAGGCCTTATCTTTAAAATCATTGTGGTTCCTGTTTTATAACTTTTAATATAATATACTTTTAACTCTTGCAATTTCAATAAACTTCTACAGCAATGTTAAACTCACCGGATCAGTAGATCTCTCAGGTTGGCAAACTCACAGTGCGCAACATTTTCAACTGTGGGAGGTGAAAAGGATCAGTTTGCAGTCAGTTTTAAAGATAAAGATAAAAAAAGGCGTAGAAAACATATTTGATAAAAGGGCAGCACTCAAAACAGTGACTTAAACTCTTTTCTCCTTTTCTTTAAGTTTGTTCTTAGTCTGTTTTTTTTTAAACCCTTGGCGTCTTACCTTCGATTATTCCCCACTTTGTTTTACGGCCCAGCACCTTGTTACCGTTCACCTGGTGCTCCTTGTCTGTTCCCACCACAGCGAATGGAATGCTATCCTGGAACACAGAACATTTCTCAGTCAGTCAAGTTTGATTCAGCTCAGATCTCTGCATTGTAAAGACCATCAAATCAGGCGTACAAGACGTTGTTCCAGTTACTGCTTGTTCCATGTGAGGATCTGCCACTACATCTTATAAAAAGCCTGTTTTTATGGGGTTTTTTTCTGTGACTAAATAAAAATTGTGGCGTTGTTACCCTTATCCTGTCATTTAGGATGCGCTCCTCTGGATCCTCGTCATAGTCTCTCAGGGGGTAAACACAAATCCCATTGGCTGTCAAGTCTTGCCTTATCTGTCGAAGGTTTCATAGTGATATAAATAAACACCTTTTTATATTTCACAATAAGAAGAACATCTGAAGCAAAGAAAGAGATCCAACAGTTCAAACTGGTTGTGAAAGTGTGCCGTGTTACCCTCTCTTTGAAGTCCTGTCTCTCATCGATGGTGAGTGTGTCCGCTTTGGCGATGACTGGAACAATGCTCACTATATTCCCCAACCTCTTCATAAACTCTATGTCAATGGTGCGTAACCTAAAAGACAAACAGATCTCCTGTCAGGAAAGTCATTTAGTATGTCTGCATGATTAATAGGAACCATTAGACTGAGTCAATGCATGTTAGACCAACACTGTGAAATATGCCGAGGACACAAGAAAAAGATGTCAGTGATGACCAGCTGGATGTTCATAGGTTCAGTAAAGGTATCTATGACATACTGACCTGTGCCCAGTGGCAGGAAGGAAGTAGATACAGCAGTGGACTCTGCTGTCTGGTATTCTCCTTTTACGATTGACATTCAGCTCCTCTATCAGGTATTTCTCATACTGATCATTGACGTACTTTACTATGGGCTCCCAACTGCAGCAGATACGTGAAAGAGAGAGAGAGAGAGAGAGAGAGAGAGAGAGAGAGAGAGAGAGAGAGAGAGAGAGAGTTAAACACTCACTGTTTATTCCATTGCAGGATCAGATTTTTACTGGTTATGTTATTCTTTTTGAAGAAAAACTAAAACAACACATTCACCTGTTTTATATCAATTCTAATACAGCATTAGCCCAGAAACCTGGAAATATGATGTATTAAAAAAAAACAAAAAAACGTGTTTCTATGTTTATTTGGATTTTTTGCTGATGTCTGATATGCCAATTGCAGAGATCATCAACTCTTTTCTGTGTTGGAGGTAGTGTACAGTATTATGGTGCATACTCTCATCACATTTGTTAACTGCATAATTACTTATGACAGATGCTTTCAAACAAAATTATACAAAAAGATTCATCCTACTTAAAACTTGGGTGATGCTCTCACTGAGACGATCAAAACAACACCCACAACCAGAGAAAATTGGCCAATTTCACAGTTGACATAGTGAGTAAACAAAACCTCTGTTCACAGGGAACATTGAAGAAGTGCAGCTGTAAAGAAATTAAACCCAAATTCAATAAAATAGTTTAACTCTTTGATAATTAATGTGCCTAAATCAGTCAGCTACAGACTGCTGTTTAAACTCAAATTTAACTTCAAAAAGGAGCCTAATATGTGACGACTCAATCTGCACCGTGCAAACAAAAACACAAAAAGTGCAAAAACTATCTGCAGCTTCAGTCCCTCATGAGAACACATTTAAATAAATAAATAACAACAGATGGTGGATATCAGCATGTTGGCTGGTGTCACATAGTTCATTTTTAAGCTAATATCAGCTGATACCGATAATGTGCCCATAATATGCATCCCACTACAAATACAACTATAAATACAACAGGGAGCAGACTTACATTCAAATCACACACGCAGAGTGAGTCACTCACCAGTTTTCATTGTTGATGTTGTCTCCAAACCCTGGCGTGTCAATCACAGTCAACTTCATTTTCACTCCCTTCTCCTCAATCACTAAACAAGAGGGACAGAGAAGAGCCTGAAGAAAAGGTTGACCTGGACAAAATTCACTCAGGACCAGTGGCTCTGAAACATCTGACTCATTGACTGTTAGTTCACCCACTCCCCGCCTTTCTGCATATGACCTACTTCTTCACCATTTGGAATATTTTTAGTACTCTGGCACTTCCATAATAGATAGATTACGGCCTCATTGTGGGTAAAATTTATAAGAAGAAACAGTTTTGAGAGCCTCACGCAGCCAAAACACTGCTGGTCTGCAGCTTGTATAAGATTAAGTGTCCCTTATAAAGCTAATTTAATATTAAAAATGCTCCTCAGTCCAATAAATGCCTTTTTATATCTGATATGTTGTTTTAATTCTCACTTTGACGATGCTCTAGATCAGTGATTCTCAACTGGTGTGTCGTGACCCAAAAGCAGGTTGCAGACCTGTTTTCATCACAAGCCTTTGCCAGGGCAAAAAAAAGGAAAAAAACTGTGCTTTTATTTTGAAGGGGATTTATTTATGCAGTGGAGTGCCATCTATTCACACTCTTTGGTGTCGATGGTGCCCTGTGATGCTAACTGACAACCACGATTTCAAAGTAGAGGATGACACGGACCATTTGTTTTCATCTGCTAACTGAGCATAGCTAAGCATAAGTACAACAACTTCATTAGATATGGACTTTCTCAAATTGAGGACAAAACCTCAGTGCTTCATGCAGTGAGGTGTTGGCATATGAGAGAATGAAGCTGTCAGAACTGTCTGACTGTGATATCCATTCAAAGTAAACCCTCTGTTTATAAAATACATGTAAGAAGATGAAAGTTTTCCTCAGTTTGGGTCATGGCTTGTCATTAAGGGGAGATGGTGGGTCCAGATGTCAGACCAGTTGAGAACCAAAGCTTTGGACTGTGTTAGACAGATTGTACAAAAAGAGAAGAGAAATGAGGTGTGTGACAGTAGGATGTGAGAGCTGTCTAGTCATAACTGTCAAAGACACCAGGAGGTCAAAAGGAAACCAAAGGTGGACCACAGAGGTACATGACCAAAAACAAAAGACAGAGCTCACATCCATGTAAGATGTATGTTTACTTTGCTCACGTCCATGTAAAGACAAATCTCCAACTTTAAACCTTTAACTTATTCCTTGGTGCTCTTTCTACCCGTGTGTACTCACCATGGCTGACTGAATGCAGTTTGACTGTTTTGGAGATCTTCTCTTCAAAGTTGGGCGTGCAGGACTTGCGGCTGACTTTAGACTTGAATAAAGTGTTGACCAGCGTTGATTTCCCCAAACCGCTCTGACCTAAAGACACATAAAACTAATAATTCAAGGATTCTTTAAGTGTGTCCAGCGGGCGTGACCCAACTTTTGTATCATACATTGACTGAAACCACACTCAGAAGAATATTATAATGGCTTCCTTTAAGATACAGTGAAGCATACAGAATTATAAGTCATTATAAAGAAGCTTCCCATTCAACAGTGTGTGTGTTTGTGTGTGTGTTTGTGGGTGAGGGGTGATAAGAGGTCTAAACACTCAAAACCTCTTCCTCTTACAGAATCCACTTCCTCTTTAAAAGTGAAAAGTAACTGTCAGCAAACACTTTTAAAAGCCAGTGAGTTCAAACACAGAATCTGTGATGATAATGATGAGAAATAACAGAGAAAATACAGCATCAGCACTGAGTTAGTGTTCATGTGTGATGGACTCACCCACTACCATGATGTTGAACTCAAAGCCCGCCTTCATGGTCTTTCTCCTCATCTGGTCCAGTACTGCTTCTATGCCCACGTAGCCGAACAGGTCACGACCGTTGATGAAGCTCATCTGCAGGCCGTGGACGGACTGGCTGAGCTCCAGCTTCACGTCCAGCTCACTTTCTTTGATCATCTCTTCCTCCACCATTCCCTTCTCCTTCCCCTTCTTATCCAGCTCCGCACAAAGCCCCACACAGTTCTCCCCTCTTTCTGACATGGACTCCTGCGTATTCATGGCTGCTGCTTGTCCTTGGTTCTTGCCCTCACCTCCTTTCTCTGGACCCATAATGCCTCTCTCCTTCTCTGGTCTCTCCTCCATTTGGTTGAGCAAGTCTGTCTCTCGTTCTCCAACTGCTTCTGTGGTTAAAATAAGAGAGGAAGGTCAAAAGGGAGATATGTATTTCCTTTAAAACCCTTTACGACCTACCATACCAAGTCTGCAAGAGCATATCTTTACTTTTTAAACTGCTGTAGTGTCGTTCTTTGGATAAAACTTTTGCTATACATCGATACAACCCTTACATCCCAAACTTTAATCAAATGTACAGACTCATGTCCAAACTAACCAAATAAATTGCTAAAAAAGTGAAATAAACTATAAAAAAATTAAACTTAACATATTTTTCTAAATACAGAAATTTCATGAATGTATCCCTAAAAAATATAAACCTAACAAACGTGATGACACGTATTTAACATCAGAAGCGACGTGAACAGCCGAGGTCTGGATCTTCACATTTTTGTTGTGTACACTTTATTATACTGGATTTCTGCAAACACATGAGTGGAAGGAAACAGCGCTGCTGAAAACACAATATGAAAGTGTAACTCCTCAGATTTTATATTTAAAAAAAAAAAGTTTGAATTATCTTATGTCATTTCAAATCAACGGCCAATTGAAACTTAAAATGCTAACTGTAGCGATGGCGCTCAGCTGGCCTCTAAAGGGTTAAGAGGGAGGTCTTCAAACTGAAACGTCAACTTTTAGACTAGCAAGGCCAAACACTACATGATGCTTATTGATACAACAATACTGTTTCTGACGTATTTTTAGTTTAAAAAATAACCCTTAAAGACTCCTCCAAGCTAGATTCTCCAGGCAAGTACGGAAAAACATCTTTTTTTGACTATGGTTGTGGACTAAAAAAATCAAATCTACCAAATAAAGTCATGATGTTCATAGTATTTCAGACAAGGAGCCATGGTTATTTACTGATACTGCTTGTAATTTTTTCCCCCTATAATCTTATTCAAGCTCAGTGTTTAAAAAAAGATTTTTTCTGCAGGTTCCCACTTTGGTAGATAAAAATATTTACAAGCCTTTCTTTCTCTAACAAAACAAAACAAAAACTTAAAAACATATACAATAGGACACCTTATTCAGTAGAGCTGGGATGATATGCTTTTCTCCCAATTTGATTTTTTATTGATTTTTATGATTCTTGGGGGGCAAATTCCATTTAAATTGTAATTCTTCAATTTATCCAATTTTTTGCAATTTCTAATTCCCATTTTTTGACACAAGACCACATGAAAAAGTTGAATGATGATGATGTCTACAGACTATACCAGGAGCCATAATTTCCCCCCAAAAATGAACATCACATGTGAGTCAGTTTTTAAGACGTACTCAGGGGATCTGACATCATGTTACCAGATAGTCTAAGAGAAACATTTAACCCTCTGCTGAAGAAAAGTGGTAACTTTTTCCCAACACGGCTTATAAACAAAGACTAAAATGAATGATTCAAATTGAACAAAAAATCAATTTAAAAATTATAAGACTAAAAAAAAACCCTATACTCATCTTAATTGTTTTTTTCTCCCACGCCTATTATCTGACATTTTCGTTGTGCCTTATCTTTAAAATTATTTGCCGTGTGACATATATCAGAGACTCCAACAAACCACTTTTACAACGAGTGTCATTAAAACTGACACAACAACATCAGACTCACTAATTGTAATGGCTCTGTGGGCAGCCCACCATTAGTGGAGATAAAGCAGAGCGAGTAATGACTCATCATATTCCCCCGTCTTTGTGTGAGTGGTTGTGATGTTTTGGTGTCAGTATTTTGTTTTCAGTACAAACATAAATTAGCTGAACACTTGGCTGCACATTTTATGACCAAAGTCCTTTTAAAGCGGATCCCAAACTTCCAAACAGTTGTTTATAGTTGGTATCTAATGAAGACTACCAGCCAGCGTGGTTTTTCAGGGATAACACAAGCATGTTTATGCGCTCTGTGACAGCAGCAGTCTATCCCTTCGCCTCTTTGTCAGCTTTAGTGTGTGTAGTCTGGCCTAAGCTGTAATAGGATTTGATGGCACCGACAATCCCTTTGGGAACTTGAACCTGTGAGCGCCTCCGCATGTTTCTCTGATCTCTAGTATGGATCTACACATACTCTCCAATCGATGACACAGACGTCTGTTTGTTTACATGTTTGTTAGGATCTTCATGAATCTACAAGCTGACTATTCAACAAGGCTGCTCATTACACACATACGAACACACACACATACAGAGAAAGTGTCAGTACACATAATTTAATCAGCTATAAATATCCACCGTACAACCTTTGGAGCAGAACTAATCCTTATGACTCAGGACAGAAAAGGGCAGAGTGAAAGACACAGACAAGTCTTCTTTTCTTTAAATAATGACATCTGTAACTGAGCGCCCTTGAATCCTTGGATACTGAATAAAAGGAATAAAAGGAAACAGAGTCTGCTTAATTTGACTCTTGTAAGTCTTAAGGTGAGATACTTCCATTAAGCATCTATCAGTTCTTCAAAAAATGTATTAAGTTTTTGTAACATGAAAGTGCATCTCAGCAAACAGGCTGCCATGAAAAAGTTAATCTGAAAGGGTCAACTTTCATACCCTCTTTATTTGTGACATGCAAAGTGAAACACTTCAAGCCTTTTTGATTTCATTTTAATTGTTTCATAGGTCCTGAAAATCAGAAGCTAGAATCTCAAATTCTTATATTTCCAACAATCCATTAGAAAAAAAATTATTTCAAACAGAGAAATATTTATTCATTTAATACTTGGTGTGGATTCTTTTGCTGTGCCAGTGATGTGTTGTACTGAGGGTGGTATGGAGGGTCTGTGATGTCTAAGGGGAGCAGGTCAGGTGAGTTTGCTCACCATTTAAGCTCAGTAACATCACAGTCAGTGAAACGTTTGGTAGTTTTGGCACTGTGAGCAGGGGCCAAGTCCTGCTGGGAAAGAAAAATCAGTATTTCTGTACAGCTTGTTAGCAGATGGGATAAGAACTGATGAAGCACATTGCTGAGGCTTCATTCTGGACTTCAACATCTTAATGCTTCTCTCTTAAAGGTGTCTTTGTATGGGGACTTTTAGTGCACTCACACCAACCTCTGAGACCACCGGCACCAATCAGGGCTGCAGTCACCCATATTGTTAGCCTAATAGCATAATTTTTCAAAAAAAGACGACAGAGAAGGTAATCTGTTTTATTTTAAACATGTTTATAAAGTAAAGTAACACTGTTGGATGTTCATACCAAACGGGTGCAGATTTTTAAACCTCTAAATATTTGTATGTCGCAGAAATCCCTGAATCTGTCTGTAAACTGATCAAAACGGTCCGTTCTGAAAAGCACACAAGATCTTCACCAAACTCGCTGAAATGATGAGGTCATCACATAAGGATCTTCTAACAGGTTTGTGACATAAAAAAACATTTTTTTTTATGTATATTTGTTATTTTTTAATACTTTCTATAATATTATGTTTATATTATCTATATCATCATCGTAACTTACTCTATTTCACTTTCTTTGACTTTGGCATTTGTGCTCTGAAGGTCACAAAATAATAATTGAAATGTATAATGTAGGACTTAGGAATGATATGCTAATGATATGCTAATGCTCAATTTTCCACCATTTTTTCCTTCCAGTTAACTTTTCATCATTATGCGTTGATAAAGCACTCTGTGAACACCCGGCCCTTTCAGGAAAGACCCTCTGAGGCTTGTATTTGACATCTGTCAAACATCTGGTTGTGTGTACCTAAGCAGACCAAGAGATATAGAGTACTGATACAGTTTGAAGGTCAGTTTATCAAATGCTATGATGAAACTGTCTCTGGAAGACCAAGAGTCACCTCTGCTGCAGAGATACCAGCCTCTGAAACCACAAACAGCACCTCAGATCAGAGCCCACACAAATGCTTCACACAGTTCAAGTAGCTGACACATCTCAACATCAGCTGTTCAGAGGAGACAGAGTGAATCAGGCCCTCATGGATGAATTTCTGCAGAGAAGACACTCCTGAGGACAAGTCTGAGTTGTTTATATAGTCTATTCTACCTGTGAAAGTGTATAATGTTTTCTTTGGTTAAATCATTTCATCAGGTGTAAATGCTCACACTGTAGGCTTTAAATTAAGGACACAGTCTGGCTGCATGGGCACGATACAAAATGCTTAAAAAAAAATGAAAAACAAAAAATGGAAGTATGATTTTAATCTCAGAATCATGTAGCAGGGTCTATGAGGAAAACCATTAACTCCCCCAAAATTCAGCCTGTTATGGCTCATTAGCAGCCTTAAAACATCATTTTATATTAAAGCTTGCACACACAAAAAAGGTCATACAGCAAAATGTTTTTACTCTAAAAAAGATGACAGAGCTCAAATAAACATTTTGACTCAGCCCATCTACCGACTCCGACCTCACCAAGTGGAGCTAACATAACCTCACTCTTCATTTAACTGACAGACTCTTAAGTTTGTTCAGATCACTGCAGAAGCTTACTCCTGCTCTTCCGTCTTCTGTCCAGCTCCAGTTTCCACCATTAGCACAATATAAATCCAAGAAATCATCTTTCTCAAAAAACAGGACAGCTCTTCAGCGGCTTCTACTGCTAAACTTCACCGGTCGGCGTTGTGTCATCAAAGGAGCTTTTGATCTAAACTTTTTGATCTAAATCTCATTTTAAATTGTGGATTATGAACAGACAGCTCTATTTATACAGGTACAGATTCCTGGAATATCCCTTCACCTGACTGCATCAGGAAATATCCCAGCCAACTTAAAGGTAAAAGTTTGCTAAGACGTGAAAAAAGGGTGATCTTAGCAGCAGGTTATAGTCTTGAACATATGGGCAGGTGAGTTTGACACATGATGCTGAGTTTGGATGTATGAGACTCTATTTTGTTTTTCAGTATTTTGTTTTATATATGTATATGTGTTGTCAAAAACTAGCAGCAGTTTGTGTGCGAAGAGGCTATTGTCATTTGAAAAATAAAAATCAGGCATCAGTTGAACTTTCTGGCAAACATTGGTGTATTAAAATCTTATCTCCAAACAATTTAAAGGCGAGAGCTGATAAACATTCTAGTTTTGGGAAATGTCTTTTGATTTATACTAATCATGGGCTTCTAGATTCATATGCTACATTTTTAACATGTACTTTTTAATCACACAAATGAAGAACAATGAAATTAAACTTAAAGCACTGAACGCGTAATAACAGCCTCTGAGAGTGTGTAAGCGACAAAACGTGACTGATCAGAATGAATACAGACATTTATAAGCATTTAAGGACATGTGACACAGACTTTCTAATGGGTGGGATAAGAGGAAGACGTACATTATATGTATGGATGCTGTAAGAGAGTTATGCTCGTAGTATTAGTTTAGCTTTCTAAGAAGCTAGTTGAAGCATCCCCCCAACCAACCCTCCTCACACACACACACACACAGATAACCACGAGCTTCGTCCCCCACCGTAACTACCACAGTGGACCATTCCTGTCACCATTCATTGTTAGCTCAGCAGACTGAGCACACACCACTAATATGCAGGGAGGGGGGGGGGGGGGTGTCAAAAATAATCCTACCTTCTTTCATTCACAAAAGCAGGACGTGTTCTTCCCTAGATGAGTCGCTGTGGAAAGACTTAGTCAGAAGAACTGCTTTCTAAACTGCTCTGGCCGCCTCTGGACCCCTCTCTCCCTGTCCTTCTCTCTGGTCCTTAGGCACAGTTTGGAGTGCAGGACAAGTGAGAGGGATGAACAGAGAGAGGGAGGGCGATGTTTGGTGGCTAAAAGCAGCTCTGGGATCCATTCACATGCAAATGAACGAAGGAGCTTCCACTAATCCCTAAGAAGAGAAGGACTACGCCTCCCTTTCCTTCCCCCCCCCACCACCCCGGTTGGAATCATTTTCTCACCAGAGGCTGTGCTGTGTGCTTCCCCATGGGTGATGTCCCATGCGGCTTTGTAACTGACCAATTACAGCAAACAGTACATGCTGAAGAATTTTCATTACGCCACATACTCTGTATGTTGAAATAAAGTGCCAGCAGCCTCTCTTCCTCACCCTTATTTAACAGCGATGCCTTCACCACACTATAAATCTCTTTATGGGGCTAAATAGGTATTTATAAACATATGAAGTCTGTAAAACAAGTCCGTTTTTTAACATCACCAGTAATCACATTATTGTTCATAGATTATTTGCTATTAATTCTCAATACATTTTTGAATCTGTTGTAATCTAAAAGGAAACATTCTAAGATTTAAATACTCTCAAAATAAAAACCACTGGCTGCCTGCTCTCATCATACTTTTATAGTTTGAGTGGCAAAAAAAGAGTCATGCTGTTGTGCTTTTTATTTAATCGGATATTTTGCTAAACACATTATAAAGACGATCTACTGAAACCTATGGGGTTAATTTTACAAGAGGAGGGGTGGGAGTGGGTTATACTATAAGTGCTGACAGTTATTAATAGATTTATTGTTGCGCCTTGTCTGCAGTGTGTAATGTATGGAGGCATGATGGTTGGTTAAAGTGTGTAAGGACTTCCACATCAACTCATTTTGATACCAAAAGCCTACGTCCTCTTCTTGCAAACTAAAAACAGGAAGAGGGAGGACAAGAAAAATATGGTGACAGGCGAGAGAACTAAAATAGGGAAGTTTGACTGTGTAATGACAAAAAATATTCAGTGATACTCTTAGCTGCTGCAGCTATCAGACACTTGTTGGTGGCATCACTATGTGGCATTACAGGAAATGGTTGCTTGTTAGAAGTCTGCCCTGTTGCTTACTAAAATAAAACATCCCCACAGCATTTTAGCCTTGATTAAAAATACAGAATACACAACATAACACAATCATAAATGCTTTGCTTTCACAGTTATGGAACACTTGTGACAAATAAGAGTTTTTAGTGGAACTTGCTATGTCTTTTCAATGTTTTGGAGTATATATTTTACATCTGAATTATGTGTATTAGTACAAATAAAAACATGAATTAAAAGAATTCAAGCTAATTGTTGGCTAAACATGTCTTAATCAAATAATAATAATAATAATAATAATAATAATAATAATAAAAATAATAATAATAATAATAATAATAATAATAATAATAATAATAATAATAATAATAATAATACAAACATTAAAGAAAGTTGAAACTCCTGAAAGAAAAGGCTTGGAAACAGCGTGTCAACCAAAGCAACACAAATACCAGCCACTGTGATATTTTATCAGCCTACTTCTCGTTTTACCTCAAAACAGCACAAAAAGTGAGGAAAAAACTGAAAAACCAACGAATCACCAAAACAAACACAATACAGCATGTGTTAACCATCAACACAGGACTGCAACCCAAAGTACGACACATAAGTCCAACACAGTATTGACAAAAGTGTTTACCTGGTGTCGATCAGTATAGTGCAGTAGTCAGCATTAACAAACATTTCTAAAGGGTCAAGATCCCAGATAACTAACTCATTGTGTGAAGGGATGCAGCCTTATGTCTATGTGTGCATGTGTGTGTGTGTGTGTGTAGTAAGTGTTAGAGGATGTTTCATTTCCTGTCATGTGCAGTGAGGTGTTTCCTGGTTTCATCTCTTGCTTCATATCAAATCACCACTCAGTAATCATTTTTAGTTCATAGAGCCTTCTGGTGTTTTTTTCTGACACAATCGAGACTATGCCATTTTAAAGAAGTTATGAACTGAATCTTGTATTGACACTTAAGTGAGCTGCATTTTATAATTTGGGCCATATGGGGGCAGCAGAACATGCTGAAAAGGATCCCCCCTGGTAGACTTACTATCAGATGAGGCTGTTTTGATAAACTCATGATTGCATAGTTACAAAGTAAATGGCCAGCATACACAGAGGTACCCTGTGAAAAGGTTGCTTTTTTAAGGCAAAGATTCTATTTTAAAGATGTAAATAAGAGAGACAGGAAAGATTAAATGGAGCACAAGCTGACAAGTGTGGGTGAAAAAAAGATTAACCATATCTTCAGTCCTTTACTCCATTCAGTTGGATGAAATCTGGACTTATAGGCTGAAAATATTCTGTGCATTTGGATCACGTCCTGTAAAACCTTTCCTTTTGGAGTTTGAGGGAGAATAACAGCCGTTTAATCAACCTTGGGGTTAATTATCAATTTAGTGGCTGTTGGTCAACTTTATTATGAGGGTGGCTCGATAGGCAAAAAAATGGTCATTTTGACTACGTTGCTTTGGACTGTACAGCACTCAATAAGTCGTTTTCTGTACAAAACGTGTGTTTTACACTCTTCAAGTTTTCAAATTTGGATTTTTTTTAGTTATTTTATTCATTTTTATTATTTTTCAGGCTTTTTATGCCTTTAACGTGAGAGGACAGGACAGTGGATAGAGCAGAAAACAGGGTGAAAGTGGGGAGTGACATGCAGCAAGTCGCCACAGGAAGGACTTGGACCCGGGCTGCCTGCTTAAAGGCTTACTGCCATATAGAGTGTGACCTAGACCACTAGGCCATCTGCACTCCACAAATTTGGAATTATAGTTGAATACCTTCAATTTCTGAGGAACCACACCTAAAATACCAACCACATCCATACTGAGGTGATTCAAAACTAGGTTTATTCTAAAGAAGAAATCTCAAGAAAGAAAAATGCTACAGCCCTCAAATTTTGCTCAGTTATAATAATTACCAACTGTGTAATCTGCCACTCTGAGCTTATTACTGCACATATTCCAATTTTTATCCTGGTACAAATTAATGACCACAAAATGTGTGTAAATAGCATCAAACAAACCCTTGTAAGTCTTCAGTTATTGGTCCGAATCTCACCAAAGTGGCAGGTCATATGGCTCTGTTAATGTCAACAACACCCTGAACGTTTCAGCCTGTTCCCTTCCATAGTTTAAAAAAAAAAAAAATCAGAATTCTTAGCTTGTTAAACTGTTGAAATGCAGAATATGAGAAAAATAGACATAAAAAAGTTCAGTTCTTCTTTGGTCATTTCAGAAGACTCCTGGCTCAGAGAAAGGAGCTTCACTTTCTTCCATTTTTTTTTACAAAAATATTATTTTTATTTTATTTTATCATATTTCTCCATATTCAGCCACTGCTTCTGATTATAGTCTCCTTTTTTCTGTTTCTCACTGTTACCAAAATGAAAGTTACCAATAGAGCAATCAAACATGCTATTATCTTAATCCGACATCTCTAAAGGCATGTTTTGATTTTCGGCCATGGTAGGCCATCTTTATTTCATTTTCCCAAAATTGTTTTTAAGCCTTTTTTGTTTTTGAGAAAACTCAGACAGCAAGGCTGACACAACGTGAACTGCTCAGGAAACACATTTCGGGCCTTGACCTAAACAACTACACAGGAAAAGGTTTTCTAAGCTGAACTGATGAAAAGAGCAACACAGCAGCCTGAAACAACAAAAAGCATCAGAAGGTTTTTTTTTTTTTTTTCCTGGTGTGAGCTTCAGACCTGCCTCGTCTTTTCATCCTTAAGAACAACCATTATCCAGATTCATATTTTTGTGTCACATTGTGTGAGCTTACCAGTCAGTATTACCTCCAGTAACCCACATACAACAAAAACTTTCTGTGATGGAAAGGCAAAAGGTGAGGAGGGGCAATACCTGAGACATCTTTCTGAGGAGGAATTCATTCCCCAAATCACAGTCATTAAAGCTTAAATCTGTAAGAGAGAGGGGTTGGGTGGGGGAGTTCAGACAAGCCTGGGCGTGATAGCTGAAGATAAGGAGGTCGTAACAGAAGACTGACTAACAGAAAAGACAGAATGACTAAATTAAGTTTTCATCAATGCTGATAGTGCTAAGAGGAGTGTTTGGATGCCATATATCTGTAACTTAGCTGCAGAAGATCACAGTACTTAACATGTTACAAAACCTCACTTTTCCATTGACCACCCAGAGCAAGACTAAACGTGCAAAAGAAAAACATTATTTCACTGTTTTCCAGTGTCAGTTTTTGGTGCCATCATCTGTATTTTTCTAGAAGACTGGAGGAAGGAAGTGTAGGAAATTCCCCTGGTTAACTTTTTGTTTCCATTCTTTTAATCATATGGTCATTGTCAAGCTCCAGAGGGAGCAAAACAATCATTTCAGTGTTTATCCACACATTTGCCTGTTAGACACGGGTGAATAAAGATGGTAGCAACAATGTTCAAAGAAGTTAGATTCAATGTGTGTGTGTGTGTGTGTGTGTGTGTGGTTAAAGTCAGAGGGGAGGGAAGGGATTGCACTGTCCACATGTCTAAAACCGTCCCTGATGGCTGTATGTGAATCAGTGCAGTAATGTAAAGTTAATGGGTGTATGTGATGTAAACATAATTTGCGTGTTCAGCGAACAGGAGAAAGGTGCTTTGTTAACACTTTCTATTTGACCATTTACACTATTTGTAATCAGGTTTTGTAGTAAACAC
The DNA here is from genome assembly GCA_030710495.1 of Labroides dimidiatus. Lineage (NCBI taxonomy): Eukaryota > Metazoa > Chordata > Actinopteri > Labriformes > Labridae > Labroides > Labroides dimidiatus. The sequence goes on from CM061163.1 coordinate 3,198,337, forward strand.
TTTCCAAAGATGCGCAGATTAAACAGAAAAATAAACAAGTTCATTACTTTTTTTGCAGGTTCATACAAACAAAATTATTTGGTCATTCTTGGTTAAAATATTTAAGAACGACACATTTGCAGCTTTTTTAAGCAATAAAAATCTTACCTTCTTCGTTCTTCTTCCCCTGTTGAAAAGCAAGTACTGCTGTATTCCCATCATGGCATCCAACAGAGGATGGCAAACCACCATTGCTTTGGACCGCAGGGGGCTGGGCCTCATCTGATGGGCCAATATCAGTTTCAATTTGCTGCTGGAAGGAGGCGATCCTCCGTAAAATTGAACCTACACTGTCTCTGGTACATCCAATACCATCTTCTGAAGACTGAATGGTTCCCGGACTAGGTGAACTGGATAAACTGCAAGGGCTGGCCCAGTTTGAGACCTCAGGGACCACTTTGAGCTCTGAGAGGATCTCCAGATAGGGGTCTTGAGCTGGAGAAAGGGGACCAAGGGGAGAACTCATCTCTTGGGAAAGTATAGACCCTTGCGAAAGAGTAGGGGAACATGGGTACGTGGGCTCAAAGGACTGTTGAGCAGAAAGGGGTGGGGTGTCAGAAGAGCTATCTAAGCTGCTCAGAGATGCTGAACAGCTTGCTGGAGTGGACGGTGGGCTGGTAGGGCCTTTGCTCCTCACAGGAGGCTTTGGAGGGTTGGGACTCATATATCCTTCTTGAGTCTTAACCGGCGAAGATGGTGAGGTGCTGGTTACAAAGCTGTCCAGATCTAAGGGAAACTTGTTAAGACGTGGGGTCTCTTTTGCCTTGGACTTGGGCATCTTAGGAATCTGGGACCCTTGCTGCCAGTTGGTTTTAGGACCCTCTTCTCCAAGGAAAGTGTTATTATGAAGACAACCATTCCAGCTGACATTTGCATTTGCATATCTCAACCCTGGAGACATCATGGTACCAACTCCACCTCTTTGCATACCCAACATTCCTCCCCCTCCATCACAATTTTGAAGATCTAGGCTGGGCATTGAGCCATGGTTCACCCCCTGAGGTTCTGGAGGCCCCAGCAGCACCCCTGGTCCCTGGTCCATCTCAGAGTGGAATACATTGTTGTGGGAAGAGAACTTCTTTAGGTTGGGGTTGTGTCTCAAGTTGACCCCTTTGACCTGGTGTTGTTGTGGTTTCTCTTGTCGATGAGTTTGTTGATGGGATGGAGGACTGGGATGTGACCCGAGTTTAGTAAATGGGAGGGCATTTCCACCCCCGGTGGTGTATTCCAGGCTGGATGTGGAGCTGTGAAGGCTATCATTGTCACTGCCTGGGCCAGAGAACATTGAGTAACCATTAGGGTTTAACCTGCTCTGAAAGGATGCCGCCCTGGTCACAGACGACCCGTTGTTAACAATCGCTGGCTTCATCATGGTCCCTCGGTTGAAGGAAAGGCTGCTGCCTATAGTACGGGACTTGAGGCCTGGGCTTGGTTTAGAGCTCAGGCTGATGTGGGAGTGATGGGCTGTAGACCCCAGGCTGTTGTTGCCAGTGAAAGCCAATGAAGGAGACAGGCTACCTCCCCCAGGGGCGGAGCCAGGGCAATCAGGGGGAAAGGATGGTACCGGCTCAACATCCTCAACATCGAAGGATCTTTTCAGTGCTGTGGAGAGGAACACAAATCTGTTAAAAAAAAATGCAATTTGGACAAGTTATCAATATCTAAAAATGGTTACTAAGGAGACTAATTTGATTGCACTCTGCATGGACATGATGTGGAATCTACAAATGAAATAGTTTTGTTGCTCTCTTTTTATATTTGTTTTATGTCTTAGTTTTCTGTGTTTTATACAAACATCTACAAAGTAGACACCTGTCTTCACAAAAACATGAAGACAAAAAGGAAAGAGGGACAACAACAGAAAAAAAAAAGCTGGGAATAGTTTCCCAGCCTCTTCTGAAATGTACACCTACATACACAAGTGCGCATGCACTCACACACACACACACACACACACACACACAGTTCCTACATTTCCTGTTGCAAACACAAAGGGTGGATTGAGGTCAGAGCTGGAGTCAAGGCATCCATGACTGGGGTTTTGTGTCTCACAAGCTGACCAATGCAATGTGACACGCCATGAAAAGAAGTGCCCGAGTGGGTGGAGCTGAGAGAACAAACATCATGTGTATCCAAACTGCAATTAAAGTTATAATCTCGAGACCTCCACAGAGATTAAGAGCACCACTTGTCGTCAGGTTTGCACACATGTATCTCAGAGTTCATCACATCACTTTTGAAACGTGTGACGTGATCATCATGTCAACCTTTGCATGCACCAGCTAACACAACTGTGTGATGCTGATTTAACTTTATTTCAAATAGGGCTCATAAAACAACATTTAATTTGATTTAGTTACAAAAGGCCACAGAGAGGTTTGGATGTGTGTGTGTGTGAGTGTGTCTTGTAGAGTACTATGCATGGTCTCGGCTGAGTTCGCCACAGCTACAAGTGTGAACCTGCCCTACTTACAAAGATAAGGAGTCTGGTATCAGGTAATTGCTGTTAGGCTGTCAAACACAGGGGAAATAATCACGGCAGCAGAGTAGCACTCAGCTCTGTCCCTGTGTGTCAGTGTCAGCTATCTCATTTATGTAATGACTAAAATGTCTATAAAGGACCAGTGCTCCTTCTTGTTATAGCTTTTGGCAGAAAGCCACAGCCCCCAAAGAAAGAAAACAGGGAATAAGCAGCCCTCAGTTCAGACTGCACGGCCGGCATTTTCTCCAAGAGGATATCAATGCTCACACTGTGTGTGTGCGTGTGTGTGTGTGTGTGCACAAGCATATGGATTTCAACCAGCACAAACATCAAAAGTCCATATTTAAGGTAAAATTGACCATTCTGTAGAGCATTTTAGATCCTTTTCTGTTTTAATGGTTGATTATTTCTTGCTTCAGAGTTTTTTAATGTTTACTTCCATCTCAAACAACAAGCCTAACTGCAAGTTATCTTTCATACTGTATTCAAGTAAAACCTAACAGTAATATATCCCTTTTCTGTTTAATCAAATCTTTTGGTGAATTTAAAAATCACGTCTTTGTTGAATAAAAAAAATACAAAGTTAAATACCAATAAATCATAAGTCCCAAATACATTAAGATTAGGAACATTAAATGCTAAAGCTTGCTTTTTTGATGCAAAGTCATCGAGTTTTTCAACCCACTAAGAGAAAAACTGTGCATACGGGTCATTTTCAGTCCCAGCCCCTCTGATGAATCAGTAGGATTGGCATCAGTACAAACTGAAAGGGTGGGATGCAGTCTTCTGGACACTCAACGAGGGGCTTGTACGTCTGGGCATGTTCACGTTCAACCCCCCAGCCTTGTTTGCACATTCCACACAGGGGAAGCTCTCTGACAGACGGCAGAGCATGTCTATTGACATGTGTGGACACACGTGAATACACACATTCACAGATTTTGAAGCAGCAAACCGATGCTGATGCTCAGAAACCCTCTCTCATACACACACACATACACACATACAGACATCTGAAGAACTTCCACTTACTAGACGCACATCTGGAAGACACATTCCTCAGAGTTGTTTCAAATGTCGTAACTCTGAAAATAACACAGTGCCTCGGGACTCTGAAACACCCCCACCAACACACACAGACACACACACTGACTCAAAAACAATAGACAGGGGTCTATTAAAGGGACAATTGATCCATATTTGTACTGCCAATGCCTGCAGCCTTTTAGAGAAAGTAACACAGGAGTGACAGGAGCGTGATGTGAGTTTCCACCAGGGAGCAACATCCGGCTTTTAAAAATGAAGCCCATGCAGAAGTGCTAAAAGTTGCTGTTCATGGAGAATCCTCTAGAGGCTGGCAGCAGAAAGATCGGAAGTCACAAACACACCAAGACAAAAAAACAGACTTTAATGACATTAAAAGACATATTTACAGCCTGGTACAAAAAACGGATTGGGTCTGAAACGCTAATTTCACTATTGGCACACACTGTGGGGGGGGGGGGGGGGGTTCTTTCTTTCTAACCCAGTGGTTTAGAAGATATTATTATGGAGGCACTGATATGGAAATTTCTGAAGATCCTGATATGAATTTTTCTGTTATGGTTGATAATTGATATTTAGCAATATTGATATATTTTTAAAAAAAAAGTTTCTGAGATGATACAATTTAGTACAGCTTAAAAATCATGCAAACTATCTTCCTTTATTTTCAAAAAGTGTTTCACTTTCAAGTAAGAGCGTTACAGTGCTACCATAAACACAAGGAACCAACAGTGTTACTTTTGAGAAACACTCAGAACTTGTAGCAAGTGTGTCATTAAACTCTCAGCTCACTAAACTCCTGTGAGAGTCTGGATCATAAATTACAAAAAGGATCATAAATCAAAATAATATCCTGACAATGTGACCTTAGCAAACTTACCAGTAGTCATGGCAACCTCCTCCTGATACATACACAAACAGCAGCTAGACAGATATAAATATATAATTGGTTGATGATATCAACTCAGTTTTACTCATTGGACCAATGTCGATATGTTAAAAAATTACAACATCAGCCAACACTGATATTAATGCCAATATTTTGTGCATCCCTAATCACAAGTTTGTCCAATCAGAGGCTCACCCTATAGCTGTTAGAAAGGAAGCTCCAAATCTGCATCATATCCAAGATGACCCCGTCCAATGACTGGCTTTATTTGACTGAATCAGGAACAGACGGATGACGTCACAGAGACTACGGTCATATTTTATACAGTCTATGGTTTCCTCATGTCAGTTCCTAATGTCAGTGCAACTCTGCTTGACTTATGCTCAGTGCACCTGCAATGGTCACAAGTGTTGCCTTAGTAAAAACTGTCAATAAATCAGACACAGCCCAGTTTTTTTTTTTTTTTTTGTTGGTCTACATGAACTGATGGACTATGAACTCAAATGGATTGAGAAAGAGAATTTAGAAATCACTGGGGAAAAAATGTGGATGTGTTAAAGCAATTGTTTTATCACAGCAGAAGCTCGTGTAACAAGTGAGTTGTAAGTTGACAGTTGTGACAGTTCACATTTTTTCCTTTGCTCTTGGCACACTGGTTTACTGGATGGGAACTAAAAGGTGTGCCTGTCGGTACAAAGTTAGATTTTTAAGAAAAAAAAATGTTCTGAACATTTAAGACTCTAAATAAGCCCTCAAACAAGCGCCCTTATACATTCCCTGGAGTAATGGTTTTGTCTTTGCGCTCTCATTGGTTCATTAGAACTCATCCTGTGTGCCTCATGGGCCTGACAACTCAAGACAAGTTCAGGCAAAAGACTGCCTACACTGATGTCGTGCCAAATTCTCAACCATTAAGGAAGAATGGCTTGGCAGCAAGCCACATTAAGTGCTACCTGTGTGAGTGTGTGTGTGTGTGTGTGTGTGTGTGTGTGTGTGTGTGTGTGTGTGTGTGGAGGGGGGGGATGCTTTTTTTAGGTATGTGTTTGAGAGATTGTTTACTCAGTATGGAGCAGACTTGAGGCTGTTTACTTAGAGACAGCAAGGCGATCCTTGTCTGTGTGGAACAGGTACACATTCATTTTCAGATCCAGCGAATTCCATCCTGAATGGCTTTCTGACACTTTTCTCCATGACCAACCTCTAGTGTGTACTTTTCAACAACACAAAAAAACATTGTCACTCATTTATCAAACGTACATATGATCAAAAACGCTCATTTCCACACAGGGATCAGCATTTATCAGTCTGTACAATCACTCAAATCCCACGCCTCCTCTTAGTTTGTGTGTTTCCACATTTTTCCGACCTGAATGTAAATAATTAATTATACCGAGGCTTCTAAAAGTTAGATATCATGGAGAAATAATAAAAAGTATTAAAGAAGGGTGTATGAATTAAATGTTTCTGCCACAGTTTGGTTTGTCACTCCCACACGCTGACTGCTGACAGTTTTTATGACTGTGTAAAGCTACTTTTCAGGCTGCCTCACAACAAAGCGTCATTTCTCTCTACCTTTATTGCTTTGGTGATCTCCAGGACAGAGAAGTCTGTCTTTTTTTAACCATAATGCATCCCTTCAGGTTGTAAATTCTGTGGGTTAGGTCAGCTGAACTGTGAATATTTAGGGGCATGTTATCTAAATGATTGTTTTCAGGCGCCACATTTATCAATACCTGTCTTGAGCAGCTCAGGTATGCATGTTGCATGGATTACACTTGAACCTTATCGTGTGCTCGTTTCTACACCCAAACCTGCGCCAGATTGACAACTGAGGACCACGACTGCCCAATGTTTCCCAGACTGTTGTGCTTCACTGCATTAATGCAGGCTGGAATGTTCCAGGGGGAGATAAACTTTTGTTTTGATAGAGTTCTGCTCCTCATAACCAAAAAAACAAGCTTTATGTGTAAGTGTGTGGTCACTGGGTCAATAAGTCATGGGACCCTCTCTGATCTTTGCACTGCTGAAGTGCAGTACCAAGTCGTGATAGGACTAGGAGGGGCAGCTCTTAGCCTCCCTGACCCCCTCTAATCTCCTTTGTCAGCTAAAGGCTCCAATGCCCTTCTGTCTGCTCCTCAAATCAGGTGCATACCTTCCTCTTGTTTTTTCTATCTGACACAAAAGCAAATTTACTGTGCATCACAGTTTTTTGCACAAACATGTGACATCTATTTCAGAGCGCTCCTCCAGAGGTAACTGTTGCTTTGTTATCTATTCCTGCTTTTCCCTTTTGGGGGTCACAGAGGGGCAGGAGCCTATCCCAGCTATCACTGGGTGCGAGGCGGGGTGCACTCTTGACACATCTCCAGCCTATCACAGGGCTCACATGTAGATACAGACAACCAGTCACGCTCGCACTCACACCTACGGGCATTTAGAGTGACCGTTTGACCTGACGAGCATGTTTTTGAATTTTGTGGACTGAGAGAGGATGTCAGAGCACCCAGTGAAAACATGCAAACTCCAAACAGAGAGACACCTGCCCAGCCAGGGATTCAAACCTGGAACGTAGCACCACTGCACAACCACAGCCTGCATGAGGTATGAGGTATGAGGTATGAGGTAAGGTATGCATAATAAAAAGTAACTTACTGGCACCTTGTTGCCAGTAAGTTACTGTGAAATTTACAGCAACCTTTTTACAGTGTGCTTGACGTGTCCTCTTCTCATATTACAGACAAACATCCATCAACGGTGGTCAATTTAAGCTGCAAGATTTTAACCGGTCCCTCTGCACCAGCACTGCACTGGGAAAACTACTATATTGCACCATTAAATATAATCTGCAGACCTAACATCAAGAGAAAAAAAATCCCTTCTGTTCTTTTTAAAGGAGTATTTGCAGCCCGTGCAGTGATAACTAGTGTTTTATCTGTGGTTGGAAGTATGGGCTCCATGCACGACTCCGGCAGGATTTCCTGAGGTGAAGCATGAGTGGGAGGGGGTAGCAGAGAGTCCTTGACTTCTGGTATCACCAGAACAGCTGCACAATACAGAAAACAGCGTAAAGATGTCAGGGGACAAAGTTGCTTCCCTTCTTTCAGTCTTTTGTCCAATCGGCATCACCTCCGCTTTACTTTATCAAAACAAACACTAATATTAAACTGAGGAGGAACAGCTTCCCTGTGTATTAACAGAGCAGAGTAAGAGGACAGCTTCCTGAGTGTTCTCACACACACTGAGAAGAAGGATTTACTTAACACCAGGTTTTCTTAGTTAATGGTTTCTTCCATATAGAAGTAGCTGCTGACGATGGCTGCACTCTGCCACACATGAACAAGACTGGACTAACCGTCTTTGAAGGAGAGATCTTACAAATGCACTAATAAGCACTGTATCTTTATGTCTTTACCTTCATCTCTCTCTCTCTCTCTCTCTCAAACACACACACACACACACACACACACACACACACACACACACACACATTATAGTTTCCACACAAGTGAAGCATTTAATGGCTTTGCCTGAAGTGTGTTATTAGTGCGGCTCTCTAAAAAGAATGCAAATCTCAATATTACACCTCACTTAAGTCATTATTCAGTCAAATGTCATTCAACAGCACACAGAATCAAATTATACCGCTAATACGAGATGAAACATGTATGGAAAAGGAGACTGGGTAGGGGAAAGTTAAAAAAATAAAATAAAAAAATTAAAAAACTATATGAACCAGTAAATTTGTGTATACATCTAAATACAATATCAGTTATACTGGTGAATGAGTTGATTCATAACTTAGCTCTTATTAAAAAAAAGCTGGTGAAGCAGCAGATGAATGTTAAATCAATAGACAATTTACATTTTAGTTTTAAAACTTAAGAAAAATTTTAGAACTGATCCGTGGACAATGAAAACAGTTATAAATAAATGAGTAGAAAAGCCCGCTACACCACAGCAGGGAGACGTGAAGTGATTCAAACCAACATACCTTCAAAATCAGATAAAATCCCTTCGAGGTGGTCATTCACGGAAAGCTCCGACATCCTGCTCCACGGTCCCACTCCAAGTCAGAAAGTCAAATAATTCTCTTCTAAGTGGACGTCCCGGTGAGGAAACACTCTACTCGATGATTCGTCCAGGCCCGGAGCCTGTTGGGTTGATCCAAACTGTGTCCTCCTGTCGGTGCTGTGAGTCCTTTCCCTCTCAGACAAGTGAAGCACCGAGTCTGCGTGTCCCTAACCCAGCCCCCCCGGTCGCTTGCACACCAGTCCCCGGGGGGACAGGTGGCGAGGGAGGGATGGCTGGTGGGCGGGGACGCATTCAACACCTGGAAAAAATCCTGGAAAAAAGAACCTCCCCCAGGCTGGCAGCCCTGAAGCCAGAGGCGTCAGGTTGGCAGAGAGTTTTCAGCTTCTTTAAAGTAAAAGTGAAGGCAGAAAGTGGGCTACAGTCTACTCCCCTTCGATTTCTACAAGAAAGCCGATTCAACAGCCTTAATAATGTGTGTTACATACTAGGAGTTATTTATATCCCCACTGAATTTCAGTAAACACCTCAACTCAGAAGATTTTTATTCAACTTCTTTCAGCTTTTATTCCCAAAACAGTCATCACCAAAATAAACCAAATTAAGTACAGTCTGTTGCAACAGGTATAAAAGTGCAGACCTCACGTGCTCAGTATCTTTACAAATTTCAAAAAGCAGGACTCTCAAAGGAGCCCTAATACTTCTGGGGGTAGCAGAGCGTATTTGCATTCAGGTAGCCCGCTCCCCTGCTCCCCTGCTCCCCCGCTCCACACCAACACACATTCCAGTCTCAGTGCAGATCATGAAAAGCCACTGTGACATTAATCTTCCCTGGTTCAGAGCCACAGGGCTAATGAGATCCCTTCGGCCATCATTCCTAACTGGGGGGGGTTCCTGTGTGCATATGACAGAAAAAGTAAGAAAACAAATGTCTTAAAACATATTTTAAAAAAGGAAACTCTTTCTGTACTTTTGCTCCCATAATTCTGACCATATTTGTTTGTCACAGTTGTATTTGTTGTTGTATTAAAAACATATTTTCTCTTCGTACCTTCCTTGGTTGTTGTTTCATATGGGGGTCACATTTGGATAACTGTGGGAATTTAGTCACATGATTCAGTCTCCTTTCTCTCTCCCTGTCTCAGTCTACTTAATTGGCCTGTTTCCTGTGATATGCCCGATAGTTCCAGACAGTGAATCTATGTGTAAATACATGTGTGAGTGTGTGTTTGCTCGTGCTTCAACTTGCCTGAAGATATCTTTTTCCACAGAGCTTGACGTCTATCCTGAATTCTCACGGCCATAAGGTACCACATACCAAAGCAATTTACATCCAGAGGCGTAAAGAAGATGTAGTATGATATATAACATAGCTGAACTACTCTATTTTTTTTTATTTTTTTTTACAAGGCAGTAACTGTTACAGTTACTGTCATCATGTCAAGTAATCTGTGGTGATGGTAAAAACAGTTGTAGTTATAGAAGCAGGAGTAAAAAGAGATTTATTGTTACCATGAGAATGAACAAATCTTTGAATTTCTGAAAGTTGATTTTTTTTTTTAGAGAATACAGTTTTATTCAAAGTGTTCTACAACTTCATCATTATTGTCAATGTGTAGCTGTCTCTTTATCTTTTTTAATAATGCAAAAACATAACATTACCTGAGACGATTGCATAGACGATGATGATTATACCTGACAGTATTACTCTCATGCAATAAGGGTGTGTCTATCTTCACTTGCTGGTGACACGTTATGCTTGCACAATGTTTCTGGCAGACAAAACATTTAGTTACATTTAATGAGAGGTATTTTTCAGGTGCAACATTAATCAAAACAACCATTGTGTCACCTGTAAAACTCTTTTTTTTTTTTTTTTTGCGAAAAGCCCACAAAAGCAAAAATAACAAAAAAAAAGTGTGTTTTACAAAAACAGTGAAAATGAACTGGCGATGACAGATTCATTGCACAGCTGTTAGGAGTAAACAGGCCCTTCATGTCCTGAGCACAAGAGATCATTTACAACCCAAACATTCAGCAGTTGACTAACTGCAAAGTGAACTCTTTATTTCTTGTAGACTCATTTTGTAATTTAAGCTGAATGTACTGCTGGATTTAAATGTAAAGAACTACTTGGTTCACATTACAGCGCATAGACTGGGACTGACTACCTTGTGCCCAAATGGGGAGGGGGGCCCTTTAACAGGCCTGAAATAAATGTGTTTTCTATGATGCTTTTCTGCAACTGCAATAAGATAACTTAAACTCTCTGAATAAATAAACAAACATTTACAATTCCTTTCTAGAAAAAGAGGACCCTCTCTCTTAAAGGTCCTGCTCCTTCTCTTCCGATTACCCAAATGGTTTAGTCCGTCACTTTCCAGATCTTGTAGTCACCACGTCCACTTATCATAAACAACTTAGGGATTGTTTTCTGTAAACTTTCTTGTAAATCTTGTCAGTTGCAGGTTGCAGGTTTTTGGGGTTCGTTTTCTAAAGTTTGTTTGGGCTTTGCTGCCTGTATGATTCTCGCCTGATTCCCTCCCAGCTCTCTACAACAAGAAAACCGAACACGATGACCCAGTATGTAGCTTATATTTCAGTCAGTTAACCAGGAAATTTTAAGTATATTTTTGTTTAATTCAAATAAACAATTTTATTCTCCAGGTAGATCTTCCAGAGGAAGTATTACATTCACTCTTGTGATTATTTATTTACATTTTTCAGGGCTGTAAAACCAAGTTATAGTTATTCATGTCTTTTAATGGGTCATTGGGTCATGCATGTGTGGTTATAACAGCTTTGTAGAAATGGCTGTGTTGATGGGGCCCAGAATTCTTGGTGTGTGTGCGTGTGCGTGTGTGCACCCGCAGCAGCAGCAGCAGCAGCAGCAGCAACAGCAACAGCAGAAAATATTGTTGCTAAGGTGTGCTTGCCGACTTTTCAGGTGGCAGACACTTGATTCCTAGAGGTCAGAGGTCAGGACAGAGCACATACTTTTCTCCAGGCTGAACCAACCAGCAGCTGGGGTAAGGTGAGGCTAAGGTTAAATGGGTCAGCTATTATCAAGCTAAACTGATTTAACCTCAAGGTAAAGTGAGGTCAAACGACACGCCTTTAGAGGAAATTTGAAATCAGTTGTAGAGCTCAAAATTTAGTGCAGTTTGGAAAACAGAGACCGTAAGTAGCTAGCTAGTAGCTGATTTTTCAAAACGAGTAGCACAAAACTATTTATTAGTTGACTGAGAACAAAAGAAACTGCGGTAGTTCGTATTCTAAAAAAAGAAAAATAAATAAATAAATGATAATTTTTCACTTAGAAATCATTTTCATTTAGAAAATTTCTAGAGATTCATTGAAGTTTCTGTTTCGAATGAGCTTAAACTAAACAAAGACACAAGAAACTGTCAAAGTTATGGAGTTTACATTAAAAGGGGCATGACAGGGTTCTCTAACCCAGCTACCAGGTCAGCTTTGAGTTGGTCTGTTTGTGTTTGAGACGCATTTTCAAAGCCAGTAGATCGATGTACAGAATCTGATTGAGGACAGCAGAAGCGCAAAGTAGTCCACCGTGCAGAGCCCCCGCCATGCCGTTGCAGAATACGTCCTGACCTGTACACACAAAAATCAACAACACAGACATATGAAGCAAGTGTTTCAATGTCAGTTTTTGCAGAATCCAGCTAACGTTTCACCTGTGAGGTAAAGTCCATCGATGGGAGTCTGTGGTCGGGTCCTGGCGATTGTTTCTGGGGTGAAGCGCTCCAAGTTGTGTTCAGCACCGTACATCTCTCCTCTTGGAGCGCCCAAGTAATGGACATTAGTTAGAGGAGTGGCTGCATCAACCATCACCACCTGAAAAGACACATTTATACTGTTTTTATAGGCTCAGAGTGCATCAACAGAAAAAGAAGATTTGGATCATATCTGAATGATTTTATCTGTGTCTGCAAGCGTACAGACTGATAACAGGAAATACTGTTTATCTTGATCGGAAACAGAGAATGAAACCTAAACCAATAACTAGAGCCAGTTAAAGCCAGTATTTCTTGTTTGAGCTAGTTTAGACATTGTTTCTGGAGACTTTCAGATGGAAAGGAGTTAGTTTGGCCTCTACAGTTAGCAGCACATTTACAAATACATAGCCAAACACTGACAAACACCTTGTCTCTCAGCTGAGGGAAGATTACAAGGGCCCAGTCCAGCAGCTCCTGGGCCATACTGTTTTTCAGGCTGGTGTAATCCTCTCCCCTCTTGCCAAGCCGTGTCCCCTCCCATTCTTCAAACCATTCATAGCGAGCCATGGTGAGCAATGTCATGCAGGACTTACCTGTGAAGAAATAAGACAAATAAAGTGAACATGGTATATAAGTTCCAGTTCAATTCACTTTGAACATCTACACTGCTGTTTTTTTTTTACATCAGAAAAATAATAAGGTAAACATCTACCTATTGTGGCAGAGTGACAATAATTACATAACTTTTGACCAATCTGATCACATACTTGGCAAGAACTTACTGTTACATAATATGAGTTACCTGGATGCCTGATATTGGATGTGGGATCTTTAGCAGATGGAAAGGTGATGAACATCATGGGAATGTTGCCCAGTACATCCTCTCTGCTCAGCGAAGAGTATCGCTCAATTCTGCACAGTTATGTGTGTAAACACATAAATAAACACAGACTTAGCAAATGAAAAATACACTGAATTAAAATTGTTGGCCTGAAAATGATTTTCTGGTTAAGTGAACAAAAAATGTTTTATTGTGTTGCAAACTACTTCAAGGTAGTTCTCTCAACTACTTATATTAAGTTTGTTGTGTAGAGTTGATCTAATTTTGTAAGTTAAGTTGGAAAAACTTAAAATTATAGGTTTGAAGCTATAAATAATTTTTTGAGTATTCTTTAGCAAAGAATGGGGTCTCCAACTCAAATCTACAGGGGTCTTCATCAACAAGTCAATTTCCCATGTGCAACTGTCATCCCTGTTCTCCTGTGTGGATTTTGTTGCTATAAAGGTGAATATTTTTGAGTTTTGTATTGAATCACAAGAACACTCACATGTGAATTTGTCAGTTAAAGCTGTCCTGTACCGTAAAAGTGTGTGGGTGGGTGAAAGTGACTTGAAATGAAAAGTACACTACTAAGTTAAATAAGTAACTAAGTTCAGGATACTGTGAGCTCCTCAGTGGAGTTCATATATCAAGTGTTTGTTTCACTTCAGTGATTTTTTGGATAGGGAGCCAATTGTATTAGAGTGATCGACACACCTCATTTAGTGTTTTCAATGTAATGGTCTCTCTGTGTACAGTGAGCCTTACATATTGGGGCAAATACCAAAAACTACAATGTGACATCAATTTCAACAGTCTGGGGGTATAAAAAGCTGGTGTTGTCAGTAAGTCATTCCCAGTTCATCATTCATGCAGCCATGAACACACCACATCACTTAACAGACGAGCAGCACCACCTGACCATAGCGCTCCTTCAGGTCAGCAGCAGGCAGTCAGATGTTGCTTGTGAACTTGGAGAGTCTCAAAGTGTCATCAGCAGACTTGCAGCAAGACACAGAACTACTGGCAGTGTTGGTGACAGACCCAGGAGTGGAGCCCCACGAGTGATGGACCACAATGATGACCAGTACCTAAGGACCTCAGACACCGTTATGCAACTGCCACACAGCTGCAGTCCTGTTTATGAGAAGTGAGGGGTACTAGGGTTTCCAGACAAATCATTCACAACCGATTCTACTGCTTTGGCTTAAAGCCAGACGACCGCTGCAGGTGACACCAAATGGCAAATGGTGGAAACACCCGCTACTGACTTTGTCAGTTTGGTTATTTGGAGCTATCTTTGTTATTGTCTAAATTGTTGGTGTAATAGAATTGAACTAATGAAAATGGAGTTTCTTCTCATTCATTAATAGTAATATCAAAGGGAACTATTACTCATTTCATTAAAGTTCAGACCAAACAGGAAAAGCACTCATGTAAATAACAATATCCCAGACTTATTGAGAGTGTACTTCTTCTGTACGAAAAGTAATGTGGCACTATGTTAACTTTTCAGAATTCTCAGTATGTAGAACTCAATTTTAGGGCGACTGTGCATCAGTGGTAGAGTTGTCGTCTCTTAATCAGAAGGTCGAGGGTTCGATTCCCAGCTCCTGCAGTCACATGTCGAAGTGTCCTTGAGCAAGACACTGAACCCCAAATTGCTCCCACTGTTGTTCAGTGGTGTGTGAATGGGTATGAATGAGTTAAATAAAACTGATGGTTTCTAGCTTCCTCCTCCCATCAGTGTGTGAATGGGTGAATGAGATTAGCAGTGTAAAGCACTTTGAGTGGTCAGAAAGACTAGAAAAGCGTTATATAAGTACTGGTCCATTTTTCCAATTTTAACTTAACTCTTAACTTAACTCTAACTTTTAGTTAGCCTCAAACACAACACACACAACTTTTTCGTTTTTACAGTGTAGGTGCTGTATAAAAACTGAGAATAATATGATAATTACCAAAGAAAAGAAAAGAAAAAAAAGCTAAAACCCACAGAGTATCCAAGTCGTTGTCCTTATACATCCAGAAGTTGGTGGAAACAATTCCAAGCTCCTCTTTGGTTCCATCCAGACCAACAAAGACCAGGAAAGAACCCATACCATGCCGCACCATACCCAGCAGGGACTGGATCTCTGCGCACACACAGAAAATATGCAGCAAAGGGGAAAACATGATTGAACAAAGTCCAACTTCACTAAACACTGATAACTCTGGCGCCTAAATGTCAACAAGGTGTTTTTTGAGTTGTTCTAAAGTGCTTCATCAATTTACCAGTCTGTATTGAACAGACATATGTCTGCACCTGTTACCTGGTTTGTCTTGTATTTGCTGAGGCAGGAATTTCTGGAAGGTGTTGAAGATTCCAGCGTTGGAAATTACAACAGGTGCATGGACCTCAATCTCTTCTTGTCCTTTACCCACTGTCACACCTTACACACATAAACACAGACGGATCATTTAACCGAAACTACTCGTTGACGTCAGTACACACGTACAAGGACAGGTTTTAAAATGTTGTGTGTTTCTGTCATGCTGACTGAGAAATGGAGCACATGCCTGACACAAACACAAATCACACTGATTGAACCATTAGGTCAATTCTGCACTGGATTAAAGAGGTCTCTGCTCAAAAATATAAACTAAATAATCCAAGAAAGTTTGGTCAAAGTGAATCATGCACCCACTAAATGAAACTCCTCCCCCTTTCTTGTTTTCTCACCATAGACCTTCCCTTGCTGGTTGAGCAGAACTCGTTGCACAGGGGCCCTGACCAGCACATCTCCTCCTGCCTGCTGGATGACTGGGATTATGTGGAAGGCAAATTCACTGGCGCCCCCCCGTGGGTAGTAAGCACCACGTTTGTAGTGCTGCAGGAGGAGGGCATTGATGAGGAAGCTGGACTCTTTCGGTGGGACGCCTAAAATTACACAATACAAAGTACGTCAGAGGTTTTACAAACAGTGTGACTTGGAAGTTTGAGCTTTTGTTACCATAGAAGAGGTAGGCAGACAGGGCCTGCAAATCCTTGTTGTTTGTCAGGCGGGACATTATTTCTGAGTGGCTGGTTTCTGCGAGGTGGAACACTGATGATATGCGATGCAATAAGCCTGTTCGGATCAGAAACTGAACCAGCCAGAATGGTATGATTTTCAAGATGGCGATTAGAGGTGTGCGCCTCGAAGCCAGCTGTAAGAGAAGGATATGCATCACCCTATAGTGCTGAACATATCATATTTAATTTTCAAAGACCTCTATCTTATCAACATGATAAAAAGTTTCCTTTAAAATCAGTTTTCTACCCCCTTGAGGATTATCATAACAAACAGCTGAAGTTGTATTTTGGTCCTTTTCAAAATAGCTGCATTCACAAACTTTTTCAGGAAAAATCATCTTTAATTTTTAAGAAGTTGCATCTAAATTGTTATGTTTTTTTTTTTTAATTAAATAAGTTTTTTTATTGAAAGAATGTATATGTATTTACTTAAGAGTTTTTGAAGTGTGACTACAGGGTGTATGTGGATCATTCAGGGCTCACTGAAAACATTAAAGAGCTCTAAATTATTTGTTTTGACAATTTATCTACAGCAGAATCAAAGTGATCAAAGTGATGTTGGTGAAACTCTCCTGTTTTCTCTGCTCTGTTTAGACATGTTGCTAACATCACTTGTGAGACATTCAGGTACCTTCAGAAACTTGAGATTCCTGAGGGTTAAACTTGAGTATCCTATTCTGTCCATAAAACTATGACTCTCTCTCTCTCTCTCTCTCTCTCTCTCTCTCTCTCTCTCTCTCTCTCTCTCTCTCTCTTACCTTCATCAACCTCATTAATTCATCGATTGAATCCTCTTCTCCGTGGAACTGCTTCTTCAGGCTACCAGCCATCTCAGTCTTACCAGCATGAATGTGATACTCCCTGTTAGGGAAGAGAGGGAGAGAGAGAGAGAGAGAGAGAGAGAGAGAGAGAGAGAGAGAGAGAGAGAGAGAGAGAGAGAGGATATATGTAATGAAAATATGTAATAGACTGTGAAATTTACAATCATATGTGACCCCATCCTCCCCTATCCATGTTGATAACCTGCACACTGTGAGTGTCTGTCAGCCTGACATGTCTGTAAAAATTTTAGGGGAAAAGAAAACACCAAGAAAGATTACACTAATATTCAAGTGATGAATTTGTAATGTGACTCACCTGCGTTCATCAAGCTGACCAAGAATCAGTGTGTCATAGTGCTGCTCCAGTCGTGTGAATATCAGCTGTCCATTTGTAATCTGATCCAGGGCGACCCGGAGCAAGCTGTTCTCATGGAGCTGGCCGAGGTAGTGGATACCTACATTCAGGAGTGAAATAAAATGAAACTGTAAGACCTATCACAGGGCAATCTGTAGAATTAATAATCATTCTCAGGAATTATTGTTTCATGTTTCATCAACTAATCAGAACTAAATCTGACACCTGAAGGGGAAACATGGGTTTGGATGTGCTGAGGAGTGTTAATTTCCTTTCTCACCAACATCAAACTCAAATCCCTTATTCTCGAAGGTGTGTGTGCAGCCTCCAGCCTGGTCATGTTGCTCCAAAACCACCACCCTTTTACCAGCTTTGGACAGAAGTGCTGCTGCTGTCAAACCTCCCATACCGCTACCAATGACCACAGCGTCCAAAGCAGGAGGGACACGGTTGGCACGAAATCCTGCAAGAAATCAAACGTTGCTCATCCCAGCCTTTAATTAAAGGTTGAGGGACTAAGAGTATTTCCTTTACAACTTGATGATAGAGTCAGAGGGCAAAGAGGCTCCTTTAAGTGTTTAACTGTGAGACATTCTGGCAGACATTTAAACAACAATTTGTAGGGTTACCAAAAACGTAAAATGCTTCATTCAGTAAACTTACACCTTTCCCTACCAACAGGTTTCAGTTTCCCACCTTTTTTTTTTTTTAACTTTTTCCTTGAGGGATGATGCACTTTGGAGTGGATTTCTTTAGATTTTGATGCTTAGAAAAAAAGGCAAGCCAATAAGCAGCAAAAAGTAGAGACATTATCTGATCTGTTAAGAGTATAGATTACTGGCCTGATAGCACCCATTATTAGACCTGGCCCTCTGTTCTGTTGAACTCTCAGGGAATAAACAGAGTACGGTGAAAGGACGGCATCAGTGTCAAGAGATAAGATGGAAAGATGAAAGAAAAAGGATCTGCAGGGAAAAAAACAACTGTTACTCACATGTAATGGCAGCAGGGGGTGCTGTAGCTTCAATTTTTAAAAGAATCTGTCAAAGTGCAGCAACAGGAGGAAGAAAGGGAGGTGGCTAGAAGTGCCTGGCAGGGGAGAGAAGGCAGCTGTGCCTGAAAACTGAGGGATAGAGTTGAAAGAGAAGAAGAAAAGAAAAGAAAAGAAAAGAAAAGAAAAGAAGAAGTGTTCTTATTTTTTTTAAAACCTATGTTGAAAACGTATAAATTAAAGAGCATTATCTAAGCACAATGTTGCTGGTGTCTGTAAGTAATGATTCTCTAAAAACCTGAAAAAGAGGAACTTGAAACTTTTTTTCTTTTTAGGTCCTAACCCATAACATATTCAAATCCATCACAAACGTTCAAAAGAAACACTTTTTTCTTTTCTTTTCTTTTCTTTCTTTTTTTTCTTTTTTTTTTTTTTGTCTGTTAAACAGGTTGGGAATGAAAATTTTCATGCTGAAAGTAAATAAATAGTTTCATATTGATGAAGCTGACATTTAAAGTTGAGTAAACACCAAATGGAAAAATGATAAATTGACAGATTTTCAGTAAATGAGAAATTTATTTATTTATTTATTTATTTTTTTGAATTTTTGAAACTATACTGAGATTTCCATCTAATGTTTTTGAAGATAACCTTCTCCTATTTAATCGTGGATGTTGTGATATTTTGCATCCCTCGTGACAACAAACCGGTGAGTCTTTTCAAAGTCAGTTAGCCACACTTCGTTAGCCTTAGAGCATATTTACCAAAGTCATATTTCAAAGTGTTCAGAAAAGAAAAAGAAACACATTTTTTTTTAAAGTGTATATGTTATTTTTTAGACTATTTATAATATTATGTTTAAGTTATTTATATTCCATCCATCCATTTTCTATACCGCTTCTCCTGTTCAGGGTCACGGGTGGCTGGAGCCTATCCCAGCTGGCTGAGGGCGAGAGGCAGGGTACACCCTGGACTGGACGCCAGTCAATCGCAGGGCTGACACACAGAGACACAGACAACCATTCACGCTCGCACTCACTCCTACGGGCAATTTAGAATCTCCAATTGACCTAGTGAGCATGTTTTTGGACTGTGGGAGGAAGCCGGAGTACCCGGAGAGAACCCACGCATGCACGGGGAGAACATGCAAACTCCACACAGAAAGGCACACCGTGCCTGAACCGGGATTCGAACCGGCGACCTTCTTGCTGTGAAGCAAGAGCTCTAACAGCTGCGCTACCGTGCAGCCCTAGTTATTTATACTATCATTGGTAACTCATTTATTTTAGTTAGATTTCTTCCATTTAGGCAATCACAAAATAATAATTTAAATATGTATAATAAATGACTTATGCAATTATAGATTAATTTTGCTTCTCTAACTTTAAAATCTTCTGCAAATCTGATCACAATCCACTGAACAGCAGCTGAAACAGTTCACTTCCAACTGGTTATGTTGCCATTCTAGTTTAACAGTCCGAGTAAGGAATAGGAAACCTTTCTGTAAAGCCTCCCTGTCACCCATTTTCATTTCCCCACAGCTCTACCAACAAGCATTTCAAGATTAGACTTGCATTAAAAATTTGGGAGAGAAAAATTGTTGAAAACCTGAAAAGCTCTAATAGTGTTGTTAGAAGATCTCAGACAGTGCAGGAGCAGCCTTTCTTACCTCTCTTCAGCCTGTCATCTCTCTCTCTGCTGTCAGTGACCAAAGGTCTAGGGGGCCTCAGACACTTCTCACTGAACACCTTGTAGCGCTGCCCGCTGACCAGAAAGAAGGCGACAACTGCAGCCAGCAGTACGCAGCTCAGTAAACCTAACAGCCACCACATAGTCTGCCCACAGCGCAGCACAAACAGGAAAAATACCCTACAGAAGAAAACGAAAGGAAATCAAAAATACTGACAAAAACCGGTAGATTGTTCCAAAAGGAGAAACATGGGGGAAGGAAGTGACACTAAAAGATGAAACAAAAAAGGAGCGAGAAGTGCTTCCTTTAAAAAGACGACTGAACTGAAGAGGAGGAGACAAGTTCAGCAATGGGAGGAAAGATGTTTGTTAAAATGAGAAATCACATCAAGGAACTTAAAACACATGACATTTTGTTAAATTCCAGCTTCTTACAGAGCAGACAGCACATTTTCCACAGTAATACATGTGATGGGCAGAGAACAGAGTGCTGGCTGTTTGTCACTTCCCCGGGCTGCTTTCAGGATGGTGTTCATGTCAAGCCCAGATTTTCTGCTATTTACTTGAACTTCTTCATGTTACTATCTTGAGTGGAAATATCACTGTGGCTGACATCATCTTGGTTCCTCCCAATAATTCAGAACAATGATGCTTTCAAAGCCGAGACAGGTTTCTTTTGGACCTGTGGGATTTCACGGTTAATGGTCTGAGGAACATCAATTTGGAATTTCTCAAACTGGGCTTTCCAGAAGTCATTTGTGACCAGGTCCCTAATGTTGGGGAAAAAAAGAATGGATAAATAAATAAAAAATAGATAAATCAATAAATATTAAATAAAGATTCCATTCTTATTCTCCATAATCAATAATGTTGCCCGGTAGCCTCCAGTGCAGCAAGTGTTCTCCGCCTCGTTGGCGTCTCAGTTTGTCTCTGTCATTAAATAAATGGAGCAATTCAACTCAAGATGCTCCGAATGCACATTGTCACAAGTAGGGGAGACCGGGTATGGTTGAAACACTTTTTGCTTCAGCGTCTTTAACTCTTTAAGAAAGGAATGTTGTTCTATTGAAAACTGTGTAAGAAGTCTCTGAGGAAATAAAGATTTGATATTACCAGGTATAAATAACAAACTCAAAAGGTCTGTAATGTGATTTATGATTTGAACAACAACCTGCTGCACTCCTGCCTGAACTGGTAGGCGGGCCAAATTTGTGGTAAACTGTGATGTACTTTTGCCTTGTCAAAATTTGAATTTAAAGATATCTCTAATTCCAAACATCCGTCATCAAAATTCATTACAAGATATCTATAAATGAATTAAAGATATCTTGAAATGATTTTTTTCATTCATTTTCTATACCACTTATCCTGTTCAGGGTAACGTGTGGCTGGAGCTTATCCCAGCTGACTTAGGCCCTGTTTATACGACAGCAGTATCAGGTTGAAACGCAAAAGTTTTGTTGCGTTTTCAGCCTCTCGTTTATACGTTACGATATAATGCCATTTCAGCCGACCTAAAATGCAACTTTTTTAAAACGCCCTCCAGAGTGGAATTTTTCTGAAATGCTGCAGCCTTCGTTGCCGTATAAACAGCAAGCGGGAGTTTTCAGTGAAAATGCTGACGTCATGCTCAATTTTGCATATGCGCATTCCACTTTTGTTGTGGGAACTTTTGCGAACCGTAAAACAACAACGGTTAAGTCGCAGACTTACCGGGTTGTACTTGTGCTGCTGAATCTGCGGACTGCCTTTCAACAAACAGTACTGTGCCTGAACCAGGATTCGAACCGGCGACCTTCTTGCTGTGGAGCAACAGCTGCGCTACCATGCAGCCCTTGAAACAAATTTTTGACTATCTGTAATTCCATTTTGAGATATCCACAATTCCATTTTGACTAGTCATAATTCCATTTACAGATATCTACAATTTAATTTTACCTTGGCAGAATTTAATTTAAGATATTAAGATATTTTAAATGTGAGTGAATTAAAGAGATCTGTAATTCACATTTTGACCAGTCAAAATTGAATTCCAGATATCTTGAATTCAGGTTATGGATATTAAGAATTCATTTGCAAATATCTGTTATTTACATTTTGGATATCAGAAATAACATTTTTTATATCTGTAATGAGTCACCCAATACACATCAGTGGTAAATGTGATGTAATTTCAACCAGTCAAACTCAGCTTTTAAATGTTAAAAGAGCTTGCTATATACTACTGACGCAAGTGCACCTCTCTCACCTGATGTCATCTCACACATCTGCATGACTCCATGACGTGAAACAACACGGCCTGGTGAGTGAACGGCTGTAACAACAATTTTGTCTACATTCCAGATATTGCTTCTGTTGGAGTCTTATATCTTATATAAATGACCTGTCCAAGGCTGTTGGAGAAACTGTCTTCATTTGTGCAGTTAAAACTTGTGGCCCACGTAAGGCTGGTTGCCTCTGGACCCCTTATTGACAGGCTTTGGGATGCTGCTTCATAAAGAGAGTGAACCAGTCAGACCTGGTCAGACCCTGCCATCTGCTTATCATCCTGTCTGTGGGTGTTTGGTGTCATCTTGATGTTATGTATTACTGCCAGATGATATGCAAACTTTCTGACCTAACACAGCATTATAGCAGTCCCATACATTAGGACATTCTCTGCCCAGGCAGTCATCGAAGTGCACTGCAGAGAGTCAGTTGTTGTTCAGTTTTATGTTTTTGTTTTTTTCTGTGAGAGATGTAAAATGGTCACATGGTGTTCATGGGGTACAAGCAACTCCAACACAAGGTATCCTGAGAGGCTGGGCAACGGGGTGTATTCTTAACCCTTTCTTAAGACACATCTCAACCAAGAAAAGGGTTTGTGGATAAAGTTGTGCAGTAGACCACAACATCAACGCAACGTGAATAAAATTAGCAAGGATGTTTACGTCTGTTCTAAGGTAATTCAACATCATATTTGAGGCAACATGTTGTCACTTTGCTGGAAGGAAATATAAAATTATCTTTAACATTAGAACCACCACAGCAGTCTGACGGACAGTTTGGGATTTTCTCTAACGTTAGCCTAATGTTAGCCTAACATTAGCTCCTAGCTGTGTTGTTCATCATGTCTCTTTGTTTGTTGGAGTTCATTGTTCTGTTTTGTTCTAGTTTTTGTTCTTTGGTGATCGTCCATCATTGTTAGCTGTTGTCCAAAGCGCTCTAGTTAAACTAACGTTAGCTTCTGGAGCTTAGCATTATTAGCTTATCAGATAACAAAGGTTGACAAACGTTCTGCTGAATGATTCAATGTAAATACTGTAGCTCCAAACTAACAGAGACTCTCTTGGTAAAGATGGTAAAAAGGAGGTTAGATTTTTCTCCTGACTGATGCTGATCCTCTGTCTTGTTGTCTGAGATGCTGATGGGAACCAGATGTGGTTTATCAGGTTTGCTCTGGGACCTGTAAGTTTTGTCTTGTAATTGAAACTTTTTATGGACCTTCAACAGTAAATTGATTCATTTATCCCTCCAATCTGTAGTTTAGACCTTTTTGGTGCCTTCTAGCTGATAACATATTATGATTCACTGAAACTCATTATGTTCACAGACTCACAGAAAACCATGAAGCATATCTGATGAAGTTACTAGTTAAGATGTCTTAAGGGTTTGATGTCAAAGATTTTATGACCTTGGTTATATGTGTTGAGCTTTCACATGAGGAGGCTGCCTGTCCTCCCTTATGTCCGCTAAACATGAGCATCTAGACGGAGATCTATGAAGACTTTGTGTGAACCTTCCAACTTGCAGCTGAAGAAGAATTTCACTCTAGATAATGAGAGGCCAGGAGGAGATGACTCACTCACCTCCAAATAACAAGGAAGATAAGACTCTTTTACACACAAGGACTGGGACACCAAGTTGCTATAAAATGTAAGCTGAAGAGAGTTTCTCTTCAGCGACAGGAAGTTGCCTTTGTTGTAAACTGCTCGATCCTGCAGTAAAGTTCATTGGACAAAACTCTGTTCCCTGTGTTCATTTTGGTGCTACCTGTGAGTCAGGGCACAGGAGGAATTCTCCTGACAAAAATGTAAATAAAAACGGAATACAATGATTTGCAAATCCTGTTTAACCTATATTCAACTGAATACACTACAAAGACAAGAACTTTATTGTTCAAACTGATAAACTTTATTGTTTTTTGTAAATATTCACTCATTTTGAATTTGATGGCTGCAGCTCGTTCCTAAAAAGCTGGGTCAGGGTCATGTTTCCACTGTGTTCCATCATCTTTCCTTTGAACAACAATCAGTAAGTGTTTGTGAACTGAGGACACTAATTGTTGAAGCTTTGGAGGTGGAATTCTTTACCATTCTTGATTGATGAACAACTTCAGTTCATCAACGGTCAGGGGTATCTGTTGTTTTATTTTGCTCTTCATAATGCTCCATACATTTTCAATGGGAGACAGGTATGGACTGCAGGCAGGCCAGTCTAGTACCTGCACTCTTTTACTATGAAGCCACACTGTTGTAACAGGTGCAGAATGTGTCTTCTCATTGTCTTGCTGAAATAAGCAGGGACGTCCCTGAAAAAGACGTGGCTTGGATGGCAGCATATGTTGCTCCAAAACCTGTATGTACCTTTCAGCATTAATGGAGCCTTCACAGATGGTCAAGTTAGCCATGCCATGGGCACTAACACACCCCCATACCATCACAGATGCTGGCTTTGAGACTTTGACCTGAGAACAATCCAGATTGTCCTTTTCCTCTTTGGCCTGGAGGACACCACGTCCATGATTTCCAAAAACAGTTTGAAATGTGGACTCGTCAGACCACAGCACACTTTTCCACTTTGCGTCAGTCCATCTCAGATGAGCTCGGGTCCAGAGAAGCCGGCGGTGTTTCTGGGTGTTGTTGATATATGTCTTTGTCTTTGCATGGTAGAGTTTGAACTTGCACTTGTAGATGTAGTGATGAACTGTGTTAACTGACAATGGTTTTCTGAAGTCTTCCTGAGCCCACGTGGTAATATCCTTTACACAATGATGTTGGTTTTTAATGCAGTGCTGCCTGAGGGGTCAAAGGTCACGGGCATTCAATGTTGGTTTTCAGCCTTGCTGCTTACGTGCAGAGATTTCTCCAGATTCTCTGAATCTTTTGATGATATTATGGACTGTAGATGATCAAATCCATCAATTCTTTGACATTGTACGTTGAGAAACATTGTTCTTAAACTGTTGGACTATTTGCTCACACAGTTGTTCACAAAGTGGTGAACCTCGTCCCATCCTTGCTTGTGAATGACTGAGCCTTTCAGGGATGCTCCTTTTATACCCAATCACGACACTCACCTGTTTCCAATGAAGCTGTTCACCTGTGGAATGTTCCAAACAGGTGTTTTTGGAGCATTCCTCAACTTTCCCAATCTGTTGTTGACCCTGTCCCAGCTTTTTAGGAAAATGTTGCAGCCATCAAATTCAAAATTTGTGAATATTTGCAAAAAATGATAAAGTTTATCAGTTGGAACAATAAATATCTTGTCTTTGTAGTGTTTTCAGTTGAATAAAGGTTAAACAGGATTTACAAATCATTTTATTCAGTTTTTATTTACATTTTATACAACGTCCCAACTTCAGTGGAATTGAGGTTGTATTTAGCACTGAATATTAAATGTTGCTGAATGTTGAACGATATTGCTGATATTAAATTTAAGTTGTGGCTACGTTATTTCAGATGAAAAGGGGAGGGGGTGCTTCTTTGGGCACTGCAGCCAAACAAACTTGAGCGTTTCTTCACACTTAGGCCTACTGAAGTTTTTCCCTCTAGTCTAATTTCTTGCTTGTGTTTTACGTACGTAGCTTTGGACTAAAGCGTCTACTAAATGAAATTGTAGAATGGTAGAACTGACGTCACACATCACATGACAAGACCCAGAATTAGCTCCATGCAAAGAGTTATCAATGTTCTCTTGGGGAAACAAATCCATAAGATATTCTCTTTTATTGGCAATGTGGATATTAATGTTATCCAAAAGTTAAATACTAAAATTACAAATAAATTATGAAAAAATACACATGTATAAAATAAGGATATACAAAAACAGAACTTGAAAATCATTACAGGAAAAGGCTCACATCTTGGCTTTCCCACTTTTAGTAACAGTACATAAGACATGCTAAAGAGATCCTGTTATGATTAATGTTAAGTACAACAAGTATTGGCTCTAATACTTTAGAATCAGAAGAATTAATCAATACAAGTAGCAATTGATTCAGTTTAAAGGAATAAATTTCACTCACTTAATTTCTGGTGTACAGCATGACTTACTGATGATGTACCCTCCATGGTAAGATTTGAATCAACCCCATGGTAATCCTAAAAATCACAGCTAAAGCAAATTGTGCTAATGCAGGCCTCAGTCTAGCTTGGTGTTTTATTGCTGAACTGAATCAACAATGCACTGGTTCATTGCAAAAAAACATGGGAAAGAAATAATTCAAGAAGCAGTTTTTTTGAAATAAAAACTTTAATTCTAGTATATCACAACTGATCTTGATGAAATTAAGCATTTATTCAGTATAGACAGAAATATGAACAAGGTCTAATTCTACAATCATAAATCCTACAACAAAATAACAAAGTTCAACTTTGTTTCTGTAGCAATTGCAGAGCCATAGAATATAAGCTGTAGTGCTTTTGTTGAAGGGTTTTAATTAAAATGCAGATTACTGAAGTGTTTTTTGCTTGGAATGGCAAATTTCCAAATGTTTTTAAAATTAGCCAATAATGTGATTCAGATGTCATCAGGTTTATTTTCACAAGTTCACAAAATTCATAACAATTAGCATTTTCTTAAGGGGATTTCTGATCTTAACTACATACTGTCTTTAAATATTCTTACTCTCAGATTGAATCCTCTTGATATGCAACATTTTGCATAAAACCCTTCAGTATATATAGTTCATATACAGAGTACACATGCAGTAATCCCAACTCAACGTGGAGCACCCTCATAAAGCCAACGAGTCTGTATTCATAGGAACTGGAAAACATTTGATAAAACTGTGACATTATGGCTGTACCTAACTCTTGTTGTACATCATTACATATAATATTGAAGACACAGCAACAACATGTTTTTATTGCATTCATGATGCATCACTGGAGAGGGATGCAGTGCTGTTCTGGAATGTTTTGGAGAGACCAACGAATGTTTGTATCACAACACCAAAGACTCTTGTAATCAAGCTGTCTGACAAATTTCTGCTACGTTCAAGCCACTTTTAGTCACATGAGCATGAATACAAATGTCATTTTACAAGAAAAAAAAAAGCTGCTTAAAGGTCTCTTTTTGTACAACAATTTCTCACCTTATCACTTTGCTATTCATTGTGCATAAAAAAGTATTCAGTAGCTGCCACTATAGAGTATCAGAGTACAAACAAGCTGCTCAAGAAGCTTTCTTCAGTTGGCACCAGAAGCAGTGTCGCATGCTCCATCGCCAAAAATGCACAACACAACAAACGAATGCACAAAGAGAGCAGACAAAATGTTCAGAGTCATCTTGAAGGTGTTTCTACTTCTTTTTAAAGTATATAAATTTTGTCTGCAACTTTTTGTTGTTGTGTTGTTCACTCCTAAGCAACAGCTGACACGCTCATACTGATATTATGAAAGTTACCAATAAAAAGTGTCATATACTGTTAACGCTAAGCAAGAATGGCACATCGTACTAATTTAAACGGCGTCTAATATATCATCATGTATCTACATGCTATCTACATACTGTTTGTAGCCAAGTTCATATACGTAACACATGAGATGGATTTGAATTTAAAAAAGGACGAAATTAAAATGTGATCAAGAAACAAGTGTAGAACACAAATGGAAGAATTAATTCTGATGAAAAAGTGTTTTTAACCTGTGTTAATTTTAGCTTTTTAATGTATGTGGTGTCCTCTTTAGAGGGTCTATAGATTTAAAAAACACTGCCAGAGTTTTTGATCAGCTGTTTAAACAAAAATCTGTTCCAACTGTCCTGCACCTCAAAGGCAGTTCTGTTTAAATATGTTTATCGAATGAACCTACAATGAGGCAAAGGCCCGAAAATCTATGTCGAGTGCAAACTCCATCACTCGGTGAAAATTCTGTGCTTCATTATGTTTACTTTGTGGTTTAAAAGGCGAAGCATTTTCCCACAAAGATCTGGTGACACTATAAAGTCTGAAATAATAATCAATCTCTTTCGTAACTGTTGTTATCCGGAGGTAGCCTGAGTAGACGCTATTGGCTATTTGAGGTTGATTTGGCAATATCACTGAATCAATTTGGCACTCTCACTTTTGTGATCTTTTACAATGTTTCCCTTAAATCTGTTTTGCAAAGCTGGACAAGCTTGAATTAAAAACCCTCAGGGAATGGATCTCCAGTGTGTACCCACGTATGATACTTTTTTAAAATGGGAAACAAGAAAAAGAAATGCTTTGCATAGAGACCATCAACCAAAACTGCTTTTGTTTTGTCTTTTCATTTCTCCTGCCCTGATTAGGACCTTGAGGACGGTCTTGCAGGGTACTGCCCAAGATTTAGGGTGTTGTGGTTCGTTGCTTTGTTCCAATTCAGGGGCAAAACTGACACAACTGTTTCAGGTGTCACTTGGTTCATTTGTGTTCACATGGTAAAAGTCTTTTGCGGTCCACAGCTGTAAACAAATGCCAAGTGCAAACAAATTTTTCTCTCATAAGGACGGAACTCTGCTGTAAGCGATACAGAGAGCAGAGGACAGCTGTGAATGCTCAAAACATTCTTCATGATAAAACAAGATTTTGTCATCGTAAAGCCTTTTTCTCAAAAACCTGTCTTGGAAAAATGGGTCGTCTTATATCCAGGATTATGTACAGATCAATATGGTAATCATCGCTATTTCACCTTCTCCTTCTATTCCTTCTACTACTCCTTCTCCTTCTATTGTCTTCTATCTTCTTTTTGATGACAGCCCCTGTCATAACTGCACCTTATGATGAAGAGAATATGATGTTTCCAAGAGGCCATGACTGACAGGTGCCCTTAAAACTATGAGAGCATATGTGGCAGTGAAGTGATTAAGCTCAGAGTCAGAATGATATATATCCCCAGTAGAGACCAAATAATCCTGACTCTATGTGTTTCTGTGTTCAAAGGAGAGTTTTTGTTTTATAGACCTGAAGGAAAAAAAATCAACAGGATTTTTTGAGGCATTTTTAGCTGGTTATGAAATAGACTGAAATTGATACTGCTCATAGACTGTATAAAATATGGACCTAGTCTCCGCTGCGTCACCCATCTGCTCCTGATGCAGAATAATGAAGTTGATCATCAGCAGGGGCCATATTGGATATGACGCGAGCTATGAGCCTCCTTTCTAACAGCTATAGAGCACCTGTCAGTCACATGAGTTGAGCTGCGTTTCTGATTGGGCAAACTCATGATCCTAATATCTTTAGACTGCTGTGTTAGAAATGAATCCACCCCCGTGCAGTGTGTGCTGATGGCAAAATAAGCATTTCAGACCTAAGCTGTTTTTTGAACCAGGCTGTAAATATGTGTTTTCATGTGGTTAAAGTCTTTTTTATTGGCCTGATGTGTTTTGGGACTTCCAGTCTTTCTGCAGCCAGCCTCAAGCAGACACTTGATGAACTGCAACTTTTAGCACTTCCGCATAGGCCTCAAATTTTTTAAAAAAAGTAGTTTTTATGCTTGCACCCATCACTGCAAGGTATGCTGCAAAAAACAGACATCTTTTACATTTTCTACAGCAAAGACTAATGGTGACTGAGGCAGCAGAAGAGATCCTTCAATAGAAAACAGTACCTAGATCACCAAAGGGATGATGTATACTATGAAAGTGGTGCAAAAAGAGGTTTACTCACATGAGCTTTTAGCAGATTTAGTTTTTTTGGCACCCCACATTTTAATAAATATATATATATATATATATATATATATATATATATATATATATATATAAGGTCAACTGATCAGATCTTGTTCATTTGACGAGCCCTTATTGCTTGCAGATAAGGTGTAACTGTCATCTCTGATCATTTAATGTAAACAGTGACAAAATCAGCTGATGATCATCAGTAATGGCACAAATAATTTAAAACTACAAAAATGTCCATCCACAAATAGTCTTAGACACACACACACTCACCCATAAAAACACACATAAAAATGCATATACACACACACACACACACACACACAGTCAGTACTTGATCAGGTAAAATCTGACATTTCTTCATCTTGACTTTTCTCCCATTCTCCTTCGGGACTATTCCTTTCTTCCTGTTTCTGTTGCATGGAAAAATATAATTCTGTAAAAACAGAGGATGCCTCATCCAGAAATCTAACCTGCAAGGCTACTTGAGCAATAAATAGTTTTTGAATAACAAACTTGCACTGCCATTAGACAAATTACATGTCGGAGAAAACAAGCCATAATCTCAAAAAATATCCACCACTTGTTCTATTTTTAGAGCCTTTCCTCTCCCTTACGCTTATTTTTCCTCTTTAAAACACCCATGTGACAGGAACCCACTGGGGGTTTTTAGAAACTGTTTCCAAGGCGGCCTTGACTGTTCGGTAGGTCTCATCCAAGTTGTCATTAATTATGCTGAGGTCAAAGTAGTGATCAAAGGCTGCCTGGAGTTTTGTGCTCTCATCGCACGTCTTCTGCAGCTCCTCATCCTAAAATGGAAACCATGTGACATTGTATTCTGATTTCTGAACTGGAAACGTTTCACAATGTTTGTGAACATATTGTGAATGTTACTTACAGTCAGGGTCTTAGTAACCACTCCTGCCTCTGCAGCAGACTGGTTCATGGCCTTGAGCACCTCGAAGTCTGGAGACTGAAGGAACACGACATAGGGCAGGAACTCTGAGGTCCTCAGCACTTTGAGGGACTGGGAGAGAAGATGACCACAAATGCTTAATGGTGTAGTTATGAGAAGTTTCAAAAACAAAACTAGGTGAGGATCCACCAAACGGTTGGAGTTCCTAACTTGTCGGAGTAAATTATGTGCTTTGTACCATCCTGTTGAACCAGCTGATAAAGGATGCCTGAAGGCAAGTCACATGAGACTAGAGACTGAGTGGAGCTTTACTACATTAAGTTAGACTCTTTACTTCATGTGTGTGTATGCTTGTGTGCGTTAGTGTGAGTGTGTACCTGAGGGTTAGCGTCTAATATGCAGATGCGTCCCGCTTCCACCACCTCATGTATGGAGTCGATCTTGATTCCATACAGATTGCCGTCGTATTCTCCGTGTTCAAGATAGCCTCCATTCTTGATATCAGCCTCCATCTTGCTGCGGCTGGTGAAAGCGTACATTCGGCTCTCACGATCCCCCTTTTTGGGCTTTCTGGAAGTGTCTGGGGAGTTAAAAATAGCCCATGAAGATAATAAATCCAAAGGCTCAGGAGAGGTTACCATGCCCCAGCTTTGTCATCTTTCATTTAGTTATGTTAAAGCTATATCTTCGTTAGTATTATGCAACCTCCAAACTACAACTCTAAAATTGCTCTTTAAACGTCACATTTCGTACATGGAATGGTGGTGCCAAAAAGTAAAGGATCCCTCAGTAGAAGCTTGTTCTTTAGTCTCCGTCGCCCGACACCCTGAGCACCGATCAAAATCAGAGTTTTCCTCTTGAATGGTGGGACCTTGGCCACCTCCTCGTAAAGCAATATTTCATGTCTGTCAAACTCTAGAGGAGGAAAAGGGGGAAAGGAGTCAGGTCGGATAACAGGGAGGAGGAAATACTTCAAACTTTAGCTTAAGCTCGCAAAGAAGAGGAATAAAAAGGCACAACATAATTATAGCAAAGGCTTTGTTACCTGCATTTTTGGTCGTCACATACATCATTTTCTTCTTCTTCTTCCCTCCAACACCAGTACAAAGGTTTCCTGTGATATAATTTGAGCAAAGAATCCTTTTAGTCACAGAACTTAAGCTCAGAGGAGCTGACTATCAGTCATTTTCCTAAAGGCTATGCCTCCAATTGACCTATGGCTAAGTCCCACCCTTAAACGCAATGAGCCAGTCACAGTGCGTATAACCATTCCCATTTACTGAGACATTCTCTGCCCAGAAATTCATTGAAGCACATTGCAGAGTCAGTTTTCATTTGGTTTTGTGGGTTTTTTTTTTTTTTTAAGATTTCAAGCTTGAAAATGGTCACATGGTATTCATGGGGTAGATGCAACTCAAACACACGTATCCTGAGAGGCTGGGTGACGGGGTGTAATTTTTACCCTTTCCTTAAGACACATCTTAACAGAGAAAAGTGTCTTCTTGAGATTGCTGTAGACCACAACATCAACTCAAGGTGAATAAAATGAAGTAGGATGTTTACGTCTGTTCTAAGGTAAGTCAGCATCGGATTTGAGGCAACATGTTGTCACTTTGCTGCAAAGAAATATAAAGTTATCTTTAACACTAGAACCACCACAGCAGTCTGATGGACAGTTTGGGATTTTCTCTAACGTTAGCTAATGTTAGCCTAATGTTAGCTCCTAGTTGTGTTGTTCATCATGTCTCTCTGTTTGTTGGAGTTCATTGACCTGTTTTGTTCTTTGGTGATCGTCCATCATTGTTAGCTGTTGTCCAAAGGGCTCTAGTTAAACTAACGTTAGCTTCTGGAGCTTAGCTTCATTAGCTTATCTGTAACAGCCCAGATAACAAAGGTTGAAAAACGTTCTGCTGAATGATTCAGTGTAAATACTGTAGCTCCAAACTAACAGAGACTCTCTTGGTAAAGATGGTAAAAAGGAGGTTAGATTTTTCTCCTGACTGATGCTGATCCTCTGTCTTGTTGTCTGAGATGCTGATGGGAACCAGATGTGGTTTATCAGGTTTGCTCTGGGACCTGGAAGTTTTGACTTGTAACTGAAGCTTTTTATGGACCTTCAACACTAAATTGATTCATTTATCCCTCCAATGTGTAGTTCAGACCTTTTGGTGCCTTTTAGATGATATGGGATCTTTCTGTAATTTAAAAAATCCTCTATGATGCACTGAGAAATGTCTCCTACTGTGACACCTGCCATTCGCCTGTCACTGAATGTTCATCGGTTGTCTGAATGAGTGTAGGGGGCGGGGCTTAGACACAGGTCAAAGCTGACTCATTATAAAGAGAACAAACTGGAATAATAAATAGAGATGCAATTCAAGACTATAGGTTTGAACTGCTTCTTAAAATTATGAACAGAGGTTTTAAATTTACTGTGCACAAGTACAAGTTACAAGCTGTCTCCTCTGGTGTCCTGTAACTCGTAAGTGGCACACATTACAAACCAGACTGAAGTGACTTCAGTTAACAGTTTGGAACATATTCTGACAAGCATTCTGTAAGATATGAAGCTACTAGACTATTTTTTGCTTCAAAAAGAGTAAAGGAATTTTATAATGTATCCCCACCATCAGGGGCATGCACAGACTTTTTGAATTTATGAATTGGCGCTATATAAATAAAGATTGATTGATTGATTGACAAAAAAAGGCACATACAGGCATTCTCACCACTAAAGAGGGCACTAAGGCTCTGTTCACACTGCAGTTAAAAGTGACCTGAATCTGATTTTTTTTCGCTCAGGTGTGACCCATTTCTGCCTTGTTTCTGACAGTCTGTCAACTCAATCTGACATCTTCAAGTCAGATTCAGACCACTTTCAAATCTGGTACTGAATCGATACATATTGAATTTTTTTAAGGCGGCTGCAGCCTGAACAGCCAGGTCCCATTTAATGGGACTTTGACGTCATTCTGGAGCAACACACACCACAGTTCTGCGCTGCAAGGGCTGGGTATCAGTCAAAAATGTTCGATTCCTGTAGCGATACTGATACCTTCACTTCGATACCGGTTCCTGAACGATCCTTTTTTAGATACCCATTTTTATTTCAGTTCTAACAAAAAGAAACTTTCATTACATGTTATGGTACAAATTCTGAGCTTAATATTTCATCTACATTTAATTTTCCACTCTGAGCAGTTTTATTACATAAAAAAAAAATAAAAAACAAAATAAATATTTGCCAGTGCAGAAGAACAGGTGCAAACAAGTGACAGGTCAGTTTATACTGAGTACACTGTAAATATGTTTATACCTATAAATGAATTTTCTTCTGTCGATTCTTGTTTTTTTATGTGAAAATAAAATCCCTCCTCCTTTATCGGGCTTTTAACCGGCAAAAGTGACCTAAACGAGAAACATTAGCATGATTTATTTGCATGCAGTCGTCTGCTCTGGCTGCAACTTGGAGGGTCTGCTGTGAGCGGAGGAGTCTGTGTTTTGGAGAGGGGAGAGGCTCAGCGCCCGCTGCTCATTAAGAAGCAGTGGTTGAAGATTAATACATGCTTTCACTCCGTCCCCAAACTCCAGAAAAGTCGCTGGATTTGTCACTTTGAGAAAAAAAAAGTCTCCCGAGGGGTCTGAAAGTCACTAAATATAGCAACAGCGTCACTAATTTGGCAACACTAACCTGCATACCACAACCAAGTGTAACGTTGCAGTGAATC
Organism: Labroides dimidiatus; assembly: GCA_030710495.1. Taxonomy (NCBI): domain Eukaryota; kingdom Metazoa; phylum Chordata; class Actinopteri; order Labriformes; family Labridae; genus Labroides; species Labroides dimidiatus. The sequence continues at coordinate 3,232,838 of CM061163.1, forward strand.
CCCAGCGGCACTATCAGATCATGATCACATGATTAACCCTTAACCAAAACCTGGCCCCGAAAAATGAGGCGTAATTTGATACTTGGTACTACCGAAGCATTTTGGTCGGTGCCATAAAAGAACTGAAGTTTGGTACCCAGCCTTATGCGCTGCAGACAAAAATGGAGCCAGAAGTCATCCTTAATTAAAAACAAGCAAGCATGGAAGACAGCAGTGATTGAAGCCTGAGTGTCGTGACTGAGCAGCAACACTCACATTCGGGGGGGAGGGGCAAAGTGAGTAACAGGAGCACATGGAGAGCAGAGAAACCGAAAATCTGATTTGAACAATAAGACCTGCAGTGTGAACATAGCCTAAGTTCCACGTGTTTTTGCATGAAAGGAAACTCATGCAAAGAAGAGCAAACTTGCTGTTATTGTGAGTTATATGCTCTTTTTTCTCCAAACTGCTTCCACCTAGAAACAGCTGGCCACGTCAAAGTAGTAACAGACATGTCTTATCATTTATGTCCTTTCTTTGTCTTTTAAATGTTATTTAAATGATTATTATTTTCTAACCACTCCTTCAAACTTTTACTTTTTCTTTAAAAAATTACCTGCGGGAGCAAGTTCAACATTTGTTTTGACAAACGCTTTCCTCTTCTCCTCCAGCATCTGACTGGGAATCAGGCCTGTGTTTCCACCTTCCACGTGACGGGCCTGCAAACACAAATCCACAGAAATACAAGACTTCATAGCAAAAATTTATCCTTGGTCATGTGATTGCATCAGATCACAGGGTTTTTGTACACCCTACCTGCCACCAGTTGACATCATCCTGATTGACAATCTGCAGAATGTCTCCTGTCTCAAACCTTAAGCCTGCCTCCTTACAGGGAATCAAGTTGTCATTGGCTGGGTCGTAGTCATAGTGACACTTGAAAAAAACCTATTAAAAAGAGTATTCAGTTCATGCGATGTAGTGTTTATGACTGGTAGTACTGTGCATTGTTTGTATGTTTCACCTGTCTCGGTGGTATAGCTTCATGGTAGCTGGGTAGTATCTTCAGGACCACACTTCCACTGGCTGCCTGCAGCTCCTCCTGCAGAACCCTGGGGTCCTGGCCCACCTCTCGACCGTTCACCTGCCAGCAAAAAAAAAACAAAACAACTTTCTTAATGACATATCAATAACTTAATTAACAAGCATCTTTAGATGATAACCAGTTTGGTCATCTTACCTCTTTGATTATATCTCCAACGTGCAGCAGTCCTTGCTGGTCTATCATTCCCCCATGGAGGATGCGGGCTATCATTAACTCACCACCTTCTACCTTGAACGTCACACCCTAAAACAGAAATTTAGAGTTTGTCAGTTTCTAAGTAAAGCTGAAGTGCAAAATCTGTGTAATTTTTTTTATGCTTTCATATCACCCACCAAGTGCTCTCCTGCCACTTTACGTATCCCAACCATGCGCACTGCGTCAGGCTGTGGGTGAAGGTTGTGTTTGTGGCCCTCCTCAAGTTCATGATCCACACAGTCACATGGGCTGGGGGGTGGACTATCACACGCTTGGGATGCCACTGAATCATGAGTCTCAAGAAGAGACTGAATAGAAAAAAGGTTAGTAAAATGTAAAGAAAATAGATCTTTTTCTTTTTTGACACATTTAATATCTATGAGGGCTGACTGATAAGTTGTGAGCCTCATATCTAAGGGTTTGACTTTTGGTGGACATATTTCATTATCTTTCAACATGATCCCCTTCAGTATCTCTACACTTTTGCCAGCGATGTCAGTGCCACTTTTAAAGAAGTTCTTTTCTTGACTGTTCAGAAAGTCCTCCACTGCATGTATGACGTCATCATCTGACCCAAAGTGGGTACCGGAAATGGCCTTTTTCAGTTTTGGAAACGGATGAAAGTCTGATGGAGCGAGATCAGGCGAATAAGGTGGATGCTCAATCATTTAAAGCCTCAATCATTATGGCAGCCATGGCAACGACAGACTTGTGAACAGGGTCACTGTCCTGGTGGAACAACACACCTTTACTGAGTTTTTCATGGTGCTTGAGTTTAATATTTTCTCTTAACTGCCTCAGAAGTGATGCATAAAATTGTCCCTTCAGCCAGAACAACATCATGGACTTTATTGACCATTTCTGGGGTTGCAGCAGTGACATGCCTTCCAGGACGGGCGTCATCCCCAAGGCTCCGCCTGCCAGGCTTAAATTCTCCCACCCACCTTTTCACTGTAGCACATGAAGGAGCATCATTCCCTAGTGTTGCTACTGTGTCAGTATGGATATCCTCAGGTGATAGACCTTTCTTATGCAAATATTGAATCACTGCTCTTTCAGTGATTTTGTCCATTTTGCTAAAGTCTCTTGGCTTGTTTACTTTAGAGAGCTACCTCTTCAACATAAACTGACCAAATGACACCAGTCTGCAGGTATACAGCCTTAGATTAATCAAAGGTTTTATGGTCACTGATTCTTTTGTGTGTGTTCTGCACCTGAAAATGAGGCTGCGTGAGGATGCTGGCCAGCTCAGCTGCGGTGTCAGAGCGGTTCGTGAAGGGGTCAAGGTCTCTAAGGATCTCCTGCAGAAGCTCCACGTTGTTCTCTCTCACTGGTGACAGTCGCACCTCTTTCAGGCTCTCCTCTTGTTCCTTAAACATGAACACAAAACGTGACGAAAGGATTAGTCATCAGTGTGTTTCCATAAACAGACGGGGAGACCTTGAAGTTGTGTTTCACACCAGAGGGCTCTCCATGATGCCTTTCAGATAGATGAGGTCCAGGTCATTGGCCGTGGTGGAACTGGTTGTGCTGTCACTCATCACGTCCAACACCTGGGGGACTTTAACACACATCCACACACAGGGGGCCAACGTGAGAAGAAAGGAAGGATAACAGAAGAATAACAGATAAACAGCTTTCTGTCTCACCAGGCTCCGTCTTAGTTGAGGCTACAGGCATGGTAAAGTTTCTGCTGATCTATGAGAGACACACAGAAGAGGAAGTTTAAAGTTATTCACAGCGCTCACTCAGAAATGGAAGATGAGGATGGAAAAAAGGGAAGAAACTATCAATCTTTCTATCTGTGTGTGTGTGTGTGTGTGTGTGTGTGTGTGTGTGTGTGTGTGTGGTGCTATGTCAGTAATGCAACAACGGTCTGTGGCTTTCCATGGAAACCTGCCCTTTATCATCTCTCTCTCTCTCTCTCTCTCTCTCTCTCTCTCTCTCCCCATATTTCACACACACACTCACACATGTAGAATGTGCTCAAAAACAGGATCACAAACAGCAAGCGTGAACCATTTTTATTTGACGAGAAGAGAAGAACGAAGGGATGTCTGCTTGAAAATGTCACCTGGAAATCATCAACCACCCACAAACTATTTTTGGATTGGATTATGTAAGCCAGAGGCAGTTTGTGTTAGAATTAAGTACTATACATGTGCAGAAAGATGCATGATTTATTTTTATATTTATGGTTTTGTTATTTAGGGGGGAAATGGAGCATTTTAAGAGATGTTAAATACAGGAGAGGCAGAGAAACACCAGTTTGGCTGAGAATGATTTAAGTCAGACCATGATGACGCCGTAATGTATTTTTAACTATTATTCTATGATTCTAACCTGCAGCTTGAATTGTGTTTGTTTCATATACCTATTTTATCTTTAAAGATGGAAGCCATCAGAACAGATAACTGGCTCTTGGAGTAACCGTTGCTAGCAACAAAATAGTGGTCTTATTTAAAATCAAAGCATTTGCCAAGGCAACTTGAAGATTAGTCAGAAAAATAAATAATTAAATAAATAAATAAATAATTTCCCAAACTGGTAGCTGCCTGTCGGTGTGGAGTATGCATGTTCTTCCAGCTGCTCTGGCTTCCTCTTGCAGCTTGCACAGCTACTTTTCACAGCAACTTTGATCAACAAAAATAGCACAACATTCACAACACACAACTGATCCAACACTGCTGTGAACTCCATCTGCTCTCTTCATCTCTTCTTTGTCATCCTGCACACGATCAACTTCTATCGTCTCCACATCCTCAGGCTCACTTGGCTCCTTTAGTTTGTTCTGTGGCCCCTCCTTCCCTTCCCTTTCTTCTCCTGACCCCCCCTCCCATAACACCCTTAATTATTCTGACCCTCCTTTATAGCAGCCCCCCTCCTTCTGACACCCACCATCCTCCATCTGCTCTGCTGCATCACTGTGTAAAAAAAGACAATATTGCCACTTGCCAGGTGCTGACACACCCTCTGTTATTCTCTGGCATAACCAAACACATACATCATATATAGGGTTGTTTTGTAATGGATTGTAAGCACATGCGCTGGTTAACCCTTTATGAGGCAGTAATAATTTTAACAAGCTATTGTTTTATTGAAGTAAAAGAAAAGAACATTTCCCCCTTATATTAGTCAAATTAACTATTTAAATTCTGAACGTTATAGATATCCTGTCTCGTCTAGTGATGCTTACAGTGATCTTTGTACCCATGTAAGTGTGACAGAGTGGGTGTCAGCGTCTGTGAACGAGGCTCTGGGTGGGTGGGGGATGTGAAGTGCGTTGTCACGTTTTATTTTTACGTCATCTAAAGGTTCCACAAGCACTTGTATTTGTTTTATCCTTATCTTAAATAAACGCATCAAAATGCTCACATTGTTGATTTTTATTTATTTATTTTATTTTATTTTTTTTAGATGACCACGATCTACCCAAAATATGCAAACCAAACCTGAATACACACGATGGTCTTCATTAATACGCAGGAGGGTCCTCGTATTAGTCATAACAAAGCACAAAGCTTTTTTTTCTTCTGCAAACAAAAAGGATTCACCCACATTTCACTGTGGCGCAATCAGACTAAAGATCCTGAAATACACTGTCTGCATAACGATGATTTAGATCTGCCTTCTGTTATAAACACACACGAGAACACGCACGCACCTTTGTTACACTCGCCCAGTGCAACGATAGCTGCTCTCATCAGCGGACGAGCCACAGAAGGAGGGAAAAACGTCAAGTCGCAAAAAATGCTCAAGAATAATGACGAAATATACAAAAACAACTGAGCACCCTTCTAGATCTCCTGCAAAATTACACGAGCGTCCCACTCACTGATGTCTCGTGCGTTTCTTGTTGTCTGTTTTTACGATGGTCAAGATTTGTCAATTATGCAAGTAAAAATATATGACTTCCGGTGAGATAAATGCAACCCGTTTCGCACACAAACATAGAGTTTCAAAGAAAAACTAAACACTCTATTATAACCATTACGGTAACCCATAAAGGACACTGGCGCTTATCGTCCCCAACGTATGAAACAATCTTTCAATTGCGCGTGGAAGGGGCGTGACATGTACATTATTTTGAAGGTACATTCGACAAATTTCCGGTTCAACCCCTTTAAAAAAATCAAGAGCTTTATAGTCAGCAATACACGACCTACCTGCGGAGGAGAATTAAAGGGCCAGTGCGTGTTTTCTTTCTTTCTTTCTTTCTTTCTTTCTTTCTTTCTTTCTTTCTTTCTTTCTTTCTTTCTTTTTATTTTAAAAAGAGTTTTTATGAAATATTCCAAAACATAAAATACAAAAATCCAGTATGGCACCACTACAGAAGAAAAAATACAAAGTCCAGTGTTAATACAAAGCAGCACAATAAGAACATAATAAATTCAGAGATTTTAAATGTCCCAGGACAGGGAACTTCCTCTCTTCATGTCAAAAAATTTCCTCCCAAGTTCAGTTTTAATAGCTTTACAAAAATGGTGTCACTCAAAATCCCAGATCGGTGAATCACAGTTTTTGTGTGTTTTCCGGATGTGACTGTTGGTAATAGACATGATGAGAAACCTTTGATAGGTGTCAGTAAATGTTTCTTGAAAGAGTCTGTGTCTTTTCTTTCCTCTTTCTGCCTTACTTTGATTTAATTTAACAAACCAAAGCTGTCTAATAGCCTTTAGAAAAGAGTAGGGAAAAGCTGTTACAAAGTTGGTCCTGTTTGAGATTTCCAGGATTTCCAGGAACGTGTGGTTTAAATAAGTGAGATGAAATATGAGCAGAAGAGAACACATGGCAGATAGGATAGAGATACACTACACTAAATTTGAAACTTTAAATTATGTTTATCTTTTATTTTCCAGTCTCACAATCAAGGAACCATAATGATATTTTGATGTGAGTATTCAGTGATTATTACTTTTAATAAAAAAAAAGTACCACCGCCAGAAGTGACAAGGTATGGGAGTATCCTGTAACTGGTGAGCTGACTCTGAAATGTTAATGTGAAAGAAATACAAAAATACTTATAAACAATTTATTACAAAGATGCAATGTGTAGTGTTTTTTTGTATAGATTTTGGATCATGAGGGCACTTGAAGTTCAGCCTGTGTCTCACAATAGTAATAACGTGCTGGTGTTTCTGATTCCTCATTACTCCAAATGCTCTCTTCCCCCCTTGAGGGTGCAAATGTACCGGAACTGCTCTTTCCATCAACTCCTCATTTTACCTTCTGTCCCAGCCTGAAAACTTTACATCCTTCTCTGTGGTTGCTCTGTTTGGTTGAATAGGAGACTCTTTCCCTTTATAAGCTATGCATTACCACAATAGTTGTTTTCATCAGTGCAGCTGCAGTGGTGAAGATGTTAAATGCTGGGTCACTATGTAACCATGTTTGTTCTGCATTTGACAAAACAGAAGAAACTCTCTCAGCCAACTTTTGAACTGGCTTTTGAAAACAGGCTATGAGATCAGGTAAGAAACCTGCATGAGAACCCAGAGAGAGTCGTGCATCAACAAATTTTAATCACACAGAAAAGTTTTATTGAGTTTCTCCGATGTTGCTTTTTACAGCAGCAAAAGTAAAACAAGGTTTTCCTCCTCCACACTGTATCAGACAATGAAGGGACAACACACACACACACACATACACACACACACACACACATCAAGACAAAGTAACAAATCCTGATTCGTATTTCCACTCTTATTTATTTCCCTTCAATAATAAACTAGATCAACATGTTTTTAAAGACATAAATGTGAGACCCAGACAAAAACAGAGAGAGAACTTGATTTCTAGTGAGTGAAGGTCACTAGTAGGACCAGGGCTCAAGGGTCAGAGGTGTGAGGCACAGATTGGCCCCTCAAGTTGCATTGTGGGATACATCTGGAGGGAATGCCTTATGAGGGGTGGGGTGGGGATGGTGAAATCACCACATGTAGGAGTCATCGTATCTGCAGAAGAAAAACAAATTTTACACTTATTTGAAAACTGACCGCTCTCATGAGTTCATGGAGTATGAAGGTTTTTACCTCGCTCTCTGGCCTCTGTTGCTGCTGTCACTACCGAATAAGAGCTCTGCAACCACATCCTCCTGAGCTGAACGCTTTCCATACCTGAGAGGAGAAACAGAGGAGTACTTCACTTTCCAAAAACAAGTTTGTCCCTGACCCACAAAGAGCCAGCTCATCTTCTTAAACTCGTGACATCTGGAGGTGGAGACTGTTTCATGTGATAGATGCTTTCATGTCTCAGTTTTTTCTGTCTATACACATAACTGCCTCACTTCCTGACTGTTTATTTCGAACGCTTTCATTTCCCAGGCTGCAGTGTGTGTGTGTGTGCGTTGATGTGTTTGTGTCATGATGAGTCCTGTTATTCTTCTGATAAGGAATCCACGGTGGCTATGAGAGCTGCAAGATGAAACCACAGACCCGTTAAACTGAGCATTTACTCGGTAATGAGTGTATGTTTATGTGTGGGTATTACCGTCAAACAGAAGCATTTGACACCAAACCCCGTGGTGCAGCCGTCTGTATCTCTGTTTTCCCATCAACCACCTGTTCCCCTCTTCCAATGACCTATCAGCCAATCTTATGCATCGTTACACACTTAGAGGTACATGTATGTGTGTTTAGATGTCATTTCTTGCCCCGTTGGAAGGCAGAGAAGCAGCTTGCACCCTCAGCAGGTATTCACTGTGAGACATGAGGATGTGAAATGCTTTCCCTGTGTTTTCTTGGTTGCTTGTGCTCGTAATATGCGTCTCACTGGCTTTAGCCTTTTTGTTTTTTTCCCTTCTCCTCTTGTATCTCTGTTTATCTGTTGTGTTTATGCGTCTGTTTCTCCTTCTGTGTCTGAATTGTTTTTTCTTTCTCTCTCCATTATTGTTGGTCCCCCTTTTTCTCTTGCCTTTTCCTCTTTATTTCTTTTCTTTAATTCTCTGGAGGATAACCCTTCTTTTACCAAATCCAGATGTTCTTTGCCTCTGAGTTACAAAGCCATCATACCCTAAATGATAGCTTTGCATTAATGATTTCTGTTTTATCACATTATCGTCCAGTCACAAAATGCTAAGAACTTCTTCAGGCAACTCAACATTCATTGTTTGTCTAGTGTGTGAAGCTGATGACAATCCTTTCTTATAGTTTTTATCTGATAACGCGACACCTTTAAAAAAAAACAACTTTTAGAAGTCATACCATTGTATATTTATTCAGGGGTTACATTTCAGTGAGGAGCTATAAGTATTCAATGAAAACCGATTGACTTTATGAATAGGTATAATCCAGATATCTAAATATCAATGGCCTATTTGGCTTTCATGAGTACGCTAGATAGTTCATGGTTAAGGCTGCTTTAAATAAAAACACAACAAAGAACTGCCTGACTGACACTGGAGATTTCTACACCTGCCAGCAGCAGGCAAAGCTCAGGCCCAAATAATTGGATTTGGGATTCTTTCTTGGTTCCATCCGTGCCCATTTTATTGCTCTGATCCTGTTGATGTGAAGGCCTGGAGGTTTCTGAGGGCGGCTGATAATCTAATTGACGGAGCTGTCGTGTGCTGGTAAAGGGTTATGAGCGAAGAGGTTTATGTCTGATGCTTAGATTGGAAACCAACAGGTTTCTCACTTCTCGTGCTGTTTTTACATCTTAAAGCCAGAAAAATAAAATCTTTACAAACAGATTAAAGAAAGATGCACATATTTGCAAAGCAACCAAAATTGAGTTTTTGGAAGAGTTTGTGCACAATTCGTCTATTACAAGAAATATTACTATTACTGTTGTTTTTTTTTCAGTGTAGGTAAGGCTTTCCATTTCTTTCAGCACATACCTCTGCCTGGTTATCAGATTGATGTAGTGTCTTAGGGCTGTGTAGTACTTGGCCAATTCCTCAGGTGGGGCATCTTCACCAGGGTTCTCAGGTTTGGGTGGATACGCATCTGCCAGTGCTCCCAAACACACCAAGACACACAACATCACAGCTGCCAGCAGCGTCCATGGTTTCAACATCATGGCCATCTGTGAGACAGCAGCAGAACGAGAGAAGATATTTTACTCTGATGAAGTCTTGATTTTCTCTGAATACTGCATCATATGAAAATAATGAAATGATTGAGACTAAAAAGTTAGAAATAGAAAAGAAAGATTTTGCTCTATTTTGAAATAAATTCATAAGAGAGAGGAAATACCATGACCATAGATTTACAGATGTTTGATTCTGGGTGTTACGACCCCCTCCCAGGTATGCTCGTATAAGAGAGACCGAACATAAAAAAGCCAAGAGTTGCAGCAAAATTTCAATTCTTTATTAATGAAAAAAAGAGGTAGACAGACTGTGACCAAAAAAAAAACCCAAATGGTAATCCTAATCAAATATCCCCCCCCCCCCCCCAGAGCATGTAACACTGGGTATATAATTATTTTATGCTTTCATTTATGCTGGGCATTATTATTATTTCAGGTAATGTAATTAATTATTAGAGTTATTGTTATTAGTAGTAGTAGTATTTTTTATTTTTGTTGTTATGAATAACTACAATATTTTGAAGAACTAGTAGTAATATTAGTTTATAAATTGGTGTCTCCAAAGTTAATATTTTTTTGTTTTGTTTTTTAAATTAATATTTATCTGTTTTTCCATTTAAAATTTCTGTCAAATGCTTTAAGAGTATTCATTTTTTTTAGATCATGTACACCAAATAATATATTTTTTCTAAACATGTTTATTTTTATTATAACATGACATAACATTTCATGACATGAAACAAGAAATTAACAATTTTAAAAACCCTTTTCTGAAATCTGAAGTAAAAATACTATATTCTTTAAGATTTTTTTTCATTAACAATGATCTTCCGAAGACGAAGTTAGAGGCTACAAACAAAAGTTTTTGACGTGATTCGTGAAAGCCTCTGTGCCGCTGTCCGTGGTGCTGAAAGCATTCACTGCAGCGTTCATTAACAGGAATATAAACAAACACTGAGCTGTACACTGACTTAAAACTGAAGGTGAAGATAAAAAAAAAAAAAAAACAAACAAGGCGCGTCAGTGTAGGGGCTGATTCATTTAAAGCCTTTTTGGTCTTGACTTTATGGTTTATGGCTACATCTAGCGACGCCTTTTAAAGTTTTAGATTGCGAAGTGTGGAAAAACTCCACCAGTTTTGGCTGCATGTTGTTTTCTTGGATAGCTGGATTAATCAGAAAGGTGGAATTTTCTGAAATGTGCAAAAGTTACGGAAAAAAAAAATTGCATTTTCTTATCGTTTTGCCCAAAAATATAAGTCTACAAAAAAATTAAATATGTCGTTGACTCGTTGATAAGTGTTGACGTGCTACTGTAGCCTAAAAGTGTTGCAGGAACCATCGAAAACACCATCGTTCACGTGCATGAATAGTAAAAAAAAGTTTAAGAGGAAATCTATAATTTGAATAAAAGGGTAAAAGATAGAAGGACTTACTTTATAAAGACTTTGAAGGCTGAAAGTAAAGGCAGGAGGTGTCTCGCAGAAGCCGTTAGTTCTTTTCTCTTCCTCGATCAGTTTTCTCTCTTTGGGACCCCGGGTTTGGTTGGTACACAACTCTGAATGAGGCGACTTTTATAGTTTGCCACTGTAGGAGGAGGGAGGGGTTACACCACGGGGTGTGCATGCTTTGGTACACGCGTGTATGTGCTAAGCGAAAGGATGGGTGAAGGGGCCGCATGCGTCATGTGGTGGTGATGATGGAGACATTACTAACGCAACGGTCACACCGTCAATTCCATTTTTTTGATAAAGCTGACAGATGACATTTGTTCCCTGACACTTGGGAGACATTGCCTCTGAGAAAGAAAGGATGTCTACTGATACAGATTTCCATCTGTTTCATCAACAAATCTATATGCCTGACTGAAGCAGGTTCAGACCAAAGCCAATTAACACCACATCTGGATGCTATTCACCGAGCCTCCAAGATAGAATAATGAGAAGTATATAAACTGAAAAAATAAAATGAAATAAAAAGTCAATTTAAAAGTACACTTTTCTTCAGTGTAAAGGTATTTCATTGTCCATGAGACAATAACTGATGTGTTTTAATATAAATTTAATGAAATGCTTTCTGAAGTGATTCTTTATGAGACTGGAAAAAGGACAGTCTAGAGGCTAAAGGGCATCAAATGAGTCTATAATCAAAATAAGAAAAATTGTTCCTGTTTTCCATCAGAATCACCAGACGCACACACACACACACACACACACACACACACACACACACACACACACACACACACACACACATATATATATATATATATATATATATATATATATATATATATATATATATATATATATATATATATATATATATATAACAGACTAGTTAAAGTTTAAATCTGATGCCCCTCACTCATTTCTTGTTTTAATTTCTTTTTTATCCTGAATAATTTTCATATCAGAAATAATAAAAAACACTTTAAAGGTTATAAAAGCAAAGCAAGCAAGTCACAGATAAGCTCCTTATTGTACTAATGTATGTTCCATGTGTGTGTGTGTGTGTGTGTGTGTGTGTGTGTGTGTGTGTGTGTGTGTGTGTGTGTGTGTGTGTGTGTGTGTGTGTGTGTGTGTTAATGAGCTTTGGATCATTTTACATACTGTCTTTGGAATGAGGAAGAAGGTGGAAAAAAGATTTGATGTCAGAGCTGTAAAAAAGTGGAAACCTTGATGACACTGAATGGAAAAATTAGACCTATCTGGGAAATTATGCTGAGATGAATAAATGTCATTATTTGCCCTTTAACTTTATAATTACTGAGCCTCTTAAACATGTCGATTAAACTGGATCTTTCCCTTAATATGATATCGATTAGATAACCTTAACTTATGTTTGCTGATGCTTAGATAGAAGGGTAAAGGTTTGCAGGTTGCTCGGCATTACTTATTACAGGTGGTAAAAAATCAATAGTTTTACTTAAAAATTGGATCACATTTGTTTATTTATTGGTTTATTTGACAGAAACTAATCAGGTATAGGCGTCATTACATCTTATAGTATATCCAGTGCAGAGAGGACTAGCCGTGGATAATTGGTGGTTGTTGAAGTATCGCTGCAAATAGAAACTACCAGCTAATATTGACCTGACTGTATTTGGGCTACCCAGGTCATGGTATCTACAAATTGATCTGGTTGTTAATAAAATCTTGTGTACTAGTAAAACAAATAAAAGCTAAGAGACAGACCGGACACATCGGCACATCAGTGTGTGTACATGTGTTCTGAGTGTTTGCGTCTGATTGTATCAACAGCAGCCTTGGAAAGGTGAAAGTCTCTGTAAGCGGGGAGGAAGAGTGGCAGGAAACATTTAACCAGCACTGATAAAACAAGCAGTTCTGTTGCTGTCAAAGCACGTCACTCACCATTCACACTGACACACACATTAACACACACACAAAGAAAAAAATGCTTTTAACACATATCCGCTACCTAAATGTGCAGGTCTGTGTTTATATAAGTCTGTATCTCGCTCTGTTTGGAAATAAGGCAGCCAGCTTTACTGATAACCAGCTGCAAGTCCATACTCTGTGTGTGTGTTAGTGTGTGTGTGTGTGTACTCTTGTACTTCCTCTAATGGTTTATGCTTGAATGCATGTGATTGCCTGATGCGTGCTTCGGTCACAGAACTCCTTGTTTTCACGTCTCTTTTCAGATTGCAGGGGTTCAAACTTATAAAAACAAGTTAGAAAAATGCCTCCATCTCTTAATTTGATCAAAGTAAAGATAATATTAAAGATTTCATATCATGAGATAAATTATCTCAAATTTCATAGCCAGGTTATTACACTTTTGTTTTCCTTTTCACTAAATGAAATTCTATCCTCCTGCTAACTGCATTATCTGTTCCCTCTGATTAACAGTGTAATGACATTATCTCTCAGTGTTTCTCATCTACTGCTTGAAAATAAGACACACACCCCCCCCATGTGAGAAGGTGTATTGAAAGAAAAACATTTTTCATATTTTCTTTTACTTAACTGCAAATTCAAGTCAAATGTGATTTTGCATGTTTGTATTACACAATACCTGACGGTTCACCCTTACTCAAATAACAAACGATAGGCCAGTGACGCTCTTTTTTAACTTCATTATTGGATGGAAACATTATGTGTGGATTTTTTTGCAATTAAAAAAAACTTAAAACTCATGTTGTCTACTCAGGTTCTCTTCTCTAATGAGATAACTGTAAATGCTTTTGGTTGTTTTTAGTATTGTGATCGCATGAGTCAGATATTAGCCAACAAGCGTGTCTGGATGTGTGCGTCACTCTTAAGTGTCCTCTGGAAACACTTTTGTTGTGCTGTGGTCTTTGCAGCATGTTTTCTAAACATGTGTTGTCAAACTGATGAAGATGTTTTCTTTATTTGCTTGGGATTTTGTCTTTTGGCAAATTTTCTTAAGTTGCAGTGCTGTGAGCTCTCAGGGCCACCGTACTCTGCCTGGTGCTCCCAGCCCAGCATGGCTCTAAATCTCTACCAGCCTCTTCTCCTGTTTTTCCAAATGGTGGAATGAATAACCCAACTCCATACGATCTGCAGAGTTCCTTTAAGAGACGTCTGCAGCCAAAAAACCTTGAAGCACTTCATCACGCTTACTCACACTTTTTCCTCTTAGTCTAAATTCTTGCTTGTGGTGTATGTTGCTCTGGACAAAAGCATCTGCTAAACAAATTTTAGAATTGTAGGGTTGTAGTGGTGGATCGTAAGAAGGTTGTAATAGAGCTTCAAAGTGCAAAAAGATTAAAAAAAAAAAAAAAAAAAAAAAACTAAAACCTGTTCTTGGCAGAAGTTACTTTGGCAAAGCTAACTTTTCATTGGTCTTGGAGTGCCTCTGTTTTTACACCTCAGTTTGAAGTAGATTTCCTTCAACAGATGTTTGATGATTCAGTGTAGTGTTTCCTTTGGATCATTTAAGGATTTTTGAGTGTTTGGTGTCTGTGAAAAGGTTTCTGCTTTTTGCAGCATGTTTTCTTATTTGCTGTGTGTTTATACTGTTTCATTTTTCCTTAATTAACTACATATGTTGCCAAAGATTCATTGTTTTTGCATTTGTAACTCATCCCTCCAGATCCAGATCTTTTGCCCCACATAAAAGTGACAGGACATGAAAATCTGACACCTTTGATGAATCAAATGCCAGCAAGTCATTGCTCTAACACCATTTAGTGGACATCTTGTTCCAAAGTGAGTCACAATAGCTTACAGAAGCCCTTCCACTTTTAGAATGGTTTTTCAAATGAGAATCAAATAGCTCCCCAGGCACAGAAGAGGTTTCTCTCTCTCTCTCTCTCTCTCTCTCTCTTTCGCTCTCTCTCTCTCTCTCTCTCTCTCTCTCTCTCTCTCTCTCTCTCTGAGGGGATCGTTTCCAAAAGGACATATTTCTGTTTAAAACACTGATATTAAACGTCTGATTGATCTGGGTGTAAAGTTGGTGCATAATATGTTGTTTCAAAGTGAGCATACCACCAACTCTTTCCCTCCAGGTTCGATAATCTGAACTAATGTTTATTCCAGGCATCAGTCAGGTTGTGACAGTTTGTGGCTGAGCAGCACACACACTGGTGTGAATGAGAGTGATGACCTGCTTGTCTTATACCTGAGGAGAGAGGAAGAAATAACAAAATTAAGCCCGCAGGATGAATTGCTCACTGCTGCCTACACCGATGGTGTTGTGACGTTGGAGCATTAGTCAAGCAGGGTGTAGTCACAGGCGGCGTTGTTGTATTAAAAAGAAATAGCCTAAAGTGTTCTGCTGTGTTACTGTACCATCCCAGTCCTCTTTTTGCATTTTTTTTTATTCAGTTTTATTTTATGTTCTGAAGACATCCTGATAATGTTCAGCTAAGTCTTTCCTTGCTTATGCTGACCTTCATATCTCTGGGATGTTTAACTAAGTAAACAGACGGCTTTTATTGAGTGAAAAACAAGGAAGTTAAAACAAAATCTTTGATGTTTTGAGGGAAAAGCGGTGGTTTGGAAATCTTTTGTCAAGTTTTGTGCTTTGTCTGCTGCTTGGATGGTTCTCTGTTTGTGTCTTTGGAGGCTTGGTTTTGGAGATCATGACACAAGGGAAAAAAAACAAACTGATTTGACTAAATGGTTTTACATGCAAACACAGGAAGTGAAGTATATTGGATAAGAAGTTTTTGCTGTTTCTATAAATGGGTGCAGCAGGGCATCATGGTTGTTTTATTGTGTGCGTGTAGGTCACCGAGCTGAGTCATATAACGGTGACACCTCGCTACTCAAAAGTGATAATGAAGTTATTCACCAGCAGCCTCATAGCATTATCACCTAAGTCCTATTTCACGCTGTTCCGAAAAGAAGAAAAACAATTTAAACTTTTTTTTTAAAAAATTTTATTGATGTTTATAATATTTATAAAAAAAAAAACTGTATAGAAGGATAGAGTAAGATAATGAGAAAATTGACTTTTATGTTTTATTTTCATGGTTGAAAATGAACAACAAGAACTTTAAACCCTGTCAAACCTGCTGTCTTAATGTCACATCGCCTTTAGCTGCTCCTAAAAAACGAAATATTTCCTACACATCACATCAGTCAGTAAGTAGTTTCTTCAGTGAACCTCGTGTAGAAAGAGCTATTTGTTGTGTTCATCCATGCCTTTCTAAACCACACAGATCCTTGGTCAATGTTTTAAATCTGATTACATGTCACATCCATATGGGCATAGCTTAAGTATCCCACACGCATGCGCGCAAACACGCGCGCGCACGCACACACACACACACACACACACACACACACACACACACACACACACACACACACACACACACACACACACCTTAATACACTAAATTCAGCAGTGTTAAAAATGCAGTGATAAACTTCATTTTCTCTCCTGGAGTTACTCTAACAACAGGGTGAGTAACATGCATCCCAGTGTTGGTGAAAATTGTATATAAAAATTTATATAAATATAAATATATAACATATAAATATATAATATAAATATATAAAATATAAAAAGTACTCTCAGGAGTTGCAGTGTAAAAACCGAGTTACTCTGGAAAGACGTGAAGCCCTCTGAAAAGACACGCCCACCTCAGCCTCACTTCAAACTACCGTTTCAAAACAAACAGCAGTTACACATGCTGCGGTAAGTCGCTTTCAATAACCTACTATATCAATCGATTTTAGTTTTGTTTATTTAACGTAAGCAAGGATTTACATCCTTTTAATATGACAGTTCAGTATGTTTTCTGCCTGGCTGTTGTGTCACTGTAAACCGAATTTTAAGTGTCGGGGCAACTTGTTGATTGCTAGCTTATATTTGCTGGCTAACATGCCTCACATCTCTGGTTCAGAAAAGTCTCTGACACAATAAAGTGTTAGTGGCGACTTTAATGAAGGGACGATAGTGTTGCATTTTTTAATGCGTACAGAATGTAGTGCAGAAGTGACTGAGACTGCACTTGTTAGCTTCTTAGCTAACAGTAGCAGTTATCCAAGATGAACACTACATGCATCATGTAAGAATTTCTAGCTCTTTTATGAGTTCTTACGAACTTTTACTGATTTATTTTAACTTTAATACTACTTAATGAATCCTCAGAATACTGAGATAATACTGCCAGTACTGGGGTACTAAAACTGCCCTTTCAAATGAGTCTAATAGACGCATATACTTGACGGAATCATTCTTGTTTTTGTACGTGGACCCGGAGCGGGAGGAGAGCTGCTCCGGCTGCTCGCCGGAGGGGGAGTGGCGCCATTTTCACCACGCTGCAAGCAGGTGGTTTAAGTAAAATTTTTTGATGCGCGGGCAGGTTGCAGTCTGCTTTCGTGTGTGGGTGTGTGCGTGTCTGTGTGGGGGTCTGGTCGTGTTGTGTGTGCGCACATAACAAATCCCCAACTGCCTTATATGTGTGGAGTTAAGCATTTCTGCATATTAACCTCACAGCAAAGTTATCAGCAGTGTTGAAAAATTGCAGTCGATATCATGCATGACGTTTTAGAGGGAGTTGCACAGTTTGAGGTTATTTTAGAGTACTTGCAGAAAACTTCTTGACTACCAAGAAACTTGCTGGTAGAATAGAGTCATTTAACTATGGTTACATTGAGGACCTCAGGGCTGCAGAGAATGTTCATATTTTTAAAAGTAGGCTCAAGACCCACCTTTTTAATTTAGCTTTTAACTAATTCCTTTATTTTTATCTGTTATTTTTATCTATATTTTTATTTTATTTATATAATCCCGCCTTTTTACCTGTCAATCTTATTCTATTACTATTTATTTCATTTACTAGTGTTTTATTTATCCATTTTATTCATTTTATGATTCTTAGCCTGTGTAGTTTGATGTTTTTACTTCATATCTCCAGTGTTTCCTCAGCAGGGGGCTGCCTGCACTGGGGGCCGCTGTTGGCTCTGGCTGGGATGTCTCTGTCTTTGGTGGATGTCGTCTTGGACAGGTGGGGGGTCTGCAGCAGTGCTTTGCTGCAGTGGGCCCCTCGCTGGTCCTGTAGCGAGGCATGCCTGGGTGGAGGCGTCCTGGCTTTGGACCGTGGGCGCCGCCTGGTGCTGTCGGCCTCCTGGCGTTTCCTGACCTGGCTCCTCTGTACTCAGCCACACGATTTTAAATCACACATTTTATATCATGTTACGTGTGTGCGGGGGGGGGGGGGGGGGTGCTTTGGGGTGGAGTCTGAATTCGGGGGTGGGGGCTGTTTTTAACATGTATAGCACTTTGTGCTGCATTTTTTTAATGTATGAAAAGTGCTTTATAAATAAAATTTGATTTGATTTGATTTGAGAGAAGAAATCGTCCTCCTGCAGTCAAGTTGTATGATAGAAGTAATGATTTGGGCCTGAATGCAATACAGTCCTGGGGTGTGTTGGAAATGGAGCACTGCCTACTATCTACTTACCTACTCAATCAGTACATACTGCATGCTGAATACTCAAAGTTGATCTGAGTATACTGCGGCTACCCAAGCGTTTACACTCAGAGCATACTCAATATCCCAGAATGCATTTCGTGTCGGCCGGGAAGCAGTGCCGGGAAAATTAAAATAGTCCAACCACAAGCAACAGAAAACAACCGGAAAACTACGAATTCATTTAGTTATAATATATTTTATAGCGAGAAAGTAAGTATGTAGATCAGGATTATGAGCCCAGTTGTTTGAAATAGCGACTGTTTTTTAATTTGTCTCGCCATTTTTGGAGACCGAAGCGTCCGCTTGGTGGGTGTTTCCACCGGGCAGAAGCAGCCCCCCTTCACATTTCTAAGTTACTGCGAAGTATTTTATTTTACTTTGAAGTGTTTTCATTATCAACAGCTGCATGACACAAACAGAGCGGCAGTGGATGAAAAAAATGAACACAAACACCTGTATATCCATGGTGATACCACTATACACCACCTGCTGGGCGTGTGATGAGCAGCATTAGGCTGCAAAATGACCAACACACAACAGAATTATGATGACCTTGTTCGGTTATTCCTTGGCAAATACATATTTTCCTGACTACATTCTCATGTCATTAACGATGATAATTTCGAAACCATCAGGTTGTTCTGCCTGGTGTAGGTGAAAACCATGGAGCGCAGCCATGCAAGAAGACAGAGGCGTCTTTTCTTCAGGGCAGCTGTGTACTTCCTGATGGATTTTCAACCACCAGTAAGAATTAGTAAAGCTCCTACATACGTCAACTGAAAACTCCCCCATTTGTATATTCTGAACCATGTGCTCTCAACCAATAATACATTTTATTGATGAGAGGCCTGTGCTTTATGAGTGACCGTTTTGATGATGCATTCAGAGATAACATTGTGTAATTTATACTGACTAAATATATCTATTTATCATAATTGTTGCAATCACATGCCATCCATTTCTTTTCAGCCTCAGCAAAGAGGGCCCTATTGCTAAATTACCATGTCCCTATGGTACGCCTCTACTTTGAGGGGGGGTGACCTGCAGAAGGACTTCAGGCTGACCAGGCCCTCCCTGGAGCATCTTATCCACCTTCTCCAAGGGGACCATTATCATGGTTGGGGGAAAGCACTTAAGGTGCTTGTTTTTGTTTACTGGCTGGCCTGTGGCACATCATATCGGGTCGTGTCAGAGGCCTTTGACATCCCTCGTACCACGTGCAACAATATGGTCCATCGGGTCAGCAGCGACATCTAGCAAGTTTTTCGCAGATTCATCCGTTTGCCCAACAGGGATGAGCTGGAGGGAACAGGGGCTGGGTTCCAGCAGTTGGTTGGTCACCCAGCTTTCTGCAAAGTGGCAGGAAGCATCGACGGATGTCACATCTGCATTGTGCCCCCTGGACAGTTTGGAGCAGACTTTTTGAATAGAAAACTGTTCCACTCTGTCCAGTTTCAGGCCATTGTGGACCACAAAGGACGCTTCCTGGATGTGCACGTCGGTTTCCCTGGCTCTGTGCACGATTCGCGGGTCCTCAGGTGCAGCCCTGTGTACATGCACCAGCTGTTCCCTCCTCCAGGATGGTGTCTGTTAGGGGATGGGGGTTATCCCTGCCTTTCTGAACCACTTACCATCATCACCCCATTCAGGGAGCCTTTGAGGAATCCCACCCAGGAGAGGTTCAATGCCAGGCATTCTCGGGCCAGGAGTGTGGTGGAGAGGGCATTTGGAGTCCTGAAAACCTGGTGGCGCTCCATATTTCTTAAGGCCCTGGAGGTAGAAGGTTAACTTCGTTTCAGAGGTCATTGTGGACTGCCTTTTCCTCCACAACCTCTGGCTCAGGCACGGGGACATTTTGGAGCCAGAGGACGGTGAGGAGGTTGATGGGGATGATAACTGTATGGCAGCAGCTCATGATGGCCAACAGACAGGTGACGCCCTCAGGGATCGGATGGCAGCAGCTATCTCAGTTCCTGAGGAGCAGATCCCTGCGCTAAGGGAGCATGATTATTACTGAGTTTTATAGTAATAGTCATTGTAAATAGTTAATGTTGTTTTTTAGTTATATTGTAGTTGTATATAGTTAGATCAATCAATCAATCAATCCATCGTACTTGTATAAAGTGGTCTCTCATGTGAAAAGATGGATGTGGAGTTATTTTTGCATGTTTACACTACTCACTGGTAAGTGGATGATTACATAACTGCTATGAAGTAACTACGTTGCTATTCCTACCTCTAATCCTTTATGTACCGTGCAAAAATGTTTACATTACTCACGGAAGAACAACAATATTTTATTTCTATAACTAAAACGAAACCATAGAACAAAAAACTGAAACAAAAGTTAATCAGGTTATAACAAAACAATTCCTCAACTTAAAACTTTAAAACTTCAAATCAAATGAACTATTTATTTCTTATTGAACAGTCTCTCAATGAGCTCCATCCACCTTTCTTCTCTTGCTCTACTCTCCCTCTCTTTCTTCTCTCTCTCTCCTTTCTTCCATTGCTCTTCAATCCATCCACTCTCTCCACTCCCGCTCTCTTCTGTCTGTGTTCCGTCTGTCTTCTTCCCTCCACTCTCGCTCTCTTCTTGCTGCTCTTTCCTCCATCTCTCTCTTTTCCTGCCTCTCCCTCTCCTCTGCCCAAAGCACCCGTTCCTCTACCTGTCGCACCCTTTCATCCAGTCCTTGAACCACTCCATCGTCATTCTATCTCTGCGTCTCCTCCCTCTCACAGGAGGAGACTCAGGATTTGAGGGTTGGAGGAGAGGCCACTGCTGCTGGTGTCATGGATGAGGTGATGAGGTCGGGCGGTGATATGGTGGAACGGTCCCTCATCACCTCAACCCATAGCAACAACTTATTCTGATTGAGAGCAATATGTAACAGTATTATGTTTAGGGCTGCAACTAATGATTATTTTTGTTGTCGACTAATCTATCATTTATCTTTTCGATAAGTCGATTAGTCACGATTATCTTCTTTATTTTTAAGCACCTATTTTGGACTTCTGTGTCCAGCAACCGAACTTGCTTAAATCTTCACACCTTTTAAAGTTACCCTGTTATACTCTGACAACGTATGTTTTTTAAAAAATATATTAAATACTGACCCATGAAACATTTTTCTGTCACATAGTTGGTATATTTTTCAACATATATCACTGTGACCACAACAAAAAATAAATTAATTAAATTATACAAACTTAAAGTGCAAATGGTAGTAAAAATAAATTCTTTGTTAACAAAAAACTCAAAGTTGCAGTTAACCTGCCTTGCAGGCTGAGGAGGTAATATGATTTCAACTTTAAACCAATCATGTCTGTGACTATCATGTTGAGGATGCTCTGTGTCAGGACTTCAGCAATTTGGGGGGTGCATGAACCTCTCTTCAGGACAAACTCATCCACACACCTTTGTTTTGTTCTCTTTGTTTTAGTTGTTTTAAGCAAAGAGGTCTATTACTTGCCAATTTAAAAATTACATACGATGTTTACCACATTTAAAATACCTGAAACTAATTATCACACCTTTCTGACAGCTCAAATATCGATTTAATATGCTCCGAATCACATAGTAAGTGAAAGGGGTTTACAATTAAGTATAAACGCTCGTCTTGACAGGGGCTGAAATTAGTTATGTCACCGCAGTTTTGTCTAATTCACTGATTACTTCCGTAAAGTACGCTTTAACGGAAGTGAACAAAAGGTAACTGCGACCCTCTATCTCACATTTTTTACCATGGCCTACAAGCCAGGTCGTGACAATATTATTTAAAAATATATACAAAGTATCAACGTTATTTGTGAATTCACCTCTCTGCGGTACGGGTTGACACAGCGGCTCCGGGGTGTCAGCGTTTAAGATGTTCGTGCATCACCGTAGTGCTGCCATGGAATGAAAGCTGAGCTTCACAGAGATTGCATTTAATGTGTTTCATTGGTTTATTTTCAGTGAAATGTTTCCAAACTCTTGAAACTTTAGGTCGGAGTTTACAGAGTTTGCTGGCAGCGAGCGATTCTGCCTCCAGCACTACCTGTAGTCACTACAGTGTAGTGTACTGCAGTTACAGCTGCATGACGCATCAAGCGGTCCGTGTGTTATTTTTATTTACAACAACAATAGCACGACGTGTCGACACTGATTTTTTCACGTCGACGAATTTGTGTCATCGACGTCGATTATGTCGACTAATCGTTGCAGCCCTAATTATGTTCAGTCGAGTGGTGGGGGCCATTTTCGACTGGAAGAATGCTGCTCTGATGAAAACTAAGCTAGAGGCCGACCTGGCCAACGTTTGTGTTCTGGCCGGCTCTCATTCAGGCGTGAATTACAATAAATAAATCCACGGCCCAAAGGTTCATGAACACACATTTCTTACTCAAATTCCTTTACGGTGGCATTCCTTTTCCCTGTGAAAAGGGGCTCGTTCAGTCCATGCCACCTTACGAGCCTTTCGGTGTCCTCATCTGTCCCCAAAGGAAAAAAAAAAACATGCAACATCACGGGTCCACTTTACAGTTTAGTTGCGGCAACGGCGTAAGCTAACGTGTTAACGAATTGGTAGGCTAACTGGTCGTCAAGCAAAGTATAAACTCAAACGTCAATACAAAAGTCAAATAACTTACATTTATAAGTAGTATACAAATATAGTGTTCTCTCCTGCCCTATCACATGGTATCACTATATTTCTGAAACACACTATTGTTGAGCATCACCAGCTTTTCAAGCATCCCTTCCCTTCTAAAAATCTGTTCCCCAAGCATCATTTCATGTTGCATTATCCTCGATGTATACGGAGTATTGGGCCCATTCTTCACATGTGGTGTATGCAATACGAGGCAAAGCACAACTTTTTCAAGACCCAACTAAAGAGTTACAAAAACATCACTAAGACATTGGCCAAAAAGCACCAAAGACACATGGCCTTGAATTGGGAATCTTTCAGTCACAGCAGGTTAACTCTCGGTCCCGGGAAGGTTGTGAATCTTGGAGAACTGAAAGAAAGTCCTGAGATAGCTGCCAAACTTAACACTGAAGTATCTGCTAATGTTTTGTCTGTGAACTGGGTAAAGTACCATGGCACTGAATATCGCCCTGGGTTAACAGTTTGTTTTGAGGTGGCTGATGAGATGCCATGCTTTTGTAAGATAAGGACTGTTTTTGTAAAAGATGAGCAAGTTGTACTTACTGGCTTGGATGTAGAAACAGTTTGTTTTGATGAACATTACCATGCATTTAAAGTCTTCTTAAAGCCATTTCAGACACTGAAGGTGTTTAATGTTGAAGAGTTGTTCTATTTCAAACCAATGGATGTACAGATGGCATATGGACACACAGATTCCTCCCTTTTTATGGTCCCATATTGCCATCTAATGCAGATTTGACCTGTATTAGTTTTCATTGTGATTAATGGCTTTTTATTTAACCTGTTACACAATTTTTGAACATCTGGCACTGTGTAGATTGTTTAGAATCAAGGTCTTTGCCACTGAGTCACAAAGACATTTTTTTTTTTTGGTTTTTATAGCTCTTGTCAAATTTAAGTCTAGCACTTGTTGCTCTTATTTGGTCTTTCTTCCTGAAATTCCATTCAGGCTCCAAGTTTGTCCTAATTCATGAATCCTGTTTTTTTTTAAAGATGGTACTGGACTCCTGGCTCCGCAGGGCTTGAGAGCAGCCTCCTAACGAGCCTGATGCAGAACAGGTGTCCAGGTAAGCAGGTGTGGCAGCTGCCAGTGCAGGGGAGAGAGGCAGTGCAGAGCACAGCACAAAGCTCTGTGGGGGAGAATGGAAAGGGACTCCACACAGGGAAAAACACAGAATCCTCACAGATATGTAATACATTCCATCTACAGCTATAAACACCACGTTTACATGCCTGCTTTTTTTTTTCAGTTACGTGAAAGCGAGAAAAGGTTTCCTTTTGTATTTTGTGAGGAATTATCCCAAAGAACGCTAAGAATGGCACAAATGGAGAGCACAAATCAGATTATTTTGGAGCACACTGGCTGCCAGTGTAAACAGAAACCTTCTCTGAGGGAGTCTTTATCCGGCAGAAACAAAGTTTACCCCGTCAGTAGCTTGGAGAATCCATCATCATTATTACCATATAACTGTCATCATGGAAAATGTGCAGTCACCACAAACACTCTTTCCTGAAGTTGAGCACTGGAAGCGCCCCTATCTTGCATCCTGGTTTGCTCTGTATGGCCTAACAAAGGAGACATTAGAAATCATCCGCTGCACATGCTATGCATAAAAATAATTATTTAAGCATGTCAGCAGAAGTGAAAATGAAATGGGGGTATAGCTTCATGGCTCTGGTTTAATTATAGCCACAGACCTTAGTAGGCCTAGTGGTGAACACAACTTAAGTTGTGTTAACCACACAATCACAATAGCTATATTGCTTACCACAGAGGTGGATAATAATGACAATCATTCATTACTTGTTCATTATATACCCTAATTGTTTGAGGCAAATCTTTGACAAGAGGTCTGGTCAACTTTTTATTCTTCCTGTTTGTGCCAAAAGCACATTGCACACATGATACTGAAATAATCTGCACAAAAATCACCTTGATAGCAGATTCAGCACCCAGGCCGATGTCAACATTTTAAAGAGAGACCCAGTTCTTCTGGGACACCTGGATTTTAATCAGCTTCAGCAGGTTTCTGTCCTCTAGAAGCTCTTTTGACAAATCACTGCATTTAACTCTTAAAATAACAAGAAAAGCTGTTATTAATCAAGCCAACCTGTCAACTGATCAAATCCTATCCTGTGGAATTCGTCTTTCAGAAGTATTAACTAAATTCTGTAAATGTTAACATAGACCCCCTTCACTCTCTCTCTCCCAGCTAGCATCCAACAATATACAGGCTATTATTGTGGCCTGTACCTTAACGATGACATTATAAATAGGCCTAAGATAGAAAAATAATAAGAAATCAACTTACTTTGATGTGTTTTACCAAGTCTTCAGCCTTTGCGCATCCAAGGAACTGTGACACAAAGTATGAAGATGTCACATGATCATCTCTCCACACACGAACATGAATATCCAACTGGTTTTTTTTTTGCCGACTCATCGAACTTGAGTACAAATGGCCCAGCATCATTAATGCTGTTTACAAGTAACTTCTTAAAATGTGGCACAATGCCGAAACAAATGATGTAAGCAGTCTTGTCCTTGCCGCATGCAAAACATCAGAGTCTGTGAACATGTTTTGGAATAGCTCCCCGATACGGTCATTCGGAGAGTATGAGTGATGCTTGGCTGCGGTATTCAGGCACCAGACATCCTCAGCTCTGACGTTGGTGACAGCAAGGTCTGCTGCCTGTCTGCCAAAGCCGTCGCGGTGCTGTTAACACTGGTTAACATGCGGATCAGCTGCTGGTGAACAGTGGAGCTCAGGTGAGATTTGACATACCGTTTCAGGTCATATTTAATTTTTTTTTTTTTTTTTTTTTTTTTTGCATACTTTACAATAAGCTTCACGTTCATCCCCCATGACTGGCTTAGCCTAGTCTTTGAAAGCCGGGTTATCGGGCTGTGAAAACTTACATTTCTCCATCTTAATGTCAGTTCACGTGTCGGAAAACTAGCTTGCTAGCATATACAGGCTGCCACACCACGCATGCGCACAACAGATTGGACAGCGGAACCAATCAGAGCTATCAATGCCAACCCAGGTCCTGCAGTTAGATATTTTACGATTATGTTTTTTTTAATTAAACAAAATTTTAAAAATCAGCATCAGTTGAATAGTCATTATATATTTAAGGGGTGATAGAAAAAATTACTACAAAGTCAAACTGTGTTTCAATGGCCTTAATTTGAGCTCATTTCATTTACTACCTTTTCACAACCCCGCGGATACCCTGATTATGCTGCTCATTCCTGATCTAATGTTTAACAGTTATTCAGGCAGCCCTTAGGTTCATAGTGTTCAGAGTGTAAAGCTCTCAGACTTTGGAAATTTTAAGAGTTATTGTGATCACTTCATGTTACATCTTCATCATTTTCTTCCTCCTGGTCTGTGTCTTCTGTTACCATTTTCTTTTGCTTTTTTTACAGTGTTTGGCTGGATATCAAAGGGTAAGTGATCACAAGGTAACAACAAGTTACGATGCATGATTCTGGATCGTCGTCTACCCTGTTCAGGTTTCACTTAATAAACTGGGATGTCTTTTCCAGCTTGACGTACCACAACATGAACGTTCTCTTCCCAGCTTTCCTGTGCTTCCTCGAGGTGTCATGTTTCTTACAAGGACAGGGTCACCAGGATGTAGCACTGAGCATCTCATCTTTCCGTCGTAGTGTTTTTTACTCCTGTCTGTTGCCTTTTTTTCTGACGATGCCATAAGCTTCCTGCATTGTCATCTCTCAGTTTACACTGTATCACAGGACCAGTGTTTTATCATCTTGTTGTGCTTGTCTTATCTCATCAACTGAGAATGTTTTTTGTGTTAGTTCACTTACAGTACACTGGACAGAGTTAACTGCTGGACAGACCCAGGATGAGCTGAATTATTGAGTTTCGATGGCTTGGGTTGTTGCTGCTACGCAGTCAGATGTCAGGACCTCAGTGCAGTCATCCATCATTGTGTCAATGTTCACAGGCATTTTTGAGAGGCTGTCTGCATCCACATTCTCTTTACCTGGACGGTAACGGATGGTGAAGTGGAAGTCTGCAAGCTCTGCGACCAATCGGCATCCTGTTGCATTCAGCTTTGCACTGGACAGGACATATGTAAGGGGATTGTTAGCAGTAAACACAGTGAAAGTGGAAGCATAATACAGGTAGTCTCTAAATTTCTCTATGACTGCCCACTTCGAGGCAAGGGATTCTAACTTTCCTGAGTGCAGATGATAATTCTTTTCAGCAGCAGTCAGAGTCCAAGTCATAAGCTATGACTCGAAGTTTATCATCTTGTTGCTGGTAAAGAACTGCACCAAGACCTTGGTTCGAAGCGTCTGTGTGGAGCACAAAAGGCTTTGAAAAGTCTGGGAACCCAAGGACTGGTGGCTCGACCAGGTAGTCTATTAGTTGCTCCAAGATGCGCTGATGCTGCTCCTCCCACATGATTGGTGTGTGTGAGAGTACTCCTTTGCTTGTTCTTTTCACTTGTCTTGTGTTTGTTTTGTTTGTGGCACAGTGTCATCTTTTGTTTGTCCTCTTAGCAAGTTGTAAAGGGGAGCTGCAATACGTGAGAAGTCCTTTATGTACTGCCTGTAATAACTTAGCAAGCCCATCATAGCTCTTAGCTCACCCACAGTGCTTGGTATTTTTTTTAATCTCTCAGGGCTCTAACAGCAATAGTGTCAGCTGGATCAATTTTACTTCCTTCAGCTGAAGCAATCCTCCCCAGGTAACGAATTTCATCTTTGAATTATTCAGACTTGCTGGGTTTTAACTTAATGCCATACTTTCTCAGAAGCAGGAGCACTTTTCTGACATGGTGCACATGTTAATCAAACGACTGACTTGTGAACCCGTGTCCCACAATGCTCTGGTTTTACGACCCCTCAATATAACAGTCAACTACACATCATTTACCTACTAGGGCAATAAGACGGTAGTAGCTGTTCTCTTTCTGGGTGTGGTCAGCATTTTTCTTTGCATGAAAAGTCTGATTTACTTGTGGATGAGTATGTTGGTTACATTGTCTCTTGTGTTCTGGCCAGTGTTCAACTTGACATGTTTTTGAACAGTAGTTGCCATTTTTGAATGATGCACATCTCCTTAGTATTTTATCTTTTCCCGAGAGGCCACAGTGAAGACAATACTGTTGGGACTTTATACTGTCGCTGGTTACTCCATGTCCCATGGGGGTAACCCTCTTCCGTTTAAAGGACTGTCTTTATTTTGCTGGACTGTTTGTTTTGCCAGACTCCTCTCACTTTGCACCTTGCGAGGAAGTGTTCATCACTGCCGCATCTGTGGCAATGAGTGCAATAGTCACTTTCGTTTTGTTGGCAGCCAGCACATTTTTTGAGACGTAAATGATTTGGAGCATGACGATGATGCTGCTTTGGTGTAAACCATTGTTGATATTGTGCCGCCTCTCCTCTCTGTCCTGGTCCTGGGGGAGGCCAGGAGATTTGTGGTTGGTACTGGAACTGGGGTGGAGAGATGCATTCTTGTATTTGTGTTGAGTTAGTTTGCCGAATTGACTCTTTAATCTGTGCAACTTCAATGCCTATGTTTTTCAGTACAGCCATGTCTGAAAGTATTTCTTTCAGTTCATTTAAAATATACGGCTGGGGTTTGCTGATCTGATCTGCATTTGGATTTTTCACTTTCTTTTCTGTAGGTGAGTCAGACTGGACTAAGTGTACAGCAGTTGGTCGTTGTTGAACCAGAAGCTTCTTTTTCTCTTGTCTCTCGGTTTCATTTACACAAGCAATGTTCAGTTTTTCTAGGAGTAACTCATCATTTGAGTTTGTTTGCTGAAGATATGGTTGAGGGTCCCTTCGAATGTTATCATTTTGCAGGCCTGTCAGAACGGTGTGGAGAAACATGCTCTGTACTAGAACAGGGTCATATCTCAGACCAGATTCTACTTCTTGGGATGTAAAGAGGATTTTCCGTCTCAAATCTAGGGCTCGGAAAAGGAAATTTTGTGGCATTTCCTTATTACTCTGAACCTTCGACATGAGTTGCTAAGTTCAGTGGGACCCTTTTCTTGGTAATGGGACCCGAGAATCCTCCTCAAGGTAGGCAGAGTAAGATTACTTTTTCCTTCAAGGTAGCTGTGTAGTTGTAAACCTGGTGTTATTGCTCTGATCACTGCGTCAATAATCTCCACTTCAGGAAATCCCTTGCTTGAGCCTTGTTCAATCTGATGTGCTAAACTAGAAAATGTAATTTTGTCTTTTTGATCTTGTTCCCCTATCTGACCTGATATTTTGAATTCTCTACCCCACTGTAATGACAGACGAGGTTGGGAGGTCAGCTGAGTAGGCACATGGTCATCTTTAGCATTTTGCTGATTGTTGACTTTTTCTGATGATATTTGCTTTCTCCTGCAGTGATACAGCTAGGGCTAACTGTAGTGTCTCTATTTCTTTTTGTAGACGCTCTTCTTCTGTCTGTTTTGCTTCAAAGGTCACGTGTTCATGTGTGCTATTTTTAGCAACCTGTTGCAATCCCATTATTTTGTCTTTTAAAGTCAGTAGATCAGCCATACCCTGATCCTGAGCCTGGGAGGTGGTTTCTGCTGGGATCCTGGTGTCCTCATTCACAGGTTCCTCAGCCTGGGAGGTGGTTTCTGCTGGGATCCTGGTGTCCTCATTTACAGGTTCCTCAGTCTGGGAGGTGGTTTCTGTGGGGATCCTGGTGTCCTCATTCACAGGTTCCTCAGCCTGGGAGGTGGTTTCTGTTGGGATCCAGGTATCCTCATTTCCAGATTCTCCAGACTGGGAGGTGTTCCTTGTTTGGATCCTGATCTCTTCCTCTTCTGGACCTGCTGTTTGATTCTCAGAGGTGTGCTGATCTTCTTCAGGCATGGCCTCTTCAACGTTGTTCCTGTTGAAGGTGTGATCAGCACAGGAGCTCTGAGATAGGAAGGGATGCTGCAAGGCCTCCAGGGGTTTGAGCCGCTTTTTGTGGTCTAGAGACAGCATCCTCTTGAGGAGATCTAACAACAGATGGTTATCGCTGTGGCGTCCTCTCTGGCAGTCCATTATATCTATCAGGTCATCAAGACTTTGAAGGACAAAGGTCCTGGTGTCCACAGGCGTAAAACCGAATTCTTCAGGTGTTCTGAATTTCCACCGTTGTGGGCCGTCTCTTTGTCGACTGAAGATCTCCTCTGTGGCTAGTCCTTCATCCAGCACATGGTCTTCTGGCTGGCCCTGGGTCTCTATGATATATCTCATCATATCATAGGCAGAGTTTCCAGGGTACATTGTAAAGCCTGTTATTATCTCTGCAGCTGTCTGGCCTAGAGACCACATGTCAATGGCCTCGTTAAAAGGTATGCAGAGCATCATTTCTGGTGCCATGTAACTGAAGGTCCCTGCACACACGCCAGGCCGACAGGCAGACACCATAAGTGACAGGCCGAAGTCGATCAGCTTGACTTTGATCGGCTTCTCATAGCGGTTCACAACCATGATGTTTTCTGGCTTGATGTCGGCATGGACGATTCCCACAGAGTTCAGATGGTGAAGGGCTGAAGACATCTGATGTAAAACAGCCCTCACATCTGGCATGGGGAGTCCTGGACAGTTTCCTTTATCTGGTCTGCCCGCCATGTAATTGTTCAGGCTTTGATCCAGGAGCTCAAAAATCAGGCAGATGTTGGGTCCGTGGAAGAAAAACCCCTGCCAGTCGATGATATTTGAGGTCTCTGGATTCAGAAACCGCAGTTTCTTTAAATTGTCAATCTCCACTCTGGCTTGGTGGAAAACACCAGGGGCGGGCTTGATGACCTTAATGGCCACACTCTGGTTGGTGTTTTTTTTTTTTTTTTTTTTTTTTTTTTTTTCACTTGTCCTGTCCAGCATCATGACAACAGAATTGTGGTCTGGCTGTCGTATTTGTGCAGAACAGATTTGCTTTGCCAAAAGGAGCTGTTTATGGAAAAGGCTCCCCTTGAGTTTTAAGTGATACTTTTTATTGGTGCTTTGCAATTTCTCTCTTTTTTTTTTTTTTTTTTTTTTTTGTTTTTTGTTTTTTTTTGTTTTTTTTTGTTTTTAATGTGTATTGCCAAGTTAACAAAAATGTACAGTCAGACCGGACAAGAGTGATAGCAGAAGACAGAAAAAAAGGACTGCATAGTGAGAAGTAAAAAGACAGAAAGGGAGAGAAAAACAACAAAACAGCAGTAGAGAACAACCACAACAACTGAGCAAATGCTTACAGACAGGAGAACCGAACAATCAGCTACTGAGCCTGAAAAGAAACATTAACCTGAGGTCTTTGACACAACATTCACTAGGGGCACCTGCAGGGAAATAAACTGGAGAGATCATTAGCAACAATGAGCACAGCAATAATAATTACAAATATACATACGTATACAAACAATTACTAACATACACATACACCCACAAATGTTCACATGTACATACATGCATACGCACATATGCACACATATACACATATAAACACATACACATACGTATACACATATATACACACACATACATATATACATACATACACATACACACTTATATATATATATACATATATATATATACATATATATATACATACATATACATATATACATACATACATACACATACATATACACACACATACATATCTACAAACACACACATATATATATATGCAAACACACATATATACAAATAAATACACACATATACACATGCAAATAGGAATGTATACGCATAGACACACCCCCATGTGTATGTGTCTGTGCAAGGGTGAGAAAGCAGATTATTTCGGTTAAGTTGTGTTTTGTGTTGAGTGGTCATGCCTAGGAGTGATCGTGCAGGTGTGTCCCAACTGCTTTCAGAGACCAGACGTATACAGAGAGGACCCCGGGTGCCGGGCAGCTAGTAGTCGCAATGGAGCACAGAACCCAGACAGTCCACCGCAGAGACAGCTATGGGCCAACTTAGGAGGAGGAGGCCGGGAAAGGAGGCAAGGGGAAGCGAAAGGCAAACCCCTAGCACCTCAGGGTAAGGGCCCCGGGGGGCCAGGGGTAGAGGCCCGCAGGCCCGGCAGGACGCCAGGCCCCCGACTGTGTGCCGGGGGCAGGACCTGGGGCCCCGTGGGCCCAAGGACCACCCACCCCCCCAAAGGGAGGGCCCGGCCCGGCACCAGGGAGGCCAGGACCAACCCGGACATCCACCCACTGCAGGCCAGTGCTCGCCCCCAGCGCCCCCAGCCAGGCTCCAAAAGCCATGAAGACAC
Source organism: Labroides dimidiatus (assembly GCA_030710495.1). Classification (NCBI taxonomy): domain Eukaryota; kingdom Metazoa; phylum Chordata; class Actinopteri; order Labriformes; family Labridae; genus Labroides; species Labroides dimidiatus. Next base: position 3,264,970 of record CM061163.1, read on the forward strand.
CCCCCCCCCCCCCCCCCCCCCCGCAAGATCTAACCCGCCAAGATCTCCCTCCCCTATCCCTCCCCTCCAAACCCAAGCCCTACCGACCTCCCTTGAGGTGGGTCAGAGGATACTAAGCCCCAGGCGGTGGTTGGTTGGTGTTGATGTTGCGACATTTAGCCACAATACCAAAACTACCAGCCCCAAGTATGGACTCCACCCTGTAGGAGGGTCCGAGGAAAGTACCTTCTTCAATGAAATGGGTCATTTCCACCCTTTGATTTTTCTTTCTTTTTGAAAAGCGTCTCCGAATGTGAGCTTGCTGTCAGGCTGAAAGTCTGAAGTTCTCTCAAAGGCTCTCTGTGTGTCTGTGGATTCTGACTATTAGTCTTCCATACTCTAGAAATTCTGACAGAACGTCATCAACAACCTTAAAGGCTGTTGATGATGCCATAGTCACATCAACATTTGAATAATAACAAAAAAAAGGGAAAAAAAAAACAAAAAAAAAAAAACCCCAAAACCCCAAAACAAGCTCACCACAGAACTCCTCCAGAGGAGCGTGTGTGTGTGTGTGTGTGTGTGTACACACTATATTTATTTTTATAGGTTTGATAAAATAAATTTATAAATCAGATCTTTTTTCTTTTCATTTTAATGATAAACATAAATTTCTACAAAATAAACCAATGAAGTATATTATACAAAACATACTACAGCTTTACTTTATTATTTTAAAACCAATTATATTTTATATTTTACATGGTAAAATGGAGATGGACAGGTTGCTGCATCTTACAGTCTGGATTTAAAGCTCCAGAAAAAAACAGAAACATAAATTTTGTCAAAGTGTCATATATATATATATATATATATATATATATATATATATATATATATATATATATATATATATATATATATATATATATAGTGGGGAAAATATAAGAAAAAATAAGTATTGAACTCGTCAACTTGTTTCTCATTACATTTAATTCCAAAGATGCAATTCAAACAAATTTCTACCAGACATTGGTATTAACTCAAATAATCAAGAAATCATGACATTCAAGTCCATAAATGATGATTATGTGGAATTAAGAACAATAAAACACACCATGGAAAGGCTGTATACTTTGGCAAGGAAATGCACCATACCAGCTGAAACCAATATATGGTGTAAACCAAAGCTATGAACGTATTGTCTTATGAAGAACAATTATGAAACAGAGTCTTATGTGAAGTATAATCTCATCAGAAGACAGAGATCATTATGTGCACAGCTGCGCTCAGGAACTTTACCCCTAGCCGTAGAGACTGGTAGGTTTAATGCCATTTGTGAAGAAAACAGAGTGTGTTTGTTGTGTAGTTGGTGAAACTGAAAATGAGATTTATTTCATGTTTTACTGTCCACTTTATGATGACTTAAGAGATTTACTTTTTAGGAAAATGTCTTTGTTTAATGCTGACCTTTTTCTGGTTTGATGACTATGAAAAACTTGAGTTCTGCTTCAGAAAAGCATCTTTTGCTGTTGCAGATTTTATTTGCAAAGAAAGGTAGAGTGTATTGTTTACTAATGAACTGATAAAAGAGGCTAGGTTGTATCTGTTATGAATTTTATTTATTTACTTATCCTTTTGTAAAACACTGCAACGGTATTTTTGGTGTCTTATAAACCCATAAGGGTTGGGCCCTTTTTGTGCATAACACGTAAATAAAGTACGTTCAATCAATCAATCAATCAATCAATCTTTCTCCTTCCATCTGACTGGATTTACACAGTTTGTAAACTGTCCAACCAGAGAGATTAAAGCTCTTGATCTTGATTGAACCTGTTATAAACCCTGTGTATTGAGGCAGCCTACAACTACCCTCGCAGTCAGGAAATGGACACCTGAGGCTAGTGAGGCTCAAAGGGACTGCTTTGAATGCAGAGACTGGAGTGCACTGCTGGAGACAAATGAAAACAGTGTGTACATGGACAAACAGGTTGATTGTTTTACTGAGTACATCAACTTCTGTAGAGAGACAGTCATACCAATAAAGACTGCCCGCTGTTTCCCCAACAACAAACCCTGGATCACTGGTGACATCAAGGAAATCTTCAACCAGAAAATGGATTCCTTCAAAGATGGTGACAAAGAGCAGCTCATACAGGTGCAACATGAGTTGGAGAGGAGATTTAGGGAGGCAAAGGTGGAATATAGAAAGACGATGGTAAACTACAACACATTAACATCTGTGAGATGTGGAGAGGAATCAATACCATCTCTGGCTACAACAAAAAGAACAGACAGCCAATAGGAGGCGATGTGAACCGAGCCAGTGAACTCAACCAGTTCTTCAACAGGTTTGAGACAGTGACCACTCCCTCTTCTACTGTTGCTCCTTCTTCTGCTCCCCCTCCACACATGTGTATCTCCACCACTCCAGCTTAACCCCCCCTTACACCTGTGCCTCATTCACTGTCTGTCACAACAACAGGAGGTCCTAGGAGTCCTAGATTGGACTTACTGGGGGCTGTGGTGGAGAGATGCACATGGAAGAAGCTAGAGGCCATTACTGACCATACAGACCATCCACTTCACATCTTTGTGGAGCAGAAAAAGAGTGGCGGTGGACGGCTCATCTTTCTGCGCTGTGAGACTGAGAGATACAGAAAATCATTCATCTCTGCAGCCATTAGGCTCCATGACGCTCAAGCCAAAGGGAGATGAGCTGAAATTCTTGTTTTATGTGATTTTTTAAAATTTCATGCGCTAAACACCTGAATTTTCTTTCAGGGATTAATATAGTACATTCTATTCTATAATATAGTACATTCTACTTGCCAAGATTTAAATTCTTACATTAAGACATGCTAGATTCATTTTCTTGTTTCAAGTTTTTTTTTTTTTTACTTATTTTTAGTCTATGAAATTAAGTTAGATCTTAAAATAAGCATGAACATTTGATTTTGTCTTTGTCGAGAATCCTAAAATTGAGTGGATAATTGTTAAAACAAGCTACTTGTTTTTTTATAATCTCATCTGTCAGACACCTAAACTACCCTTGGTGATTAATACATTCTATTCTATTCTATTCTATTCTATTCTATTCTATTCTATTCTATTCTATTATATTATATTATATTATATTATAGTATATTATATTATATTAAAATTTAGACTAAATAGGAAAAGTAATAATAAAAAAAACAATGATACCTCTAACTTACTGTGTGTAGTGTAAGTGCTGGGCTCATCTTTTGAAGATGTAGTACATTTTAAATTTCTGCAGATGGTGCTGTTGTCATAGCCGGTTCAGGTATGTTGTTGATGCCTATGATAACTTCCATGTATTTGACCAGCTTTGCAAAGAAAGGCTTAGAAAGAATTTGTGGAAATAACACAAAAACAATCAACATTATTGTTCTTAGTGATAGTGTTGGCAGCTGAGTTGTATTTGAATTGCATTTTGTGCTTAGAAAATTGTGTTCATCACAGCATCACAGATTTAACTGTGTTTACCTTTACTAAGCTAAATGAAGTCAATAAACATTGCTAGAAACGAACCTTGATATTTGAAATAGGTAAGACCATGAGTTTTTCTTTTAGCAGCCTTGCTGAACTAAGGCCTCAAACAACACTCTCTACATGTGACATCTTCACTTCCTGTTTTTAAACCTCCTAATTTCATCTTTCTGCCGCACTGACACCCTGAGGGCTTGGTTCACAACACATAAGAGGTTTTTTTTTTTTTTTCTTGTACGTTACTTTAGCCACAAAATGCCCTTAAAACCTTCTGAAGGTCAGCCAAAGTTGAGGCTTTCAAACTGGATGACTTAACTGGTTTATTAACCTCTTTGACTCCAAGAGAGGAGTTAAGCTTCACTTTTGTATCTGGTTGAACCACTTAAACTGTAATTAATCTTTAGTTAATTGGTTCTCTATTTCCAGTTATACATTAACCTTTGGTGTACAATTGGATACCCCTTTGTATGTCTACTGATGTCTGTTTAGTGCTTCTCAATACCAAAGTAGTTATACAAGAATTAAAGAAACTCCACATTCCCATAACTTTAAGCATGCACTAAGACATGCTACCTCTTCTTTCCAACTTTTGTGCTTTTACTTATATTTCCATCCTCTCTCTGGGTTGTTGACATCATGTGGTCAAGGAAAAAAAAAAATCTTTTAGTTATCAGACCCAGCAGAAAATATCACTCAATTTTATTTCAACAGTTAATACAAATAATTACAAAAATGATTTATATTTAAATTAGTTGACATACATTTTACTCACAATAGAAAGTCCTTTGGGAAAGTGTGTGTGATCATTTGTTGGGAGTAAAACCTTGCATGTATTGTGAAATGTGTTAAAGTGCATTAGTCTGTGTTTCCCTCCTCTGTCTTGTCTTTGCTGATGGGAAACTCCAGCGATGTCCTGAAGCGAATGGGCACCTGACTCTCTTCAGAGGTTTGTTGCTTAGCTGCAGCAGGGGCATGGATTCGGAGCTGTCCATCATCCATCAGGGAGCAAGAGAGGCCGGACAGATCAACGTGGGCCGGCAAGTCAATCTTCTGGGCAAATCCCATCTTTGAAGAGGCAGAGGAGCAGAAGGCAGCACAGGAGGAAGAAGAGGAGTGGGACTGGCTTTCCTCTGCTCCAGCCTGCTTCATGGCGACCACGGCCAGGCTCCTGCCCTCCAGTTTAACGGTGATGTCATTTGGGGAATAACCACGAGCATCTAGGGTCACCAAAAGGTCATCTTTGTTTTCCTTTTGGAGCTCTGAGCTGGAGGTCTCTCTCCGCTGCTCAGTATCACCAAGTCTGAAAAGGAAATAAAAGCTCAGTCAGAATCAGCGTTCAGACTTCATGGATATGTAGAAGGGCTTTTTCAGACACATAATAAATCTCCTGAGTCATAGTCATGTGTCATAGATTAAGTATCAAAAACAACTTCACCAGGACCTTAAGGATAAGGTCTCCACACAATGCTAAAAAAGTGAAATATTTTTTTAAATTTATTTTTACATGTATGGAAATGTGTTCCTACTTTAATTTGCTCCACAGAACCAAGTTTCAGCTAAACAGTCTCAGCAGCTTAATGAGCTTTGCAATAAACAACAGAAAAATATAATTTACTTCACCTTCTCATCAAGAGATTTCAGTTAACACAAACCATCTACAGTTTATGATCACCAAGTAACACCAAATAATATAAAATACTAATAGTGGAAATAAATTTAAAAATTGTTTTGTATCTACATTAAAGATATAAGTTGCTATCTTGATACCTGGCAAGAGAGTTTGAAGTGAAGGGCAACGGGCAAAGTCCGAGAAGGTGAGGCCCATCGCGGAGCTCCCTGAGGAGGCTGTCAGCCAGTTTAGTTCTCCGGTTGAAGAAGTCCTGCTGCAGGGAGGAGAGGGCTTCATGGCGCAGAGGCCAAAGCAACTGTTCCGGTCTGAAGAAAGGGTCATCACCGAAGAGGCTTGTCAAGGCTGCGTGCTGCGACATCATGGCAAAAAAGATACTTGAAGTAATTCTTATTGTCTTTTAATTTTGGACGTAGATTCCTTGGATCCTCTGATCTCTTGGCTTCGGTAAAGAAGAGGAATTTAGAATTGTCAGGGTTTTTCTGCTCCCTTTGGATCTCCTTTGCGGTATTTGGTGACATCAGATGGGCTTCCCGTCTTTATATATCCCAGCTGTCCTGGTCCCCTCCCACAGTCCTATTTAAACCCCATGAGCTCACCGCTGTTTGTTAGCATGGGCCTGCAAGGAATGACCAGCAACTCATCAAAAGGCTCAAGACAGCTCATGGTCACATCCTGTTTCAGTTTGTGGATCTCTAGAGTATGGGGGGGGGGGGGTGTTTAAATATATGCTCAATTAAAATTATTTGTATGGTTATGCTGACTGCTTTAGCTTACATGCCTACATAATACAAGATGAGTTCATTCAACAAAGTAACAGGCTTACAAGCTGAGCAGCTCATACTTGGAGGTAAAAAACCCAAAGCAATGAAATATATACTTTAAATTTTGATAATTGGTCATAGAAATGTGTGTTTGATAATAAAGTGAAATCTTGTCAGTCACCAATTTAAAAACATGAAGTCAAGATTAAGATTTAGACATCTGTCTCATTTTCATATTTAGGCTAAATATGACGCCAGAGAGTGTTTTCCTATTCTTAACCCTGTTCTCATACTTAAATTTATTAAAGCTGTCATATGAGATACACTGAGATAAAGTAACAACATGTTTTTCTCATAAAGATATCTCCTGAATGCCAGGAATCGCACCTCAGCTGCTGTTTAGAAACAAGCAAGCTGACCAGCAGCAGCAAAGCCGGTCTTGCCTCAGGTTACAAGGTTTCATCGCAGCTTCTTTGAGGGATGAGCTCATAGTGCCAACATTTCACACAGTCTTGCTGCATGTGTGTGTAGTGTGAAACAAGCTCACATTACAAGACGCCTGTGTCATAACTATTTAGGACTATCCAGGGGTTCCACTGTAAAACTACCTTCATATGAAAAGTTAAAAAGTTCACAGATGCTTCAGTTCCTTTGTGAAACAACGAAATGTCAAAAACGACAATGGTGTGTGTTTGCTAGATCAAGACATAATCTGTTTAAAAGGGGAAAACAGAAAACACTGGGTCAGGGCAAGAGCCAAAGTGAAAATAGGAAAGTGTGTCAGTGAACCGTCAGATGCATGAACCAAAATAGAAAGGGGGATACAAGATGGCTTCAGATACTGCAGCTGTTGTTACTCAGTTGGCATGAGGCTTCTCTACTCAGCAAAATCTGTCCTTTATTTTTGACTGTACAAGGCTGTTCCTCCATTAAGTCCCGATGGTCATAAGTTCTGATGTGGTTACATTATGTACAAAAAGATGAGCTGAAACACAAGCTAAATTCTGTATGTTTATTTCAGTACAACGTTATAAAAGTGAAATATTTTGTAAACATAACCCTTAAATGCTGGCACTCAAAAACGACTCCCATATGGCATGTTTTAAAAACAGGAGGGGGAACATAATGGCACTGCAAAAGTCAAATCAAAATCAATTAAAAAAACAGCCAAAGTGAAAACCTCAACGTAAGAATGCTGAACCAAAGTGACATAACAAAACACACAATACTCAGCAACATGAGAGGAGACATAATCAAGGAATAGCAAGACAAAAAACATGACAACAAATAAATGAAACAAAAATTATGTTCAAATTATTACATTTGATAACTTGATGGAACATTATTATCACACATTATTAAAACAAACTGTGGGCACAGGCCTGTATTCACAAAGCATTTTATCTCACCACTCGGAGGACTAATAAATGAACAAAAGAGGATAAGAGCCACTGAAAAAAAATTAATAGCATCCAATTTTTATTATTATTATTATTATTATTATTATTATTATTATTATTATTATTATTATTATTATTATTATTATTATTATTATTGATACATTGGATATATTTTCTGGCTTTTTTTTTTTTTTTTTTGATGGTTCCTGCTTTTGAGGGTTAAAATAATAATAATAGTAAAGTAGCCTACTGCTGAAACATTAAACCCAGACTTCTACACTGACTGGTCCAGTCTGTGTTCAGCTAACTGTCAGCAGCTGTATCTGGTTAAAGGATGAACAGATCTACATATCAGCAGCCTTTTAATGACTGAGATTCAGGAATAACCATGGCAGAGAAAACCACAGACAAATGAAAGTGTAAAACAAACTGGACATAAGAGCAGTTCTTTCTCCTCGCCCAACTTGTCCACAAAGGGAAGGACCTTATCAAAGGGAAGTTTGGACCTGGGATAACCTCACAAATGAAAAAAAAAGAAGCGTGGGAACAAATTTGCTCACAAGTAAACGCAGTGATCCCACATACGAGCAGAACCGCTGATGACTGTGAGACACGTTGGAACACCTGACAGTCTGAGGTAAGGTCAGAGGTCAAAGACAAACCACTCATTGTCAAACAAAACCTACCAACCTGCTTATTGTGATCAGTGATTAACAGAATATTATACATAAAATAACCTTGGTAAACATGCCACCACAAATTATATTAACGTGACCTTTTATATCTGTATTTCATTTATTAGGAGGAGGTTCTGCAGCCAAACTGTTCATGTGATCATCAGGTGGATCACCAGCAGCAGTCATGATGAGACTCTTTCTGAACTGGTCTCAGTGACTCAGGAGTCCTCTTCACTTCCTCTGACTCCTCACAGCTTTAGGAGCTTGTTTTGGCACTAAAATGCTTCGTGAAATTCTTCAGAGGAGAAATTTAGAAGTCCTAAAATTAGAACCGACACAACCGTTATTTTTTGAGAGTTTCTCCTAAATCAGAAAGTTAGGAGCTACTTTGAGCTTTCAGACGTTTAGTGAATATAGGCCCAAGACAAGACAGCACTTAGAAATTAGCAAAAACAACTTAAATATAATATACTTCACTATGTACACCATTTATTTGCTTACTTGTGCCAGAAGATAGATAGAAGTACAAAACCCTGAGACAACACTATGAGCAGCATTTAACCAACACTGCCGACTTCACACTCACACAAAGTCATTAATGGATTACAAAGCCAATGCCTTCCCACAACTTGTGTGTCCAAGCAAATGTAAACACGGTTTGAATTCTTTGGGAAGCAGATATCACAGATTTTGGATTTGCTGGGCCACTTTAGAACATAAAACTGACAGTAATGTATATCTAATCAAATGTAGATCTATTTCTCCTTGGGCAGCAGACAAGGCATTATTTATCACTTCTTTACTCTATATGCTCGATCAGTTGACACTTGTATTTAGAATGATTTGCCTGAAATCAAAGGCTCAGGGCTTAAGCTGTGATAAACCAATGCTGACAAAAGAACATCTCAAAGGTTTTGATAGATATCCTCTTGGTCTCCGTAAATGTCAACAGTTGCTTTGGAGATGGGCATCGTTACATTCTCATATTCACCATCCTCATTGCTGATTTCGTCCTGGCTCTGCTCTTCCTCTCTGAAAGGCACCTCTTTGACCTTACTCATTTCTGATTTCTGACAGAAGTCAGCAAAACTCACTGGTTCCTCATAAACATCATCTTCTTTTCCATCTCCTCTTTGGTCTTTGAGGTTCTTGGTTACCAGTGAAGTAACGTTCACATATGTCTGCTCTTCATCCCCATCTTTGCTGTAACAATTCTTCATTTTTTCAGTCACTGCAACAGAAATATTCAAACAACATGTGAGTACTCATAAAGAGTCTCTGTGAGAGTGTAAGTACAATATCTATGTATTTAGAATTGTTGTTCTGGTAAGCACATTGAGTTTGTTCCAGGGTTTCAGGCTGCTTGGCTTGTTTTCTTCTTCTGCAGCGTACGAACACCACCAGCAACCCCACAAGCAGCATCAGTGAGATCCCAGCAGTCACTGAGGACACCAGCGGTAACAGAGACACTGAAAGGAAAAACAACTGGTAAGTATATCCTAAAGCGTGTTGATTTTTTCTGGTTCTATTGTGTATCTGTTTATCTCTGTCATCTTAATTATCTTAAACTCTTATTCAAATTTTTCCCCTCAATGAGATTTTGAAGATTTGTAACAGCCTCGGCCATATTGTTTCCACATTTTCTTTTTCTTTCCTTTCTGTGTTGGTTTGGGGTGTGAGAGTGAGCTGTCTATGTGAGTGTCTGTGAGCATGTGATCATCTCTGTTGTTGTTGCAGGGGAGATCAGGGATTGGCCGGACATTGAACTGTGCTTGGGCCATCCCCTTAAAGCTGGCCGGCGTTCACGGCAATGGCAATGGACATTGTTCACTGACAGCAGCAGACACTTACTTTCTCGGCCTTTCTTGTTAAATTGTGTTGAATGATTTTGGTTGTTAGTCCATTAGTAAGTGTTGAAAATTGTGTTGTTGTTGTTTTTTTGCACTGAATTAGTTCTTTGTTTGAGAATCATTTTTCTGATCCTTCTGATTACTTCTTCCTTTGTTTCCTGGTATGTTTCTATTTTGTATTGTTTGGTTTAGAGTTTCTTTGTTTTTTTTTAGGTGTCTGGAGCCTGGTTTGAGCAAATGAAGCACTGTTCAAAAATTCACCAAATTAGTTCTGTTGCTGGTTTGGGAACCAGGGAAGCAAGTGGCTTCAGGAATCTTTTTTTTTCTGTTTTTGTGTTTGTGTTGCTCCCCGTGGCAGGTCTGTAACAAAATTGAACATTCACAGCATTAGTCAACCTACATTTAATAACAATCCTGGTTGGTGCCGTCTCTGTAGAGTTAAATCTGTGTGCAGGCAGCTCAACCTCATACACACAGCTGTAGTTGCCCTGGTGTTTATATTCAGCCGCAGGGAAGACAAAGGAGGCAGAGTGGTTGACTGCTGGCTTCATGATAGTGATGTCTGCGTCAGATGAGATGAGAAAGAACCGGCCGTCGGGGAAGCTGCAGGTAATGGAGCAAAGGAAGATGAAACTGTAACCCCTGGTGACCTCTGCTCCTTCAGGACTCCAGATCAGCCCTTTGTCAGGAGATGTCAAGGAGATGCTTGGCTGCTGCAGTCGCACTGGGTTCAATGGAGAATGGATGAAGAAAATATAAGCCGTGTTATACGGTGTGTGAAAATGAGATTCAAATCTTTTTAGAGAAGCTGGTGTGTTGTGCAATTCTGAACAATGGTAATGTAAAAACTGAAAACATGTCAAGAGGGCATTTAAATGGCTCAGCTTTGTCAGGTCCTGAATAACTCAAAACTAGGATTTGTAGAGCAGTTTCACCATGAAGCCCAAATTTTGAATTCAAAATTTTGACAATTCAATGATCACTTGAAATTTCGACCAAGTCCGTTCTGCTAAATTCCTTTAAATTCTACACACTACCTTTAAATAACACAGAAAATAGTAAAACAGTATGTAAATAAGAAAAACTTTTTTGTCTTTAACAGTAACAAAGAGTCTGACGTTACCTGTGAGTGAGAGCCTCACAGAGTCACTCAGCGGGGAGCGGAAAGTCTGCCTTGAACTGCTTTTCTCATACTGGCACTGATACGACCCCTCATGGTCAAAGTTCACTTTTATGATGCTGAAGGTGGCAGAGCCTGAATTTGGTGTTTGGGTCATTCTGAAAGAGCCTGAGGTTTTTGTCAGGATGAATGTGCCACCTAAAAGCTCAGTTGTAATAGAGCAGGTGATAGTGACACTTTGACCCCAGGTGACCACAGGAATCCTGGAAATGCTGGGCTTTGGGAAAGTCACTAAAAAAGAAAGAAAGAAAGAAAGAAAGAAAGAAAGAAAGAAAGAAAGAAAGAAAGAAAGAAAGAAAGAAATAACATCTGCTTAGAAAAAGAAAAATTATTTATCTTACTTTCATGCTTTTGCACTACTTCAACATTTACAAATATTTGGTGAAATTATTGTTTGGCATTTTACATGAATAAAGATATACATATAATGACATGTCAGATTAAAAAGACAGTTAATTCAATGTATTTTGTTTATTGTTTGTTAATTTTGTTATTACCTGTAAGTGAGAGCCTCACAGAGTCACTCAGCGGGGAGCGGAAAGTCTGACTTGAACTGCTTTTCTCATACTGGCACTGATACGACCCCTCATGGTCAAAGTTCACTTTTATGATGCTGAAGGTGGCAGAGCCTGAATTTGGTGTTTGGGTCATTCTGAAAGAGCCTGAGGTTTTTGTCAGGATGAATGTGCCACCTAAAAGCTCAGTTGTAATAGAGCAGGTGATAGTGACACTTTGACCCCAGGTGACCACAGGAATCCTGGAAATGCTGGGCTTTGGGAAAGTCACTAAAAAAGAAAGAAAGAAAGAAAGAAAGAAAGAAAGAAAGAAAGAAAGAAAGAAAGAAAGAAAGAAAGAAAGAAAATTGCCTACTGACAAAAGTTAAATTTTACAGGTCTCTGGATTGTCTTTTCTATTTCACTAAGCTCATTGGACAACTACATGAGGTTACCATCATCAAACAGTTAAGAGGAAACAAAACATGTTGTTTTTTTCTACTCAGGGAAATGGAACAAGTGTTCCACAAGGCTGTTAATTTTATATATTTATGTTATTACCTGTAAGTGAGAGCCTCACAGAGTCACTCAGCGGGGAGCGGAAAGTCTGACTTGAACTGCTTTTCTCATACTGGCACTAATACGACCCCTCATGGTCAAAGTTCACTTTTGTGATATTGAAGGTGGCAGTGCCTGAATTTGGTGTTTGAGTCATTCTGAAAGAGCCTGAGGTTTTTGTCAGGATGAATGTGCCAGTTAAAAGCTCAGTTGTAATAGAGCAGGTAATAGTGACACTTTGACCCCAGGTGACCACAGGAATCCTGGAAATGCTAGGCTTTGAGAAAGTCACTAAAAAGGAAAACAAGGACCAGTATTCACTGATAGAAGTTCAACTTTACAGGTCTCTGGATTATCTCAAAGTTACTAAAATAAAGAAAAGAACAAAGACAAGTATTAACCAACAGAACTAAGATTTTACAACTCTTATGTAAACTGTTTTAAGTTTTTAAGTTTATTCAACAACTGTATACGTTACCATCATCAGTTACTAATAAAATACAAACAATCCTCAAATATCTTGTTTTGCATACTTTGGGAAATGGATTCTTTATTTTTTCAATTTGTAAATTGTTTATTTTTAGTTAAAAAAAAAAAAAATGTGGGGTTACGTGGGTAACCCTGGATCTCTGAGTGAAGAGGCTTCCCCTCCACCCAGAGATATACTATGTGTCTCTAGTGGAGACCTTATCCCTTGGGTCAGGTGTCTGGATAATGTCTTTAAGACACACCACCTGTGGTGGAAGTGGCTGACAGTCTCTATAAGTCACACTCCAGTGATTTAACTCTGATGGAACGAATCCCTGAGCGGCCTCCTGGTCGAGGGGAAGCCTCTTCACTCAGAGAACCAGGGTTACACCTGTAACCCCACATTCTCTATCGTTTGAGGTTTCCCCTCCACTCAAAGCTATACTATATATCTCTATGAGAGACCTGTAAGACACACCGCAAGGGGATAGAGCAGCACTATCTTAAATGATACTTTACCCAAGTGCTACCAACCTCCCTATGTGCTCAACAAACTATATAGAAATATACACTATATACACACTCCCAGGCTAGGCAGCTCTGCAAGACACAAGATGCTGCTTCTGCCCCTGGTCTTGGTGCCAGATGCTACCAAGACTACACAGATCTGCTACAATGGCCCAGTTGAGGGGTGAAGAGTTCACTTGGTCAAGCCCACGCCTGCTTGCTTGACCCACTATCACTACCGCTGGCTATGCCGAGCACCCCCTCACCAAACAATGTGCCTGTAGCCACATTGAACTGGTAGAATTTTGCAAATGTGGATGGGGCAGACCAGGTGGCTGCTGCACAAATCTCCCCGAGAGAACCACCACACCATGACGCCCAAGATGTGGCCATACCCTAGGTCGAATGTGCCTGAATCCCAGACAGGAGGGGCACCCCTGCCCCTACATATGCCTGCTGTATAGCTCCCACTAGCCAGTGAGAAAGATGGGCCTTCAGCAGTGGCCGACCCTATAGGTCTGGCCTGAAACAGACACACAACTGATCCGTTGCAAATGTATTCTGGGTGCCCTAACTGGGAACACAAGTAAGTGCTTACAATCCACTATGCCTGTTGAGTAGAGGGACTATACCACTATGTCTTGGCTCGGCCAAGAAGAGGACAGGACCTTAGGAAGAAAGGCCGGGTTCAGACGCAAGAACACCCCTGCCCCCTCCGGCAAGATGCTACACAAATGCTCATGTATGGTGAGAGAATGGAGCTCTCCAACTCTCTTGGCTGCTGCCAGTGCCAACAAAAGGGCTGACATCCACTTCAGGTCCAATGACTCAAGAGGCTCAAACAAAGGCTCTTCAAGAGCCCTCAAGACCAGTTCCAGGTCCCAGGGCTGGAGAGAGGCCTGGCTGGCTGGCCAGCACATCTTCTGGCCCTTTTGAAGAACTGAGAAACCAGTTTGTCTACCTTCTCAGACAACTGGTAGCGCCCCCATCGTGCCACCTTAATAGCCGCCAACATTCTCCTCAGAGTATAAGGTGACTTTCCATCATCCAGCAGCCCTTGAAGGAATTGCAGGATAGCCGGGGCCAAGCATGTGACTGTATCAACCCTGCACCAGGCCAAAAATGCCCTGTGGAAAGGGACGATATAGAGTCCCCTGTGCCTGGGACAGCAAGTCCCCGCGTACTGGGAGCTCCCATGGAGTCCAATCTAGCAACTGCTATATGTCCGAAAACCAAGTCATGTGTGGCCAATATGGGGCCACCAGAATGCCTGTTGAGGTTGCAGCTGTCATGTTGTTCGTCTTCACCAGCACATTCTGGCCTAGAAGATGAGGCAGAAACTCATGCAGGGTAAGATGGATGGCCAACATTTCATCATTTTGATGTTGTAACTAGTCTGGGCACCACTCCAGCAACCGCTGATGCCCCTTTTCCTGAACACTGCACCCCAGCCTGTCAGTGATCTATCTGTAGTCACCAAATGATGATGTGTCTGATTGCACCCTGTGAAGGTGCATGGAGCAAGAGAGATACCGAACGGTAGGACCTGGAACTCATATTCCCTGCATTCAGTGCAAAACAAAGAAAAGGCCAATGCCTGTTCCAGATTGCAATCTGAAAGTAGGCATCTTCCAGGTCTGCGACACACCCAGGGATCATGAGCATCCTACAGGGCAACTGCCTGAGATGCCAGTTAAGACCCCTGAGTTCTAAAATGGGTTGCAATCTCCAATTCTTTTTGGGGATAAGAAAATAACAAGAGTAAAATCCCGCTTGTCTGTTTCATTGAGGCACTTCCCTGATGGCTCTCTTTTCCAACAATGTATGAACCTCTGTTTGGAGAACTGCCTTCCACTCTGCATCCACCACTGTAAACACTGTTGGTGTCATCGAGGTGAGAGGACGCCAAGCAAACTGAATACGGTACCCTTGGGTCATGGTCGAAATCACCCAGTGGTTCACATTCAGTGAGTTCCAGGCTGCCACTCAGGCCTGGGCTTGCAGGTGGAAGGCTGGATATGGCCTTGTAACAGGAAGATATTGAAGACTTAGGTTTGCCTCTGCCTTTGCCCATCTTACCTTTGGCTGCTCCACTGGTTACTCTGGCATGCCTGCGGCAAGCATCCAGCGTAGCCCTCAGGTCATCAGAACCCCAGCTTGGGCCGAGAGTCTGTGTGGGGCCCTGACCACTCTAGCCCCCAAATTGGCCAGGCCACCTGGACTTGCCCTTGGGGGTCAGTGCACCAGCGACCTCTTTAGCGCAACGACGGGCCTCCTCTGCCTGCTGTTGAAGGCAAGTAACACCAGGCCCAAACATGGCTGTTGGTACAACTGGCAACTTCAAAAGAGCTGCCTTGTCCTGTGACTGCAGTCTAGATTTGGCCAAGTACAGCTGGTGTCTAGAATGAAGACATGCCCTTCTCAGCATTCAGTGTCTGCTCTTTCATCAGCAATACCAGTGTAGATGAGACAAGCTGCATCTCTGCAACCAGATGGCCATCAGCTCCCCTACTCAAGTGGATGGCCAACTTCTGCTGGTATAGTGCCAAAATGGACCCAGTCAATGGTCCTAGTCCAGGACTCACCCAGAATATGAGGGCCAACAACGATTGGTTCAGCTGAGGCAAAGAGCCACAGCCGAGTCTCTCCTTTCCCTGCATGGCTGACACACATCTACAATTAGCGTTAAGGAGAGGTTAGCTGAAGGCTTACCAAATGCCTCATGCATTGGGTCTTCCACCTCTGGTAATAGGGGCACTGCGAAAGGCACCTCTATGTCAGGGAGATCTTCATTAAACCGCAAGGAAGAAGGAGTTTGACCTGATGCTGGTATGAGTCTGAGTGCCTGCAAAGCTCTCTCAACCAGGCTGGTGCTCACTCTCTTTGCTTTCATTTTCCTCTACTAACACCTCAGCATCATCAGACAACCCTAAAATGTCGACTTCCTCCTCAATATCCTTTTGGTTACCATCTTCAAAGCCTCTGGACCTAATTCTGCCCTCTTGTAGGAAGGACTTAAGAACAGTCCCACGGCCAGAATCAGTTAAAGGGCCACTAGAAACCCTAATCTTATGGCATTTATGCTGCTGCAGCACCATGGATGATACAGCCTCTCCCTGCTCCCACTGACACTTTGTCCTAAAAATGCAAAGCTAAGCCTGCAAGGTTGGTACTGGCAAAATTAAGCAATCCATACACACACAAATGGCTCATTGATGCCATGTCAATGATGGCATATCCAAGATGGCTGCGCACACGTCCTAGCAGTTTCATGCTCTACCTGAGTGGCTCTTTTATTATCTAATACGATCACTGTTGACTTTTAGTCAAGTTTTATCGCATACTTCTTATTCTATGGAATGATCTTTTACCACTGCAAGATCTAAAGGATAATTCACAACTGTAGTTTTTCCCATTTCTTGCTCCTTACCTCTCAGTCCCCATCAGTTTTGGGTTGCGATCCGACAATTGCTGTAGGCTGACTCGCTGGATTTTCCTTACTCTCACTACGGGACTTCATAGGTGCAGTGGTGTGGGTTGCTGGTACTGTTGGTTTCTGGTCATGACGCAGCAATCTGGTGCATTGGGTCACTATCCAACACCTGGATCCAAGCAGTACTGCTGTACTTTCAACACCTGGACTCCTGTGGCACAGCTGTACAGAGTGCCTCCCTCGCCGATCGGTTGCGGCCTACTGACCACTGCCTTACAGCTGTGCTGGCCCATACCCCTGCTGGATATCAAGCTCCTTGCTACTGATCTGATCTCCCAGCTCTAATTAGATGCCCGGTGGCTAACTGCTAATCCGCCATTAGTCTTGGGCTGTGGGCCGTGTGTTAGCCGGTGCTGCTGTTCCTCGAGTATCCGCTTGAGGCTGGCTCCGGAAGTACCAGAAGTCACAAACACACCAAGCCAAAAAAAGCCGTTTTCACGGCCAAAATAAGCCTATTTACAGCCTGGTACAAAGAATGTCTCCCATCTTAATCACTAATTTTGCTAATGGCACACACTGTATGGGGTGTGAATTTTTTTCCAACTCGGCAGATTCAACAATATTAAGATCGTCAGTTCATCCAATCAGAGGCACAGCTGAGATCACGTGACTGTGGAGCGTCCTATGGTTGTTACTCTGGAGACTCACAGCCTGCCTCATTTCCAATATGGCCGTGCTGGCTGTTTTGCTTCAAAAGTCCGTTTCAGATACAGACGGGTGACATCGCGGAGACTACGTCCATTAATTATACAGACTATGCTTAACACACTCAGAAACTCGCGGATCTCTTCTCCCCTCGTCCTGCCGGGACCAGGATAAGGATCCTTGTGTTACCGGCACGAAAGCCTCTCCTCAGAGACAATATGCCATCACTGAGATGACATGTTAACCCACAGTCAGAACACCTGTGGATCTTTCTCCTCTTACCCTGCCAGGACAGGGATGAGGGTCCTTGTGCTACCAGCACGGAAGCCTCTCCACAGAGACAAGATGCAAACACTGAGTGCGACTGCAACTTTAATTCTTTAATGAGCAAAACACAGCCACTGTGAGAGGTGGCACAGACTGTGTACTCGCAAGCTAGATTTTAGATAATTTGGTTCTTTGAAATGATCACAGTGATTTCCACACCACACTGCTCCAAGTGGAATCAGAAGAATCACCGGGGGTGTGGCTGACAGGGGTTTATCAGCCACTTCCACTACAGTTGGTTTGTCTAAAAGAAATTATCCATACATCTGACCCATCCATCCATTTTCTATACCGCTTCTCCTGTTCAGGGTCACGGGTGGCTGGAGCCTATCCCAGCTGGCTGAGGGCGAGAGGCAGGGTACACCCTGGACTGGACGCCAGTCAATCGCAGGGCTGACACAGAGACACAGACAACCATTCACGCTCGCACTCACTCCTACGGGCAATTTAGAATCTCCAATTGACCTAGTGAGCATGTTTTTGGACTGTGGGAGGAAGCCGGAGTACCCGGAGAGAACCCACGCATGCACGGGGAGAACATGCAAACTCCACACAGAAAGGCACACCGTGCCCGAAACCGGGATTCGAACCGGCGACCTTCTTGCTGTGAAGCAAGAGCTCTAACAGCTGCTCTACCGTGCAGCCCCGGATCAGGTCTCCCATAGAGATATATAGTATATCTCTGGGTGGAGACATACTTGAGATTTTTTTTTTTCTTTTTTTGTATTCAGGTGTTTATGAACTACTTTTAACAGATAAACATAAAAATGTAGGTCCAACAAAGTCCCTATGATGTAAAGCAACTTACTGAAAGTATTACATTACACAGTTTAAAAATATAAAAAAAATATATGTGTGATAACATGCCTGGGAATGTTTGTCTTTTGTTCATTGTTTGTATTGTGGTTATTACCTGTAAGTGAGAGCCTCACAGAGTCACTCAGCGGGGAGCGGAAAGTCTGCCTTGAACTGCTTTTCTCATACTGGCACTGATACGACCCCTCATGGTCAAAGTTCACTTTTATGATGCTGAAGGTGGCAGTGCCTGAATTTGGTGTTTGGGTCATTCTGAAAGAGCCTGAGGTTTTTGTCAGGATGAATGTGCCAGCTGAGATGTCAGACGTAACAGAACAAGTGAACCAGACATCTCGACCCCAGGTAACCACACCAGTAGGATTCCTGGAAATGCTGGGCTTTGGGATGCTGGCTGAAAAAAATACAAAACAGTTTTTAATCATTCAATAAGAAATTAAAATTTACAGGTTTTTGTTTATTCACCATTTCTGATTAAGCATAGTGGACAACCACAAGTTGACATATGATCGATAAACTACAAAAAAAAAGATTCTTAAATAATCACCGTTCTGATGAACTTGTCTTATCGTGAGGCACCTCTCCAGAAATAGCTATCAGCTATGGCTTATTCTTTGTTTTGCTTAATATTAATACCTGCTGTTTACAGGGTTTGCAATGTGCAGCGTGAGTGGTGGAGCGATTGAGAGGGAGGGAGTGGTGAATGTCAGCAGAGCATAGCAGGGATTTTGACAATCTTTCAGGGTTAAAGGCGACTTCTAGATCTGTGTGTTCAACTTTGTCTTCAGTCAGAAGGTCTAAGTTTGGATAGCCCATTTTATTCTTTAGTTCACGTCCCCCTTATCCAGGCCTTATAATTTCATGAGGTGCTATAAAAACTTGAAATGTCGAAGTAATGTGTTGTTTAAAGTTTTCTTTGTTTTCCTTTTCCTCTTTCTAAGGCGGACCATCTTCACTAAATGCATCATTCTAGAAATGTCCCTAAACATTACTTTGCAGTGATTCACATCTCTAGCAAGAGATTATTCAAGCCTACAAATAAAGACAAAAAGCAGGAGGAGGACAGACTCTGTGAGCTATTGCGCATGCGCTCAACCTGTATGTAAGTGTGTATCTGGCTCTTGTGTGCAGGCTGGAGGAGCGCAGCATGTTACCATGTTGAATAAATATTAGGGGTGTATTAATTCGTCTATTACTTTGATGTATCGATTTATATTCCAATGATCCAACTACATTGATCTGTGCTCAGCAAGTTGACTTTCCAGACAACATAAATCGATCTAAAATCATTTTTAAGGATAATAAATCGATTGTATTGAAACTAGAAGTAACACACTGGATTTCAGCACAGCAGACTTCATATGGATGTGCTTTTTTGTGCACTTTTAATGAAAAAGACATTAAACATTACTCCATTGAGTCTGCCTGTCTGTGACATCATGTCATGTCTGTCAAGTTTCTGTTGTTTTGCACATTCAGAGTCATGTTTTGGTTACCTGTTTTATTTTGAAATCATTTACTCTTGTCTCTGTCTTTTAGCTTTGTTCCTGTCTGCCCTGTCTGTCACACCTGATTCCTGATTGTCTTCCCCAGCTGTGTGTCATCACCCCTCATTACCTCTTGTATTTAACCTCATGTGTCTCACTGTCTCGTTGCCAGTTCGTTGTACCTCACAGTCCTCGTTCCAGCCGTTATTTCACAGTCTTGTCTTGTAACTCATGAACCTTGTTTTTGTTTTTGGATTTTGCCCTTTGCCTCACGTCTCCTGGATACCTTTGCCTGGATTTTGGATTGTTACCTGTGTACCGAACTCTGCCTGTCTGACTGCCTGATTCTGTGTACCGAACCCTGCCTGGCTGACTACCTGCTCTGTGTTTTTGAACCTGGTCTGTTTTAATAAACCCTTTTTGCTTTTACTGGATCTTGATTCTGAGTTTGCATTTGCGTCCTCTTCTCTGGTTCATGGTTCATGACACATCATCAGCATGCGCTCAGCCTGCAGTCCACGGCTCAGCTCAGCATATAGAAAACAGTTTCCACAAGAAAACTCTGATTCTGAATTTTCCGCTTAAACTTTCACTGAGGAAGCTCTGACAAACTGAACACACAGAGAAATCTATATTCAATATGTTCAGCATGTTATACATCTCCTGATGTGCCAAAAAAGATAAAAAAAAAAAAAAAAAAAAACGCTAGCTTGTTGCTAACGGAAATGAATACTTGCGGTTAACATACATTTGATAAAAATTTAGTTTTCAAACAGAATTTCAACTTTCATCACAGAAACATTTCACAGTTACTCTTTGTAAACAATACTGAAAACTCTAAATGTCAAAACGCTCACAGGAAAATATTTTGAAACAGGGAGATTAAAGAAAAAATGGCTACAAATAACTTAAAGTAACTGTAAGGGCCATTTCTAGGTGTGTGTGTGTGTGTGTGTGTGTGTGTTTGTGTAGGATGTCAGGTCATCCACGAGGTGTCACTTAGGTGTTGGGTCACATCTCTACTTATAGTTAGAGGTTTCATCAGGTAACAGGTGCGTCTAGACGCTGGGAGCATATGCAGATTTTTGACCACAACACCGACGCTGGTTTGTGTGATGCTTGAAATATCGTGATATATGGATTTATGGAAATTGATGGACATTCCTGTTTGATTCTGTCATGTGATAAAGTGAAGACGACTGGGTGAGAAATAAATTTTACATAATTCACCAAGAAGACGTCAGATGTTAATTACTCAGGACGAAGCAGTGTAAGGCGAGCGTGTCAATTATGTTTAGCCGTTCTAGATGCCCTCAGTGGCTTTAAGTTTTAGGCTTAGCCGCTGTAGTATTGCTAAAACCACTTCCAGACACTAGATGGTCTACCTCAGTCAATAACACATAAAACAATACAACTATTACACAGTTATAAAGTTGTGTGAATCATCTTTGTGAGATAAAGATAAACACAACTGTTAACTCTCATGTCCTCTTTTAATATAAGACCACTGTACAGCGTCTCACTTCATGCTGTCATTCAGAATTTAACACGGCTCATAAACTCACAAGTTAACGTCTTCATGAAAAGTGAGGGTTTTCATTTTAGTCGTTTAGTTTTAGTTTAGATTATTGTTACTGATTAAAGTTCCTTATTTTAACTCAGTCGTGTTCTGGTTCTTTGTCTTGAGTCATATTTGGGTATTATTAGAATTTGTTTTCATACAGTTTATCTCCTGTTTATTAATGATCTTATTTCATATATCTGCTGGTATATCAGTCATAGGCCAACATATCCTACATCAGATTATTTTTGTCTGGCTCTGTTTATATCCATTGTTATTTCATAGCTGATTCCCTGATAAGAAACAACAGGAAACTAGAAAACTTCACCTGAACTGTCCAGTATACAGATATTTATTTCATTCTCATTCATTTGTTGAGTTTTTGGCTAAAAATTTACTGAATTGATTTCAAGTCACTGAATCGTTTCGTATCGTATCATTCAAAGTGAACCAATATCGTCCTTGAATCGTATCAGCAACCATGAACTGTGATATGAATTGAATTGGGGTTAAAACGAATCGTTACACCCTAATAAATATCCTGCTATATTATTTGGTTGCAGAGGGAAGCTTAAATGATGAAAACCTCCGTGCAGGAGCATGTTATTAAAAAGTCTGACCTGATGTGAGAAGAATCACTCACAGGAAATATATCAGTATCAATATTTAACACATACCAACATGATTGAGACTCTTTAAGCAAATAGTGTTCACAGAGGCAGAGAGAGACAGGCAGTTAGCTGAGAGTCTTTTATCATCATTTCAGGGAGAATTCAGCTGAACAGAGAGAAGCAGAAAACTTAAGAAAGTATCGTAATATATATCAAAGGAAACAAATATATTGCAATGTCATTTTTTCCCAATATTGTGCTGCCCTATCATAATGGTTCCTTTAAAGAGCAAAGATAAGATTTTTAGCTTTTACCGTCACAACTTACCTGAGCAGATCACACCTGCATCCTCAGTGTGTTTACAGTCATGTTTCCACAACCCACGGTGTCCACACTGAGTTAGAGACCTTTCACTACCTGAACAGGCCACTTCATCCAGAACGATTGGGTCACTTCCTTGACCAAAAGCAGCTCCTCCAGGGGCCTCTATCGCAGTCCCACAGTTCAGCTGTCTGCAGACCACCTCAGCATCATTTCGGTCCCAACCATCATCACAGACTGTTCCCCAGATATTATAAGAAAGGATTTCAACCCTTCCTGAGCAGCGGGTGGACCCATATCCAGCCAGCCTTATTGGGAAACCTATTGAGGATAGATCGATCGATCGATCGATCAATCGATCGATAGATAGATAGATAGATAGATAGATAGATAGATAGATAGATAGATAGATAGATAGATAGATAGATAGATAGATAGATAGATAGATAGATAGATAGATAGATAGATAGATAGATAGATAGATAGATTGAAACATTATTTAATAGAACAGACTCTGCAAGGCCTTCTGCAGCTTGAATTGAGGGTGCTGTACCTACAGCTCTGCATTTTACTTCTGCTTTGGCCTTGAAAGAAGGACAGCTCCACCTTTAGCATTTCCAGGAACTATTTCTTATAAATCTCCTAATAAAACCAACAGCTGAATAACAAATGTCAGCAGATTTCTTTAGCAGCTACCAGGTGTTGGCAGCAGACAGTGTATCAGTCTCCTTTAGTCTATTTACGTCCTGATCTGTCCATCTCTTCTACAGCTTGATTGGATTGGTTGTTCGACCAAAGCAGCTCCTCCAGGAGTTTCAAAGCTGTTCCACAGCAAACAAGAAAACATAGGTTTGGGTACTAGCAAAAAGCTTAATTTTAACATCACACACAAAAAGTACCAAAAGACAGCTGAAAAACAGACTGAACTTCAACCCTCCCAGGGCAGAGCCAGATCCAGTTAATCTGCAAGCTTTCATGGGGAAAAAAATGACTTTGTGAGCAACCTCAGTATTTTTTTATTTGGGAACAGAAACTGACAAGTGAGAGGAATTGAAGTAAGAAAATGGACTGACCTTCTGCTGGTGAAGAAAAATCCAAAAGAAAACAAGCTAGAAGGGAGAAGAAAAACTGTTACACTGAAGACTTTTAAAAAGTGCAGAGATCAAATTTTCCCGCACTGTCAAAAGGTTGCTGCAAATTTAACAGTCGATTGTTAATACTGAAAAGGGTCATTACTGCATCTCCTTACCCACTATCCTTTGCTGTTTAAAGCAATATGCCCAAAGACATTTCCCAGTGAGTGACTGCAGCTTACGAGGGCTGTTTGATAAGTTGTGAGGCTCTTATTTAAGGGTTTGACTTTTGGCGGACATATTGCTCTATTTTTCAACATGATCCCCTTCAGTATTTTTACACTTTTGCCAGCGATGTTTACGGGCCTCAATGCCACTTTTAAAGAAGTTCTTCTCTTGACCGTTCAGAAAGTCCTCCACTGCATGTATGACGTCATCATCTGACCCAAAGTGGGTACCAGAAATGGCCTTTTTCAGTTTTGGAAACAGAGGAAAGTCTGATGGAGCGAGATCAGGCGAATAAGGCGGATGCTCAGTCAGTTCAAAGCCTTACTCATTAATGGCAGCCATGGCAACGACAGACTCGTGAACAGGGTCACTGTCCCGGTGGAACAACACACCTTTACTGAGTTTTCTGAGGTGCTTGAGTTTAATATTTTCTCTTAACTGCCTCAGAAGTGATGCATAAAATGAGCCATTGATTGTTTGTCCCTTCAGCCAGAACAACATCATGGACTTTATTGACCATTTCTGGGGTTGAACAGTGACAGACCTTCCAGGACGGGCGTCATCTCCAAGGCTCTGCCTGCCACACTTAAATTCCACCACCCACCTTTTCACTGTAGCACATGAAGGGGCATCATTCTCTAGTGTTGCTACCATATCAGTATGGACATCCTTAGGTGATAGACCTTTCTGATGCAAATATTGAGTCACTGCTCTTTCAGTGATTTTGTCCATTTTGCTAAAGTCTCTTACCTCGTTTACTTTAGAGAGCTACCTCTTCAACATAAACTGACCAAATGACACCAGTCTTCAGGTACACAGCTTTAAACAGTCAGGGAATAGTAGAGCTGAAAAAGGACATCCCTGCTTCACTTCTTCAATACAAGGCTCACAGCTTATCAATCAGCCCTCGTACACAAATTCAGTGACAGCGTGCTATTGTTGTAGATAGCTTTCCTACTCTTTAAAATAGCATTAAAAATGAAATAAAAAAATTACTTACCCAGGATCCAGCAAAGGTTCTTCTCGTGTGTATTCCCCATGGCTAACACGTAGGGAGCTGGTGTCAGTATGAGCGCAAATGCAGAAACCAACTTAAATGCTCCTAGAGACACTGAACCCTCCGGTTCCTTTCTAAAATACTTCCTCTTTTGTTTCTCTTGTGCTTTTCTTGCCAACCACCAGAGGAACTTAGCAGCTTAAAACCACAGAATTTAAAGTGCAACAGAAGGCACTCAGAGACACTTTTGAATATGTGTCTGAGTGGCAGCATTTTATAGACTTAATTAATAGCTTTAAAAACTCAGTATCCTTTTTTTTAAAGGTAGAGCTTCATCATATTGATTTCAGTGAAATATTAAACCTAGCTGTAACTTTCCCTGCTTGTCTCTTTATGGTGACCATACTATCTGAGTCATGTGCACAGCTGTCATGTCCTGTTTTATTTGGTAACTTTTTAAATTTTACTTTATGCGCAGCTTCGTCTTTTTTTATTTCCACCTTTGTAATTTTGTAAATAATTTTCGTTATTTCTACCCATGTTGGATCAGCCTTACCTGTCTGCTCTTCCTAACCCCACAGAGCCTTCCTTTGTTTCTGTCACACCTTTTGTCTGTAGAATTCAGCACAAAAAGTCTGCTTTAGGGTCCTCTTCTGCCATCATTACACCAAATGTGAAAGCAGTACAATAAATGAAATCAAACACTGAGTGAGAATAATACATTTTCTTTATCAAAGACTAAATGGATTCTGGATCCTTCACCTCTTAGCAAAGAAGTTCAAAGGTCAACCAAGCAAATTCAGTCAAGAGTAGGTTTATATATGACAACAAGAAAAAAAGCGTGTTGATGGTGGTTAGACCTAAGAGATGACAGCCGTAGAGTTTACTGGCAAACAAGACCGGGCTGCGACATAAATTCCTATGAATGCAGTAACAGCTGAGAATGTCGCATCAAACCAATAACAGCTGTTAGTTCCTCTTTATGCTTCCTCAGTACTGGTTGTGGTCCTCAAGTGTATGCTTAGATGTTAAGCTGTTTTAGGTGGGGCTGTCTCGTAAAAGATGAGTGCAGCATCCTAATTAATTATATGAGTGAGTGTGTAAAACTAGCTACAGAGATACATGATAGAATGCTTCTTCTGTTGAAGTTTTCAGGAGATCTGAGGCACTCAGAGGAGTTTTGTGTTTAAAAAGCCTTTATTTCATGAGGGCTACAGAACCATAAAAACATGCCAACAGGTTTCAGACCTATAGACCTTCATCAGGGACGTTACTAAACAGTCGCCAGCCTGCCTCCTTTATAGGTTCTCAGCAGGTCACATGGTTTCAAGAAGTCAGCAGGCTGGCGACCGTTGGATCCCCACACTGACGAACACCGGAGAGATTTTTCCAAACCCATGCAGCTGTTTTCTGGTTATTCTGGTTTTGTAATACTTGTATATTCTAGACATTATGGCAGCCTCATTCTGGTGAACATTAATCCATCAGCCACTGAGTCACTCAATAATACAGTAATGAATGAATGAATGAACAAAGTATGTATCCATCCATCTACTACCTCTTATCCTGTTCAGGGTGTCTGGAGTCTATCCCAGCTGTCTTAGGGTGAGAGGCTGGGTACACCCTGGACTGGTCTCCAGCCAATCACAGGGCTGACACACAGAGACAGACAACCTTTCACACTCACACCAACAGACAATTTGGAATCACCAATTAACCTGATGATGGACTGTTCAGGAGTACCCAGAGAGAACCCATACATGCACGGGGAGAACATGCTAACTCCACACGGAGCAAAGCATGCCTTGCCCGAAGCGGCGACCTTCTTTCTGTGACGAAGCGCTAACAGCTGCGACACGTAATGTGTAAACTACTGGGGAAATCTTAAGTGTTACATTTATTGTGATACCAAGATAATGCACACAGAGGTTGTAATTTCAGATATATACGCTATTTTTTCAGCGCATGTCATTTTTTTTAAGCAGGGGCCTCAAAAAGGGGTTTAGGGAAGAGCACGTTAAAAGCGCTGCCAGCTCAAAAGTTTAGGTAAGTATCATCATCATTTCCATAACTACCCATAGCTGATTCAGTGTATACCTGGTTTACATAACATAGTCATCATCAGTGTCTGAAGCTTTTCTGGTTCCTCTCGTTTTGTTTGAAACACAACATATTTGGTCTCTCTTAATTTGGATTCTCGTCCTGCTTCTGCATAATGATGGTTGAAACTGTCTGGCTCTTCATATACATTATCTTCTTCCGCCTTCCTTGTTTCCTCTTTGAGCTTCTTCTTGGTGTCCACTGGACCAACATCTGTGTAGCTTTCCCTGTCATCTTTACGATGACTCTCCATTGTGGCAGCCACTGAAACACAGCACAGGAACAACGTGTTGATAATTTAGGCTGAGCTGTGTGGAAAGTATAAATTTAAAATTAAGGAACCGTGAGTCGTGGAGAGCACATTGGGCTTGAAACAGGCTTCCAGGCTGCTTGGCTTGTTGTCTTCTCCTGCAAACCAAACAGACGACCACCAACGTGACAAGAAGCCACAGCAGGATCCCAGCTGCCACTGACGACAAAAGCAGCAGAGGATAGAGAGCCACCAAGGAAGGAAAAAAAACAGCTAATTAGTTTATCCAAAATATGTCTAATTCTCTCTATAAGGGTTAAGAAAATGTAAAAGATACAAAGCTGAATTTTCCAGGCTAGTTACACTCATTAAGAGCCCTGATTGGAGCAGTCTCAGAGGAACTGATCCTCTGCTGTGTGAGGTTAACCTCACACACTCACCTGTAGTTGCCCTGGTGTTTATACTCAGCTACAGAGAAGTCAAAGGACGCAGAGTGGTAAGAGGAAGACAAATCTCTAACCTTTAGGACTCTGGACCAGCTCTCTGCTGGGACACATCAGGGAAATTCTTAGCTGCTGCAGTTGCAGGATGAAGAAAATTAGAAGCTCTCAGGATTTGTAAATAAACAGAAGGTCAAGAATAAATGTTAACATCTGTTAAAGCTAAAACTGTGTCCAATAGACAAGATCAACAAGACACTCCCTTTTCAATAGTTAATCTATGATCTCTTATAATTTAAACAACTTAAAAAGTCATTTTTATTAACCTGTGATAAAGAGACTGACAGAGTCCCTCCTGGGGGAGATAATGTTACAACCTGAGGACTTTCTTTTGTACTGACACAGGTACAATCCTTTATTGCTGGAGTTCACTCCGGGAAAACTGAAGGTTGCCGAATTTTCAGTTGCTGTCTTGGTCTCTTTGTAATAACCTGGGGTCCTCTCCTTAGAATGAAAAGTGCAGCAAGTACTCGAGACAAAACCAAACAAGTGATGTTGACACTCCGATTCAAGATAATTTCACCAACAGGAACCATGGTCTTCGTAATGCTACCTGAAAAAAAAAAAACAAACAAAAAACAAAAAACAATTACTTGATCATATTCTTCTTAGGCATAAAAGAGCTTTCTTCTTTTCTTTTTTTTTTTAATCTAAAAAGTTACAGACTCCAGTGGAGTCCAATCCAGTGGACCACATGCACCTGAGCATTCAAAACTTAAAGAGGCTGTGAGGACTATCTGTTTGAACCATAGACTGTATAATTAATGGACGTAGTCTCTGAGACATCACTGGTCTCTTTCTGAAACATATTACTGAAGTAAAAGAAGTGGCTTGGTGTGTTTTTGATCTCCTGTACTTCTGGAACTACAGATTTTAGCACTTCAGCATTGTGTCATATTATCAGACCGGAGGTTACTGCTTGGTTTGAAGTGAATTACAACAACACCTTTTGGCTGGAATCGTGCGCACACTGTGGTGATGACATGATGATGTGTTTGTTTTTGGAAATGAATGGAGATCAGATCTTCTTTTTAACACTACTTTTCTTTGTTCAAGACAACTTTTTAGCGAATACAACGTGATGAGGTAAGATATTTATTAACAGTTACACAGCGCTGTTAATTACAACGTGACAACAAGTAAACTTTGTCAGTTTGTTCTGTAGTTTAGTAATCGGCTATATTAGTGCCACTTGCAGCCCGGTGCTCTGAGATGTATCTGTAGGCTAATGTGTAACATTAACTAATTCTTATGACCTGCTCATCCACCAATCAGAGCTAACATAACCTCACTCTTCATTTTAATGACAGACTCTCAAGGTATTTTCTCCCACTGAACTGCTGCTCACTGGATATTTTCTCTTTTTCAGACCATTCTCTGTAAACCCTAGAGATGGCTGTGTGTGAAAATCCCAGTAGATCAACAGTTTCTGAAATACTCAGACCAGCCCGTCTGGCACCAACAAACATGCCACGTTCAAAGTCACTTAAATCACCTTTCTTCCCCATTCTGATGCTCGGTTTGAACTGCAGCAGATCATCTTGACCATGTCTACAGGCCTAGATGCATTGAGTTGCTGCCATGTGATTGGCTGATCAGAAATTTGCGTTAACGAGCAGTTGGACAGGTGTGCCTAATAAAGTGGCTGGTGAGTGTATATTATTTATATTTATTAATTAATTTTCTACAACCAAACTGCTAAAGTACTTTAAAAAATTCTGAAATTACCTTACCCAGAATCAAGAAAAGGCTTCTCTGTTGTATTCTCTCCATGGCTGACAGGCTCTGCAGTACTATCAGTGACAGCTCAGACACCACTTCATCTGCTTTTCCTTCCTGGGTCATTTTATCTTGTTCTGTTTTTTGTTTTGTTTTGTTTTGTTTTGTTGGGTTTTTTTTTTTTTTGTTTGTTTGTTTTTTTTTTTATTTTTTTTTATTATTATTTTTATTTATATATCTATTTAAAAAAAAAAAAAAAAAAAAAGCCGAAAGAGTAAAACCAGTTGAATCAAGCTGCATAAATAAAAGTTCAGTTTTTAGCGTGAAGCTGTGGCATCAAAAAAGCAGAGCTGATGAAATTATTTTTTCTTCATTTATTTGTTTATAAACAGTTTTAATTCATCATCTTTGGTACAAACAAAAAACAATTCATTTATTCACCTAACTGTATTTGTATTTAATCTCATTAATCTTAAGAATTGAAGAGATACAAGAATAAAAGAATAAAAAAAAATAATGGTTTAATTTTCTGGAACACTGCATGCTTAAGCAATTTTGAATACCTACTTTTTATTCTTGTTTCTATATTCAACCAAAAGTGTAACTACAACAGCATATTTTGGTTTAAGTTTTTTTGAAGGCTTTTCAGTTTGAAGAAGAAAATCTTGTCCAAAAGAGGAAGTAAGCAGACCAAAATTATCTAGCACAATAGCACAAAAGGCATCACAGCGGTTAACCCCCACTGCTCGACAAAAACTGGGCTAAACTTTGGCCTCTTCAAAATGTCTCTTAAAGCTTTTCACTGGAAATCTATGGTGGCTCTGAGAGCTCACAGCACTGCGGCTAAAGAGAACACATGCAAAAAGACAAAACACAAACAAATTAAGAAAAAACCTTCATCAATTAGACAACACATGCAGCATTTAGAAAACACACTACAAAGACCACAACACAACACATTAGAAAAATGTGCTGTAAATAGACCACAACACAACGGAAGTGTTTCCAGAGGACACTGAAAAGTGATGCAAACGTCTCGACATGCTTGTTGTTGAAGCAGATTTTGATTCGCAGTCATGTTAAGGTTCTCTTTCTGTCGGTGGTGTTGGAAAATGAGGTAAAAGTGCTTTTGATTTATTTTAACATTGTGATCACATGATTCAGATATTAGCATACTGGCTAATAACAGGCGTGTGCGTCATTTTTAAGTGTCCTATGGAAACTCTTCCAATGTGTTGCGGTCTGTTTGCAGCACATTTTCTAAATGCTGCTTAGATGTTTTGTCTTTTTGCGTGTGTTCTCTTGAGTTGCAGTGCTTTGAGCTTTAAGGACCAACATAGTAATTAGCACCTGAGAGTTATTTGAATGAGCAGAAAGTCTTTTCAGCGTTTGGGGCAAAGTGGGGTTGGTGGGTGGGATATTCAACAGAGTGGCAACTTTCAGACCCTTTTTCCACAGAGCTGTCTTTGCCTCCCACTTACAAGAAGTTACTCTAATCCACCTAACCTGGGCGTAACTCTTACTTGTTTTGCTTCAGATTTGTTTTTCTTTTTTTTAATCAAACACTACTTCCTTTATACATAATCAAGCTGAAACGTCTGCTCAGCAAACACACAAACTTGGCCCAGTGTTTCACAACTTCAAAAGTTATGAGAAGGTTTTCACTAAGAAATGTATCTGAAGCTTTTTGAAATTCTTATGATAGAAAGGTAACATTTTCAGGGTTTGGTGCAAAGTGCAAAAAAGGAAACAAGTTCAGGTCAACATAAAACTGTTCTGTCACCAGAAAAACAAATCTTTGCAGCTGAATTTTTGGTTAGACTACTATGTGTGTGTATTAATGTAAAAAGGTTTGTTAAAGATGTTCATGTTGAATTTTCAGGATATGTTTTTTTTTTTACTTTCATGCAATAAAACACCACAGAGAAATCCAAAATTGTCCTTCTATAGAGTTAACGTTAGAAAAGAATGATGTGTTTTCTGATATGGACAAACATTAGAACTGGTGCATCTAGCTTCAGAGCTGCAACATGCTACTAAACGTCTGACAGCCATGTGTTGGTCATCAGGAAGCTCTCTGTGGATTTATCATTTCTTTTCTAGATTACATGCAGCTGCTTCTGGGTGATTAGTGCTGCTACTGGGAAGAGTTCATGTTCAAAAACAAAAACAATGAGCTGAAAAAAGTAAACCTCTCACAGCTTAGTAAAAAATAACCCTGATGATTCTTACATGAGTTAGTTTTGATCCTCTGAAACCCTGACAGTGTATGAACGTGTTTGGATGTTATTTTGTTTTTAGCTTTAACATCTTTGTTCAAACTGAAACCGTGCCGTTGTTGTTGTTGTTGTTGTTGTTGTTGTTGTTGTTGTTGTTGTTGTTGTTGTTGTTGTTGTTGTGGGGTACAGATGAATAGATCTCCAGGTGAAAACTTGGCTGTAACCTGCCCTGATCCAACTTCATTTGGCCACTGAGCAGTAACTCATGGACTTGGAAGCGTTTCTGTACTGAAAGTCATGTCTGACATCTCATGGACAAAATCTGTAACTGCAGCCTCAACAGCCTCTGAAACACCAGAAGTACTTCGTTGGAAGTTTTCTGATGTTTAATATTTGAAACGGGTCTTAAGAAGTAAATCACTTCAACTGCAGCATTCAGAGGTTAAAAATAGTCTTCAGTGCCTTAGATGAAACTCATGGCTGCTACCTGAATCTGAAGTATGAGCTCCAGGTAAGTATTTAACTTGTCTTCTCACATTAACCCACGACACTCCAAAGATCACAAACAGCCGACCCCCATGAGGACGTTTCTGTCCAGGCTGCAAAACAGCAAATGAAGCCAAGCTCCACAGTGAGTCACAGCAAACATGGACAAACTGAACTGTTTCTTAATTGTGCTTGAATCTTTACAAATACATGAGGCTCAAACTAAACAGATTAAACCGTACACATCACCCCATTACACTATACATATTTAAACTAAGAGCTCATGTTTACCAGAGGCAAGTTAATTAAGCTCCAGTATAATTTTGTCAGCTGAAAATATTTGTTTACTGATCATGTTCAGAGAAGAAAATGACTTTTTGATCCAATCTCACCTGTTTTCATTTGGTTCCTCTTTCCTTTAACTACTTTAAATGTCACACATATTAAAATAAAGGAAGAATTCACAGAGTTTAAAAACGTTTTATTTCAAAACTGATGATGAAATAAAGAAAGATTTCTGTTGCTACTAAATAAGTGTATCATGAGAGCAACACTCACGACTGTGGTTGTGTTATCAGGGTCAACGCACTCATTTCATGTTATTATATGACTAATGTAACGTGACATTGTGTATTTTTCTTCTTTAAGTGCACTGAAAATAGATTCGTTATGTCCCTAAAAATGTCTGATTGCACAAAGTTTGTCATGGACTGCTGTAAATGATGAGGCAGTATTTGCAAAGGCACGACCTTTCACACCCTTAGAGGTCGTACGTGACGTAGAAAAAGGCTTTGAAGATCCTTCTTGAACCTTCTGTAGTTAGAAAAGGTGTTCAGGTTGTACTTGGTCTGGAAGATTTTAACCACTGTGTTGATCAAATGTATCATTTATTGCTTGAAGGTCTGTCTGCTCCTGATTGACAGACTGTGGTAGAAACAAGGACTTATTTACTCACTTCCTGTTGTTTTGTTTTTTGTCTGATTGTTTTTTAACCATGTCATGAAATCTTACACATTTAATGCACTAATTAACTGGTATCCCTTTTCATTCAACCAACCAACGTGCTTTTTTAAAAACGTTTACAGTAATGACATGCATAAGCTGTGCAGAATAAAACGAAACATAAGAAGCAAAACGTGAAACCATGATGTGAAACCAACATGTATTTTTTATTATTATTTTTATCATGATCTCAAAAACTACTGCTAATATTAAGTCCCACTGTTTTAATAAATTGCTCATTTAAGAGAAAGGCAAAAAAGACAAACTGACAGGAAAAGCAACAGCTGAGAGTGACATTTAGTTTGCAGCCACTGTAAAGATACATAGAAAACTGTTCATCAGACCTTTACATGTTGTTGAATCATTAGTTCAGAATAATCCTGCTCTAAGACCTCTTTGGTCCATGCCAGTAACAGGATCGCATATATTCCACAGACTTATTCTTTGTTGGTTGAATAATATTAAATGAAGGGCTTTAATAAAGAAATTAGCACCAATGACGACATTAAACCGAAGGCAACCTGTGTTAAAACACCCCCCTCCCCCAAAACGTGTGTTTGTGTGTATCATTTTCTGGGGCCCTCTCTGTCTTTTAACTCTTTCTCTTTTTAAGCATCTCAATATACATCCGGAGCGACTTCTGAATGGAGTCCTTCGTGATGAAGCCGACAAAGTTCTGAATGTCTGACTCCCTTTTGGACACTAGCTTTTCGATGGTTGGCTTCCTCATCATGGACTTGGTGATCTGTCTTGCATGGTCTGCAAAGGGAACAGATAAAAGATCAGAAGTGAGTCCAAGGAGTGGAGATCCTGTTTAAAATTTATTTTTGCTGTAATATTTTTGCCCTTTAATTTGAGCAACATACCAAAAAAAGTGTCAAAGAGATTCTTTAAATTCTATTTTCCGAACTAATTTGGTCATTTTCTGTTTACTGGTTTGTTAGTTCGTTGGTTTTATTGTTGGCATGCTGTGTGAAGGCATTTATTCAAAAAAGGAGATTTTGGTGTTGATAAGAAAGACATCAAATATCTGAATCTTTGGTTTGGAAATGTGACCACAGTGAAAAATAAGAAGCTAGTGATGCTAAAGTATTCTACAACATAAACCTCCTACTCAAATACGCTAAACACGTCTGAATGTACCTGGGATGGCCAACCACTTCTTCATGGTCTGAGCAGCTGTGGTGAGGACCTGGTCTTCAGGGACCAGAAGGTCCACCAATCCAACCTTTAAAGCATCTTGGGGGTTGTAGAGCAACCCCAGCTGCAGGGCTACCTCTGAGGTTCTGTGGCCCACTGTGTTGGTGAGGGTGTCCTTAAACCTGCACACACCATCATTATTAGAACTTTTAACTTCACAGACGTTCAGAGTCTTGAATATTACCAGAATTGCATCAGCTGTTGTCATATTTAGAGGGTCTTACCAAAAAGGTGCAACAATGCCGAGCTGGGTTTCATTGAGGCCGATGGTAAAACGAGGGTTGTCTGCCATTATTCTGTAGTCACAAGTCAGAGACATCAGACAGCCACCTGCAGGACTGGAACCCTGGAGAAGAGTGACAAACATATTTAGCAGGTGCAGTCAGAGTCTGAGCAGTAGAGACAATGAGGGACTGAGAAAATCTGAGTGGAGCGGAAAGAAAAAAATATATATATTTTTTTCTTTAACAGTCTAATCTCTTCTTAACTCTCCTTCCTGGTGTATTTTATTTTTCCTGAAAAAACTACACAAGAGCTGCAGCTGTCAATCATCGTTAAATGAGACGTAAAACCCTATTTTAACGTCTAATAACTAATGAAAAAGAAACTTCTCAGAAAAAAAGGACCTAAACAGAGTGCAGCCCAATAATATCTAAATATCGCCACAGCATACAGATAAGAGAAACATTTCTATGAGGTGTATTAATTTTTTAAAGTCTGACCACAGCCCCTCTGGAATGAATAGAGAGGCAGATTTTTGGACCTATACTGCAGCCAGCCACCAAGGGGAGCAGTTGTTGTGGAGACCTCACTTCGAACCAAGCGAGATGACGTCCAGTGTTTTACAGTCTATGGTTCATATTCATACCATCCAATCAGCATTGGTTTCTAAACATAGCAGGTTATGCTTCATCTTGATGGAGGCCTGTCTTAATACATACATTGATTGCAGCGATGACGACCATGTTGGAGCTGTAGAGTTTCAGCCACATTTCCTGGACTGCTTTCCAGAACTCTCCGCAGCGCTCTGGACTCTTCCCGTACATCTCCATGATGTCCAGACCAGCTGAGAACACCTTGGGCTGACTCTGAATAGAAGTGACATACACAAAGGATGAATCATAACATAATTTATCCATAACACTGTGCACAATTTAAGCACGAGATCTGACCATACCGAGGTAATGATGAGGCCTCGGCAGCTCTTATCCATCTCCAGCTTCTCCACATTGATGCAAATCTCAGTGAGGAAATCTAAACTGAGGCTGTTGACAGGTGGATTCTGCATGTGCATGACTGCCACACCTACAGAGAGCAGAGACATACTGAGCTGATACTGGAATATCCAGGCAGTCTGGGATTAGATTAAGAGCATGAAGTTATAAATCTTTACCTGTGCTTTGGTCAAACTCCACTTTAAGCTTCGGTGTGGTGGAGTTGTTTCTCCTCTGAGCGACAAACGCAGGAGATGCACGCACTGCACCATGGCTGCTGCAGGAAGACAGCTGGGACAGAAGACCTACACATTCAAACACAGAAATACAAAGTGTTGATGCTGACAAACGCTATTTGATCATTACTTCTTTTTACATTTTTTTCAACCAATTAAAAAATGAAAATCATTTAATGCTAACACGGTATTGATCATGTTGACCCTCAGATATATGCCTTATCCAACATGTTATGTCTTAAAACCAACAACAAAAATGTTAAAAGTTGTGTGTGTGAGATGTGTAAACAAACACATTACTGCATTGACTAATCTCTCTTTGCACAAGTGTAAACTGAACTTTCTGAAGCAGTTCTTGATTTTTCACAAATTTTAACTCTGTATCTTCCATGCTGGCCATCCCGAGCAAAAAAAGTTTGAGTAAGGAAAACCTTTAAAAGATTCAACTAGACAAAAATGTTTTTTGAAAAGTCTTCAAAGCTTAAATTATATATGGCTGCTGCACATTAAAGCTGCATCTGGCAACTAACAGGTAAATGTAAAACATAACCACAGCACACACCTTCATCTTAAGGATAAAGTCAGTGAAATACAAAATATAAAACGATTTCTTGAAAGCATGTATATTGAGATTCTTTAGCGTATTAGCCGGGATTTAATTTAAACTTGAGTACATTATTTCAGGTTAACGTGTTGGGCATGGGAGACACTCATTGAAGCAAGTTGGAAGCGTTCAGTCACTGTAATTTATCTTTCGCCCACTCTAAAAAATAAGTTAGATGTAACTGTGGCTAAACACGGAAGAATAACTTCAAGAGAAGTCACTCAAGCTAGCCTGACTGTGTCCTGTAACCTTTGTCCCAGTTTCTGCAGCTAACACTGAGCTCACACAGCTAGCAGCGACACCGCCAAAAAGAGAGACCACGCTCAAGAAAACAAGACTGGCAATATCTACTAATGCATTATTTGTGCTTACAACTTGTAGCTACTCCCATTTACGAGTTCTTACTTGAAATGCCACACTTATTCCTCAACGCAGCTCTCAGTGCCATCCTGTTTTTAGTTCAGTGGTGAGGAGCAGCGGGGTTGCCAGGTCTGCTTGATAGAACTGAACAAGCAATCAGCCAGTTGCAAGCAGTTAATAAAATGACCCCAGTGCCGCAATTCTGAGTAGTAACAGATATTTTAACTAAAGTGCATTTTATTATTGCACTCATCGTCATTTTTTTAATTCAATATTCAGATGATAACACATTTTTAACAATAGAGGTGTAAACATCCTATAAGCTGTCAGTATTTTGTTTACTTTTTTCTGAGACCAACAGCAGACCTGGCAACCGGGGTCAACAGTCGAAATTCTTCTTCTACTCCAATTTTATTTGTTGTTTCTCTCGGGGCTCGTCTAAGAAGCACACCGCCATCTCTTGACATGGTCTAAGTACTGAATCCGGAGGTTCGGGGTTAAAAAAATACAAACGCTCTTAATGTTTGGTCATAAAATAACTCAGAGACTATGTAGAATATAAAAGCAGTACAGGACGTTTTATTAAACACAGCTTTTAATTTTCCTCTTTAAAATGAAATAAAATACATCACCCTATTTAGAGCAGTTTAAACACCGGTTTAGAGGTTTTTTTTCTTTTAATATCAGTTTTATCTTGACATTAAAATAAAGTGTTTTATTTTATTTTTAGTGATTTTATTTATTTATTTATTTATTTATTTATTTATTTATTTATTTGGGGGGGGGGGCTAGCACTCTAATGCCTTAAAAATTCTGAGGCTTCTTACTCTAGAAAATATCTAGACCTGTGTTGGGTGCATACTTCAAGCCCCCTGCCTAGAGGGACACGCCCCTGATGAGAGGGCAGAGTAAGTGAGGGAACAGACTTTCTTAGAGTGTAAGTCACAACAAGTGTGTGACCACAGCAGGTGATACACTGAGAGCTGCAGCTCCTCACAGTGAGTGTATATAATTTTTACCTTGTGTTCAGTCATTTGTTTTTTGTTTTTTTTTTTGTTTGTTTGTTTGTTTGTTTTGTTTGTTAGGTTTTTTTTTCTGCATGCTTGCAAGTGATCTTTTTTTTATTGCAGTGATCATTGATGTGTAAGTGGGTGTAAAAATTAATAGGTTTAATTTTAAGTGGTTAATGTACGAAATTGATTTTTAACAGGAGAGTTAAGTTTGGTTGAAATGTGAAGTACTCTGTTGTGTAGAGACTTCTCTTTGTGCCAACCAAAAGCTGATCTTTTAAGGATTTCAGAGACTCATTATTTTTGCATGTAAACTGCATGTTTCTATTCCTGCATTGGAGTTTTATGTTTAAACAGTGCATTTACATAGGATTTATCGTGATGTGTTTACATCGCTTGTTTTTCTTTTGTTCTGATCAGACCTCACCACCCTCATCACCCCTTCCATGTAAGCTGTGATTGAGCTTAATAGGAAATCCATCACTGTGCGTCACCCTAGCACCCTGTAACCTTGGGAACATACAACTCTCCTCCCTGCTTACACTTTCCCCGTCATCTCCATCCAGTAGCTTTTCATGGATTTTATGGGGCTGGGAGACATGGGTAGCGGCTGTGAAGACGAGAACTGTGGCCTGTCATCGGGCTCCCTTGAGGACTGCCCCAACCAAGAGTGCCAGTGGGAGGAAGCGGATTTTGGTTTGGTGGAGTTAGGTGAGTAAAAAGTGATACTTAAAGCTCCTGTGAGGAGA
The DNA here is from genome assembly GCA_030710495.1 of Labroides dimidiatus. Taxonomy (NCBI): domain Eukaryota; kingdom Metazoa; phylum Chordata; class Actinopteri; order Labriformes; family Labridae; genus Labroides; species Labroides dimidiatus. The sequence goes on from CM061163.1 coordinate 3,303,192, forward strand.
TTTTAGCTGGTTATTATGACACAGACTGAAATTAGTAATTATGCCAAAACATTATCTACAAAAGCCTTAAAAATCTGTCACAAGGTAGTTTTCAGACAAAACAATTCATATTCCATTTTAACCCTCAGGATCCAAAGCAGTTTCTGGGTATTTTTGCCTCTGTCTCATTTTTACTTGCTCTTGGCTCATTTTTTTCAGCAAAGTAAAGTACAGAATTTATTTACAGGAAACTTTTTTTTTTCTCTGAAAATTTTCAAAGAAGACATGAGAATCAAAGTGATGTTGATGAAATTCTCCTGTTTTCTCTGCTCTGTTTAGACATGTTACTAACATCACTTGTGATACATTCAGGGACCTTCAGAAACCTGAGAATCTGACAATTAACCCAGATATTTCAGTTTTTGGATTGGACAAACGATTTGCATATGCCAGTCATTTAAAGTCATCCTTTTTGATCCTGCTGGTGAGATTGGGATCCTGAGGGTTCAATGAAATAAATACTAAATTTGCAAGGAATTCACACCTCATTATTTTTATGTGCCGCAATAGATTTTCCTCTTTTTAAACTATAGAATGCTGCTTTTGGAGAGGTTCTGAATTTATTGTTCAAATGTGCATGGTAGAAATTTATTGGCCTTTTGCGGATGGGTTTTCATGCTAGCTTTGCATTTACAGTGCATTAAAAAAAGGAATGTAACTGTAACATAATAATTAATAAGAAATTAATACAAAGTGGATCTAATCAAATATATAATATTTGATGTTTCAGTGTGTGTGACTGTCATTTATATCCCACTGATGCTCCTCGGTCTTCTGGGAAACATTCTAACGATTCTGGTGGTTTGGCTCCGCCCCCACATGAGAAGCTCCACCTACCTGTACCTGAGCAGCATGGCCGTCAGTGATCTTTTAATACTTCTGCTGCTGCCTCTGGATCTATATAAGGTACACACACACACACACACACACACACACACACACACACACACACACACACATACACAAACAACAAACAAACAAAAAAAACAAGCAAATAGCAATTGTTATAAGTGTTAAGTGTTATTACTTTAGAAATGCATGAGATGTATTGATCAGGGCCACATCTAGCATTGTGGGGGCCCTATGTAAGATGCTGATTTTGGGGCCCCTGGGCAGTCAGTCAGGGCAGCACAGTCCTTTTACATGTTTTTCTTATTTCAGCCAGCATTCATAAAGCAAACACTTTATGAGCATACATATCCTGGCTAGCTAATTTTACTCAAGGCAAGCTGAGCTAGCTAGCAGGACAAATAATAAACGAACTTGCTAAAAACACAGCGTTACACCTCCTCCATTTACCCTACATCATGAACAAATGGCTAACATTTATCCTTAGACTATTTGCTGTCCTCTGCTGTCTCCTTTTTCCATTTTTCTACCCCATTACGATAAATCTGTTTTGATACCATAATGCTGTTTGTCATTAACGTCCTCACAAACAGGAATGATGGGTAGTTATCAATTCCCATCGTACATGTCACTCCATGTGCAACGGTGACTTAATCTATGCCACAAAAACATTAGCCACAGATTATCACTTGCTGTGTTTCTTCTCAACTTTCGACAGTCTAATCTCTTTTTAACTGTCCTTTCTGATGTATTTTATTAATATCTTAACCATTATAATAGTACTATTTTACTACAATAAAAAACAACACATCAACAGCATCTTTCAATCATCCTTGAACGAGAGGTGTAATAATTTATTAAAGTTTGACCACAGCCCATCTAGAATGAATAGCGAGGCAGAGTTTTTGACCTATACTGCAGCCAGCCACCAGGGGGCAGCAGTTTTTGTGGTGACCTCAGTTCAAGCCGAGCGAGATGACGTCCAGTGTTTTACAGTCTGTGTGGCAGCAGCCCCGTTCTAGGGACTTTTGGGAGAGGATCATGCCTGAGGAGTTCACAGAGGAGCTGTGGATCCAAAACTGCAGGATGACCCGGCCTGCTTTCAACACACTTTGCAATTCAATTAAGGATCTAGTTGTGCCAAACCCCTGTGTCCCCTCAGAAGCCAGTACTGACAAAGAAGCGAGTGGCCATAGTCCTGTACAAGCTGGCAACTTGTGCCGAGTGTGTCCAATGAGGTGTTTTTGCAAAAAAGGTGTTTCCATTTCACTTTTGCGATAAACTTCAATATCGAAACTTCTGAAAGAACCACTTCATGAGAGTTTAAAAACCTTTTTATCAAAATTTGAGAGGTTTTTTTTGAAATTTTTGATGTTTCCGTTGCCATTTATTTTATTTTATTACATTCATTTATTTTATTTTCATTTATATTTATTTAATTTTTTTATTCTTTTTTTGCAATATTTAGGTTTTGCGCATTTCTAGGTGTAATGAAATGCAGCTACTGCAGCTGATTTTATTTGTATCCTACATTTGTTTATTAAGCATGTAGGGGAAATAATAAACATGAGATAACTGCAGAGAAAAACAGGTCATATTATTTGGTGGCTCTTCAGGTGAGAGTGGGGGGGGCCTAGTGGCTTAGGGGCCCTGTGCATTTGCATAGTCCACATATAGCCAGACACGGCCCTGGTATTGATGATGTAGCTGAGGGTCTCGTCAGGGCAGTTAAGAACAGCATATGACGCATTCATGTTCTTCTTTCTTCCATCCACTGCTGCTCTCCCCTCAGGGATGTACCTGCTGTCAAATGACATTTTCTTCCATTACATTCACAGCTTTGTCATACTCAGAGTATCATCTGTCCCACACAATCACCTTTGAAGATCAAATAATGTGTGAGAGAGAAACAAACCACACTGTGGGGTTTTGAGAGTCTTTCAGATGGAAAGTGCAGCTCAAAGCTCTGAGTGGTTCTTTGGCCGAATGAAGCATTAAGTTTGGTTGTAAACTAAAATGTGAAATTCAAAACCTCTTCCTAACTGTTGTGTTTTCATGTTGCAGATTAACATAAATATGTCATAAAGGCTGAATCATTTCTCCATCCCTCTCAGCTCTGGAGGCCCAGACCCTGGACATTTGGAGACCTGGCCTGTAAACTCACCGTGTTCATGTCAGAGTGCTGCACCTTCTGCACCATCCTTCACATCACCTTCCTCTCAATCGAGCGCTATCTGGCAGTCTGCTGGCCAATCACAGCCAAGACCCTGGTGACACGCCGCAGAACCAGAGCTCTCATTGGCTGCTTATGGCTGGGTGCAGCCATCAGTGCAGCACCGGTGTTGGTCATGGTCGGAGTAGAGGAAGTCAGGGCAGAGGAGCCAGGTCTTGGTGGATGGAGGGAGGACAGGGGGTGGACAGGAAGAGAAGAAGAGCGGAGAAGCTTTATGATAGACGGAAGAGAAGGAGGAAGTGAAGAAATTTTATCAATGGAAGGTGGAGTAGAGGCAAGAAAGTGGGGAGGAAGTATTGGAGAGGTGAACTGGTTTGGAGAGACAGGAGAGAGAGTTGTGGGAAAAGAGGAAAGGAAGGAGAGGGAACAAGGAGATGAAGGAAAAACTACTGATGAGGGTGGAGGCAAAGAGGAGGAAGATGAGGAGGAGCAACTAGAGAGGGTAGAAAAAGAAGATAAAGGAGGAAGGGAAGAAAGTGGAGGTGGAGGATGGAGTTTTCCTGACAGCAGAGAGTGCCGCTGCACAGACTACGCTGTTTCATCCGGCCTGTTGTCAGGCATGATGATTCTCTCCAACTTGTACTTCCTGGTACCCTTCTGCATCCTGGGACTGGTTTACAGCCTGATTGGACGGACACTGTGGCTCCGCCCACAGAGCAGCCGTAGAGACCAGAGTCACCGGCACACTGTCAAAATGCTGGGTGAGAAACACACACAAACACACACACGCACACACAAACACCACACACTGTGACAAAAACCCACAGAAACTTACGCTGGAAGTGAAGTGACTGATGGTTTTTCTCCCTTTGGGGGACCAACATATAAACCAGTTCAAACTTTTTGAACAGTTGATCTTTTAGCGACTTTTAGCTGTTTGGTGCTGATGATACTCAAGGTCAACAGGTCTCTTGGCCAACTAATTAAAACTAAGACGGCACTGGTTAAGCCGAGGTCAGACTGGTATTAGATCAAACATTTTTAAGTGATAAATGTCCAACATCAATGACTTACTAATGGCAGAGGCTGAACTTAACAGTCTAGCATCAATAATTGCACAATGGGGCCAATGTAGACTTTTTTTTCTTAAGCACAAAACTGGAGGAGAAGAGTCATACCTGTAAGTGCATTATGCAAAATCTTATGGATAAAAAAAGTATGACTAAAAGCTGGCAAATTAGGGGGAAAAAGGAAAAAAGAGACAACTTCTATTTTACTGTTATTGTTTTTTTGTTTTTTTTTAAACTTACTGTATTCAGACTTTTTATGCCTTTAATGAGAGAGGACAGGACAGTGGATAGAGCAAGACACAGGGTGAGAGTGGGGAGTGACATGCAGGAAGTCTCCATGAAACCATGCTGCCCACTCAAGGGCTTTCGCCATATGGAGCGCGACCTAAACCACTAGGCCATCTGAACTCCAAAAGTGCCAATTTTTCATTCATACATTCATTTTCTATACCGTTTCTCCTGTTCAGGGTCATGGGTTGCTGGAGTCTATCCCAGCTGGCTAAGGGTGAGAGGCGGGGTACACCCTGGACTGGTTGCCAGTCAATCACAGGGCTGACACACAGAGACAGACAACCTTTCACACTCACACCTACAGGCAATTATAGAATCACCAATTGACCTAGTGAGCATGTTTTTGGACTGTGGGAGGAAGCTGGAGTACCTGAAGAGAACCCACACATGCACGGGGAGAAAATGCTAACTCCACACAGAAAGGCACACTGTGCCGGGAACCGGGATTGGAACCGGCGACCTTCTTGCTGTGAAGCAACAGCACTAACAGCTGCGCTGACATGCAGCCCAGTGCCACTTCTTATTTATTATTATTACTGTGAAAGATAAAAAAGAAAAACAACTCTTTTGGGGGGGTAAATTTGTAAGACAAAAGTAGCAAATTGGGAAGAAAAGTTATCAGATTTGTGTGGAAAAAAAAAAAAAAAATTTCCCATAGCTTCTCACTTTTTCACACATTTGCTACTGTTTCTTACAAATAAGCAACTTAATCTCAGAAATTCGTGACTTTAAATTTCCCTGTTTTACTCATTTACCATCACCAATTTATAAGTTAAGAGCTGTAGAACATTTTTTTTATCTACTTTATCATTTTTTATTACGGTTGCTAGATGTAGCAGGTTGATTTGTCTGTGAGAGTAGCGGGAGCGCACATGAGACTTGTAGCAAGATTCCCATGTTAGTCAGTCAGTCTCTAAGTTGGATGTTGAATGGTGCTCACGGCTCATCGCATATACATGCTAGCTTGTTGTTCTATGCACAACCCAACATAAAAGCATCCACTGAGATACATGTACACAACCGTATGCTCTGTACTTACTGTCTGAAGTTCAGTAAAGTTCCTGAATGGAGATGCCTTGTTGTGTGAAGTATGTCCAGACAAAGGAGTAAAACTCACTCAAAACATCCAAGCACAACACTACATTAGACTACAGTAAATGCATTTTGCACAGACTGTACAATACTTATACTTGCTCTTTGGAGATTTTTCACACTATTTCTTACTAACCTCTAAATCCTTCTCTCCAGGAGTCATCGTCTTGGCCTTTGTCCTCTGCTGGCTGCCCTTCCACGTGGGTCGGACCATCTTCTCTCTCTCTCAGGGCACCAGTACTGAAGGACAGGAAGCATACAACTTCACAGCTGCACACTCAGGACTGAGAAATCATTATGAAAGCGCAGGCAGAGACATCCATCCATACACTGGCACAGACGTGCACTTGGCGGATACAGAAACTGAGATGCACACAAACTCTGGCACACGATATGAAAACATGAGCACAGACCTCCACTTATACTCTCGTTTTATAACACACAGAAGAAAAAATAACCTGCAGAACAGCACAGACACGTCTTCAGATAATGACACACAGAGAATTACAGAAACAAATACACAAGAACTACCTTCAGATACTAGTTTCATCACAGACACCAGCTCAAACCCCCACAGGTCACACTTTCCAGATGAACACACTCTCACTAATGTGTCCTACAGGATGCAAACTTGCAAAGACTCACATAAGAACACGCCTCCTACCTCAGGCACAAGCCCCTATCCTGTGGCACCAACTTATCCTTCCAGCAACCTTCCCTTCAACATAACATACACTCACCCTGACTCATATTACTTTTTATACTATCTCTCTCAGTATTTCAACCTGGTGTCCTCTGTCCTCTTCTACCTCAGTGCTGCTGTCAATCCTTTACTGTACAACCTGATGTCTACACGGTACAGACACGCGGTCTACAGCCTCATACATGCACAATCCCACACGCAGAGTCCACGTCGGCGAACACTCACAGGGCAGCACTCTGCCACCACCATATTGTAAAGGGCGAGTAGGAGGCTACACAGCAGTCAAAAAAGGCGTAAAGGAAAACAAAACAAGTCTTTAGCTTTTTTGGCAGGGCTCCTTGTTATGTTTGTTTGTAAGAAATTTCTCAATTTTAAAAGGGCTAAAGGTTTGCTTAATATTCAAAATTTGAGGCCTGAATTGTTTGATATCTTAGCTCGGGTTAACATAGCCTAAGTTTTGTCCCTTCATAAATTGTATCCCAGTCCACGAGCGGCCTGCATGGACTGCAACGGCTTCTAGACACACAGTCATGTAAAAACACAGCATGGGGCTACCAGCCAGCTGAACACCAGACAGGGTTTGAGGTAGAATATATTACATTACATGCTCTGATGTGTTGGATTCTACTGCAACTTAAGAGAGCACATGCAAAAAGACAAAACACAAGCAAATTAAGAAAACATCTTACAGTATATAAAAAAATTTGCAATATTTACAAAAATGCGCTGCAAAGACCACAACACACACAAACAAAATGTTTCCAGAGGACTATTATAAGTGATGCACACGTCCCGACACGCTTGTTGTTGATGCAGATTTCGAGTCACAGTCCTGTTAATGTTCTCTTTCCATCATTGGTGTTGGAAAATGAGATAAAATTGTTTTTGATTTATTTTCACATTGTGATCACATGATTCAGATATTAGCATATTGGCTAATAACAGACGTGTGCAACACTTTTAAGTGTCCTCTGGAAACACTTCCAATGTGTTGTGGTCTTTGCAGCATGTTTTCTCAATGCTGTGCATGTGTTGTCAAACTGTTTGTTCTCTGTTTCATTGAAAATACAAAAAAATGCAGTGAAAAAAAATCAGTTTACACAGAAACGCAGAGGGACTGAAAACGCTGTAGTATGCATGTCAGGCCTGTAGGTGGGGATATATCTGTAGAGTCTTTTGGTAGCCTGACGCCAAAGTAGAGTTGGGCTGATCAGCAGGTGTATAGATTGAATGCGTCTTGTCTGAGTGCAGAAGTGGTTCAACAGATGCACATTTTGTTAAAGGCAGTCAGCAGATTCAGCAGCACAAGCACAACATGGTAGTCCACCGTTGAACCATTGTTGTTGTCTGGTTGGTGCACAGCAACTAAAAGTTCCCACAATGAAAGTAGACTACACAAAGTGGAGAGTGGCGTAAGTGTTTCCACTGGAAACTCCGTCTTGCTGTTTACACGGCAATAATGGCTGCAGTGTATCTGAAAAATTCCACTCTGGAGGACGTTTTAAAAAAAGTTGCGTTCTAGGTCGGCTGAAACACTGTTTCCATGCAAATGAGAGGCTGAAACTTAACAATGCTTTTGCGTTTCATTCTAAAACTGTTGTCGTGAAAACGGCCCCTTTATTTGATTCACCGTTCAGCTTTTATCACCTCTGTGAGGCTGGCTGTGTTTCCTCAACTACAACACTTCAGATGGATATCCTCTGGCAGACAATTCAGCCTCAGGCTGAAGAAGAAATGATTCAATTGTGTACAATTTGCCACCCATTTCTGTCATCCAAGGTTTTTTTTTTTTTTTTTTTTTTTGACAAACACAGCGCCTCAATACACATAAGAATGATACATTTTAAAATTTGAAAACAGATGTTTGTCTGTTTTAGTGATGTGTCATGCTCAAAAGATGCGGCTCTAAGAGCTGAATCTTTGTAGTGAATCAGAAGAGCAGACTCCCACTGAGCGAGAGCTGGCTCCCAAGGTTTTTTCTGTTCGTTGCTCAGCTCTCCCTCACCCCCAATTCACACATACAGCGTGAGCGCCGCGGTCCGTCAGCGTCGTGCACTGCGCTGTATTTCGCTGCCTTTCAAGTCAATCAGTGCATTCACACAGCCCGCGCCGCGGTCCGTCACCGGCACGTGCTGTTTCGCTGCGAGTCTATTCTTGCCGGAGTACGCTGCAGAGACGCATCAATCTCCGCAGAGCAGATCGTACCAAACAGGAAGAGACACGAAAAACGATCAGAGTTTCCGGTCTTTTCAAAATAAAGCACCATGTTCAGCCTGTCGATCGTAAAATTATCCTTGTATATCAAAACTACGACACTGGCACAGGGCCAGCAGTCATCAGCGGGTCAGACCCAGAGGAAATCTGACGCCATAGACGAGGAAAAGTTTATATTGGAGGCGGAAAACCAGATAATTATATACGATACAACACATCCTTTATATAAGGACACCAACAGAGACTGAAAGGGAAGGACTGAATTAATGAAGCTCTGGGAGGGCAGGTGAGTTTTACATACTAAATATAATGATAGTAGTTGTCATGGGTGTGATTCCTGCAGGAACATGTGGTTCTCCTGTGATCTTGTGTATCCAGCTGCTGTGAGTACGCTGAGCTGCGCTCCGCTCCTGAGACGGATGCAGCGTGAATTGGCTCGCGCTGACGGACCGCGGCGCTGACGGACCGCGGCGCTGACGGACCACAGCGCTCACGGAATATGTGTGAATCAGGGTCAGTCACTCAGCTCCGCTTGTTTTAATTAACAGCATCGTAGCCACGGAGCCAATCACATTTGAGGATATAGGATCATACCATTTTGTGATATTGGGGGGGGGGGGGGGGGGGGGCATTAAGTCAGGTAAAGCATCTTGTCCTCATGAGTGAGAGCAGACAGCGGTGAGGAGGAGAGTGCATCGTCAAAAGAGCCGACTCTTCTTTGGGAGCGGAGCCAAAAGAACCGACTCTCTGAAAAGAGCCGAACTTCCCATCAGTAGCTTGTTTATCTCATGTCTTCTAGTTTTCTTGCTCATGTGTTTATATTTAGTATGACTGTTACAGATGTACACTTTGTGAAATGCAATAATCTTACACTGTTATTTTAGTTAATGCTTGTAAACGACTCATGGTGCATCCTTTTGGTTTACAGGCATCAGATCTGGAATCATTTAAGACGACTGTTTATTTTTTGTTGTTTTTGTCTGGGCTTTGTTTGCGATATGCTTTTAAATAAAATGTAACCTGCTTTTAAAAGGCTTTTCTTTCCTTGATGTATTGTTTTGTGCAATTCCTGAGCAAAACTTGGTATTTTAAAGAAGAGAGGAGAAAAGTCAAGTACTCATCTCTGATCGGAGAGCACTGGAAAAGGAGGAGCTTAATTAAGAGAGTTGAAGAGTGGAGAAGTTAGCTACCTGGACACAAGTCGAAGCAGGATCACCCCCAGCTGAGGTGCCCAGGTGAGTGTATGATGATTAGACTCAAAACAACCAAAACACCCAATGACCCTGGGTTCAGACTTAGGGAAGATTCTGCCTCCATTTCTCCCTTTTCTTCTGTAGACTACCTCAAGATGGCGCTGTGATCCAGCAGTTTGAAGGGCGCCTTTCAACTCCTGCTGTTGTTGTCATCACCTGGACTAACAGATTTTAAAAAGGCATAGTGATTTGTGCGATAAAACATTTAAGGGACACATTTCAGAAAAAAAAATCGTCCTCATCTCAGAGTGTAATATTGAAAGTTCACTCAGGGCCTTATTTCAGTGTTCTCTCTGTGTTCATCAATCAAGAGCTAATCCCAGAGATCTCTGTCCACTGTCTCATTAATCTGCTGCTGTGCCATGGCTGACGTCTGCACCACACAGATGGATGCTGATAAGAGGCGTCAGCTTTTTTCATGGAGGTACTGAAAGTGTCCTCTTGCTCCGTGCAGACCAGGAAGGCGCGTTCTGACATATTGTTTAAAACACCTTTTCAGTCTTGCAAAATTAATAACTACAGTTAAGTTTCCTCTCATGACCAGAAAACAGAGACCCTGAAAATGCTTTTAAATGATATTTCTGTTGTCTGACACACACACAGTAACACACACAGGCTCAGTTTAATTTGTCATAAATAAATAAATAAATAAATAAATAAATAAATAAATAAATAAATAAATAAACAAACAAATAAATAAAATCATAGAATAATCCAAAAAGAGTTATTATCCAACTCCACTGCCCTCTGAAGCTTAAATCCCCCTCACGTCCCCTGAAAGGAGACAACAGAGGGATGATAATGTCTTCTTGTGTAAGGTGTTACAGGTGTTACAGAAAATAATAATATGATTTTAATTCCCGAATCACCCCGCTAATCAGGATGAGCATCTAAAACCTGTTCCACATTTATTATCACATGGCACTAGAAGTCAAAACCTTAATTTTCATAAGGCATCATAGAGGTTTGGTATGACGTGGAACATTTATTTATTTATTTTATTGATTTTTGTTAACTATGTGCTTTATTTATTTCTTTTTTTTCTGCACTGTTATCTTGTGAGAACGACTTCTCTCATTAGTTCCATATAACAAAGATTGTTTTCTCATGATAATGAATTAATTATTAACATTTTTTTCTTGATTTCAACCTACAAGAGCTGCCATGAACGGCTTCTAGCCACTGGGTGTATTTGTCAGGGCTGTTTACACAAAAACGGTTTTAGGCTGAAACGCAAAAGTTTTGTTGCGTTTCAAGGTCTGGTTTACATGGAAACGCTGTCTCAGCTGACCTAAAACAGAAATTTCTTAAAACGCCCTCCAGAGTGGAATTTTTCTGATATGCTGCAGCCACCATTGCCATGTAAACAGCAAGCCAAAGTTTTCAGTGGGAATGCTGATGTCACGCTCTGCTTTGCACGTTACACTTTTGTTTTGGGAACTTTACTTGCCATGCACAAACCGGAGAACAACAACGGTTCAACGGTGGATGACCGTGTTCTGCTTGTGCTGCTGAATCTGCTGACTGCCTTTCAACAATTGTTCATCTGTTGCTCCACTTCTGCACTCAGATAAAACACATTCAATATATACAGCTGATGATCAGCCCACCTCTCCTTCGGCGTCAGGCTACCAAAAGACTTTACGTTATATCACCACCTAGAGGCCTTGTATGCATTCTACAGCGTTTTCAGTCCCTCAGCGTTTCTGTGTAAACAGTTTTTTTTTTTTTTTTTTCACTGCATTTTTTGTGTTTGTCATGTAAACAGGGCTGTAGCCTGCTGTTAAGTTACACTTAAGTTTATTTCAGGGGCTACCAGTTAGCAGCTAAGAGGCTGGCCCAAAACACCATGCAATGAATAAATAAACATTTAATTTTGTCTCACGTTACATTGAAAAATTAAAGTTAGCCTACATTTACGCTACCTTACTAGCCTCTCAGCGGCTAACCTGTAGCCCTTAATGTAAACAAAGTGTAGCTTACCGATAGGCTACAGCTACAAGCAGTGGCTGGAAGCTGTTTATGGCAGCTCTTGTAGGTTGAAATCAAGACAAATACATTATTAATTAATTCATTATCACGAGAAAACAATCTTTGTTATATTTAAATAACAAGATAAAACGTCGTTATCATGAGATAACGCTGCATAAAGAAGAAAAAAACTCTGGCTGTTCTCGTCTTCCGTATAGACCTGACTGTGAATGGCCTCTTTTTTTTTTTCTTAGCTGTTAAAGGTTATCTTTTTGACTAAGTATGTGATATCTGGGGCTTCTGCAGCCATCCTCAGGCAGAGGCTTGATAAACAGCTTCATTTATTAGACTAAAGGCTGCTGCTTGGGTGAGTCGCACTGTGCGCCTCTCCAGGTGAACAAAATAGGAGCTGCAGAATGAACCAAACACCCTGTAAAGGCACCGAATAGTGAAGCGCATCAGAGCCTCAGTGCTTTCTTATCAGCACTGCAAAAACTGAAATCTAAGCGTTCGTCTTATTTTAAATAATGATAATAAAAAAAGTCTGAATAGACTATATGAGCTTCATTCATCTGACAAGTTCAGAAAGATATCTTCAGCCAGTTGCTGGACCAGTGTTCCCAGCAGTTTATAAATGAGTGCAATAAAGTGGATACAAAGTCTTCATTAGTGAGGAGCTCACCGCCTCCTCCAGTTTTTTTTTTTTTCTAAGTAACATAAATAACCTCATTTAACACCTCTTTAGAGAGCAAATTCATTTGTTTCCCTAAATGTTGAACTAGTCCTTTAATATTTAACCATGGTTAGGCAAATAATCTGACGAATCAGAGCGGTGAAAAAGAATAATGAACGTCATTACTCGCTCATTTCTCAGCTTTTTTATTATGAAGGGACGACACTCGGAGCAGCACTGAGGGCCATTAAAACAAAGCAATATTTGTTCACACGTCCGAGAGATGAGAGATGAACAAACATGAAAATTGGCACCAGGGATCTGTAATAAAAAAAAAACACAGCAAATTTTAATTAATTTGATTTAATCAAAGCTGCATTTTTCAGTTCAGTATTTCAACTACACTCAAATAATCAGTCCTCTGAATATAAATAATACAGTATTTATGTGTATAAATTTATATGGCCTCAGTCCTCTCCCTTTGCACCCCCAGCCCTCTGCAGCAAATGATTGAATGATCTAATTATTAAGTGGTAAGAAGCAGCGAGCTGTATTTACTACCAGTGTTCATGTCCTGTAGTGTTACAGCTCCACAGGAGGGTTTTTTCACTGGACACCTGTGACATATGGAGCAAATTAATTCAATATGGATCTTGCACACAGAGGGGGGAAAAGGCTGGGATGATGAGTTTAAGAAGGAGACACGGGCACACTGCCGCCTGCATACACAGACGAACATCAAGCCACAAAATCTCTGGAGGAAGATCTTCAGCTGCCGTTTCATAGCCTGAGAATCAGATACGCATTTTACAGGTCTAATAAATCTGTTTCTTTGAAAGACTTCACAAACCAGGGAGATAACTGAATTATGAATGCCAATTCAAAATCGCCATGCTCGACACTAACATGTATGAGAAGTTGTTACTTTTATTTAGTGGATTAAGAGATCACAAACTGAGTTTTGTTAGAACATCTGCTCCACAGTTTATGACGGGTTTTTTTTTCATTATTGATTTATTTTGTTCATTTAAAGGGTTAAAGCGTGCAGCCTTGACCGGTCTCATTTGGAGGAAGTGAAAAGGCAAACAGGAGAGTCCAGCTTGATCAGAGGGAATGAGAACAGAAACAGGCTGTGACCTCCTTTTCTGTTCCTTTTTCTTCATAAAAGTAACCTCTTTTGTCCATTTTTTACCTGGCTCATTTATGTCTCGCTTTCCAGACTCACAGATTGACGGAAAGAGGATGTAGAATGATGAGAAGGGGGGAGGCTGGAGAAAAGTCTGATCAGACGAATGGAAGCTGATTGGTTCTGTGGACAAATAGTTGGTGGTGAGGCTTCAAACTGTCTGCTGGAACCTCACATCTGCTTTCCTTCCTTTCAGATTTTTGCAGCCACGGCTCATTTACAAAGCAGTCACAGAAATGCTGTTGCTTTTTCTGATGCTATTGTGTCACTGTGACATACAACTGAAGTCATGAGCCATTTTCAGCAGCAGTGGTTTGAAACTACACTTACAAACGTCGAAGGATTGTCTTCTTCGTGGCTGTGCGTGATGCAACATGTTTACAGCTTGGCTAAAAAAATGAATTCAGTCTGAAAAACTTGTTTGGAAGATATCAAGATTATGAGTTTCACATAATTAGAGGTACACTCCAAGGGTCACACACTCGACCAAAGGTTGAGTCACAATTTCCAGTGACAACATGCTTACACCATCCACAGCACAACCAATTCTTGTCTTAACATGAAGCAGACAGTCACAGCTACGTCAAGTTCAGCCACTCTTAAGTCCATTTTCTTCTACAAGAGCCTGATGGCCAAAGAACCAAGAAGCTTGCTGTTATTTCACAAACTGCAAATGTCAAGTAGAGATGAATCTTCCTCTGTTTTCATTTTAAACTCTATAAAGACATTGGATGGATGAGAGCGGGAAGCAAAACAGATGCTTGTCAATGAGCAACAAAAAGAAATGTGTGTACTGTGTGGATTATTTCCCTTTTCTCCTGTTCTGGGTGTCATGACTGTGATTTGGTTTCGTCATAGGAGGGTGAGAAGTATTCTGGATGTAAACAGCTTTCCTGAATATTTTTTCAGAGGAGCAGAGCAACATGAGAAAAACAAACTCAGGAAGACAGTCTCGTATGTTAAAGGGTCTGTGAGGACTCTCTGTTTGAAGTGGGTCACAGCGACACCTTCTGGCTGGAATCTCACGCACACTGTCAGGATGACATGACTCTTAGCAAGGCCTGTGTTTGTTTTGGAAATGAATGGAGATCAGATCTTCTTTTTAACACTACTTTTCTTTGCTTAAGACAACTTTTTACCAGATAGGACGTGATGAGATAAGGTATTTATCAACAATTACACAGCGCTATTGTTTGGAACATGACAACAAGTAAACTTTGTCAGTTTGTACTGTAGTTTAGTAGACGGATATTTTAGTGCCTCTCACAGCCCTGAGATGTATATGTAAGCTAATGTGTAATGTTTGCTTATTCTTCTGTCCTGCTCATCTACCAATCAGAGCTAACGTAACCTCACTCTTCATTTTATTGACAGACTCAAGTTTGATCAGATCACTGCAGAATATCTGCTGCATGTGGGCTGGAATGACCATTATCACAAACAGATTAGCTTGAGTTTTAGCCTTTAGCCCATACTTTAGCCTTTAGTCCATGGTTCAGTCTTTAGCTCGTGTTTTAGCTTTTAGCTTGGGTTTTAGCCCATGGTTTAGCCTTTAGCCCATGGTTTGGCCTTTAGCTCGTGTTTTAGCTTTTAGCTTGTGTTTTAGCCTTTAGCCCGTGCTAATGCTCTCCCGTTTATCTTTCTTCTTCTCTTCTGTCCTTTTTCTGTATGTCAGTTCAGAGAAAAACACAGATCTCTCTTCTCACTACTAAACTTCATCAGCCGGCATGGTGTTGTCACAGAGACTTCAACGTGCCGTAAATCAATCTGGTCCTGTCCGACCTGATCAGGAAGCTAAGAAATAGCATTTAGAAATAACCTATATTGGTGCTGATAATCTCATTTTAACTTGTGGATTAGGATCAGGCAGATATCTAGAAGAGAGACTTTTTCAAGATCACTCAGTAAGTCCTCACAGGAACTTTAAGTTTTGCTGTGTTCAAGCCGTGCTATAGACGTGGTGAAAGAATATTGAGTTTTCTGGTGTTTTAAAAGGAAGTCTTAGTCATTAATTCAAAGCCAAATTAAAAGAAGTAAATTAATAATCAGTAAAATTTTACATCACTTTCAGGATGCAGCATGGTGAATTGGATCTAATCTTCACTTCACCGACCTATTTCGCATCTTGCACTTCAGGCTATTACTCTAAGTGTTAAAAGCAACATTAAAGCTAATGTAGTAGCATTTTGTTGTTTCACTTTCCTCAAACTCTCCCACTGAGACTGCTAATGGCAGACAGCTTCTGAAAGTGACCTGAAAAAAACCTGTGAGCACCATGTGGCGCCCGGTGGAGGGATAAAATGAGGTAACATGGTAATCCCAACATCACATTTTTCTCTCAGCATTTATAACTGGGTTCCACTTCTGGACTGGATTATCTTAATCTTGTTTTCACATGAATCGATGATTCTAAGCAGAAAAATCAAATCTAACCCAGTAGCTTGTGTTCTGAAACCCTAAGGTCCACGATTCATTCAGATTAATTTCAATCCACCATGAGGTCAAATATTTCAAACGATCAACCAATACCTGCAGAAGGAACAACATCCAGGCTGTACTTCTCCACAAACACCTGATACAGTCATCTCGATGGATATTTTCCTGAGCCAAAGAATTTTCTCTGTGTTTCCACAGCCAGACACTCTGCAGCCAATCAGAATTCAGTACTCACCAAGTTACTAGCAATGCGTCCTACAACCAGATGGTGTGGCTTGGACACATCATCAGTGATGAGCCCAAGATCATGGGGTGTTTCAGACCTTTCCATCATCAGATACCCTCTGCAGAGTGTAAGCTGTATCAGTTGGTTTGTGTCCAGGCAGCTTACTTCAACTCCTCATGAGCCTCCTTCATCCCGTCTTTCCAGGGGACTGTAAGCTCAAAAAAGACCATGTTAAAGCAGGCACATGATAAACCTGGATAGTAAGTACAGCGACTAGATGCAGTGTTCACTGATCAGCCACGACATTATGACAACCTGCCAAATATTGTTCAATTGACCACTATGCAGGCTGGATGGATGGGAGATGTTTTGACCCAGTCATCATAATTTAGTCTTTGTCACATCCTTCTGCTTCCCCACTTTTCTGTTTCAAACATATCAACTCTGAGGACAAAATGTTCCTTTCCTGCCTGACATCCCACCGACAGGTGTTATTGTTCTGAAATATTACATCCTCTGATTCATTCGGTCATCGTGGTACAGTGGTCAAACACAAGTGAAGTAATCAGCTGAGGATTTTGGTCTGTGAACCATGTATGAGTACAGGCAGGAGGTCCCAGCAGTCGGACCAGTGCAGGTGTTTGACTGAAAGAGGGAATAATACACTCCTGATCAAAAGCTTAAGACCAGCTGAAAAATAGCACAAATTTACATTTTGCACTGATGGATATTAAAAAGGTTCTAATAAGAGTTTTAAAATGCAAAAAAAGATGAAATGGGTGTTAAATAAAAAAGAAGAAAAAAATGAGTGACCAATTCATTAAAAAACAAGAATTAAAGTGAAATAGTCTCTTCATCAGTAGATCAAAACTTTAAGACCACAGCCTGTAACCCTCAGGATCCTAATCCCACCAGCGGGATTGAAATACCACTTATTTTTACATATTCCAAAAACCAATAAAAACTGGGGTAATCATCAGATTCTCAAGTTTCTAAAGGTCCCTGAATGTATCACAAGTGATATTAGCAACATGTCTAAACAGAGCAGAGAAAACAGGAGAATTTCATCAACAACATTCTCATGCCTTATTTGAAATTTTGCAGAAAATAATCAGTTTTCTTTAGATAAATTCTGTAAAAACAAATAATTCAGAGCTCTTTAATGTTTTCAGTGAGTCCTGAATGATCCACATACACCCTCTTGTCACACTTCAAAAACTCTTTGAATTTTTCTTCCCATGTCGTTGTCTTGCAGGTATATAATTTGCTCTCAGACCCGCTCAGCTCTCTGTCTCATTACTGACAGAAACTTCTTTACAGATGGACATGATGCCTCTGCAGTGTAGACTGTAAACTGTGTAAACAGTAGTGACAGTACTGACTGTAAATAGTTTATAAAGAGTAAATATCTTGTAATAATGTTGTAATAATTGTTTCATTCTGATGATGTTAAACTGCTCAGGAGACATTGTTGAGTTATCCTGAACCCAGAGAGGAGCAGGACTTCATACTGCAGAGAAAAATCAGACCACAGTCAGGAAAAACATTTACAAACATCAACATATGTTGATTCTTTGAATGTAGAGACACCACCAAGACTTTCCCTCTGTTCCTCAGAGGCTACCTGAAAATGAGTTGATACACTAATTCATTATTTTTCAATTTTCATCATAGAAATTCAATTTCTGTTTTTCTTTTTCTCTGATGATTTATAGCTTTTATATTTTGTCTCACTGCATGAAGACATTGAGTTCCATCAGTCTACAGCCATGGTTGACCTGAATCTATAGAGGAGCAGGACTTCACTTTGCTGAGAAAAATGAGACCAGAGAGAGTAAAAATGAGACAGAAGCTAAAAAAAAAAAAAAAAAAAAAAAAAAAAAAAAAAAAAAAAGACCAGAAACTGCTTTGGATCCTGAGGGTTAAAAGCCAAAATTTGCACAAAAATGTGGATTCAATGTAATTTTTTTGTCAGGTGTTCACTCTGTCATGACCTCTTGATGGCGAATGCTAAAAAGCATTCTCTCTTTGAACGTGGTCCAATTGTTGAACTGCATAAGCAAGGCCTCTAACAACACATCATCACTGCTGAGGCTGGACGTGGTGGGACGGCAATTTTGAATTCTTTCAAGGATCCTGGTTTTCATTGGAGCTTCAGGTTGTTCAGGGGCATCATATGGCAGCTGGTTATGTGGAGATGTGCAGGGGGTGTCCTTCATGACTGAGAGCCCTGGTCTGTGTGCTATTGACTGGGTTTTTCATCAGGACAACGCTGCAGGTCACAATGGCCGCCTGACAAAGGACTTCTTCCAGAGGTATAAGCTCACTCTTTGGACCATCCTGCGTCTTCCCCTGATCTAAATCACACTGAGAACATTTGGGGATGGATGGTGAGGGAAGTTTACAAAAATGGATGTCAGGTCCAGACAGTGGACGCCCCCCATGAAGCCATCTTCACCACTTGAACCAACGTTCGCATCAAGCATGAACAAACCGATTTTTGAAGAGATCAACAAGAGCAGAGCAGCTCCTCATGACTGAGTCCTTTAATGAAACTTTTGTATCTATTTTAGGGTTTTGTTTTGTTTTTGTTCTTGTTTTGTTTGTGAGCTGTGGTCTATAACTTTTCATCAGCCTATTTCAGTTAAATCTTGTTTGTTTGCAATAAATTGCTTAATGATTTTTTTTTTCTTCTCACTCCCATTTCTTCTTTTTCCATTCCAACTGTAGTTTGAACCGTCTTAAGATCCAACAGTGCAAAATTTAAATTTGTGCAATTTTGCAACTGGTCTTAAGATTTTGATCAGGTGTGTACAACAAGAAGACATGGAGGACCTTTTTAAAGCAAATCCTTTTTGCTGGTAAGTCATCCACTTTGGTCCAGACCAGGGGTCCCCAAACTGTTTCCTGTGAGGACCACATAACTTTTCCCTCCTCTGATGGGGGGCCGGGGTCAGTTTGTAACAGGAAAAAGTGTGACAATCACAGGGGTGTCTAAATGTAAACATTTATTGTTTTCCAGAAAGCCACACATAACCAAATATTAATAACCCTTTACAGGATCTTCACAGAAATAAAGTCGGGAACTAAATAATAACACTATCAATGAAATAAATAACACTGTTTATGAAATAGAATGTCATGTTCTATGCATGTATCAGTCATGATCATGTGCCGTGGCCAGACTGAAAAAAAAATCATAATGCGTCTCCGGTATTGTTCAGGGGGCGGAGCTAAACGTGGAGGTGGGCCATATCCGGCCCGCGGGCCGTATTTTGGGGACCACTAGTCCAGACAAAAAAAAAATCTTAACAACTTGTGGAAAGATCGTACGGAGACTCAAGGTGACCAGAGGATAACTTTTACTGATCTATTTCATCCTTTGACCTCTTTGCATCCAGGCCTGATCATCACCTGGTAAAACATCTGGAGATCAACCTGATGACTCGACATCAAGTTAGACATTCATGAGCAGCACATCTTTATGAAGGTTTGGGTGTAAAAAGGTGTTTATCTACATAAATAAATAAATAAAATTTAAACTCACATTCAGATTTGTCTTTTAAAAAAAAATTATGCCCTCAGTGCCCTGACTCTCAGGGCAAAGACTCTCAAGACTCACAGCCATTTATTTTATGTCTAACCTCAAATCTGCAGCTGGGTGCATGTTTGAAAAAAATGACTTAAGACAGAGGTAAAGTGTGTGGGGATGAAGGGGCAGAGGAGTGTCAGGGTGCATGAAATGTGACGATGTAACGACATCGTGCCCAGGAGCATTTTCAGACGTTTGGTGACCAGCTCTCTCACTGGCGCCTGACATGTCTTTTTTTGTGTGTGTGTGGCAACTTGATGAGTAACCTGAGGCACTAAGACGTATTAATTTCAGCAGTGGAGCAAAATGACAAATTAATGAAGGTGGATGGTGTCCTTTGGGGGATATTTCAGATTTGGATTTAGCGGTTTTATGAAAATAAAAGGCAATTCCACTTTTTGTTGACTGTATGTATTTTAAGTGGTTGCATGTGTACAGTGATGGATAGTAACAGAGTACATTTACTTGAGTACTGTATATTGTTTGAGTATCTGTATATTACTTGAATTTTTTTTTGTTGTTGTTGTTTTTTTGCTGGTTTGTTTAGACTTGTAACTTTCACTCCTTTTCATTTCAAAGACAAATATTGAACTGTTGACTCCGCTACAGTTCTAGGCTCAGCGTAGCTTTATTGTCAGCTGTCAGTGTTTTTCTTTTCTAAAATGTGATTGGCCACTGTGCTCCTCGCAGAAGAGAACCAATCACAGTCACTGCTCACGCCTGAGATAGATTTGGAAATACGTCTACAAGACTAAATGTGCATCATCCTTTAGGGATTTCCACCACTTTCTACTGACACAGAAAAATGCAGGGTGGATATATTATGTGGTTTGCAGGTTTTATTAAGGCATGTGTTATGTTTGCATGTAGCCAAATGGTTCAACAGGAGGAGGAGTTCTTCAAAGCAGAGCTGTAGTTTGTTCGCTGTGATGGACTGAACGGTTAACTTTAAAATTCTCCAGAGTGAATGTGTGGGGAGAAAAAAAGGGCCATCCTATTATTTATTTATTTATTTATTTATTTATTTATTTATTTATTTATTTATTTGTCTATTTGTCTATTTGTCTATTTATTTATTTATTTGTTTGTTTGTTTGTTTGTTTGTTTGTTTGTTTGTTTGTCTATTTATTTATTTATTTTTATTTATTATGGCCGTGGATCTTTAAATAAAAAATTTAAATGACAGTATCCGTCCTTATTGTTTTGGATTACTTTTTTTTTATGCTGGAGTTTTTACAGGTGTTTCTCTTTTCGTAGCAGTGTTTTTATTATGTAAGTCAGTTCATCATCAGGTCAGTTCATCAGAGAGTAACAATGTTCTGTGAAAACATTGAGAAAACAAAACAGTAATGTACTGATATTAGAAAATTAACTTTGTTCTTTAAATACCATTTCAATAATTTTGGTGTCATAGTAAAGGGAAAACATGTGAGATTTGTTTAGATGTGTTAATATGAGTGTATGAGATACTGATAAAGAGAAACTGAAGATGGCACTCAGAAAAAAAAATATGGGTTCACCTAATAAAAAAATAATAAAGTCATTCAGGATGAATATCTCTTTGAAGATGATGCAGCTGCAGCTCTAAACCTTTATCAGACCATAGATCAACATATGGTTGGTAGTTAAGTTAAAAAAAAAGTCACTAATAATGATCAATACATCCAAATACAACAGATTTTGGCAATTTAAAAAAAAATCATATATTCATATATAGAGATATAAATAGTACAACTTCCATTGTGTGAAGCTCTTTTCATGTTTGTGATTCTTTGGTCTCTCTCTCTCTCTCTCTCTCTCTCTCTCTCTCTCTCTCTCTCTCTCTCTCTCTCTCTCTCTCTCTCTGATACTTTGCTGTAGAGAGCTTTGACTCATATCATGTGAATCTGTGGACGTCTCTGCTTTCATCTGAGGTGTTGACCTTTTGTTTAGCATGTAACGAGGCAGCCGTAGGGACGGAAATGTAGCCAGTGGGTTGACAGTAGAGCTGTACAGAGTTTGATATGTTGTGATTTATATAGTTTTATTTCAGTTGTGTTTGTGGCAGCATGTTTAAATACATGTACTTTTGAATTCTTAAGTATTTATTAAAGGACGTACTTTAGTACTTTAACTGGAGTAAAATTCTGGCCCAGGGACTTTTACTTGTAGTTGAGTGAGATTTGACCATCAGTACTTTGACTTTGACTCAAGTACTGGAGTTGAGTACGTTGTCCACCACTGCATGGGTAGCTACTTTGCATGACGGCTTATTTTCTTCTTGTCCCAAAGCGACTCAGACAAGTGCTGCAAACACATCAGACGACGGCAGAGGAGACCCAGGAAGCACCTCTCTTTAATGGCATTAAAATACCTCCATGTTTTTAATCAGTCATGAACTCAGTGCTACAGTATGATGCACCACCTCTGATTGATGATTCTTTCTTATGTCAAAGGAGACTGATTGCAGCAGGCAGACCTGCTATATAAATAGAGTCGCAGAAACTCTTAACAAAAGAAAGAGATATTGATCTAATCAGTGGTTAACCCTGGTTTTTATGGGTGCTGCACTAAAATGTAACTGATTGAGGGTCAGCACCCTGATCCCGAGGTGACTCAAACACAGCTTCTCTTTACTGATTGGCAGCTGTTACTAAAGAAAAACGATGTGACGTGCTCCTCTTTGAGTTTCTCCTTCTGATTCGTCCCAGTCGTCAAAGTTTTTATACTTTTTCCAAAGATTAACATGTTAGACCCTCCTACTTCTCCCTTGATGTTAGCTTGTTTGTCTGGGACTCCTCCAAAGGTGTTCACTTCACAGGAATATAGTGTCCCCTGCAACCAGTTAGCGTTGAGTTTCCTGTCTGATCATGCTATAATTAGAGCTAACGCACTCGGACATAGGAAACATGTCACAGGGACACAAAGATAGAAAGACACTGACGCAGCTATGATGTCGAAACTCAAAATAGCATCAAGAAAAAGTCTGACACAAGACGACTGATTAAAGGTGGTTTGACTGTCAGTGGATCAGATGGAACAGATGTTTGAGTGGAACATGCTGTGATCTCTGACAGTTATATGCAGAGCAGTTTAGGCTGTGTACTGAGGTGTTAGTAAATATGTGTTTTATCCATTTGTATGTGTTCGATCCACTGCTGTGAATTGTTCTCAGTTCCTTCTGTATTTCTGCGCCCCGTACAGAGCCCAGGTCTAATTTTCTCCATCCATCTTCAGCCTCAGCTCCCAGCACCCTGGGAGGAATCGAGTCAGGTGGGTCAGCTTCAATAACACCTGCTGGGTACATCACATGATGTTGATGTTTCATAGGGATGTATTCTGGGATGTATACTGTGATTGCACCTATTCATTATTTATGATCTACTCATAAAATTCAGTGAGATATAAAACAAGAAAGATCCAGATGTATTTCAAGTTAAAGGGTCTTTGCAGCGCGTTCTCTAAATGCTGTGCATGTGTTGTCAAATTGATAAAGATGTTTCTTAATTTGCTTGTGTTTTGTCTTTTTGCATGTTTTCTTAAGTTGCAGTACTGTGAGCTCTTAGGGCCACCATAGGACTGTACGTGGAATGGACCATTGTCCCATTGTATGGTTTGAAGCAAAAAAAAAAAAAAGAAAAAAAAAACAACGCTGTCACAGGAGCCGCCATTGGGCAGCCAGAGTCTGAGCAGTAGAAATTTTGAAGGGGTCTGAGAAAATCTAGAATGTCTAATCTCTTCTTAACTCTCCTTCCTGACAAATTTTATTATTTCTGAAAAAAACTACACAAGAACAGCAGCTGTCAGTCATTGTTAAATGTGATGTAAAAACACAGTTTTTAAAATCTAATAATTAATGACTTGAACACAATGCAGCCCAAATATATCTAAATATCACCACAGCATACAGATGGAAGAAACATTTCCCAAGGTGTATTAATTCTTTAAAGTTTGACCACAGCCCATCTGGAATGAATAAAGAGGTGAGTTTTTAACTTATACTGTAGACAGTCACCAGGGGGAGCTGTTTTTGTGGCAACCTCAGTTTGAGCCGAGCAAGATGACGTCCATTTTTTCTTTTACAGTCTATGATTGGAGCACAGACAGAAACTGTCAACATCAGTTACATTTAAAAAAAAAAAAAAAAAGAAACATTGACTTTAATTAAATTTTTATGTCAGCTGGTTCCATGTAACGGTATTACATTAGAAAGTTCAACTTCAACTTGGCTGAGCCTAAAATATTGTTTTCAACTAACTTGATACATTTCCATGAAAATGGTAACGAGGTAATATTTATCCAGATCAGCATCTAACAGTCAAAAACAGAAGCTTTTCAGTGTTCATTCACCAAGCACAGATGTTTTGTTTTGTTTTTCTTTTTTTGTTTGTTTGATTTTTATGAAGGTGCTCATTATTCATTTACTTATTTGTTTATTTATTTATTTGAGCCATTCTTGCACTTGTTTTTTTCACATCAGACACTTTCCTAAGACTTTTCTCCTGTGTTACCACTTCAGTCAGTGAAGTCGTGGAGTTGCTAAACCTTGGGTACAAGTCAAGTCTTGAGATCTATGCACTCCAGCTGGAGTTGAGTCTGAGAAGGATCAAAGACAGTTCCCATCACGTGTCTGAAGATTTCAGCCATCAATGAAGTCACAGCACTCTGTGTCATGTGACTCTTTTAGGAGGTAAGAGCACTCAGTGTTTCTGCTGCAGTGAGATCACAGGAAAAGTTGAAAATATTTGAAAAATTTCTAAGTTCATCCAGGTCGGATGTCTGTTGAGGTTTGGCTGGTTGTCACCATCTTTGCCCTGTTGATAAAACAGCATTCAACCACATTATTTGGAAACGTCATCATTAGTAAGGAGTTTGCCCATTTACTGTGAATGTGCTCTTAATGTGATACTGTTAAAGCAACAGTGAAAAGTGTCTGGGTAGTTAACGGGTAGTTAATGAGCTATCAAATATGGGTGTGGTGACCCTGAGTATGACATCAAAGCAGAACAGACTTGTGAATATGTGAATAGTGTATTTATCATTAAAGGTCCACCTTTCGCTGCAGTTATGTGCCATATGTGATGATTTGGTTTGTGGTTTTGTGTCTGTTTAGTGTTGCTTGTTTCCTGTGGTTCCTGGTGTTGTTTTCTTTCTTTCTTTCTGTCTAATGTTTTCATAGTTTAGTCCTTTTTGATACGTATGTTTCTCTGTTGTAGTGTTGGTGTTTCTTTCTTGAGTTCTCTATTTATTTCCCTCCTGTGTGATTGCTTCTCATGTGTTTCACCTGTGTCTCGTCACTTACCTGTGTGTAGAAACTTAATTCACTTCTTTGTCTATTCACTGATGTTTTGTCGACTGTCGTTTGTCAAATGTTGTTGCATTTCATCTCCAGTGTTTCCTCATCTTCCAAATTTTCCCATGTAGGTGTTTTTTATTTATTTATTTGTTTGTTTATTTATTTATTTATTTATTTATTTATTTATTTATTTATTTATTTATTTATTTATTTATGTTTTAGATATTTGGATTTTTTAAGTTTGCCTTTTTGGATTTTGTTTAGTTCTGGACTTTTGAGTTTAGTTAATAAAACATTTTTTGAGTTTAACCTGTGCCTGGATCCTCCCCTCTTTTGTGTTTCATGCAACCAACCACCCCTGACATCATACTTGTTTTTTTTCTTCTTTTTTTGGGGGGGACCAAAATTGGCATGCCGGACCAGGAGCTTTGTTCCCAACGTCAGCCTGCACTGACTCCACAAACTGAGTCAGCGCCAAAGTCCCAGACCAGTGAGGGAGTTAAGAACCATTTGTGACACATGCAGCAACCTGCCCGACAAAAAACTGACCAGTGGGGAATTAAGATATTCTAAAGTCATTGCACTTGGTGCCCATCGGTTTTAGAATTGATTTTGAGTTGCTATTGTATCCTGCAGGACTAAACTATGTTTCAGACATACTTTTTACACAAGTACAAAGTGGATCGATCAGATCCTCCACAGCTAGCCTCTTAGTTGTCGTAGCTGACATCTATCTCAGATATATCCATAAGAAGAAATATCTTTTGAGCCTTCTGCCTGAAGATTGGTTTCCAACAATTTTTATTCCTTGTGTAATTGATGTAACAGACTTTTGTTTCATTTATGTTTGTATTCTTTTATTGATCTATTTATCTTTTTCAGAGGCCAAATTGGGTTTTTTTGCCACGTTGCTTTGATCTTTAGAGCACTTTTGGATCAACGTAGGAATCAGTAGCACTCGGGGGACTCGAACAAACAAAGAAAAGCTGCTGTTTGTCTCATCATACATTTGTCTGCACCATCACAGAAAGCCCAAAATGTTAAATTCAATATCCCCTTTCTTTCATTGTTTTGACAGAGTCATGAATTTTGGTCAGTTTGTGGCTGCAATGATTATTTAAAGCATAAATTCATCACGCTGCTGAGAAAACCACCTGCAGAGACACACAAACAGAGCATGAATTCACCACAGCTGAAAATCAGATTGCACCTGCAGAAGGTGACACAAGCCATTAAGATGATATAGGACATGATTGGGATCTGGCTCAGCTTTGAAGGCAGGCCTGAAATTGAAAATATTACGGTGCCGGTGATATCCCTGATCTGGTTTTTGGGGTCTTGCGCTTCAGCCTATAAATAACGCCTGTCCTGTCTCTGCCTGTGGACACTTTTTCCTTCCTTGAAGTTCACTGACCTGATCACTCAAGCACACACTGCAATACATTAGCTTTTCTTCGTACATTTAAGATGCTTATTGAGAGTTTCAGCCAATCCTGTGAGTGAAATTAAAAGCACAGATGAGGAAGAGAAAGAAAAAACACAACATATGTATTCCCCAGTTTTAGGAGTGGTCACCAGGCTTTGGTCCACGCACATCACATCTGAGTCAGACAATGGAGCGACCTGTGACATAAATCCATTTTAAACGTGAGGCACGAAGAAATGGGGAGGGGCGAGCAGAGGGGCTTTATAAAAGCAAACGGAGACTCTCTTCACTCAGGACGCACGAAGTACTGGGCAAAGTAGTTGATTTCACTTTTTGGCTGCCGCATGCGTCCACGTAGAGGACGTTTTTCTTGATAGACTTAACTCACAGTCAGTTTTCCCGTCCTTTGGTGACGATGGAGGCTCTTAAGTTTGTTGTCGTGTTGTTGGTGGTCGTGTTTGTGCAGGTTTTTGGCGCGCTGGGGACTTCAATATCAAGTGAGAGAGACGAAGAGGTGTGGACCGTGGACAACTGGGAGGTAAACACATGCACACATGCGCACGCGACCAAAACATGCAAACAAGAGATGGGTACAAAAAAAAGGCAGAAATATCTTTAACGATTTATTTATGGGTTCTGTTGGACTTCTACAGCTTCGAAAGCAGAGAAACTGCCACGTTTATTTTCCAAGTCCTGTGATGAAAACCAAAAAGTTCTGTTTTGTACCATTCCTTAAATTTGCTCAGTTCCAGGGATTTTTATCTTTTAGGCTGTATAATTTACTTGTTTTACACTGAAGTTAGCTTAATTTCATCGAGGATAACTCATCCTCCCGTTTTGCGTCTTCCTTCGAAAAGATTAACTACCATACTTCAGCACCGCGGACAGCGACACTCACCAGCTGCAGCTACAGATTTGTAACAGAGCAAAGAAGGTCGCCTACCCCTTGTATACACATTTAGTTTTGAGTTACTGTGAAAGAAGCTTAAAGTTTCAAATGAGCTCTTACTTCAATATTTTAGTATAATTTAGTATATTAGTATAATTATAAAAGTAGTAGTAGTAGTAGTTTTGGTTAAATACGCTTACATGAGTCAGCTCATCATGTTGTTCATCATCCATAAATATTGCAATTTTATGATATCTTTAGTCCAGTTGAAATTTAGATTCAGTATTGTCGCCATGGGTCTTGCACGCGTCAGCTGTTAAATGCAGGGTAGAATTGGTGAAGGTCACACAACACCTTGATATTATTTTTAAAGCATCACATTATACATCCCAGATTCTGTATGACTGCTGTTGACTCGGTATTTACAATTTTAAAAATGCCCATGATCAGTTTTAGAAAAACAAAAACAAAACTAAAAAAATCTTACCTGATTTAATGTATTGCATCAAAACCTCCAGCTCTTAGTTGTAGATGTGTCCAGCCTGTCAGGCAAAACCCAGGGACAGTGAAGTATTCAGACCACCACCTGCTGCTCTTTAGTTTTGAACAGATATAGTTATTACTAGCGCTGACTCAGATGACTGTCATGTGCCTTTCACAGCTTCTCTTACACACAGTAGTTGATCACAGCATATAAAGGAACTTAAGGGATTTTTAAGTGGGAAATTTTCACATAAACTTACAGGAAAGGAGGGGGGGTAGTTGCTGTGGGGCTGCATGAAAGATATTTGGTAGTATCCTGCCTTGAGAAAATGTCTTAACATATAGAAGTGTTTTTTCTTGATTTTGATATATTCATATGAGCATTCAAAGGCGTAAAGTTGGCGTTAAGTGTTCTGTTTCAGCACCATGGACAGCTCTACCCTTAACATGATGATTAGCAGGAGAAATAATAAATGATCTTTCAAAACCATTTCAACAACTATTTGTGTGTGTGTGTGTGTGTGTGTGTGTGTGTGTGTGTGTGTGTGTGTGTGTGTGTGTGTTTGCGCGTGTGTGTAGGACTATCCACAGCAGAAAGATCTAAGTTTGCATCTGGCAGACCTCATCAAGCGGTCCAAAGCCCAGCAGTTCCATGGCCTCATGGGTAGAAGTCCAGGTAAACAAACAAAATTAGTTTGAATTTATGCTTTTCAGATTTTTCTGGTCGCAAGATTGAAATGTATTCAAGATCCTCCCCCTTTAAGCCATTTATAATATCCCTACAGAGATTCCCCATTGTATTTTTTATTGCCACTGATGGACCATTTTTATTCTTCTTATTCCTATTTCAGGCAGAACTCAGCCTGTCAGACTGGGAAGGAAAAGTGAGTCTAATGACGCCACAGGAGAAATAATAATGTTTTGGTTACAGCCACATAAATGATCCGCTGATTACTTTTCACCCTTGTGATTTTTTTCTCCTTGTGTCTGTTAAGCAGGAAATAAAGGGGATATGTTTGTTGGACTCATGGGCAAAAGGACTTTAGGTGAAGGTAATGAAATTCCTTCAGTTCCTTTGTTTATAACCTTTTGTTAAACCTTTGTCAGCTCCTTATGGTTCATTTCTTTCTTTTCAGAAACACAAGAGGAATGGCAATCTTACCCCAACTAAAGAAGACACATTGACAGTAGAGGCATCATGATTTCAGATTGAAGTGTAATAAATTCTGTGCTTTCTTGTGGATTAACTGGATACCGTCTCACAGCCTGCAAAGGACAATGGTTTCACAAATTCAGCTGCTTTAAATCACTGATGTCATCACCTCCATCACTGTAAATTATAACCCTTCCTGTTATCGATGTAACTGTATGTCCTGTCTTTCATCCTTTAAGTCTATAAGCATAAGTCTGTCTTCATGTAAAGCATGACGAATGATTCACTTCATGGCTATTATTGTTAAGGTATATTTTTGCAAGGTTTTGGTAAATCACACTCTGATAACTCTATGGTAAAACTGTAATGTTATGACATTGCAGCTTCAGTCATAAAATCAGATTTTGTTGACGTTTTGATGTGTCTGCTTTTTCTACATTCATACTCCATTTAGTAAAATAAGAACAAGAGCAGCAGAGGCAGAGATATCCCAGCTTTCATGCCCTTGTTTGGTAAAAACAAAACAAAAAACAGAGTTCCTACATTTCCCATAATTCAACCTGACAGCGTTTTCTTGTCACCTCCTTTTGGCCTTGTTGACACCCATGACAAACCCATTGTCCAAAGTTGTTCATGCAGGTTTTCTTGTAAAAATGAGTCACCTAGGAAATGACTTCACCAGGGTCAAGATGCGATTAACTTCTCCCCAACTGTCCAATCTTTTTTTTTTTTTCAACCATACTCACGACTGTCACCTTGTTGCCGGGGGAAACATTAACCAAAAGAAACAAGTTGTCAGAAAAGGCTTACCATGTTTCACCATTTGCATTTATTGAATAGGAAGGAAGAGACAGAAGCAAGTACAAAAGCACAACCGAGCTACATATTGATGCCGCGCTACTTTTGTGAGTTGTGTAGTTGAAGTCAGAAGCAGGGATGAGGTGAAGTGCTGAAACGGTTCACTGGTGGCTTACAGTGGGGTGTTTGGGGGATGTCTGGTTTTGCTTATCACCTG
This sequence comes from Labroides dimidiatus, assembly GCA_030710495.1. Classification (NCBI taxonomy): domain Eukaryota; kingdom Metazoa; phylum Chordata; class Actinopteri; order Labriformes; family Labridae; genus Labroides; species Labroides dimidiatus. Next base: position 3,333,201 of record CM061163.1, read on the forward strand.
ATGATATTTGAGTTAATAATAAGCAAGCTGGTCTGAAGCTGCACATCTATAGCTGCCACTGGCGCTCGCCACTGCAAGACAACAGGATGAGAAATAAACACAAATAAAGACACAGTGACAGGTTTCCAAACAGAGGGGCTCTCATTTCAGTGGGGAATCACTTCCAGGCTGTAAAATATGACAAAAAAGGTTTGTTTTCACATGTTCGGGGTGTTTCTGATTAAGTATGATTCATCTATCTTTATGAGAAGGTGCATATATAGTCTCTTTGCTTCAGCTGTGAGGATAGTAAACATGTCTCCTGTATGTTTATATCAGTACAAAGTGACATCTTTTATTCCTTATTCCTCCAAAAATCCACCTTTATGCCATCAAACTGAATAATCCTGATTATCAGGACAACTGAAAACAAAAGTAACACAGCCATCTGTGAAAACTTACCATAAAGAACCAGTTCTTAAAACTGCATTTTTCCCTCTGTGGGTAGTTTGAATAATAAGTGCACCTTCCTGTAAACGCACTTGAGAATTGGCAAACACTGTCCACACATGAGTGTTTCTGTCAGTTACACATTTCAGGTGCTAAAAGGGTGAGTGGAGTCCTCTGAACAGCTTGTATTGATTTGGAAACTGAATGTAGGTGTGATCAACCCAAGACAAAACAACAAAAAAGAAACAACCACAGGATTAGGAAACAATACAAAAATGTAAAACACACAGAAATACATTCACAGGTGGTTGAAAAAAGTCGTCACTTTAAAAATCAAGAGCACGAGACACAGAGAGTAACATCTGCAATAATACAGCACGAGAAGGCAACGTTACTTCACCTGTCAGATGAAAACAAGCAGATCTCACGGCAGAGAAGGAAACCTTTCCTCCTCATAAAATAAAAGCTTTGTGAGAAAAAAAGGAACGACTGATTCTGTCTGACATTGTTGTATGAACACCTCTGATTTCACAGCGAGCTGCTGTCCAGCTTTGTGCACAGTGTTAGGAGGAGTTTGTCAGTCTGGGGGGGTTGACTCTTATTCAAATAAAGGTTAGCGCTGAAACTGAGGGATACAGGAAGACCAGAACTGATCAAAGGTAAGAAAATAAACTCCTTAGTAGGAAAACACCGATCTGACATTTTAAGTCAAGGTACCAACACTGATACTAATACCAGTACTAATTAAACATTCTCTGTTTCTTAAGGATGAGACTCAGAAATAGGTTTTGGTAACTTCAGGCACAATTACAATGAAATATATTGTAATATATATATATATTTTAACTGTTTGAATTGTCTCTTTATGGGATATTAAACCTAACATTTTGAGTCTGTATTGAAACTGATACTAGGATCAAATCGGTGCATCGAAAATGGGAACTAGTTGTATGATTGGAGCTTAAGTGCTGGAGTGAGACTTGCTGCTTTCTGCTCTTTGGCTAAAGTAACTAAACTCTAGGTGTATTTAGCAAACAGACATTGGTGGTATTTTTAATGTCACAATCTTAAAATCTGACTTTCTTTTCTAAATTAGCCTTTTTTTTTCCTTTTTTAAATTAATGTTTAGATAAAAACCAATAAATACTGAGATTGTCAATTAAATAAAATCAGCTGCCAATCAAATTCAGCGACTGCAAAAGAACATAACTGATCAGAAAATGCTGCGACCGTGCTCCCAAAGCGTGTGCAGTATGGAAGCAGGAAATGAAAATGTACAAAAGCGACACATTTTAATTGGTTCATGTCACTTTTGGTTTCAGGAGACGATCATCTAAACTGTGAATGTTTTAGATGTTTTAGACTGGGTGGTTTCATTCTCCCACCTGTACCTTCCCGACACATTTAAATCCACATTAAAAAAATTATATTCATAATAACAAGGGACTCAGTCCTTGAGAATAGACATTCCTCTAACAAACTCTGTTACGTTCTACGCAGTTAGCATATTTCTTTAAATATAAACAGCTTATTTTAAAAAAAGGATACAAAGAAAACTTAGTTAAAAACACCCACTGGCTGAACAAAGCGACAAACATTCACTTGTTAATATACAAAGAAAAACAAAGCTTCAAACGGGCCATTCTGGCTTTAAAACAGTGGTAAACCTTAGAGGTAGAAAAAGTTGAACACATGAATGAGAACTTTTACAAAACCACTAAAAAAAGACACAGAAAGAACACTTACATGTTTACCAGCTGAAATGCTTCATAAATGTTCACTGTCCAGAACAAAACAGTAGATTACAAACATACAAACAGCACAGCTTCCACGAAGTTAAAGGTTAAAAAAGAAAGACAGGGGGGAGAGGGGGGGGTTATACCCTGGTGATAGGAAAGAGTCCAAGCACGGCCAATGGCAGCTATAGCTTCATGAATGACGGCCTGACAGGTGTAATGGGTTCAATACAGGAAACAAGTCTGTGAGTCTGTGAGTGTTGTGTGAAGACGGTTCCTCTGGGCTCAAACAGTCACATGAGCAGCAGAGCTGGTTGCTGCTCCAGCTTACAACAGATAACTGGGGTAGCAGTTGTGAAGCTTGTTTGCTGAGGAGGCGGTTAATGTGTTATTTAATTAAAAATAAGAGGGTGGTGACATCACTGCAGCTGGAGCAGCTTTAGATTACTGTTCCAATTAAAATATTTAGACAAGTTTTCATTTAATTTAAGGGACTGAGATCAATTTAGTGTTTTAATTATTCATTTAATTCAGTTGGTTTGAGCAATGTAATAATTTCAATTACACTAGAATTAAAAAACAGATTATCTTTTTCTTTTACACATTATTCTCTTTCTATTTCATTTTTTGACGTCTGCTCTGGTTTAAAATTTGCAGAGCTGCACCTCACAGCCTGAGCTCAGACACCCCGAGTTAAACAGAGCATGTGTGTCACATACACATCCATATTCTTCAGTTTTCTTCTTGTTTTGAAGGAAATTATGATCTTTCGTGAGACATCCCATCATCGGTTCAATATTGGGAGTGTTAGATCGATGCCTGAGCGACGGCTGAACCCAGAGTAACGTCTGTCTGTGTTGTAGCTGCTGAAAGCGTTTGTACAGGAGTTGATATTAAGATTTAGGCAAAGTTACTGTGAGCTTACCAGTGTTCAGAAGAGGATCTCTATGTGTGTGTGTGTGTGTGTGTGTGTGTGTATCTGTGTGTTTGTAGTTCTGTGAAAAGAAGGTTCCTTTATGACCCTTTGGGTGGTGTCCATTTTAAGGCTGTGGGATCGATGGTCTTTCCATTACCACGTTTGGTCTCCTTGGCCTTCCAGTCATCGATAAGATCCTACAGAGATAAAACACATTTAACAGCTTCACTGAAGTTTAGATGCTGTATATGGCTCAAGTTTGAACATGCTTGAACTAGGAAGCGGTTCAGACTTCAGACGGAGCTGTTTTGTTTCCTACCTGTCTCTTTAACACCAGGTGCTTTCCCTTCCAGTATTTGAGCATCTGAAGGGATTGCAGCGTGCTGACAATATCTACTGGGTTCACTGCTGTCTCCTGACTGATCTCTGTGAAAACAGCAGGACAAGAAAAGCTCAGAGTTTAAGGGACAGGACTGCGCTCTTACTGCATGCTAATGGTACGACAAGCTAGAAGTGGGCGATATTAGGGGTGTCCCGAAACAACCTTATCACTTCCGATACAACACCCGTACTGCAGCCTTGAGTATCCCCGATACTGATATCACTCTGATACGATATCAGCACACAAGAGAACTTTGAGCTGCAAAGTAAACAGAAGGAGGAAGAGAATCCCCAAACTACAACCAGACCCCAGACTGAGAGACAGAAGTCACAGGCAGAGTCCTTTCATCAAGACCAACAATATCCAGGGAGCTGATTGATGAAGTGAGAGTCAGATGAAGTCATCTCAAACTTTAGTTCATGTTATTTTCAAAGTGTGACTGGTTATCATAACTGAAATTTTAGAAAACTATTGAGACAGTCATATAACACATTCAGCCAGTTGAATAAATCTGAATGAGTTATTTAACTGGAAGTGAAAATATGTCACTACATTAAGTTTGGTTTGAAATAAAAGGTTCACTAAACTTAACCTGACTGTGATTTCCCCCTTTTTGCAAATTTTAAAAATACAACTAAAGGCTCTGCTTGAATTATTGTACTGGTGTCATTTTATGCATCAAAGGGTTAAATTTAAATTTACAGGAGAAATCAGAATATCGAGATAAATATAGTGTACCACGATATCACTTGAAAAATATTGAGATATTGCTTTAAAATCACATCCTACAGCCCTACTGCAAGCTAAAACCAAATACAGCAGAGCACTGAGCTAATGCTAAGATCAGCCTGCTAACACGCTCAGAAACAAAGTTAAAGAGATGAAATGATGGACAGGCTTTGGTGAAAGCTGCTCTGCACAGTGTTAGCTCATCTCTGCTCACTGACATTGGGTGGGTATAAAAGCAAGAATCTTGCATAAAACTACTTTTAACTTTGAAAACATTTCCCAGCACAGAATATCAATGAACACATGTTTGATCCGTTTTTATAATCTCATTAATAAATCGTGTAGCCAGCGTCAAAACTCCTTTCCTGAGACGCTGTTGGAGGCACAAAAGCAGATCCATTCAGTACAGTGAGAAGTGAGAAGACACTTTGAATGAAACTGGGGTCACTGGGAGGGTGAGTTCACAATTACATCTTCCTCCAAATGGAAATATCATGCAGACTCTGAAAAATGAAACAATTCTAAAAAAGAGAGCATAAAAGGAGGCTTTAGCAGGAGGGAACAAAATGTTTTATCTGAGGTGTTTGCTGTGTGTCACACTGTCTTTCTTAGCTTTCACTAACATTCTTTTTTTTTTTTCATTAAATGTTCCGACTTCGGTCTTGGATTGAGTTTTTCAGCAAATCAAAATTAGAATAATCATATTATTCTGATATTGTTCTCTGGTAGCTGTCTCATCTGTGACCATATATGGTGTGGAATAAACCTTATGTTCAAACAAACTAGTTTCTTGAACTTTAAACCCTAACTTATGCAGAGCTGGTGCAACGGGCCACTGACCTTTGATGGAGATCTCTTTGCCCTGAAAGTTGTTCAGGTAGCGCAGCAACACCTCCTTCCAGTAACTCCTGTAGCTGATCAGGCCCAGGTCAGACAGGGGGCGCTCAGGTGAACCCACCTTCTCCTCCACCTTTGACAACAGGTAGCCTTAAGGAGAAAATGCACAAGGATGAATGCTTGAAATACTTTGACAAAACAGAGCTGAAAAATGAATGACTGCAGTGTCTAAATAAACCAACTCTGCAGAACTTTACTTGAAAGAAACTGTGCTCCTAAGTCTGAGCTCTGTGACTTCAGAAGGAAGTGAACATGCATACACAACAAAACACAAAACACAAAGAGGAACAGATATGGTGGGTGTTTGTACTCACTGAAGTCAATGAGCATCTTTCCATAGCCCTGCCTCATGTACTGTGGCATGGTGAGGATGCAGGACACGTTGTAGTTCAGGAAAGAGTTCTTCTCCTGCAGAAAGAGAACAAATCCATAAATCTTTTTTCAATCTAAGTTTTTGTTTTCTTGGCTGTAATATTTTGGCCTTAAAAAGGTCTGTTACACCAAAGTCTTTCTCATATTTTCACACTCTCATGGGTAAATTAAACTGGTAACCCATTGTAGCTTTAAACAGGGTACACACATCAGGATTTTCTAAACGTGAAGAGATGTTTTATCTGTTAGAGAGCCCACACATTAAGATCAAAAATCAGACATTGATCAGTTTTGATCGTTCTGTGTGTGGTGTGCTCTGATAATCTCAACACAGCTCACCACACACAGAACCATTCTGTCCCATCACAGAGCTAGAATCTCAGCCTCAAAGACAGAAATCTCACCTGACCAAACCTGATCTAACAAAAACAAAGAAGAAGAACCACAGCAATAAATAGCAACAACCAGCTAACACCAAACACAACATGGGAGAGGACATAGAAGAGGGAATGATGGTCTGAGGACTATTTTTAACAAAAAATTCCTGAACCAAAAAAAGAAAAGACTGGAAAAAATCCTGAAGACAGCAGGAACAAAGATTTCCCTCACAAACTTTCTGTGTCAGGTCAGCTGTACTTGTTTTTGTTTACATCTGCTTCCTTGTTCCTCAGTCAGCTCGCCTCCTGATTGGCTACATTCCATTCCTCATCACAACTCACAGAGTCATGAATCAGGAGTCGTCATAAATATTGATCAAGTTTAATCTTTACAATCATGGCCCCCGACTCGTTTCAAAGCCTGATTATCAGGACAAACTCACTCTTAACACACCTCAGACCACAGGATAATCTGATAGGATGATCTGATTAGACTGAAGACAATCAGGCATTTGCAGTCCTTGGTTGGGAAGAAAGTCGGGACAAAAACAGCCCAATAATCTTTGCTTTACAAGATTCACATAAAAAAAAACTATTTTCTTCACACTGGTGTTTTAGAAAACCGTTATTTAAGTCTCTGTCTGAGACATTTTGTTTTTGCTGCTGTCTCTTTAAGGCTCCCCACTCCACAACTCCCCCTTCCTCCTGATACGCTATATTGATTTCAAACTGGACTTTTAATGACTTCCCTACAAGTTACACAACATCAACAGATCCCGAGAGTTACCTTGGAGAAGTATCCAACCAGGTGGCACCCTGTGTTGTCAGCCTCTGTCATGACGTAGAAGAGGAAAGGCTCGACGTCGTAATAAAGAGTCTTGTGGTCCAGAAAAAGTTTCGCCAGCAGACACAAGTTCTGACAGTAGATCTGTGGAGAGGGGAGACTTATATTAATACTCGAATCAATATTCTAATCAATCAAAATTACAGATTTTATACAGATTTTCCCTGCCACATCAGGAAGCTGTTAAAGATGGGGTGTGATGCTTTTACACATTTCAAACATGAAAATTAAGTAATAATGTTGGATTTAGTAAATTCTGAAAACAGCCTGAGATCTTCATGAGACTCACTGAAATGATGAGGCCGTCAAAAGGACCTCCTAACTTGTACCCATTAGAACTATTGCTTTAAAAAAAAAAAGGTCATTTAACTGAATTATCCCTCCAAGTGAGTCTCTTTTTACCTTGTTTTTCTTTCCGTCCACCTCAAAGACAGAGATGTTTCCTTTTCTGTAGATCTCGTCACCTGGAGGATGCTTCCACACACACTTAGCCTTCATGCAAAACACATAAGAAGACATCACAGAGATTAGTTTGTGTACAAGTTGGTTGATTGTTTCATCTTAAGAGTCTCATACGCTGGGTTTCCACAAAGGGAGGAGATCCTCACCCTGCAATCTGTTTATCAAGAAAGAGGAGAAGAGAGTTGACTGGACTGAGTATCCTAACCTGATGTTATTGATGTTACCAGTAAAATCATTTACCTTAATCATAACTCAGTTTTTTTAACATTTTTATTCATATGAGGGAAACCAAACAGAAGTTTTCCCCAGGCTCAAAAAAGGGTTGTGAAAGAGACTTCTTTTACTAACTGACTGCCCTGGACACAACTTCAAAATAAAAGCACTTTATGAAAACAGGGGACTGAAGTCAGGGCCTGTCTTTACCGTCTGGCCTTTCAATTGATGTAGATGGTATATATTTTAATTATCATTTTTAAAAATTGATTTTATTTCATTTTACTATACCAGGATATCCGCAGGTTTCAGCAGGTCAAATTTAAGACTTTTTAAGACCTTTTTAATGTCACCTTGAATGAAATTGGGGAATTGAATTGGTTAGGGGATCCCACTGTATTACAACCTAAACAGCTTGTGTGTCACTCAGTGAGATTCATTCAAGTTTACTTTTTGTTTATTAAACATAAAGTGATACTCAGTGCTCTCTGGTTCAATAGCTGTATGTACAAGTGCAGTTTAACTGCATTTTTCCAGCCAAGTATACAAAAAAATATACAAAACATCGGACAAAAAAAAAACCTACTGGACCTTCTGAACACACGTCATGATGAGCCTCAGATCTGTAAATTAATCTCCAGTTCTGCCTCTATTTTTTTCAGCTCATTAAATTTATCTTTGAACCTCTTCTTGAGGACTTTTGACTTTGTGATGAGCTGAGCCATCGAACACTAGCTTGCTCAGCAAACAGGTCTGCATCCGTTTCAGAGAGCTAGCTGGCGTACAAATAATTTATATCAGCAGCTAGTTACCTCTTTACATCTCCTTCTGAAAAAAGTCCCGTGAAAAAAAAAAAAGAAACATTAACTAGTCCTGCCCCAATAAATTTAAGAACTTTGAGTAATGTTTTTAAGACCAGCATATAACATTTATAATGAATTTAAGACATTTTAAGGATGTACAGACACCCTGCCTATATTGTTTTTGTTTATATTTATTTTTTCTTTATTTCTAACAAAATTCTTACTTATTCTTACATTTTGAAGAGTACAAGGACACTTATGCAGACCTTCAATTCAAAATTGTATCCATTCTGTTATCATCTGCAGACTCTGCTGTGGGGGAGCAAGATAGTGGTAGTTACATTCATATCTGGCAAATAGCTGCTGTGGGTATTTATTGCCTATTTGAAAAGCTGTTTGAATTTCCAATCAATCAATCATCCAAAAATGATCTCAATACCTTCGTTAATTTTCTGAATTTTGGTATCTATTAAAGTCAGGGTTGGTAACCAGATTTAGACTTTTTGTTATCCTGGTTAAAATGATCTTTGTGTCCTGATGTCAATCAATACATGATGTGTTCTTAAAACAGAGTGAAAAATATCTGCTGTCTACAGCAGGAGTAAACCTGGGAAAACATCAACCAATCCTAGAGTTTAGGATCCAATTTGTTAAACCAATCAAATCACATCCTGCTGTTCTGCCCGCCTCCTGCACGTACATTTCTCTGGTGTGCACTCGCCCTGATTCAATGTGTATAACCAAGAGGGATCCAAGTACTCTGGAGAATGACAGAAAAACTACCTATACCCTGATTACTGCTAACATAGAGCAAAGAAAAACAATGAGCTGAGGACCAGTTTGAGTCTGTGGTTTGGAATCAGTCACCATCATATGTCAGTGGGGGCATTTGGAGGAGCTCTGAGTGTGGGAGGGTGGAGGCCAAACGGAGTCCTGAGGAGATGCTACATTCAAATCCATGATGGTTTTCTGTGACTACTAACCCTGCCTTTAAGTTTTTTTACAACATAATTTTTTATAGTTTGCAGACAAACGTGCTTGATATTTAAATACTATTCATAGTGTGAAATTTTGGGATTGATCTCTCACCATGTGCCTGCGCAGAATAGTCTGGCTCTTCATGTACTTGAGACAGAATTCGCACATGTACAGTCTTCCCAGTCGGGCGTATTCCTCTGGGTATGGAGAGTGATACCAGGTGTCCATCTCATAGCGCCCAAAGACGATGGTCTTTATCATGTTGCTGCCCTCCGACACCTGACCAGCCAGACGAAGCTTCTCCTGTAGAGGATGGGGGGGGTCGGACACGGAGATGGAGAAAGGAAGGAAAAGGTACAAAGAGGACAGGAAGAAAGGGCAGGCAAGCAAGCAGAGGGGAGAGAGGAGAGGAAGGTAGGATTGACATTATTAAGGGAAAAGGATCGAGTCAGAGATCACAACTAGGAAATCCTCAGTGGAGGCAACCAGTCACAAAGATGTGGATGTGGAAGAAAAAATAAGATGAAACAAGAAGAAAACTCGAGATGAAAGTGAAAATATTTTTTTTAGATGTTTTCAGAGAAAAGTGTCAAAGATATGTATGAAAGAGAGAACAAATAAGTATTTTGGATTGGGTACCTTCACTTTAAGTTTTCACACTATATCCAACCGTATATGTAATTAATTAAAGAAAGGTCTGAAATAAAGTGAGAAGGCCTGCAGTGGGTCAGAATGTAACAAAGCAGGACTAAACAGAAACACAACAAAAGGAAGGGATACTCCAAACTACCAAAAATATCTCAGACTCCTCCTGTGGCTGCAGAGGAGGGTTTGCTGACTGAAACAGAGAAGAAGAGGAATATTGCAGAAAAGGGGAAGATAAACAAGCACGGAGTTGGAGACACAAGAACAGAGGGAGGTGATGATGAGTTTTCTCTCTTACAAGGTCGTCCGATGCACGTGCCTGCGCTTTCCTGAACAGCTCCAGGTCGTAGTCGCTGGTGATGTTCTCTAGCAATGGCTCCCTGGTAGCTCCATGACTCTGACGGTGATCCTGTCAGTGTGGGTGAGGATCAAAGGAGAAAAACATCTGAATTATCCTATCGAAAAGGTGGGCAGAAACATTAAGGATCCGACAAATGTGTGCTCTCATCCTCTCACCATATACTTTTCTTTCTGCTCTTTATTTAGGCCAGAGTTCCTCTTCCGCCTCAGCTCTGTAACCTTCTCCTTGTAGCGCAGCTGACGCTCTGTAGGGGCCTGAGACCAAACCGGAGAGCAAAGAGTTCAACATTTATTCTAATTTCAATATGATAACAGTTACAAGGTTCTTCAAACATCTTTTGCTTCACACATCCACACTGGTGTTCCACAGGGATCCATCCTTGGACCACAGATTTACCACACTGGTCTCTGGCTGGTGCTGAATGCGTCAACTCAAATTCTTGTTTCAACAAAGCCTTGATCTAACCAATCTTTGATCCACAGAGGCAGGAGGTAGGACCAGAGGCCATATTGTTACAGCAGTTTTTTTCTAAATTTTCCAATGAGCAATTTCTAGATATACCAGTTAAAAAATATTGGGGCAGGAGAAACTATTTTACTCTCACTGTGACTCCACAGTCAACAGAAACTCTCTCTCACACACACACATACATGAATGAATGACTTAGAGTGTCATCATAAGCGTTGCCTGTCCGGTGCACCTGCCTGTGCATGTCAGCGTGCATGTGTGTTTTTGAATTACCTGGTTTCGAGTCGAGTGCCTGTTCTCGTCCTGGCGGTGTGAAAGCGTCCTTTCCTCGGTCTGCTTCTCGCGCGTCGATGCCTTGCCCTGACAAAACATCAACACTGTCTACCAACAATGACTCACAACCACCCCCGCAGCAGAAACATTTCAGCAACCACCTCCATGTTCCTGGAAGCTTTGCAGCTTGACATCCCCGATTTAAATCTATGAGTTCCCTCCACTTTCAGTCACTGAACACCCAGTGGAAATGGAACGGAATCATGGGTTGGACAATTTATTCTCTCGCTGACTCCAAAAACTTGGTCAGATAAACACTATATGTCCTTGCACTTGCTCTGTCTGTCGTTAATGTGTTAAGTTCACCCTCTTGGTCTGAGCAGTACCTTTGACTAGACTCCTTTACCAGAATGTGCTATAGCAGAAAAAGAAAAAGAAAAAGAATAAAGGCTTTTTTGACCATGACATGAAGGAGTCTGGTTTAATGTTTCTGATTGATTGTTTGTTATAAACCCAGTGTGTTAGAGTCTGTTTGTTTCTTTTATGTGAAACTTTAGTGCAGCTTTCTGGGCTACAGCTGCCTTGCAAAGGAGACTTCCTTTCTCAGTGGGAACATAACTTGTAACATAAAGCTTAAATTAAAACCAAAGCATTTTATCCACATGCTTTTTTCTGTTTTGGCTTCAAAGTCTGTAAAACTCTGGAATCCCTGCTGATATTCATGTTTGTGTCTGTTTTGAGTATGTGTTTCTACCTTGCATTCGTCAGCAGAGAGATTGTGATAAAGAGGACATCCTGATATGGAGAAATGTCTCTCATGCCGCCCTGTTAGATGACCTGAGAAGAAGAAAAAAAAAAAAAGAAAAGCAAAGGTATTGCTCATGCATAGGAGCAAGATATCTGATTTCATAACAAATGACAGAGAATTTATGTCCTCACCCAATGAGTTACAACCAGGCGTGGGACACTTCATATTGAAGTTGTAACTCTCGTGGAAACGTCGTCTTTTGGGGCGGTGGGAGAGATCGTGAGCTGCTGCCTCTTTCAGTGAAAGCTCTTTGGCTAATCTCTCATCCTCTTCTTGTGAAACTACATGATCATTGCTCGAAGACACGTGGTCATTGCTGGGACTCGAGACCTCGATGTCTGACTCTGAAGACTGTGCATTACCGGTTGGAGTGCGAGGAGGGGTCTCATCACGGTTGGCCCCCTGCTTCAGGTCTGCTGATCAAGACAAAAGGAAACAAAGGGAATAAATGCAAAAATAAAACACAACTACTGCACTGCTTCAAATTGAGTTATTAACATGTAATTTTTCTAGCTTTTGTTACGCAAACTAATAGAATAGGGGAGTTGCAAGTAACATGATTACAAAAAAGTTAATAGTGTGCTGTTGTTGCTTTATTAGGAGTAATGAACTGAGCTGTAAACAGATATAGGAGTAATACTTTGACAGTTGACTGTTAGCGTTATCCTGAAATTGTAGTTGCACTTGTTGGATAAAAGAAGTTGGATAAAAAATGTTTTGAAGACAGGAAAGGTTTGTCTTTCAAACACATAATCCAGTACACATTTATCTGTGGGAACCAGTTTTTTATCTTAATAATCTGGAACACACTGCATTCACAGGCCAGGCTCCTCACACCAGCTAATCACCATATCAGTGAACGAATGAAACGCAAAGATAAACCCCCTTTCATCCCTCCCCCTCCTCATCTTATCCCTTTTTGTAGCTTTATTTTTGCTTTGTTCTCTTAATTTACTCTTTTGACACTCTGACTTTGACACTCTCTTCACTTTTCTCCTCGCCTCTTTTTATCTTCTTTGCTGCTTTCTCAAACACAAGAGCGTCCACTTTATTAAAAAAAAAAAATGTTAAAAAAATTTCTCAGTGTATAAAACCTGATTTTTAAGACATTAAGAAACACTTCTGGTCTTACCGTTTGCCTCAACATCTGAGCCAGATGACCTGCCCTGACGTAGTGGGTATTTTTTTGCTGTGGTGTTTATCGCCCCCTGCTGGCTGCGTGTGATTCTGCGCCCAGAGGAGAAAACAGATGCTGCCACTGCTGCTGCTGAATCCAAGCTTTCTTCAGGACACACTGGTGTGGGAGAACTGCTACGAACTGAGCAGCAGTTGTCTGAAAAAAAGAAAAAGAAGAGATTACTGTGGGTTTTGAATATGGTTTTACATACCAGAATCCAATGATGATTTAAAGTAAATTAAAAAAAAAAATAAAACCTGCTTCAACAAACCTCAGACGCTGCTAGGCTTGTTTGGAATAAATGACACTGACAATTTCTATTGCAAAGAGAAAAAGAGGAGAAAACAGTGCTGTCCCTTCCTTTCCTGTTGTAAATTCCCTCTGGCAGCCACAACAGAAAGAGGTCACTCAGAGGCTGCATAGAGTTTATGCGTCTGTTGTGGGGGGAGGTCAGGCTGCCTGAACCTATTCATGCTTTAAGGATGTCACTGTTGAAGTGTGGGGGCTGGAAGCTTCTCTGGGTCCTGAATGAGAGCATCATTACCCATTTAAATGACATAAATGAAATCACACTGTATGTAAAAAAGTTAGGCTCGATGATTATTTCAAAATTTACATGGCTAAAAAGAAACCACTTAAGTTCACGACAGGCAAATAAAAAAGACATTGAATATGACAAAATATAAAGAGGATGAATTATTTCAGTACTGAAAACAAATAAAGAGGATGTTACTATATTGTCTGAACTCAGATTGAGAGTTCAAACTGTCGGCTGATGAACGAATTCCTAAGATACTTATACAGTGCAGTCCCTTTTCTAACCCAAACCGGAAGAGTCGCTACAATTGTTAGTTGTGACACAATTTCGAATAAAATACGTCACACTTTTGTCTTTTTAAGATTAATTCAATTTGTATGATAGTTTTTGTTTATATCTCATCATGAATTATTTTAAAAAATGAGACCCTTACCTTGTGAGCTTCGACTGAGACGCAGTGACGCACGAGTCAAGCGCGTGCTGCTGCGTCTGTGTACGCTGTCGGGAGCTTCTGTGTGCTCGAGGTCGGCGGAAAAATCCGAGTCCTCTGTCCCATCCGAGCTGCTGCCAGCGGTTCTCTGGGAAAAAAAATATCAAGACTTAAACACCTTCTAAAACTCCAACACCAAAAGCACAACAAATTGATCAAATAAATTACGTGACAGTACAGATGTGTGTGATAGTTTGTTTGTTAGTTTTACCAATGGATAATTCAACAAAGATCCCATATTGGGGGAGGAGCGTCACCCTCTCCACATCTCCTTCGATACTGTAACCCCTCTTGTCACCGAAGACCTGTCACTGAATACTGAAATAAGTCGTTGCGGCTGCACCACGGGAACGAAAAGGATAAATCCGAAGTCATCTACTCAACCGGTAAAAAATGGACTTAAATCCTGGGTGCATCTTCCGCGTCAATTTTTTCAGCTTCTCGCCAGCTGAGTGTACAAAATGTTAAGAAGACAAAAGTCAGCAGCGTCAATCAACTAACGAAAGAGATCTAATATTTAAATGTTCTAAGGTCTCATTTTGCTGTCAAATATATCGAAAACGTACGCTGTGTAGCTTCCTGTCGCTTGAATGAATGGGGTGATGCTGAGGCGTATAAGGGCTCATCCTATACCACCAGAAACCAAAACCGGGCAGGGTGGGGGTGGGGTACGGGGGTTCCAAGCATTTGCATTGAGCATATTGGGGCCCATTATATACTCCCAGATGACTGCCTTTACGATATATAACATAAATATTATGTCTGAGTGTACTTTCCGCAGGAAAATAGTAGGCAACTGTTGCTAAACCCCCTTAATTTACCTTCAAGAAACGACGATTGTTCAAGATCATAGTTGCTAAAAACACTTTTTTTCCGGTTCCAGTTTATATGCCAGATTGTATGCATACAGGGCCACCCACGATAACACATCGCATCTACACATTCAACGCTCAATGTAAAGTAAACTGTACTATCGTTACAGAAAACTACATTTTCGTCAGAAAAATAAACGAAATCCACAGGAAGTGGATGTCACAAAAACAAAAAATTGACGCTTTTTATAGGAGTATTCAAATGTGCATATCAATGCAGAAGGTCTACTACTTTGGGCACTCTAAATGTGTATCAGCATGTGTATTGCACAACTGTTGAGCGACTGGTCGTGTAGTTTTATTAATATTATGCTAAGAGACATTAAATCGCTTGGTGAACAACAAATAAGTTTAACAATATCCTATACTCAAACAAGAGCCTCAAGCGCACATTTTCTTTGACAAACTTCACAACAAGAGGCTGAGCAATTCATTCACATACAGCCAATAACAACGGGGAATGGGTGGGGTTGGCGAGGCGCTGACCAATGAACGTAAGCCTTCACTTCATGTTACCCAATCACAGCGTTGTTTTGGTGCAGACGCTCCTCTCCATCCTCGCACTCAAAGAACAGCCTGTTCTTTCATCAGTTAGAGCTGCCGTTAACGGTATCGACTGGGGCAAGCGCTCCACGCACTGCGCAAACTGGTGAAAACCATCCCCAAAATCGCATAGAGCAAGAATTAAAGCGTTTGCTCACGTGCGATATCCAAAGTGCAAGACTTTGAAGCAGAAACCACTATATAACAACTTAGCAATAATAACAGCTAGCTTAGCTTTTAGCAAAACACAGAACACATATCAGTAGTATGAGTGCACAGCAAGCTTTATTAACAATTATATAAATAACACATCTTATATTCACAAACGCACTCATGGCAGATTTTATACAAAGTCAAATGATGGACTACAAAATAGGATTTTTACCACTTCACTGGCCCAACATTAGCTATGACGTTATGTTGTGTCCGATATGCAGTATGCCCTAACGGCTGAGTCTGCGGCAAATACCCGCCTTACCTTTCTGCGAGGCATTTTCAGAGGTTTCAAGCGTCGCCACTGGGATGCTGATGCTCAGTACTCCGGGATTTGTTATTCATAAATTTTGTTAACAACAGTAACAAGGACCACCAGCTCCTGATTTGAGCCAAGTCAGCTGAAAAAAAGGCGCATCGATATCTTTACACTTCCCTGTCACTACGGCGCAGACTCCTAACTTGTTTTATTGGTCCGTCGACAAAATAATTCCGTGTGGACAATACACCACTGTGGTATGGTTATGTTACAGCTTTAAAATTTAAATGGTTTACACCAACTTTATCGCAATCGAACCTTAAATATCAAGAAATGGAATTTTATACTGAATTTTAACGAACTGAGACTTATTTAAGAAGTTATAAAGGTGAGTGGGAGATACAGTAATAAGTACACTCCCGAAATTTCTGTAGGCGTAACCGGACCAACTGATCCCCACCCAGTGCCACAAATTTAAGTACTTCTCTTAGGAGTTGCTATTTGTAAATTTTAAAGTTGAACACAATGCTCCCTTTGCGAAAATAAAGTTAAGTCCACGGACCATTTTTTTTTCTTCATATTAATATGTACCTATATGTGTTTTGTTCACATGAAATAAAGTTAAAAATGTTATACTTCTAAATCTAGATTGCTACCAATGTATTTCAAAAAGCATACAACTTTCTATTTTTTCAATTCATAAAATAAAAAAGACAAGCTTTCGTAAATTACACCGGAAGTAAATAGGAGTGAAACATCTCATTTAGCCTGTAGTCCATCTCTAAGTCACGTTGCGTCTGACGTGCAGTAGGAGCCCAGTGTCTTCCTGCTTGTGGTCTTTGCGTTTTCTTTCTTGCAGGTCCCGCCTCACAAGCGTCTTGTAAAGTTTCACCACGCGAAAAGCCACAGAGAGAGAGAGGACACGCAGAGCTGTGGAAACCGCTCCTTTTTTACTTCTTTCTACTATGGCTGGTAGCACCAATAAGAGTGTGCACGATATTTTTCAAAGCATGGAGTACGGACCAACAGCAGCTTCCAGCACCGCCACTGCACAGGTGAAGTCATTCCTAGAATTCTTAATAACACATTTTAGTGTTTAGTGTATTTTCTGTAAGTTTCTACTCACATGGTTGAGCGATTTCCTAAAGTATCATTTGGCTCATGTGAAGTTCATTTACTGAGGTAAATGTAGCCCACAAGGCAGGCATGTGACATGCACTGTTACAGTTAACAGTGTTATGAAATGTCAGGGCCAAAGTCAGATGCTTTTAACATTATGCTTCCACTTTAAGGGAATCTTACCTGTGGGTTTATGATAACAGTTATTTTTCAGTGCAATCACTGAATGTTTAAACACGTTTTAACGAGGTATTTAGCGTGATTATTCTATATCCAAGACTTTGACCTCAGTCTTAATGCTTTAACCACTGACTGAATTAATGTAACTATAGGAAACTGCACTAACGCAATAATTCAATTCAAAATAAGAGTAGATTTAGTTTTCTATGTGTAAATGAGTCTGATTTGGAAATAGGACCTGCTTTGTACTTTGGTCCTCTTTCTGTAAATCGTTGACACAGTTCACCAGGCCTGCATCTCTTTATCAGTGTCTTCCTTGCAGAGGTGGTGTCTCCCTGACCAATTACATGTGAGCTCAGTTTTGGGGTTTCTGTCAACTACAGTGTTGATGTCTTTGAAACCTTTAGGCAAGGAGTATAAAATGTTGTTGGCAACAGGTAGCAACAATTAAACTGAAAACCTGATAGCCATCTGTATTGTAATTTGTGAAGTAGTGTTGGAAAGGTTGTACACAATATATGATAAAAAAACACTATAAATATCAGGTGTTTATGATACCCTTTTCTCTGATGTCATCACTCTCATTTTGGTCTGTGTTGACATGTTTTAATATTTACCTGATTTTATATACACTTTCATATTTTATTTATTGATCTGTTTGTTTTGTTTTCTTGAAAAAGTCAGTAGCTGAAAGTGTCAGCTTGCATCTTTGAGCTGTCATGCTGATAGTTTTTGTTGCGTGAATCGTCAGACTGATTGTGACTTCACAATCCTTTAGGCCTGGCTGGATCACAATTCCCGTTCTCTGGGTTTGTTCATCGATGGCAAGTTCACCCATCCCACAGGCAGACAAAGTCGTGCCCTGGCTGGTCCTAAAGGTAAGAGCAGCCTGAATTTAAAGTATATGGGAAACCCAGTACAGATGATACTCAAGTCTTATTCATCTTCAACATTCTTCATTGGTTCCTAAAGAGGGGATAAAATAATGGTGATACATGCATGTTATTCCCCTCCTCTGGTCTACAGGTGAGAATGTGTGCAGCACCGTGTGCGCAGTAGATGATGATGTCTCCCAGTGTGCATCCTCCTCTGTCAGCGGCTACAAAGCTTGGAGTGGACTGACTTGCTACCAGAGGGCCAAAGTGCTGCTCAAGTATGAAAAATTTCCCTTTTATACCTTTCAGGGTCTGAAGCACTCCACTGGCAGTCCACATGTGATGCAACTGTCCTTGCCATGCTCTGTTCACAGGTTGGTGAGCCTCCTCGGGCAGCACGGTCAGTGTGTGTCAGAGCTGTGTGAGGCGTGTGGCACGTCCTGCTCACCCTCAACCCTTATCAGACTACTGCAGTACTACAGCAGCTGGGCTCAGCTCAGAGACACGCTCATCACTAACTGGACTCCACTCGGTAAGGTCATGATTGGACATTTCAAGAAGAGTTCTGTTTTTCTTATACAATATAATTTTTGTTTAAATTTGTGTTTGTTTGTTTTTTTCTTGTTTCTCAGGTGTGGTCGCAGTAGTCGTCTCTGATGACTGCTCTCTTTATTCCCTTATGCTCAAAGTCCTTCCAGCACTGGCCATGGGTAACTTACACCCACCAACAAATGATTATAAACACAATTTAAACCAGATAAGTGCTAAGAAAAGTTAAATTCCATTGATGGAAATATTAAATTAATAATATTTTTGATTGATATTAACAATATGGTTATCATGATAAAATCACATCCAATTTTGTCTGTTGATTTACAGCCCCAATTCTAATGAAGTTAGGATTTTGTATAAAATCTAATGTAAATAAAACAGAGTACAATGATTTGAAAATCCTATTTAACCTATATTAAACTGAATATACTACATAGACAAGATATTTATTGTTCAAACTGATAAACTTTATTGTTTTTTAAATATTCACTCATTTTGAATTTGATGCCTGCAACATGTTTCTAAAAAGTTGGGACAGGGTCAACAAAAGACCGAGAAAGTTGAGGAATGCTCCAAAGACACCTGTTTGGAACATTCCACAGGTGAACAGGTTCACTGGAAACAGGTGAGTGTCATGATTGGGTATAAGAGGAGTATCCCAAAAGGCTCACTTGTTCACAAGCATGGGTGGGGGGAGGTTCGCCACTTTGTGAACAGCTGTGTGAGCAAATAGTCCAACAGTCTAAGAACAATGTTTCTCAATGTACAATGTCAAAGAATTGATGGATTTGATCATCTACAGTCCATAATATCATCAAAAGATTCAGAGAATCTGGAGAAATCTCTGCACGTAAGCAGCAAGGCTGAAAACCAACATTGAATGCCCGTGACCTTTGACCCCTCAGGCAGCACTGCATTAAAAACCACCATCATTGTGTAAAGGATATTACCACGTGGGCCCAGGAAGACTTCAGAAAACCATTGTCAGTTAACACAGTTCATCACTACATCTACAAGTGCAAGTTCAAACTCTACCATGCAAAGACAAAGACATATATCAACAACACCCAGAAACGCCGCCGGCTTCTCTGGACCCGAGCTCATCTGAGATGGACTGACACAAAGTGGAAAAGTGTGCTGTGGTCTGATGAGTCCACATTTCAAACTGTTTTTGGAAATCATGGACATGGTGTCCTCCAGGCCAAAGAGGAAAAGGACAATCTGGATTGTTCTCAGGTCAAAGTCTCAAAGCCAGCATCTGTGATGGTATGGGGGTGTGTTAGTGCCCATGGCATGGCTAACTTGACCATCTGTGAAGGCTCCATTAATGCTGAAAGGTACATACAGGTTTTGGAGCAACATATGCTGCCATCCAAGCCACATCTTTTTCAGGGACGTCCCTGCTTATTTCAGCAAGACAATGACAAGACACATTCTGCACCTGTTACAACAGTGTGGCTTCATAGTAAAAGAGTGCAGGTACTAGACTGGCCTGCCTGCAGTCCAGACCTGTCTCCCATTGAAAATGTGTGGAGCATAATGAAGCACAAAATACAACAACAGAGACCCCAGACTGTTGATCAACTGAAGTTGTTCATCAATCAAGAATGGTAAAGAATTCCACCTCCAAAGCTTCAACAATTAGTGTCCTCAGTTCACAAACACTTATTGAGTGTTGTTAAAAGGAAAGGTGATGGAACACAGTGGAAACATGAGCCTGACCCAGCTTTTTAGAAACGTGTTGCAGACATCAAATTCAAAATGAGTGAATATTTGCAAAAAAATAAAGTTTTTCAGTTTGAAAAACAAATATTTTGTCTTTGTAGTGTATTCAGTTGAATAAAGGTTAAACAGGATTAGCAAATCATTTTATTCTGTTTTTATTTTCGTTTTACACAACATCCCAACTTCACTGGAATTGTAAATTAAAGTGTTGTCAGAGGTACTGATATTGTAATTAAACCCTGTCGTCCTCCAGGCAACTCTGTCATTGTCGTCCCTGGTCAGAACACTGCTCCTCCAGTGCTGCTGCTTGCACAGCTTTTCATGGGAGCAGGACTCCCTGCTGGTGCTCTTAATGTTTTAACAGGCTGTGATGTATCACTTGGTGCTAAAGTGGCCCAGAGCCCCAGCATCAGTCACATCACCTACAGTGGCAACAAGCAGGTATGTGAGGGAACTCTCATCTTCTGTTTTTCACAAAGCTTTCTGATGCTGCTGAAACAGCGTGTCTTCTCTTTCAGGATGGGGTGACGCTGTGTAAGGCCACAGCTGGGATGGGTGTCCCTGTCTCCTTTTCCCCCTTTATCGGTGCTACATGTCCCTTCATCGTCTTTGAGTCAGCCGACATTGACAGTGCTGTGGATGGAGTGATAGAAGCAGCCTTCAAGAAGAAGAGAGAGGTGATTAAACACAGATTGATACCATACTGACCCAATTATAGGATGACCCCGATTAAAAGACCACCCCCTCTTTTAAAGATCAATCTTCAGAAAAAGACTGATAACCAAAATTTACTTTGTTTAGAGAAACTATTTTTTATTGATATTCTGAGAAAATCCTTGAAACAACAGAGACTGCTTTCATTTTTGGCTGTAAAACAATCACTAAGATCTGAAGTTTTTTTTTTTTTTTAGATGTAATCCTGATGAGAGCTCTGCTAATGATGCCTTTGTTACATTTCTCAGTAACAAACTCACACACCCTCCTTTAAGTCTATTGGAAACGGCTGCTTTGAGGATGAAGATCAGACATCAGACTCTCTGTAACTTCATATTTTGGCTGCCTGACGGTTGTTTAACGTCTCTGCTGCTTTGATCATCATTATCTTACAATCAGCATCATAACTCTTTCATCTCCTGTCACTGAGTCTCCGCTGTTATTGGCAGATCAGTGAGAGACAGACACAGTGAGAACACTGGCTTTACAAAACGCTGGCGCCCTCTGCTGTTGCCGTCATGTAGCGACTCTAGACAACTATCAGCATGTGTTAGTGGTTAGACCCCGATTATAAAACGACCCCACGTCTTCACATTAGTATTATCAACATTGTCTTACGTTCAGGTCAGTCATAATGTTCTCTGGAAGGATGGAGCAGATCTCATGCCATCCTGTCAGACAATAACATGTTCCTCACAATCCTCCTTCTTCCTCAGGTCAACTGGGTGTTGTGCGTGCAGGAGAGCGTGCTGGAGAGTGTTGTGGCTCGTCTCAAACTCCGCATGGCAGGGATGAAGTGTGTGAGCCTGGACAGTGATGAAGACAGGACAAAAGTTGATGCTGTCATACAGGAAGCTCAGCAGCAGGGGGCAACGGTAGGTCAGAAACTAAAAGAAAGCCGAGCTAAGATGCATCGAATTTAAAAATAAGCTACTGAGAGTATAAGTTCAATCTATTTTAACTGTGATCTATTTAGAATTTCTCATTCAGCGTTAGATTAAAGTGTCATACTTCTTCACAGTGTTGAGCTGCAGTCTGTCTGCTACTTTGCTGTTTTCCTCATGTAATAATCACACTTGTTTAAAGTTTTCCACTCTGAAATGTGGTGAACATTTGTGAGGCATTTGAAAAAAAATAAGTCGTACAGGTAGCAGCCTTGAAAAGTTTGGAAAATGGAGTCGTTCTTTTCTTTGTTTTGCCCTTCAGCTGATCCAGCCCTCCGCCGGCCCTCCATCAGGGGCTCAGTATCCTCCCACCGTGCTTTGTTGGTCGGCCCCCTCCTCTCCGTTTGTCGTAGATCCCTCCAATGGACCACTGCTGCCTCTCATGGCTTTTAGGAGCAACACAGAAGCAGTGACTCTCGGTAAGGGGGATTTGTCAGACTTTAGAGAGAGAAAGATTTTTCCTACACAATGATTAGACTTTGTGAGAGACTAAATTAACTTTATTTTGATGAAGAGTTTTGAAACGAGCAATTGTATACTAACTTGTCTTTAATGACGCAGGAAATCACAGTCCTCATGGGAGGGCAGCTTCTATCTGGACCGAAGACCTCACACTGGCTCTGGAGACAGCTAAGAGGTACTCACATTCACACACCTACTTTTTATTACCTTTGCCTGGTTTTTCACCTTTTCGACTGTCTTCTAAAATATTTGACATTAAGTTTCAGCTGGATAATTTGTTTTTCTACTCCTGACTTACCTCCTCAGTCTGTCGGTTGGCTCTGTGTGGCTGAATTCCCACTCTGTGACCGACCCCTGTCTGCCTGTATCTGGTCACAAAGACAGTGGGACCTGCACCGATGGTGGACAGGAGGTAGGTTTCAGGAGTCTGTCAAACTGTCAGCACTTTGACAGGTGACCAGAAACTGACAGTAGTGTATCATGACATTCTCTGTGATGTCTGTCAACTCTTTAGTGAGCTAGTATCATTTCATGTTACCTAGTTGCTTTAAACACCCAGCTGCTGTCACTAGAGCTCATCAGTGCTGACAAACTCTCTGCTCCTGTCCAGGGTCTGTACCAGTTCCTACGCCCATCTTCTTCTTCCCCTCGTCCTCTGCCTCACTCGTCTCCTGTCTCTATGGACTATTCAAAATTTGGCACAGCAGCATCCCCACCTGTCCTCCCTGATGACTTGGATGCTAAAAGGTGGGTTTAGAGAATCTCTTTACTTTGTCAGGATTATAATGCATCACATGACAATATAGACACATATTTAATTAATGTAATGTATGAATAACGTTATCATAAAGAGATGTTCATGCAGATATAACACTGTAAAGACCTTATTTTATGCATGAATATCTCCCCCCTCAGTGCTCCTCAGGCTTACCTGCAGTTTGTTGGTGGTAAGGCATGTAAATCAGTGTCTGGCTGTAGTATGGCTGTTCAATCACCAGGAGGCGACGGTGTCTTAGCCTTTTGTCCGGATGGAGGTCGAAAAGATGTTCGAAATGCAGTGGAGGCAGCAATCAAAGTCCAGCCTGGGTGAGTGTTTTACAACACAAGCATGAACAAAAACAAACACTTTACTGCTGTGAGCTGTCTGAGTTCAGGCAAATGGGAAAAAAAGTACTTTTTGTGTGCTTACAGTGAAAAAAAGATCTCAGTGGATGTAAACTTCATAATTATAAATATAATCAATCAAACTTTATTTATGAAGTGCTGACACAGTGTCCAGAGGAGAGATGTAGCAGACACTGACCTCCACCAGGAACCCATGTGACAGGCCCCACAACCACATCCAACCAAGAAAAAACACTGGGGGTCCTTAAATTGAAAGGAGGATAAAAACAGATAAAAACTAAAATATAGATAAGAAACAGCCTATAAAACAATGCAGAGAGATATGAATAGATATGAAATAAGAAGCCTAAGCTACTAGAATAAAAGAAAATAAATAATGCAAAGGGAAGCTAAAAAGGAGGGTCTTGAGCCTGCTCTTAAAAACATGAACGTTCTCTGAGGCCCTGAGGTTCTCTGGCAGGCTGTTCTATAGATGGGGGGCCGTAACAGTGGAAAGATGTCTTGCCATGAGTGTGTGTCCTGACTTAGGGAATGATGAGGAGCCTGCTGCCAGAGGAGCGCAGGGTCCATGAAGGTTCATAGGCAACACAGTTCCCTAAGATAAGAAGGCCCAAGATCATTAAGATATTTATAAACATGTAGAACAGGGGTGTCAAACTCATTTTCACCGAGGGCCACATCAGCCTAATGGCTGTCCTCAAAGGGCCAGATGTAACTTATAAATGTAAGTAAATGTAATCGAATGTAATGTGAAATAAACGTAATACTCCTTATTTTGGGCTGTGGCTTTCGAAAACACGCTCTGCTGCAACCGCAGTTTGCCTTTTAATTCTTGGGCAATTTGTTGCTTTTCTTGAAGGCTAGCTTTGCGTACTTAGCTCCGTGTTTGGTGTCAAAATGCCGCCGCAGATTGTACTCTTTGACAACAGACAACGCCTCGTAACACAAAAGACATACCAGTCTTTCTCCTTGAAGCACAAACAAGTATCCGCCTTCCCATCTTTCTTGAAACAGTCTTCCATCTTTATCAACTTTTCTCTTCTTGGACATTTTGGGATCATTATTTATTTCTCAATTCCACTCGTTGGCATTGATGTAGAAACACTGCTGTGTAGAGGCAGTGAGCCGTCAAATCGCGGGTATCATAGTCGACAGGCATTGTGGGAAATGTAGTTTTTGGTCAAAGCACACTTTTGACCTATTGATTTTTAAACACTCAGACCTTTTAAGCTCTCACGGGCCACATAAAATTACGTGGCGGGCCATATTTGGCCCGCGGGCCTTGAGTTTGACACATGTGATGTAGAAGAACCTTAAAATCCATCCTAAAGCACACAGGGAGCCAATGCAGTGATTCTAAAAACCAGAATATGTTCCTGGTCTTAGTCAGGACACGCGCTGGTGAATTTTGTAGTAACTGTAAACCTGAAATATTCTTTTCAGGAAGACCATAAAGCAGGGCATTACAGTAGTCTATACGACTGGTGATAAAAGCATGCATCAGCGTCTCAGTGTTGTTCTGAGGGAGAATAGGGCGGTCTCTGGCTGTGTTCTTTAGGTGATAAAAACCTGTTTTTGTTATGTTCTTGATATGTGGGATAAAAGTCAGCTCAGAGTCAAAAATGACGCCCTGGTCCATCACTTGTGCTGACTCATTAAAAGACATGTAATGTATGTAATTGCTGCATAAAGTGGGGCTATTTTAAGTTATGATAAAGAATGTAGAAATAGACACATACATCTCTTTTTTTTGCAGATCTCTATTTTTTATTTTAAATTTTTCTTGAAAACTTTTGTCGTAAGTTTATTGAAACACTGTAGTCATCAATCCATCCATCCATCCATCCATCCATCCATCCATTGTCGATTCAACTCACCCAGTTTGAGGTTGCAGGACTTTGTTTGGCAAGAGGTGGGTTACACCTCTCACTTATCACAAGCCAGTCACAGGTTGGTAACCATGTGACATAAAAATGTCCTTGCAAAAGTTTATTGAACTCTAGCATTTAAATGGTCTTTACCATTAAAACCAATCAGATTTCACTCCTTCAGGTGAAATTTGGCCCTTTATGAAAGACACTTTTTCAGACTTTTAAACTCCGTCCAGAACACAGCAGGTAATTTCACAAACTGACGTGGGTGTGTGTGTGTGTTTATTATCAGTCAAAGTTCAACTTGACTGTCAGAGCTTATAAAAAAAGTTTGCCGAGTCATACACACTAAATAAACACATTTCCAAACAGCACAAAGCTCATCCTGTCGATACATACAAACTCGTAAGGACACAGTACGCCTCACCGCTGTGTTCCATCATTTTTATTTTTAGTTTATAATTTCCTGTGTGTCTCCTCTAAATAAGTCACATACTTTTCCTTCAACATCCTTTTTCCTCCTATTTCCAGATGGATGAAAAAGAGTTCGTCTGCACGCGCTCAGTCGCTTTACTCTCTGGCTAAAGGCCTGGAAGCAAAAAAGCAGGACATAGTAGCATCAATTAGTGCCTGCACCAATGAGGTTGAGAAGGAGGTGGAGCTGAGCATCAGCAGACTCAGTGATTGGGCAGCTTACTGTGACAAGGTCCAAGGAGGTGCTCTGGTAAGCTTGATTTCATATAATGTAAATTAAATAAAGTGAAATACTTCTCTAGCCTCTGAAATTTACCCCACATCTTGATGTGTCCTTGTCCTGCAGCCTATGCCACACTCTGGCTCTGCCCTCTCTTTTGCTGACGCCCTTGGAGTCGTTGGGGTTGTCCTCCCTGACAAGAATCCCCTTCTGTCAATGGTAACAGTTCTTGGTGCGGCTGTTGCCACTGGAAATGCCGTTATTTTGGTCCCCAGTCAGTGGTTCCCACTCCCTGCTTTGGCATTCATTCAGGTCAGTCTTAAGATGTAAAGAGCACTGTGCAGCAAGTTAGCTAAGATAGCTTTGATTAGACAGGAGAGCTGGTGTTTCAGCGAAAATAGAAATTGCAAATGAAACCTAACTTTATTTTACATGAACATAAAATATGTGAGTATCACTAGCAGGGCAGAGCAGCCAACCTCAAAACTCAAAAGAAGGCAGAATAAGTTATTACAGCTCTGTATGGTGGTGAGATGGATGATCCAGGTAGAAAACTTGAGATGGATAAAAAAAAATCCAAAATGTTTCTTAAACTTAAAGTTTTAAGAAACAACCTGTACCAGTGTAGAAATATAAATTAGAAATACAATGGGTCCAAGAATAGAGCCTTGAGGTACGCCAAATTCAAACAGTTCCACACAGACCTCCTTTGAACCCTTTGTGTTCACCAGTATGTGAGTATGTCACTCTGGATTTTATGTCTATAACCTCTTTTCTTCTCTCTCTCCTTCCCTTCTGTACAGGTGC
This sequence comes from Labroides dimidiatus, assembly GCA_030710495.1. Taxonomy (NCBI): domain Eukaryota; kingdom Metazoa; phylum Chordata; class Actinopteri; order Labriformes; family Labridae; genus Labroides; species Labroides dimidiatus. Next base: position 3,360,054 of record CM061163.1, read on the forward strand.
TCCAAGCTTCAGACCTGCCAGCAGGTTTGGTTAATGTCATCACTGGAAGTCGAGACCAACTGACAGCAGCTCTGGCTAATCACAGCGTCATCAAGGCCATCTGGTACTGGGGCAGCACTGAGGTAAGGAGGACACAAAACAAACAGTTATTGTAGCCATAGAGAGACCCCAGTAACCTGAGGGCAGGATTCTGGAGAGCTCTGAATTGCAGAAAAGGGCCCGTACTGTAGAAAAACAAGCAGGGCTCTTATTACCCAGACCAACCACTCATTATCTTCCCTCCTGCTCTCTTGTTCCCTGCTGCAGGGCTGCCAGTACCTACAATACACCTGTACCAGCCCCTTGAAAACTTTGCACCTGTTCTGCCAAAATGACAGTGGGGAAGACGGAGGAAAGGACTGGTGTCATTCCTCAGTCATGGAAGAGATGTGGAGAAAAGCCGTCCAGTGGAAGAGTGTCTGGATTCCCACAGCATAAGAAGACAAAGGGAGGAGAAAAGAAACATGAAAAGTCACTGAGCAGCTGTATAGTTAAAGTGTGACCTAAAGGATAAAGATGTAAAAGAAAGGATCATTTAAAAACATGTTGTTGGTAGAATTACCTCAAAACTAACACCACCCTCCTTAATTCCTGCTGCTTCACCTGACTTACTGTTGCATAGGCAGCTTACAATACCATGATCCTACTTTAAAAGAAGCTTTCATTCAGCATGGAAACTGTGCATTGTAGAGGTGCTAGATGTAAACATTGCATTTTGTAAGGCACAGCTACCTCTCATAACCATAATTTTGTTTTGTCAACTTGCTGTTTGGTGGTAGAAAACAGCTGTTTTCATGGATTTTGTAGGAAGTATTTCTCCAAAAACATGTTGGCAAAAAGAGTCATGGCAAATTATTTTTGCACTATCTATGCAATCTGTGATATCAGGTAATTTTACAGGCTAACAAAATGAGCTACATGAATATTATTAAATAAAATCAATAAATAAGTAAGAAGGTTTCAGCCTTAGAAAAAAATATCCAGTACAGACAGACTTCCTGTACATTTTTCATAGCGCTCTAAGAGTCTTTTCTACCCAAATTTCTACTAGTCGGTTAACATTCAATTCAAAATTCAGGTACAAATAATAAGAATATAAGTCTGTGTCCTTTTTATTTGAAATATCCCTCAACATAATAATGTAATTAAATTTGAAGTTCTTTACTAAGTGATGAAATGCTCATTGAAAATGGAATCCTGCTAAACAAGAGTGAATACCTTCATCAGTTTTTTTTATCATGATAACAAAGACTAGTTTTGTTTTGTGAGAGAGCTGATGGGGATTTAACATGTTGTGGGTCAGTGAGCAAATATACAGACATCACAGATACTCAGTCTGGGTTTAGTTTTCGGGGGTAAAGTAGAAAAGCACGAGATTTGACAGGTTTTCAATTACACTTGGAAATTCTTTTGGTATCATATGTGCAGCATTGCTCCAAAGACGGATGTTAAAAGGGTGAACATCTACGAGGGAGAAGTTTAAATTGAATATTTCGTCATTCTGACAAAGAAGAATACACTTCTAAGGACCAACTCCACCTGACATTTGCTATTTCTGCCACTGAAAACATGTGACCTGTTGACTTTCTACCTCTAGCTTTTGCAGCCAGGTTCAGTCGGCCATTAAGGTTTTGGGTTGAAGAGTATTCAGAGTGCACTTAATACATGGAAATATGAAACGTGGTACATCTAAGTTATGTCTGTTTAAACCATTTTTTTCTTTCCACTAAAGAATCCCTTTCATCAGTCTATAACTAGAAATAGTTTAAATAGTAGCTTTTAGCCACAGAAATGCTCTTTCAGCAAACATTCCATGAAAAAATGTTTCCATGTTCAAGTCATCTGTCCATCTGTTTAAAGAATGGGTACGGTGCTTTTTTTAAGGGGTCACACAGTCCCTCTGGTACCCCTGTAGATTTAAATCATTTACAACCCCAAACACATTTTTCTCACACTGATTTTGAAGACTCTTATTTCTTCCTCTGGCTGAAACGTTTTGTTTTAGCGACTGTCCCTTTAAGGCTCTCCACTCCACAAAACCCCTTCCTCCTGTTTGGCCAGCCTTCTTGAGGCCTGTGGCAGTTTGAAAATCTGCACATGATTATTATAGGTATCCAGCACTGTTCATTTATATTCCTGTTTAAAATATGGGAAAGCATTTTACCCCTCTGTAGAAAAAAAGAGACTCCTAACTGTCAAAGTGCCATCAATAAAAGAATAAAGTTTCAATGGTTTTTGACTCGAGTTTGTTTTTTTTAGCCAGACTTACATTATTAACCTCTAGATCACAGGCTTATCTGTTTTATTGTTGATAGCACAATTATTCTGATGTAAACTGAAATATGCTGTGACAAAATGAATTTGCTACAACAGTTTATCTTACATTTGTTTCCCCTTCAGTTTTGATTTGGAACCATTCAAAATGATCCTGTTTGTTTTCTCTGCTGTAATTTATGTCCAAATAGCTTCAAGGCTGTTTATATACCTACACGCATCAGTTGATCCTTGTCTTGAAGGCCAATCTCCAAATCCTAATGTACCAAGAAATACTCCAGTTTGATAAAAACTGTATATATATATACAATACTTCATCAGAATGATAGCATCATTAAATCAGCCTCAAAATTACTTTCAGATTGAAAAAGTTCAGAATAGAGAAATGAACTATCAGCCTTTCAAAATAAAAAAATATCTTGTGGTTCATTTTGAAATAGTAGCGGTTAAGATTCAGCAAGACATGTTTCAATCAGTGAAGCAATAATCACAAACCTACACATTATCAGTTTTATTCACTTTATTTGTAACCCTGACCAGGTAATATCAGTAACTGAAACAGAAATGAACACAGCGGGAATGTCACACCGTGGTGAAGACAGTCACATCAGTTCACAGATTTTTTTCTTACTCCTTGTTCCCTTTTTTGGTTTTCCAAACTGGTTTGAGCCAGTGAAGCAGGAACTGAAAGATCCAGGAAGACGTTTCTCTCGACACCAGACTCCTCCTGTTCGCTGCCACAGTGACCTAAACAAATCAAAAAGTTCACAGGAAGGATATCCTTGAGTCTGTGGTATGCTGAGTCACAACAATGACTCGGCACAATCCTCAGTTGAACTTGAGACCGCTTCTCTACAAGACTGAACAATTGTGTTACATGACACGGCACAATGTAGAGAAGTGTTACCTCTAAATTGCTGTGTCACTTCTGTACAGACATAGAATATAGTTCTTGTTGTACAGACAGTTTTAATTGTCAGGTTACCCTGTCAGTACCAAGATTAAAGGGTAGAACTTTGGACTGTAGACATACAAACCACTCTGAAATTTAAAGAGAGATCCAGATCAACATCTAGTTCGACTCTTGTGACAGAATAAACTAGTTGTCTGAGGAACTTTTGTACTCAAACTGTTGTAATGACAAAGAAATGCTAACTAGCTTAATTAATCCTATAGCAGCCATTAATTTCAATGCTTTTTTTAATCACTTTTAAAATACATTAATTTAATAACCACAAAGATAATGAGAATCTTAACAGTTTAATATCCAGACATGGGCCTTCATTTATTTGTTGATTTATTATTATTATTTTTTTTTTTTTTTACAGTGGATAAAATGATAAATACCTTTTTTTACACAAAAATACAGCAGTAAAGGAGAGAAGCACCTAGGGTGGTCTTGAAATAGAGACATTAAACAATTTCCTTGTTGTATAAGGATTATATAATAAAAACAAATACCATGAAAATTACAAGAGTGGACTTTTATCTATTATGTAGCCTAACTTAAAAATAAAAATAAATAAAACAGTGAGACTGCACTGTTACAATATGAGCTACACTTTAACAATAATCTTGAACTTAGAAATAACCTGCTTTAAGCAGTCAGATGATTTTTTTAAGCTTACCAGACTAGTTTCCTAACATTGTGGTATTGAGTAATGCAGTAAGTGGAAATCATAGCATCAGCAGTTTTAACCTCTATCAATTGCATAAAGTTGGACGGACGGTTGAAAACATAACCTCAAATGGCAACAAAAACATCACAAAAAGTAAAACAGTAAGATTTTACTGTCTGGTTTATTGTATTTAGCTGTGCCTATGCAGCTTATGAATCTGCTTTTAATCTAAACTTAGATACAAATGTTTATATTTTAAAACAGCGAAAGTGTTTTTTATTGGAGTTCATTATCAGTCATAAATCTTTAGAATATAGTTTAAAGGTCTTGAGCGAAAAAAAAACGCAACCTCATCTCCGCACTGTTTTGCCAGCGTCATGTGTTCTCTGAGCTTTGTAATTGGCGGAAATGAAGAGAGTGACGTTACGTCTGTCACGAGATCAGTGGCTGGGTATAAATACAAGGAGCGGCGGCACCTCCATTTCACATCAGGGAAGAATCCTCAAGGAGTTCTTGCTTCAACAGTGTTTGAACGGAACTTCTTCCTTCATCCCGTTTTTGTTTTCCTCTGCATTCCGGATACGACAATCCTTTAATACTTGAACACTACTGAAATAGTTGCCGTAAACTCTATTTTTGTACCGTTTTGTTAAGAAAAAGCACAAGAAACACCAGCCAAAATGGAGTCCCAAGTGCGTCAGAACTACCACCGCGACTGCGAGGCCGCCGTCAACCGGATGGTCAACATGGAGCTGTTCGCTTCCTACACCTACACCTCTATGGTAAGGAAGGAAATCCTCTTCTGATCGTTTTATAATCGTGACTACATGAGTTAGTGTAAATGATATGCTTCTGAAGGGAGAGAGCGTCTATCGTTATCTTTAACCAACATGATGAAAATATACAACTTTGTTAGAGTGCTGTTGTATGTAATTGCTATTTAACACAAATTAATGTTTTAGTACATGTCAAAGTACATCTCAGTAGTTGCTTGTTTTTCCGTTTCTCTGTTTGTCACTGATAAGCAGGTTGAGAGATAAGGAGTGTTTTAACCTCAGCTCACCTCACTGAGTGTTAAAGTGCTGTGTCATGCTTGTTACTCATTCTTACACAGCACTTTCTGTGTCCAAACACCTCAGCATTAGGACACACATGCTTGCTTGACCACAGCATTACTACTGTATACCACACCCTCCTTCTGCCAACTAATGATGGGTGACATGTCCTAATCACTGTTTGTGTCCTCACTCCTCGTCTCTTCCAGGCCTATTACTTCTCCAGGGATGATGTGGCCCTCCCAGGCTTTTCTCATTTCTTCAAGGAGAACAGTGATGAGGAGAGGGAGCATGGTCAGAAACTGCTGTCCTTCCAGAACAAGAGGGGAGGACGCATTTTCCTGCAGGACATCAAGGTGGGTGCTGACTACAGTGGGTCTTGCTGTGACACATCATAAATTAAACAAAATTTTCTTAGTCATATCTGTTCCTGCCAAAAAGCTCATGTAATATTTCTTCCTTCCACAGAAACCTGAGCGTGATGAGTGGGGCAGCGGGCTCGAGGCCATGCAATGCGCCCTGCAGCTGGAGAAGAACGTCAACCAGGCTCTGCTGGATCTGCACAAACTGGCCTCTGATCATGGCGATCCACATGTGAGTCTTGTAAAATAAATCTGGGTGTAAATTTAATCTAAATTGGTGCATACAAATTGTAAATCCTTCATCTCAACCAAACCAATCACGTTCTCCCTCCTCCCGTCCACAGATGTGTGACTTCCTGGAGACCCACTACCTGAACGAGCAGGTCGAGGCCATCAAGAAGCTGGGTGACTACATCACCAACCTCACCCGCATGGATGCCCACAACAACAAGATGGCAGAGTACCTGTTTGACAAGCACACCCTGGATGGTGGCAAAAGCAGCTGAATGCATTGCTGATACCAAAGCTCAGTCACACACATGCTATTGAAATGATCACACCTGCTTCCTCTGTTCAAATATAACCTTAACCATAAAGTTGATCAATTCTTGCGTGAGCTGTTGGTGTCGCTGTTTTTAAATGTCACGTGACAGGTTGGGTATGAAGGTTATGACTTTGCCTCATTTCTAATACGCCTCCTGATGTGACACTTTTAACAACTTGTGACAGTGTTTCTGATCTGTTCTGAATCTGAATAAACATTTTGAGCTGGACTCTGGTGTCTGTCCCTTATGTATCCTGTTGATGCACATTAACAGCTACCAGGGATTACTGTCATGAACAGTCATAACTGTGTCACATGACGACAAGGTTTCAGGTTTTCAACTGGGGTAGTGGAGTGATATTTTTGCAAAATTGGAAACTAATCAAAGGAGCAGATGGTTATTCTTCTGAAAGAGCTTATGTGAAAACATGAATCATAAACATCGATTTTTTCAGATAATATAAAGTTAAAAACTAACCCTAAACCCTCTTTTAGTAACTATGTACGACCATTCTAAGTACTTTCACTGACCACACACAAAATCCAGTTTTTTATAACTCAATTACAGAACCACAAGATACAAAGGGCTGGCTAGCAATGTTGGGCTTGTTACTGATTTGCCTGCAGCCCATGAACACATCAAAGTTACAGGCTATCTGAAATAAACAGGTTTAACTGAAGATGAGACAGTTTTTGAAATCCAGTCAAAGGTGAAAGAGACCTCGTACAGGGACTCCATGTACATCTGACAAGGACGCTGCTGTCATCTTTCCTCTCAACAAAACTGAAGTGATGGGCAGATTTCAAGCTGCTGAATATAAACATGTACTGCTCCATCTTTCAAGCTAACCATGTATGTATGACAATAACTGAAAAAAAAAAAGCCCATTATGGTGGCCCTGAGAGCTCACAGCACTGCAACTTAAGAAAGCACATGCAAAAAGACAAAATACAAGCAAATTAAGAAAACATCTTCATCAATTTGACAACATCTGCAGCATTTAGAAAACATGCTTGAAAAGACAACAACACAATGGCAGTGTTTCCAGAGGACACTTAAAAGTGATGCACACGTCTTGACACACTTGTTGTCGATGAAAATTTAAAGTCACAGTCATGTTGATGTTCTCTTTCTGTCAGTGGTGTTGGAAAATGAGATAAAAGTGCTTTGATTTATTTTAACATTGTGATCACATGATTCAGATGTTAGCATATTGGCTAATAATAGATACGTGCATCACTTTTAAGCGTCCTCTGGAAACACTTCTGTTGTGTTGTGTTCTATTTGCAGTGTGTTTTCTAAATGCTGTGCATGTGTTGTCAGATTGATAAAGATGTTTTCTCAATTTGTTTGTGTTTTGTCTTCATGCGTGTGTTTTCTTAAGTTGCAGTGCTGTGAACTATCAGGGCCACCGTACCCATCAGCCAAAAAAACTACCTGTGGCAGTGCCTAAAAAGATGCCACTCCTGCAGGAAAACCACATATCTGGCAACCATAAGCTTCCTACCTGCTGCTCAGCTGACGTGTGAGATGAAATTATTGTTGCATTTTAAATCATTACTGTGCTAAAAACAACAGTAAGGGAGTAACAAGTTATTTTTTTTTGCATTAGTAACTTTGATATTATTACTGTAATTTCCAGAGTAATTCGTTACACTACTCATTACTAGTAAAAGTAATGCATTACTGCCCAACACTCCTGACTAGCACTCGGTTTTCTACTCTTAAATGGAGGGAAAAGAGATAATTATCCCTGGATCCACCCATCACACTGCTCTTATCATCCAGAACCTCAAGCACCTCCCGCTTACATCAGACCACATGCAAGATACCCTGGAGTCACCCCTTTAGTCTGTTTTTCAAATCAAAAACTGCACACAGGCCGTTTTGGATGACAGACAGTAGTTTAAGAGTTTTTTTTTTTTTTTTTTTTTTGCTTATCTTGTACTGTACAGACTGTCATTTTTTATGACACACTGGCAACTTATCATGCTCTCTTAATAGTCTGTCAATCATTACAAACATTTGTTCTCGGAAAAGTATCCCTGGTATCTGCCAGTCACCCGGTCTGTCACTTTCTCAGTGGAAAAAATGAAATGAGGATAATGTAAATAAGTTTTTGACAGTCATGTTTTCTTTTGTAGGTTATGAAAAGATGTTAGTATTCAGTGTTTAAAAAATAGCTGAGTGAAGGTATAATGACTGTGTAACTGTTGTTTACAAGTGAATAAGCGAACTTTTCACTTATCAGCTCTGCACATGATGTTGTCACACACTATGATATTATTAGGTGCTGTGGCCATCTGCTGGAAGAGGTCAGTACTGCACTGTGCAGACAGACACTTTAACCTTGCATCACCTTCCTGTACATTTGGTGTACTCATGCAATGACAGGAAGTTTTAAATGGTAATGACAAAAATAAATAAATAAATAAACTGACCCTTATGCATTAGCAGCTGTGATTCAGTTTGTGTAATGCCAGTGAGGCCATTGTTCCTTTTTAAAAGAGCCAATGCCCTTTACCAGAATTGTGCCAGGAAAAGACTTCAGTGAGAACAGATTCCTTGGCTGGTTGCTGTCCAGGGTGCTGAAGCCTGTGAAGCACCTCAACCTGTGAAATCTGGTTAGAGTTGGATAAAATAACCCAAGTTGATGCAAAACAAGTCGTCTCAATCTGTTCTAAAGTCAGCACTTCAACCAGGTGAAAAACTGTATCTCACAATTTACTAAAGTTGTCCCAACATGGGTGTATCAGTTTATTCTCTTCATCAGTGATGGAGAGAATAAAGTCACGGCTCGAGAGAAGTCGGCTTTTTCAAGATGGACTTTTTTGCTGTGAAGGTGGATGGTGCGTAGTTTGTAGAGAGGGATATAGAGGAGGATTAACAGGAGGGGGAAGGGAGGGGGAGAGAGGGAAGAGAGAATTGTGTGCGACGACTTCTCAGCAGTCAGTGGTGAGGGATTTGACAGGAGTACGTTTGTTTGGATGCAAAATAGAAAAACAGAAATAAAGCCAAAGAACCAATAGGAACCTACATCAAACAGGGTGAGTTGAACACTTTCTTGCCTTCTATTTTAATTTTAATTTTTCATTTCACAGCTAAGTTTTAGTTCTATTAATTATCCAGTGATAAAAACTGGGGGTTTGAATTAGCTCTATCCAGGTGTTCAGTATAATAGTAGAGAAAATGGAACTAGAGCTTGTTTTTTCTTAGACAGCAATAAAAGTTTGGTGTTTGTTTTAGAAAATGTTTAATGATAAAAGTTTTCTATTTTCATTTAATATAGATTTACATCTGACTCAATCACCTGAAGTTCATTTCACTTTCAGTCTGTCTCTCTGCATGCATTTAGAGGTGAATCTGTTCAGAGGTAGCTTTGTTGACAAGAGGGCAGCATTAATGTCATTCACTGGACTGTAGAGTTTAATATTTGTTCCTATGGTGTACTTTACATTTGATAAATTCATTAACCAAAGAATGCTCCTGCTTGATAAAATCAGTGGAGTTTACTCATACTGGAGGATGTTTTCCCAAACTAGAATAGATTAGTTTAAGTGGATTATTGAGGGCTTATACACAGCTATTTGTAGTCTGTTTTCACGTGCAGTCACTCGCAGAACACCTTTACAGAACGGATGTTTATTCCACCTGCCCGTATGAAGCTTTTCATGTTTATTACGTTGAAATGTTGAGCGTTTCAACATATGGAAATCCAACTTTATTAAAAATATTCTTCCATATGTTTTTTGACTCGCTTCTCCTCCAACAAATTAGCACCAAATTTCAGGGTTAAAACTGTAAAATGTTCAGCATGTTCATGACAATTCTGCGTGTATTATTCAAATTTCTAACCCTTGTACTTTTTGAAATATTCAACATTTTCAAAATTTTTTTACCCCATTAAAATGAATAGAAATAATCTGTTACCATAGAAACCACACAGCTGATGATGTCATAAGAGACAGAGGGAAACCTGCTTGTTTGGTAAGGGTTAGGGCTCAGCATTTCAACATCCAGCATTTGCTGCTGCAGGCCCCTCGTCTTGTTTTAATTCTTGTGGCATTAACCCAGGGGTCAAGTAAGAAGCACACCATAATGTAGAGTGTTTCTTGATATTTTGTAGCTCTCCAAATCTGCAGGTATAAAGCTATCAGAAGGAGACTGCTACCTAAACTTCAGGGGAATATTATAAAAGCTACAGCATGCAGCTGCACAGGTCACTACAGGTCAATATGTTGAGGAACATTATATCAGAACCATATAATATAATGTCTTTTATTTATCATTTTAAAAGAAAAGTGAAGAAAATAAGAAAATCTGTCTCAAAATAATTTTAATAAATCAAAATAGAATACAAAGAAAAAATATTAAATGGCACATGGCAGAAAAAAAGTGAATTATTTTTCAGTAAAGAAATTCTGCTTAAGTGCAAAGAACGTCAGGCTTTTATTTTGGTAAGTTTTTAGCCAACATGCAACCTACACCTCTGGTATTCAGGCAGACATTCAGAAGCCTAATGGGGCCTTGGTTCAGTTCAAAGCTGAGAGCTTTTAGACGGATAAAGTTCCCCCACCGGCTGTTCACCTCCAATCTGTCTGGATACAGATCAGAGCACAGAGCCTTAAAAACCTGAACAAGCTGCAACAGATGACAGTCTTTGAACAAGACACAGAGGTTTCTTTTAAAAAGACAAAAAGGACTAGAGCGGGCTGCACGGTAGCGCAGCTGTTAGAGCTCTTGCTTCACAGCAAGAAGGTCGCCGGTTTGAATCCCGGTTTGGGCATGGTGTGCCTTTCTGTGTGGAGTTTGCATGTTCTCCCCGTGCATGCGTGGGTTCTCTCCGGGTACTCCAGCTTCCTCCCACAGTCCAAAAACATGCTCACTAGGTCAATTGGAGATTCTAAATTGCCCGTAGGAGTGAGTGCGAGCGTGAATGGTTGTCTGTGTCTCTGTGTCACCTCGCGATTGACTGGCGTCCAGTCCAGGGTGTACCCTGCCTCTCGCCCTCAGCCAGCTGGGATAGGCTCCAGCCACCCGTGACCCTGAACAGGAGAAGCGGTATAGAAAATGGATGGATGGATGGACTAGAGCTTTTCTAGTATTAATGCATCAGAAAATCTAATTCTCTAGATAGAGCTCCTGTGAGAAAGCCTCCAGCATCACCTCCCTTATTGTTACAGAAAATGTTTTGTTTTGTTTTTTACTACTTTGTGAAATTTCTATTTTCTATGTACATTTATTAGTAGTTTTGAAAACATTTACTTATTTTAAAAACTTGATATTTTATGTAATTTCTGATGCTGAGAGGAAAATTTCATTGATGTTATGATGATTTTTTATGTCTGGAATTTTATGTCTTTCAGTTGTAGAGCCTTGTTGTGGATGAGTGCAGTTAAATCTGAGCCCCCTAAAACAGTCTTCAGATACTTTATGTTTTTCAGTCTCTTCACTAATATGTTTCATTGGTTTGGTTTGGTTTTCTAAAGTTGATCGATATAAATAATGCATGTGCCAAAGTTGACCTCTGAGGTGCACGTCACTGTTTCTTGAGCTGCACCTAAAGATGGTGCAATGTATGCACACGTACACACACTTTGGTATCACTAACATTCTCACAAAACCTTGGGTGGTTTCAACATTTTATTGTTTATGATGTGAGTTTGTTTAATATGTCTGAAGTTCAGACAGTCAGTCAGAGAAGCCACCATTGTGCAGCCAGAGTCTGCACAGTAGAGACTATGAGGGACTCCAAGAAAATCTGAGTGGAAGCTGGTGACAAAAATAATGTCGTTTTTTTCTGTCAACAGTTTAATCTCTTCTTAACTTTCCTCCCTGACGTATTTTACTATTCCTGAAAAAAACTACAGAAGAACGGCAGCTGTCAATCATCGTGAAACGAGACATAAAACCTGTTTTTAATATCTTAAAACTAATGAAAAACCAAAGGGAGAAGTTTTTGTGGTGACCTCAGTTTGAGCCGAGTGAGATGACGTCCATTATTTTTTAATTTTATTTATTTATTTATTTATTTATTTATTTATTTATTTATTTATTTATTTATTTATTTATTTTTAACACAGTCTATGGATGTCACTCGCTTGTTTCTGAAACAGATTTTTTAAGCAAATTGGCTGAAGCAGCCATATTGGAAATGAGGTGGGCTTTGAGTCTCCACACTAACAGCTAGAAGGCACCTGTTAATCATGTGAGCTAAACTGTGCCTCTGATTGGGCGAACTGGAAACCTTAATATCTTCTAAACTGCAGAGTTAGAAAAAATTCACTCCTTGTACAGTGCGTGCCTTTAGTGAAATTAAGGATTCAGACAGGAGACAGTTTTTTGTACCAGGCTGTAAACGTGTTTATTTCTGCTGTGAAAACAGCTTTTTTTTGGCTTGGTGTGTTTGTGACGTCCTGTACTTCTGGAGCCAGACTCAAGCGGCCTCGTCTCATATTTTCAGACTGGAGTTTGGCGCTTGGTCAATACAGAAGGCTCTTATTTTGAAAACCTATCTCTCCTTTGACAACTTCCACTCATACTTTTTGTAAGACATTTATTGTGAAAATTTTCTATTTTCCGTCTGACTTTTTGATCCAGATTAAACTATAAATTACTCTGAAACCTGCATTATACCAAAACTTATTTTCATAATGCTAGTTTAAAAAAAAAAACAATGACAGAGCAGACAGAGACATAAATCTGAGGAGGTTTCTGACTGATGTCAGATTCTGGCAGCAGTCCAGCCTAAATCTGCTCTGACCCAGATCACAGCTGTGGACATTATCCTGATATTGGGGTGTTCTGAATCTGAACCAAAATGTCATGATGGAGGCCTGGCAACAACGACAGAATGACACAGCATTAAGAGACTGCGTCTGTTCATTTTGCTTACAGCAGCAACATAAGCCGCCTGACAGATATTAAACATCTATTTGATATCAAATACTTATATCTCTTTGCTATTTTCAACCTTTTCATTTCGCTGAATTTTATTTTTTAAATTGAGTGTTCCTTGAAAAACGTAATCTATTCAGTGGTCGTTGTGTGTTTCATCTGAGAGCGTCTCAGTGTCTTCAAAAAAAAAAAGAAGAAAAAAACGTTGACTGACATGAAAGGCTGAATGTTTAATATCTTATATGGATATATTTCAGGCATTTGCAACAAAGGAGAAACAAACTACAAGTCCTGTAGTGGAGAGTGAAATAATAGACCTGAATTTTATTCCTAAATATTTTCATGATTGTCCCTAAAGCATCAAGCCGAAAACATTAAAATTAGCCCTGGAAACAGAAACAAAAGAATCCACACAGAGAAGTGATGAGTGTTTATTGTTGATTTTAAATTTTGTTTCCTTTTTTTCAATCATTTCCCATCTTTGTTGTGTGCTAATAAAAGCTCACTGGCTGCTATCTTTGACTTCATATTTCCCATATGGACAGGAGAGTGGTATCAATCCTCTCATCCAATCTAGGGAGCGAATAAACATATTTCTCACACACAGAGAGAGAGAGAGAGAGAGAGAAAGAGAGAGAGAGAGAGAGAGAAACAGACCAACACATACACACAGTGAAGTCTCCCTCTCTAATCCTCTGCTTATGTAATCCAGGGAGCTAAAAGGGTTAATACAAGACCGCGCCACCCAAATTACGTCTCATTATGTGAATATGATGAATTTCCAGTGTGTCTACTCCACTTCAGCTGTCATAAGGGTGGATAATTCACAAGCAGAAGGAATAAAACAGAGTGTTGAAGGAGACATGATAGCGGGATGGGTGCAGCAGGAAGGGGAGGGGACCAGAGAGCCAAACCATCCTTAATTTGTTTAAGCCGAGGGATTTACGGATTACCTTTGGCAATTAATCTTGTTACATTGCAGTGCTGCAACAGAGGGCTGTCTGTGGGGTTAGGCCTGTATATGTGCACTGAAAAGCAGAGAATGGCAATATTAACAGAAATATATATATTTTGTAGATATGTAGCTTTGAATTAACACTTAAAGCCACGTCTTTAACTCATATTTTAATTAGTTTTAAGCACTGCAGACTTGAACATCCTTACATGACCCACAACCATAGAAAGACGGATGGGGGTTAAAGATGAAATGAAGGTAAAGTGGGATAATAAAGCCAACTGGAATTAATGATTAAGTGTAACACTGAATAGCTTAAAGGCCACTGGGAGCTATCTCTGCCAAGTAAGTTTCAGTCTTATCTGAAAATCCACAATTTATGTACACATTTCTTAAACTGCAAGATTTAAACAACAAGATATTTATTATGCAAAGTGGCAACCTCCAGATACAATGGAGGGTTAGGGTCATGTTTAAAAGAAAAAAAAAAAAAAGTAAAAGTCTGAGACAAAGTCATCAATTTCTGAAAGTACAGTCATAGATTTACAAGAATAAAGTCAGAGATTTATGAGAATAAAGTCATAAATTTATGCAAACAAGACACATTTTATGATAGATTTGTTAATTTTTATTATTTTCCAAGATTAAAATCATGAATCAATTTAAATTATGTTAAGAAACAAACTTTATTGTGAAAGGTTGTTTTATAGGAGCGTCCATCCTCCTCCTCAAAGAGGATGAAGTGAGAGCGTCTTCTTGATGAAGTTGTGTTGAGTTCCAGCTTTGACAAACAGCCTTCTTAATATCTCTGCCAATAGTTTGTTAGAGAACCTGGAGCTTTCTGATGAAGGCAGCTGAAATACGGAGCACCGTAGGCTACCACACTATGACGGAGGATTAGGGCCAAGTTCAAACCTAAACTAAAGTAGAACTTCACAAGATGCTCCGTGTTCCTCATTGTTCTACAGGTGGCTGCTCTTCAGATAGATACAGACTAAAATAAACAGATTATTCTGCTAAATTTAGGAGGTTATTCTCATAAATTTATGACTTTATTCTCATAAATTTACTTTCATCCAGATAACAGAAGGGTGCCATGAATTGCAGCTCTCTAAGTGGCCACTTGAGGCTAGCTTCCAAAGGGAGTCATTCTCCAGTAGGCTCCATGTTGAATTCCTCATATTTTGCTGCAGATGTGAGCAGAGATGTTTCAGTCTTTTAGGCTGAGCTGCCAGGGAGAGGCGAGAGTCTGTTGGCTTCAAAATGTTTCTTTAGCATCTTCGGACAAACAAAACAAATTTCTTCTGTCTGCTGCCAACAACGGTAGATCACTCTTATTACTAACAACTCACAGCAAATAACTTTATGTTTTTTGACTTCATGTTATGTCTTTCTGCCATCAATCAAGAAATAAGATTAGATGGATAGATAGATAGATAGATAGATAGATAGATAGATAGATAGATAGATAGATAGATAGATAGATAGATAGATAGATAGATAGATAGATAGATAGATAGATAGATAGATAGATAGATAGATAGATAGATAGATAGATAGATAGATAAAAAACTACTCAATCGCGCCAAAAACATGATCTCCTTTGCAGAAATACTACCGCCTGAAAGAAAGTCTTTTGACTGTTATGGTGCAACACATGGAGTAATTTTCTCCCATCAAAAAAATGGCCAGAAAATTTGACTTTTCTGAATTACGGTACGTGATTTTGTTTATGATATATTTAGTTGAATCACATTTGATAAAATGGTTAGGTTTGGCAACTTTTTAGTTAAGTTTTTAGTAAATATGCGTTCTTTCAATGCAGTAAATATTGACTCTTAAAATGGCAACAGTTTAGATTTTATTCTTAACGCAACTTTTTAAAAATTAGTGGTGATTCTACTGAAAGTGTGTAGATGATTTCACCTCTCTGTAGCCATAATCCTCATGGGGGTGTTTTAAACAAACAAAATACAAAAAAAACAGACTTCAGTCTGAATAGCTCATAAACACCTGAAACCAGAAAACACATGTAGAGGTTGAACCGTGGTGAGCTGTGCTGGCAAACAATTACATCACACCCAACTGTCAGATATGTAAACATGCAAGATCCTGTTAACATTATAAGACAACTAATATTACAACTAATAAAGAAATCTTTATTGCAAGGATTTAAACTTAATGTTTTGCTCATTTCTAATTTCTGTTGCAAAATATTAGTTTCGGGCTCCATAGAGGAGGAGAATTTTGCTATAATTCTAAAACTTGCTGATATAAAGGGTGAGAGTACTACATACACATATTGAATCTAATTCCAGGATTCTCCTCTAGTCAAAATAAGAAATAAAAACACTTTTTTTCTTTTTTGTTTTTGTGAAATTCTTCGACTGTTAATGTGTATGAATGCTGAGAGGCAGGAGAGGGCACCAGGGATGGAGAGTGAGAGAGGATTAAAGAGATTAAAGCCAGTTGAAAGGTCAAAAGAGATAAAGTTTAAAAGGACACATCTGAACAGAGACCAAATACGTTTGTTTTTCAGAGGTTGAAATGTCTCTAAAATAATTTGAAGATTAGGAGTTCACTTACAGTTTGATGTCTGCTCTCTCTTTTGGTTTCAGAGCCGCGATGCGATTGGTCAGCGTGGCAGGGGCTCGGCTCCGCAGGGCTGCCGAGGAGGAGAAGGAGCCTCCGCCTCCTCCACCGCCCTCACACCACTCAAACCACCAGTTTGCCAGCATGAAGAACAAGTTCTTTAATGAGCTAACACACCTGCCAAGTGAGAGCTACACACTCATGTATTCATACTTCTAATCAAACACTTATTCTCCTCTGCATCACGGAAGATGAGTTAGATTAAGCTTGTTTGCTAAGATTTGATTAATTGAGCTAAATAACAACTGTACTGCTAGCTTGTTTGGTTAAAGAAATAAAGTTAATGGCAATTTGAATGCATGCACTTTGAGGCATGTTCCAAAAATTAATCAGGATAAGTGTTTAAGTGTTAATATAAGTGGTATTTACAGTTTCTGAGGCATAGATCACTCACCATCCGTTCCTCTCATTCTCAACTTCACACACAGTCTGTCTCATTTCATTGTTCTGTCCTGTCTCATCCTCATCTTCATTCTTCATGTCACCATTCCTCTCATTCTTCTCCCCAAGATCATAAACTCAAAAGTAAGTCCATTTCTTGTCTTCTGCCATCTTATTTTTCCACTCAAAAGAAAAAAAAAGAGTTAATTTACATGGAAGACCCTTAACCACAACAGTAAACTGTCTTCTCCCGTTTCTCCAGTGCCCATGTGGGCTGTGGGAGCCATTGTGGTTGTCGTCCTTGCACTCATCGCCTGTATGGGTTTCTGCATCTACAAGAAGTGCTTCAACAAGGGCAAGAAGCCCAAGAAGGTCCGTGAGAGGAAAGGTGGACGAGGACGCAGAAAGAAGGATAAGGATGGAGAGGATGGGGACGAGAAGAAGGTAAGACTCCATGAGTAGAGGATATCTGTGAGAACTTATATTTGTTGACAGATTTATTCTATCATATACTGTTAAGTTTAACATCCAGTTTCCAAAATTCTACTGCCGAAACAAAAAACAATGAGTCTGACTTCTCAGCTCATGAAAAAACGGTGGCTAGAAAAAGTATTTCTGTTGCTTGTTGCTCTAATGTCAGTCTTACTCTTCCGCTCTCTAGTGGAGATCAGAAACTCTCTTAGCTCAGTGACTTCAGGATAATCACAGCAGTATGAACAACAAGTTTGTGATTAATAAGACATCTGTGAACTGTCTTTCAGGATGGAGAGGATGAGAAAGAGGAGGAGAAGGAGTTCTTTGGGAAACTGGAATACTCACTGGACTATAACTTCACGGATAACCAGGTACACACGGTTTACTCAGTTTTGATGGTCTACTACTGGTCTTTGATGAACTACTCTTTAACTTATCTCCTCTTCCTCCTTCAGCTGATCGTAGGCATCCTTCAGGCTCAGGACCTTCCTGCCATGGACATGGGCGGGACTTCAGATCCTTACGTCAAAGTCTACATGCTGCCTGACAAGAAGAAGAAGTTTGAGACCAAAGTCCAGCGCAAAAACCTCTGTCCTGTCTTCAATGAGACTTTCAACTTTAAGGTCTGTACATTGATACTGGCTGTGTTCAACCCGTTCAACAAGTCGTATAATCAATAGTCATCTTCCTCACTGTGTTGTTGTTGTGTCTTAAACTGCTGTCTGTCTCCAGATACCATACAGCGAGTTGGGGGGTCAGACTCTGGTTCTGCAGGTGTTTGATTTTGACCGTTTTGGTAAACATGACGTCATCGGTGAGATCAAGATCCCCATGAACACCATCGATCTCGGACAGCCGATACATGAATGGAAGGATCTTGTTGGAGGAGAGAAAGAGGAGGTACATAATTTTTGTTTTCTGTCTTGTAAACCATTTGATATATGATCATTTTTAGCCACCAAAGCATGGTGCAACATACAGTTGTGCTCAAAATTATTCAACCACACTGACGTTCAGTGTTTAAGCAAGTTTTGTAATACACCATCAAATGTCCTTTTTGTTATTTTCTTACCGAAAGAATTACTCAACCCCTCAAAGATTACCACTCTTTAGAACAGGGGTTTCAATCAGGCGTTGGTAACACCCATAAATGTGAACAGAACAATAACAGGCGACAGTTAAGCAGATTTGAAAGGACTGCGATACTTGGCTCCTTCAACAGTTAATTGTGTCTTTGCAACATGGTGAAGTCCAGAGAATGGTCAAAGAAGTCAAGTGAGGAGGTAATTTCTCTTCATAAGCAGGGATATGGACATAGCAAAGACATCAAACATTTCAAGAGACACAATTGGAAGCAGAATTTGCAAGTTTAAACACTTCCTCGACGTGGCAGAAAGAGGATGCTGTTGGCGACAAACCACGAAGGTTTTGGGATACTGTTCTCTAGAGCAACAAGACAAAATTAGAACTCTTTGGGCCTATGGATCAACGATGCGTCAGGAGGAGGAAGAATGAGGCCTATAAAGAAAAGAACACCTTGCCTACTGTGAAGCATGTCGGGGGTCAGTCATGCTCTGGGGCTGTTTCGCTTCTTCAGGTACAGGGAATCTGCAGCGTATGCAAGGTACCATGAATTCAGTTATCTACCAGGAGCTCTTGGGTGTAAATGTCATGCAGTTAGTGACAAAGCTGAAGTTTGGGAGATGTTGGACCTTCCAATAGGACAAAGATCCCAAGCATACCGTCAAATCTAGCATAGCTTGGTTGTAGACGAAGGGCTGAAAGATGGAAGTGGCCATTGCAATCGTCCGCCTTGAATCCAATAGAAAATCTTTGGTAGGACTTGATGAAGGCAGTCGCAGCACGCAAGCCCAAGAATATCAATTAAGTGGAGGCCTTTGCCCATGAGGAATGGGCTAAGATACCTGTAGATCACTGCAAGAAACTTGTGTCAAGCTATGCTTCACGTCTGAAGGATATTACTATTGCCTAAGGGTGTTGAACTAAGTACTAAGTGCGTATGTGACTAAGGGGTTTAATAATTTTGTCAATGAGGTAATCACAGAAAGGACATCTGTTGGTATATTACAAAAATATTGTTGTAGCTTAGGTTGTTTTTGTCTGTTTTTCAAGTCCTTATTTGATCTGATTTTAAAAAGATAAAAAAAAATACATTTTTATTTGCCTTGCTAAAACACTTGTTTTTCCTTTCTTACAGCAAGAGAAGCTGGGCGATATCTGTATTTCACTTCGATATGTTCCCACGGCTGGTAAGCTAACGGTTAACGTCATGGAGGCCAAGAACCTGAAAAAAATGGATGTCGGAGGACTTTCAGGTGAACAAGCACTCTAATACGGAATAGTGGAAGTGGATCTGTTGGCTCCTCTGATTCTAAACTCATATCACGTCTCTGTCTCAGATCCCTTCGTTAAGGTGGTGCTGCAGCACAACGGCAAGAGACTGAAGAAGAAGAAGACGTCAGTCAAACAAAACACTCTGAATCCTTACTTCAATGAAAGCTTCAGCTTTGAGATACCCTTCTCCCAGATCCAGGTTTGTGCACTTTCCACTTTGCATTTGATTACACATCTGCTAAATTAACATGGGTCGTCCTGGCCACTCTGAGATGATCTAACTACAGTTGTTCCTCCTCTGCTGTTTCCAAACACAGAAAATCCAGGTGCTGATCACCGTGTACGATTACGACAAACTGGGCAGCAACGATCCAATCGGGAAGTGCTGGATCGGTTACGGTGCCTCAGGTGTCGGTCTGCGCCACTGGTCAGACATGTTGGCCAATCCCAGGCGTCCAGTGGCTCAGTGGCACACGCTGCTGCCAGAGGAGGAGGTGGATGCTGCCCTGAAGGCCCCCATTCGCTAAATACACTCTCACACATATATAACACACCATCATCTGCATACGAGGAGTATTTTTTCATGAGAAAACCAAATGAATGACAGCTGACATGTATAATTATCTGTGATACACCTCAGTTTCATGTTGTCAATCATTTCATTATATTTCATGTTGGGATCTCTTAATATAAATCTGTGCTTTATATTGTTCTGCATGCATACCATACACATTTTTGAACCTTTTTTTTTTTGTTTTGTTTTTTTAAATTGAAAATGGAAAACATATAGGGTTTTTAAATCTGAAGAAATGCAGCCCCATAATGTCTTTTGCCGTTCTCTGTCTGTTGACTGTCTTCATCTTTTAAACTAACTGCTCCTATTTTTCAAAACAGATTTAATGTAGAAAAAAAGGAAAAGAAAAATTAAATGCCGCATGGCCTGATTTCAAGCTGAAATTTTCATCTTCAGCAAACTTTTTATTTTTATTTTACACCCCTCTCTCTTACTGTGATTACTCTAATTTGATTTGTCCTGTGAAATGTATTGTACTTGGTCTGTCTCTCTGTGACTCCTTGTCGTTCTTGCACTTGAGTGACTGAAGACCCTTTCTGTGAGTGTCTTGTGAGCGTTTGTATTGATGTGAGTGTATTATCAAGCTCTCTGTGGTTTCACTTTCAATTCTCATTGTGTGATTGCAAATAAATAGCTGAATAAACAAAGCCAAACTGTGACAGATGGGTCAGCAGATGAATGGATAAACATGAACTCTTTAATACCATCATGTGCCAGCATGATAGCTTTTCAAACAATCAGGGGGTCTTTTTCTTGCACGCACACACGTGGGCCATGAAGGGTTAAAGATCTCCAGAGCAAATCCTTTTGTAGCGCACAATGTTTTTAATGTATCATGCTACAGATGAGATTTTCATTCTGCTAATACAATCAGAAAGTCTTAAACCATCCTTCATGGACTGTTAACTATCACTTTCTGAAAGTAAGTAATCCTTTGAACTGTGATTATCACTGCTGTTTACCCCACTAATCCATTTACACGTTGAATGTTCAAGCTTTCCCACACAAACTGGTGTCCGCATCTCACACCTCACTGATTTTAGCCACAGAGGCTGCTGTACATGTTTGCACTGATCTGATGCAGTAAGTGAAAGACTGGATTAACAGGGTGCCCTCTTTAGTCCTTGTCTCACGCAGTGATCTGAACATGTGAGGTAGGAATTAGAGAGGGAGGGAGGGAGGAAGGGAGGTAGGGAGGGAGGGGTGGGGCTTGTACAAACATAATTACAGCAGGAGAGAGTGACTGAAGAAGTGAAGAATCTGATGCTGATGTCTGAGAGCATAAGAAGTCATCAATTAACCCCATAAATACTGGCTCATTAAAAAACAGCCAAAAAAATTCTAATTTTTGAAACTGAAGCGTGTATTAACCCTTTAGCACAATCCATAACAAAAATATTGCTCTATCATCTTGTTTCTGATATATTGCTTTATACCATATTTGATAAACTGGACAGTTTTGGCAACTTTTTAAAAAAGTTTTTAGTATTAGGATTTTTTTTCAGTACAGAAAACACTTATTTTTTTTAAAAAATCTAGATTTTATTCTTACCCTGACATCTTGAAAATTAGCAATGATTTTCCTGAAAAAGTGTGTGGATGATTTCAGGAGCACAGTCACATTGCAAAGAGCCAAAATACAACTTCAGCTGCCTGTAGTGGTTTGATAATTCTCAAACATTGTTTTAAACTGGTTTTTAAGGAAACTATTCATCATGTTGATGAGATAGAGATCTTTGAAACTCATGTATGAAATATGTTAAAGGAGACCAGGGACAGCTGCAATGGCATTTTTCTCAAAAAAGAAAAGAAAAAAAAATATTTAGAGTGATGTCACTCACACTGCACATGCTCATTTTGATGCCCCACATTTGCAGGGAAAAGGAGAGAAGATTTGAGAGCTCCTCTGTGATTTATGGGAAAAAAAGGTTTCGAGGTATAAAAGTTTTTTTTTTCTTAAGTTTTGTTTTTGTTAACTTTTGTCACAGTTTTTGTAATTCAGCTCAAACTTAAATGGTTTAAACAAGTGACATGTTAACTTTTAGCTAATTTAGGTTAGCATGTGTCAAGTCCCATCGTTTGGCCAGCACATGAAGTTTTATTATGGCTGACAGGTACAACGCATTTATATAAACACAGACCACTTAAAAGTACTTTAAGATATTTTTTCATTAGATTTTACTTAAATGCAATACAGTTCATGTGGTTAGAGTAAAGTAATTCAATAAATTACATTAAATTGCCCCATAAACTGTTCCATTCTTCCTGTCATGAAAGCTTACTGTATGTTATATCTCTCTGAATCTTTGACGTCAGCACATGAGGCCTATTTATCTAGACAAATCTGTCATTGTCATCTGATCAAAGCTGATAAATAGATAATGAAATATTAACACTGGAACATACTGCACTGTAACACTAAAATATAGTGTACTTGTAACATGTTGCAACCATCCCCAAATAGTGTTGCAACTGTCCCTGGTTATCTTCACTTTATTTCACAAAGTTGATTTTAGTTTTCTGTCTGTTGTAAACCTGAAAAATCAGAGATCTCAAGGGGAATCAGTTTGTAATAGGGTCCTTAAAAACCAGAAATCCTAAATGGAACTGATTAATTTTTTTATTTCTTTATTTAAACAGGAAAGATTTATGTATTGCTTTTTTTTTTTCTTTTTAAAGTTAAAACAACGACAAAAAACACCAGAAGCAATTATGTGATACTCTCATGACGGTAGCTGAATCAGATTGGCAGACAGAGAAAGTAAACGCCGTTAACCTCTTGATGTGGGTTGTTGTGAATGCCTGATTTGAGACATCAGGTCTTCATGCAGCTGAGGTGACCTCATCCCACTAATGCCTTTTGTTTCATATTATACACATACCAAGGCTCATAACAGATGCATTATATTGTTCAGAGGGTGATCTTATTATATCTATATACATATTATAATTTATTTGTATGTGGTATATTCAAATTTACAATCTCCACTCAATTTAGCATCTGTAAGAGTGCAAAAACACAAAATGCAAATTTTTTCAAAAGCAATTTTTATATAATCATAAATTAATTCAGGCAGTAAGGGGTTAGAGAACCTGTGTGTTCACACATAGCCTTACCAACCTGCCTTAGTCATTCCTCTGTAACTTTTTTTTTTTTTTTTTTTTTTTGATGCAATAATCCTGTTTCCACCCTAGAAGGAGCCCTTTATTTAAATGAGTGAAGTTCTGTGTGGTTTCAGACTACAACTGCCCAGTTTCTATAAATAAAACCAATAATCTGTTCAGAGACATAGATGAGTCTTCATTTTCCATATGGGTATTCAGTTTGGAGCATGGAAAGAACAAGAGATGATGTTACTGCCTGCATATGGTTCTGTGTGTCCGGTATAAATCTAATACAGCCAAGACCTCAGGTATTTTAGTGAGAGGAGGCTGAAATTTTTCAAACAGATGTCATATTTAATAACATCTTTAACGTAATTCAGTCATGTGACAACTGTAACATAACCTAAAGCAGACCGACACAAAGATAATCAGACGCTTTATTATTGGGCAAAAGACCCAATTGAACTGCATCACAGAGGTCACTTTACCTGTCTGCTCCTGCTCCTCACTCATTTCTTCATATGCATTCATCCCTCCGTTAACTTCTCTTATCTCTGGCTTTCTGACAAGAATGCTCACTCAGCTTGGTTTTGTTCCAGGAGTGAAAAAAATGCAGATTAAACCTGAATCAAACTCTAAAGATGGAAATCTCCTAGGGGATGTGGGTTTTATGCAACTCAACGGTAACACTTTTAAAGAGACAGTGACATCAGTCTCTACATGAACACACTGGAAACACTGCAGGAACACAGGTCATGTTTTGTTTTTATTCTAATATGCTTTCAAAAAGTCTTCTGAATTGGTCCAGTAGCATATCCACAACTACATGGAGATTTGTCAAAGTGCTTTCTTATATCAGTGAGTTTCGTGTGTGTGTGTGTGTGTGTGTGTGTGTGTGTTATAATCGGAGTTTTTATCAGTAATGATATTTGCAGTCTTGGTGCTGTGATCCACATGTGCAGTAGAAAGAGACGATTCTGAATAATCTGATCTCACTTTGTATTCTACAAGTTCAAAATCTTGGTGGGAAAAAAAGCAACACTGATGCTTTCATTTTATTATCAATATACTGTTTTTGTTTTGTTTGTTTTTTTACATGAAACATTTGTATTCCTCACACACACACATACCCTACACTGCTGTCATGTTTAACTCTGATTGATCCTTTGTTTCTCTCTCTTTTTTTTTTTTTTCTTTTTTTTTTTTTTTTTTTTTTGTGACTGTTTCTCTTTACTTCCAGCGTCCGCCCACCTTTCCTTTTCCGTGGACTTTTTTGCTGCAGGAAGCACAGAGAGAAGGAAAGAGAAGGACTGTGAGAACAGATAAAAAGAATACAGGTATTTCAGAGTTTGTATAAATGTAGCTACTCACAATTTCTGGGCGTGATGGATTCTGTTCAGCAGCACGATGATCTGAAAGGTTGTAAAGTTACAGGATTAGTTGAAGATTAAGATCATTTTTTATCGAAGCTAAAAATATCTCATATTGGGGAGTAAAAAGTGTGGTTTAATCTTTTTCTTACAAAAGTAGAGAAGAAAAAAGAAAGATGTAAAAGATCAGCAGGGTTTCTAGACAGGGTAGGTGAGTTATATCCCCAGTCCACTTACTGCTTTATTTTCTGAATTTGAAAATGCAGTCGTACCTCATATTTCTGGTGCTTCATGTGCTCCATGTGATCAAATTTCTCAGACTCCAGCTGGTAGATCCAGTTCCACATTTCCTGGGCTTTTTGCCTTGAAAACACAAAAAAAGAAATGAGTTGGTTATCAAAACATTATGATAAATAATTACTATGCTGTAAAACAGATGACAGTTAATGGTTGAGTTGTGCGTCTCATGTTCAGATGATGCAGACAGCTCTTTGGCGCATGTTATTCCCCACTCTCTCCCAGTTTCTTGCACTATCAAATGTTTTTTTTTCCTCTGAACAAAAGCCCACAAAAATGTGTAATGTTTGTGGAAGTTTAGATGTTAAAAGGAGACTCACTTCAGCCCGTCCTCTCTCATGCTGTCAAAGTCTAAAGGCTTCCGTCTCTCAGCCAGAGTCTTCTTCTTGATCTCCCTCCCTGTCAGACGCTTCCCCTTACGCGACTCAGCCTGAGGAAGAACACGCAAACAGCTCATAGCTCTCAAATGTCCCTCATGTTCATCAGCATTAACACCTGAGGCATAAAAGTTGTTATAATCAACAAAAAGCTTTCATCTGACCTTTGCCAAAAAGCCTCCAAAGTTTGCTCCCATGCCAGAGAGCACTTTCTTCTTTTTGGCATCATCATCAGCCTTCTTCTTGGCCTCCTCTTCCTCTTTTCTGTGGCGTTCCTCCTGACAGAGAAAGAAGTGGAGTGGTGAAGAAGCAAGAAGACCATGTGAACTGTTGTTTTTTTTTTTTAACAGGACATTTAGTCATGAAGTCTACACAAAATGGGACTTGTGTTTGTTACCGCGATCCTGTTCTGTCTGTCCTTCTCCTTCTCTGCTCTAACCCGTTGGATCTCTGCTCGCTCTGACCGGCGACGCTCCTAAAGGAAAATAAGAAAGGAATGAAACGTCTTCAAGAAATACCTAATACACTAAAGGACATTTCAACCAAGACAGTGAAATGACCATTTTTACCATATCAAGACAACAGAAGCCCTAAAAGGCCATGATTAAATACATCAGTCCTACTTGAACACTGTTTTTAAAGGCTTTGTACAACGGGACTTTGTATGAATTGTATATTAGCTTGTAATGTCTCGAAGCCAACTTACGATTCGCTCCTTGAGGCCGATGAGTTCTTCCTCATCCCTCTTCCTCTGCTCAAAGTGGACGTCAATCAGAGTATGCAGCTCCAGTAAGTCTTTTTCCATACGCTTCCTGTGGATGTCCTGGTGTAGGAAAGATACTTCATCATCATCATCTGCATAGAAATTATACTCCATAATGTATTGTTTGCAGATGTTTACGGACAAAAATAAGTTCAGTGACAAGTACATTTCCCTGTGGGACACCGTTTTTAATTGGACATTATAGTACACCTTGTGTAACTGACATAAAAGGGGAAAAAATCAAATTACACAAAAGGAATTACATGTCAAAGAGTACTTGGTACTTTCTCAAGCTAAACAACAGCCACCATCATCCTAGCTTATGAGATTAATGATTAAGAGTCGAATAAGGAAGAGAAAGAACAAGTGTTATAACTTACATCAAAGTCCACTCTCTCACCCTCAGGAATCTTTGGAGGGGCAAGCTGAGGCACCAAGGGTCTGGGAACCAAAAAAGACATGGGATCGTATAATTTTCAAGATATTAAGAGTATAAATTTAAAAAAAAAAAAAAAAAAAAAAAAAAAAGGAAAGGAAAGTCGAAGAAGAAACATACTTTGGTTTCGGGCGTTCCTCCTCTGTAGAAAGATGGCAGAAAGAAAACAAATGAAAGAAGTCATATCAGTGAATAAAAACACAGGAAGGGACATGAGTTTGCATACAAATTGAATAAAAATGTTAATATTATTTAAATCTCCACAAGCATGTGACAGAGAAATGTAAAGGGAACCAAAAATCATGCATTTTAAATTGTTATGATCACACAAAAGAGAAACTACGAGCAATATCCTTACCAGCCACAGGTCACAATGAACTTCCGCACAAATATAATGTAACCCTTTCTATCAAATCAGTCAGATATCTTAATCTATTACATAAGAGGAATCCTTCAAGGAGGGAAATGTTTTGGTTAGCCAATAATAGAGCTGGGGCTTGGGGGGAAATTTGGGGTCTTATGCCTAAGATGAACCACGCGTCTGCTATGTCTCACCTTCCTCCTGGGCTTCTTGATCTGATGGAGCGGCCACATGAAGACAGAATGAAGGATGGGAGGGTGGTAACAAGAACAATACATGGAGTAATCAAGGAGTTATTCATCATGGATACACAAAAAAGAAGAGCAATGGGGTAGAAAAGGTGAGGTGGAGAAAGTGGAGAAGTTGGAAACAGGAAAGAACAGGACGGTGAAAATGGTCCACAAAGGCAAAAAGGGAGTAAACACCACAGACAGATAAAAATGTAGGAGAGAGGGTGGAAGGGGGTTGAGTGAAATAATTTGCAAGTTAATATCTAAATATAGCATACGCAGCAAACTTCAACTAATAGTTAAGCATGTTGGAAGTTTGGCTAGTCCCTTTTTTTTGCTAAGAGTCAGACAGGTATATATAGATATTACACTAACGTTTGTACAATCAGCATGACACTACCACAAGCAATTGACCTACGGCTAAGTCCCTCCCTCAAACACGATGAGCCAATCACAGTGCGTATAACCATTCACATACACTTGGACATTCTCTGCCTAGACATCCATTATCATATTTTATGCAACATGTTGTCACTTTGCTGTAACAAAAATATAAAGTTATTTTTAACACTAGAACCGCCACAGCAGTCTGACAGACAGTTTGGGATTTTCTCTAACGTAAGCAAATATTTGCTTAACATTAGCCTAATATTTCTCCTAGCTGTGTTGTTCATCATGTCTCTTTGTTTGTTGGAGTTCATTGGTCTGTTTTGTTCTAGTTTTTGTTCTTTGGTGATCGTCCATCATTGTTAGCTGTTGTTCAAAGGGCTCTAGTTAAACTAACGTTTGCCTCTGGAGCTTAGCATCATTAGCTTATCTGTAATAGCCCAGATAACAAAGGTTGACAAACGTTCTGCTGAATGATTCAATGTAAATACTGTAGCTCCAAACTAACAGAGACACTCTTGGTAAAGATGGTAAAAAGGAGGTTAGATTTTTCTCCTGACTGATGCTGATCCTCTGTCTTGTTGTCTGAGATGCTAATGGGAACCAGATGTGGTTTATCAGGTTTGCTCTGGGACCTGGAAGTTTTGTCTTGTAATTGAAGCTTTTTATGGACCTTCAACAGTAAATTGATTCATTTATCCCTCCAATGTGGGGTTTAGACCTTTTTGGTGACTTTTAGATGATGTGGGATCTTTCTGTCTTCAAAAATCATCAATGACCTGTGAAATGTCTCCTACTGTGACACCTGCCATTCAACTGACACTGAATGTTCAGTGGTTGTCCAAGTGAGTGGCAGGGGGTAGAGGGATGGGATTATTCATTGACCATAATAGACTTTACATTACACTACGCATCCAAATGTATTGTTTGTCACTTCTCCTTGATTGAGCTAAAACTATTTCACCTTAAGTTGTCTGAGTCTCCTGGGTTTTCTTCTTCAAGTGGTCAAGCTTCCTGAAATTTTCTCAACAAATTGGCATCACGAACAGGATCTTAACACATCAACAACTAGTAACAACTGGTAAGTGCAATTTTTAATTTATTTATTTTTTTTGAACTTCCATGTCTGAGTTGCAGTGTAGCATCATTAGCCTCTCATGTGATAACAAACTTTAACATAAGAGGGATTCAACTTACTCCAGCCAGCTTCACTGACCTGAGGGATATTTGATGTTTTATCAGTAACTTATATGCTCGTTGCTATGTTCATTTGATGTGCAGTCAATAAGTAACTGTTAGCTTAACTTGGCTAAGTACAAGGACTGAAAACTCTTTCCATATAGGTGACAAAATCTGTTGATTAGCAAGTCTTAGGCTAAGTGATTAACACAAGTTTTAGTTGTAGGTAGTAAGCTAACTGTTGTTAGCCTCTGTGCTATGCTATCTAGCTGCAACCATAGCTTCTTGTTATTAATTAAACATGAGAGTAGTTTTCCAAATTTATCTTCCCACCCTCAGCAAAAAATAAGATGATTCAGGTATTTTCCAACATGTGTAACTATTGCTCAAAACAATCATTTCCTACACATGCGAAGTGAGACACATTATACACTGGTATAACATGTACAGCCCACAGTGGCTGTAGGGAAATGTAGTTTTGTAGCATATTCTCAAAACATTCATTACAGTAGAATTCACACATTAATCATTTTGCTGAGTAGCAGCAAAATATTGAAACTTCAAACAAAGTTGTGAAGTGGAGAAATTGATATATGATTTATTCGTCAATCTTGTTAAATATATTGAGTGCTGAATGCCAAGTTCACCATTCACTCCTGCTTTACAGCACACATCTAAATAGCTCAAATACATAAAATATTTTTGTTTATCTTGATATGATCTTTTACATTGGATCATTATGATTTCCAAAAATCTGAAGTTGTGACTGATCATGAAATCACCCTACCTTGGTACTCTTGGTGTCCTAAAGGCCAGCGCCAGCAGTATCAGCCAATGAGAAAGCAGGGACATTAAAGGGAAGTTGAAAGACAAGAATTAGGACTGTGTCATCAACTCATATAGTTACAAGGAAGAAGAGCGAACACGAGCTGGGCTCAATGAAGTTTCATCAGACAACAAGGAAATGCATGTCTTGAAAGAAACTTTTATAATCACTTATCTTATCAGAGTTATCTTAAGATGTTTTCCTGTTCACCATCTGAGAGTCTTCAAACCTTACCTCCTCCATCCTCCTCCACCTGCTCAGGCTCCTCCTCCTGCTGCTCCTCCTCCTGCTCCTCTGCAGATCCAGAAAAGTGTTTCTAATGTCATAAAAGTCCTCAATGTTTTTTTTTTTTATTTTTTTATTGTTTTTGTTTTTTGTTTTTTGTTTTAAAGACTCGTGGTGAGTTCAACTACATTACATCTAAGTGAACTTACCCTCTGCCTGCTCCCTGTAAGGATGACAAATAGAAACATCAGTTCACATCATCAGGGATGCATTTATTCAGAGACACAAGTGTTGACAAGTGACTGGCATTGAGGGATGGTGCTGTACTTACTCGTACTCCTCTTCTACATCTGACATGACTGCAGGAAATAGAAACACATGACAACTGAATCAACACCAGAACAAAGAGACATAAGAAAAGGAAATCATGTTGCTTTTATAGTTAGATAAAAGATAAACCTAACCAGTGCAACTTTTCAAACCTCTACCCATCCCTGCTGAATATGTAAACTGCTTTAAACAGTCAGTTTTAAAAATGGAAAGAAATCTTCACGAGATCTTTATGAGATCCTCACAAGATCTAACGAGACTGTCTCAAATGATGAAGTCATTGCATGAGGATCTCCTAACTAGTTCATGACATGTTACAAGGGTAGGCTTCAAAAACAAGATTTGCTCATAGTGCTGCCCTCAACAGGTCTCCAGAGGGATGGCCAGTCAGAGGGAAGGGGGTGTGTCGAGTGTCTATAAAATACAGGAGTGAGTCATCACAGAGTCACACGAGGCTCTTTTATCCTGTGATTAATAACTGTGGAGATATAAAGAGACACAGATGTATGCTGGGATTGCTTAGCTATAAATTGACCCTCTGAGCTTCTATTGTCTTGGCATAAAACCCCTCAGGGACAGACATATACAGAGGCTGTGTGCTGACACCTCCCTGGCAGGGGATGCAAGGTGATTGATGGAGCGTCAACAGGTGAGAATGTGACAAGGGTTAATCGCACAAAGAGCAGGAGGGGTGAGGTTTCTCTCACTTTCCAGTTTCCTCTCTCTCTCTCTCTCTCTCTCTCTCTTTACTCTTGTCCTCTCTAACCCTTTATCTGTTATTATTTCTCAAAAATGATAGTCAATTTGAAAATCAAAAACTAACTTTTGTGGCTTCTAGAGTCGTAAAAAAAAACAGAAGTTTATTGACACTTCTTTAAACTTCAGAGTTTTGGGCAGGATTTTAATTCACAAACATCCTCAATTAGGCAGATTTTTTTTTATAAAGGAAGTCTGTATTTTTTTTCTGTGCAGTAAATATAACTATTGACATGCAAGAAAATACAGCAGACATCCCTTTTCCATCGTCTATTCCCCACACAGTGATGTGACCTCCCATCATGTTTGATCTCTCTGTCATCAGGAAGAATTTAGAGCCACCCTATGACAGCGGGGTCAAATTTACAGTCAGTAACTGTCATCGATAGCTCTGCCTCCTCTCTGTTGTTGTGCCCATGGCTGTGCCACATCCAGCAGCTCGGCTCAGCCAGGCACCATCAGTCCTGTCAAAGGATTTAAAGTGAGACAGCAATCGTCTCTCTGAGTGTGTTTAAGTTCAAGTCTTCTCAGTAACAAAACAACAACATGTTAAAAACTGTTATTTTGATGTTTTTTTATATGAAGCTATCAGTTAGCTGCTTGTTTTCTTTGCTAACAGGTTAGAAAGAAGAGAAACAGACAGCTAATGCGACTCTCAAAAGCTCCTGCATCCTGCAAAGACGTGGTCTGAACCACTGGAGGTTTGCGATGAGCGTGAAGACTTATCACTCAAATCTGCAGCTCACCTCAGCTTTACAGAGCTGAACCCAGTGATTATACAGCGATTAGCAGTGCTTATTTTCTATACTGATTCTGTCTTTTCACATTAATGACCTTATTCTGACAGTTGGCGGCTACTTCAGCAGCACAGATGAAAAAAAAGCATGAAAACTTAAGATTCTTAAATTAAGACATCATTCTGATTTCAAGAAACTCAAGGTGTAAATTTGGTGTACCCCACTGGAATATTCATTTACTCAGTACAAGCAATAGAGGTCTTATATTTTGCTTGTAATTTCTCAGAATAAAACAATTATCTGGACTTAAAATGTGACTTCTGTTCAGTTTAATTAAATATTACAGAGAGGAAATTAAACAGAAAAACTCAGATTTGAGTTTTTGCAGTGTGGTGGTGACCAAACCAGAGGTGAAAGAGTAGCTGTTTGGTGGGATTTCTACTGATCCCTAGAGATCTAAAATCCATCTGACCTTTAAAGAGGGGTATCTTGCTTTCCCTTATTTTAAACATGGATGTAAAGTAACAGTACTGGAAGTCCATACTCAACGTGTGCTGATTTTTAAACAGCTACATTTTAATATGTTGTAGAAATCCTTGAATTTGTTGGTAAACTGCACAAAATGGTCCAATCAGAAGGAAGAGGGCTTATGAAGTGGGGAGCCTTAAAGAGACAGCACATAAAATGAAGTGTTTCAGATAAAGGCTGAAATAAGGTTTAAAAGAGCTGTGGGAGAAAAGTAGGGGTTATGTGAACTGTAATCATGTAAAGCCACTTCATGGGTACAAAAAAAAAAAAAAAAAAAAAAAACCAAAACAATAGTCCCTTTTTGATGAAGAACAATGTTACATGTTTACTGTACGTAACGTGGTTTGTTATTTTCAATGTTGACCCCTCTGTGCTAAACTAACTTGGCAATAATCAAACATGTTTTTCCTGTTGGCTACGTACAAATGGAGAAAAACGTTCTGTTCTAAGCTGAATGAAGAGGGGGCATGAACTGATGAGGGGATTTGAAAGAAGGGTCAAGTTCCAGACTCGGGCTTTAACAGGGTTAATTTTAGTCAAGGGCAACGTGTCTGTGTAGAGTAAGAGAGATTGGTGCCCAACAATACCTCAGTAAGTGTTAAAGAGGAGCTATTGTTGGCAATGAGGAGGGTCTAGAGAAGAGGGGAAATGTGTTGGATAAAAAAGGACCACTGGCTGTAAACTCTGTAAAACTGCTTAAAAACACAATACATCATTAAAAACTAACTGTATATTTGTCAGAACAGATAACTGACTAAAAAGAAGGAACTTAAACAGGAACTGAGTCAGAGTTCTCCAGTTTCTTTTTATCTTGATGAAAAAAACAGTCTTAGTGTTTAACCACAAAGTTGGTCAAGAGAACATCCCTGTGAAAACATTTGGCATGTCATTAAAGGGAGGTGTGACAGGGTGAAAATTTCACACTGTCACAGGGCAACACAAGAGGAGGGTTGCTAACCAGACGACAAACAGGGAACCTGATCTACATGTTACACACACACACACACACACACACACACACACACACACACACACACACACACACACACACACACACACACACACACAAAGACAGCCATCATCAACTACATAGATAACATTTGTGTTCAGAGACAGCTGTTTAGTAAGTTAGCTAGCCTGACCTCACACAGCTAGCATGTGAGTGTGTGTGGGTGAAGTGAACAAAGAAGCAAAGGAAAAATGTGAAGGACGGTAAGCTATACACCCTACCTCCCAATCCCATACACACATACATTCCCCCCTAACAGCCCCCCACACACACACACACACACACACACACATACTGGAGCCAGACAACCTAACTAGCTGTCAGAGTTTGACTGCTAGCTCTCAGAGGAACACTGACGCTCTGATTATTTCTACTATTCACTGCAGACTTTTTGGGATGATGAATATCATCAGTTTGGCACGAGTGGATGTCTAATGTTTATCCAGCCTTGGAAAAATAAAAATGTTCTAAAAACTTTGCAGAAAGCTTTTTACTTAATTTTTAAATCTTTCTGTTTGTTTGTTTTTCCAAAGGGACTAATACACATTTCACAGGGCATATGTAAATACACAAAAGTTAGCCATAAGACTTATTTACATCTGTTGTCCCTGACAGGAATAAATGTACTTTAGGGTGTTTTTTTTTATTATTATTTTTATTTTAATACATTTTTCTTGTTTTAAGAAACCTAACAAGTGATTTATGTTACTCCATTGAAACATACTTAAGCATTTCAGGCATCAATTCTATCTTTAAATATCCATTTTTCTGCATTTGACAGGTGACTGTGGCTCATATTAAGTCTAATAAGAACAATTTTACTGAGATATAACTTGCTTGCTTCAATTTCAGTTTTTGCAGTGTAACCACACTGCAAAAACTGAAATCTAAGCAAGGTTTTTTTTTGTCTTATTTTTTGTAAGAACTGTCTTATTATACTCGACATGAGCCACATTCAACTGACAAGCCCAGAAACATGTCTTATTTCAAGATATTAAAAGATTTTTTTTACTTGTTACAAACAGTTTGGTCTGGTGAGTGTAGCTCATATTAGGTCTTAAAAAAGACATTTTTTACAAAAAATAAGACAAAAAGTGTTTCTAAGATTTCAGTTTTTTGCAGTGCACTCATTTCTATTCATTGTCACTTGCATAAAATAAACAGAATTATGCTTTTATTCTAATAGACGAAGAGAAATCTGCTGCAGGACCCCACATGTTCCATCTCAAACCTTTAAAGTAAACTACAGTCTGTTTCTGCATTTATTTGAACTTATTTCATTAAAGGTTGCTGAGAGAGGAAATCTATTGTTCTAATGCGTCTGTGAATATCACAGAGTTACTTTTGCTGAACAAAATTAAAAGCTACCTGAATATGCTTTACACAGATGAGGGTTTTTTTTTCATAATGACTCCTTTTAACATTTTCTCTCCCTGTAAGAAGGAAACCCTGAAAAGAAGAGATTAAAGGATGGAGACAGACGTACCTGTATGGAGGTGATATCACCAGTCACAGATGGAGATGGACAGAGACAGACAGGGGCTGTTTTATACACGGAGCTGGAGCTCTGGAGGGACTCGTGTGTGTGTTTGTGTGTATTTGTGTGTGTGTATGCATGCTGTGACAATGACTGAGTGGCCAAATGTACAATACAAGAATAACTGTGAGTATGTGTGCACAAATGTGCAGATTTGAGAGTGTGTGTACGTGTGCTGAGTGCTGGGGGCCACAGGTGGATTAAGCAGAGGCAGAAAGATAAGCACCTCGTAGGATTAGGGAGAACAGAGGGATGACTTCACCGGACAAATGGAGGGGTGCATGAGGGCAGCCGGAGGGGGAGAATGACAAAATGAAGAGGGAGGGGAGTGTGAGTGATCGAAGAAGAGACAGCTGGGAGGGAAGATTTGGCAGGGAGGGGAGAGACAATGGCAGGTCTTTGAAACATTCTGATCAGGCTGTGGTGGGTTCCATTAGAAAAAAGAGAAAGATGCAGCATGGTTTCAAAAATTGACACCGCTCTACTACTTTGTTTTTTCCTCTGACACAAATAGGACCAGATGTAGCTGCTCCCAAGGCCACACTAGACATTTCATTTGCTCGTCTTCACCTCAAAAACTCAAAACTTGTCTGTCAGTCCGTCTCGAATTTGGCATCTAGGTTGTTTATCAACTTTTGCAGAAAACTGAAACCTAAGCAAGTGTTTTTGTCTTTGTGTTTTTGCTGAGTTTAAAGTTTTTCTTTCTAAGCAAAGTGAGAGAAACCGTATTTTTATTTGTAGGAGAGACTGGGAAAAGTTGGAGCACTTTGTTTTCTTCCTCTTTATGGCCTTGAAACTTTTAGTATTTTATAATGAGAATTAAATGTTCATCTAACTACCTTTAACAATTAAAGTAAAAACAACAAAATAAGATAAAAGCCTCACAGACATTGGAAACAATAATAAAATCAAAAACAACAAAAGTAGGAAAACAGATGAGTGAAATGAATCATGTAAGAGTCATGGGCTTTTGTTGATGAGATGGAGGTCTTTGAAACTCATGTATCAAATATGAAACGTTCGGCAATTAAGGGTTTGAAGAGGTGGACGCATGAAAAGGACAAAAAAGGGGGCGAGGCCAGTCCTTGAGAGGGGTGGCCCAGGTTCACTCCTATCTCTTTGGACTCACCTTTGAGAGCTTTAGCCAGGGGAACAGATGTGGATGCTCAGCAACAAGAGGAGAAGGAGGAGACATAAAGGGGCGTGAATGAAGAGACCAACAGACACTGAGATGATCAGAGCAGATCCAAAAATAGAGGGGTGACTGCTTCACTCATACGTTTTTATCCATGAAAGGGGGGTTCCTTATTCAAAGGAAGAGCGACACATCCTAAAGAGTCAACTGGAGGGTAAATGGACTGATCCCCATTCTGGCTGCAGTGCATCTGGTTTGGGTTGTGGAATAAGAGGGGGTTAAGATTTGTTTATCTATTTATTCAATTCCAGAGGTTGCACATTACTCCAAACTTAGAGATTTATAATACAAGTCTGGTTCCAACAGTTTAAATACAAACCCAGTTCCAATGAAGTTGGGATGATGTGTAAAACATAAATAAAAACCGAATACAATGATATTAGTTTAAAATCCTCTCTAACCTACATTCAACTGAATACACTACAAAGACAAGATATTTATTGTTCAAACTGATAAACTTTATTGTTTTTTGTAAATATTCACTCATTTTGAATTTGATGGCTGTAACACGTTCCTAAAAAGCTGGGTCAGGGTCATGTTTCCACTGTGTTCCATCACCTTTCCTTTTAACAACACTCAATAAGTGTTTGTGAACTGAGGACACTAATTGTTGAAGCTTTAGAGGTGGAATTCTTTACCATTCTTGATTGATGAACATTTCAGTTGATCAACAGTCCGGGGTCTCTGTTGTTGTATTTTGTGCTTCATAATGCTCCATACATTTTCAATGGGAGACAGGTCTGGACTGCAGGCAGGCCAGTCTAGTACCCGCACTCTTTTACTATGAAGCCACGCTGTTGTAACACGTGCAGAATGTGTCTTGTCATTGTCTTGCTGAAATAAGCAGGGACGTCCCTGAAAAAGACGTGGCTTGGATGGCAGCATATGTTGCTCCAAAACCTGTATGTATCTTTCAGCATTAATGGAGCCTTCACAGATGGTCAAGTTAGCCATGCCATGGGCACTAACACACCCCCATACCATCACAGATGCTGGCTTTGAGACTTTGACCTGAGAACAATCCAGATTGTCCTTTTCCTCTTTGGCCTGGAGGACACCACGTCCATGATTTCCAAAAACAGTTTGAAATGTGGACTCGTCAGACCACAGCACACTTTATCACTTTGCGTCAGTCCATCTCAGATGAGCTCGGGTCCAGAGAAGCTGGCGGTGTTTCTGGGTGTTGTTGATATATGTCTTTGTCTTTGCATGGTAGAGTTTGAACTTGCACTTGTAGATGTAGTGATGAACTGTGTTAACTGACAATGGTTTTCTGAAGTCTTCCTGAGCCCACGTGGTAATATCCTTTACACAATGATGTTGGTTTTTAATGCAGTGCTGCCTGAGGGGTCAAAGGTCATGGGCATTCAATGTTGGTTTTCAGCAAGCGGCAACCTCCGGTCTGAAAATATGAGGCAATGCGGAAGTGCTAAAGTCTGCTGTTCCTCGAGTGTCCCCTTGAGGCTGGCTCCGGAAGTACCGGAAGTCACGTACACACCAAGCCAAAAAAAGGCCGTTTTCACGGCCAAAATAAGCACATTTACAGCCTGGTACAAAGAATGTCTCCCGTCTGAATCGCTAATTTCACTAACGGCACGCACTGTGCGGGGGGTGAATTTTTTTCTAATTCGGCAGTGTCCACAATATCAAGCTCGCCAGTTCGTCCAATCAGAGGCACAGCTCAGATCACGTGACTGTGGAGCGTCCTATGGTTGTTACTGCGGAGACCCACAGCACGCCTCATTTCCAATATGGCCGCGCCGACCGTTTGGCTTCAAAAGTCCGTTTCAGGAACAGATGGGTGACGTCGCGGAGACTACGTCCATTAATTATACAGTCTATGGTTTTCATCCTTGCTGCTTACGTGCAGAGATTTCTCCAGATTCTCTGAATCTTTTGATGATATTATGGACTGTAGATGATCAAATCCATCAATTCTTTGACATTGTATGTTGAGAAACATTGTTCTTAAACTGTTGGACTATTTGCTCACGCAGTTGTTCACAAAGTGGTGAACCTCGCTCCATCCTTGCTTGTGAACGTCTGAGCCTTTCAGGGATGCTCCTTTTATACCCAATCATGACACTCACCTGTTTCCAATGAACCTGTTCACCTGTGGAATGTTCCAAACAGGTGTTTTTGGAGCATTCCTCAACTTTCCCAGTCTGTTGTTGACCCTGACCCAACTTTTTAGGAACGTGTTGCAGACATCAAATTCAAAATGAGTGAATATTTACAAAAAACAATAAAGTTTGTCAGTTTGAACAATGAATATCTTGTCTTTGTGGTGTATTCAGTTGAATAAACAGCATTTACAAATCATTGTTTTCTGTTTTTATTTACATTTTACACAACGTCCCAACTTCACTGGAACTGGGGTTGTAAGTT
Organism: Labroides dimidiatus; assembly: GCA_030710495.1. NCBI lineage: Eukaryota > Metazoa > Chordata > Actinopteri > Labriformes > Labridae > Labroides > Labroides dimidiatus. The sequence continues at coordinate 3,398,272 of CM061163.1, forward strand.
TTCTTTGCTTGCTACATGCTGCAAAGTTCTTCTCTCACAGTGGTTAAGATGAGACTCTTGCTTTGATGTTGTTGTCTGCAAATGTCCCAGAAACAGGTCTTGAGATAACATTTGTTGTGATTTGGAGTTCTATAAATGAAGACTCATTGATCAAATATGAGTGAGAAAGAGAGAGGGAGAGAGAGACTGGACTTCATAGAAAAACAGTTTTATTTGTTTAGTATCGTGAGTGAAGGAGACATAAATAATTGAACATAACTTCTGCAGTTTCATGAAGACACGACAGGCATGGTGACTGTGAGGATCTGTGGAAAAGAGCACAGAGAGAGAGTAGAGTTTGTTGATGAATATGATGTGTGAAAATTTACTTGTTTAGTTTTTTTTCTTTACTCTTTTCAAACAATTAAAGTGTAATTTTTATCTTCTGATGTCTTGAAATAAGACATTTTCTGGACTGTTCAGGTGAATGTGGCTTCAGTTTCAGTTTTTACAGTGTATAAAGACTACAAATGTGTCTTATACCTGAGTGCTGTTGTTATACTGCGCTACACTTCCCTCCTGGTAGATGAGGAACGGATGGAAAATGTCGAGGTGAAAGAGTGACGGTCGAGCTGTCAACACCAGACGATCCTCCCCCACATCCAGGACCAGAGAGCGAGATGATGGCTGCTGGCGGGAGAGACAAGTTTCCACAGGAGGACTCTCATCATGGATGTGCAGCTGATAAATCTGCAGTAATTCAGTAATGCTATCTTTTCAAATTGGAGCAAAACCTCTGAGAGAAGTTTTCAGCTCCTTGTCGAATTCACGCCACGACATGTCTGATGGTTAATGATGCTCACTTTATGACTTGTGCATGCAGCTGATTCCCTCACAGTTAAATCCTACCAGCCAAACAATCAAGACCCAGGTTCAAATAAAACTGATTTACATTTGATTTGAAAAGAGTCTGTGCCTTACCACCCCAGGTAGCTTTATTTCTGCAATCAGGTATTCAGGATCACCAGCAGGAGGCTCCACAAGCAAAGTGAACTCTGGTCTGAAGAGAGTGAAGGATAAGAGAGCTTAATGAGGGAATGAAAAGGAGTTCATCAAGAGCTAATGGGGAAATGAGTGGACTTAGACACAGACTAGGAGGAAAAGCAGTGAGAGCTAACACACACACACACACACACACACAGAGGCAGATGAGGGTTTTACCTTTTGGCTGTAGCAGTGGCGCTTTCTCTGTGAGAGAACAAAGAGAGGAGAAGTGAGAAAAAATTTTAGACAATAATTTAAAAAAAGAAAAAATTAATGAAGTGTTTGTGTCTTAATCTTAGTAAAAATGTTTTATCTGACTAAATCTGAGACAGTCATCTAAAAATTCTTGAAAAAAAACTTATTTCAAGATATTAAAAAAGTAAAATGACGCATGAATTGCATGTAGGGAGAAAAATCTTTCAATTGTGTGTAAATTAAGGAAAAACATTCTTAAAGTTGGCTAAATCAAGAAAATAGAACACTTTTTAAGTACTTTTCTCAAAAAAAAAAATGTTTCTATGCTTGTAATGAGCAAATTTGACCAAATTTCATCATGTTTTTTTCTAGTTACAAGACCCATTTTGGTCTTTAAGTGGTTAGATTTACTGGTTAGTTTTAACAAATCAAGCCAAAGCAAATTTTTCTAACCCCATTTTTACCCCAGATTTTTTTTTTTTTTTTGCTTAAAACAAAACCAAATGTCCAATAATAAGAATACTTGGCTTATTTCCAGTGGTGCTTTCTTTTTGCAGTGCATGAGTTCCACAGGGAATAAAATACAACTTGGATGCTCCAAGAGACATACTGAGGCTGCAGCTCCTGGATCACCGGCCTGCTCTTTGTCCGGATGTTCTGCTCGCTAAGCGATCCCAAAAACTTCCGGTTTTTCAGCACCTTCCAGTCTGTGGAAACACATTCAGCACATCAACAACTACTCAAGAACACAAGGGACGTAAAATGTTACAGAAAAACACAAACACACACTCACCTCTACTGAGTTCCAGATTGTATTTGTTCTCTAATCCTTCCAGAGACACCAGAATAACAAACTGCTGGAAGAGCGGGTCCTTCTGCAAGACAAGAAACCGTTTCACTGACACACACATTGATCCCACGCTGGTTTGATTTGACTCCAACTGTGCCAAAGGTAAACTCGATGCCTTGGAGGCAGATTTCAAAGGCTGCTTTTAATTTTTCTATCCATGCATTTAACCCTTTAATTAGGAATTCAGTTTAACTTTGTTAATCTAAGACTTTACACATGTCCATATTATGATGCTGGAGATTCAAGTTATTTTAGAGCTTTCTTATCATCTGCTGACACACACACACACACACACAGACACACACGTGTGTGCACACACACCTGGCACCTCTGGAAGAAGACCTGGTTGATGACAACATCATATGCTGTGCAACCCTGAGAACCTAAAACAGAGAGCAGGAATTAGTTCAACCCAACACGGAGATGTTTGTAAAAAATAAACAAGTTCAAAATCATTTTAAACCACTATTCAAGTTTTAAAAGTCTATCTTAAAAAGCACAGCAGGCTCTTAGGACACGAGGAAGGTCTATCATGGGAAAATTTGGACACGACTTGAAGAGGTTTCAGGGTTAAATACTTCCTGGCTGTTAAAACCATTTAGGAGAGCCAGACTTGGGATCAAAGCTTTAAAAAGTCATCACAGTTCTGTCTCTTTAAACATGGAGTGTAAAAAGACTGGGAGACAAACTCACAGATATTCTGTGTGTGTATAAACCTGAAAAACCACAGCACTCAGTCTTTCTCCACTTGAAGTTTTATATCTCTCGAGTCTCACATAAGACATATGTGAGTGGTTGAAGAACGAGTCCTGTTTGTGTCTGCAGCTGAAAACACATTTTAAAAGCCTCAGTGTAATATCAGAATATCAGCTCCAGCAGTGCTCTCATGCATCCAGAGACGGAATCCAATGAATTTGATGAGTTACAGACTTTAGCTTTTGGAAAACTGTTACACGATGTCTGCTTGAAGAGTTTAATCATCTGTCTGCTTGACAGATACAAAATCTCTTTCATAAACCATCATGAGAAGTATCGATGTGAAGGGGGAAAAAAACTTCCTGTCTGTGTGTGTGCTGAGGTGCACATGTTTATCCTCAGACAAGCTGATTTCCAGCGATTACAGCTACTTCAGAGGAATATGTCTGCACATGACTTCGCCCACAGGTCTGAACAAACAAAGCATCACCGTGAAGCTCTTACATAACCTCCAGTGTAAGCTTCCAAAAGTCTGTTTCTGATTTGGTCACCCTGATCTTACAATATACTGGGTGCACCCCTGGTCACGTACTGTTGTCTACTTCTGTGTGTGGCTCGCCGAGGCTCATGGGAACTCTGTAACCGCTGGGATCCTCTGACTGAAGCAGCTGTACCAGCTCATCTCTTGACAGTTCTGGTGGCTGTGGGACTGAGTGTGACTGACAGATGTTGACAAAGATCTTCTGCTTGCTTGGCTCTGAGAGAGTCTTCACGCAAAGTCCTATGAGTGGAGAGGAGAGGGAAGGCTGATGCAAAGAGGAAACAAAAATCTAACAGAAAGACTACATAAATAAAAAACAGGGTTTGTTTTGCTGATATTGTGGACACACTTACCAGGAAGTGGACGTATTACTTTAGAGTCTGGATTCTCAGTCTGCATGGTCCCCATTGTCTGGATGAAATACAAAAAAAAAAAGTCATTTCACACCCAGAAATAGCTCACAAATGAAGAAATTTAAAAGCACACCAAAACAAAGGACAAACCTATGGTTAAGCTACATGTTTTGTTAATTTTAATTCTTTATTTCTTCTGTTCTAAGGTTCTAATAACAGATCAGTTTTCAGGTCACACCTGACACGTGTGATTGTTTACCTGCATGTATGTTCACATGCCGTCTCCTTCAGTCTGTGGTTAGATATCAAAAGAGGAGCCTCGGTTTGTGCAGGTTGTTTTTAATGATGTTACGGCTAACACTGGCAAATGCAGAGCAACATGTTCACTATGTGTGTAAAAAAAACCTTAAAAAGAAGACGGGGACATTTTTATTCTAAATAGAAAAAAAAAGAAGATGAATTGTGGTGATGTGCTGATTGTAGGAGAGATGTCCCTGGATCACTTCAAAAAGCTCTTTTTCTAAAAGTAGACTTAAAAAAAAAAAAATTAAACTCATTGGCTGCATTTGAACTACAGAAGGACACAATCTTCACATGCTGTCGTACGTAAACGCTTCTTCTCTCTCTGTTTCATTCTGTGTTGTGAAGCACCTGCTTCTTCTTGATTGACGGGTAACTTCAAATTAAAAGCACCTTCTTCAAAATAGAACTATATTTAAACATATAACCCAAATATCAAACTTAAATTTGTTTTAACAATTTCGAAACACGAAAAGGTTGGTTTATAATTGTAACAATTACAGAGTGAGTGTTGCTATCTTCGCTGAGATGCCCTGAGAGCACTTTAAAAAGTTTTTTGGGGACTTTTCCAGGACTTGGGCTGAGATTCCAAAGACTTGACCTGAACTCAACTCAGGTGAAGAGGACTCGACTTGGACTTGAGCTATGGTGACTCCACTACAACACTACAACACATTAATACTCCCTTAAAAGACATTTTGGAAGTGAGTTACAATGAAGTCGCTCCTCAGCAGGGAAAAACAGCAATAACATGAGCACTATCTTATTAACATGCACTTAAATCTGCTTCAGATCAACGTACTCTGATATGACCTGATGGTAGCTCATGTTTAAACAAAGTTATGGGACACTTTAAATAAGTAGCATTGACATTACTGAGCCAGGATGCAACCTTCAGATTACCCATATATGAATAATATTTTCTATCCTGTAATAGTCATTCACGGTATAATCTTTTACTGTAAAAGCTACATTTGTGTGTGCCTTTGTCATACAAATGACCTGAAAGTAAGTATTAAATTTATATGACAGTGCTTTATGCCAACATATAGAAGCATAAAAGCAGATTGGTGTGAAGAGTCAGCGAATGAACGCAGTGACACATGCAGGGAATCTTTACCTGTAAGAGCAGCTGTTGATATAACTCCTCTTGCTGCTGTAGCTCCAGCTCAGAGTTGAGGAGGGACGAGTCTGTCGTCATGGCTTAAGACAGAAATCGATCAATGAATTTCAACACAGGAAGTGTAACTATTGGTCATTACGGGAACAGTTTCATTCTTAGGATCAGATCAAAACCGGACTTTATGTCTCAATATGTCACAGATTAAGACAAAGAAGCAAAGCTGACAGTGAAAGTTTGGGATAGCTAGTCACCTTGGTTACACGCACAGACGTCTCATGAGGTGTTAGCATTACGTTAGCTTTAATGTCTTGTCAGTGTTAAAAAGAAACTATCTGGCACGCGCTCCTCTCTTAAATTCATTTAAACTTTGTACTATTTGTCTCTTTTCTTTATGGTATCCCTTCTATCACGTTAGCAGTGTGTTTACCTTTCAAATGTGCCGGGTTACCGATTGGAGTTGAGTTAACACATCTGGTGCTCAATGTTTACTTCCGACCCAAACTATCACAATAAAAGCACAAGCTTCCGGTTTTTAAATCAGCATCCATGGATCTGTTTAGCGGCCAACTAAAGCAAGTTTCTCCATAATTGTTGATGTTTAGGTTGATATACAGCAATTTAAAAAAAAATCTTTATCCCCTTTAAAATACACAGAGGGGATGGAGAGAAAGAAACAAATCTAGATCAGAATCTTGATAAAAGTGCTATGATGCCAAATTTAGTTCAATATTTTCTTTTGATGCCAATTCTGTACTGCCTTCGTAAGTGTTTAAGATTCTAAAATAAAGCAGCTATGATGAAGCTGAAGCTAGCCATATTTGGAAAAATGTCATATACATTTAAACTGAAAGTGTCAGTGACAGTGTCAACACAAAAACAATGCTAACTATGATCTCTCTCTCTCTCTCTCTCTCTCTCTCTCTCTCTCTCTCTCTCTCTCTCTCTCTCTCTCTCTCTCTCTCTCTCTCTCTCTCTTCTCTCTCCTTCTCTTCTACATCATGTGTGAGACATTTTGATCCATCTCAGTCTTTTAACATTGCTTTTCATAATATCTGTTAAACTGTCATTCTCACATTCTCATCTTTAACTGAATGGTTTTATGGTTTCTTCACAAAATGCTGTCAAACACAGTGGACACACAAAGCTCAAAGTCAGAAGGAACAAACTGAAGAACTGTATCCTGTTTACCTGGGCGAGGAGAAAGAACTGCTCTTATGTCCAGTTTGTTTTACACTTTCTTTTGTCTGTGGTTTTCTCTGCCATGGTTATTCCTGAATCTCAGTCATTAAAAGGCTGCTGATATGTAGATCTGCTCATCCTTTAACCAGATACAGCTGCTGACAGTTAGCTGAACACAGACTGGACCAGTCGGTATAGAAGTCTGGGTTTAATGTTTCAGCAGTAGGCCACATTTTTTTTTTTTTTTTCAAAGTCTTTATTTAAATGTGCCAACATGACACCTTCCTCTAAACTGAGTGATTTCTATGTAGAAAGTTCTCACAGAGACACATTCCCTGTCAGCCAATCACTGTAGCCGTAGTATGTCAGGTGGTTCCTGAAACATGACATCATCCATAGCGACGGGGTCAGCTCCGCCCCTTCCTTTTAGCTTCAGAGTTCTCTGAAAGTAAGAGTCGGTCTGAGCAGCTTTGTGAAAAGGTTTAAGGAGAAAACTCCCAGTGAGGAACTATTAGTGTCATTTAGGTGTCCTCCTAGCGGGAGGATAAAATGCCTTTTGAATACAGGCCCACTAATACATGACTTCACATTTATTTTATTAACAACATTTGCAAAATATACAAAACTCTTTTATGACTTGGCAGAGAAATAATGGCAGAACCAGTCAATCTTTTCACAATCACTTCTTTTTTCGCTGATTCTTTGATTAGGGTTAAAAAGGGGCTAAACTCCTTTAACTCAAACAGAGTTTTGAGTGTGTGTGTCCTCCCTGGAGGCATGATAAAGGGTACAGTTCAGGCTTCCGTGAAGAAGAGAGAATACAAAGTTGAGATGAGTTAGGTGTTAGAAAATAAGATAGGACTGAGTGTAACTGAAATCTATACATTCGTAAACACAAGAGTGTATGTAAAAAGGTATTTGAGGGCAAATGAGGTCATTAAGGATTACTACTGAGCTGTCAAATTATGAGTCTACTGGCTCAGATGCAGGCTCATGAGTTTTAGGTACTGTAACAGATTGTTATGTTTGTTATACATATTGTATATGCTAATTGTAATTTAATATCGTGTCGACTAACAATACGTGATGAATCTTGTCCGTTTCAGTTCATGTCAACATACTGATGATTAAAGAGGTCAGTACGTTATTTCATCACCTTGTGAGTTTGAGAAATTAACATGACCACTGCTCAGTGTAGGCTCTAAGTTAGGTGTCATTTACAGAGTAGTAACCCAGTGTTATTTGTGGCTTTCATAACTGAGAACAATAATGAATGAACAGTGAATTATGTATTCTTGAATTCTTTTACAATATTTAGAAAAAAATGTGAGGTCGCATGGAAACCTAAAAATGGATAAATGATCGTCCTTTTTTGTCTCTGTCCTGTTAAAACAGTGAGGGACACAGCATTGAGGCGTACTGAAAATGCGGGAATCAAAGATGACTTGGACCCGGAAACAGTTTAGTGACGTCACCACTTAACAAGTGGATTGAACACACCATGGAAAGGCTGTATACTGTGGCAAGGAAATGCACCATACCAGCTGAAATCTGTCAGTAATTATTACTTGAATTCCAATTAGTGCAAACCAACATCAGCTGGCCAAGAGCAAATTGATGGTCCTATAAAAAAGGTCATTCTTTTCCCAAGCAGTTAAATACGACACACCTCATGATGGGTAAAGGCAAAGAGCTCTCTGAAGACATTCACAACCTGATTGTTGATCAGCATCAGAATGGAACTGGTTACAGACTTATATCAAAGCACCTGAATATTCCAGTCAGCACCGTTGGGGCCATTATTCGCAAGTGGAAGAAGCACCACCTTACCTTCAACAGGCCACGCACAGGAGCTCCTTGCAAGATTTCTGACCAGGGAGTCAGAAAGATCGTCAGAAGAGTACTCAACGAGTCAAGGACCACCCTGAAAGTGCTCCAGAAAGACTTGGAGTCAGCAGGTACAATTGTTCCAGAGAAAACAACCACCGCCATGGCCTCTATGGACGCTCAGCCCGCAAGACTCCATTCCTCAAGAAAAGGTATGTTGACGCTCGTTTAAAGTTTGCTAAACAGCATCTTGACAAGCCTGTAGAACACTGGGAGAATGTTGTCTGGTCAGATGAGACCAAAATTGAACTTTTCGGCTGCTATACTACATACCATGTTTGGAGGAGAAATGGCACTGCACATCACCCAAAAAACACTATACCAACAGTGAAGTTTGGAGATGGAAGCATCATGGCATGGGGTTGTTTCTCACCTCATGGTATTAGCAAACTTCATATAATTGACGGAGCAATGAATGGAGCCATGTATCGGGAAATTCTTGATATGAATCTGCTGCCATCCACCAGGATGATGAAGATGAGACGTGGCTGGACCTTCCAGCGGGACAACGATCCAAAGCACACGGCAAAATTGACGCTCAAATGGTTTCAAAAAAAAAAAAAAATCAATCTGTTAGAATGGCCCAGTCAATCACCTGACTTAAATCCAATTGAACATTTGTGGAAAGAACTAAAGAAAAGGGTTCCCCAGAGGGCACCAAAGAATATTCAAGATTTAAAGACGATCTGTGCAGAAGAATGGGCCAAAGAGTCTAGATGAGTCTCAGTTAGCGTGTTCAATACTTTTTTCCTGTGTCACTTAATTCCACATAATCATTATTTATGGACCTGAACGTTGTGATTTCTTTTCATGTGTGGATTATTTAAGTTAATACCAATGTCTGGTAGAAATTTTGTTTGAATTACATCTTTGGAAATAAATGTGATGAGAAAAATGACGTAGTCAATATTTATTTTCCTCACTTTAAATACACAGAAAGCACAGTCATTTTAACAGTATGTTTTCTGTTTTTATGAGTAACTCGACCTTATTAAATACAGAATAAGCTCCAACAACGCTCAGCCGTCTACTGACTGATGCTGCCTCCAGGGCAGTTTCCATTTACTTGGGAGAGAGTTGATGCTAATCCCAACCACTGAGCACAAAACCACCAGGGCTTCACTTTGAATTCAACATTATACCAAACACAAAGAAGAGATCAAGTGACGCCCAGGTGAAATGTGGGTTCTTTGTTATTATAAGGTACTGAATGATGAATAATGAATATGATAGTGGAAGACTGTTAAAGTGTCTGGAAGGCAGAGCAGACAATTATAACTGTATATAATTTGTGACAGTTTAAGGTTAACTGTAACATGTCCAAAGAATATGCAGGTGTAGATCCATTAGTAATTCACACTTTCAGACATCTCATAATGAAACTGTTCTGAAGAACCTGATGAAAAATACATCGAAACTCATTTTCACATATGTTTTCACAGCTTATACTGTTATAGATCTGTAAGATTCTAACAATATATCCTGCATCAGATTTGCCAAGTCTTCAAGCCTCCAAATGCCAAAAGAAACTGCAGCTTTGATGTCACCTCAAGTACTCCAATCTTATACTGAATGTCAAGAGTGCTCATGAGGCTTCTGCAGTTTCTGTTTTGGAATCATATCACCATCAGTGATTCATGAAGCTAATACACCCTCTCTGTTTGTCAGTAGTATAACAGGCTGTTTCCATAAACCATAAATACTGTGCAATGTAACTCGACCAGCCAGTTTGTTCACATGGAGGAGAACGTTGAGAAGAGCTTGTTAGACAGAGGAGGAAATCCCTCATTGTCCACCCTGAATGATCAGAAAGCTGATGTTTCCCTTTACTTCTGAGCGAGCAATCATACGTCCGCTTCCACTACACATTTGAAGTTGGGCACACAGCTCATCCCTTCTTTTCTGGCCAAAAAGGTATTTGCAAACCACAGGCATCCAGTTCCTCAGTCAGTGAACCCTGCAGATCCTGCTGGCTCCTTCATACCATACTTCACTCCATATGGTATTCTTTTGCAACCATACAAAAAAAGGTCATAATTGGAGTAAGTAGGTCCTCAATACAGTGGTTCAATCCCAAATGAAAAGTGATCCGAGTCATTTCCACTCATGGTTGTTCTGCTCAGCTATGCTGGTGGCTACACAGTGGCACACATGGGGCTGTAAGAGAGAGAGGAAGAACAAGGAGTCAGAATCAGAGTCTGGTTCATGGATCAAGATCAAAACTGAAACCTCAGCAAATGTCTCATTGTTTTGTAAAACTTGTCTATCATTAGCCTTAAAATGAGTCACATTCAAGTGACAAGTTCAGAAAAAACATCTTATTTCAAATTAATAAAACACTCTTTTTCTTTTATTGCCTTACATGCTTGTAAAAAGTAAAACAAATCAGATGATGGTGTTAGAATTTTTTTTATTCTTTATAGGCAAAAAATTTAAAAAGATGTTTTTCTGGACGCATGTTAAGTACTTTTGCTTTTTGTTGTTCTGGTTAAGATGATCTTTATGTCCTGATGTCAGACAATACATGTGTTCTTAAAATAGAGTGAAAAATATCTGCTGTCTACAGCAGGAGTAAACCTGAGACTGTATAAATATTGACGTAGTCTCTGCAATATGACGCAGACTTTGAGCTTCCTTTCTAACAGCTATAGGACAAATTACTCCTATTACTCTGACTCCTTACAATCTACTTTTGCAAAACACACAAACAAACAAACAAACAAACAAACTAACATAAAAAAGTCATATTAGTGTAACCAGGCTGGGATCCAAACCTAACATGTAGAGTTTGGGTCAGGTGGGAGCACGAATAGCCGAGTTATAAACCACTTCCTGTTTCATGCAGAATCATGCAGCTTCACCTCACTATACAGAGGAACCTGCAGAAACCTACACACACTGCAACCACTTTGCAAGATAAGATACCCAGATAAGTTAAGTAGCATAAAACTGTGTTTTGCAGTGCTTTGTTGTGTGAAAGACTTTGGCCATTTTCCATCCAACCAAATTCTATGGACCAGGACCAGAACTACTTACACCCCTGAAGTGTGAAAATAAACACCGGGATGCCAAGATTACCCCATCCTGAAATCAGTTTAGAAATACAAAAGCTTCCTTATTGCTCTGTTGCACAATCATAGAGTGCAAAGCGCTTGTATTTGATGTTACGCTGAGCGTATTGTGGTTGCAAGTGCACTTTCCGTTTCTGACGGCTGGTTGAAACCTTTGAGGCACTGACTTAAATAATCCTTACATGATAATCTGATCATTTTAAGGTCATGTTCACCTGTAATAAATGTGAGGACTCCACTTCCATGCGTGTGTTGGGCACTGTAAAACTCAGAAACCCAAGAGTTAAAAATAATCTAAACTATAAGTTATTAACATTAAATCCAGATGTGAGGTATTTAAAAAATGATTTTTTTTTGTACAGATGTGTTTTAAAAATTATTGTGCTTGTATGACATCATCACGGAGTTAGAAGGAGATTATAGAATCTTGAATCAATTTATTTGAGAGAATTTATGGAGACTATTAGGAAACGCAGTAGTTAAAGTCCTGACTAAACACCTCATGTTGGTGTTTTCCATGTGTAAGTGTTTCTGGATTTTTGCGTGTTTAGTAAGCCTGCGATTGGGTCCTCTCATGTTTGTCACAACAAACCAGTAAGAAAAAGATGACACATTAAAGTTTAACTGACTAATGCAGTGCTTTTATGGTCATGGGAAAATATCAGTGGGACTAAAGTCTATTTCTTTGATCTGTTAATGATTCACCATCAGTGAACATCACCACTCAGGTATTTCCTCTTCCCCCAGCACAAAGATTCATGAACATTTAAGTTTAACCCGACAAAGCTACAGTTGGAACAACATCAACACCAGCTGCCAAAAAGGGAAGTCCCACATTTTTACTGTCCCTTCCCTTATTAACAGGCTCTGATACACAGTGTAATTCAATAACAACTGAAAAATCTCAAACACTACCTTCATCTCAGCCATTGGTTGGACTTCTGTTGGAGTTAAAACCAATCCATCTGTAAGAGTCTGACAAAGGAAAAAAAGGGGGATGGTGTTTAAATGTACAAATTCTGCTTATTGATTCCAGATACCGATGATTATAAACCTTACAGAAAGAGAGACACAAAGAACTGAAGAAAAAAAATTAACAGAAAGAAGGAAGAAGAAACTGGAACTACACAAACAAACAAAAGAAGAAGAAAGAGAGAGAAAAAGAAAAAATGAGATCAAGAGGAAAAAAAGGAAGAAAAAAAGAAAAAAAGGAATAAACCAAACAAAAAAACAAATGTCAAGAGGAAGGACTGAAAACAAAGAAACAAAAAACATAAATGCTGAAATGAAAGGAAGAATGACAGAAGAGAGGCAAGAATGACCAACAGTAAAAGAATGACAGAAAAATGATAGAACAAAGGAAAGACGAAAGGGAAAAAATAATTAAAGAAGGAAACAAAAGAAAAAAACAAGAGTAAGAAGGAAGAAATAAATACAAAAAACAAGAACAAACAAAAGAAAGAAAGAAAGAAAGAAAGAAAGAAAGAAAGAAAGAAAGAAAGAAAGAAAGAAAGAAAGATGCACTTACATGAAGCTGCCTCTTCAGGTGTATTATGTAGAATAAACTCATCACAAGCAAAATCACCAACACAACCACCAGCACTATTAAGAAAACGGGTTGTTGGTTTGTTTTCACTAAAGAGATCAGAGAAAACTTGGGTTAGTATCAGAAATATCTGTAAACACCACATGAATCTAATAAACACGAAAGGTGCAAAGAATAACGGTCCATCAAAAACAGTCTGCTCCAGTTATGACATGAATACGTAGGGCTGCACCATATCGGGAAAAATGACATTGTGATATTTCTGTTTCCTGTGATATATGTCCTGATATTTTTAAAGTTCTCTGCTTCACTCTGTTCAGCCTGAATTCACCCTGAAATTATAACAAACTCTCAGCTAACTGCCTCTGTTAGCGCTATTTGTGTTTGCAAAGAGTCTTAATCATGTTGATATCTGTTTATTATGATATTGATCTGTAATATTTCCTTCAAGTGATTCTTCTCACATCAGGTCAGACTTTTGAATAATGTGCTTCTGCTCAGAGGTTTCCATCATTAAAATTTCCCAAATAATAACCAAATAATATTACAGCATTTTTATTATCTATGTTATTGTGCTGCGCTCCTCCGGCCTGCATGCCAGAGCCAGACACACACACACACACACACACACAGCAGGAGTGCACACATCCATACAGGTGTGCAATGTTCTCTTGGAAACAAAAAAGGGTCGATTCCTGCAGGAACCAAAGTAAACTTTAAGCAACGCATTACTTTGACATTAAACTATGACTGTTTCAAGTTTTATGGCAGCTCATGTAGTCATAAGGCGTGGGAAGGAGGAAAGGAAACAGAGAGCTCGTTCTAACTGAAGATAAAGTTGAAGACACAGATCTGGAAATAGAGCACCTTATGTGATATTAACTAAAAGCAAACTGTCAGAAAATCCCTGCTACGCTCTGCTCACATTCACCACTAACTCTCTCTGTAGCTCGACCACTCACGCTGCACGTCTCTCTGCCTGACCCTGATAACAGCAGGTGAGATGACAGAAGGAGCTCTAACTGAGCAACATGTTGCACATAATGTGGTAAAATCTATAACTGGATCCTCATTTATATCTATTAGTAATGGGATTGGGGGCAGACAGGCTACGTAAACTTAACTGAAAGGCCCAAATATATCACATAACTGGTGATGGTTAGTATTGTGCATTGTGACGATATTGAAGTGATACATCGTGCAGCACTAGAATAGAGCTCCCTATGAAAACAGCTCATAGAGCAGACTATGGGCATCAATGTTACACTTCATGGGAAGTCAGTTAACCAAAAGGTCATGAGTCAAACAAACCTCTCATGCATTATTAATTAATATCTCTGCAAACCTGAAGTATTGATTTTAACCTAAAAGAAAAACAAAAACTACATCATAAAAGATAAACACTAACCTTCTTCACTGGTGGCTGAGCTGTTAGCTAAAGGAAGGAAAAAATAAATTAAATTAAATCAAATTAATTAAAAACATAAAATTTTGCATTAGATGAAGAGAGAGAGTGTGTGTGTGTGTGTGTGTGTGTGTGCGTGTGTGTGTGTATACAAAAACTTTTTTTTATGTGATACAGTATAGTAGAAAATAAAAATACCACATTGTCAGCTTCTAAGCTGTGATTCATTATCAACTGGAATCAGGTAGGATTTATTAACTTGGTTAATGCAGCATTCAGTGTTTGGTAAATTCTCCTTATGGGACTCACTTCTTCCTGACAGGGATTTTTGGGAATTAAAAGTGCAGCAAAGCGACTTTGTGCTGCTTTGTCACAAGTGGAAATACTTCCAGATGAGTATTTCTTCAACAAATCAGTGACTCCTCATCCTGGAAGGGATTTGTGTTCCTTCACCATTTCTAATTATATAATCACACTCTGATGTGGAGCAGTTTGTTTAGGCCAAGAATGAGTTCATTTCCACACTTCCACAGAGCAAACAGGAGAACAAAACAGACTCGTCAAAAGAATTAATACCTTACATGTAACAAGTTTCCTTTTATGGTATGGCTTTGTTTAAGGAGCTCCCTGCCCTTCCACGGGCCTATGTGGAATGCCAAAGCTTGAGGTAGGGGAAACACACCTCCCTTCTCATTACTGCATACATAAAATGACCAGGCAGGGAAAGCAACAGCAGCAAAGACACTCCAGGTGCAGAAAAACGACACCGGTAAAATCAGACACAGCATCAGAGGAGGAGCCGGGGTGGAGGTGGGATGCAAAAGTTTTCAGAGTAAGCAGGCTGAAGCAGATTCAACACAAGCCCATGTGAAGCAGTGTGCTGGACTGAATGGTTGTGTCTATATCAGTGTTTTTATGTTCTTATTAATCAGGAGAGAAAAAAAATCAACAGCCTACCATTTTTCAGCTGGCTCTGTGACTGTGCTGTTCCTGAGGCTGTTAGTGGTTGTGGTCCAGGTTGTGACATTGTTGGTGCTGCTGCTGTTGTTTCTGGCAGTGTTTTTGCTTTCACTGTTGTTGTTGTTGTTGTTGTTGCTGTTGTTGTTGTTGTTTTTGTTGTTGTTGTTGTTGTTGTTGTTATTGGTGGTGGCTGTTTTGTAGTCTGGTCTAAAAGAGCAATCAACAGTCATTCAGTCAGTGTTAAGATTTAACACTCGGGGTGTTGATTACAGCAAAAAGAAAAGACAGTTAATAAGTTCATAAGAAAAGAAACAGAAAAAGCAGAAATGCAATTATTAATTTTATTTACTTGAAAATAAAAGCTTGTGTTTAAAAGAGATGGAAACTCAAAACTTGTGAGTGTTTTTCCCCACACACTCTGGACTTGTAAGCTGGTGTCTTTGATTTACAACATTTGGATTTGTTTCAAGGTAAGTTTGGAAGCTTTTCCCCACCTGACATATTATCAGAATAATCAGTGTTAAAAACGCTGCGTGCTAACTCATGTGTCAGAGTAAAAAAAATACATGGACATGTCACAACATTCAATTCAATAAATACAATTTATAAGAGTTTCACCTCTCTCCCCACCATCCTCACCATCATCCCTGCCTCTCCTTGTCCAAATACCCAGCCACTGTCTCACTTCACCCCAGTAACTCCATCTGAACTGTCTTCCATCACTTCCATCAGGATTGAAAAACTCAACATGTATTCTCGACCCTATCCCAACCAACCAGCCTTCCCACCATTTCCTCACTTATAACAAAAATCATTAACTCTTCCTTCAAGTCTGGTTCAGTCCCTTAAAATCTCAACTCACAGCCATCACCCCCATCCTGAAGAAACCTTCACTCCACGCTGACAGTATGTGTAACTTCCGGCCCATCTCCAACCTCCCCTTTCTGTCAGAAATCCTGGAATGTGTTGTCACCCATCAAATCAAGACCCACCTCACCAATAAAATTCACTTTGAACCATTTCAACCTGGCTTCTCTCCCAGCACAATACAGAAACAGCACTCCTCAAAATCACTAATGACCTTCTGTCCTCTGATTCTGGCCGCCTCAACATTCTTATCCTTCATGATCTCACCACTGCATTTGATACAATAAACCACACTGTTCTTCTTTCCAGCCTGGAACATACTGTCATTACTGGAACTGCACTATCATGGCTAAGATCCTACGTCACTGACCGTCAACAGTTCTTACAACTCAACTACAATAAATCTGACCTTATACTCATCAGCCCTAAGTCCCTCACAAGTCAAATTCAGAGTTTCAGTCTCACATTCAATTATTTAACTGTTTCTCCTGCACCTCATATCTGTAACCTTGGAGTAGTTTTTGATAGCAACCTTTCCTTTAATCACCACGTCACCCAGCTCACTAAAACAGCCCTTTCACCTTAGAAATATATCCTGCCTCCATCCATTCCTCTCTTTCTCTGCCGCTGAAACACTTCTTCATGCATTCATTACATCCTGCTTAGACCACTGCAACAGCATTCTCTATGGTTCATCCTCCAAAATCCTCCATAAACTACCACACATCCAGAACTCTGCTGCACGCCTCCTCACCTGCACCCTCGCTCCCGTGACCACATCATCCACATCCTCCAACACTTACACTGGCTCCCCGTCCCTTACCGCATACAGCTTAAAATTCTCCACCTCACCCACAAAGCCCTCCACAACCAGGTTCTACCTCACTGACCTCCTCCACCATCACACTCCTTCCTGTAATCTGCCTGTCTCCTCCTGAGAGGACCAAGCACTGAGCCTGGGAAGACAGAGCCTTCTCCATAGCCGCCCCCACCCTCTGGAACTCCCCCCACTCATATCCAAATCTGCTCTGATTCTTCAACATTCAAATCTCTGCTAAAAACTCACCTGTTTACGTTAACTTCAATTTGTGATTGTGCTTTTGTTTTTTGTTTAAACTCGTGTTCCTTGTTTGTATTGATTTTAACAGTTGTAAAGTGTCAGTAAGAGCGCAGACTAAACTGTATTATTATTATTATTATTATTATTATTATTATTATTATTATTATTATTATTATTATTATTATTATTATTATTATCATTATTCGTTATTAAAATTAAAATAATAAAGTTGTAGTGTTATGAGACTGAAGTTGTAAGGTTAAAAGTTTAAGTCGTACTGTTTCCAGAATGTAGCTGTTATGACAACATCAGAGTCACACTGTTAAAAGATGAGAGTAGTAACATAAACATACTATAGTTGTGATGTAACAAGATTAAAGCTGTCATGTTGTGAGCTTCTGTCAAAATCCTTATTCAACAAGAAAATAAGTTGTCATATGAGGCAATGAAAGCTGCAGTTTTTCAAGGTCCAAGTTGTGTCGTTGGGTTGCAGGGTTTGCATACTGACTGAATTTCTGACTCAAATTATAATTATTTTATTATTTTAACAAAGCATCTCTGAGTTACAACTTGACATCTCATAATTTGACTCTGTATCTCCTAATTAATACTTTTTATTTCATAGTTACACACTCTTAGTTCATAATTATAACTGATTCTCCTACAGTTGTGGCTTTTGTCCCAAAGTAATGAATAACTGTCTCATCATTTCAACTTTTGCTCATATTTAAAACAAACTGTCATAATTATTACCTACAGAGTGATAACTAACTATCTCTGTGTTGATGGTCATTTATGATTTTTTTTTATAATTATTCTGATGGAGCAGAAATTGATTTTTAACAGATGATTGTGAATGAAATGAAGGTCAAACATTTATATATTCCCTTTAACTGAAGCACTGTGTGAGTCCCCTGGATTAAGAAAAATAATAATGGAAAAATAAAATTAATTCTAGTTTTTGACCAAACTCCTGCAAAACTGATGAGACTCCCACCAACTTTAGTTGTACTTTGTGTTCGATTGGAAAATATCAGTAAACAAACATGCTAGCAGAAAACTGGTTCATTAAACATTCAAGCACAAATTCCATCATTAAGGTCTAACAGATTGTTATTTGTTAATTAAAAAGGACTGAGACATCACAAAGTACGTCAGTGTAATCAAACATGGAAATAAGTGAGGCTAGAGAGAACTGTGATGGAGCAAAAGCAACCATGACATCCATGATTTGACACACACCAGAATAGAATAGAATAGAATAGAATAGAATAGAATAGAATAGAATAGAATAGCACTGTATTGTCATTGTTGTGAACAAAGGAAAGGCAGTTTGGCATGTGATCACAACTAGCAGCAGGCAGCAGCAGTAGCATGCATTTATGAATAAAAACATGTGACTTGCCATCTCTTGGTAAGTTTTGGATGAGGGAGCATACAAAGTCTGAAAAAAAATCTGTGTTAGATAAATTAGGGTTATAAATAAAAAACAGTCAATATAAAAAAAAGAGTTTACGAGCTGATAATTTAAGGATAACAAACTGTAATAAATAAATAAATAATAATGCATCTCTAAAGTGCCTCAAACGTGTGGCTAAATAAACGTCTGTATGTGACACAGGCCACCAACTCAAATACTGTCAGTGCATTCATCCAAGCATGCTAAACAATAAATAGATACTCACCATGTGCACAAACTGAGACGGAAGACGAGGAGAAAGAAAAGAACAGGTATTAGCATACAAACAGTTTGGTCTTTCTGAACATTCTTCCTCTTTCATCCTCATTGTGATGCTCAGTTTGTACTTCAGCAGGTCATCGTCACAGTGTCTACACGCCTACATGCATTAAGCTGCTGCCATGTGATTGGCTGATGAGGTATTTGTGTTAACCCTGCTTTAAAATGTCAAAATGTTATTCCCATGTACACTTGTTTGAAAATCTGTCATAGCAATCATCAACCCCTTGGCCTTTGTCCACCCAGATGTAACTGTGGTTCACTCAGAGGGTTTGGATGTTCATGCCAACTACAGCAACATCAATTCAAACCTCAGAGACCATTTCTTCAGCCTGGTTAAGCTTTTTTTTTTTCATCAGTGTTTAAGTAGAGACCATCAGTACTGCTCGGTAAGAGCAACATAACAAACTCAAAGATCAGTACCTAGGTTATCATGTGATGTTATATTGATTTCTAAAGCTTCAGCTGTCAGACACAGGAAGTGGTAGTAATCGATGTTCCTGTTAGAGTTCAGTGCCATACACTTGGGAGTCTCAGTGCATTTCTCCTCAATCTGTGGGACAAAGGAAACAATGGTCTGTTAGTTACACTGGACAAGGAAAGACAAACTGTTAACCAAATGAATATATAACTCACAAAACCAGTGAGAGGGAACATTCATCATGATAAGGCCCACTTAGTGAAACCTTAGAGGATGGTCTTTTACTCACCTCTCTCCCAAAGCAGTTCAGGAAAGGAATGAAAGCGTTTCCATTTGTTCTTTTTTCTTTTAGGCACGCTCTCTCTGCTGAGCACTCCATCGAATCCTGCACCAGGAAAAACCCACATATTTATATAAACTTTAGCCCAACACACAAAACTTTTAATTACAGGATAGAGAGAATAGATCAGTTTCTGTTTCAGGAGGTCGAAAGGTTACCTTGAGATTGGAAGCTTCAACAAACGGGACAATGGCATTTAAATGGTTTCTCTTAAAAGCAGAAAAGAAAAGACACGCATGTGATTAAATTCTTAAAAGATCTGAGACTTTTATTGACTGACTGTGCAAACAAACAAACAAAAAGTTATCATCAAGGGTTAAAGGTTTCAGGAACTGTGCTGCAGAGAGATAAGCGTCACCTTGCTCCAGTGTTGTTCTTGTATATTCAAATGATCCATTACACATTCATTATATGCTATTCAAATGAGCCTTTTTGCAAATAACAGAAATTATGTGTGCTTCTCCTAACAGCTTCCTGCAGTTAGAGCGAAGTTTTTATTTATTTTTTTATTTTATTAAACATATATTTAACTAGGAGAGCCTCAGTGAGATTAAAAATCTCTATTATAAGAGTGTCCTGGTCAAGACAGCAGCAAGTTACAAAACACAACCACAGACAAACAAACTACACAAAACAATGACAGCAGCAGATCAACAAAATCCAGTGCAGACTCAAATAAAATAATATTCAATTATGAATCAAAAAATAAAAAGTTAAAAACAGCTTGTTTTCTGTTCTTTTCCTTTTTGAAATAAAAAAAAAAATGAAAATGTGTTCATTTTTCAATATCCCATTTTTTCATATAAATCAAACAAAGGAAAGTTGAATGATGGGATTTTATTTGATTTGTCCGATCATCGGGACCCAGAGGTTGTAGACGGAGCAGCTTCTCTGTCAAGAGATCGTAGATGAAGCTGGTTTGATGGTAGCAACACTTGTGAGGATGGACGAGGATGAGCTACGTTTATTCAAAGGAGCTAAACCAGTGACTCTTAGTCTTTGCACACTGAGTCTGTTATTTACTGATGTGTTTTTTGGATCAGTAATTGAAAAAAGAAACCATCACACAAAGACACCATCCACACTGAATCTGATGCATTCATCTTTCTATTAATTGTGAAAATTTGCAGTATGACAAAAATATAATTATTAAGAAATGATCAAGAAATTGATCCTGAGCAGCAGCTGTTAGTGTATTTGAAGTAGGCGCGCACACACACACACATACACACACAAATCTTCATTCATCATCTTGTGTGTAAAACTACCATCAATCCAGCTTCGTCTACGAGAAGCTGCCCCATCTACAACCTCCCAGTCCCTATGCTCGGACAAATCAAACAACAAAATCAAAATCAGCCAGTGGCTCATCATTCATCTTTTGTTTATTTGATCTAATAAACAAACAGGATATTGAAAAAAGAATGAATTTACATTTATTTGTTTTAATTTCAAAAATATTTTTTTCATTTTTCATTTCAGTGTTTTTTTCATTCATGATTGAACTAAACTGAACGAATGATACACGGATTAAAAATCAGCCATCAAAGCATTTACAACCCGATGCATCATTCACCAACACCTTCACTCTAACTTTAGGAACAGAAAGTGAAAACAGGTCTTATGAATGAGAGACAGAGTGAAGACTGACTTCCAACATTTCTCAACTTGCTATAATCACATAAGTGAGAGGGAAGCAAATGAAGAAGCTTTATAAATGAGGACAGACAATGATTTTGTCTTCAAATTGACAACACAGGCCAACCAACTAGAGAATATAAGAGCCTTAAGACGTGTAATAAACCTCAGTGCTCCATGGTTTACAGTGTCAAGAGAGTCAAGGCATTGTGAAGATGCATGCATGTACAAAACATCACTTTAGTCAATCAGAGCCAAGAAAGTAGCAGCAACAAGTCTCTTTTTGGCAGCAAATGAAAAACAGGACTTTGTTTGGAATGTAAAGCTGTCTTAATCATTTTTGACTGGAAAATGATCAGAAACAGCTGCAGAGACGTCCTAAAAATAATATTACCACCTGAAAAACATTATTATAGTGTCGCCAATTACAGAGATGCAGATTCAGACTGGGTAAGTATTATCAGAGGACCTCTGTGTGTCTGAAATATGGTCGGTGATTTGCCCTGGACATTTTTACTTTACAAATTATGGACATGGTCGATTCACTCGGGATCAAAAACACAGACGTCCTCTGCAGTTATTACAAATTATCAGAGGTCCCCAGGTGAAATTGACGCCGTGTGAATAGGGCTTAAGAGAAACTTGAAAACAACCAAAATGTCAGAAAGAGTGAATCATGGCCTGTGTGCTTATTTTATTACAAAAACATGATGATAAATCAAGCAGGTAACAAAAGAATCAGGAAAAAAAGATGAATACATACGTAGTGCGTCAAGCTGAAATAGTGAAGATTGCAGTCTCCTTGAGCTGAGGGGACAATCAGGCCCAGCGCCACCTAGTGGACAAAATGTGACATCAGCACAGCAGGTGTAAAAAATATGACAGACACACAATAAAGAGATGTAATCCTTCAGATTAGGGCTGCAACAGTTAATCAATAAAACTGATTCAAATTGATTATTAAAAGCATCAACAAGTTTTTTCATTATGGATGTGTTGAGTCCCCTCACTGGATTAAGGACGTTGCATGTTAACATGATTGAGCATGGTAGAAGTGAAGTAATGATATTTGTGTAATATAGTGAAGAAACTTCTTCAGTGTGTGGGCATTATATCAGGTACAGTTAGAAAGTGTGTTAAAAGCAAACAGTGCTTCATCCTCATGGTGATGCACGGGAGTCACCACAGAACTCCACATGTGCTCCATTCTAATGTTGACATGTTTGGTTTGTCTCAGAACTCCTCCTGACTTGCTGTTGACTGATCGTCACGTTTGATGAGTATGCAGCTAATGTTAGCATTAGCTGCAGCAGAGACTCTCACATTATACCCTCTCTCTCTCTCTCTAGTTCACTGCACACAGACACACACATAGACCCGCCTTCTCTACTTATCAGCCAATCAGGTGCATGCTCTCTCGTACAGATCCCTGTCATTGGTATCAGGGACGGCTGACGGGCGAACAGCCTCTAATGTAACTTTGTTATCAGTCTGACACATTCACTGACATCAGGGAAAACTCAGCTACTATCATAACAGTGTCTTTTTATTTAAGTAAATATAACAGGAACAAACACATGTAACCCGCTCCATGAGAATAAGTTTAGATATTTAAATCTCATAGAGGAGCTCTGAGTGAAGACATTAAGAAGTGAGTGACAAACCATGCATTTAGACAGGAAGGATGATTAATAGTCATTTCATTTAATCAGAGTAGATACGTTTTATTCAAATACAGGTCATTTCAATTATTATTTAGTAATATTTCAGTGATGTAGTTATACTCAGACAGATTTTCAGGTTCAGAGCTCTCTCCACCACTGCACATGGAGTTTATCTGTTCTATTTAATGAACATGACTTTTTTCTGTAGATGGCTTTTGTGTTACTGATCCAAATACTAATTATGAATTGTTTTTTTTTACAGTGTGCAGTAAAAAGTCACTGAATGCAGCTCCTTATAAACAAACTTAATGCACATAATAACCTTTGTTTCATTTCAGTAAGCATCTTCATCTGACAAAATCTGTTTGCGATGGGCAGACTCAGTTAAAAAAAATAAAAGAAGATCACCAACGGGATCATATAGATCAAATAAAGGAAACAGTGAAGGCCTGATATATGACACTTACAGAGACGAGCAGGAAGACATTTGTCCATGGAGTCATGCTGTCTCAGTGACCGTGCAGGCTCGCACTAAAAGATATCACAAGACAAAGACAAATCATACAACACTTAAACAAAGAGTTTGTTTTACACACTGTTTAAAATATTAATAACAAAATATGATGGTCTGCAAATCATTTATAGCTTATATTTAAAACGACAGGCCAGTTTAGCACCTGGACTCTTCTACTACTGATCCAGGCTAATGCAATATGTAAGAATTTAGTCCTAGACCACCTTCAGAGATCCCAGTTTGGTCTTCAGTGAGTAACTGAATTTCTGAATTTGAGAGAGAGAGAGAGAGAGAGAGAGAGAGAGAGAGAGAGAGAGAGAGAGAGAGAGAGAGAGAGAGAGAGAGAGAGAGAGAGAGAGAATAGGGGCACTTAAAAAATGATGGCTGTAGTTTTGCAGCAAAGTGGGTTGTCTCAGTTGAAAGGTTGGTGGTTTGACTCCAGCTGCCACACATGCCAAAATATCTTTGTGCATGACAGAGAAGCCCAATACTGCTCCCAGTGACAGTCAGCGGTGTGTAAAAGCTTATGCATAGGATGAGTTGATGCTATGCTACCCTATGGTATCACCCTCTGCCATTTAAATTCAAGCTGAAGAAGGAATGTGGTGGTTTTCTTTATTGTTTTTAATTATATTTTTATTTGGAATGTATAGACAAAACACATCATGATCACAGCTGTATGAAAACCAAAAGCAGTTGACATTCCTTTGTCCTTCCAGAGTCCATTGTTAGTTACAAACATTGTGCCCGGCATAGCAGAGCTAATGATGCTTAACATTTCTCCTCAAGAAACATTAACATATACTAGTTAAAGAAAAACAGTTCACAGCTAACTTAGAACAAAAACTATCGGGGGGGGGGGGGGGGGGGGTCTGCTCTCATGGGGGCTATGAATGAAATCCATTTATTCCAAATTTGGTAGAATGTATCCTTTTGAATCCTTATTTGATAGGTTAGTTTTTCCATCCTGTATATCTCCAAGACAATACCAATCCAGCCATCTAGGGTAGGCCAAGGGTTGGACTTGACCAACGTCTTGGAAATGTTTTCTTACTAGCCGCCAAAAGTTTTTGCAGCAACTTTATTTCTCTCTTATGTTCTAGAAAAGGGGAGTAACCCAGCTACAAGATATCAAAACTCAAAGGTATTTGAGTATTGAAAACTGTGCTTGATGAGGTCTGGATACCCTTCCAGAAGACTTTTAATTTGGGGCAATCCCAACAAATATGGAAATGGTTGGCAACCGTTGAGCCGCATTGCCTCCAGCATGGCATAGCTGTTCCTTTGTATTTCTCCTGATATGGTGTTTTAAAATACCTTATAATATTTTTTCCAGCAATGCTCTCTCCAGACCATTGAGCTAGATGTTGTCCACTGGAAGGACCAACCCAAGTGGTTGTCAAACATGGTTGTTTCTAACAGTCTCTGCTGCACTGACTGTAGCTGGCTAACAAAAACTTTCACTGCTTCATGAACAGAGGGAAGGACAGCCTTTCTTTTCAGCACTAATTGACTGCACTTCCACTCCAAAACAAAAACACTCACAGAGAACAAAAGAGGGAAACAAAAGATAAACAGTATTTAGAATGAAAGTGGAACTCACATTCTTCTCTCTTTCTCTCTAGACTTGGACATTTAACCAAACCGAGCCATCCTTTGCCTTGAGACACTGCTCAGACCTGTGTTTATCTGTATCTTTGTAGCTGTAAAGCTGTCTTGTTACAGCATGAGAGCGCAAGACTAAACAGCCTCCACTTTGCCTCGCCTCAACCTCACCTCACCTCACCTCCGGGGGTGGCACACACGTCACAGAGGTCTTAACTGACGTAACGTGGATGCATACTTCCACACAGTCAACTCAAGCTCACATAGCATACATTGCAACTGGCAGGGAAGGGGAATATATTAACATGTTGGAAACATTTAAAAGATCAATCACCCCACAAACAACCATGACAACAAAAGATCGGAAAGATAAAATTCCAAGATACCAACACTAAATATAGCAGAGAGCTCATAGTAAAAAATCTCTCTGTATGCTGGTTTCCAGTAGAAAACTTTTGAGACTGCTGAACAAACAGGATCAAGAGGGCAAGAGCCGGAGCGGAATGTTTATTTATCTACAGCAAGAAGCTTTTTATTCTCTTTGAAGCATTGCAAACTAAAATAAAATACCCAACAGGACTAAACCTCCTGAGAGCCAAGCTTCTGTCTGGTGTGCATTGTTCATTTCTCTTTGCTATTTGGAATAAGTAAGACTTAAGAGTACAAAACTTGTACAAATTATTGTTATAGTACATAAACACTCTGGTTTCATTCAAAAAATCTGGATATAGTGTGAACTTTTTTCTATTTTACTTCGGGAGCTGCTGTAGACGTCTTTTGCAGATATTCATGTCATCTTGTTTTCACTGAAACTGGTGTAATGTTGTGATATCAACACGATGGAATGATGTGGGCCTGAATGTGGCTAACAGGTCAACCTTTGAAAACATGAAGTAATAAGCCAACACTTAAACTACACTTCTTACTCTTCTTTATGTTACGCTACTTTACGTCAAGCTACTTTACGTCAAGCTACTTTACGTCAAGCTACTTTATATCATGCAGCTGCATGTTGAGCTCCTTCAGGTTTCCTTCCTGTACGTAGTGCTACTTTACGTTAAGTTGCATCGCCGTACAGTGCGTCACATTATATAACGTTATGTTACATTTCATTACATCACACAGCATTACGCTACACTACTTTACGCTAAGTCGAGTTACAATACACAAATCTGAGTTACACTACTTTAAGTTTTACTACTCAAAAATAAGTTACATTATGTTGTTTTGTTAAGTTCTGTTGTGTTACATAACCTTAAGTTACACTACTTCAAGTTACATATTTAACATTACGCTACTTTATGTTAAGCTTCTTTAAGCAGCACTACTTAACATTATGATACTTTACAATCAGCTACATTACTTAACATTACACTGCTTTACGTTACAATTCTTGTTACGCTTTATTACATTACATTATTTAATGCTAGTTATGCTACTCCTTTTTAGGTTATGCCGTGTTGAACTGCATCACATTAGGTCAGATTACATTATGATACGTTGCATTGCAGAATTCTTCATTACAGTTTGATACAATATGATCTGAATTGCTACTGTGCATGACCACAATAAAAAATATACATCACAATACTCTGATTCTTCATAAAGGATGAACTGCAAGACAATCATTTCAAATGAATCGTCATCATCTGTGCTTATCTGGAAATGACTCAACGTAGCCCAAAAAGGCAAGTGCATGATGAATGTCATCAGTCATCAGTGGAAGACCTTAAAATTTCCCTTTTTGGTATTTTTTTCCACTCCTAAAGAAATGAAATCTCAAATCTGCCGACGTCACTGAGTCCATTCATAAATATCAGTGTTAGGATGTGTGTTATTATCATAATACTGTAACCTTGATTTCCTACAATTATAAACTCATTGTCTTAAATTAAAACTAGGGCTCCAACTAATGATTATTTTCATGATCAATTAATCTATCGATTGTTCTCTCGATTAATCGAGTAGTTGTTTGGACCATAAAACGTCAGGAAATGGTGAAAAATGTCAGTGTTTCTTTAAGTCCAATGACATCATCAAATGTCTTGTTTGCAAACCAAAGATTTTCAGGACTGTCATAGAGAAGCCAAAACAACAACAAAAAAAAGAAAATATTCACATTTATGAAGCTGATATTAGAAAATTTGGACTTTTTAAATAATTACTTAAACCAATTAATTGATTATCAAAATAACTGACGATTAATTTATTAACCAATTAATAATCGATTATTAAATTAATTTTTGTAGCTCTAATTAAAATTAGCGTTTGCACAAAAGTGTCACTTTACTTTGAAAGTTTCTCAACATACAGGGAAAAAAAGACCTTAATATTTAGATCTTGGGGTCACTGTAGCAGAATAAAACAAAGAAACAGTAATACTTACATTGATGTTCTTTTAAACAAAAAAGCAACATGGCATTAACTTTTTTTTCAGTCATGCATAAATTCCACCATATTCATAATATAACGTCATTTTTAAAACATATTCAACAGAGTTTTAGATCATTTTGAAATGCTGGGAACAGAACAGGGGCTGCAGGTAAAGCCTGGTTTATTATTCAGCTAACCAAAGCATACATTATATAGGCTTTTAATGATGTCTATGATTCAATTTTAGACATTAATTTATAATGATAGCTTAATTCATCTCCTACCTTCACTTGAACTGAAAAGATTTAGTCAGTGTCAACAGGATGCAGGAACACTAGTCCAGGCCCGTTTTATTTGAATGACACTGATAAGAGCTTTAAAGAAAGGAGAGCAGAGCTTCTCTTCACAAGCTCCCTGAAATTCTTCTCCAACATCATGAGGCACCCCTTCTCCTTAGATCTCTGATAGCTTCCAGATGTGTCGCCACAGCTCATCTGCTCACTACATGCGGCTACACCAAGACAGTCCACGCGCATTAACCACTGTGGCCTCGTCACAACCGACGACAGATTCCATTTGCCCCAGTTTGAGTCGTTAAACACTGAATTAACAGCCATGACAGATACTGCTCAGAAACATACCTCGTTGTTCCGTCTGCTCTTTTTTCCGTTCGGCTCCTGCTCTGCACATTCTCCAACTGACAAATTTACTTTCACTTTCTGTCTAAATAGAAGACGACACTGCCCACCCTCAACATGCATGACATCACCCTCTTTGGCTCTTTGGAGTTTCCAAACGGGGGGCTGAGACCCGACAAACTGTGCAAAAATAGACTTCATAACGTTCAACTCCCCCGCACAGGCTTGGGGAAAGTTCGGGACTTCAGGCTGTTGAACAGGAGGTGGGCAAAGTTAGAGTGCATGACATCCGTCTTAACACCACACTGAAGAGCTTATGCATTAGATGCCTTAACATAACAGCCTGGATTCACCAGTGCCAAACACTTATTAACAAAGACAAACTGTCAGAGTTAATATAAGGTGATTGCTGTCATGCACTGTTGCATCACTACTGTCATGCAATAGTGCATGACATCAATGTTGCTTTCAAAATAAAAGAAAAGAAAAAAGGGATGTCAGCTTTTGCCATGAATCTTTATTTTATATTCCATCATTAACCATATAGGCTGTTAATTCATCAAATTTTCATAGTGTTTTTCTCACCCCAAACACTTCCCTCCCCTTTGAGTTGACAGACATTTTTAATAAGTGACTTATTAATAAGTGAGTCTGATGAGATCAGTTATTCTGTGGCACAGTTGGCTCCATGTAGCTGTATGTAAAAATGGGTTCATTTGTTTTTATTTATCTTTTTATCATTTTCTCTTTGAGCCTACTGGGACAACAGGATCAATCTCTGCAAAGATGCACAAGATGATGTGAGATTTTTTTAGAATGGTAATCGAGTCGATGGTTATTGCTTTCACATCTTTATTTGAACAACAAAGCTATAAACTCTCCCACACTGTCATATCTGTAGGAGGTAGAGCTCATCCTCCCCACAGTTAACTGCTGGATGCAGGCCTGCTCTGTGGTACCTAAAGTCTCTAAAAGTAGTTTTGGAGGCAGAGCAGTCAGTCATTAATTCCCTCTCCTGAGGAACCCTCAAACTGTTTTTGTATGGGAAGTTTAGACCCTCTCATCTTTCATCTCATCATTTACTGCACCTGAGAGAATCTTCTAGAACTAAATCCTTACAGAAAATCTCTGACCTAATAGAGAAAGTACACCAGATGAAGGAAGAAGACGTGTGTGTGGGCATCCAGACGAGCAAATGATTTCTTTATCAGTTACATTCTTTCATCAGAATTTCCATTTCTGTCCTCCGTCTGTAAAGATTTATCAGATGGCTTGTCTGCCTGTTTTCTGTCTGTATCCATCTGCCTGACTGCTTGTATGTCTGTCTGTCTGAAGAAGCAGCCAGATGGACTGATAATAGATGGACTGGACACCGACTGTTGTGTCTCAGTGTTTGACTATCTCATGAGACCGTGTCTACACAATTTTATTTTCATCCCAAACATTCAGCTGTCTGCTGTCTGTCTGTGGTTTATATCCATCCTGCTGAAATGAGATAAAAGTTCTCTATGGCAGCTTCTGTGGTGTTTTAGAAAACTCTTATTTCTACGGTGGCCCTGAGAGCTCACAGCACTCCAACTTATAAAAGCAAATGCAAAATGACAAAACACAAGAAAATAAAATAAAAAAAAACATCTTCATCAATTTGACAACACATGCAGCATTTAGAAAACGCACTGCAAAGACCACAACACAATGGAAGAGTTTCCAGAGGACACTTAAAAGTGATGCACACGTCCATTTTAAGCCAATTTGCTAATATCTAAATCATGTTGTCAAATTGATGAAGATTTGAAGTTTTCTTAATTTGCTTGTGTTTTGTCTTTTTGCACGTTTTCTTAAGTTGCAGTGCTGTGAGCTCTCAGGGCCACCGTATATTTCAGCCTCTGTCTTAAACACTTTGTTGAAGGTGCTGTCTCTTTAAGGCTTCCTGCTCCTCAAACCCTCTTCCATCTGATTAGCCAGCCCTCTGAAGGCCTGTGAGAGGCAGAGCTTTGGGCAGACCTTGGTGTTTGACCTGTTAACATCTCATGAACCAGCTAGAAGATTCTTCTATGGTGGCCTCATCATTTCAGAAAGTCCCGTTAAGATCTCATTATGATCTCTTTAAAATCTCATGCTCTTTTCAGAAAGGACTATTTTGAGCAGTTTAAAGACAGATTCAAGGATTTCTAGAACATATTCTTACGTGGCAATTCAAAAATCTGTACACTTTTGGTCTGAACATCCAGTGTTGTTACTTAATTTCCATGTTTAAAATATGGGATAGCTCAACACCCCCTCTTTAACTTTAAAGGGTCTGTTCTGGAAAAGCCAACCCCTTGATTCGGGTGGATTTGTAGGGGTATGCTTTGTGAATTTTTTGTTGTGGTAAATGAGGCCTAGCCTGAGCGGTGTTGGCTAACTCCACAAACCTGGATGCAACTTTTTGCAGTAGCTGGAAACAAACTGGTGAACACTGGCTTATTTTACTGTATCAGAGCAGGTTTGGTGAGTCACCACATGTCATTGTGTTATTCCTCCAGGCTGGATTGTATGAGTTGTTATTGTATCGGTGGAGCTGCTCCCATGTTTTGGTTCTTGATTTTAATTTCTCACACACATTAATAACTGACATGTTTTTAGCTGTTAGCTTACTACCACAGGTAGGAGAGGAGAAATAAGTGAATAGTTTAAACCTCCCAGACATTGTCTCGTTACTGTCATATCTGCTCAGCTGATTATATGCTGCAACAGCCAGCCAATCAGAATGAGCTTTAAGTGACTAAAATCTTATTTTACAGTATCGGTATCACTTTAATTCAGAAAAACAGAGCAGGTTTACCCAAAACCTTTACTACAACTTTTCTTAAGGATCCCTTCAAGTGACATTTTAACGAAACAAGAAGATTATTACAAGATAATCAACACAAAGGGAGCACTTAAAAAAGGTAGAGATTTTCTTTTAATCTGTGTATCCCGTGGTAGTTGTAACATTGTTTATTTTTCTGTCTGCTACACAGTGTGCTCATCTCTCTCTCTCTCTCTCTCTCTCTCTCTCTCTCTCTGTAAGGGTGTGTGTGAATGCTTCAGGGCGGAACTCTGCCGTGTGTGATGCAGAGGAGAAATGTGTGCGTAAAACCATGAGGTAGAAATGACATCCCCATCATTTAAATAAGATTAAAAACACATAAAGCTATTCAGTCTGTTACATAAATAAAGTATGGACCTGATCTATAGGAGAGGTAATGCATTGCTGCTTCAGTTTAGCCTCCGTTTCAAGTTTTTAATGAGGAAACACAACAAACAGCCTGCTTAGCAGCGTTTCTTTTTATGAATCGCTGTTTTGCGTAGTCAGTGCTTTGCTCTGGCCCAGCTAAGAGTTGGGGCTCACTGAGCACACCTTGTGCCAGAGCTTTGTTGGTGGAATCAGAAAAAACTGGTGTAAAAAACTAGCACCAAACCAGCACTGGTGGAAAAGGGGTATGAGCAGAGTTTGCATGTTCTCCTGGTACATGTATGATCAGTGGAGTTCACAGACCTTTTGAAGGGCATGGGGAAAAAAAAGATACATAGAGCGTGTTCTCACCACTGAAGAGGGCACTCAGTTCACCAAGTTTTTGAGGGCACTTTAGTGTGTTCTGCCAACCAGGGGGGCACTTTAACACCAATTTTTGCCTCCCGAGAGAGCACTTGAGCATGTGTTTGGCTCCCAGTAAGGCACATGCTCTGAAATTGATCTTGCAAATATCAGATAATTATTTCATTGGTTCCCATGAAAATGCAGTACACTTCCATCTGTTAGATTAAGTATTTGTATTCATTTTGAAAGTTGGAGCACACTAACATTACAGTTCAAAAAAAAGAAAACCAACACAAATGCAGAGTAAGGTCAGTTAGTATTTTATTTCACACACCATCACCATCTTAAAAGGCCTTCATCACAAAGTCCAGGACTGACGATCACATTTTGAATGCCAAACAAAAAGAAGCAGTTAGCATCATTTGAAATGTAAAACTGGAAAAACATGGGATGCTATATTATTTAAAACTACAATACCCACAAAATGCTTCAATATCATCAACCAAGAGTTAAAACAATTGAACAGATGACAATAAGGAATAAAAAAAGACAAAAACACTTTCTAAAAAAAAAGATAAAGTAGAAAGTCTGTTGCTGTGATCCTTGTTAACTTGTTTGCATTGTTAAAGTGGCTCAAAGCCCGAAGCGTTGAGAGCACGAATTTGTCACGTTTCATCACACAGAATGTGGCACAGTAGAGCAGTGTAAGGCAAGGGTTGATTAGACGGCTTTCAGGTTGCACAGGCGAGCTGAGGCACGTAGTGGGCACCATGTGGAGAAATAACTTAAGTTTGTCTGAAAGCTGCTACAGAGATCTCTGAACCGTACCCACACTTTAAAAAGTCAGCTCTGACAGAACAAAGGAAAGCGTTAGTCACACAGTTAAACATCCAGTTTTATATGATGGCCTGCAGCATCAAGTATGAAGAAACAAGTTCAACTGCTTCAGTTCTATTAATCCAAACATTTCCATGTGTCATTCTCTAGAGATCATGAATGAATCTCTGAGTAACAAACCAAACTCTATTATGTCAGAGTAATGAAGCAACACCGTGATGAAAAGAAAAGAAAAACAAAACGGTTTTCTGTAAACTCGCCTTTTTGCTGTTAGATGAAGTGATCATAAAATCACAACGGCTAACCAGGCAGTCAACAGTTTGGGGAAGGAGCCAGGAAATGTTGAACCTGAGACAGGAACTGAAGCCACTGTGGTGTGATGTTAGCCAAATGTCTGCTTAAAAATAGCGACACGTGCAGAGACGTAGCGGAGAATTCATGGATTGGTCATTTAAATGATCTTTACTTCTAACCGCTACATCACTGCACATGAAAACACATCAAGATGGTGAAGACAGGAACTATCTGAGCCACACACTCATATTCACACACACACACACACATACACTCAGAGTATAAAGTTACACAACAACTATGACATGTTTTCCCTCAGGAATTGCATTGATAAGAGTTTGCATTGAACTGTTTTACTGTATGAATACTTAAATTCAGGCACGTGTGTTTTTAAAATGCCATACATTTCAAACCAGGGGTGATTTTTATCTGAGCACCTCCATGAAATCCTTTCATTGACAGGTACCCGACCTTTGACCTGTAGAGTAGAGAGCGTACTGCTGTCTGTCTATGCCCTTAATAGTGTGCATGATTTTAAAAGTGTAAGAGTCAGCAGGAGCCTTCGATTTCTCTTTCTCTTGTGACACATCAAGTGCTTTCATTCAACAGCAGAAAATCTCAAAGTGTGTCTGATGAGCTGAAACAAATCCCTAAAAATACAAAAAAAAAAAAATCTACAATGTAACAAACCAATCCGTGGAACCAACCACATAAACATAAACATTAAAAAAAATAATAGAAAAAGTCATCCTCATTCATCCTTAACTTCCATTCTTTGGACAAAGATTATACATTAAACGGTCCCAGTTAAGAAGTGAGTTGTGTCCTGATCTTGGCCAGAAAAGTTAAAAATTAAAAGCTGAGAAAGCTTGGCAGACTGTCAGCTGGCACCGGGACTCTGAACGGAAAAGGCTACAACCAGCTTTTGGCACAACAGCTCGAGTACAAAGGGAGTTGTTTTTGAGTTTCATGTGATGTCAGTGTTTCAAAATAAAAGAAATATTGGGGGTTAGTTTGAAATAAAAACGTCCAATCCAGTGTTTAAAGAAACAATAATATTAAAGAGGGGGTATCATGCTTTCCCATGTATTAAACATGGATGTAAAGTAATGCTGGATTTCTATACTAAACGTGCAGATATTAAAACCGCTGTTGAAATCCCTGAATCTTTCTGCTGAAATGGTCCATCCTAAAAATAGCACGAGACCTTCATGAGATTTTAATGAGATTTGCTGAAATGATGATGTCATCGCATGATTTTCAAACCGATTCATGACATGTTGAAGGGGCAGGCCTCAAACACCAAGGTCTGCCCATAGCTCTCTGCAGGCCTCTACAGGGCTTAACCAATAAGGTGGAAGTGGGTTGGTGGGGTGGGCAGCCTTAAAGAGACAGCAGCTCAAATGAAGAGTTTCAGACAGAGGCTGAAATAAGGGTTTTAAAAGGGTTTTTAAAACACCAATGGGAGAAAAATAGAGTTTTTTTTTTTTTTTTTTTTTTACTGTAAATCATGTAAAGCTACTACCGGGATACCAGAGGGATGAAAAAAATGAAAAAATAAACAAACAAAAAAAACACGATACCCCTCTTTAAAACTACTTTTAATGGATGTATGAGTTTGACGTAAATGTAGACCACATACTTGACTATTTTTGGTCTAGCTCACTTCTATTTGTAGACAAAATGTTGATCTTTTCCCTTTCTTGCAGCATTTATAAGCGATTGAAGTTCCATATTTAGCTGAATAATGCATCTGAATGTGTGCAAATTAAAGAAAAAGGACTAAAATGCCTCTCAGTAATTGACATTATATCCCTTAAATGGTGTTCCCTTCAACAGACGACATTGTGCTGTTAATATCTTCTCCAGATCACGGTACATGGCTTGTCTGCAGATCAGGTGACTCTGAACAGTAACCGGGGAAACTTAAAGTAGGCGTTCTTAAACTGGGTCTTTCATTGTCTAGATTATAAACATCCGGTCCCAGATAAGACATTAGATGGAATAAAATGGCTGTTTTGGTCAGAGAGCTCTAAATATATCTTTCCCTTTATTCAGATTAATAAATCCAATCAGCTGAGTTTAATCTGTTATTTCTCATGGCTCTTGAGATGTTGGCAGAGACCTACATCATGAACTCAAGAACTTCAATCATTGCAGTTATTTTTAAACACTTTGGATCTCTTCATGCTTTTTGTTTTTTTTGGTAGGAGACATTTGTCGCAATTTCTCTGCTTTCGCTCCTGAGGACTTCCTTCTTAAATCACGACCTTTGTTCTCTCCTGCGGACAAATGGTGCGTTATAGGTTTCAGATCCTCAAATGAAGTAGGGATCGCGAGTATTTTGCATTCACATGTTGCTAAGCTTAATCTCTCTGATATATCACACACGGACCATAAAACTACAGAAAAAATACTGACATAAGTGATCGCTCTGATGCTAATTAGCTGTAATTAAATGCGCTCGTACTGACACAGAAAAGTTGAATGACTGAGTGGGGACCAAAGCTCTCTTGAGGATGTGTTTCTGTTTCCAGTTCCCTCAGCAAAGAGCTTCCTGTGATTTCACGGCACACCTGTCTCTGACTGAGAACAGTCTGAAAGCTGTGCTGTTGCTGCGGCTTGAAACAGTAGAAGATGTAGACTCAGGTTTCCCTTTGATTTCAATTGATATTCATTCATTCTTTCATTCATTCATTCATTCATCTTCTATAGCGCCTATCCTGTTCAGGGTTGTGGGTGGCTGGAGCCTATCCCCCAGGTACATCCTGGACTGGTTGCCAGTCAGTCACAGGGCTGACACAGAGAGACAACCTTTCTTCAATCGATATATTCTTTTTTTTTCCACTTTGAGAAACACTTCACGAATCAGATTCTGAGCTGAGAACAATGGGTGTGTTGTTGGAGGAAAGATTTCTTCCCTGGGGTGAGATGCCTCTGACTACGCTCAGAGGAGCTTCTTGGCCTGAGGCTGGGTGGGGACTTTGGAAGTTTTGGTGTCAGCGGAGAAGAGAGTCATGATGTCTTGGAGAGCTTTACTTATCTGAACGCCAAACCTGTGTGAGTCCTAAAAAGGAGAAAAACAAGAGTGAGAGGAAGGTGGAAAGTAGAAGTTTAACGAGTCTAGAGTTAAGTTAGTGAAAATCATGGATGGTCATGTAAGCAAAGGCAGTTCAGATAGAAATTAATCATAAACTCTTAAAGCAAACTGAAATCTCACTGCAACTACTTTTTTTTTGGTCACATTTCTCGAAAAAAATTGTCTGATAGCACTTCACATGAGCCGTATGTACCTGACAAGCCCATAAAAAGTCTTATTTCAAGATTTATAAGACAAAAATTATGTTTGTAAAGGGTAAAAAAAATCTGCCAATGGGAAAAGGAAAATGTACTTGCAGAGTTTTTTGTATTAAAACATTATTTCAAGAAAATAAACGAGTACATTTTTTTAAGCTATTCATGTCATTTTTGCCTCTTAAAAACCTGAAATAAGACATTTTTCTGATATTAGATATTAAGTCTAATAAAACATTTTTACTAAAATAGGACCAAAAATCTTGCTTAGGTTTAAATTTTCAAGTCAATTTTCCTTTTTTTATCATCCATAAATCACTGTAACTCTGCTAATTCTTGACAGACGTGGCATCTTAAACTGATTTTGTTTTTTCTTTGGTCGTGCTCTCTGAAGTCCTCGTCACAAACAGATTCCACGGCCCGTCCTGAAAAGGGAACTGAAAACAGACAGCCAAGCAGTGCAGTGTCTCCTGTTTGTCATGTGCTTTGTGGTTCTTCCAATGAATGAAAGCTGATGCAACTCAAGTGAAACAGGCGCAGTTTGGATATTTTTACAATCTGATTGATCTGAAGCCGACATGAGGCGGACCAGTGGAGATGTGGCGGCTCATCTCAGTCACAATCAAACTTGAACAAATAGCACTGAATAGTTTTGTGACTTAGACCCTGAGGCAGCAGACAGCGGGGGAAATTGACGCACACTTCTTGGCACTACTCTTGTCCACATTCCATTCTTTCTGGATTCTCCCTGCACGGCGTTTGATTGTGGAATAATCCGAGCTGCATGTCCTCACAGGTTGGAAGATAAATCATGTGTGTATCAATAAAAAAAAACTGGCATCTCCTCTCATAACATGTAGTTACACAAGCAGTGCAGACTAATGGGCCGTGTTTGCGGTCGACTGCTGTACAAACAAAGTAAGCTGAGCAATAAAACCCAAAGGAACCATAAAGCCACAGTTATAAAATACTCCACTGCATTATCTACAGAAGATTTAAAGACCGGGAAGTTAATTTGATACAAAAACACTGTGACGTGTTTTTACTCTGACAGTCAGCATCTTATCTTCACACTGAGGAAAGAAACAGGCGTCACTCACCGTCTCAGAGCAGGAGTATTTGGAGGACACATGGAAGTTGATCAAATCCTCACCCACGATGATATATGACACCCCATAACCGTCATCAGCCACCTAATGTGACAACAGAGAGTCAGTGAAGATACGCCCAAATCTTTTTATTACATTAAACACAACACCAAGTCCACATAAATACACCTGAGGGACCGTGTGCCTCACTTACAGGTCCAAAACCTCCTCCCAGAGAAATGTACTCTGGGTGGTTCTTCAGGTCAAACAGCTCCATCTGCTGAACTGGGGTCTGACTGGTGGAGAGACGCCAGGGCTCAGATAAAACCTGGGATAAGAGGATGAGAGAGAGAGAGAGGGATGAGACAGAACATGGGAGGCAAGATGATTCCAGTGAGGGAGAGTTCATAACAGACGACCATGACGACTGATGCTCTTTGGAGCAAATGTTTGAGTTCAGAGTTCAGAACCTACAAGCTTTTTCCTGTCTTCAAGAAATTCTTAACTGCATCTGAAAGGAGCAGGAAGGAGGGCCATCAAAAGTGACTCAGATACAACTCGTTACCAGAGCTGCAACAATTAATCCAATAACCGATTATCAATCGATTACTAAATTAATCGTCATCTATTTTGATAATCGATTAATCGGTTTAAGTAATTATTTAAGAAAAAAAGTCAAAATTCTCGGATTTCAGCTTCATAAATGTGAATATTTTCTGATTCTTGAATATCTTTGGTTTGTAAACAAGGAATCTGATGATGTCATCTTGGACTCCAAGAAACATTGACTTTTTTCACCGTTTTCTGACATTTTATGGACCAAAGAACGACTCGATTAATCGAGAGAATAATCGATGGATTAATTGATTACGAAAATAATTGTTAGTTGCAGCCCTACTTGTTACATTAATTATGCAGGGAAATTTTATTGCTTATTGGGCAGAAAGAGAAACAATAGAAGTCAAATAATGGAACATAAAAATAATAACACAGACCCCGCTGTCAGTAGCTTTGTAAAGAAAAAAAAATTCTCTCACAGCATGTAGAAGAAAGATTTAAAAAAAAAAAAATTAAACAGGAAAAAATAAAAAATAAAACTGTTTTCAAATTAAAACTGAAAATGTGTTTTTCTGGGCCATTAAGAGAGAGAGAGCTGCAAAGGAGATCAGCATCAGGTTTTGCGTCTCTGCTGACTCAGTCAGCCTACTTCTGGCGGCTGATTTTTGTTCTGGAGGCTGAAGCTTCGTTCTGCTACACTAGATACTGGAATGAGCAGCGCTGCTTCAGCAAGTGTTTAAAGTCTGGAAACATTTCACCCAGTGAAGCAACGAGCAGTCAGCACCACTCTCTGAAAGACGGGTTTCCTGATCCTGCCAGAACCCGCTTCACTAGGAGGAAATCCTGGACCATCTGGTCCTGATGTAAGGGAGGTGGTCATAGTCCCGCGTGAGTTTTGGCAGTGCTAATCGATGTTAACGTTTAAAAGGATGAGACAAGCCAGCAGGTCAGAGATCGTGAGATCATAAACAGGACAACACAAAACCTCATAGCACTAACTGGACAGGGGGTCTGCTGTGTGATTAATGAATGACTGTGTGACAGCTGAAGTGGACTGGATCACTGTCGGGGTTTCTAATCCATCAAAATGACCAGCAGCCTTCAGAGTTTTCCATAATCGGTTAACGCCGCCTCTGCTCTAAATAGTTAGTGAAATCATGAATAGATTTGAAGGTCATCAAATCAGTTAAACTGTTTATTCATTGTGAAAATAACACTATAACTTAACAAATATTGAAGCTTAAAAGTATGTTCTCATTTTAAATCCAGCACCAGTTTCAAAAAGCTGCAAAAAGACCAACAAATTCCTGGAATGTCCGACTAATCAAAGAAGGAAATAGTCGATGCCCCAGCAAGGTCCCAACTTTACGTTTTTATTTGTTAGGAAAGACGATGTGTTGTGTGGAATGAACAAACCTCTTTGAGGAAGGGGGACTCCACCCCCAAATATTTGGAGACCACGTAAAGGCAGAAGAGATGTCTGTCGATGCCAGCTCCAGTCATAGCCATGCGGTAAAGGTTCTGGTGACGCTCTGAAGCCTGTTTGAAGAGTTGTCTGCAATGGTCCCCTGCCTGTCAGAATAAACCACTTCCAATTAGATTTTAAATAACGTAGGAACAGTTAGATCAAGCAGAGACAAAACAAGAAACTTATTCACAAGAATGAATTAAAGTCAAAGATGAAACATCTTCTGATTTCTTACAGAGCATAAAAAAGCTGAATGATTAAGTTTGAGTTAATAAAAACTGTTTATTTTTTATTGTAAAATACATTAAAGAGCACAGAATGAAGATATTTGTTTTTACCTCTCCGCCCTCCAAAGCTTTGACAAAGGCACAGCTCTCATTGGAGCAGGATCGCACAGTCTCAGTCCGGCCCTCCCTGAACAGACGGGTCATCGATGCCTCGTAAGTCAGACAGAAACCTCCGCGATCCTGGAGGATGATTACAGGCAAAAAAAAAGAAAGAAAAAAAGTTATAAATATGAGTTTTTCCAGTGATAAAGAAAAGTAAGTTAAGTTATGATGATAAGGAAAACTCAGGCTGTCTGAGGATGTGTTATTGTTTCACACAACTTCAAAAGTGAAGAAGTGGATCGAGGAAATAACATCAATTCAGCTAAACTGTGTGCTTATGTTGATTTGTGTAACTTTCAGAGGACTCAGAATATCAATCACAGCAATCTAAGAGGAAGGATGTACAACAGAGGATTAGGGCCATGTTTCATTAAAAAAAAAAAAATAGATTAACGATAATAAAGTCAGAAGTTTGGGAGATTAAGTTCATGAATTGGTTAAATTCTTTTAAAAAATCAAACTTTATTGTGAAAGGTTGTTTTATAGGAGCGTCCATCCTCCTCCTCAAAGAGGATGAAGTGAGAGCGTCTTCTTGATGAAGTTGTGTTGAGTTCCAGCTTTGACAAACAGCCTTCTTAATATCTCTGCCAATAGTTTGTTAGAGAACCTGGAGCTTTCTGATGAAGGCAGCTGAAACACATAGCACCGTAGGCTACCACACTACGACGGAGGATTAGAGCCAAATTAAACATAAACTAAAGTAGAACTTCACAGGATGCTCCGTGTTCCTCATTTTTATACAGGCAGCTGCTGCTCTTCAGATAGATACAGACTAAAAGAACCAGATTATTCTACTAAATTCAAGACTTTATTCTCATAAATTTAGGAGATTATTCTTATAAATGTAGTTTCTTTTAAAGCCTGGTCCTAATCCTACATATTAAGGATGAAGAAATAGGAAGCAGCAGAAAATGTTGTGATTTTTTGTCTTAACTTAAAGTTTGTGTAAAGCAGAAATTAGTTTGTGTTCTGAGTTTGTCACACCACAGAAACATGTGTCATTGACCACTGAGCCAAATGTGAAAGATTAAAAATAAATTTTTAAGTAGATAAAATTAGGTCTGAAAATCATGGAATAATAATAATGGGGGCGTGTCAGTTAGAGCCACGCCCACATGGCGAAGGGGAGCTGCCTCTGTGTACTGCACAGGGCAGCATGATGGGACGGAGCCAGTTCTGTTTGAACCATCAGAGCCAGAAACTGACTCTGAGTCAGACACTGATAGAGCTCAGCCTCGTTCCTCACAGCCTGCATCAAAATGATCATTTATTTCTCCATTTATCACATTTAGCAACATGGATTACTGACTAGTAACATTATAGCCAACTAAATACAGTTTGGCCATTTCTTCTGAAGCCTATGGGTGTTGCTAAGATGGATAACTATGTCTTCTCTTCTCTTTCATTTTCACAGCATCTGATGTTAGAGAGGACTGCCCTGTTGTTAGGCTCCTCACCCTGTAGTACGCCAGTTGTAGACTAATCTGGATGAAAGCATCGGGGCTGATGCGGAGCTTCTTGATCCGTCCTTTTCCAAACTCGCTGAAAGGGAACACGTGGCAATCCACGTCATCTGCCAGTGTCTGGGCAACAGCCAGGGATCTGTGAACTTGATCCTGAACCTGAAAGACAAAGAAAAAAAGATGAAACCTCGAACAGGACGATTCAGACTTTCAACGACTGCATTTATTTTCCATTTCATTTAGAGCTATCCTTCTCCTACTAAGATCACCTCTTTTTCTTCTTCTTTGCAATAATCACAAAATCCAGAATGATTTCATCAGTCCAGAATGCAGATTGCAGATG
Organism: Labroides dimidiatus; assembly: GCA_030710495.1. NCBI lineage: Eukaryota > Metazoa > Chordata > Actinopteri > Labriformes > Labridae > Labroides > Labroides dimidiatus. The sequence continues at coordinate 3,439,555 of CM061163.1, forward strand.
TTTGTAATGGGCTACTCTCCCCCACTGGACGATGGAGAGCTGCCAAGTTCAAAATTTGGATTTTAACTCTTCAGTCTCAGTGTTGTATTCAAACGTGTTTTTTTTCTCATCTGTTTGAATGGGGGGTTATTTTGGTGATGGTGTGGTTGATCATGACCTGATCTCCCTGAAGGATATGAACTCATGAGCTCTTCTCAGGTAGCCATGGCATTACAGTCCTGTAGCTGCTGTCCAGTTAAAATGAACATGCTGACCCACATTTCAAATGAATCATTTTCCAAACACTTGAGACACACTCCAACTGTCTCTCTCTCTCACACACACACACTCCTACACTTTGACAGTTACAAAGGAAGGTTTCTGTGTGACAGAACAATTAAATTGAAATAGACTGTCAACCCACTATTTCCTGCATGAAGTGTGTCTGAATAAAAAATAGTCTCTGACACTTTTTGGCACCTTTTCAGTAGGGGTGGTGAGAAAAATTGATCATAGACTAATCACAGTTATGTTATGGGTGAGTATGAATCAATAATTAATTTTTTAAAATTGGATTACATCCTAAAAAACATGCACAATTGTTCACTAACAGAAGAAAGGCTGTGCTGCTGTTTCTGGGCTTTAATAAAACAGAGAAATATCTACGCAGAGAGAGAGGGAGAGCGTCCAAAAAGCTCTGAGAATAAGGTGGGACACAAGTTTCTCTGTTATTAGCAGTTTGCAGCGGTACAAGGATGAATACATGAACAACGTGGTGAAGTCAGCTCTGTTTATCTCTGCAGTCTCAGAACTGAGCACAAGATGAAGCTAGCAAAAAAAGTGTCAAAGATCATCTAAAGTGTGTATAGCGGTGAGAGCGCTCACTCTGATGCTTCTTTTTAAAACCAAAGCAAAACAAATACAGAGCGGTCACTCTGTCACTATTTCTGAAACCCAACTGTGGATCGCTGTTAACGACAGCACAGGTGGTGTGTCCTGCCACTCAGATACTTGGTTTCCCATCCTGCCCCACTGCCTGGAACTTTTTGTCAACTACACATTCACTCACCTGCTGAGTAGAATCGTGCAATTTGCACAACCCATACAAGCTCACAAGCTTGGTTTCTGTGATTGTATTTGAAAAGCAGGCATCACCTCTGATGCTCATGTTATTAAAAACAGACATGAAGCCAGCTGTTGTGCTGTTACTACAGGCAGGTACTGGCAATGCAATATCCATATCCCCTTATTTGCCCACTCAGCATTTGTCATGTACTGATTTATACAGTTCCACTAATGGAAGTCAGGATTGTCGTCTGCATCCAGCACAGGAAGGAAAGCCAAGATAAACTAATTCTAAGTGCTGCTCATCCGAAAAAATCTTCAAAATGAACCTACTTGACTCGCTTGGCCTTGTGCTTCTGACATCTTCATTCACATTTCCTGTGCAGCTATGACTTAACATCATGTTTCATAACTAAAGGAAAGTTCCTCATGTCAGATCAGTGCCTTCTCACTTGACCTCAGATTATTCACTTTTTCAGCTGGAAAAGAGCCAAGAGATGGGGGGACAAGGGGCTCTGGATTTCCTCTTACTGGGTTCGTCATTCTCTTGACCTTTTTGTAAAAGGCCTGTAATCAAAAACGAAAGAATACTCTTTAAAGTTTTTTAGAAAATGTTGGAGCCCAGTTCCTCTCTTTGTTCTTTCATTAACTTTTCAAACATGAATCAAGACTCAGCTTATAGTTTTGGGGAAATCCCTGTCCCTCCTCTGAACAAAGTCTGCATCTTTTTTAAGACAGAGGGGCAAGCAAGGGACTTTTTGCCACCGGGAACCACCTGACAGTTTGTATGTTTACTTGGATCAAACTGATAGCTACTCTCACTATCCCAGCAGGAACCCAGGTCATCTTCATTTTCTAAATACTCCTCTTCAAACCACATTTAAATGTTTCCTCTCACGCACATTAGCCTGGAAATGGTCCAACACATTTTCAGTTCTATTTTTTCAGTCATGTTGTTCAGCAGTTAATGAAACACAGAATGACTTTTGTCAGTCATTAATCCTTAATCCATTAATCACTCATGTCTGTCAGTAGGAAAAACAGTGACCTGGAGGGAAAGTTTATTTGACAACATACTTTCTTGCACAACAGGCGTCTCTGGATTATATATCAACACTTTGACACAGTAATTTCCTCTTCCTGTTCACCAAATTCTGCCCTTTTCAGTACAGTGAGTACTCTTGGAAAATATCTGTGAAAAAAAAATCTGTTTCAACAAGCTCCATGCACATTTTTTAAATTTATTGCTATGCTTCCTTTTTATCTCCATGATAAATGGTAAAATGGTAAATGGACCAGTACTTATATAGCGCAAAGTGCTCATGTCCTGTAAACCAGCACGTCAATAACAATCAAACAGAGACTGATGATGGACTGGCACAGCTGAATCACCAATCAGTGTTTCTGGGTGAAACACTGTTTTGTAAACAGGCCTGAATCCTTTCGTCTCCTTATGTGCAGCCAAAACTAAATCCTTAAGATGACTAAGGGTACACGGAACCCAGTTTCCTACTTCGTCTGGGTTGTGTGGGTTTTTGGAAGATATCAGTTTGACTCACTAAAATTTCAGAGGGACGTCAGCTTTGCTGGAGGAAACAGATAAGGAGTTCTGGACTTGGCGTCCGTCCAACATGAAAGGAATTCATCTGCTGTGGACAGCATGTTTCGAGGGTAATACACTAAACCAAAGGTGGACATTTTGATAAGGGTGCAAATTTGACCTGTGACCTTATTTCTTATGACTGAAAAGGAAACCTGAAACAACGCCTTTTTAATCAGTTCCTTAAATGCACAATTTCCATTTAGGTCTTAAAGTCCGGGTTGGTGATCAGATTTAGATTTTCTGTTATTCTGGTTAAAATGATCTTTATGTCCTGATGTCAATCAATACATGATGTGTTCTTAAAATAGAGTGAAAAATATCTGCTGTAAAGTAAACCTGGGAAAACACCAACCAATCCTAGCGGTTAGGATCCAATTTACTAAACCAATCAAATCCTGTCCTGTTGTTCTGCCTGCCTCCTGCACGTACATTTAGCCGGTGTGCACTCGCTCTGATTCAATGCTCATAACCAAGAGGGATCCAAGTACGCTGGAGGATGGCAGAAAAACTACCTATACCCTGATTACTGCTAACGTAGAGCAAACAAAATCGATGTGCTGAGGACCAGTTTGAGTCTGAGGTTTTCAAACAGGTTTAATCTGAAAGAATGGTGGAAAAGTCATTCCCAGTTCACAGAGGGATGAGATATGATCTCAGACTCATACCAAGTACCTGTGTAAACCTTGAAACGCATGCCAATAAGTCGACTTTAACACATAACCACAGTAGGTGTACCTCTGAGGGGATATCCCAGACGAGTTTTTGAGGATGGGGAAGTGATAGATCCACCTCGCCTTTACAGTGTCCATCCTCAGTGTACTTCAGTTGGAAGGCGTCTGTGGCTAGAGTGTACTGGAAGGGAGAAGAGACATCTGATAAAATATGTAACACATAGCCAAAATACAAAACACTCTGCTCTTTTAATTTTTAATATCTATTTCATTTGTATCTTCAATAGACCGCTCCACTGTTTGTAAACACTGAAGACGTTTCTATGGGTGTGAGCGCATCTTGCTTACAGAAGTGATGTGGCAACGTGAGGATGTTAACCATCAAAAAATACTTCTTTAACATAAATAACACCAATTTGAAGGATGGTAAATGACTCCTGGGTTTGTGAGAAATCAGTGAGCAGATGGAAGACATCAACAAGTGGACAGAAAGTCAGAGGACAGACGTTTTAAGTGTGTAAATCCAGCGTGTACCCAGAGAGGAGTTTAAACACACAGTCACTCCATGCTTGTGTCTGCATCAAACGTTGACTCTGAGCAGACTGTGAAATATAAAGACATGAACTGTGTCAATAAAGCAGAAACCCTCCCAAACCAAAAAGAGCTCACAGAGAGCTGAGTCTGAGACCTGGGTCATAATAAAGGATCCAGAAAACCAGGTCCAGACAGAGACCTTTAAACAAACTAAACTTTGGTTATCAAAGTTTTTTTCTGAAGACTGATCTTGAAAAGAGGGGGGTCGTCTTATAATCAGGGTCAATATGGTAGTAGCAAAATAGTCATAAAGAAAATAGAAAAGTGTGGGATGGATGCTTTGCTCAGCTGCACTTTGCTTTTTTTCAACAGATAAAAAATAGTTACTGTAAAAAATAATGTAAAATTGTAAAATGTTTAAGTCTTGTTCTCATTATGAATGTGTCAGATTATGATTAATAGAAACCTTTCATGCATATGCTGGTTGATCCTATTTTGTATTGAGAATTTTCTATAATTCATTAATCTCATGCAGAATGACACATTTTTCTATAGATATGAAACTCTAGTCAGTCTACAGGAAAAATTTAATTTATGTGGGTGTGAACATACTTATGTTTAAGTTTCAATGTCCTGTAATACCTGCAACAGGCCTACGCACTTCCTGGAAATAAACATCCTGACACCTCGATGGATTTAGTTTCCATCATATCTCAGGCGCCCACACAAGCAGCAGTGGACATTTAATGCCTCTGCACGCGTCTTCTTCTGTCAGCACACTCAGGTTTTTTCCACTGCTCAGAGGACAGCAGCCTCTGCTCCTTTCATCACTGTCTGAGTACATGCAGATCATTTTTCATCTTTTGTCTGACGTTTTGTCCAATCTTACACTCCATAAACAATTGTTTATAGTAAAGGTGGAAAGACACTTGTTTCAGATATTTTGTACTGCAGCTGTCTGATGTTCTCTGATAAAATCACTCCGTGCTGGTGGGATCTCTTAATGTCTTCCTGGCAGCAAAAATGTCTGCAGCTGTGGTAGCTCACTATTTCCTTTCACATTCACTTTCTCCACTGGAGCTATTTCTGGGAAAAGGGTCCATCACACTGCGTCGTACCAAATGAATCACAGACAAAAGATGACCGTGCAGAAAATTTTTGCTAAACACAAAGACGCACCTCCCAAAGATGGGCCACTGTCGGTGCATCAGCCCAGGAGTGCTCTGCATTCAGTCCACTCTTCCCGTTCTTGTAGATCACAACGGAAAAGGATTTATCAAACCATCTGAAGGATGAGAGAAGAAAGAAGGAAGGCGGTAAAGAAACAGGAAAAATAGCCCTTAGGGACGGGTTGGGATGAGGAAATAACAGGAACAGAAACACCTTTGTATTCACATATCCTAAGAGTCTACAGCTATGCTAGCAACTTGGACAGACTAATGTGTGGATGCAAAGCAGCGCTTGGAGCCAAATGCTAGCATTAGAATTTGTCTTGGCGAGAGGTCTCCCTGGAGTTTTAAAACAAACCCTGTCAGTGTTCATGTCAGGAACCAGAGAGTGCTGGCAAAGAGACTGAGCACAAGCATTGGTATTCAGCAGAGAGAAACACTTTTGGTGCCTGATAACTACCAAAAGATAAAACGCTCACAACTTCTGTAGCTAATCAGATTTAAGCATTCCAAAGTCATTTTAATTTTGTGCCGCATGTGACTATAACTGGCTGTTTTCTGACTTGTTTCCTCACAAACATAACTAATCGTTTTTATGCAGAATGGTTGAGAGAACACTTTCTGCCGGGCTGATTTTGGGAACACTTCAGCAGCTTTCTGCTCAAAAGTGTCTTTGACATAACAAAACCTCATATTGGTTAAAAGAAGTGATTTTAGTGTGAGATAGTGCAGCCGATCCTTGGTTTAATATCTCCACTCCAATGTACTCTCTAAAAAAAAAAAACGTTGGTCCAACCTAATTTTAATGCTTCAATTGGTAACACTGTTTTGTGATGGACTAACATGATTGGTTTAAGTCACATGGGCTTACGAAGTTGATTCATTTCAAGCTAACTTGAAACTTCCATTCTTTTCAATTTAACACTCTCTGTAAACAAACTTCAAAAATTGCGTCTTCACATTTAAAGAAAATGGTTTAGTTAAGTAATTTGTCTGTGAAAAGGACTGAAAAGTTCAGAAATTTCAGGTTAGCTTGTCTAAACTTTGAGTTGGATTTATAAAAGGACATGATTTGAAATGAATCAGCTTCTTCAGCACATGTGACTTAAACAAATCACCTTTACCAAATTACCAACATAAAAGAGTTATTTGAAAAAATAACTGAATCATTTGTGTTACCAGTTGAAAAGAAATATATTTGTTATAATACTTTTCAACACTGTACAATGGTAAAAGGCTGAGCCATGCAGTCCATTCTATAAACAGTCTCCGATTAGACCAATGATTGCATTTTACTGCCAAAATTCAAGAGCAAATATGAGATCCATGTGCACAACTGCAGAGGAGCCGCGTGTGCATGTGTAACATTCGATTGAGCAGATCACTTTAGTGAGAGCTTTCAAAGCGTTTGCACACAATATATCTCTGTCCTCGCACAATTCACACAAACATATTATATCAAGGCAGCGATGCAGAATTTCAAACTGATAAGATACAGAAAATACATTGGAAACCTCAACTTTAAAAAATGGAGTGTAATTTATTCTAAAAATTATGTTACTGATCAGAAATTCCCTTTTTACAGTAAAATCATTCCTCACCTATCATAACATTTCCCGTGGAGCAGGGATTTGGCGTAGCGGTCCAAATTGCCTGCTGGGTCTTCTCCTCGCATCCCTTGTTCTTCAACATCCAAAGTAACAAAGAAAGCCGCTCTCTCGATGGCGTCCAAGGATCGCTTATTGATGCCAGAGCTGAAGTACTGCTTCCTCATATGAGCCCAAGGAACTCTGAGTGAATCAGGGATACACACAGTCACCACAACATCAGACCTCATGACTTCCAATGTACACACAAATGGATACGAAGCAGGATAGAAGTCCTAGCTGAAACTCTAAGGACTTAAAAGATGCATTTCATGTTTCCTTTCACTCCTATTTAAGCTAACGCTTCGTGGTTAAGGTCTGTTGACTCTACCTTTTCTTCTGTGTTGTTTACATACCTCCATCTTAACCTGCACTTCACTGATCAGACTGTTTAAGGTCAATCAGAAACAACCCACAGGTCGTGCTCTCAATGTTTCTCTCATTTTTTGCTCAGTGACGTACAGAAACAGATTTACCTCACATGCTCTTTCTGGATGCTCACTGTGGTCTTATCTGTCCATTAGCACAAGCACTCTCAGGGTCCAATTACAGCACAAACACACAAATACACACCCACTCTACATACACACACTCATTTCCTTGCCTCGGTCATTATCTTCACATGCATTACTCATTGCTAATTTGCAGATGCAACCTGAATTATTCTTCTCTTCCTGGAGCTTTTGGTCTATTTCCTTTCTATGAACTTTCACTCTTGTGATCTTCTGTTTTCACTTTTCTTTGTACTGCCACACAATGAAATCCAAGAAACAACTCCAGGTGTAAAATGGTTTCAATCAATTGCTATATGAAGAAAACTTTTACCGTAGATATATTAATCTTTTAACTTTTGAACTTGAGTTAAATACAGAAGAGGATCAGAGCCACTGAAAAAAAAGCCAAATAATTTATTATAAGTAGTAGTAGTATTAGTAATATTGTTATTGTTATTATTATTGTTATCATTATTGTTATTGTTGTTATCATTACTGTTATTGTTGTATTATTATTGTTGTTTTTGTTATCATTATTGTTATTGTTGTTATTATTGTTATATTATTGTTATTGTTATCATTATTATTGTTGTTATTATTTTAATTATTATAATTATTATTATTATTATTATTATTGTTATTATTATTATTTTTAGTAGTAGTAGTAGTAATATTGTTATAATTATCGTTGTTATTATTATTGTTATTGCTATGATTATTGTTATCGTTATCATTGTTATTGTTGTTGTTATTATTATTATTATTATCATGAAAAAAAGGTTCTAAAAGAGTTCTGATTTTAACATCAGAATTCTGACTTTTTTTCTAAGAATAACAATAATTATAGTAATAAAAAAATATATATATTTTTTTTATTAATATTTTTAGTGGCCCTTATCCTTTTCCGTAGTTAAAACACACAACAGCTGTAGTTTGTTTGCCTCCCAGCAGACAAATTTGACTTGTTTTAGACTTGTTTTTTTTCAGGGATTGAAACAGTAAACAGACTTTGAACAGCTACAGAAAAAAAGTAACTCAAATAGGTGATCAGATCTGGCCTGTAGTGTTTTCCATTAAAAGACAAATGGGAGTCAAATGCTTTTTCTAGCTTTCACAGCTCTCACTCACCCTGTCGTACCTACCTGTCACCAGCAGTGAGCGCTCCCAGTTTCTCCTCACCAGGTTGAGGAGGTGAAGGGTCATCCAAGATCCTCTGGATCTGGAACTCGATCTCCCTGGGCGTCAGCAGTCGGCCTGCGTGGTACACCCACAGGCGGAAAAAGCGTCCCTTGTGGTACACTGCAATAAACTCACTGTCTTGCCAGTGCTGGAGCACATCTGTGGAGAAGAGGGGATTACTGCACTGGCTGTAAAGCAGTCTCTGTAATTTGTTTTGTAATACTCAGTGAGCAGATGTGTCACAGATTTACTCTCTGCTCCATATTCTCAAGGATGTTTATTTGGCTTTGATTTCAATGAAAAATGCCTCAAATTTAAAGTGTCGCAAAATATCCAGAGGGTTTTAGATGTCAGTCTTTGTACATTTGCTCACTGAAATGCAAACAGTACCTTTTGAAGGTACAGTGTGTATAAATTTGAATACTTAGTGATATCTAGAGGTCAGATTTTTAAAGTGAGACGCTCACTGGACAGTCTCATCAAGACACATGACTGTGCAAAGTTATATCATATTCTCTTTCTCCTAATGGAATAAGATATCTGCTGAATTCTACACACTGCTCCTCTAAAGAAAGAAAGAGAGGGAGTGATAGAGTGAGGGTGTTTGTGTGTTTTACCAGTCTCAGTTCCTGGTGTGCGTGTTGTGTTGAACATCCTTTCGCACTGAGCAGCACACAGAGGGATAACGGTACCTGGAACACGACTCTGAAACACAGCCAAACAGCACACAGGAACACACACCCAGAACACCGGTTATTCATCACATCCTCTTGGTTTACTTCCACTTTCACTTTGACTCTCTGCACAATTACAAGAGAACACTTACAGTTCTGTGTTTTCACAGACTATTTTCTACCCTGAAAGCCCAGTTAGAGCAGTGGCTCTTTAAACAGTGCTGTTTTCTCCTGTTGTTGTTGTTAATTATGCTCTTGTAATCACTTCAGTTCCCAGATGTCAACTCAACAATCCTGTTTTAAACAGTTTATGTTCGAGGGGATTATGACATCTATGTATCTTAAGGATGGGAATGAATACAATACAGATTATTGGCCGCCATCTCTTCTCACTGTAGCCATGAAGACAAATTGCTACTCAACAGGCAGTGACATAAAATATCAGGTCAGCTCTTCCACTAAGCAAGGCACACTTAAAATCTACCAAGAAAACAGAAAAGTTTCAAACCTAATGAAAAATCAAACACTTTTTGCCAGGGCTGGACGATTATGGCAAAATGATTACTTAATTATTTTGACTGATATTAAAATCACGATCAATAAACACAATTATTTATTGATTTCAAAACTATTTATTTAAGCATAATTTAAGAGAAGAATCAAAAATAAATTTGTAATTGGTAAAATAATAATGATATATTAAATAATAGCAATAAATAAAATAATTACCCAATTTACATGAACTCCTGTAAAACCTGCAAAATTTGGAACATGCAAAATACACTAATAAAACAACCCAAAAATACTCTTTAGTCTGTTCAAAAAACATTTTATAAAAGAAAAAAAACTTTTTAATCTTGTCTTCTATCATAATTTTTTATGATCATGAGACGCCAAAATTGAAATCACAATCAAAATTCAATGAATTGTCCAGTCCTACTGCTACTGATTGCAAAAATCATCTCACTTGTGCTAAAATTTTGACTGTTCCTGGTGTTTTACTTCCTCTGCAGTGGTTCACTGGTTAGCCAGAATTTCAACTTCATCTGTTGAAACTACCAGAAAAATAGATGCTTCATGAAATTCCCAGCTAACACCGCAGAAACCAAATATCTCAACATTTCTTTTTTTCACATCTCAAACAATACTGAAATTGAAGTATTATTTTAAAAAATGAGTACTCATGCAAAAACAGCTTGATATAAAGTTACTTTGATGGAAAGTTTCTCTTGTGGAGGAGGGTTGAAGCTTTCTGTTCAATACTGCAGCTGGCCTCACTTTTGGGGGGATGTTACGCAAGTCTTCTTTCAGGCTTTGCTGTTTAGCCACAAGTGCTTAAATCAGTTTTTGTAACATATGTATTTAAAGTATGTAATGTGTTAGAGTTCTTTGACCTGATGGCTTCATTGAAAACTCATTGAAATGTGCAAGATTTCCCCAAAAACATGCACAACAGCTCAAACTCCTCCTCCTCACTGCAGCGTGTACGCATGTGGTCTTACCGGTTTGAGTTCCTCCCTGTTGACCTTTCGGCGGTAAAGCAGCAGGGCAGTGATGGTGTTTCCTGCCCTTGCTGCCTGCACTGAGGTTGGGGTCACATACAGAAAGTCCTGGAGAGCATGCACACAGATTATTTAGACAAATAAATGAATGACAGAATATTAGAATTTAAAAAATAGCAGATGAACTAAAGAGAGCTGTAGTTCTGCCAAGTCCACTCCTAAGCTGTATGAAAGAGATGGTTACCATGCCATAGTAGTTGCTGTTGACCATTATGGGACCTCTGCCCCTCAGGTAGATGTATTCCTCCCACCAGTCGCTCACCTGGAAAAAAACAGAACAATTAAAGTCACAAATCAAGTTAATAAAGCTAAAAGAGCACTGATACTTTAAAACTCATTGGCGGTATTTCCCCATGGTTCGTCTAAGTCTAATTCCTCACTTACCCACTGCTGAGGTCTACAGATAAACTATGATTCATTTTCATATTCCTCATTTACATTTCAACAATGGCTTCATACCGGTGAGTAACTAAATACTTACATAGTTTGTGGCCCACAGAGCTTTGAGCTTCAGGTAGCGCTGCAGACGGTTTCCCAGGTTTGTCTCAAAGTGATTGGCCAGTTCAGTCATCCGTTTGTAGTCTGGATCAGCCAGCAGAGGGCGCACCGACTTCAGGTACTGTGAATAGAAATACATAGATTAAAAAAATCTAATCTTCATATAGATCATTACACACAAACTCATAAATGATGATAGATGTAAAGTACAGAGTGCAGATTTAATCTTGCACATATATGTCCCTGCATGTACACGTGTGTTCCCTCACCCTGCTCAGTGTGTCTTTGATGGCAGGGACAGGCAGATGAGGCAGAGAGGTCTGATAGCTGTACAACAATGGCTTCCTGCTTGATAATAATCTCAACAGAGTCTGGGAGACGGAGAGAAAAGTGATTAGTCACATTTAGATACTATTTGATGGACACGTTCTTTAAAGCCATCCTGTTATTACCACAAATCACTATAAAAAAATCAAAGTGTGTCTGTGGCTCAGCTTACCACCCAGACTTTGGTGACATTGGACACACGGCCGTGCTGCTCAAACATCCACTGGTGGTAGGAAAGCAGCAGTTTGAGACAGAACCTGAGTGCGAGGATGAGGGAGAGCCAAAGCAGAGTGCTGAAGACGAGGGCTGACAACATGGTCTGACCTTGAGCACTGAGCGACAGGTGGAGACTGCAAAGAGGGACAAAAAAAAGGTGATATAAATACATAAGTATATGTTTTGAGCGCACAGATACGTCAGATTTGTCATTTCATTTGCAACAGTCTTTATAAACATTTATTCCTATTTGAATATTCTATAAAACCACAGTGCACACAAAAATGACATCAATGAGGTCAAGATTAATAGACAGTTACCATAAAACAATGTAAGTAGAGGCAAAATATTCTATGATAGATGTTCTATCTACTTTAACTCCTGCATCATATGAGGAAACTCAAACAAACAGCCCAAAAGCAACATCTGCTGGCCAGACAAGGAAGTTAAACTGAGTCACTTTTCCAGAATCATCCAAAGCCAATTTGAAAGGTGAAGAGAAAAAAATATTATTGTTGGGAATTGTGTATAATACGTATAAAAAGGCACAAAATATAGTAGGAAAATATAAAAAACAAATATTTATAAAATAAAAACAAAGACTTAAGTCATTTATCTGTGTAAATGGGAGGAAACCATCACTCTCTAAGGAGTGACAGCAGATAAATGTAGGTCTTACAGCACCGACCGAAATGTTTCAGTAGTACCAAGTGTTAAAATATGTCTCGTCTTTAGGTGCCAAGTTTCGGTACCCAAAGGGTTAATCATGTGACCAAGATCTGATAATGCCACCATGATTGGCTGTAACGTTACATGTGGTTGCTGCACGCAGAACAGTGTTGCCAATTACCGGCTCATTTGTTTTTAGTGACTTTTCAGAGCCCTCCATCAACTTCTTTTTCGCAACAAATATAACGACTTTTATGGAGTTTGGGGGCGGAGTGAAAGCAAGTATTGATTTTCAGAGCCCTCTGCTTCTCATCAAGTAGCAGCCACCTCTTACTTAGCTGGGTAAGAAGTGGTACAATGTACGGTTCATGAGAGTAGTTATGTGAAACAGAATCCTGACAAGGTGAGACGGGGTGGAAGGGGGTTTGTTGAGCCAGGAGCCTTTGAAGTGGATCACAGCGACAACTTTGGCAGGAATCACATGCACACTGCCGTGATGACATGACAAGGCATGTGGGTTTTTTTCAGAAATGAATGGAGATCAGATCTTCTTTTTAACACTACTTTTTCTTTGTTTGAGAAAACTTTTTACAGGATACAACGTGACGAGGTAAGATATTTATCAACAGTTACACAGAGCTGCTGTTTGTAACATGACAACAAGTAAACTTTGTCAGTTTGTACTGTAGTTTAGTAGACGGATATATTAGTGCCACTTGCAGCCCAGTGCTCTGAGACGTATCTGTAGGCTAACATTTAACATTAGCGAATCCTGATGTCCTGCTCATCTACCAATCAGAGCTAACGTAACCTCACTCTTCATTTTATTGACAGACTCTCAAGTTTGATCAGATCACTGCAGAATAACTGCTGCATGTGGGTTGGAATGAACATTATCACAAACAGATTAGCTCCTGTTTTAGCCTTTCGCTCATGTTTAGCATTTAGCTTTTGCCCTCTCTCTCTCTCTCCTGTTTATCTCTCTCTTTCTTCTTCTCTTCTGTCCTTTTTCTGTCTGTCAGTTCAGCTCTAGTCTCCACCATCACTACTAAATAAATCACAGAAATCGTTTTCAGCAGAGAAAAACACAGATCTCTCTTCTCAGTGCTAAACTTCATCAGCTGGTGTGGTGTTGTCATAGAGACTTCAACGTGCTGTAAATCAATCTGGTCCTGTTGACCTGATCGGGAAGCTAAGAAATAGCCTTTAGAAATAACCTTTATTGGTGCTGATAATCTGATCTGAAGTTGTAGATTAGGATCAGGCAGATATCTAGAAGAGAGACTTTTTCAAGATCACTTAGAAAGTCCTCACAGTCCCAGATAGACAGCAGATAAAATAAAGTCAGAGGATGTAAAATCCATGATGCATGTTTGTTGTAAACCCTAAATATATATTTCTTAATGGGAAATCACGTGTCCCGGTGTCAGACTTCTGCCCGTGTGAAACGGCCACTCCCAGCTGGAACTGCTCCAGAGAAGAAGCATGAATCACAACCAAAGGGTGGACTGTGTTTGTGTGCGTTTGTGTGTGTGTGTATGAGAGCGTAGGAGGAAGAAGGTGAATCATAGTTGTAACTTTGTAAAAAGCCAGTCAGTAAAATGAATTGTAGGGAATCAGGTGAGAGTTCAAGGGAAAACACCACACACACTCAGCCCTCAGCTTTTCCTCATTCACTCTTAATTAGAAGGTTTGAGTTGGACGGACATAAATCATTTCTCCTCTTGTCTGTTGCCTGTCCAGTTAGAGAGACTTTAAAGTAGAGCTGACACTTTCAGCTGGCAGCTCTGTTCACTAAAGCTCAAACAGGACTGATTTTTTTAGTTGTCACATTTAACCGTCTTAAAATCTACTTGGGTGTCAGTGCTTCCTGGTAAATGAGCAGAACTCTCTTTTACTTAACATCAATTTCTAAACCTTGCAAATGTCTCTTATACAGGGTAAACACTACATGATATTTTGCACATTTTCAGCCTGATTCCTCCTTTGTTTAATTTTTTTTTTCAAAGTTTGAAAAATCATCCTTCCAGATTTCTCAGTGATGTGTGTTTTGTTGAGGCTTTTTACTTCCTCTTTTCTGTCTGGAAGAAAGTTATTGATGCACCAATTTAAATAAAGAATATTAAACACGGTAAAAATGTAGCATCTGACTTCTCGTTTGTATTTAGAGAAGCCTAAGAACAGAAAAGCACACTCTCTTCAGATTGCTGTGATTTGTCTACTTGGCCCACACAAATTTTCTAGATTTGCACATGAACATCTGAACTCTAGAGTTTGAACTTCAAACAATCAGCCCCTGACAGTGATGTCTGTCTCCTTGACTTAAACACAAAGTGTTCCCTGGTTTATGTACCTGAGCGGCAGGTGTTGTTGTATCTTGGTGATGAGCCCCATGCTGGGATCCGAGCGCATGTACATGGTGGCCAGGATCGCTATGACGACAAAGAGCCAGGAGGAGGGGCTGGCAGGGTACACTCCCTTGATCACCCTGTTCTATAACCACAGAAGAAGATAAAAAAGGAGGCGTTAGAAACAGTGGATGGATTCAGGAAGACAGAAGGTAGAATTTTTTTTTTTATTCTGACTGGCAAAAACAAGAAGGTGAAAGACTCTAGTTCAGTGGTCCCCAAAATACGGCCCGCGGGCCGGATATGGCCCACCTCCACATTTTGCCCAGCCCCCTGAACAATACCAGAGACGCATTATGATTGTGACATTCTATTTCATAAACAGTGCTATTTATTTCATTAATAGTTTTATTATTTATTTCCTGACTTTTTTTCTGTGAGGATCCTGTAAAGGGTTATTAATATTTGGTTATGTGTGGCTTATTTCAACAAGACAATGCCAAGACACATTCTGCATGTGTTACAACAGCGTGGCTTTGTAGTAAAAGAGTGCAGGTACTAGACTGGCCTGCCTGTAGTCCAGACCTGTCTCCCATTGAAAATGTATGGAGAATTATGAAGCACAAAATACATCAACAGAGACCCCGGACTGTTGATCAACTGAAGTTGTTCATCAATCAAGAATGGTAAAGAATTCCACCTCCAAAGCTTCAACAATTAGTGTCCTCAGTTCACAAACACTTATTGAGTGTTGATAAAAGGAAAGGTGATGGAACACAGTGGAAACATGACCCTGACCCAGCTTTTTAGGAATGTGTTGCAGCCATCAAATTCAAAATGAGTGAATATTTACAAAAAACAATAAAGTTTATCAGTTTGAACAATAAATATCTTGAATATAGGTTAAACAGGATTTACAAATCATTGTATTCTGTTTTTATTACCTTTTACACGTCCACACTTCTTTGTAATTGGGGTTGTATCATGATCAAATTGACAATCAGCTTTTTCCATATATACTCATTGTATGTGCTAAT
The DNA here is from genome assembly GCA_030710495.1 of Labroides dimidiatus. Taxonomy (NCBI): domain Eukaryota; kingdom Metazoa; phylum Chordata; class Actinopteri; order Labriformes; family Labridae; genus Labroides; species Labroides dimidiatus. The sequence goes on from CM061163.1 coordinate 3,455,226, forward strand.
TTATTTTTCTTTATGTCTGAAATTTTAGGTGTGTAGTAAATTTTTCGCATGGCGATGGCTTTTCTTTGTTTAATAGATTTGTAGAACAAACAGCTGTGTTTGTTATCCCCGCAGGGACAAAAGTACATGTCAGTACCTGCTCACTCATTACCTCCACAGAAGGGAATTCAAACCCTGTAATAAGGTCTCAGCCTCTCTTTGCTCAGCATTTACCTGCAGCTCACTCAGACAAGGTGCAGTGCACACATTACAGCCCCACAAACATCAACAAGCAGAGAGTTCCCATCATACCCACCCTCATGCGGCTGACTCGCTTCTTCCAGGATCGCACCCCTGACAGGTAGATCTGGTTCAGGGCCTGATAGGACAGCTGCAGGTCGATCCCCTCAGGAGTTATGGTGAACTGGAAAGCCACGGCCTGGTGGGCCTCCGCCATGGCTATGGAGACAAAAATGTAAAACCATGTTTTATTAATATTAATACATTAATATAACATAAAAGCTTGTACATATCTCTGACTCTACAGGATTCTGGCGTAGCTTATTTCAAATTATAAACAGAATTTAAAACGCACTGTTCTACAGTGTTTTTGTGGACTTTACTTCCTGTCACACATTGTTTTATAACCTGTCTGCCAGCTCAGTGTGCCCGTTGTCCCTCTCGTATAAACGCTGTGTGTGACAACACTTGAGTAATTTAATGTGTCACTGGAATGTTGTTTTCTCACTGAATGCTGCTACAGCACTAAGACCACTGAGCGAAAGCTGCTCCCAGTGTGCTGAACTGATAGGTGCGACTGGGTGAAGCTTTCAGTCACACAGCAGCAGCATTGGAAATACATCTCTTATTAAATAGGAAGCAGTAATAAATAAAAAAGGTCAAATCATTGCACACTGAGTATGTACGTGAGAATTGAAGATGTAGCAAAAAACACTCAAAAAAAATAAATAAATGATGAATAAACAATAAAGAGCTCAGGAATTAAACAACAAGATAGTACTACAAGCACTGCCATCAAGAGGTCAGCAGAGGTTAGTGAGATAAAAAGTCAAAAAGATGAAAAGCTTCCCTTCAAAGGGAAACTGATTTTTTTTCTCCACAGATCATCATGAAAACATGTCAGTGAAAGTTGCCTTGAGGTAAATATAAAGGCAGGGGTCCATGCCACTTGTACTGCTCACACTGGCATACTGCCACGTTGTAATGATTTACAGGATCTGCTAAACAACACAATATGTGCTTTTATTATAAAAACAAGTCCAAAGGTTTGGTGTCAGAAAGACCCCTGAAAAATCTCATGTTTGTGCTTTTTTTACTGCTTCATATTTGAACTAGATCTATGAGTTTACAGTTAACATGACTGATTAATATGATGTTTCTAATCATGGATCTTTCAACAGTTTGCAATGCTTTTTTTTTGTTTGAGACAATCTTTGAGCAGATTGTTGAACCTTAAACTTCTGCTCACCTTAAGAGAACAGGTTGGTGTGCAAACAAAAAGTACTTGAACTGACCGACCGTACATTACCTTGTAATTAACAATAGAAAGTTAGCCTGATAGCATTATTTCCTGTCATATTTCAAAGTTTCCAGAAAAGAAAAAACACATTTTTAATACCATTTATAATATTATGTTCATCTATATTTAAATTTTGTTAACTTAAGCATTAGGGCTGCAACTAACAATTATTTTCCTAATCGATTAATCAATCGATTATTCCCTCGATTAATCGAGTAGTTGTTTGGTCCCTAAAATGTCAGAAAATGGTGAAAAATATCAATGTTTCTTGGAGTCCAAGATGAGACCATTACATATTCGGGCCAATAAAAGAAAATACAAAAAGACAACTCTTTACAATGTAGCATCAATTTCAACAGTCTGGGGGTACAAAAAGCTGGTACTGTCAGTAAGTCATTCCCAGTTCATTGTTCATGCAGCCATGAACACACCACATCACTTAACGACGAGCAGCACCACCTGACCATAGCACACCTTCAGGTCAGTAGCAAGCAGTCAGATGTTGCTTGTGAACTTGGTGAGTCTCAAAGTGTCATCAGCAGACTTGCAGCAAGACACAGAACTACTGGCAGTGTTGGTGACAGACCCAGGAGTGGAGCCCCACGAGTGATAGACCACAATGATGACCAGTACCTAAGGACCTCTGACACCGTTATGCAACTGCTACACAGCTGTAGGCCTGTTTACGAGAAGTGAGGGGTACTAGAGGTTCCAGACAAACTTAAAGCCAGACGACCGCTGCAGGTGACTCCACTGACACCAAGACATCACTGTGACCGTTTGCAGTTGAAACAAGACCATGTGACCTGGACAGTGCAGCAGTGGTCTACCATCCTGTTCACTGATGAGAGTCAGGTCACTTTGCACAGAAATGATGGTCATCAGCGTTGCACGAGAAAACAAGGTGAGTGATTCGCCAAGGTCAACATGGTCTCCAGGGTTCGCTTTGGTGGAGGAGGAGCAACAGTCTGGGCAGGCATCACCAGTCAGTACAAAACAGATTTGGTGATTGTAGATGGCTCAGTCACTGCACGTTCTTACCTCAGAGACATCACAGAACCAATCATCATCCCCCAATTCCACCTGCACACCCCCAACTTTCTGTTCATGGATCCCCACTCTCAGCCCATCTGTCCTGTCCCTCACATTAAAGGCATCAAAAGCACCAAAAAATAACTTGACCACTGTGGATATAAAAAGGGCCCGACTGATACATCAGCTGACCGATTTAATCAACTGATTATAGCCCTTTTTGAAACTAATCATAATCGGCAGGAGTTGATTGGCAGATTCGCCCTTTTTAATGCTTTCTGCAAGTTTTTATACTTGAAAATTTTCTCTGTTGTAAAGTTAAAACAATACTAAAGGACAAAGTATTTTAAAACAGTTAAATGTTCTGTCTGTAATTCATCTCGTTTTTGTCAGCATTAAGAGACCAAAAAGGAAGTTATTTTATTAATTGTATATTTCTAAAATTAATCGATAATCAGTTGTTGGATTTTGTTCAGCCAAATATCAAAATTGGCATCGGCCTCAAAAAATTCATATCAGTGGGGCCCTAATATAAAGCTCCCAAAACTCACAAACAAAGAGAATCCATTTCTAAAAACAGACTTCACAGGCAAAAAAATTAACTTGGGCTAGATCAGCTCCTGATAATGAAGACAGGAAAAAAAGAGTCATCAGACAACATTTTCTGTATTTACCCTCCTGTTAGTTTTGGAGAGGCAGAGACTTTAATAATGGTTTTGTAATCCACTCCCCATGGCTAAACCAAGTGGCAACGTCTTAAACTATGAGGCAACGAGGAAGTGATAAAATCTGCAGTTTGTTGAGTGTCCGCTTGAGGCTGGTTCCGGAAGTACCAGAAACCACATACATGTCGACGAGCCCAAAAAATCCATTTTCACAAAACATGTTTACAGCCCGGTAAAACTGTCCTCCATGTAAATCGCAAATTTCTCTCACTGCACACACTGTACAAGGGTGAATATTTTCTAACTCAGTAGTTTAGAAGATTAAAAGGATGAGTTCACCCAATCAGAAGCACAGCTCAGCTGATTGACAGGCGAGCACCCTACTATTAGTGTAGAGGCTCAAAGCCCACCCCATTTCCAATATGGCACCCGCCAATTATTTGCATATTACATCCATTCATTACACAGTCTACAAGCTAAACATGGAGGAGAAATCTTTATATTTGAAAACCAGTCTAATCTGAACTGAAGCAATCCAAAAATATAAGTGTATAAATATAAATATAACTGTGGATTAGCAGTGGAAAAAAGTGATGATGAGCCTAGCCTAGCTTGTGAGTTTAGACAATCATCGTCATCTCTAGGTGTTTTGAGACCTCTTTTGCAATCAGACAACTATTCCTAGATGATGATGTTTCTGACAAAATATCCTCCTCATGCTATCTCTTACTATGACAGTTTTAAACCCATAGATTATAAAATACATGCAACAATATCTCTGTTTTTATCCGTAACATAGTTAGAAATCTATACATTTGAAAAGTCACTGCTGGTTTGGATTTTTTTTTACTTCTTTACTAACTTTCTAACTGAATCTGGACTTGTCTTCGGAGCTTTGCTGATAAATTCTTCCGCCTTAAAAACAGGCCATGGAGGCTTGTTTGGAAACCCTTTACCTCAGAACCAATTTTCTCCAGAAAATGACTGTGAACAGCCCACAGCAGTGTGTGTGAGACAGCACAGAGGCACCTTGGAGCAATTAAGATGAAAAGCAGAGTAATGCACAGCTGTTGCACATGCGAAAAGGCCTCTGGTACACACTGCATGATGACATGACAACTATACAGTTACAGTCACAGCCTATAGAAAGTAGGTCAACACATAAGCTCTCTATAGGCTGTTTGTTCAGATCTCTGTTATCTCTGCTCTCTCTCTCTTTCACTCTTTCTAGACTCTTAAAGCTGCATATTTCTCACTTCCAGCAGCTATTTCACTCAGGTAGAGGTGTGAAATGTGTGTGTGTGTGTGTGTGTGTGTGTGTGTAGATGATAGAGGAGGAGTGGGAGGAGTGGGCTGTAAAAGAGGGACAAAAGTTGCAAAAGAACAAAAGTTGGAGGACTAGTTCTGGCCTGTTGACTGCAGTTGCTGATGCTGAAATGGACACAGAAAGTCGGCGTTTCAAGGGGGACTTGTGTGCATTTGGTCAACTGAACTTACTAATAATCTCCAGAACTACTCGTGGAACATTTATATTATCATGGGTTCCTGATGCTGCTTTAGCAACTAGCATGGGCCACTGCACAACCTAATGGTTACTGCCATAACACTACAGTGCTCTACTTCAGTGGTCCCCAACCCCCAGGCCACAGACCAGTGGGTCTGTGGGTCATTTGGTACCACAGAAAGAATAAATAACTTCCATTATTTCCGTTTGATTTATTATCTGAGTCTGAATGATGTTTAATTTTGAAGAATGACCAGAGTCTCTCCATTACATCCATCTATGACTCATCTAGACCAGTGGTTTTCAAAGTGTGAGGCACACCTCCCCTAGGGGGCGCCAAAAAGTTCCAGGGGAAGCGCGAGAAGAGGCAAGTACAGTGTTGCCAACTTCGAGACTTTTTCGTTATATTTAGGGACTTTCCAGATCCTTCTAGCAACTCTTTTTTGAAAAAAGCAACTAGCGACAAACTTAGTGACTTTTCTGGAGTTCGGAGATTCTGATGGACTCTTCTCAATAAGCAGCGGGCACTGCTGTGAAACCCTCCCCTACCCAAATCCCTCACAGTCCTCCTTGCTTGACTCTTGAACTGAGCATGTGCTCATCTCTTCTGGGTCATTTCTGCTGTTCACAAACCCAGCTAAAAGAGGAGGGTTGTTATATCGACAAAAAAAAAACAAAAACAAAAAAACTAGTTTCAACAGAAGAAAGTTCATTAGTAGTTACAAACAAATTTACATCGTTTTTTGGGGGTTTTTTTCCACACTTTCTGTCTCTCCTATGACGTTCCTTTCTCCTACAGTGTCCACGACAATTACATGCAAATGGTTTATTATGTTAATGTCTTAACTTAATATAGTCATTATAATAAATGCACAAACAGGCAATGACCTAAATTCATCTGGATTTTTACTCATTTTTACTAAAATGCAGGAGACTGAATGTTCAAAATAATTATTCAGACGTTTCGTGGATGAAACCAGAGTGGATTATTCATTCATTATCGTTAGTATTTCTTTTATTAAAACAGGGGCAACCCCGGGGACCTCATGTTCTCTGAAGGGGGGCTCACTGTCTTAAACTGCTCTAGATGCAGGTCAAAACCAAGACCCTTGTCTTGGTCATGTGACATGTCCCACTAAATTTACACACCTTTACAGATCAGTCTGTGAAAATATTGTCTCACATTAAACCGGTCTGTGACGCAAAAAAAAAAAAATCAGGGAGGGGGTGGCACTGCTCTACTACATAGATGAGATTGCAGATAACATCGTGAGGCATGAAGTTTGGATAAATCAGTACAGCTTTTTTTTAAAATTCAAAATACCAATACGGATACCTGGGCTTTAGTTTTGGTTTATAGTGATACAGATCTGATCCAACACCTGTGTCGATTTAACAGTCTGTATTTCTTTAATCGACATCAGATTTGTCGGCCAAACAAGCATGAAACACTCCCAACACTGCTGAGACGCTGCAGTTATAAATTCTGTCGATTATATAATATAATAATCTTCAAATGTGAGGTTGACAGATCTTTGCGGTGTGAGACAGTGACAGTTTGTAAATGTTTTACTGATCTCTCATCACTGCCCAAAAACAATTAACCATGGAATAATTAAAATTATACATAAAAGCAGAATTAACCTCTTTACCCTGACTAAAAATTTCTGCACACATGCACCCAAACCTTGATGGGTTACAGATCAACAAGTTCCTGATGGACACAAAAGACTGATTGAATACAGTCAACATGTGTGATTCAAAATCTTTTGAGTTATTTTTGTCTGTATCATGAGAGTTTGGAGGTGTGGGTTTGAGTAGGTTTAATTTAAGATTCGCACACGGGATTAAAGCATGTTGCTGAACTTGCTACTTGAACCCCACAAACCAATAAATTATTAACCCAGACAGTTGTTTAACAACATTTCATTCTGTTCCAGAAGTCTGGAGGATGCAATAAAAAAGAATTATAACCCCTTTATCAAGTTTTTGACAAGCGTTTTTTTTTTTAGCCGAGGATATGACACGTCAAATTAACACTCTTAATGTTAGTTTGGAAAAGGGAGTAATATTTCTTCAGACTGTTTGATACATGTTTATTCTGGCTCATGTTGAACAAATTAGGCGAGCAGTTGTGCTATTTCTTGGTATCACTTTCAGTAGATTGGATACAGAGTGTGACATGGAGAGAAAAGGGTTTACTATCTGCTTTATGGAGCTAAAGAGAACATGCTTTACATCCTGTTTGGTAAGAGATAATAGTCAGAGGCTTTTAGAACGCGCACACACTTCAGTGTGAGCGTCTGTCAGTGTTTGTGCTCTGTAACTGAACTTAGACACAATGGAGCTGATCCAAATTTACTGTCACCGTGGTTGCTGCAAATATTTGTCTCTAAAGGGATGCTGATGTGCAACCACAAACAACTGACTTCCACTCAAATTATTTTCTTTTAATATATATATATATATATATATATATATATATATATATATATATAATTTCTTTTTAACTATTGTTGCGAACCATGCAGGTTAAGTGTTTTGCTACTCTTTTATTGCTTTCCTTGCATTTTATGGACCTGATTTAAAACAGTTGTGATTCTTTCCAATTTTGGTTAGTAGTATAAAAGGTGTTGATAAAGATGAATGTGGTTTTATATATATACTGTTTGAATCTTTCTGGTTTTCCTGTGATTTTAATCAGTGTATCTTGTTTAATTCTTCACCTTATTTCTGTTATTCTGACACTCATTTTTATTTACTTTTATGTTCTTTTTTTATAGCACTTTTAACCCCGTTTTGAAAAGTATTGTATAAATAACGGTTTAGGATGACCTAGACCACTGGGCCATCTGCACTCCATTTCTATTTTTATCATAAGCAATAGTTTTTCGACCACCAATGCCGATAATCAGAGTACTTAGCAACATGCGAATATCATGTTGTTGTCTTGCATTATTAATTGTACTGTTAGTTTATTGTTTAAACAGTCCTCTCAGCTCTTATAATACCCTACGATTAATCAGTCTCTCTTATAAGCTGTCAAAATAAAATGTAAAAATTTTACAAATTTACAAATGTACAGTTAAGAGGTACTATTTATGGATTGTTTAAGTATTTATTGTGCTAAGTCTCCTAAGTTGGCTTTGAGTAAATCCACAAATTAATGTTGGATGCTGAATTCTTTCAACGCTGTTAAGAAACTGGTTTTACCTGCCCAGGTGGAGATTCAAGTAAAGTGACAAGGAGCTCCGTTCATTCAGACAGGCAGGTCCAGCGCGCGCACGACAGAGGGCGGCGGGAAGAATAGCGCGTGCACATACACTCACAGCAGGTACAGTCCAGTGCACAGAGGGTGTCAAAATGTGTATTTTTAATTAGCTTAAGGTTCGCCCCTTGCAAAAGCAGCTCTGACCTCGAACTATTTACAGCACTGGCACCTTCCTGCGAAAAGTTTTGTTCCATTGTTTCCTCTGTTTGGCAAAGCATTTAAAATAAACCCAAATCTCCTCTAAAGTAAAATTCTACTTCTCTGTGCCATATTAACTATATTTCACGTGTTGGATAGCTTCGTAAAATGTGTTCTCATTTAAATGCAGACGCTGGTGTGTAAATATGGTACAAGGCATTTGGCTCCAAGGGTTTTCCAAGATTTTCCATTTGGAATGAGCGCTCCCAGCCAAAGGTTTTCATTTCCAGAAAATGTGGCATGTGTGGCGTTGGCTGGTAGTAAACTGAAGCACCAAGTGGCGTTGACAAAACAAGTGAACGGCTCAGAGCTTTGACTTGTTTGACTGTGGCAGAGCCCAAACCGGTTTGTTCTGAGGAAATGGTTACAGTCTGAAGCAACCATGTTTCTCACCATCATTAGCTACATCACCATGCCCATAAGTGGGTGGAAAGGAAAACCCTCGGTTACCACAACTACAAGTACAAAACAGAAATTCAACACACTCTCATTAACCATCCGCGAAACACAGTGTATAAGCTCAAATATACAGTAGCCTTGTCTTATCACTGCTATTCAACACAGTGGTCCTTTCATACTCAGCACCATCTCCCACACCATGCAAAGCACAAAAGCCGACCGAGAGAGCAAAAGAACCAGGAAAACAATAAATTCACGACAGCAGAGACAAATTTAGAAATAGAGTTGATCAAAAATGTACCTGAAGAGTTTTTCGAAGAGCTCTGTCGATGAGAAGGAGGATACGGAAAAGTCTGAATGCACTCCTTCCTTCTTCTTCAGGCTGGTCGGTGAAAACGAGCCTTTCTCCGACCAGCGAGGCAATCACTGCCAGCGTGCCAAGATGGGTTAAATTTCAAGAAGATGAGCCACTCCAATGTGAGAGACAGAAGGCCGAAAGGGTTCTGTGTAAATGTAGGCGTTAAACTTGACTTCTTTGGATCTATCTTAGCTCTGTCGCCGATAAGTTATGGCCAGAATGATATATTCATGACTTGAATTAATTAGAGTTCACGTTCTATTCTATTTTATTCTCAGTTAAAGAAAATGAAGAAAAAAAAGCTTTAATCGGTCATACTTGATTACTTGCAGTAACTGCATTTATATCACTTATAACTTCAACAGATTGTTTGTATTTATAGTGATTATTTCATCTACATTAACTTGGTGACTTTTGACTTGAAACGTTAAACGTTATTTCATTGGAGGCCTTACATAAGCTTGTCGAGTTTCCTGCCCCTTTCTGCATTGTACATAATCTATGCTCTTTTTTGCGCATGTATTTTTTAATACAAAATAAAATACAACTAAAAGCCACGTCTCTTTTTATAGACTTAGTGAAGTCGTTCCATGATCTTAAGATATATGAAAACAAGCCTGAAACAAATGGGTCATCTCGATAAAAAAAAAAAAATAATGATTGTATGCTTATCACTATGAGGTCGTTTAAATTAGAATTGATATTAAAAATCAAATTTGCTTCATTAAACGCCTGACATGTGTCAAAACATCTGCACACTTTATTTGTGTCGGAGTGAGGGCTCTTCGTTTTTTTAACTCTGTTTGCAGGAAGCCACAAGTGATGTCATACTAAGACGCCCATCTCTGATATGTTATGCATACTTTTTTTGAGGGGGACTTTTCGGGTAAGTAGGTCAATCTTTCATCTTAAGACGATTGCTTCTCTAAAGCATATTTCAAGCAATTTTTGTTTACATTTTCAGCGATTTTAGACGGGTTCGCTTTCCTTAATTGATGCTGCTGCTGCTGGGCTACACCACTGCGTGTCTCTGGTGTCCTGCTAAGCCTTAACCCCTTGATCTACCTAAACCTCTCACATCGACTTTCAATTAAGTTTGTATGACGATTTATCATTCTGAAGTTCATGTGCCTATGTTAGTTTCATATAACTCTTATTTTAGTTTTCTATTGATAATTTAATTTGTACTTCTGCTGTCAATATTACAGTAGCCCTAATCCAACATGCATCTATAAATTTAATTTACTTATTTTATCTGTATTAACAAGTTTTTTTTTTTTTTTTTTTTCATTTTATATTTTTTTTTCAGTCTTAACCTAACTGGTATCCCCAGAGTTGCAAGATCACATAACAAACAGAGAAATATGTGTACTTTAGCTCATTAAATAAATGTAAATAGAATGTTTGCATGCATATCCACTCAGGGCTCTCACAGCCTCTTAAGAATACAGGTTTGATAATAAATAAATAGACAAAGGGGCCTAATAAAAAGAAGATAAGCAGCAGGAAGAAGATGGAAATATATTGTTGTCTAAAATATTGCAAATTTGCAATGAAACGGAACATAAACCAACAAGTGTTTTCTGTTATTTATTGATCAGTATTTCTCACAGGCAATAATAATCATTGTCATAATAGTGCACTTTTCCTTTTTTGTAATTATACTACAGACATTTCTCTTTGTCGTTGTCATCATCAATCATGTACGCAGTTTTTTCGACCCACCCTCCTCCACACACCTCCTCCCTCGAGGTTATTTCCAACTACACCTCCTGAGTGAAAAAAAAAACAAAACAAAAACATTTCTATGTGTGGAGTGGAAGCTGATAATATGGGGTGAGTGATCATAGGTAGGGTATGGCGAGGCGTGGCAGGGGTGGAGGATAATATGGGCTGGAGACAAGAGATTATAGTCATACAGTTGTAACTGCAGAAGAAGAATGAGCAATAATGATGAGAGAAAGAGTTGTGACTACAGTGTCGATAAAAGATAGTGAAGGCTACATAGATATGGAAGGCATACAATGGAGACAGACAGAGATACAGCATATACAAATGTATACAGCATCTGCGTTGAGTATACAGTGTATAAAATGTATATAAGGGGAGAGCATGATTATATAAGGGCAGAGATATGTGCAATTGGGTGTTTTAAGATACAAATAAGAGGGGTGGGGGTTGTAGAAAATGTGAAGTCCATGGATGGCTGGGAGGGTAAAGTAGGAATGAGAGAGGGAGGGGTGATGTGTCTCGACGGGAGTGTTTGAATGAAACTTAGTGTAAAGCGTATTGGAGCAGCAATTTTTTTCCTTCTTTATTTGCTCTTCTTTTTAACTCATATCTTTGTATCTAAAAGTTGATTTAAGATGGTAAACTTGACTTAGACCTGACTCAAACCCTTACCTCCTGCTTCCTTTGGTTGTTTGACTGTAACTTGAAACCTCCCTGACCTCTGTCTTTTTCAGATGTGAGTACCTCACTGCTAGGTTTTTTTTTCCAAGGGGCCCACTTGAAGCACCAGGATGAGAAAAGAAAGGGGGACATTTTTATGCAAATGTGAAAAAAAGGATGGTTAAAAACCTTTCCTGATCGATCACACAGCATGTTCTTGGAACAGATTCCTGGAAACTTAAGCACACTGGATAACATTTTCCTGCTTTTCAGGAATTTCAGGAATGCCTTTTAAGTCCCAGGCATGTCAAATGAAACTCCCATTTGATAACATTTTTTCCTATTCTTCTCAAGCTCTTTCAGTTTAATGTTCTGGGTGTAAAGACCATAGAAAGTCAGGTTAAAAGTATAACAATGTGAGTGGAGTTAGCATGAATAAACACCAAGAGTTCCCTGGGAATGATGAAGAGATGCTACACATGCATTCATTATTCAGGAACAACTCAGGCTAGTAATAGACAGCCATGCTAGGTTCTTTGAGAGGCTGTACTTTGCAAGAGCACTGCTTTGAGCTAAATGCTAGCATTAGCATGCTAACATACCTACAGAAATAATGCTGAATTGCTACTATCAGGAACAAGCGGCAACCTTAAGGGAGGTGAAATTAGGCTAATGTAAAAGTGCCAAAAAAAAGAAAGAAAAAAAAGAAACTGTGGTCCCTAATGTGTTTACACAGGACTGTACTTTGCTAGAGCACTGCTTTGAGCTAAATGCTAACATACAGAAAAAATGCTGAATTGCTACTCCCTGTAATAAGCATCAACCTTTAAGTGGGGTAAAATGAAGCTAAGGGCTGGTTTACACGACAAGAAGAAGAATGAAACGCAGAAGTACTTTTGCGTTTTGGCCTCTCATTTACACGGCAACGTTTTAGTCCACCTAAAATGCAAATTTTTTAAAACGCCCTCCAGGGTGAAATTTTTCTGATATGCTGCAGCCAACATTGACGTGGAAACGGCAAGCCAGAGTTTTCAGTGGAAACGTTGACGTCACGCTCCACTTTGCACATGGGCATTCCACTTTCATTGTGGAAACTTCTAATTGCTATGTGTGAACTGGACAAGAACAACGGTTCAACGGTGGACTATCGAGTTGTGCTTGTGCTGCTCTATCTGTTCAAAATATGCAACTGTTGCTCCACTTCTGCACACAGATAAGACACAATATATATGCCAGATGTTTGGCCCACCTCTTCTTTAGTGGAGGGCTACCATAAGACTCTTCAGTTATAACGCCATCTACAGGCCTGGCATGCATACTACAGCATTTTCAGTCCTTCAGTATTTTATTGTAAACACAGATTTTTTTCTCTGAGTTTTTTGCATTTTCAAGTGAAACACTGAGAAAAGTTGTTGTGTAAACAGGGCCTCAAGCAGGTCTGCAAAAAAACTGCAGGGCTAGCTCCAAAACCCTGTTAGCTCAGTTTGTTAGCATGTTAACATTTACATGTTAGCTCGAAAAACAAATGCCAATTTTGTGGTTTTTGACTTTAGCTCAAAGTTCCAAAATATGGAGGCAATGGTTTAAAGAGTGGTTACGTAACATAACTCTACTCTAAAGTTACTTAAAGAGACAGAAGAAAGGCTTAGCCATCCTAAAGCCATGATCTCTAGCCTAGCTTAAAACCGACTCATTGTGTAAAAGCCAGGTGATGGGTTTGTGTCTCGGGTTCATGTTCACATAATATTTCAAATTAATGGTGTAGCATTCTAGCAGCTTGTCATCCTACTTTCATTTGCCCTGGAAGTCAGTCAGAAACATCCAAAAGACAGAATAAAAATCAAACGAAATGACTCAGCACAACTGAATATGTCAAGGCAAACTCAAATTCAAACTTAAAATATATCTAAGTGGGGTCTTTTCACTCTGTGTGTGTGTGTGTGTTATATATTCTAGTGCTGTAGTATGTAAACATATATTGAGCAAACAGTAATGAGTGACCAAAAAAAATCAAGAAACAAGTAAAAACATAAGATATTGATGAAGGAAATTTCTGCAGCATGTCTTTAGACAGTAAGAAAACGTCAGTGAGTAGTTAAAGTTATTTTCAGTTGAAAACTTGTTTGCGCTGCAGTGTAAGATATCTTGAAAGCGGCATTTCCCTCTTTCCCGCCAGTCTCCAACGTTTGGTGAAAAAAAAAAACAATCCACAAGTACATGACGAATAAATATATAATAAATAAATAAATAAATAAATAATGCATACATACATAAATACGTTTCCATTAAACTTGTGAAACCAAAATGTGCTTCCATCTTGCAACAATTCCAAAGAAGTTTATGACATTCACAGGGTTAGTGCACCCTCTGTTTTTTCTGGTGGTGAACACAGAACATTTCTTGAAAACTCAAAAAGACCAGAGCAGAATGGAGAAAGAATGTATACAGGGTGAAAGTAAAATGCACAAAAAAAAAAACCCAAATCAAATCATTCATTCTGTGTGGCTTTATTTTTCCTCTTCCTCCTCCAGGCAGTATGTGCGTAGGGTCTCTCTGACAACAGGTGCACGTCAGTCATTTTTCTTTCTTGCTGTCTTGTTTTCTTCTTCTTACGAAAAGTACATTATTTGCTTGTCTCCACCTGCCTCTCTCTCTCTTCCCTCCCTCCAGCTCTCCTTTCAGAGCCAGAAAGAGCACAGACTTGAATCGGGCATTAGTATCACCCTTCCTCCTTCAGGATCTCGTGTTAAACAGGAAGGAACAAAGAAAAGGTTTCAAGTTGCTTAATTATCTTTCTGAAATGCTTGGTTAAAATGTTGGGTCATCTTATGAGTTCCAAATCTCTGTCTCCATCCCTTTTCATCGACTGAAACTTCATGGACTTCCTTTTTTTCTCATCAACACATAGTTCTCACAAGTACTCCAATGTACACATGGTATGTGGGTGCTGTATACTATGTTAGCCTAACCTTTCAGATGCTAACTCCTCCCATTTCTACCAAATACCCCTCACCAGCTACACGCTAGTAAACTATTCATTTCCATTTCTTTAAATGGGACTTTTTACACGTGAGACATTCTACTGGTGGTGGTGGTGTGACTATTCTCCTTAAAATGGGGCTAAATCTAGCTAGCTGTCGACTGTTTCTCCTCCATTAAAGGCATTACGGTATCATAGCTTTATCTGTGGAACTCTGGGATTATCCATGGGACTTTATGCCACTCGTACACCTAAGGAAATACTATTGCATCCTGTCTTTCTGGTTTTGATATTCACATAGCTGTAGGGCCACATAATGTAGAACAGGTCAGGTCCATTATCGCTCATGTTTTCCTCTGCTTTCAAATTCACTTTTGATGAAAGGGTTGTATTTTGAGATTTGCTTACTATCAAGGGACAAAATCCACTCCAACAATCAAGTCTGTGCAAGCTGTCATTTCTTGTCAGACTAAACCCTCCATTAGTTGTGAATAAAGTTTTAACTTTAATCAGAGTGAGGGGGAAAGAGGAGGCAGGCTCTGTTGTGACTCACGTTTGGTCAGGTATTGTTGAGGAGGCATGATAATCAAGGGTTGTCCAAAAAAAAGGGTAATTGAGAAAAACTCAACAGATGCTCTCATTGGCTAGAATTCTCCAGTGTTGTTTTTTAGTGGCTGATGGGACATTTGAACCGTGTCTTGCATGTGATTAATAGCTGAACAGTCATGTGCTTTTTAGATTCATCAGAGCGTCAGCTTTTCCTGTGTGTCTCTGGTAAGGTGGGACTTCTTGGATGCCCTTTCCTTCGGTTTGTTGAGGGTGAGGTTGCCCTTGAAGGTTGATGAAATCAACCTGCCTCCTGCAAGTATACATTTTACTTAAGGTTAGCCATCGGAGGGAGCCATCTTCCATCAAATCCCTTTATAGAACTCCTCCTCTCCCATTGCTTTGGAATAACAAAAGGAAGCAAGACAGGAAGTAAGGAAAAAGGTAAGGAAAGAATGTGGGAAGGACTGAGGGAAGGAGGAGAAAAAGGCAAGGAAGAAGACCCTCGCCTTTCTTCCGAAACATTCTTTTTAGGGATGAGACTGTGTCCCGTTGGATGTGGAGAGAAGTCTGGTTTTGTCCTTCCCCGATCCTCGCCTTTGTAGGGCGGTCCCACTGCTGCTCCCACTTCCGCTTACCCCATCTGCCGCATGTTCCTTTTCGCCCCGCTCCCGCTCCGATCCGCTTTCTGAACGCCGCGAGTTCTGACGAGAAGGAGTGCTGGGCTGACGGGCCAGCTGACCGTTCTTCTCATCTGAGGGATGAAGAGTTGAATCAGGTAAAGATGACGTAAATAAACATCAAGGTTCATGTAGAGTGTGAGGGTGTGTTACTTACCAGCCAGTGCCTGCACAGAAGGCTGATCATGAGTACTCAGAAGCTGAGCCTGTATAGTTTCTACGACCCTCTTAAACCTGCGACTGGGACCTGAGAGGAGATACAATCAACCTGTCAGAGGCTGCGACCAAATGTACCCGAGTCTTTTCCCTCTGAGAGGCCCACAAAACAGACTGTGTTCTATATACTACTTATCACACTCATGCTCTGTTTTACAGTACATCTGGAGAATTTCCCCTTATAAGCTAAATGAATCCCATCAGCAGGATCAAAATACCACTTATTTTTAAATGACTGGCATTTACAAACCATTTGTCCAATCTAATATCTGAAAAAAAAAAATCATCAGTAAGTACCTGTATGTATCATAAGTGATGTTAGCATCATGTCTAAACAGGCCAGAAAAGACAAGAGAATTTCATCAACGTCGCTTTGATTCTCATGTCTTCTTTGAAAATTTGTAAAAAATAAACCTAAATAAATAAATTCTGTAAAAAACAAATAATTCAGAGCTCTTTAATGTTTTCAGTGAGCTCTGAATGATCCACATACACCCTGTAGTCACACTTCAAAAACTCTTTGAATTTTGCTTCCCATGTCGTTGTCTTGCAGGTATAAAATTTGCTCTCAGAGCCGCTCAGCTCTCTGTCTCATTACTGACAGAAACTTCTTTACAGATGGACATGATGCCTCTGTAGTGTAGATTTTTCTCCTGATTTATAGCTTTTAAATTTTGTCACACTGCATGAAGACATAATTGAGTTCCATCAGTCTATAGCCATGGCTGTTCTGAATCTATAGAGGAGCAGGACTTCACTTTGCTTAAATGAGACCACAGGGAGTAAAAATGAGACAGAAGCAAAAACATGACCAGAAAACAAGACTACACCTTGAGAAAACCAAATAAAGATCTCTTCCATTTGTTCATCTTCTACACCAATTATCCTGTTCATGGTCTCGGGTCCTAGCTGGCTTAGGGCATGAGGTGGGGTACACCCTGGACTGGTCTCCAGTCAATCACAGGGCTGACACACAGAGACAGACAACCTTTCACACTCACACCTACAGACAATTTAGAATCACCAGTTAACCTGATGAGCATGTTTTTAGACTGTGGGAGGAAGCTGGAGTACCTGAAGAGAACCCACACATGCACAAGGAGAACATGCAAACTCCACACAGAGAGGACATCAGGTGAATTGGGATTCGAACTGGTGATCTTCTTGCTGTGAGGCTGCAGGGCTAACCGTTGCATCACCGTGCAGCCCTAAAGGTCTCCTCCTAAACACTAAATTCTCATGGATGTCTTGCATCTCCATTGGATTTATCTTCTGAATAAACAGTCCCATACCTGCTATTAGCGTAAAGGTGACGCTGTAGATCCCCATCTCTCTCCTTCCTTCTCTCTCTGCTCGCTCCCTCTCTCGCTCTCTCTCCCCCTCAGAGAAACCAATGTCAACCTGCGGGAGAAGAACAACCAGCTCATGACCAGGGTTGATAAGCCATGTTCACAGATACAAAGTATGGAGTGAGTCAGTTTATGAGTGAGAATTTGAGACTCCACCCCCCTCATTAGGTATTCTGTCATTAGGAACTCTAATCGTACACAGAGAGGTTTTAAAAACTCAGCTGCAGGAATACATTAAATGAACAGCTCTATGTTCTTAAAGAACAAATAAATATTTAATGTCATATCGATCAAGCATCTGGAATATTACATATAGATGCGTGTTTGTTGGGTATATGTACTTTTGAAAATGACCCATATGTCTGTCTGGGCTGAAGAGGTAAAAAAATATGGATAATGAAATACTTGGAACTTGACAGGCTTCTGGAAGACAGAGGGGCCGCCAGAGGACTTGTATTCTGCCCGGAAACTGTTCTGAGACACCACGCTGTGGCTGAGGGACGGGATCTGAAGACGTAAAAGGAAAAGCTGAAGCTCATTGAAAGAGATAAAATTCTGAAGTGTGCCTTTAGCCCCACAAACAATATCAAAGCGACGTTGCTGAGGCTTATCTGAGCTCGACTGTACTCACAGAGAGGAAGGCATGGACGATATCAGCTTTGATAGAGCTGAGCGGCTTGTCTCGAATCAAGACAAAGATCTGCTCTTCTTTCTCCAGGCTGATGAAGTTACCGAACCAGGACCGCTTAGCCAGTCTGCAGAGAGAGGAATGTTTGACAGATGATGAGTGAGATCCATTGACGCTATTCACATGTTAAAAGTAGAAATAAACTGGTGTACAAAACCAATTTAGGTTGGATGTGTTATTTTTAACTGGCTTAAAATAAATGACAGAGAGATCCACGTCACTGACTTGACTATATATAGCTTTTTCCCTGGACACCTGAGCAAATGCAGATTTCAAAAATCTAATTTTGACTATAAGATTTAAGGAACTGGAGGATACAAAATGGCTTTGGTGATTTGGTGTGTGCGTGGTCTCTGGTACTTCCAGTGCCAGCCCCAAGCAGATGTTCAGTGAGCTGCATTTTATATCACCTCCTCATCGGCAACAACCAAACCTCCTGTGATCCTCACAGGGAGCTCAAACTGACATAAAAAGAAATTAAAGAAGAAAAAACTGAGACATCTGTTTGACTTACTCAGGACTGGACTCTGGAGTCAAACTGGACATGTCCTCTGATGTTGGGACTAAAGAAACAAATGGTGAGAGAAAGAGAGAGAGGGGCAGTGAAAGATCGGACAGGCTCTGATTTTGTTGCCCTGATCACAGATAATCACAGAATCATCTCTCAACACCGCCGCAGGCTGCAAACTGAGGCAGGAGTCGGCTTCTTGTTAATAATAGATCCTTTCTTGCAAACACACAACAATGAAATGTGATTGTTTGATCAGCGCTGAGGTCACTTAGATGGAAATAAATGTTACATAACACTTCAGCAGCAAACCTAAGACGTTTTATCTTATCCACCAATCAGCAGACAGGATTCACACAATCATCACTTTTTGTTTGTATTAGTTATAAATCTCAACACACCTTGCAGTTTACGCCGATGGAAGCGCGGCGAGCCCAGGAGGTTGTTTTTGAATGAGTTGAGCCTCGTTCTCCAATGGGCGGAGCTTGAGGCGGCCATACCGCCACTGCCACCCGGGCTGGAGGGTGGTGTCAGCGACAGTGAGGCCCCACCAGCTCCATCCGCTCTGGAAGAAGAAGATGAGGAAGAAGAGGAGGGAGGGGTAGTAGAAGAGGGGTGTTGGATTTGGTGCACAGGCGTGCCCAACGGGGTGGGCAGCGGCGAGCCCTGCGGCGTGACCTGTGACACAGGAGGAGGGGTGGCAGAGGAGTTAGAGGGTGAGTGGACGTTCTTAGACTTGAAGACAGATGGAGAGGGGAAGTTGAAGAAGCGTGGGGAGAGGAGCGGGGACGGGGATGGTGAGGGGGAACGTGGTGTCTGCAGAGGAAGGGACTTCATGGAGTGAAGCTGCGGTCGCTCAGTGGGGCCCTTTGAGGGCAGGGTTTGGGTTTTTGGGTCAGGCATCTGGCGGTTGGGCCGAGAATTGGTGGCGCTTCCTGCTTTGGGGTCTTTGGAGGTGGTAGTGGAGGTGGGAGTGACTTCTGATTGGCTGAATGTGAAGACCGGGCTCTGATGGGGCACACAGAGAGAGATGGAGAGAAGGAGGGGAAGATGAATGGACAAAAGCAATGGTCATGGATCATGGTTCATGGAAAGGGTCCTTCAACAAACCTGGATCAGACAGACAGAGCAATGGATGGATCTGGTTTTGTTGAGTGCCTGTTCTTGTGAGTTCTGATCCATGTCTCTCAGACTTTTACAGACAGTATGGTGTGTTTATGAAAAATGAATGTGAGGATATGACAGTAGGATGATGGGAAATGATGACTGGCAGAGGTGGTCTGACAAACAGTTAAGAGAGGCGAAACCTTGACAGGAAATGTGGTTTGTGATATCGGCTGCTAGACCTGACAACATTTTTATACTGAAGCTGCCAAAACCTACAGATATGTTGACAGTATAGGATGATAAGATGACTTACTCTGGGACTGCTGAGTGGACTGGAGGACAGGCCAGTGGACGCCCCGCTGACTGAGCGAGACCTTTTTAAAGACGGCAACACACAACACAAGTCGTTGAAAAACACACTGTCATACACGGGTGTAACAATTCATTTTCACAACGATGCAATTAGTATCATGATTCGTGGTTGCCGATACAATTCAAGGACGATATTGGTTCATTTAAAGCGATACGATCCAAAATGATTCAGTGACTTGAAATCAGTTCAGTAACTTTTCAGGCAAAAATTCAACAAGTGAGAATGAAATAAATATCTGTGTACTGGACAGTTCAGGTGAAGTTTCCTAGTTTCCTGTTGTTTCTTATCAGGGAATCAGGTATGAAATAATAATGGATATAAACAGAGCCAGACAAAAATAATCTGATGTAGGATATGTTGGCCTACGACCGATATACCAGCAGATATATGAAATAAAAACATTGATAAACAGGAGATAAACTGTATGAAAACAAATTCTAATAATACCCAAATATGACTCAAGACAAAGAACCAGAACACGACTAAATTAAAATGAGGAACTTTAATTAGTAACAATAATCTAAACTAAAACTAAACGACTAAAATGAAAACCCACAGTTTTCATGAAGACGTTAACTTGTGAATTTTTTAGCCGCGTGAAATTCTGAATGACAGCATGAAGTGAAGAGAGACGCTGTATAGTGGTCTTATATTAATAGAGGACATGAGAGTTAACAGTTGTGTTTATCTTTATCTCACAAAGACAATTCACACACCTTTATAAATGTATAATAGTTGTATTGTTTTATGTGTTATTGACTGAGGTCTGACTAAGTGTCTGGAAGTGGTTTTTGTGATACTTTAAATTATTTGTAGCCATTTTTTCTTTAATCTTCCTGTTTGAAAACATTTTCCTGTGAGCGTTTTGACATTTAGAGTTTTCAGTATTGTTTACAAAAAATATCTGTGAAATGTTTCTGTGATGAAAGTTGAAGTTCTGTTTGAAAACCGAAGGTTTATCGATGTATGCTAACCGCGAGCATATCAGTGCAATTTCCCATATACATTAGCAACATGCTAGCATATTTTTTTTAAAATATCTTTTTTGGTACATTAAAAGATGTATAACATGCTGAACGTGTTGAATATAGATTTCTCCGTGTGCTCAGTTTGTCAGAGCTTCCTCAGTAAAACTTTAAGCGGAAAATCCTGAATCAGAGTTTTCTTGGGGAAACAGTTTTCTATCTGCTGAGCTGAGCCATGGACTGCAGGCTGAGCGCGTGGTGATGATGTCACAGACAGGCAGACTCAGTGGAGTAATGTTTAATGTCTTTTTCATTAAAAGTGCACAAAAAAGCACATCCATATGAAGTCTGCTGTGCTGAAATCCAATGTGTTACTTCTTAGAATCCATAAAATCGATTTATTATCCTTTAAAATGATTTTAGATCGATTTATGTCATCCAGAAAGCCAACTTGCTGAGCACAGATTAATGTAGTTGAATCATAGGAAAATAAATTGATACATCGATGTAATAGATGAATTGTTACACCCCTACTCATACATTATTAGCATCAATTTAAACGTATACTTTTATGTCAGTGCTTGGTTGTACCTCTGGCTGTGTGCACTTGTGTCCAGAGCCCTGCGAGGTGGGGTAGGAGACCCCTGATCTGTCACACTTAACACCTCCAGGCTCTTCCTCTCTGGACGACAGCGGCCATGACGTGAGAGCATAGGAGAGTCCACCCGTTTCCTCGGTGGGTCTTAATTCACAAAATATTATGAAGAAGGAAGATATTTTATTTCAGCCTTTAAATAAATAAACCTTTTTGTATCATTATAGTAAAAGAAAGTCAAGAGAGATGAGAGAAACAAATTTAAGGGAGCAAGTTTTCTCACCTAAATCATTCCTAGGTGGAAGGTCCTCATCTTCATAGCTGGGGTATCGCTCCTTCCTGTCCAACAGGAGGTAGTAGATCATCTTCTCCTGGTTCTCCCTGCAGGACAGATGCAGAAAAACAGGAACCAAATATCAGAGAGGGAGAGGAGGCAGACAGCTTTAAGCTGACAGAGGCATATCAGAAGCTATAATAGCTGCCATGACTCGGCAATAAATCAATGACATAATGGCTATTAAAGCTCCTGTAAGGAGTTTTTACCCGGTAATGAAACAATATGAAATAGAGACAAAATCCTCTTTATGACTCACAAAATAAACCACATCATTCCCGGCAAAGTCGCTCATTTCTTTACGATTATTTGTGATGTCTAAAACTGCTGGTGGGGAAGATGTCCGTTAAGGCTATTAAGTGCAGTCTAACCGCTGACTGTGTAATCAATGAATGTAGTCTCTGTGATGTCATCAGTCTGCATCTGAAATGAAGCTCTGAAGCATATTGTCAGCAGCGGCCATATTGGAAATGAGGCAGGCTTTAAGCGTCCACACTAACACCAAAGGTGCAATACCCATCTCATTGGATAGCAGGTTAGAAAACAGGTGCCAATGACCTGTTTAGCAAACACAAATTAGCATAAACATACAGATACAAATGTGTATTAGCTACCTGCTCAAACTATCTCCAGTATCGACCCTGTTTAAGGTGTTTCTGTCTGCACACACTGCCAGCTTTTGGCTTTTGTACTGGTAAATAATGCACTGCTGAGTGTCTGTTAGCCTCCATTCTGGAGGGTCAGACTGTCAGCTAACAGCTGCCTTTGTCTGTGATTACAGGAAAGATCAGAGCTCTGACTCTCAACAGAGCCATACAATCTGGGGCTTGTAAATGCATAACAAAAAAACTGAATGACACTTGAATGTTTTATGGAGCCGAGGAGACCTCAGCTGGTCAGAGTTTGCTGCTTTTGTCACAACAACTGACTCCACTGTCATCGTTTTATCCATTGTTCATGTAAAAACATGGATTTATACAGCTTTCAGTTTAATTGTTTCATGTTGGTCTAATTTCCTTGTTCAAGAGGACTGAACTGCTACTGCTGTGGCATTGTGGGTAGAGATAAGCAACATTAGTTTTCAGAGAGAGGGGATGAAAACAAGAAGGATAAAAGAGGCATAGCTGTAATTGTTGCTCTTGTTCCTGCCACATCAGGCAGACTAATGATGAAGTAATTGACTGGCCACCAAGAGAGAAGAGACAGGAGCGCTGTGGGAAAAAAGAACATGACAATGCTTGGCAAGTGTCAGCTTCCAAGGCTAACAAATGAAGCCAATGAGAAAGTTCAGAGAGCTGCAGTTCCTTAAATAGTCGCTTTGATGCAGGCCCAACCAACAGAGAGTCAGTCCCCCGAGGCATGATTTTAAAAAATAGTGTTCACAGCCTTCCAGTGATGGAGAAAAAGAGTGAGCAACTTTAAGTGACATGATGGTACCACAGGCTGTCCTGGGCAACAGCTCGGCTAATTCAGTCTCTAAATTCTCTGTATCGTTAGTGTTAATTGTGCCTTTTAGTTTATTAATAATTGTTTAAATTCCAGAGCTCAAAGTGGAAATGTTTGATGGTTATATTTACTCACTCCTCACTTGTAAGGTCCTGTATGAGTTTGACCCGATCCCTAAAGCACCCTAAGGAGTACATGCTTTCAAGGACATCAGGGTCCAGCTCTGTTAAGGACACGATCCTCTTCACACAAACACGACGAGGGGGCGGCTGCTCTGGACAGGGCTCATTACGACCACTCCTGAAAAGAGACACATCAGAAATATCTCAAGTCACAGCAAGTACAGACAGACGGTATCACAAATTAAAGTCCTCCTACTTTTCACTGTCATATGTAACGACATTACTGCCCTTTCGTATGTTAAGATCGAGGCTTCACTTTGATTTATTTCTCTTCAGGGCAATACAGAAGACAAAAACAACAATGAGAAGAAGAGCAACTGTACTTACTGATACCAGGCATGTTTTTGTATTGCTTCTAGCTGTAAGAGAAAAGAAAAACAAAATTTAAGCACCACTTAACCCCTCAGGATCCCGATCCCTCCTGCAGAATCAAATTACCACTTATTTTTAAATAGATTTGCATTTACAAGCCATTTGCCCAATCCAAAAGATTCTCAAGTCTCCGAAAGTACCTGAATATCTCACAAGTGATGTTAGCAACATGTCTAGAGCAGAGAAAACAGGAGAATTTCATCAACATCACTTTGATTCTCATGTCTTCTTTTAAATCTTGCAGAAAATAAACAGTTTGCTGCTGATAAACTCTGTAAAAACAAATAATTCAGAGCTCTTTAATGTTTTCAGTGAGTCCTGAATGATCCACATACACCCTGTAGTCACACTTCAAAAACTCTTTGAATTTTGCTTCCCATGTCGTTGTCTTGCAGGTATATAATTTGCTCTCAGAGCCGCTCAGCTCTCTGTCTCATTACTGACAGAAACTTCTTTACAGATGGACATGATGCCTCTGCAGTGTAGACTGTAAACTGTGTAAACAGAAGTGACAGCACTGACTGTAAACAGTTTATAAAGAGTAAATATCTTGTAATAATGTTGTAATAATTGTTTCATTCTGATGATGTTAAACTGCTCAGGAGACATTGTTGAGTTATCCTGAACCCAGAGAGGAGCAGGACTTCATACTGCAGAGAAAAATCAGACCACAGTCAGGAAAAACATTTACAAACAGCAACATCTGTAGATTCTTTGAATGTAGAGCCAACACCAAGATTTTTCCTTTGTTCCTCAGAGGCTACCTGAAAATGAGTTGATACACTAATTCATTATTTTTTAAAATTTTAAACAGAGAAATTCAAATTCTGTTTTTCTTTTTCTCTCTAATGATTTATAGCTTTTAAATTTTGTCACACTGCATGAAGACATAATTGAGTTTCATCAGTCTACAGCCATGGTTGACCTGAATCTATAGAGGAGCAGGACTTCACTTTGCAGAGAAAAATGAATAAAAATGTAACAGAAGCAAAACCGACCAGAAGCCGCTTTGGATCCTGAGGGTTAAAGCGCAGCTTTCCATTTTCACAACCAAAGTAAGCAGACAATAAGAAGATAATCATAGATGCAGCATCTGCTTCCAGACAGAACACTGTGTAAAACAGATCTGAGTCACCCAAGTATCTTCCCTTATAGAGGTCCAAAGCAACTGAGTCAGCATTGCAGACACACTCACAGGGCTAAATTTAGCTGCTCCTTGCACAAAGACGCTCAGAAAATAAAAACAAGTTCAGGAATTTGCATGTCTCAGTTTTTTTCCAGGATTTGTTTCTATAAATTATGCAGATGAGACTTGGGTAAAGAGATATCAACCATGCCAGTCGATTCTATCAGCTCCATGAAGCCAGGGTATCTGCTGTGTCTTTCTACATGACATATTTCATCCTGGTCAGGAAGTGCTGGATCAAAATAGAACTAACATTTGACAACAGCTGTCCTTCGTAACATCAAGACGAGGACAAGACTAAAAACTGAAGATGTGTGTCTCCATCTTCCTATCATCTTTCTGCATGCTAGCTTTGCATTTACTGTTGAACATTTGAACATCGCTTTCTACATTGTAAGACGTTTCCGTGGAGGCATCTGTGGGACAGACAGAACAGAGATGGAGAGGGAGGCAGTGCGACCTGGTTACAGGCTTCATTAATGAACCAACACACAGCTTTGATTAAATCTGCTCTGTTGTAGCTGAATGACTAACTGACCAGACTTTCTTTGTCTGTATCTAACATCTCCATCTGTGCTCAACAGCATTCAGTGAGCCGTAGTGGCACAGTAGACTAGATCCTGTTAGCATGTATTCATCTCCAGCCAACATGGCGGTTTTGACACCGCTTCACTCGATACATCTTTGATCAGTCACAGTTTAATTCATGTTTGAATGAAGTCACATTCCAACCCTCACATATGCAACAAATGTGTGCACGTCTCGTTTTTTGTCTCATTTCATTGGATTTGTTTCCAAACATGCTTTCAACAATCCTTTAAGGACAGAAATAGAAACTAATGCTGTGTCCCAAATCACATACTGTACACACGTCTCACACTCAACGGTCACCATATTAGCTACACAGAGAAAGGGGCGGGAACGAATCAAACACTGGTTTATGGATGTAATCAACGAATATTGGAGGAACACCTGGGATCCGTTGTGAAACGCGATCATAGTTTCTGGTAAGTGCAAAGCTGCAGTGTTTGATTTGGGAAAACACTACTGTGTAAGATTTCGTGCACTGTTTTAGTTAGTGCAGAGTGTACGCAGTGCACTTCATGTGAGTGTACTTATGAAAGCTTGCGATTTGGGACACAGCATCAATGACCTGGTTGGCTCAACTCCAGGATTTAAAGAGATACTGCACACTGCAGTATAGACCAATCAGAGTAGACGTCGTCATAAAGATGTGCACGCATTTTGGCAATGGAAGCAGCGTTTAGCTCTGTTCATTCAGACAAGTTCTAGTTCTTTAAACACTAATTTCAAACTAAACAGCATAAAATATCCGGTTGTCAGAAACGATGCTACACCATGGAGTCAACTTCTATGGAGTTCAGAGTGTTACAGAGCAACCAGTGTTTTGGAGTAAAGAGTGACCGTGTTAACTGGAGACTCTCAGCTGAACATGTCAGTGATGGTCGGGTGAGAGTCTCCAGTTAACAGGGTCACACTTTACACTGAAACACCAGCGCTGTCTGCAGCTGTGTTATTAAATGTGTCTTCTTTATCCAACCTCAGTGAACCAGGTTTGAGCACCAATAATCAATATTAACTGCTGATATTCTAAATCCAGTTTTTACTTTGAGTGTTTGATGAAAAAGTTGGTTTGGAGCCGAGGTTCTGACCAAATATGGACTCACTATGGAGAGGAAATAATAAGTGAAGCTATAAATGATGATGAACAGAAACAGATTTGAAGTTCAGTGTTAAACTACGGTATATTATCAAACTATGAATCAGTCTGATTAGTAATCTGAAAATATCAAAGCATTAATATTCTGATAGATTTGGAGCAGGTCTCTGTCTGGACCTGGTTTTCTGGATCCTTTATTCTGACCCAGGTCTCAGACTCAGCTCTCTGTGAGCTCTTTTTGGTTTGGGAGAGTTTCTGCTTTATTGACACAGTTCATGTCTTTATATTTCACAGTCTGCTCAGAGTCAACGTATGATGCAGTCATAAGCATGGAGTGACTGTGAGTTTAAACTCATCTCTGAGGTACACGCTGGATTTAGACACTAAAAACGTCTGTCCACTGAGCGTCTGTCTACTTGTTGATGTTTTCCATCATCATCGTTGCCAAGATGTGCACGCACCCATTGAAACATCATCACTGTTTACAGACAGCAGAGGGGTCTGTGGTGAAAAAGTGTGAATGTGCAGCAATGACACTCCAAAATTAAGGAGCTGATTTTTAAATGTCTTCCATATTCAATGAAAAAAGTGTTTCACGGCTCCTCAGGCTCCTCTCCTTCACTCTGCCTTCATCTTTACCTCCCTCCACAGACTCTTTTTCTGTATTATCTCTCCTCTAGTTGTTATCTGTTCAGCCTCCCTGACGTACTGTAAGTCTAACTTGACAAAACACCAGCTAAAGGAGTGACCCTCAGGCTTTGCTGCCTATCCGTCTCCATTTGTCTTCATGTTTGGGTCAAGGGGGACATCAGGACCATGTGGTAGGCTGTGTAACTTATTAGTAGAGCATTAATATTGGAATGAGCCCATAACGGGATGAATTCCATCAATGAGTGTTTATCCTTTTCATTAGAGCAGAAGCACCTTGTGTTTAGTTCATTTACAGTCCTTCCTCAAACACCCTGTCTCTCTCTGAATCCTTGTCACCACATGTTTGCATTTTTGGAAATGCTGCAGTGGACTCAGGCTAAGCCTCAGGGGTTAGTGTTCGACTCTGAGCAACGCATCCAGCCCTTTCTTTCTCTTTTTTTTTTCCTCTCTTTTTTGTCGCTTTGCTCATCTTCTTCCTCCTCCCTCTGTGGGTTCTTACGTCAGGGTGAATTTCTTCAACATCTTAAAGCAAAGCCTCGGGTTGTGTCTTTTCTTTTTCTTTATTCTGAACGCTTCATGTGCTGAATTAAAAAAAAAAAACTGTTTACTTTCTTTCAAGGAATTTAATCTTAAGATAAAATCAACACTGTTTTTTTTTTTGTTTGTGTGTTAGCGAGTGTGTCAATCTATCAGCGCGTCGTCTTCCTCGCCTGTGAGTCATAGACAAACATCACAGGTTATGATGCTCACAGTTCTGGCAGTATGTTTGATAACTGTCTCCAGGATGCTTCCTGTCCCCTTCGTAAAGAACCGGCCCATCAAAGTATGGCAAATAAGTAACATTTGTGGATTTTAAATATACTGTATATCAGTCTCAGTAACACATCTTAAAAGAGGAAAAACATGTTCAGAGACTTTTTCTCCTGACTTCTAACCACTGAGCACCATCAGGTGTTGTTTTGCACTCTTGATTCTTCATCCTCTCTTTGTGAAAGCCAGCTTTTCTCACCGTGAGTCTCTTGTCAGCGTTGACTTCAATCATCCCTTTTAGCAGAGACTGGCAGTCAGGAGGTATAAAGTGGGGCATGTGGAACACCCCACTCTTCACTTTCTCTAGAAGCTGCCGCAGGTTATCGTGGTCAAAGGGCAAGGCACCCTGGGAAGGATTAGGACAAGATGGAGAAAGAATTAGAAACACATCTTGAGTCCTGCTGCTATTTGTTGCACAAGTTACTGACTCAGAGTAAAGTGAGATTTCCAACCCGCCTAAAGTTATCTCGACTTGTGTCACTCAGGCCTTCAGCATGGTTCTATGTTTTTCTAACTAGCTAACCCACCAATTGAAACACAAACATTTTAATTTGTTGATAACAGTGGTTTCATTTGCATTTTCCTAAACTTCACATTTTTATATTTTAAGTTTCTCCGCTGCTTTTATGACAAGAACTGACTGTCTGACCACTGAATTTGTTCAGAAACACAGTTTAGTTTACAAAACAATATGAGGGGGAAAAAAATTACAGTTAGTGAAACTGTTCAGAGTTTCTGGCCTCAAAACAAGTGGTAAGGCTCAAAATAAAAGACTTGATGGTTCAGTGGATGTCAGTGACATCCAGGCCTGAACAAATATAACACCAAATTTTAAATGTATTTACTTTGATAGATTACTTTTGTACAATAGAGGATTAGGGCCACGTTTAAAAAAAGAAAAAAAAAGTAAATTTATGAGAATAAAGTCATATTTTTAAGAGAAAAAAAGTCATAAATTTATGAAAATAAAGTCATAAAAATAAAGTCTCATAAACGTAATAAATTTCTGAGATTAAATTCATGAAATGTTTTAAATTCTGCTACAAAACAAACTATTCTGAAAGGTTGTTTTATAGGAGCGTCCATCCTCCTCCTTAAAGAGGATGAAGTGAGAGCGTCTTCTATCTATCTATCTATCTATCTATCTATCTATCTATCTATCTATCAAAAGTAATGTGGGCCATAACTTTCTGAACAGCCATGTACATTAGGGAACATCTCTAAAGGCTGACTCCAGTAGACAAACACACACAGGGGCACCTTATTAACCCTTAATCATCCAAGTATCATACAGGCCATCTAAAATTTTGTTTTTCATTCTTTTGTCTCAGAAGAGTCAGAGATCACACCTGGAAAGATGATCTTCTCTTCTTTCAGGAAGCATTTGTATTTTATTGCTTGCCCAAATAGTTGAAGAGTTACGGTAATGAGAACAGCTTGCATTAATAATTGCCTGTGATTGGAACAACCATGCAGGTGGATTCCTGTGCAGTTTCAGATCACCCCAGGCATTGTCTTAAAGCTTTTCTCTCTTCTTTAAGGAGCCCTTTGGATACCCACGATAGCCTGATTGGTTGAAGAGTTACGGTAATATAAAGGGCACTTGTAAAATGGGAGCACTGATGCTCCAATGGGTTTTAAAGAGTTAAAGATGCAACGCTCCTTGAGTGAGGTTAAATGTGAGTATAATCAAATAGGATGAACACATGGGGGATCAAAAAACAAAATTACTGAGCTAAACAAAAAAAAAAGATGCTCCTACCACAAGAAGAGCAAAGAGGATCACTCCACAGCTCCAGACGTCTGCCCGGCGACCATCATACTTCTCTCCCTGAGACACAAAGAGCAGCAATGGTGGTTTCACACACACACACACACTCACAGACACTGAAATTAACGGGGTAGGATCTTACCCTTATGACCTCTGGACAAGCATAATGTGGGGATCTATAACAGAAATCAAGAACATGTAAGTGTGGAATAAGACTCAAGCTAACTCAAAGCATTTGAAAATACAGGTTACATTCCAAATACACTACGCTGACAGCTAAATGACACAAATGTAGAAGCCAGTACTGACCCACAACTGGTTTCCAGCAGACTGTCACCAACTTGCAGTGAAGCCATGCCAAAGTCTGCTATCCTGATGTTATTCTTCTCATCCAGGAGAAGATTCTCAGGCTTCAGGTCTCTGTGACTGTACACACACACACACACACACACACACACACACACACACACACACACACACACACACACCATTGAAGAGAGTCTTTTTCCAGACCATAAACAGCAGCTATGGCGAATCTTAACCTATTTGTACTCTTAGTTTACTTTCATGACATGCAGACATTTAAACCAAAGGAGCAGCTACGGCTGATCAAAGCACAGTGACGATAAACAGAGAGCTGTAGTATGTGTTTCTCTAAAAAACACTGCTTGTGGGATCTCTATTATAACAAAAGTAAGAAAGAGAGCAGTATTTTGTCAGCAAAAGACAAATATGTTGAAGTGTATTTTTTAACCACAAAAAAAACATCAGGCTCTCCTTCCAACACAAATGAAGCTTGAGCGAAGCTAACAAAAGTTCAGCTCACTTTCACAGGGCTGAAACCTATCCCTGCTGTCATTGGTGAAGAGATAAAAACAACCACCCACATACACATTCAAATCTACGGACAATTTAGAGCGACCAATTGAAAACAAGAATGATTTTGAGCTGTGGAAGGAAGCCTGAGTACAAAAACAGCACAAGTTCCCAAACTTCTCAGCCCCCAGTTCCAAAGAACAGCAGGACCAGAAGCAAGAAACTAGATAGATAGACAAAAAATAAGACCTTATTTACTTGAAAAAAATCTGCTAATGGGAAGAGACAAAAATATTCAATCAAGAGTTAAACTTAAAAAAAAAATAGTATTTAAATTCATGAAACTTATTAAGTACATTGTTTTCTTACCCATTCACAGATTTCTTTAGACATTAATAGCCACTCACACTTATTTATTTGCTTCTTATAATTTGAAATAAGACTTGTAAGTGAATCTGGCTAATAAAAATATCTAATAAGACATTTTTACAAGAATTGAGGAAGAAAATAGGTTAAACAAGATTTACAAATCATTGTATTCCATTTTATTTAAGTTTTACACAACGTCCAAACTTCATTGAAATTGAGGTCTAGATCACAAATTGAATTTTTATAGGTGGATGTTTGCATCTCTGTGAAGCTTACTGACAGTGTTGAATTGGTTGTGATATTTTTACACCAGTAATGATGTTTTTCCTAAACTGAACCACGTGTCTATTAAACTGGTTTATTATGTGGATAAAATTCAACTTCAGCCAAGCACAGCTCAGTACTAGCTGCTAAAAGCAGGATAGGAAATGATCAAGACAGATTGTATTGGGGAAAAAAGTGTGCAGGTTAAGGATTTGAAAAGAAAGAAAGAAAGAAAGAAAGAAAGAAAGAAAGAAAGAAAGAAAGAAAGAAAGAAAGAAAGAAAGAAAGAAAGAAAGACATGCAAGCACACACAATCACTCCTTGGAGGGTCAGTCATCTCTCACATACCATATTGAGTGAC
The DNA here is from genome assembly GCA_030710495.1 of Labroides dimidiatus. NCBI lineage: Eukaryota > Metazoa > Chordata > Actinopteri > Labriformes > Labridae > Labroides > Labroides dimidiatus. The sequence goes on from CM061163.1 coordinate 3,486,813, forward strand.
TGTGGCAGAAATCAAGAGCAGAGATGATTTGTCTGAAGAACTTCCTGGCCTCTTTGGGGGTCAGCCTGCCTTTCTTCACCAGGTAATCAAATAACTCACCACCAGACACATGCTCCAACACCAGGTACCTGAGAGGTCAGAGAGGAGAAGACAGGTGAGGAAAGAAAAGGATGAAACACTCCCCAAAAGCTTCCTTCCCTTCTCCCATGTCAGGTAGTTATTTATCCTTGTTTGTCTTACAAAAAAAAAAAACAAAAACAGTTTCTCTTTCTGAGTAAAGGTTGTTTCTATTCCAGTGGGGATCCAGAGGCAGAGAAAAGAAGATCAAACAAAAGTGAGCAGGAGGAAAAAAGATACGAAGAAATACTCACAAGTATTTGTTATTCTCATAGACATCATGCAGCTTCAGAACGTGAGGGTGCTCTATTAGTTTAAGAATAGCTATTTCTCTCTCCACCTGGATGGATAAAGGGAAGAGAGAAAGGTTAAGAGAGAAAAAAGGGGAAGAGAGGTTAGAAATGATGGAGATTGTCAGAGGGAAGAGGGAGAGAAAGGCAGCAAGGGAAACATGGAAGGAGGTAAAACATGTAGGGTATGAGACTCATGTTTTAATTTCAAGTGTTCACACACAAGGAAGAAACAAGTAACTGAAATCAGAGTCAGAGTTGAAAACAGGGCTAATACAAGTAATAATAAGAATAGGAAATGAAGTTTTCAATAGCAACATTTTACAGCAGGCTAGCCCTCTGAATAACTATGAACATACTTCAGTGATGGATGTCCACACTAAAAGAGTGCAGATTTCAAAAACACTTGTAGTGATCTCTGAATCTGTTTGCAAAGTGCTCAAAACAGTCATTTTCAAAAAAAAAAGCACAAGATCTTCACCAGACTTGCAGTGAAGATGATGTCACCACAAAAAGATCTCCTAACTAGTTCATGACACTTTGGGGGGGGCGGGCCTCAATCACCAAGGTCTGCACATAAATCTGCTCCTGACAGGCCTCCAGAGGGCTGGCCAGTTGGTTCCACGCACAAGAAGGCGTCAATCAATTTCAGGCATATGAGTGTGCGGTTGTACACTTCCTGTTATAAAAAGATGACGGGTTTCATGATTATTTTTAATACAAGATGCCTCCAAAACCTACCTCAGGTTACAATCAGCGATGTACATCAGCTTGTACAGAAACCTCATCCCTAGGTGTGTGTCAGGATTGTTTTAAATGTGTTTTTAAGGTTAATAGGTAGTTTAGTTTTGATGCTCATGAGCGCTAGCTTAGCTCATCACCTGTTCATATGTGGAGCCTCTGTATGACAGTCATGGCTTGTCCCGAGCTTCTATGTTGTTTTACTAATTTTGTAAAGCTCCTGTATCTCATTCAAACTGTTTGCTTTTATATTTTGTGCTTATTTTCATGTAAGAAGGGCAGCACTAACTCTGCTAGCTTCACCATGTCTCTATGGGTTTTCCCATGTTATTTGTTAGGATAATGCTAAGCTAGGACTGATTGCCTCCTGTTTCCTTTCATTGCTTCTGTCTGTCTTTTTTTTTTTTACACTTTTTTATGCTTATGTAGTTCAGATGTACTTAAACTCTATTTCTGTTTACAGTTCTTTCTTCAAAAACAAAATTTTATCCATACTTCAACACAATATGAACAGAAATAAACATATGCTTACACTTCGTCTTATACAAAACTTTTCAAAACTAGAAAATCAACTTCTCTGTGTTTTATCATTCTTTCCACACATATAAAATAATTTGGTTCTGCTACTTAGACACAGTTGTAAACATGATCATACAGGAGATCAATCCTCACTTAGCATTATGCTATCAAAGGACATGGGAAATCCCATAAAGAAATGGTGAAGCTAGCAGAGTTAGCGCTGCACTTTTCACATGAAAAAAGAACTAAATATGAAAATGAGCAGTCTTCATAAACCCATGGAGCTTCACAAAACTAGCAAAGCAACATGGGAGCTAAAATACCTTAAAACACATTAAAAAAAATCCTGACACACACCTAAAGATGAGGTTGCTGCTTCTACAAGCTGATGTACATCACTGATTGTAACCTGAGGCAGGTTTTGGAGGCATCTTGTTTAAAATAAAGCCATCCTGGATGAGAAGAATAAACCTTCAGTCATCTAATCATAACCAGAAGTTTTCAACAGCACACTCAAAATAGAGGAAATAGAAATACATCATCCTGTGCAAGGAGCCTATCAGGAGGGAACAGGGTTTGCAGAGCGAGGAGCCTTAAAGAGACAACAGCTCAAAACGAAGTGCTTCAGACAGAAGCTGAAATAAGTGTTTACTGAAACACCAGTGTTAGGAGAAAAAAAGAATTTTAAGCTGTAAGTCATGTAAAGCTAAAAAAAAAAAAGGCCTTAATAAAAGGTTTATTATCCCCCCTTTAATGCTAACGTTACTCACTTCTGACTGACTGTGTTCAGAAACAGCTTGCTAACACTATGCTAAGTTGCTTAGTCATATTAGCTTTAAAAAGTGAAGGTGTGCCAACTTTGCATTTCAGAGGTGACATGAAGTTGAGATTGTTGTGTACAGCTGAAGCAAAATAGGCAGTTTCCCTGATGCCAACAACGCAGTACAGAAGATTTGGCTTGGTTGAAGTAACATAAATATGCTGACAAGCAACTTCCTGAAGTGTTGAGCAAGACACTGAACCCCAAATGGCCCCTGCGATTGGTCAGCGGTGTGTGTATGGGAATGAATGTGTTAGCTAAAACTGGTTTTGTTTTTCTGAAAACTTCATCATATATGTTAGATTTCACCAAACACAGTACAACATGAACAAGTAGCAACATCGAGCCAAATGTCTGAGGGCAGAGAGCAGGAAGTGATTCCTCACACACATGAATGAGTGTTGTAAAGAGACAGACTGAAGATATCCGAGGCTCTACTATAAAAGCAATTGGTTTATATTTGCTGTTGGGTGTTTGGGAAGTTTATGCAATCTCAATTCGGCACCAGCAGCTGTCCCGGTTTGACCTATTTAACAGTCTCACACACGGCTCGGACAGAGGCACAATATTGGCTTGTTGTCCACATAGTTGGATTGAATATTGAATGGTACGCCCATCTCATTTTCACTCATGAGTTGAGAGGTGCAGCTTGGTCGGGAAAAGCTTAAAGTTGAGATGAAAGCCTCGGTGTCATATTGATTTATGGCGGTATGCTGGTGATTGGAAGCTTTTTGCAGAATCTGGAGTGCATTTCTCTGTTTGACTCATGATTTGACAATTTGACAACATATCTTCACATGCTCATCATGCCGAGTGTTGGCCCTCCCAGCAGCAACTAGCAGACAGCAGCCGGCTACTGTTGTTCCTGTCAGTCAGCACACAGAGCACAGGGCAACAGGCAGCTCTCCAAAGCAGTGATGTATAGAGCAGAGGATGAGAGAGGATGGCACTCTGTATTTGATGCATGAGATGTTTATTTTTGCATCCAGTGAGCAAAAGAAACCAATTAGGCGAAAGAAAACACAACCAAAGATGCCGTCGTAAATGTCCAACCTCTAAGTTTCCTACGTCTCTAATCTGCTTTATTTTAAAAGCAGAAAATGCAAAAAGCTGCTTATCAGCCGCATTAGAAACGCCAACATGATAGAGCTATTCACTCCAGAGTGTTTCAGCTACAGGAGCTTTTATCAGAGGACTTAATTAGCAGAGTGAAATCATCTCTATTGTTCGCTCCACAGAAGCAGCCCACACACTCGTCTGCTCCAAGTTACAACACACAGACAGGCTTTTTTTTTTCTGAAATAAAGACTCCATTTCTGTTGCTATTTATGAAGAGCTTCAGTCCACACACACACACACATGAACGACAGATGAGTAACTTTGAGGACGTGTAGATGGAGCTCTGGATGAGTATGAGGTGGATTGTTTCCACGTTACCTTCATGAGAACTGATTCGGAGAGTTTCTCTCTGTTGACAATCTTTATGGCCACCTTCTGTCCTGTTATGCAGTGGACACCCAGCTTCACTAGACCTAACACACACACACACAAACAAATGCACAAAGTAGGAAAATGTTTTAGCACCAGAAATCATCATGCAGTGTGAAAAAAAAAACAGGAAGGAGGGCATGTCATAAATAATTCAGAAAAGCTTTACAGACAATGTCACCAACACTGAGCGAACTCAGAAAACAGACAGATATGGAGACCTTTCATGAACATCCTGTAATGCCTTTTTAGGAGATCCTTTAAGAGGGTTTGAGCAGAGTAATACCAGGACGATAAGAAGACTTACAGGGGGAATAAGGACTAAAGCATGAGCTCTGAATGCATGATTTAGGGATCAGCTGGAGCACCTTTGAGACCTGTTTTTTTGCTCTGCTGGTGATCTAAGGGGCTCCTACCTGTCTGGCCCTTCCCCAGGGTCTTCTCCAGCCGGTAAGGCCCCACATACTGGCTGGACTGGGCCACTGTCAACTCCTTGCTGCTCATCCTTCCCCGAGATGCCGTTTTAGTCCTGTTAAAAAGGGAGATCAAGATAGCTGTCGCTCCTGCTCCGTGCGTGATAAAGCCGTAACACACATCACAGGGCGGTGAGGCGCTAGGGAGAGGTACGGAGGATTAGTCGTGATCTAGAGCCGGGCCCTGCAGGCTACTCCCATGCACTTGTTTGTCATGCGGTCAGGAGTGAGAACCGGCCCAGTTTCCATCCTACAAGACCCGGAATGAAGTATCTCCAAGGCTTGGTTTGGGTCTTTTGCGCTAAAGCAGCATCATTCAGAGGGACGGCGGAAGGAACCAGAAAGCAGAGGAGGTGTGAGGTGTGAGTGGGAGGTATTATCCAGAATAATGTGTCCTATAAAACTGTAGTTTAAAGCTTACTGATCCTGTGGAGCTTATGCAGCTGGGCAAAAGTAAAGCAGGGGAGAAAGATCTCATCCAGACCTGCACAGGAAGGCTACATTTGCCATGGATTGATTTCTCTAAGAGCAGAGTCTCAAATATCCCAAGTCAGAATGCTCTGATTGAATCCATTCACGGATCGATATCAGGGACCCCCTCCTCACTAAACTGCTACAGTCCAAAAATCCGTGAATCCGTCTAAACTAGCACATTCCCTTTCATTTTTTTAAGCCAGGCCTCGCTTTCGTCCGGATGTGTCTTTCTGTGCAGATGCGGCGATGCCCAGATAATAATCTATTATCCCAACAGCATCAGCAAGAAGAATGGGTTTTCCAATATCCGGTGCACACTTTGGCTCACCCCTCCCCGACCCTGCATCAGGAAATAGAGGAAGAGGGGGAGAGCATTAAAAAAAGGCAAGACAGCTACAGGCTGAGACCGGCAGAGAGAAGCGAAATGCAGCCGCCGTTGGGACAGCTGCGGCGGCGAGAGATGCGCTCCGTGTGCCGGTGGAGGATCAGCGCACGGCCCGGTGATTAATCCTCCTTCTAGAAACAACAAGCATCCTCAGCTGGCCTCCCCTCCTCTGCTTCTCCCTCCCTCTCTTCCTCTCTGTCTCTCTTTCTATCCCCCGGCCGGTAATGTTCATGATATCACCGCATCTCCTCCCTCAAACGGCGCTCTAAGCTGCTGCCTCCCGCGTCAATGACTATTCTTTGAAAATGTCGCCTCGCGAAATGGGATCTTGCAGGTTGTCAGAAGTTGCCCGCATCCACAGGAGTGACCACGAACCACGGGATGGCCTCCTCCTCTCTTCGCTGCTGCCTGTAATATCCCCCCTTTCCCTTTCTCTTTTTTCCCCTTCACTCCTCCTCCTCCCCCTCCTCCTGCTTCTATCCAGCTTCCTTCTCTTCATCGGTCAGCATCAGCATCCGGGTTCCGCCTCTCCCTCCCCACCCTCCTCTCTGACTGCCTCTCGCGCCCCCACCCTGTTTCATACAGCAAAGTTACACCAAAAATGATTGACTGCATGGACAGGGACAATATATCTGTGTGGGAAAAAAAAGCAGGCTGCATGTTAATTCGAGGGAGCAACTGAAAATGAATAATATGAGAAAAAAAATATGCGCATAAAAACATGTGAGGTGAGAGGAACATCAATAGATCAAGTCTGTTTAGTGCATACATGTAATGTTTTTACTTTTGGGGAGGTTGTTTTCTTTGTGTTTCATTTCTCTTGTGTTGTTGGGCTCTTTGGTATTTTTAAGTCTATTTTGGTTGTGGTGGTGGTGGTGGTGGTGGTGGTGGGGGGGCTGTTTAGGGTTCTTTGTTGTTTTGGCTTCTTACATTGTGTTGGTTCTTTTTTTTTCTTTTTTTCCTTGTTGTTGGGTTGCTTTTGAGTTTTGCACTTAGGTTCTTGAGTATTTTGGGTTTATATGTTTGAGATGTTGTTGTGACTCTTGAATAATTTGGGGTTCCATGTACAACCCTAATTCTGATGAAGTTGGGATGTTGTGTAAAACTGAAATACAAACAGAATACAATGATTTGAAAATCCTGTTTAATCTATATTCAACTACACTACAAAGACAAGATATTTATTGTTGATAAACTTTATTGTTTTAGCAAATATTCACTCATTTTGAATTTGATGCCTGCAACAAAAACGCTGGGTCAGGGTCAACAAAAGACTGAGAAAGTTGAGGAATTCTCCAAAAAACACCTGTTTGGAACATTCCACAGGTGAACAGGTTCATTGGAAACAGGTGAGTGTAATGATTGGGTTTAAAAGAAGGATCCCTGAAAGGCTCAGACGTTCACAAGCAAGGATGGAGCGAGGTTCACCACTTTGTGAACAACTGCATGAGCAAATAGTCCAACAGTTTAAGAACAACGTACAATGTCAAAGAATTGATGGATTTGATCATCTACAGTCCATAATATCATCAAAAGATTCAGAGAATCTGGAGAAAGCGCATTCACACACTACATAACAGGAGATGTAATAAAGGGCAAAAATGGTGCAAGACCCTTTTTTAAATCCCTCAAACATCCACTGTGAAAAATTAACACACTATAGACAGTACTATGCAATATTTGATTCAGTGTGGCATAAATGTAAACAACAGTAACAGTGGTAAAACACACAGAGGGAACATACAGTTATTCAAATGATGTTTTGATTAATGCAACAATTCAAAGTCCAGATGTGTTTCTTTGTTACTCAAATCACTTTACAAATCTTTATTTTAAAGGTTCTACACTGAATATGCATGAAGCTCCTTTTAACCAATCCTCAAACACAACATGTCAACTTTTACTCTTTGACATACGTTAATACATCGACTGCACAGGCTGCTAAGCTATGGAGCAGCTGTGGCTTAGTGATAGAGCAGGTCATCTGTGAATGGACAAAGTGGTGGTTCCATCCCTGGCCACAGCCACATTTCGTTTCAGACAGACAGTAAACCTCAAACTGCTCTGAAGGCCTTTCCATCAGTGTATGAATGTTTGTATGACAGGATGAATGTGACGTGCGTGTAGGCAGTGTGAGTGGTCGTAAAAGCGCTATGAAAGCAGGGTCCATTTATCATTAACCATTTCACAGCAAAGTGCCGAGCAGCCAATCAGCAACTACTTCTTTTTTGCACTGTAAAACGTAGACTGCAGCGCCTGGAATCAGAACCATGATCTACAGATTTTAAGACGACCCACACTGCCTCTGTACCACAACGGCCCTCAGGATGGTTACATGGACAAAGTGTTCAGAACAAGAAAAGATAAAAGGTCATCAAGTCTGTAAACTGTCTGAGTTGTGTAGAGGTTAAAATATAAAGTGCTAACCTTAGCCACCAGATGCTACAAACCATAAAAGGTAAAGTAGTGTTTTTCAACCTTGGGGTCATAACCCCACATGGGGTCACCTGGAATGTCAAGTAATTGATAAAAAAAATTACAAAAATATATTAAGTAATAAAATATATATTATATTAAATTATTTTATTTTATTTTATAATATAATATAATATAATATAATATAATATAATATAATATAATATAATATAATATAATATAATATAATATAATATAATATAATATCATAATAAAAATATTTTTAAATTATTTTTTAAATTTAAAACACCAGCCTCAATCTCAAACCACTGTATTCTGTACTTTCACTTTCTTGAATATAAATCTATTTCAAATAAAATGCAGCATATAAAAATATCACAGCTGGCACATCTCGGTTGATGGCTGAGATCACATGACTGCAAGGATACCGCTCCTTGAGTTCCCTCACTTCAGTCTGTATAAACAGGCTTGCTGTTAGGAGGGTAAAACAGGAAACAAAATGAGAAGATTTCTTCGCTCATCTGGCCCCTGGTTGAGACAATAAATAATTCCAGCTTCCACTGAAATGGTAAAATTGGTGTGCAGGGGTTAAAAATTAAAGATCATCCAACAAACGTGATCAAAAACTAATTCTAGAAAAAAACATGTTTCTGGGGTCGCCAGACCTCAAAAAAGTTTGGGAACCACTGAGGCAGAGTAAGCAGGAACGCCTGTATCCACCTTTAAAAAAAATAAAAAATATAAATAAATAAATAAATAAAAATCTTATATGTGTGCCTGACTGTGAAACCAGGATATTAGAGGAAGGTTCAGAGATTATAAATGTTTCTGTTCTAGCTCAGTATGAACCCAACAGATGGAAATGGGAACACTTTGTAAGACAAACGACAGAAAAATGACAGATTTTTCTTGAGAAAGGGCTTTTTATTCCCTTAATCCTCTCAATAAAATCCAATGAAAATATATCTAAAAAAAAAAAAAAAACACACTCAGTTGATGAACAAGCTCTAAGCCACTGACCTCAGGGACATGCAGATCCTCTGTGTGCTGCATCACTGTATGCTGTGATTAAACTTCACATTGTGATAGCTGCTCGACGCTGCCTTCAAAATCTTAATCTCTCCTAATCTTAATCTCTTGATGCAGCTCAGATTATCTGATGGTGGAGTGTGGGAGACTATGCCTGTGAATTGAGCTTCACGGGATAGATTGTTTGAATAAGCGAAAAAGAGACAAAATTAGACACCACAAAGCCACAGACATGAATATTTATACTCTATACACTTTCAAAACCTCTGATTTAAAGATATTACCTCAAGCATCCCAGTAATTATTAAAATCTCTGCCCTTGATGCCTTTTTTTATTTATTTTTTTAAAGAACCTGTTTTAGACTCATGCAGTAACCTCACCTAGCCACAGGATGGCGCCATTATGCCATTGTACATCAAATTCCTGCACTACAACACACCTTTTTCACTTTATAGAGGAAAAAATGTACAGGTGTATCTCATTTGATTAGAATATCATTGAAGAGTGATATTTTTCACAGAATGTAAGTTGCTTGAAGTCCAGAGTTAAGTTTTCAGTCAGTGATGATCAGGGTTTTCTGAAGTCAGAGTCAACGTAGCCCTTTAAGGTGAAATTTTAAAGCACTTGTACTCCGTTCTGATGACAAGCTCTCTGGAGCTGCTGTTTTAATTTTACAGCTTCTCCAAGTGCTGAGTGTGTATAAATGATCATAACACAATCATTTTCCTCTCATAATGAAAGAAAGCAGCGGTGACATTAAGGGTGGTGTGTAGCAGTTTGACCTTTGTGAGCCCAGTTTTTCTTTTTTTAATCACCAAGTCATTTTCTTCTTGAGCAAGTCGAGCAGAAAACGAGTCAAAGCAGCTGCATTGTTTGTGTTCGACCAATCAGCCGCTGTGACCCCTGGAATCTCCATCTGCGACATTCCTCAGGTCACAAAGGTTAAACTGTCAACTCAATCAATCTTAGGTTGCATAGCTGTGGCTGAACTTTCATCTTTTAAACCACGTCGTGTCCTAGACTGGAACAGTGACCTCTGCTAAAACTGGAATAGGAAGGAGACCACTGCTGGTTAATTTGATGTAGAGGTGTGCATGTTATATTCATCACCAGAGAAAATGAACTCTTAAACACAAAAAAAGAGCAGAGAGCTGGGGTTAGCATGGACACGCAGAGTGAGCTCTAAATACTAAACTATATACAGTATATTGGGGGGGTTTCAGGTGTGTAACATGCAGCACATGCTGGTTATGGTTCTTTGTTTTTCACTTTGTTTTTTGTGGACGTGTTGTCTACGGTGGCTATTTTTTTCCCTTTTTTTATTAGTTTTATTTTTTTTTTCTCTTTACATGTTTGAAATAAAAATATTCAATTCAACTCAAAATCAACTTCATGATGCAGCATATGCTGCATCTACAGCTGGTTTATTAAGGTAGACACCATTACTGTTCTACAGAAGAGGATTAAGGCCACTGAAAAAATAAATAATAACATCCAATAATTTTTTTTTAACTATTATCATTCTGAGAAAAAAAAGTCACAATAAAGTCAGAACTCTGAGCTCTGGTGTTAATCTAAGGATTCTGACTTTAATCTCATTATTAATCTAATAAAAATAACAATAAATTATTGGCTGTTGTTTTGTTTTTTGTTCTTTTCAATGGCCCTAATCCTTTTCCATAACTATTCACTGACTGCAAAGTAAAAAGATTGCGAGCCTCCTTTCGACTGGCTGCAGTACTGCCGACTACAGACTTCAAATCTCTGTAACAAAAACAAATACGTGACATCATTGAGACTAGGTGCATAATTTATACTCTCTATGTCTTCAGCCAATCAGAATCAAGTATAGAACATAGCTGGCTAATGAGTAAGAAAGCTGTGTAATAAAGAAATTATCTTCTGTGTGATGTTTCAAATAAGTGTTTGATAATATTAGCAGTGAGAGGAAAGGTACATGTTGACATTATGTCATATATGTGTTCATACTTTATGGGAACTCCATTGGTTAGAAATTGTGAACACTACAGCTAACACACACACACTGCTGTACCTCTGCTAACCCCTTAACCTTTGCCCTTCAGGCTCCTGTTTGCAGAGTCAGGCAGAAACACTGTATCTCCTCCCCCTTCACTGGAGTCTCCTTCAAGCACTTCCCATCACACCCCCTGAAGGGCCTGAACATGAAATATCAGATTTCTTCAGCAGGGAGGTTCAGTCTGCTGGTGTTCCTGACTGTACCTGACACACGTGCTTCCATGTACAGTAGTATGTTAATGAATGATGAGTGTCGGCTCTTCTTCTGTGGGACTCATAAAGATAATCAGTCTGGCTTTGACAGCTGCATGTCAAAGGGTCATCACTAGTGTTGCATGAACATGTCTGTTTAGGTACATGTGTCTGAGTGAAGTCGCCCACATGCTTTGTTCTTTCACTTTAACACCAGTGGAACGTTCCTGGAAACACCGCTGAGTCTGTACATCATAAAAACACATGATTACATCACATGTGCACACCTGGACTGGTAAACGCAACACAGTTTGTGCAGTGAAGGGCATGGACACTGTGACAGTAACAGCAGGTGATGGAGCTGTTTGTTTAATACTGCTTATTTTAGGAATCAGGAAAATATAGATTATTTTAATCCAACTTTACTCTCCTCTAAGATTTAATACTCTAACATGTAAATCTCAGGGGGCATGTTTGGTCCTTTAGCACAGACGCTTCTGTGAAGAGGGAGTTGAAAAGGCAGATCCTGTCCCTTCAACAACAAAGCTCTGACTGAAGAGCGACAGGAGGCTCATCGGATATTTGTGGGTGTGATGCCAGAAGTAGGTTCACCCTCAGGCTCGATCAGGACAGCTACAGACAGCTGACAGTATTGATGTCTGCCTGTGAGTGTATACAAATGAGTCTGTGTGTGTGTGTCCAGATCTTTTTATATATACAAACACACATATATATTCTTGCATTTAAAACAAATAAAAGACAGTCAAACAGAAAAAATAAATAAATACAGTGTTGGCAAATAAAAGATTGAAGAAAAGCAGAATGAAAGAAGTGAAAGATTATGATGGAGGACTGATTAATTGTTCCAGCTGTGGGGTCCACTAAATCTAATCCAGAATTGAGAAAATGTCCTGAAAAAGGCTGGATGGAGATAATTGGTTGATCTCGTATAGTAATGATGGATTTGGGAATTAAACTGAAATACATTTTGGAAATAGGGAGTTAGTCATTAAGAGACTGGAAAATAAACAAACACAGTTGCAGATGGTTGAGATCATATAGGGGGAGAACTCTGAGATCCAGACAAAGGAGTAGAGCTGCTGAACCTGTGGGAGAATGTGATCATTTTAATAAAACCTTTCCAGAGAGAAGAGGAGAGTGACGACAAGTCACACGTTCAACACATGTTTGAAACCTTGAAAAAAGAAAAGCAACACGAATACACCACACCAACATCACTACCTGGGACTAACAAAAAAAAAAAAAAAAAAAAAAAAGACACTCATGAATTATGCCTTACGTGGAACAAAGGACTGGTCATAAAAGGTCAAATACGGACACTAAAAGACAGTCAAGAATGATGTCATACTTCTGTAAATGGAATACAAATTTATAATAATCTGATGATATGTGGAAAAGAGGAGAATAAATATTGAGAAAATGGGGACGGGACTAGATAAGCTCTGCTTCTCCCGTCTTCCCTTTCGGACATGTACAATTTGATCAACTATTGACAATGTGTGATGTTGTATAAGTGCGCTGACGTGACCGAAATAAATAAATAAATAAATAAATAAATAAATAAATAAATATGCAGTTAAAATTGCTGTTGAAGGTGTTGGCCAAGACAGTATCACAGCATGCGATGTATGGATAGATCATTTTGTAATATAGAAGGATTTTTGTTGATACTAAATGTCTTACTCTCCTGATGATGCAACAATTTTTCCCAATTTTGTTCAAGATGAATGAAATCTGAGTTTTCCAGGTGAGATTTTCATCCATGAGAATACTGAGAAATTTAGTCCCTGTTACTCTTTCCAAGGTGTTGTGGTCGATATGTACAGTATCATAGATAAAGTGGGCATTAAGAGGAACGCCCACAAAACATCATGCAGTTATTAAGAATTTAAACCTGAATCGCTTTAATGTGTTTTTTTAACTTTTGAAAAGTCTCTTGACTGCTCAATCATTTTAACTTTTTGGGTGCCAAAAAAGAAACTTTCAACCTTTGGTGTTGGAGTTGGCAATCAGTGTCAGAAAAAAACAAGCCAACCACCCATACAGCTTTATCACATTTAAATTCAGCAAACTAGTTTTATTTTAACTATAAAGAAAGCTGCAGACGTGAGGGGAATAAACCAAGCGGGAAATAGAGAATGGATGAATAGTCTGCTGAGATTCTGAGTTTCTTGGTGCCCATCTGCCATGCAAGGAAAAAAACACCATCAGGGATAGTTAAAACCAGCTTCAGTTCCAATCTTTCATTGACCAAAAACATCTCTTGGCAAGTTTGAGGTTTTTCTTTAATTTATCAAGTCTGTTCAATGGTTCTATCCACTTCAAAGTAACACACTCTGAAGGGATGATTCTTATAGGATTTTTTTTCTTTGAAGGAAAACAATTCATACTCCCAAACTGGTTTATATAAGACAAAACTCAGACTATGTTCAGCATTCAAACATCTATTATCAACACTCTTTAGATCAGTGAAAAGAAAACGAGGCCAAAGATCACAATTTCTTTTTATACCAATTACTGGATACTTTTATTTTCATTTATAAGTATTCATCTCAAGTCGACAATTGACAATACAGCCCATCAGCTCTCTGGAATTGTCTACATGACGATGTGCTGCATGTCAGCCATAGAGGGAGAGGGGGAATGGTGGTAAGACTGAGGGACACCAGATAAGCCTAAAGCTGGGGGGAGGGGGGACAGAGGGAGGAAACTGTAGTTACTGCCGCCAGATCCCAAATTCAGCCCGAATCAACACGTTTGCCACACCATGATCGTCTTCATCATTGTCATCATCATCATTCAGTCCAGTGCCTTTGTGCAGAAGGGAATGCTGGGAACTTGGAGGACTCAGTGCAGTGGACCTGGAAAACAAAAGAGAGGTGAGACACAAGACATGAGACCATCTATTCTGAGTTTTAACATGTCAGCAGCAACAAAAGGAAACAGTCAATGGAAGATCAAACAAAATGTAGATCAGTGAAATACAGACTGAGAATAGTATTAAATATGTGGGTACCATGATCAGAGTGGCAAATGTTCCATCATTAGTTGCATTTAATCATGTTTTTGAGAAAAAGCTTCTAACTGCTGCTATAAGGTAGCAGAAAATCACAGAGCATAACTAAACTTAAACTCCATGAAGTTTTTTTTTTTTTTTTTCATTTAACCTTTATTTAACCAGGTAAAAATATCCCATTGAGATCAAGATCTCTTTTACAAGGGTGACCTGGCCAAGAGGTCAGCGACACACGTCATGGTGAATACAAATTACAGAGAAACAGTATAAAACATAACAAAAATTTGAAATGCATTTTTTGTGAATTAGAAAAGTGCAGTAAAGGACAGGGGATTATTAAATATGCATAACTATTCAGAAACACTGGCACTGCTCAATGCTTTCATGCTGTATGTCCATTAGCAAGGATCGGAAAGCTCCAAGTGAGATGAGCTCTGAGAGCTTCAGCTTAGTCTGAAGAGAGTTCCACGCTGTTGGAGCAGCAAAACTGAACGCTTTCTTCCCCAGTCCAGTTCTTGCACGAGGAACAAATAGATTAAAAACATCAGATGACCGTAAGGCGTAGTGGCTTGTAGTTCTCCGAAGAAGAGAGCACAAATACGAAGGAACCAAGCCAAGAATTGCTTTGTATACAAGTGTCAGCCAGTGTGTATACCTTCGCGCACTTAAAGAGGGCAACCCAGAACGAATGTACAGGTCACAATGATGTGTAAGGCGACCATCACCTGTGACAAACCTCAGTGCACTGTGATAAACAGTGTTTAAGGACTGGAGGCATTTTATAGGAGCACCAAGATAGAGCACATCTCCATAGTCAATCAGGGGCAGAAATGTTGCTGACACAAGCAGTTTCCGGGCTCTGAGAGAGAAACAGGATTTGTTTCTGTAGAAGAAGCCGAGCTTGACCCTGAGTTTGCTGACCAAGCCAGCAATGTGTGCTTTAAAAGAAAGCTCATGATCCAACAGAAAACCCAGATACTTATAATGAGAGACCAGCTCAACTGGGTTTCCTTGTTGAGTTACCACTGTTGGGACATTTGTTGGTAACTCGCTTGTGTTTGAAAAGACCATGAGCTTTGTCTTTTCAGTGTTTAAAACCAATTTCAGATCACTCAGACGAGACTGTACAACATTAAAAGCAGCTTGTAAAAACTCAAAAGCCTGAGTGAGTGAGGATGAACAGCAATAAATAATGGTATCATCTGCATAAAAGTGATAAAATGCATTTGACACAGTAGAGCACAAACTATTGATATATATTGAAAATAAAATGGGTCCCAGGACTGAGCCTTGGGGCACCCCTTTGGAAACACTCAGAACTGTGGAGGTGGATCCAGCCACCTGCACACACTGTGTTCTGTTTGTTAAATACTCACTGAACCAATGAGTGGCAGATTTAGAAATGCCAATGTTATGTAAAATTCTAGTCAAGAGTTTGTGATCTACTGTGTCAAAGGCCTTAGAAAGATCAATAAAAAGAGCTACACAATATTTCTTACTGTCCAGGGCCTCGATAAAATCATTTAAAACTTTAAGACCAGCCGTAACAGTACTGTGCTGTTTTCTAAAACCAGATTGAAAAGATGATAAAATATTATTTGACTCTAAAAAATCCTTTAATTGATCACTGACGATCCTTTCAAACAACTTTGCTAAAACACATAATTTGGAAATTGGTCTATAGTTATTTACATTACTGGGTTCTCCCCCTTTTAACAGGGGAAGAATAAAAGCAGATTTCCAAATTTTAGGGATTTTATTACTGATAAAACTCAGGTTAAAAATTTGTGCCAGAGGCTCAGCAATAAAATCAGCAGCCAATTTTAAAAAGAAAGGATCGATATTATCAGGCCCAGCAGCTTTTCCTGTGTCCAGTCTCTTCAGAGCAGTCTGAACCTCAGAGGCAGTAACAGCCGTAAACTCAAATGGGCTGAAGGTGCTACCACTTGTCGATGTCGGACACAAGGGTGGGATTACACTGGGTGGTTCAACTTTGGTCAGCTCAGGATGTAAAGACTCAAACAAGGAGCCAGCAGAGATAAAGTGATCATTAAAATAATTTAAAATGGCTGTCTTATCAGACAGGGGTCCAGAATCTGTAATTAAAGAGTTTGGCAGATCACTAGTCATTACATGACTGTTCAATTTTATGACCTGCCAGAACTTTTTGGGGTTATTCAAAGTTTTGGTGGATTCAGTTAGGTAAAAATCAGACTTTGCTTTTTTAATCTGAAAAGTGCATTTATTTCGTAGCTGACGAAAGTTGAGCCAATCTGCCTCTGATTTTGATTTCCGAGCCCTTGCCCAAGCAATGTCCCTTTCCTTTAGAAGGTTTCCTAAGTCTGCAGAAAACCAAGGATTTTTCCTTCCCTTTACCCTAAATTTACGGATGGGAGCATGCTTATTAATGATACGCGTGAACTCGTCATAAAAGTAAGTCAAGGCCAGCTCAACATCATCAAGCAGAGAAATCCTGCTCCAATTAAAAACAGCCAAATCATGAATAAATGCTTGTGTACTAAAATTTTTATAATCTCTCTTGAAGAGAATATGTGGCTTGGATCTTGGCAGTTTTGTATTTCTTACTGCAAGTGTATTCAGACCAGTTCAGTTTTTCATCTTATCCAGAGAAAACACAGATCACAAGCAAATTAGGGTTGTGGACAGTGGCCCCCATCCTTGTATGAGTCCCCTACAGCATTATAATGCAGCTTGGCTGTCATCATGCTTATTCAGATTTTATTGAAACCAATTTCCTTAAACATTTGGGGGGGGACTTTTTTCCCTTCCCTCTCTGAATTTGTATTCCCCCTCAAATTGGACAGAAAGCCCAGCTCAGTGCGGTAATTCTTTGTTTAATCAAATAAATTCAACAAATTCAGTTTTACATCAAGCTCCTTAATATTTTTCCAGCTCCACAAGCTTTACATAAGATATTAAAATCAGCCATCAAATTTGCATTGTACTAATTTCTTTTCAAAGCATTTAAAGTCAGGGTTGGTAGTCATGAAAAACTAGCATGAATTTGAATGAAGCATCTCCTCAGGATTCTGTTTAGGCCCCGCCCTCCCACACTTGGAGCTGCTCACAATGCACGAGCGCCGCTGGTTCACGATCATATGATGGTGACTGATTGAAAACCATAAACTCTAACCTGGTCCTCAGCTCATAGTTTTTGTTTGCTCTACGTTTCCAGTAATCAGGGTATAGGTAGTTTTTCTGCTATTCTCCAGTGTACTTTGATCCCTCTTGGTTATGGGCATTGAATTAGGGCTTGAGCACGCTGGCTAAATGTACGTGCAGGAGGCGGGCAGAACGACAGGACAGGATTTGATTGGTTTAACAAATTGGATCCTAAACACTAGGATTGGTTGGTGTTTTCCCAGGTTTACTCCTGCTGTAGACAGCAGATATTTTTCACTCTATTTTAAGAACACATCATGTTTTGATTGACATCAGGACATAAAAATCATTTAACCAGAATAACAGAAAATCTAAATCTGATTACCAACCCTGACTTTAAATGGTTGGTTCATGTTTTAAAGAGGGAAACAAAAACCCACTTGCAATTATTTTTGTTCACTGGTTTTTATAACAACCACTATAAAATAACTGATGTGACTGGATTTTGATTTGTGATATTAAATGAATCGCTAGGGGCCTCTCTGTCCATAAAGCAGTAACCTGCTGGATAATCCTGAGATTTGTCTGTGAACGGCTTTTATTAGAACTAAATTCTATGAATCAGAAAATGAGTCGGCAGATTATGTAACACACTTACATTTGAGGTTGTAGGGGAGCTTCTCATGACGTCCCCTCAGCTGCACTCTTCACACAAGCATTGAAGGCCTCGATCAGTTCTTTGCAGCCCTCTTCTCCCTTCTCTGCCATGCTGTGGAACAAAAACCAACACGTTTAGATCACAGTGGAGCCACCAGCAACAACAACACCTCCACAGTTTATTTGGTCATTGTATTTCAATGTCACCTTGTCACACAGATGGCATGTGTGACGGATGCAGAAAGAGGACTGACAAGAGAGCTTTAGTCAGCAACAGTGGACTAAACCAAGTCCTTGTTGTTGGCAAAACAGATGCTTGTTTTTGTGCAAATAGGCTTTCAAAAAGGAGAAACTAAAGAGAGGGCAACATTAGTGCAGTCGCATCTCTGCTGCACCTCCTTTGGTGGAAGATAGTAGAGAATAAATATGTGAGGGGAATGTGTGAAGATATAAATAAATGAGTTTCATCTTCAAGTTTATGTGATGACATTTACGGTGGCGCTCGCTCAGTGCAAAATTGACTTTTTCACCCATTTGTACGACGCTATTTAAAAACAAACTGAGTTAAATGAGATTCTGACTCAACAACAAAACGAGACGCAAGAAATGAGTGAAAGTTGACACAAAAAAAAGGTAAGAGAGAGAGTATGCCGGCTAGCAGATGATCCCAGACTCCCATGCAGGCGCAAACACCGCAGCGGACGCTGCCACAGCACATTAGGGTGATGGAGTGAGAGAGTGAGAGAGAGAGAGAGAGGGAAGGGAGAGAGGGATACTGAAAGCCATGTGGATGAACCCATCTGTTTGATAGGACACCAGAGAAGGGGGGGGGGGGGGGGGTGGAGGGAGGGAGGGGGAGGTTGCGTGATTGTGTTCAGATGACAAGACACGAAGGGGAGGTGGGTAAGCCTACAGGAGGAGGAGGAGGACGAGGAGGAGGAGGAGCTTCATGATACATGAATGTAAACCCATCCTTTGGCTGCTCCAGTCATCCGGTGACGTCTGAACATCTCTCCCCTCTTCCTCCAATCCGAGTGAAGAGCAGGGTAACAATCCTCATCCCTCAATCCTTTCATTCCCTCTCAGTTCACTTTAAAGTAGCTTATGCCAGCTAACAATGCTACTTATCCAGTGTATCAAAGCACACATTTAAAGGATAAGGCTGATGATAGCTTTTTATCAGGATAAAGGACGCCCACAGGTGTGCTGAGCTCTTACAAATGCACACAGAGTGTTTTAATTCTGCTATTTCACATAAAAAAATAATGGAACTGGACAAAATCTTACTATAAAACACAGATTTACAGCTGAATTTGTTTTGCTTCTGCTCGTGTCTATCTATTAATAGAAAAAAGCAGCCAGGAGAGTGTTAGCTCGGCCAAACAATGAGTCCAATACGTCAATATGTACCCATCAATTCTCACTCAAAACATCATGTGATTTATTTTAAATGTTACTAGAACAATCAGTAATGTCTGAAAACGTCATGGTTCAACCTGTGAAGCACTTTTAATGTTGCTTGATAGAGATATTAGCATGTAGATAGCATGTTAAGCTATGTCAGGTTCATTATTGCCTGGCAGTCTAGAAAAAACTTTGCATTTAACAATCAAACAGCAAACGGCTTCATTTCCAGCCATGAGACTTTAGAGTATGTCAGAAATCCTTTTTTTTATTCTACCTCTGCTACACAAAACCATCTCTGCTGCTTCCTCCTCATACGGTGGCTCGGTGCCGGTTAGTGATGTAACACACAGCTGGCTGCTGCAGATTATCACTCAGCATTTTTTTTCTTTGCCTAGAGGGAAGGCATGAAGAGTGTGTGTGTGAGTGTGTGTGTGTGTGAAAAGGGAACCATTGAGTTTGTGTTGCTGCAAGCATGTATTTCTGGTGCCAGGCTGAAGAGTGTGTGTCTGTGTGTGTTTGGACATAATCAATAAGTGCTTATGTTTGACGCACTGCACTGATGACCCAACACTGGTGCAGCACCGAGTTTTGCCCTGAGGACGTGTGGTCAGATAATCCCTCCACAGCACCATCAGTCCCCTTCAACACTCCATATCCAGATTACTACACGGTGGAGGACACAGACATCGAAATGTGCACCAGATCAGAAGTCCATTTTAAATTTGATATCACTAACCATCATTCGTCACTCATGCTGGTTCAGACGGCTCAGATCCTTTATCTTAAGACATCCTCAATCCAAATCCACAGGGTTCTGGTTTTACAGCCAAACATAGAATCTGCTTTTACTCATTTTAATATTCTGCTGCCCTCAAAAAGCTGATCCTTTAAGGCTGCGACAAAGGACATGCATGAGATGTGTCTTCTAATATTATGACCCAGCTTGATTTTAAATGATAAAGATAACACAGATTAATGCTTGAAAACCAAAGTGTTGGAATAACCCAACAAGATCCTGTGCAGCAGTCCTTCCAGTTTACAGTGGCAGAGCTGGTGAGTTAACTGAAGGCTGGTAAACTCTAAAAACAAACTGGCACCCAAACAGCAACCTCTGGTCTAAAAGTATGAAACCTTTGGAAGTGTGGACACCCTGTTAAAATCACAGAAACACCAGAAACCACAAACACACAGATTCAAAAAAGACTTTTTTTACATCAAACATAAACAGGTTTTTACAGCCTGGTTCAAAAAATCATTGAGAGTCTGAAAACCTGATTCCTCCATTGGTGCCCATGTAAGGGCATAGTTGACTTGACTGACAGTCAGACAAACAGTGTGTCTGCAGAGAGGCTAAAGGCCCACCTCTTTACCTCATCCAAACTCAAACTAAGCTAGCATGAGCTGAGCACTTCCAATATGGCACCTGCTGCTCATGGACAGGAACAATTGGTGGATGTCACGGATACTGCCAATGTGGCAAATGTGACAACTGTGGTTGCTATGATCACTGACTCTGAAGGTGTAACAACTGCACATTTCAAAGAAGAAGAGCTAAAAGACGACAGAAATGCCCACGGAAATATTCCTGCAGAGGTTCTGTTCATCTGGTCTGAAGTTAGCTGAAGTGATCATTGATGTCTTATTTTATTTTCAGAGAATTGAAGAAAAAAATCCCACACACCGGCTTACTTCCAGAAAAGCATATTTTTATTGCAACATTTTGGTCCTTTTTCAAACATTTTTTTCTTTTTTTTGCATGAAAAAAGGTCTGTGAGTGAAACATCACAATAAAAATATTCTTTTCTGCAAGTTGGCCAGTGTGCAGGATTTTTTTCTTCAGTTACTTTGGACTTAACGGTCTCTGATCGACACACCTGCCTGAGAGGTTTTTTGCTGTTCTTGATTTTCAGAGAATTAAAAATGAAGGGATTTAAATAAAGGTTGAATTCAATAGTTGCAAATGAAAGCAGATGGGTATTCAATGACACATTTATTTAGAGTGCACGAAGGAGGATTACAGAAAGCAGAGCTTTCTGGGTGGGAGGGGGGAGAGCAGCCTATGACATCACCATCATCTATAATCGTCACGCAATCTCCTCAGAGAAAGCATCTCTTGGAGCGGGGTCACATTAAAGAGGTCAAAGCCGGGCCGTCACAGTGACCAGTGAGAGTTCAAACTAAGACCTGAGCACTTTGGCAGGTTGAGACTCTCTTAACATATGAAACAAAAGCTTTCGGATCGTAATGGAGGAGGAAGGAGGAGTAGCATCCTCATCCTGTGTCGGCCACAATCAGGAAATGAACTCTTGAATTATTTACAAGCTGTAGACTGGGCAGGCTGAAGTCTGTCTGCTGGGACAAACATGCATATTAAATCAATGAGCAGGTGCTGCAGCACAGGATGAGGTAATGGTCACACCTTAGCGTAGAGATCATGTGATTAAACTATAGAAAATCAAGAATCAATACATTAACTGAGCTCCTCAGGATCGTGCTCTCCAAGTATTGTGGCCTCTTATTTTAAATACAGAGTCCACTTCAGGCTCACAGTCATCGCTGTTGACATTGTGTTGGGTTTACTAATCATACTGCTAGCTGCACTAACTTCTGCCTAAACAAACTTCAAGATACTCCACTAACTATGAAAACTCACTAATCTTAAACTACTCCACTTTGGCAAAAATTCACACAGCGCCCTGGAGCTGATAACTTGGGTTTCCATGCAGTTAGGTTAGAAGACTATCTGACAGGAACATCACAGATGCACTGTTAGCAATAACGCTAGTTCAAAGAAGGCTTTTGAAAGGAAAAAACAAAACAGGGAGAAGAGCAGTATAACAGAGAAAACAGTAAGGAAAAAATAAATTAACTATGGCAAAGGCAGCCAGTTAGAAGCTACTCACGTGAGCATGGCTGTTTTGATTTTAGCCATTGTTTGAGTCCTCTGTTTAAAGCAGTGCTATTGCACTCTAATTTATTGCCAGTGGGCAGAGAGCTCCAAAGCTTTTCCCCCTTTGCAGAGAAAGCAGACTGGCCAAAAGAGGTCTTGAACAATGGGACAAGACAGGACAGTCGTTTAAAATCCAGAGGGGTTTGCTTACACGTTTATAGAGTCATGTCCTGGCACAACGGACATCAAGTGGTCAGACTCGGAGCAGTCTTGGAGCACTTTGGTTTAAAAGTCTCACTTTGAAATATTAACTTATGCAGTTGTTTTTCAGGTTCCATGTTTTAGACCTCCATCTTTTCCCCACCGTTGCATTTCTATTTCACTTTTACGTTTGATTTGATTTGCATTCTTTGAACCTTTTTCAGCACATTTCTTCTAATAAAGCTTGTTTGGACTGTTTCAGCTCCTCTGTCCTTTTCCTATCACTGAATCTTCTGCATATGTTCTGTAAAGTAAAGATGTCACGTTGCCCCCCCATTGGAGAACATATTCTGATCCAAGTATATTTAGGACATCCACACCCCCATCCAAATCAATCTGTTGGATTCCATTCATTTTTGCTTTAACCATTTTAGTTTGAGGAAATACAGTGACTTGGTGTAATGATTGTTGGAAACCCGCCAAGACACATAATACTGAAGGTAACTCACTCCTCAGGGGTTTCCAGAGATCACAGGATATCTTTTCTGGGGCAGTAATGAATGCTTAGCTCTGTGAGTGAAATAAAATGGTTATGTATGAGCAGCATGAACAGGGATGAATGTTTTACACCACATGTAGAGCACATTTCCTTGAGAAGACACAGATCATGTGTGCTCAGTCCAGAGGCTCTGTGTCTTGAGAATTGATTGAAAGAATGAGAATTTGCAACAAGAAGGTGCCGAAGTTTGAAGAAATTTTGTCAAATAAGTTTACGGACCATGTTCCATTGTATACATATCTCAATATGGAGGAGTGGAGATGGTGGTGGTGGTGGTGTGTGTGGGGTGGGGTGGGGGGCTGGACAACTACAGCTCAGCACTCAGATTACCAACTTTTGCCTCATCACCAAATTCCATCAGGAAAACCAGCACGGTTTCCACTGGCAAGAATGCACATGCCTGTCTGCGCATGCAACTTTAGGCAATCAGTAACAGGCGGAGTGAGTGTGTGTGTGTGTGTGTGTGTGTGTGGGGAGGGGAAAAAAGGGAAGGGTCTGTGTGTTCACGTCAAACTCTTGTGAAAGAGTTTCAAAGTACATAGGTTTACCATTAACAAACATGTCAGCTAGTTTGCTGTGGTTAATATCGTTGCCGTGAGGAACCAGCAACTAAGTAGATCACACAAGCCTTAAAGATGTTCACGTGTGTATCCAGAAACAATACATAAAACATCCAATTAAAGGCTTACGTCATGTTTGAAAATTAAGAATTTTTTTTTAAAAAAGGTACAGCTGGTGTCAAACTGTCTGTTACAGAATTTGTTTCTCTGAAACAAAATGTCACATCTTAAAACACGGACAGGATTGTGGAAAATGCTTGTTTCGTAAACACTTAAAATACAATAGTCTAACAATAAAATATATATTAAGACACCAAAAAATGTATCCTGGATTTAAATGGAGAAAAACTTGGCAAAGTATCAGTCAAGATTTATCAGCATAATATCAAATGTCATAAAATAATTGTTAAATTGTTTTATTGGTTAATGACATATGCAGAAGCACAATAAGTTTATAAGATGTATGTGAAACTTTGCTTTATGTCCCACACATGCAGTTAGCCTGTGGCTAATGCTTCACCTCTGTTTGACTTTGCTGATATGACCTTGACTAGCTTGAGAGTTATGCTGCTTTTTTCCTCTTTTTTTTTTAAAAAGAAAAGTGAAATAAAATTAAACTCTCTCATAATCACATACAGTCTTTGAAAATATAAAACATGCTCTCATGAGTAAAAAAAAAAAAAAAAAAAAAAAAAAAAAAAAAAAGGATTGATCATTGGACCATGAGGAGCTTCATCCAATATGGCCGCCTCCATGAGTCTCCAGCTTGAATGTGAAGCTGTTTTACATTCAGCTGGCCTGTTTAAAAAGAAGTGTCAGGTGGAGCCGTAACGTGATCTATGGCAGGGAACATGTCATGGTATCCTCCACATACAGTCTTGAGTCGTACACACGTCTATAAATACATAGGGGTTATGGTATTCATTTCACAGAGTCAGCCACGTTACTTCTTCAACTAGTCTGGAGCACAGGTCAGTAGGGATAAAATGAATGGCTCGGAGCCAAGGGTTTAACATCTGAATACTTATTCTTAAAAGAGACCTAAAAATTGCACATCTTTTTTATTTATGGCTGGTTTTAAAATATCTTAGATGCTTCTATTTAATGGTGCCACTACTGCCACGTTTGGTATTTATGGATGTCAAACTCCTAAATCGACCAGATGCTGAAGTGGTGTTTATGAACAGAACATAACATTTAATGCCAGTAATATGAAAGGATTCAGGGTATCTGCAGGTTTCAGCAGGTCAAATTTAAGACTTTTTGAGACCTTTTTAATCCCATCTTAAATGAAATTTAAGACGATGGTTAGGGAATCACACTGTATTACAACCCAAACAGCTTGTGTGTCACTCAGTGAGACTCATTCAAGTTTACTTTTTGTTTATTAAACATGAAGTGATACTCAGTGCTCTCTGGTTCAATAGCTGTATGTACAAGTGCAGTTTAACAGCATTTTTACAGCCAAGTATACAAAAAATATACAAAACATCTGACAAAAAAAAAAAACTTACTGGACCTTCTGAACACGCACTGTAAATTAATCTCCAGTTCTGCCTCTATTTTTTTCAGCTCATTAAATTTATCTTTGAACCTCTTCTTGAGGACTTTTGACTTTGTGATGAGCTGAGCCATCAAGGTGCCGGACAAACGCTTAGCTTGCTCAGCAAACAGGTCTGCATCCTTTTCAGAGAGCTAGCTAGCTAGCTAGCTAGCTGCGGACTGGCTAGCTAGCATACAGATAATTTATGTCAGCAGCCAGTAGCCTCTAAATCTCCTTCTCAAAAAAAGACCCATGAGAAAAAAAAGAAAAAAGCCATTGAAAAGGCTGTAATTATAATAAATAATAATTAATGATTGTAGTTCTGGTTGTTGTATGTCTTACTAGACTAACATTGTCATGTACTGGTCAAAGTTTCAATAAACTTTTTTCCCCACATCCTTTTCTAAGTTCATGTTATAACAATGAGACTTATTATCACAGACTGATTGCTTTGTGCTCCCAGTGCAGCTACTTTGCACTTTTACAAGCTGCAGTTAACAGTCCAGCTCCCTCATTGTATGTGCTCATAATGGATCAGAACACAGCAGCAGCTTTAGCACAAAAAATATAGTTATTCATTTATGTGAGGTGAAGACAAAGAGACATTAGTGTCAAACTATCAACTAAACCTACAAATGCACGTGTGTCCCAGAGTGTCTTCAGTTACTTCATGAAGGAGGGAGAAAGGCGACAAAGTTGGCACTTGTGCAACTCTTACACATGATTAGCAAACCAACCAGTCACTTCCCTGGCTGCCCTCCCCTCTCCACCTCAACAGGGAATCTTATCTGAAGGCTTCACACATTTACTGCCACCTTATCAAGGTCCAACAGTCTGGCTGGAGCAGGCATGGCAGCATTTACAATAAAACATGTTTTATTCTGTACAAAATTAAGCACTAGAAGGCTCAATTACAACATCCAATTATGTCTTCAGTGTTTAAAAAACGTAAGCTGCATGAGATGATTGATTTATGGAGTTTAAAGCCTCTGCTTAGCCGCCATCACGTAGAGAAATCCTCTTAGTTAGAATAGACTGGTCCAAGAAAAGAAGGTGTGGAGAGTTAGTGTGTAAGAAAGTGCAACCCCACCCCCCCCCACCACCACCCCCACTCTCCACCCTTAAATATCACTTTTCTGCCGTCCTTGACCAACGAAACAGCAGGAGGCAAAAGGAGGCAGTGAGGGTTTTTTGGGATGCGCTAACGCAAAGAATTCTGGGGAAGAGGAGTGACGTAAGCAGATTCCCAGCCTCCATCCATGCGTACGGATGAGCATCAAACATCATGCCGCTGTCGCACTTCATTAATCCAAAATTCACTGTCCCTAACCGGGGTACCCGGAGTTTTCCCGAACCTTTACACCCGCACAGCTATGGTGTCAGATCCAGCTACAATTCAAGACTGGAATCAGGTGGATTTTAGCGCTAACGACAGCCCCCCCTCGCGAAAAGGCTCCATTTTAACATGGCGCATTTTAGGATGCTGCTAATCCATCACTGTTACACTCATGAAGCGTTACACTAGATGTTGAGTTCTGGGATGAACTTGCTGTCAGACTTTCAGGTTAATGGGTAACACTCAAAAGCTTTACAATGACTGAAAGAGTGAGGTTGATTTTTTCGCTCGTGACTTCTCCATCAGCTGTTTAGGATCTCAGTAAATAATTAATTACTGGAGGCAACTCTTGGAGTCAGAGGAGAACTTTTGGAGCAGCCAATGACTGCAGGAGTTTTGGTGATGAAGAATTGTGCCACACTTACTGATTTGCACTTTTTCACCTCTTGCACGCCTCCTGCAACATTCAAACAGTCACCTACCATTTGTCCAGGTCAGCCTTGATGCTGGCACATGCAGTGGGGACGGGGGCCTCGGCGGGGGCAGCGGCGGTCTCGGAGTCCGACATGTCTGTGGTGTTGCTGTGGGTGGTGAGTAGAGGGTGCGTGTCCTGTCCTGTTCCTGTCCTCCGAACGCCTTTGGATCCCAGAGCCACCAAAAGACAGAGACACAGAGAGAGAGAGAGAGAGAGGGAGAGAGAGAGAGAGAGAGAGATGGTGGAGTTGAGTTGGTTAAAGGGGAGGGCTTACAGGAGGAGGTGGGAGGAGATAAACATGTGAGGGGACAGCACACGTGTGTACACAGCGGTCATGGGTGAGGGTGGGGGGGCAAAAGGTTGAGGGGGCAGTGACCTAAACTGAAGTACAAAAAGGGGGACAGTTGAAAAACAAGGACAAAAGGAGAAGGAGTGAGTTAGAGTCCTGAATGAATGACAAGCCATCATGCTCAGATACCTTCAGCTTCACCTGAACTCTACAGCTACACCTGCTCAGGCACAGAGAAACTTTAACACCTACATCACCTAAAATCAAAAATAATAGAATCCAAAAACTCAAATTTGACACACTTTAGACCTTCAACAATTTGATGGAGTAAAGGCTCCTTGTTGAAAAAAAACTCATTCAACCAGCCTTTAATATTATGTCATCTGTCCATTCAGCTGTGCCACCTAGTGGCAGCTTCATGCAGCAAGTCCCAGCATCCTGCTGCCTCATCACAGTGCAGCACATGGCAGCCATGTTGCAAAGGTCAGATAATGTAAGGTAACATGTTAACATCATCAAACTATGTAAAGAGTTTGATATTAGGCAATAAGTGTAGATGTTTCTAATAATGCATACTGAAAGGTCTTGACATGGCTCTGAGGAGGAGTGGAGGCCACACTGAGCCTTGTATGCTGTGAGAACAGGAAGTGCTTCCAAGGTCACATTCAAAAGTTTTTCATCTTAAAAAGGAAACTTTAAAAAAGTTTAAAGGCTAAAAGTAATTTCTCAGCACATATCCATTTAAATAGCCTTTAGTGTTGGGTTGTACACACGTCTTTTGATTATTTTTTATTCTTTTTTTAAATTATAGTGTAAAAATTAAAAAGGACCAACTTCTCATTTTATTTTACTTCAGTGGGGGGAAAAAGTATTTTTGCTTGGCATGTTAGACCTTAAACCAACTACACCTTTGAGGACAAAGTCACTTCCTGGTTTGGACTTTCTAGTAATAAGATCCAGACCTTTCCATTTGGGCCTGGTGAGCTGGAATTTAAGAGTTAAATAATGTCTAATCCCCCCCCCCCCCCTCTCTCTCTCTCTTTTTCTCTCTCTGGAGCACAGGTTAGATTAACTGGCTGAATGTTGCTGAAGTTTTTTGCCACTGTCTTTATTAGCTGCCTGTTGTTTGAGAATGTGTTTTTTATGATTTCGTTGGGCAGGATTGAGTCCAAGTTATGACCAAAGATTATCATCCGTTATCACTTCAACACGTCTCGCCTGTTGTATAATGTAACATCAACGCGGCGCGCTCCTCAAAAGTTATGCAACAAGCTGCTCCAGCGGTCCACACTTCTGCTTTAAATATAAACTCCCACAGCAGAGCCGCTCCATCCGCCACAAACACACTAACTCGACGAATTCAGGACTGTCAGTGAAAAACGGATCAATAAACTACTTTTCACGCTCCTCATTTAAAAATGCCTTTATAAAATAACTCTTCCTTTACTGTTTGAAACGCCTTCTTATTGCCTCACCTGAGTTTTAAGCGTCCGCAGCTTCTAAAACCGCTGCACACCTGATAACGCTTCATTTAATTACTCAAACCCTATGGATTATGGGATATGTAGTCCCACGCCTCAACTGCAGGCTGCCTTCGAAGAAATGTCGGCAGAAGTTTTTGAAAAACAAGTTGAAAAGTTTTTAAAACAAAACTTTGTGGGACAAAAAAAAAACAAACCCTCCTGTAGCCTCCCCTCTTTCCTGAATGGGCACTCATTAATATTTGAGAGCGGGAAAAGAAGTCTGCACTGACTTAATTACATTAGCATCAAACGTCTGTCAATTGGTAGAACCACCTCATGCAGAAATAAGGCTCTCTCATGCATAAATTTAGTTCATTCAATGACTAATGGAGGAAAAAAAAAGAGGGTAAAAAGTTTTTGAAACATGAATATGTAATTAGTACACCTTCACATCAAATCATAAATAAAGAAACGTCTCCATATCATCCATTTTTGGTTAAAAACTAATTTGTAGCAACAGTTCAGCTTCTCAGCAAAGCTACTATGCAGCTATTGGAAGTCCAGAACACACCTCCTTCTTGCCCATGTGCTCAGACCAAAGGGAACACAATGTACTTTATATTACATGAGTGTCTACATGTGTTCAATACCACCATTTAAGTCTAAATTCATGAATCAATGCCATTAATACCTACCTATCTGCAGACAGGGGCTCCTGGTCCTGAGTTAGACAGCTGCAAAAGTGTCTAAGTGTGTGCAGGAATCAGCAGAATATGCCAAGGGGGGGCTCTGAGGTGGATGTGATCTCACTGAAAGGGGGTGTGTTAGCTCTGCGTTGAGAGCACAGTATGCATGTGTGTGCATGTGTGTGCTCATGGTATGTGCACACTCTGCCAGGGGCTGAAAGACAAAGAGGGGGAGGGGAGAAGGAAAGAGAAGAAAAGAGAGAAGCCAGTTTGAAATCCCATGAGTGTTGAATAGACCTACAGAGAGCTAAGGGGAGCAGAGAGAAGGGGTGTGCACATGTGGGTAGCATGTTAGTGTGAGTTTCTGTGGTGCACTGCAGCAAGGTTGACTCAGCCCACTGACTGACAATTTAAACATGGCTCCTCGAGTTCTCCTGTTGATTCCTTCCTTCGATTCCCTGATTAGCTGTTTATATTTGCAGGTTTCTGATGACATCCTCGGGCTTTATGCTGAGTTGGAACAATCAACACTATTAAACACGTTCAAACACCTAAAACACACGGACACGCCCCCTTTTTTGCTTAACAAGACAGAAGCAGCAACACGAACCTGTTTTCTGACAACAAGAGGACTCTAGCTTGCAGCAAACATCAAGCATTTTCATGTGTGGTTGTGTGTGTGTGTGCCTGTATGTACGTGTGACATTGCCCTTCTTTGAGGTGATACCTTGCAGGTAATGAAATGAGGCGAGCCTTCAAAGTCAGCCTGTAGGTCATACATGTACGGCCTGCTGCGCATGTGCATGTTTGCACGTGTGCAATGCGTCATGTGTGGACGTGTAGATTGAATGAAGTGGGCCGGGGAACTGTGAGGGGGAGGCGAGATGACACAGGAAGAGAAATGTATAGCACAAAGGTTCACTCTTGGTTGCTAACCAGGAGGAGCTGCAGACGGGAGGGGCGGGGGGGGGGGGGGGGGGGGGGGTCGTCCACAGAGAGATATTGTGTAGACTCTCTCTGTGTGTGCTGCTAGGAGAGCTGGAGCTGATAGATGACTGTTAAAGATGATAATTCCTTTAAAGGAAAATTAAATGATGAATCTGATGTTTAGAGTGGGACCCTCAACAACTCATAAAATACACTTAAAATTTATCATGCATCATTGCTGCGGGAAATTAATTCAATAGACCTTAAATGACACATTGCTTTGGTCAGCATTAAAACCCTGTCAATGAATTGGATTTTCATCCATTTTTTTCTGCTCAGTATTTTACTGTTGTTGGAGTATTTTGCATAGTTTGTTCAGAGGTTCAACTGGAAGTTTGAGCTCCCTGAGGGGGAAACGACTTAGAAAATAAGCTGTGCAACTATAGGCCTATAGGGCAACAGGCTATATATTTGTAGGTGTGTAGATGACTGTATGATATATAAGTAATCAGCCTACCTGTCAAGGAGACAGGCAGTGTTCAAAATTAAATCATTTCTATTAAAGGAATGAACATTTTTTGACTGTGAATGCAAAAGGGTCAGTATCACCATAAGGTGCCTTTTATTGGGGACAATAAAACTATCTCATTAAAAAAAAGTTAGTATCAGTTAACCAGTCATCAAACACACTGTACATCCTGAATTCTACTGCAGTTTGGAGGTTGTGTAAAACGTAAATAAAAACAGAATACAATGATTTGTGAATCCTGTTTAACCTATATTCAACTGAATACACGACAAAGACAAGATATTTATTGTTCAAACTGATAAAAAAAAATTTTTTTTTCAAATATTCACTCATTTTGAATCTGATGGCTGCAACTCGTTCCTAAAAAGCTGGACAGGGTCAACAAAAGACTGGGAAAGTTGAGGAATGCTCCAAAAACACCTGTTTGGAACATTCCACAGGTGAACAGGTTCATTGGAAACAGGTGAGTTTCATGATTGGGTATAAAAGGAGCATCCCTGAAAGGCTCAGTCGTTCACAAGCAAGGATGGAGCAAGGTTCACCACTTTGTGAACAACTGTGTGAGCAAATAGTCCAACAGTTTAAGAACAATGTTTCTCAATGTACGATTGCAAAGAATTGATGGATTTGATCATCTACAGTCCATAATATCATCAAAAGATTCAGAGAATCTGGAGAAATCTCTGCACGTAAGCAGCAAGGCTGAAAAGCAACATGGAATGCCCGTGACCTTTGACCCCTCAGGCAGCACTGCATTAAAAACCAACATCATTGTGTAAAGGATATTACCACGTGGGCTCAGGAAGACTTCAGAAAACCATTGTCAGTTAACACAGTTCATCACTACATCTACAAGTGACAGTTCAAACTCTACCATGCAAAGACAAAGACATATATCAACAACACCCAGAAACACCGCCTGACACAAGATGTCACAAGATGGACTGACACAAAGTGGAAAAGTCTGCTGTGGTCTGACGAGTCCACATTTCAAATTGTTTTTGGAAATCATGGACGTGGTGTCCTCCAGGCCAAAGAGGAAAAGGACAATCTGGATTGTTCTCAGGTCAAAGTCTCAAAGCCAGCATCTGTGATGGTATGGGGGTGTGTTAGTGCCCATGGCATGGCTAACTTGACCATCTGTGAAGGCTCCATTAATGCTGAAAGGTACATACAGGTTTTGGAGCAACATATGCTGCCATCCAAGCCACGTCTTTTTCAGGGACGTCCCTGCCTATTTCAGCAAGACAATGACAAGACACATTCTGCACCTGTTACAACAGCGTGGCTTCGTAGTAAAAGAGTGCAGGTACTAGACTGGCCTGCCTGTAGTCCAGACCTGTCTCCCATTGAAAATGTATGGAGCATTATGAAGCATAAAATACAACAACAGAGACCCCAGACTGTTGATCAACTGAAGTTGTTCATCAATCAAGAATGGTAAAGAATTCCACCTCCAAAGCTTCAACAATCAGTGTTTGGGACTCTTATACTTGGGACTCGGTCTCTTATAATAACAGCCCAGAGTTTCATTATTCTACAACATTTTCATGATAACAGTGATTCTCATGAGGACACCAAAGGGATTTTATACTAGTATTAACCCAATAACAGTTTAGCCAGTGAAAATACGCTTTGGGAATATAGAACCAATGACACAAAACACATCACAGAAAAAATAAATCATTCATTACGTTCCTACTACAGCCATTTCCTCTGGACAGATATTTAATCCGTATGTTTTTGCATCCAGAGTCAAAGGGTCAATGAAGTTTGAAAATTCTATTAAACTTCCTAAAAAAAAAGATAGTTGTGTGAACTTGATGTCATCTTATCTGTTCAGTACTTATCAGTTAAATATTTTTCATTTCCACCATGGTCTGTATGTATTTTGACTCTTCTGAATGTTCAAAGCTTGGCCACCAGATGCCCTCGTTGAGTTTCTCTATCTGCATATCCATATCAACTTGGCAGTCAGGAACTAATAATGCATAGAATATATGTGCAATATAAAAAAGAGAAATGCAAAATGAGCAGACATTTTGAAAAGGGCCAAAAGACAACTTCAGCTGCTTGTAGTGGAATGATAATCCTCAAGGGAGTACAGTATATGTATATATTTCACAGGTTTTTAGTGATTTTTTAAAAGTATTTAGACAGAGGTCTTTGAAACTCATGTGTCTGATATGATACATTCTGCAACGAAGGGTTAATGGTTTTTGGAACCCCCTGTGTTCAAATAGTTGATTTATTCAGTCACCGTCTATGTGTGGTCTTTTTATTTATTTTATTTATTTAAAATATTTCTTTGTCTTTTGTTGTATAGAAAATACTTCACACTTCATGTATGTTTAAAAGTTTTGTTGTGAGGTCTTCTAAATATTAAAAAGATAATGTTAAAATAAAAAATAATGTGAATGTGTGTTCTGTCACATTTAACCAGTGTTATAGCAAATAGAAATACTGATAATCAACTATTACATCAACAAACTTAGTACAAATTTAAGCTGTGTACCATTTAAAAAAATGTTTGTACTGTATTTTCATATTACTATTTTCCACTAAGTGTACTTTTACTTTATTTAACCCTATAATAATAATGATATAATGAAATATTATCTATTGAGACATACTTTTCTGCACAACAAGAACTTTTCATTATATGCTGAACTATAGAACAGAGTGGGAACATTAGTGACTTTATTCATTCAATTAATTAAGATCCTGGATGAGCTTTTTCCATTCTGAGCTTACCAGAACACAACGCCATCACCACCACAGCTTAAACACACACACACACACACACACATACACACACACACACACACACACACACACACACACACACACACACACACACACACACACACACACACACACACACACAGACATAAATTCATGTTCTTAAGAGTGCCTCCTGCTGCATCCATGCAAACTCCATGTTTCTCATTATGGGTTCCAACAAGTTCCCTGCAATCAGCTCTTCTTCTCCTGCATAACCAAAGAGAGGAAGATGAGGAGCTATAAAACAGAGAGAAGATGGAGAGAAAGAGTGAAAAGAAGAGACAGACAAACGGAGAGAGAGAGAGAGAGAGAGAGAAATGGCTCAGAGAAGAACGAATGGAGGAAAACTCTTCACACTGGGTGAGATGAGCTAAGCTTGTCTATTCTATCTAATAAGGGTTTTTCTCTGTGATGTATGCTGTACAGAAGGCGATTAGGGCCACTAGAAAAAATAGCTTAGGTACAATTATTATTATTATTATTATTATTATTATTATTATTATTATTATTATTATTATTATTATTATTATTATTATTATTATTATTACTGTGAGGAAAAAAAGGTCCAAATTCTGACTTTAAACTCAGAAAACTCTGACCTTTTTTCCCTCTGAAAAATAATATCTGAAAAAAAAAATCGGACCTTCTTTTCTTTTTTTTTTTTTTTTTTTTTTTTTTGTCTTCCTGTGACCCTAATCCTTTTGGGGCACTATCACTCAAAGAAATGCCTGTTTTCAATTTTAAATATAAAAGTTTTTTGTGTCATTACCTGTTATTTCTGCCTTTCTTAGCAAAAGCATGATGAATTGTGAGTAAAACTGCAGACTGGTAGTTTACTTCTACTTTAGTAAAATTTGATTCAAGAAACTGTACTTGAATGATTTTTTGCCTTCGGAATATGAAGTGACATCTGTCCTAATTTTTCCCTCCACAGTGTGGTGTATGGCTGCAGCGTGCCGTGCTGTGCCCATCGGTGATCTGCTGGACCGGGCCTCTCAGCGCTCAGACACACTGCACTCCCTCAGCACCTTACTCACACATGAGCTGGTTGGTTCCTGGTTTTAGAGTCGATTGTAGTTTTTCAGTGCATCCAGAGCAGGAAATATTGCGGTGGCCCTGAGAGCTCACAGCACTGCAACTTAAAAGAATCACAACACAGTGGTCTTTGCAGTGCTGTGAGCTCTCAGGGCCACTGTAAGAATCTCTGAATTTAAAATTCTGCCTTCAGCGCTAAATATTAATTTTCAGAGTTAGCAGTTAGTTATACTTTTAAAGTGTATCATCATCATCATCATCATCATCATCATCATCATCATCATCATCATCATCATCATCATCATCATCTCTCTTCCAGGACTCTCATTTCCCACCTATAGGTCGGGTGATCATGCCTCGTCCCTCTATGTGCCACACTTCCTCTCTGCAGACGCCCAGTGATAAGGAGCAAGCCCTGCAAGTATCAGTAAGCGACCATCAACACTCACGTCTGTGATAGCATCTGCCCTCTGCTGGCCAAATATTGAAGTGCAAGGCACCTCTAGCTGTCTTTCTGCTGCACTACTCATAGGGTTGATCTCTCATCAACCCAATGAGCTGATTTCTTCTTCGTCTTTGTTGTACTCTCCAGGAGTCAGACCTGCTCTCATTGGTTCGTTCCCTTCTCCAAGCCTGGATAGACCCCCTGACGGTCCTGTCCAACTCTGCAAGTACTCTTCCCCACCCAGCCCACAACAGCATATCCAACAAGCTCCAGGAGCTGCAAGAACACTCCAAGAGTCTGGGGGATGGCTTGGATATCCTCTCCGGGAAGGTGTGTAAACGTGGAAGGAGAAATCTGTTTCATTACTTTAAGAAATGTTGGAAATGAAAAATTTGCTCCTCATCTCTCTCTCTCTCCCTCGCTCTCTCTCGCTCTCTCTACCTCTTCCCTCCTCCAGATGGGTCCAGCTGCTCAGAGCATCTCCTTTCTCCCCTACAGAGGAGGCAATGACATCGGCCATGATAAGATTTCCAAACTGGCCAACTTCCATTTCCTGTTGTCTTGCTTCCGAAGGGACTCCCACAAGATTGACAGCTTCCTCAAAGTGCTGCGCTGCCGGGCTGCCAAAATGTGCTGAAGACTGAGGCGGCCTGCTAGACTCACACAGGAGTCACTGCTTACAGCTTCTATTGCTTACCAGCTATAGGTTAGTGCATGCTACAAACCGCTTAATGGAGCTGATTTCATAGTCAAGATCTCACCTGTTCCTGTTGAGATGCCATCTTTTAGCAACCATGATGCCCCGACATCCACATCACTGATCAAATCGCTGATGAGAAATGAAACATATGAAGCCCTTATTGGCTTTTATTAAAATATTCCCCCTGTATATGCAAAAGGAGCAACATTAGCTCCTTTATCCCTCAAAAGTTGATGTTCAGAACTGGTTAAGAAATTATATTTTTGTCTTGGAGCTGCTTGATTGAACTGTTGTTCAGTATTTCTAAATTTCTTCCTGACAGTCATGTTTCCAGCTGGTCTGGCATTTTTAATTCATAATATTTGATCTAAAAATTTGTGTCACATTAAAGGTTTTGTGAAGACGGGCTTAGTGAAACATGAAATCCATTCACCAGCCTAACACTGAAACACCCTCCTCCACATTGGGATGCAGGCTTTCTGTGTAATATAAATGTCTCTGCCTTACAAACGCTCGTCTGATGACAAACTGCAGCATTTGCACTTTAGATTTAATACCACTATCCATGAAGCTTTTTGGATGTGATGGCCTTAAGCTGCAATATGTATTTAAAACTGTATGTCTTAATAAAATCTCTTGCAAGTGACTGCTTTTTTTTGTTGTTGTTGCTGTTTTTGTTTTGTTTTGTTTTTTTAAAACAATTTTATGAAGAAGTTTGAAAGGCAGAGTTAGTTGATTTAAAGCTCCTGTCAGGAACTTTTAGTTTCTGTTGACTTGGTGCAAAGTGGTACCTCTTAGTTCTTTGCTAATTTTATCCTGTTCATATCTGTAAAATCACGTATATATATATATATATATATATA
Source organism: Labroides dimidiatus (assembly GCA_030710495.1). NCBI lineage: Eukaryota > Metazoa > Chordata > Actinopteri > Labriformes > Labridae > Labroides > Labroides dimidiatus. The sequence continues at coordinate 3,523,324 of CM061163.1, forward strand.
TATATATATATATATATATATATATATATATATATATATATATATATATATAAATAACTGTGGGGAAAAAAATGTTGTTGAGATAGCATAAATTAAGTTACACATCTACACAGACACCTTCCAGTGTCACAACTAATTAAAAACAAAACAAAAAAAATATTTCCATTTGTATAATTTTATTTCCATTTATATAATTTAGCTGTTTTTAATGTCTTTTGCCATTATCATGCTCACAGGTCATAACATGATAAAGTACTAGTGCAAGAAGGGTGCAAGGAAAGAAAGAAAGAAAGAAAGAAAGAAAGAAAGAAAGAAAGAAAGAAAGAAAGAAAGAAAGAAAGAAAGAAAATCAGTACACCCATATCAGGATATTTAAAAAGGCCACCTCTTTGTCAGCTTCTAGTAAAGCTGTCTTTGGGCTCCAATCTAAGGCACCACTGACCCGGCCCCCCTAAAAGTCCGCTCCGGCCCTGCACGTGGCTTGTTTCCACAACACTGAGCAGCCGCTCGCGCTGAGCAGCGCCGGTGGCGACCCAGAGAGCAGCAGCCACAGCCTGGCTGGTAAACTGACTCCTGTCCGCCACATTCAGCACCCTCTACCTCCCCCCCTGTGTGTCTGCTGGAGGTGCTATGAAGAGTAAACACAGCCAACAGGTGAAGACAGCGGCTCAGGACGGACTCGACATGTCGAGCTTTGAGGTGTCTCTGCAGCAGCTCAACGATCTGTTGACGGACGAGAGCGGCTTTTACAGCTGGCCGACCAAACACTTCCACGAGGTTTACCCGAGGATCTACGTGGGCAACGCGTGAGCGAGATTTCTGTTATTACAAGGAGATGTTTTGATTGTCTTTATTTACACACAGGACAACCATAAGAGCATCTACCTCCTGGATCCTCCTTGTAATACTCTAGAACAATCCAGGGAGTTTCTGCCATATTACAGAGATATATGTGAAATAATATGGAACTCACTAATGGACTGCAACCATACACACTGAATTATAAATATGGAGGATATCCAGGATGTGTTTACAGGAATGTTTTCATCTTAATGTCTGCTAACAGTTCATAGAATCTTTTCAGGCTGAACGGGTTAGAAGCTTGTTTAATTTTTAAAGAGTTGGGAGATTGTTATGAAAAGGCAAAATGGAACAGAGAGAGATGAAGGCAGAATTGTGAGTGATGGAGGATTTGGAAATAGCTTGACTTTTTAACCCATTATTCCTGATAAATGTTAACATCTCCAGTGACCTACTTTAGGGTTCCAGATTTTATCATTCCTGACCTCTGTGTTAGAAAGAAACAGACACATTCAGTCAGAAATACACCCTGAATCAGGCTCTTTGACCTTACTTTAAAAACCAAGAGGCTCTGAACCCTCCTAACAGTCTGTTGTTCTTTTTGCACATGTACATTAAAGTGTTTATCATAAACTGGGACCACAAGTCAGAACAAGTGTCATTCTAGACTTTCCATGGGAATTCTTAGGAATGAAAAGAAGTTAACGGGAATTTGGGGAATTTGTATTAACTGCCTTTACCTGGTCATATCCTTTAATAAGTATTAATTATTTTGGTTTGTTATAAACAGACATGTATGCAAACAAGTCTAATGCAAGATTTTTACATCAAGCTGACAAAAAAAGTAAAATATTTCCAATGTTTCTGATCCAAAATTTCCCTGATTTTTTTTAGAAAAATTCAATAAAGTTGACAGCAACAAAACCCTGAAAATCTCCAACATTCCAGAGCTAAAATTCCCACAGAAAATTTAAGGAAACTTTCCTGAATTTCCTTTGTTTAAAAATGTCCACCCCTTTGCGATCCTAGCTACAAGAAATGTCTGTATAATAAGAACAAAACAACAAGTTTGAAGCAATGACGGTTAGCTAATTAGCACAAGGAGTAAGGAACAGCTAGCTAGATTTACAGCTGGAAGTGCAGAACACAGCTGACAGAGGGGGTATTATGCTTTCTCAAATTTTAAACTTGGCTATTTAGTGACAAGTTTAAAAAACAATTTTCGAACTTCAACATATTTCAAGAATCTGTTTTTAAACTGCTCAAAACATTCTGCTTTAAGAAAATAAATAGCATGAAATATTCAAGAGATATTCATAAGACTTTCTGAGATGATGAGGTCATCACATAGGGATCTTCTGACTGGTTTGTGACACATTGGAAGCATGGGCCTCAAACACCAAGGTCCAAGGAAAGGGGGTTTGTGAAGCAGTGAGCCTTAAAGAGACAGCAGCTTAAATTTCAGATAGATGCTTGATTAAGGATTTTCGAAAACATCAGTGTGAGAAAAATTAGATTTTTTTTTTTAGCTGTAAATTATGTAAAGCCATGACGCTGATATCAGAGGGACAATGTAAAGCCTTAAAAGGGCCGTACCCCCTCTTTAATGTTTGTCACTCTTGGTTCTTATACAGATTAAATTATCAAGTTCTATCAGGTTAAAAAAGGGAAAATTGAGTTCATGGAACTGGATGAACGACTGTCGCCAACAACACTTAGCAGCAGCTTGAACGTCTGTGGTACAATCGAATTATATGACTGATCCAGCACATCCTTACTGGGATGTCTGTGGAAAATTTGTGTAAAAATAGCAATCACAGCATACACAGGAGATGATTTTCATAGCACTGAGGATGATCACAGGTCTTCATCATATACTGACATGAAATACAGCATCCTCAGCTCCACACCAGGCTCAGGACCAAAGGTTTGGTTTAATTATTTAATGGTCTGCTTTTAAAAAAAGATGCTTTTAGAGGATTCTTTATTAATCCAGAACAGTGAGTTATGGAGGTGTATTACCAGAGGGAAAGTCTCCCATGTGTCTTTTTAAAGGAGTCAGAATGGATAAAGCTGAAACCCTTATTTAAAACACCTACATTTGTCCTCTCAGAGCAAACTATTAACACATACAGAGCGATCTCACTGAGGCCTCTCCTGAGAAAAGCTGCACCCGCACATCGTTCTATCCAAGCTGTATGTTTTGTTTTTGATGTATCTGTCCTGGTTCCTCTGTCTAACAGCCAGCTAGACGTTTTTTTTTTTTTCCCTGTTGAGTCGTGACGTTGCACCGACTCTATTTTTAGCTCCTCTCATCTAAGAGGCAGGAGGTGCCAAGTGGAACAGCGATCCCTGAGTTTCACAGTGAGATGCATCAGATCTATTTTTCATAACACTGCATTTTTATGCAAGACAGAAGAAGAGTGAAAGGAAAACAAGCAGCTTTTATTTTATATTTCAGTCGATGGTTCTAACAGAAGGAAAGTAGAACACCTGTTCTTATTACTTCATTGTCGTTGGCATTTTTTATACTAAGACTGTTAATGAAACAAATCTGGCATCATTTCACATGCATCTTTTTTTAATTAAATGGAACTGAGTTTCCAAACGATGTGAAGGAATGCATGTTGATGCGAAGTAAGTTCATCAGAATGATCAGCTGGTGGTGCTAATGCTCCACTCAGGCGTCACTCCACAAATGAGAAGACAATGAACAAGATGTCACCACTGAAAAAACACCAGTGAGACCACAAACACTAGAATAGATACTGAAACATTGATGAATCTTTGTGAGTTCTCTGAATCATTCTGTTATAACTTCACCTTTCTCACATTTATTTAAATACAACACTTAAAAAGGAAGGTAAACAGAGCAGTCAAGAGAAACGGAGAAAAGCACTTGGGGCTGCTTGGAGTAACCAGTTCTACAGGCCTCAGCTTTTCAGGAACGTGTTGCAGGCATCAAATTCAAAATGAGGAAATATTGGCAAAAAACAACTGAGTTTATCAATTTGAACAATAAATATCTTGTCTTTGTAGTGTATTCAGTTGAATATAGGTTAAACAGGATTTACAAATCATTGTTTTGTTTTTATTTACATTTTACACAACGTCCAAACTTCATTGGAATTGGGGTTGGTAGCATGACAACTAAATCTGTCTGAAGGCTCATAATTTTGAGGTTGGATAGTAAGAAGTCTTCAAAACTGGCTACAGCTAATCTATGTGAATGCTAAAATATCATAAAGGAGGAGATCAAAACATCAGACAGCTTCTAGCTCTAAATATGTTTAACTGCAGAAGTTCATGTTTAGCCTGCAGCTGCCAAAATGTAAATGAGGAAAACTAGTTGAGAAAGAGCAAATATACAAGGACTTTGGTGCTTGACTCGTATGAACAACCAATAGTCTCCACAGCCTTCATTCAGATCGTTTGGGACTGACTTGTTCTCATCCATAAACATAACATGGTGCTTTGTCCTGTTTCATAATCTTTCCAGGTTCGTAGCAACAAACGTGTTGCGTCTCAAACGCCTGGGCATCACACATGTCCTGAACGCCGCCGAAGGAAACTCCTTCATGCACGTCAACACCAACGCTGAGTCATACGCCGGCACAGGTATCATCTACCACGGCGTGGCAGCCAGCGACACCGACCACTTCGACATCAGTGTTTACTTTGAGGAGGCGGCGGACTTCATTGAAAAGGCCATGGCTTACAAGAACGGAAAAGGTCAGAGGGTATAAGTGGTTGAGTTGTAATCCAAACTGAAGTGTTGTTGTGTCTCCCACCAAGTTCATTTTTATTTGATGGAAGTAAAAAAAAAAAAACCAAACAAGCAGCTCAAGTATATGTAAACAACCACCTGACAGGTTGACTTCTGTAAAACAGACACTTTCAGGTCGAGGAGGTGACTCCCTGCTGTGGTAATCAGAGACTGTTTTCCAAACCGCCGAATACATACTACATGTGAATGTAGTATGAACTATAACTCTTCTGTTACGCTAGTTTTCAGAAAATGAAAATACAGCTGATGGATTTTTTTCAATGATTGACTTTTTTTTTATAAATGTACAAAACAATTAGGGCCAAGTAAAAAAAAAAAAGAAAAAATGTTAATCTACAAGAATAAAGTCATAGATTTATGAGAATAATTTTTAGGTTTGAACTTGGCCCTAATCCTCCGTCGTAGTGTGGTCGCCTACGGTGCTCCGTGTTTCAGCTGCTTTCATCAGAAAGCTCCAGGTTCTCCAACAAACTATTGGCAGAGATATTAAGAAGGCTGTTTGTCAAAGCTGGAACTCAACACAACTTCATCAAGAAGACGCTCTCACTTCATCCTCTTTGAGGAGGAGGATGGACGCTCCTATAAAACAACCTTTCACAATAAAGTTTGTTTTTTTTTAACATAATTTAAATTATTTTTGGAAATTTCTGACTTTATTTTTGTAAATCTATGACTTTATCTTTATAAATTTACTTTTTTTTTTTTTTCAAACATGGCCCTCATCCTCCGTCATACATTTCAGTTATTAATGTGGAAAGAGATTGCCTGACAGAGCATTTTATATAAATAAATCGGCAGTAAAGATACAGGAATAATAGAATAACAGATCAGTTAAATAGAAAATATATATAAAAAAATAAATAGAGATTTAAGCAAGAAAAGATGATACTTTTTATATGTCAGCGAGGAGTTCTTTTAAGTAGTTATCAATATATTTTTTGATCCTTTCATTATTTTCATTCGTTTGAGGAAAATTTTTAATTCATTTAGAAAATCAGGGAGAGATTTCAGGGTCCTGTTTTTATAAATAACAAATCTGAAAAGGCATTAAAATTATATTACAATAGAATCATCAAATTTGATTTTTAATGTTACACCAAAAGTAATATCCTTTATTGAAAATAAATCTGGAAAGAATTGACTCTTAACTTAACAGCTTATGGAAAAAACACTTCCATATAATCCATGATTGATTTAATAAAGAAAAAGTTAATTAGTGGTTTATTTGGGCTTTAATGAATTTGTAGAAGTAAAAGCCTTTTTTAAGACTAGAAGTAAGAAGTTACATCTAAATATCACCACAGCATACGGACAGGAGAAACATTTCTACGAGGTGTATTAATACATTAGTCTGGCCATAGCTCCATTAAAATGAACGGGGTGACAGTTTTTGACCTATACTGCAGCCGGACACCAGGGGGAGCAGTTATAGTTGTGACCTCATTTATTGAAAATGACCTAATCTATGTGCACATATTGTTATTTCCCAAATTAATCAGACGCCACTGACACCATCTTTATCGTGGCTTAATCACCTCAGGAACTCTTATGGAACTAGATCAATTTTTCTTTTTCATTGTTTAATATAAAATTTAACTCCTGATTTTTGTTTATACTTTACAGAAGAAATATGCAATTTTTCATTTTTAGTTTTTTTTTTTCATTTTGGAAGGTTTTCTATATAAATTATCTTGACCGAATTGAGATTTTTTTTTGCCCATATTAGGTCATAATTGTGAGATTAAATGTCAAAATTATGAGATTTAATAGTCTGCTTGTCTTTAGTAAGGTTTCACCTTTCTACTCTCTCATAATTTGGACAATTTATCTCATAATTTTGACTTTTTAATCTCATAATTATGACTTAATAACTTAATATGGGCAAAAAAATCTCAACAAAGCCAAGTAATAATTTTTATATATTTAAATGGCAGAAATGGGCTTCCATAATTTCATGACTCAAATGAAAAAAAAGAAGAAAAAATACAAAGGTTTTTAAAATTTGATTAAAACTAAATTTGATTTTTTTTTTCTTACCTTTCTCTGCAGGTAAAGTTTATGTCCATTGCAGGGAAGGCTACAGCCGCTCACCTACTTTAGTCATAGCCTACTTGATGCTTCGCCAGAACATGGACGTTCACACCGCTCTGGCCATGGTGCGCCAGAAAAGAGAGATCGGACCAAACGACGGCTTCCTGCGGCAGCTCTGCAGGCTGAACCAGAGGCTGGCAGCTGAGGGAAGATTCTGGGACAAATGAGGCGGGCCTGGATGTGGATCGATAGATAGATAGACTAAAGAACAAAGGTGTGTGCGTGTTATGACACGTCACTTGCTTTAATATGCCATAGATCTGTGAGGGAATGTTCAGGAAGAGAGAGAAGCAGAGAATACATCTCATTCTGTTTTAATGGCTGACAGCATTGAGTGTATTTAAATAATATGAATTATTCCATCTTATACACAATCTTTTATATGTATTTCTGACATTTTGACCATGCTTTAACACGAGTAACACTGGTGACGTGCTGCTTATCCATGGTAATATGTAAACCCAAGTGCACAGCGTTCACAACTGTGTCAACATACTGTCACATCTGATCTATTTATAGACATACTTTTCATGTCCTGTGTAGTTTGGTGTTTCCTGCTGCTCACTATTCCAGAGAACAACATGGAAGTATGTTCAAATGTATGACAAAAAAAGATGGTGGAAGTGACACGTTACTGATTACTGCCTTCTCTTATCCATCGTGGACATCTAGTTGTCTTGGCGTTGTGCACTGTCCTGGCACTCTCTCCTGCAAACACTGCCAAATCTCTCAGTCTCAGCCAGATATCGAGTGGACACTGTGATTTTTCATATCGAATCAGGTCTTCAGGATAAAAAACATGGGACTTTTTGTTATTGTTGTTTTTTTGTATACCCGATGTATTTGAGAAAACTGCCAAATCTTGTATCAGTACTGCACTTCTGTCTCAAAGCCTGCCTCAGTAAGAATCGTGCTGCTCTATTGATGCTTTGTAGCAACTTTGAAGACTTAATTGATTATTTCTTTAACATCTGAAAGAAATATTGAAGGTCTACAATTTGAAATCAAACACTGCCAGATTATGAAGGACACCTGCTAATGACTGTATTCAATCTTCTAACACTTATTCCACAACAGTGTGTTTACATTTGTGCCTGTTTGTCAGAGAACATGGATTTTTACGCATGCTTTCCTCTGAATGACTTGTTGTATGTTTTGTAGCTGAGTATAACACTGACTCCCACTGTGCATTACTGTGTGTGTTGTTGATCACTCTGTGCTTTATCAGGCCTGTAGCTCGTGAATCATTGTGCGCATCGCTGAGTAGCTGTGATTGGTCGTGTCAGTCAGCTTTCATTGAGTCCCACAGATAATGGGACTGCTTATATAAAGTGCACTTTATCTAATGACACCTGTGATTGTTGTCGCTCTTTTTTCATACATTCAGTAATAAACTGAAAATGAAACTGAAATTTGTTTGAGCTTGTTTTGTTCGCTTGTTTGGATTGGTCTCCAGTCTATAACATGCTTAGCTTCTTTAAAGAGGGGGTTGTTGTGTATTTCTTTAGGCTATACATTTTTCCTTTCACATCTATATAATAGCTTTCCATATTTACAATGAAAAAAAAAATCTCACACAGATGTATTAAAAAACTTATTTCAGCCTCTGTCTGAAATGCTTCATAATAGCGCCTGTCTCTTTAAGACTCTGAGCAACAAAATCCCCCTTCCCTCTGATTAGCCAGACCCCTTTTAGCCTGTTGGGTGCAGAGCTTTGACCACACCTTGGTGTTTGAGGCCTGTCCCTCCAACATGTCATGGAGCAGCCTTATGGGATGATGTCATCATTTCAGAAAGTCTCCTGAAGATCTGAAGAAGATCTCGTGCTCTCACAGCTGAGCAGTTTACAGACAGATTCAGGGACAACATTTAAATTTGTAGCAGTTTGGTGAAATATATACCCCCCCCCCCCCACCCTTTTAAAAGGGATCAGCGGCACTGATATAGACTGACATAACATGTAGCAACCAATCAGATCATGGACACCTTTAGGGGAACAGAGAGAGAAAGAAAAAAAAGTGCGATGCAGGATTACCTCTGGCTTTCTGCCTGCCATGTAACACCCCCACCTATACATGTCCAAACATGATGTGTGAAACAACAACTGAGGGCTACATGTAAATGATGCTACTGGCAACAGTGTACCAGCCAACACATTATTTAACACTTCTTCATGAGAGTGAAGTGGTTCAGGAAGCTGCCAAACACATATAAAGACTTTCAACAAAGAAAACACACAGTACGGCTGAGTAAACTCCGCTGGTGGAAACATCGTGATCAAGTTTCTGATCATGAACATTTTGTTCTTGCCTTGAAGGACTTGAGATAAAGTGACACTGTGGTCAGTAATCACTTTGTCCTGTAGAGGGAGCAGTGGGATTACTGTTGATGGACAAGTGTTGGGATCACTGAGGGGTCACTGATTCAGAATGCATGATGCATTTACATCAGCTTATAGGATTAAAAAAAAGGTAAACCATTATGGATTTATATTCCTGACATGTCAAATAATTCAGGATTTTTTCATTTTGATTATTTTGGCAAACAGGTCATAAAAAGCTGGAATTTAGCATCTTTAATTAAAAATAAAAAAATAAAAACAGAAACAACTCCCAACTTTTGAAAACACAGTTTATTTATACGTTTAAATACATGATGGGGCTCCTTTTCAATGAATCATCAGCAAACTACAAACTGTGACTGAAGTTGTGGTGCTGTGGGAAGGTGCTAAGTCCTGCTTGGAAAGGATTTTTTTTCTCTTTACCAACGATTCATGTGTCATTTTTGTCTTTTAAGTTCTTGAAATATTTTTTTCTGGACTTGTTAGTTGAAAGTGGATCATATTAAATATAATAAGGTTTTTTTTAAATCAAAGATTAGACAAAAACTCATTTAGAGTTTAGCTTTTGCATCACAGGACCATGACTTTCAAATAAAATCCATGGTGTATACCATGGATTTTACATCTGAAGAGGAGGCTTTGGACCCTGAGCCACAGTCTTTTTCTGACACCAGCCTCAAACCACTCCCGGCTAATCTCTCCCCTCTTCTTGAATTTTGACTAGTCTGGACTAATCCACTCAAGGCTTCAGTCATCCCTCTGGCTTTTGCACTTTCTCTACCACACTTGATCTTTCTGGTTGTCTTTCCAATAACATACTTTGATACAGCACTCTGAACACAGCCAGCTTTATCAGCAATGACTTCCTGTGGTTTACCTTCCCTGTGGAGGGTCCTGGATAACGATCCAGTCAGCAGTTGAATATTTTGAGATAGAAAAATTTGATTTTTTTTTTCTTATTATTACTGTTTTTTTCCCCAAGCCTACATTTAGAAATCTCCTCGGCCTTTTTATGCAACAACTTTGCAAATTTTTCAATCTGAAAACCAAAAGTATAGTTTTTTTGGACTTCCACACCCTGATATTTCAAATAAAAAAAAATCAAACATAGAAAGTTTATGGTTCAGTCATCACAATGAAAGAAACACCTCTCACTCACTGTTTGGTTGTGCTCCACTATAATTCCCTGAAGGCTTTCCAAAAGCCTTTTAATGATAGGTCTCTGCTAACTTCTTCATGAATGTGTGTGTGTGTGTGTGTGTGTGTGTGTGTACATTCCGCAGATTTTTGAGGTCAACCTCCATATTGGGGCCTCTCTTCCACGCTCAGCTTTCCTCCTAGTTATTTATTTTTTCTCTTCTACTTCTGTCCACTTTGCCCTCACCTCTGTTAGGACACATGCTCTCTCTCCCTCTCTCTCTCTCTCTCTCTCTCTCTCTCTCTCTCTCTCTCAGTCTTTTTCTCTCTCATTTCTTTTCTTTTCTCTATTTCGTTTTTTTTTTTCTTTTTTTTTTTTTTTGTTGGTTTGTTGCCTGTCACTCTCTTCATCCTTGTCCTTGTCTGACACATGGAGTTGACACAGGGCCATGTCTGTCAGGAGCGGAGGGTAACTCCCTTACATAACACCAGTCTGCATGAATGACCCCATGGGGCAGGACAGCCATGTGTTCTCAGTGTGTATGAGGAAGTCATGTGTGTGGATGTGTGTTTGAGAGCTTGATTGAAAGCATGGTGTCCTGTCATACAGATGTTATATGTTATATGTTATATGTTATATGTTATATGTTTCTGTGTAACATCAGAACACAGCAGAGTATACATCCTTTCATCTTTGTATTTAAGGACTCAAAAGCAGGACTGATGTCCAAGTACTACGAACAGGGAATGCTGTAAATGAGGTTACCTGCAGCCTGCAACACAATCTAGATTTTCATTTTTAAGGAAGTCCTGCATCTAAAAAGACAGAAAGCCAATCAGAGTGTGTGATTTTGGGGCTGCTCCAAGGGTGGCCAATCAGATTTCAAGGAGGGACCACGTCTCCCCTGGCTCTTTTAAACATGGCCCTGCTAATTAAAGCTATTTCAATGTATTAAACAGACTGACTCATAATATTTTGGCTTGATAGAGAACTACCTTCCTTACTGACTGAAAATATAACTGTCTTCCTCGTATATGTGTTCAGTTTATTCTTGGTTGTTTGTTTGTCTTCTGGGAGTGTTGCAAAAACTAAGCAGCTTACAAGCATTAGATCAGAAACAAGAGGTCCTAAAATAATAAAGCCACTAAAAGAAGATTTACGGTTGGTTGATCTTCAAATCTGGGACAATCTTACTTACTGTGAGTTGCTGTGTCAGGAGCCCCGTGGATCTTTCTGTATTTCACACCTCAGTGTTTCTTTTACAGCTATGAGTGTGACTAAGAAGCCCTGCGTCCTGCTCTGAGCAGTGACTTCCTGAAGGCTTGTGGCTTCTAAGAAACTGCCAGATGTGGACGTTAATTAAATTAGTGAGATTTAAAGCTGCAGCCGGATTTATGATCAGCTAATCTGCAGCTGGGATTAGCTTCATATCTGCAATATAAACATGAGAGTATGAAAACAAGCTTCTCCAGTCTGCGAATATGCACATTACATATCATTAGACTATAAAAACAACAAATATAAGCAACCATAATGAAGCAGAAAACAGAGACAGACACATATCTACAGAGGACGAGAAAAGCCATGGATTTTCTTTCTTTTTTTATCTCGTGATAAAGATATATTATCTCGTTATTAAAAAGAAAAGTTCCATGGCCGTTCTCATTTTTCTTACATATCAGACTTTTGCTGCTTAATATATTTCAGATTTGGCATGTTGACATGGACCATTTTTTTGCTTATTGTGTTTTGTTTTGTTACCCATTTAAATGATTTGTAAAGATCTTCGTACGGTGGCCCTGAGAGCTCACAGCACTGTAACTTAAGAAAACACATAAACAGCATTAAGAAGAATGCGCAACCGCAACACATCAGAAGTGTTTCCAGAGGAGACTTAAAAATGACGCACACGTCCTGATACGCTTGTTGTTGATGCAGATTTTGAGTCTCAGCCCTGTTAATGTTCTCTTTCTGTCAGTGGTGTTTATTTTAACATTGTAATTACATAATTCAGATATTAGCATACTGGCTAATGCCGGATATGTGTGCATCACTTTTAAGTGTCCTCTGGAAACTCTTCTGTTGTGCTGTGGTCTTTGCATGTTTTCTTAATTTGCCTGTGTTTTGTTTTAGTTTTTTTTTTTGCATGTGTTTTCTTAAGCTGCAGTGCTGTGAGCACTCAGGGCCACCGTAGTTTTGAGTGCGTTTTCTTTGTATGAACAGATTCTCTTGTCTCTGTCAGAAACACTGTGAACCCTGCTGCTGTCTGTTTCTGCCAGGACACTCCTGGAGATGAGATACTGAAATCTCACCGAGCTTTTCTCCTGGTTAAATTAAGGCTAAATGATAATGACAATAACAATGATGATAATTACAATAATGATATAAGAAAATAGGAAGAGAGGGACGGTGGTTTTATCATGTTACAGGCACTACATCAGGTCAAATAGATTTCATCTGATGGATTAATATTTTCTTAAACCATCCCTGAACATGATAAAAAATCTTTATGTAATCAAATCATGTATGCTTTTATGATTCTTATGTAAGCATGAGCATGACCATGAGCATGTGCTTTTTTGAATTTGCAAAATGGCCAAAAAAATATATTCATAGAGTTATTAAATACAAATGGCTTCTGAAAACACGTTCTATTTTTAGGCCATGCCAGGAACACTTTTCATTTGTCTGAGGGGAAAAATCTGTACCACTGATGATTGATGTCACAGTGGTGTCTGTCAATTTGGATCTGTGTGAGAGGGTTTGTTGCACCTCTGTCTTTCCCTCCTCACTCACACACACACACAGAAGCGCACACCACCCATGCTGGATCAGTACAAGCTGTGCCCTCATGTGTTTTTTGGTTGGTGGGGTGAGGGGTGGGGGTGGTTGGATGAGGGTGTGGGTGAGCCATGAAGGATTGGTGGAAAGCAAAGCAGCGCACTGTTACATCATCCTCTCTATGACAACCCTTAAACGCATCTGATACGGACCTGCTTTTATGAGTCTCAGAGTTCTTAATTATTTAGTTTCTCTCCAAATTTAGCCAAAACGCCCCCTAGATTACCCATTCAGACAGCACATGAGAGTATAATTAAAGGGCAGGGAGCACCTCTTTAAAAAAGCTTTTCATTAATAAAGCATTTTGATTTCATGTAGAGAAAGTAAAAACTTTATGAGGGATTTGCATCCACTGGTTAAAGCTGTAAAAACGAGCTGAGGCAGGGCTTTAGCCTCCTCGCTAACAGCTACGATGTGGTTGTCTGTCAGTCAAGTCAGGCTTGCCCCTGATTTCAGATGGAAGTTAAGGGCTGGGAGCAGATGAGAACTGGTTCCAGCTAGTTTGAACTATTAACATCATTCAGTATAAGGCTTAAAGAGGGGGTGTTATGAACATATTTTGAAGTAACAACGCTGGATGTTCAAACTGAAAGTGTGCAAACTGTCAAACAGCTACATATTCATGTGCTGTTGAAATCCCTCAGTCTGTCTCCAAACAATCTGAGCACAAGATCTACACAGGACTTGCTGCAAAGTTTGACTTCATTTTTGAACTGTAGCATACGGTGGCCCTGAAAGCTCACAGTCTGCAATTCAAGAAAACACATGAAAAAAAAAAAACACCAGCAAATTAGAAAACATCAATTTGACAGCACAAGCTCAGCAAAGACCACAAAACAACGGAAGAGTTTCCAGAGGACACTTAAAAGTGATGCACACATCCGGCATTAGCCAATATGCTAATATCTGAATCATGTGATCACAATGTTAAAATAAATCAAAAGCACTTTTATATCATTTCCCAACACCATGAGGGAGAAGAGAACTCTAACAGGGCTGCATCAACAACAAGTGTCGGGATGTGTGCATCACTTTTAAGTGTCCTCTGGAAACACTTCTGATGTGTCGTTCTCTTTGCAGCATGTTTTCTAAATGCTGCACGTGTTGTCAGATTGATGAAGATGTTTTCTAAATTTTCTTGTCTTTTTGCACGTGTTCTCTTTAGTTGCAGTGCTGTGAACTCTCAGAGCCACCGTAGTTGCAAGTGAACATGCACTAAGGAGGACTGTAGGACTGTGAGGGCTGCCAGGTCATTGATGTGGTCATTGCATAAGGATCTAATGCGTAGAATGGTAAATGGACCAGTACTTATATAGCGCTTTTCTAGTCGTTCTAACCACTCAAAGCGCTTTACACTGCTGGTGTCATTCACCCATCCACACCACATTCACACACTGATGGCACAACAATCTATTGAAGGCCATCAGTATTATCTAACCCAGTCATACTCATTCATACACCACTGAACAGCAGGGAGCAATTTGGGGTTCAGTGTCTTGCTCAAGGACACTTTGACATGAGACTGCAGGAGCTGGGAATCAAACCCTCGACCTTTCAAGTGAAGGGCCACAACTCTACCACTGAGCCACAGTCGTAGTTCACAACATGTCGGAGGGGTGGGTCCAAGCGGCACCCTCCTGTCCGAAAATATGAGAGAATGCTAAAGTGCTAAAATCTGCAGTTTGTGGAGTGTCTGATTGAAGCTGGCTGCAGAAGAACATGAAGTCACAACCACACCAAGACAAAAAAAAAAAAAAAAAAAAAGACGTTTTTCACAGCAGAAATAAACATGTTTACAGCCTGGTACAAAGAATGTCTCCCATTTGAATCACTAATTTCACTAACGGCATGCACTGTACGGGGGAAATTTTTGTGTTTATCCAATCAGAGGCACAGCTCAGCCCATGCGACTTACAGGCGCCCTATAGCTGTTAGAGTGGAGACTAAAAGCCTGCCTCACTTCCAGTATGGCCGCTTCAAAATCTTTTGAAGAAACAGACAGATGACGTCGCAGAGACTATGTCCATTAGTCTATGGGTGGGCCTCAAACACCAAGGTCTACACATAACTCAATCCTTTTAACAAACTCAGAGAAGAATGAAACACCTATATATCAAAACCTATATGGAACCTGTTGCAATAGGACTGGAAAGTAACAGAACTTATTCCACTGAATGACTCCAAATCCAGACTGAGAGCGCTTGAGACAGCCTCTTTAACCTGCAGCTCTGATTTTGTACGTCATTTTAACTGTGTTAAAACTGTAACTGTAACATGTGCTGCCTCTTGGCCAGGACTCCCTGTCAACATGCTAACATGCTAAACTCAGTCATGAACACAATTAACATGATGCCACATAAACATGAGCTTGGTAGCACTGTGATTAAGAGCATGTCTGCATGATGTAACAGCATCACGTTCTAAGAAGGAGGCCAGACATGCTGCTGGATTCATCATCTGTAGTCTCAGAAGAGTCTTAAATAAGACTTACGCTGGGTCCCTTTACGAGACATGGCCACAGATCAGGTAATAATTTATGTCTACCCTTAGTTGAGACTGTTTCTTGTAACCAGAGGAGCAGAAGCTTCCAGCAGCACATCAATAAGTTAGCAGAGTACATTTTGGTGCTCCCAGCTGATAAAATCAACATTCAGATGCAGGGTTACATGACTAACGCTTTAAGTTTCAAACAGTTTCTGATTTGTTGCTCATGACGTGTTGACTTTAGATTAGCAGCTTCCTCTCAGGAAAAAGACTGGAAAGAATTATATAACATGCAACATTAAAAGTAAATGCTGATCAGCGTAAATGTGCGATGTCATCTGAAAGTAAAATATAGAGCCCTGCGGGTTACAAAACATTTCCAACGTCATTTTGGCCAAGAGCCCCACCTCAATCAGCATGCATCAGCCGTCCTCATGACAGCGTCCGGCGTGGATGGGCGTAAATGACATTGGCATCTCTAACATGGGTTGCGTAATAACTGTCAGACACATAAAATGATAGAAAACATTTGCTACATGATTCTGTGTGCGAAGACTGAAGAAAACTTTCATTCCTGTTCATTTTGTGTATCAATTAATTTAATAATTAACCCTCAGGATCCAAAGCAGTTTCTAGTCGGTTATTATTATTTTTGCTTCTGTCTAATTTTTACTCTCTGTGGTCTCATTTTTCTCTGCAAAGTGAAGTCCTGCTCCTCTATAGATTCAGGTCAACCATGGCTGTAGACTGATGGAACTCAATTATGTCTTTATGCAGTGTGACAAATTTAAAAGCTATAAATCATGAGAGAAAAAGAAAAACAGAAATTGAATTTCTATGATGAAAATTGAAAAATAATGAATTAGTGTTTAAACTCATTTTCAGGTAGCCTCTGAGGAACAGAGGAAAAATCTTGGTGTTGGTCTGATCGTGCTGTGGTCTGATTTTTCTCTGCAGTATGAAGTCCTGCTCCTCTCTGGGTTCAGGATAACTCAACAATGTCTCCTGAGCAGTTTAACATCATCAGAATGAAACAATTATTACAACATTACTACAAGATATTTACTCTTTATAAACTATTTACAGTCAGTACTGTCACTACTGTTTACACAGTTTACAGTCTACACTGCAGAGGCATCATGTCCATCTGTAAAGAAGTTTCTGTCAGTAATGAGACAGAGAGCTGAGCGGCTCTGAGAGCAAATTATATACCTGCAAGACAACGACATGGGAAGCAAAATTCAAAGAGTTTTTGAAGTGTGACTACAGGGTGTATGTGGATCATTCAGAGCTCACTGAAAACATTAAAGAGCTCTGAATTATTTGTTTTTACAGAATTTATCTACAGCAAACGGATTATTTTCTGCAAATTTTCAAAGAAGACATGAGAATCAAAGCAGCGTTGGTGAAATTCTCCTGTTTTCTCTGCTCTGTTTAGACATGTTGCTAACATCACTTGTGAGACATTCAGGTACCTTCAGAAACTTGAGAATCTGACAATTAATCTGACAATTGTTTTCAGTTCCTGGATTGCAGATTTGTAAATGCCAGTCATTTAAAAAATAAGTGGTATTTTGATCCCACTGGCACGACTGGGATCCTGAGGGTTAAAGTCAGGGTTGGTAATCACATTTAGACTTTTTGTTTTTCTGGTTAAAATGATCTTTATGTCCTGATGTCAATCAATTCATGATGTGCTCTTAAAACAGAGTGAAAAATATCTGCTGTCTACAGCAGGAGTAAACCTGGGAAAACACCAACCAATCCTAGCGTTTGGTGTCAAATTTATTTAACCAATCAAATCCTGTCCTGCTGTTCTACCTGCCTCCTTCACGTACATTTCTCTGGAATGCACTAGCTCTGATTTAATGCACATAACCAAGAGGGATCCAAGTACGCTGGAGAATGGCAGAAAAAAATACCTATATCCTGATTACTGCTAACGTAGAGCAAACAAAAAAAATAATGTGATGGGGACCAGTTTGAGTCTGTGGTTTGGAATCAGTCACCATCATATTATCGCTAATTTCAGTCAGTCAACTCACGTTTTAAATGGTTTATTGCAACAGCAAATATATTTTCATGTTTGGCGCCAGGCTCCGATCTCATCACTCCTTGCAGAAAGGTTTACAAGGTAACATTACGGAGTGATGAGTAAAACATACAGAACATAACCCCCTCGGAGCCTGCAGGTGGATGCTGGGGTGGCGGTGGGGGCAAAAGAACATGCAGCAACACAATGCAGGGCAACAGCGGCATTGAAAGGCAGAGGGAGAGATGGGAGATTTTCCCCAGTTTAAATAGACCACAGAATTGAGAGGCAGAGAACATGATTGGAAGAAGGTTATGACGAGTGGGACATGTGACGTGAGTAACAGCTCAGCTCGAGTTGTCTGCCTGAACTAGCTCGCAGGCGTCGCTCCATAAGTGGTGCTCCTGCATGTGTGTGTGTGGGGGGGGGTCGTTTTGGAGGAGCTCCAGTGTGGGAGGGCGGGGCTAAACAGGGTCCTGAGATGATGCTACATTCAAATTCATGCTAGTTTTCTGTGACTACCAACCCTGCCTTTAAGGTAACAACAGGTGACCAGGCAGCCAGCTGATTGGCCAGCATTTTGGAGCCCTGTTGTTGCTGTGTAGACCAGTTAGGAGATCTTTGTGTGATGACTTCATCATTTCAGCAAGTCTTGTGGAGACCCTGGAGAGTATTTTATTATTAGTTTTTGTTACATCAGACTGCTATAAGCAGTTTAGCTAGCTGTCTTTTACTGCAGTCTTGGGCTACTATTGCAGTGCTAATCATGTTGGATAAGATAAAGGGTGCACCCATTAAAATTTTCTTGCTAGTTTGGGATTTTGTAAAAAAAAACAGGAGTTGCTGCTTGGTCTTATCATGTCTTGTTTTTCCTTAATTTGATCGATAATGTTTTTTGTTTTCCATCACTATCTCTATTGTGCTTTTATGGCTGTGACTGTTGTGAGGTAAAAATGTACGCTAACGCTATACGCTAACAGCCATAGTGTGTAAATTATCTGAAAGTATTTTTTCCACTGATTTTTTTTTTTTTGTTAATGGCTAAACAAAGGTTCTTGTTACTCTCTCCATCCCAGTCTGGTTTAACATCCATGTAGGAACTCCAGCCACAACAGGGTGACTTTGCAACCATCTGTCATACCTACAATTTTTGAAGTACCTCACACATCCCTACTTCAAGAAACCTAAAGTGCTCCTTTAATGGCTGGTCAGGCAAGACATCAAAGCTAATGTTGACCAGTGGGAAAGTGTTTGTTCTGCCAGATGGCCGGTCTGACTCTGGAGATGAGCTGTGCAACTTTCAGCAACAAACACCTCCTGGTTCATTTATTCATTTAGCTGAAAAACTAAAAACCAGATCATGTGGTAACATTCTCAAAGGTTTGTCAAAGTTGAACAGAGCAAGTTATTGATTCTTAGGACAAAGACAAAGTAGGCAAAGAAACTGATATCAAATTATTTTATCATGTTGAAAATGGATGTCACATAGCCACAAACACAAACAGCTTTGAGCCATTGAGATGCCATTCTCTGATTGTGCCATGAATGATTTGTCACAGAAAAACAAGACAAACAACAACTGTGCCCATCACAAGCCCATAAACCAGCATCACAAAAACGCACCATCAAACTGTCGTCCGCGATGCTCTTATCCACTTTTCATTCAGCTTTACATTCAACACTGTGCTGTGCCAAAAAATTAATGGCTGCTTTGCTGACAGGAGATAGCCGACTGGCTTTGAGGGGCCTGAAGTGATGATGACTCTCAGTTCTGTTCATCAGGGCCGTGTCCTACTGCAAAAAGCCACAGTGAAGGGGAGCTGCAGGGAGTGATGACCGAAAACAAGAGAGGACATTGGCGCCATGAGAATTTTAATGTGGGACTTGGGGTATTTAACCTTTCTTGTTCAAGGCACAATTTACGTGGTAGTAAATATAAATATGTAATTGCATATTTGTACTTTTGGATTTGAAGGGCTTGAAGAGGATTAAATCTCTCTTCAAAGCTTTTTTTTAAGGGCACAAGAACCCTTGTTGAATTTTTTTGCCTTAGATGGCTGTTTTTGTATAGTTTTTGTATTCAAAGGCCAAACTCAATTCACCCCATCTCTTGTCCCTCATGACATCTTCAGTCCTCTCTTGATTTGTCCGGCCAGAACACAAGAAGAAGGAATAAATATCTGCCAGTGGATGATAAATACTCAAAGCATGACCTCATATTCCATGCTATCAGTTCATTATTGACAATACAATGTAAGCGCAGCTGTGTCCAAACTTGTGTCTACATTGTTACAATGATGTATTTTACAACCTGAAAAGACCCAGTAAGCACTTTTTTTTACCATTTTTTAAACTCTTTAAAACACAATTAGAGTTTTCTTTCTGTCAGTCTCAGACTTGGAGAGGCGTCGACTTAGAGCTCCAACAAAAAGTGTCCCAACAAAAAAAAATCAACAGACCGCTTGTTGGGTCCTGCCCCACATCTTGAACCACTGGTAGTTCGCCTTGCCTGAGACTGATCATTCCTCTTCTGTAACTCTGGCACGAAGCAGCACAATGAGGTATGAACAGTTGTATAAATCTCTTTTTTTTTGGTTTCTATTTTGTGATTTTGTTGTTTCTTTACTCGTTCCGTTCTGTACGATGAGGCTTACTCCATCAAGAGAATATTACTGTCACAACATTGAGATTACTATATGGCAGATTTATACATCACAAGACAGGCCCTGGTCTAAGGTCAGATTCATTTTGAGCATTACAAAGGCTAATATCATGATTTAAGTGCTGTGTTTTTTCATTTTTTTCTTCTTTTTAGGTTGACCTAGATCAGCGCAAAGAGCAAAGCCCAGCTAAGCAAGTGATACAGCCAAAGCAACTGTGGAGATCAAGGTTCAGGTTCATTCACCTTCAGTTCAGCTAACCACAAAGATGATTCAGTTTAACCTCAGATTTAAATAAAATGATGCAACACTGTACTCAAAGAAAGGATAAACACTAACAGAAGACAAAGAAACTATATAGTAAAGAGCCTTGTGTTAGAGCTAATGCGCACGCTAAAGGTTTGAAGGAAAATATGCTGACTCATCATTTAAGGGATGTAGGTGAGATAAACTTAAGAGGTGTCTTGGCTGGATGTCATGAACGTGCATCAAAAAGCCTTAATATCCCACAAGTTTGTAAGCTAGCTAGCTGTTAGCTGAAATTCCATTTAGTTCTGATAGGATACCGTACTGGAAAAATTACGATGAAACAAAAAATTTGGAAGACTCAAAATCCTGCACCATTTCAGTCAAGCGCTGAAATGTCAGAAATTAGCAATGTTACTTTTACTGCTGCAATGACTCAGCATATTTTAAAGTGCTAGCATACAGGCTGAATGAGAATTAACTGTGCCATGCTGAGTCATTTGTTCTGTTCAAAAGTTTGCCTATCTTGTGTTTTATGGATACCAAATTTATATAAACTGTGTTCGAGATTATTTTTTCATATATTTGCTTTGAGGGTTTCATGGCTCAGAGGGAAGTAAATCAGGTATGTTTTTGTTTAAGCTAGCACATACTGTAGCGACTGGGACTACAAAAAAAGGCTTTTGGATAATTTCTGTCAAATCTATCATTTTATTCCCAACCAAGACTAAACTTGTGATGGGTTGGCTAATGCAAGTCAGTTGTCCTTTCACAGCCAATGCTAAAGTGCTAGCATTAACACTGTAGAGCAAGCTTTGGTGCTATGGCTAACAGAGACAGACTGCCTGTCGAGTTAGCACTCTTAATGTCAGAATGTAAGATGAGATGCATTATGGACACAATATGAGTAAGTGATCAGTGACAGAATCTCCAGATACTGTTAGTTAGCCAAACTGAAGGTGTTATGAGCGACTGCCTTTAGGTGACATCTGAGCACTAGTTACCACTGCACCAACGATGGTCTAAAAGTGCATAAACAGCCATTTTCTCACAATAAAGCATTAACACAGAAAGACAGACATTCACTTACCAAGAAAATCAGATGCAAAGTAATAAAAGAATAATCTTAAAAAACAGCTTTTTCCCCCTCTATCCAAAACAGTCACCTCATTTACATTGTTCAAAGTTTTCAATCCTCACACCACAAGTCTTGTAGAAACATAGGCCTACTATATAGAAAAAGGACTTGTCAGTAGCAGTCTGTTAGATGTTCAAGGTTTTAACCCCAACCTGCAAACTCATCCACCCTAGAGTAAGCATAACAATAAAACACTTGGTGCACAACAAAAGCAACATCAACAACATCAAAAACAACATGAGTGTGACTTCACACCGTGTCTTTAATCGTACAATTTCAGTATTTTACATTCCACTTGTGGACATATTCCTGCAGGGATTGTCATCTTTCTCCACCAAAGAGTGCTCGTATGAGTTGGGGTAGGTTTCTGTGAGTGTATGTGTGTTTGTGTGTGTGCGTGCGCGCGTGTGTGGGAAGGTAAGAGGAAGGTGCACACTTAGAGGACAGGGTGAAATAAATAGAAAAAGGGATCTAGAGAGGAGCGTGGAGGATAGTGAAAGGATCAGGAGCGTGAAAGGGAACACTGTAGGAAGAAATGGAGGTGAGAGGAAGGAAGGGAAAAAGAGTGCGAGGAAGGAAGGGTGCTGTTGACTAACAGATGTTTTCCCTGGGTAAGTAACAAAAGTAGTAGACATAGTTTGTGAAAAACAACTTACACGATAGCTAAACTTCTTAGATGCGGTTGTTTTAGCTTCATGCCACGCTGCGGTGGCAGAGCTTAGCATCAAGTTCACATTTTATTGTTTTGTAAACGCAATGTAAGAGTTTAATCTGAGAGCCAGAGAGCGAGAGAATACATAATTCTGTGGTCACTGTGCGGCAAAGCTTGTGTTTTGTTGTTGTAGTGTGGAAAGTGATACAGGGTGGTGCAGCTCATCAGATTGGCTTTTTCATTAAATGACAAAAGAGAACCCCTTTGTGGACTCCTGTGGCTCTTAAAACAGAAGATATTTGCACCTTGCTCTGCTTAGTAACTAACCTCCTTATAGCACCACCCAGACTGTGTTCAAACCAGCAGAGCAAATCCTTACTCCCACATGTCCTTTAAGAACAGTAAGAAAAGATTTCAGTTTCATGAGACGAGAATGAAGCAAAGAATTAGCCGGTGTGGTGTTCTGTGTGGTTGGTTGCAGCGTGCTGAGTTGCGGCTGCTAAGGTCTTAAAGATGGCAAATGAAGTCATTGTCAAAACTGAAAAATGAGACTTTAAACAGATCCGATTCAAGCACTGGTTTGATTTGCCTGTTGCGTGAACACAGTAGTATCACAGCTAGCAGTAATGTCCAGATAAACAAATGGCTTCATCGTGAAAAGGACGGTCACTGACTACCGGTCTGTCTCTCTGCTAATGCTGGTGCAACTGATCATGGCTGAAGGCAGTGTGCTCTGTGGTGCTGGTGTGTGGTTTTTTTTTTCCTTTTTTTTTTTTTTTTTTTCTTTTTAAAGAGAACAGGGGAGGAATTCTCCAGTGATCATTTGGCTGATAGAGAGAGTGAGAAAGAGAGAGAAGAAGAAGAGGAGCCGGAGAGAGAGAGAGAGAGAGAGAGAGAGAGAGAGCGGCTGTGCTGCTACCAGCTTAAATCTTAATCTTAATTCACTGAGCTACGCGGACCTGATTCCCATAATGGGTGGAAAAAAAGGAGAAGTCTGAGGTACTTCATGTGCTAGTGACGTGGTATCGAGGTATTGAAATAGGTGGGTACACTATGAAGGTTAGTTGGTGATCATCACAAGGCAAACAAGCATCATAATGCAATATGAGGTCAAGTTGAAATAATGCTTAAATATAACTGTACATTTATTAATACTGAGTTCTGACCCCTCTGCTACATGACGGATCAGACAGATTTGTGATCAGATTTAAGCTGGCAGCAAGAAATCAGTCGCTGATAGCTCTAATGCCACATACAATAACTGTAACATTTATATATATATATTTATATATATTATCTATGTCTATAAATATATGCTTCTGTATACTGTATAGTGTATATATGTATAGCCACCTCTGTGAGGCACATTAGCATGTCAGGATTACTAAGCCAGTGGTTCCCTGTCTGAGCCATGACCTGGTTGCAGCATGGCTTTCATTCACAGTGAGCAAAGTACAAACACAGCAGGCCTGGGGGCGGCGGGTGTGAAGCTGTACTGCTTGATCATCCTATTGCTGTGTGTGTGCTGCTGCTGCTGTGTGTGTGTGTATGTGGATGTGTAGTGTGTATCCCTGTGTAATCAGCGCATATGGTTCTATTCAAATACCCTGCAACATAGATAAGTAAGAGTAGTAACACTGAGAGTGGCGGCACCCAAAGGCCATGTCACAGTCCCTGTTGGTTTCAACAGGTGATCAAGAGATGAAAAAACGGACTCTGTGTGTGTGTGTGTGTTTGTTTGTTGGATATTTCAGAATACCGTTAAGACTGCAAAGTCAGGTACAACACAAAGATGTCAGGAGGGAGAGTAAGGGAGAGGGTTCAGGAGGTCTACTTAAGGATACAGACATTGTGGTTCTAGTGCAACGGAAAAAAACCTGATAGTTATTTGTAGTGGATGGTAATTTGGGATGTGGTTGGTGGAGCTCATTTCAGCCGTGTTGTAAATCTGGGATAGGAAAGTCGCTCAGAATGTCTTTTGAATGGCTCAGTGTCCATTTCTTCAGCGACTGCAAGGGAAGGATTTGGAGATGTACTAAAGGTGCGAGGGTCCTTTTTTTTTCTTTGTGGCGGTTTGCTATTAGCTTGCTTTGAGTCACATTTCTCCCCGCCACAGTTGCCCACTCGTTGTTTCCTTCCCCTCAGGATGAAACCATATCCAC
Organism: Labroides dimidiatus; assembly: GCA_030710495.1. Lineage (NCBI taxonomy): Eukaryota > Metazoa > Chordata > Actinopteri > Labriformes > Labridae > Labroides > Labroides dimidiatus. The sequence goes on from CM061163.1 coordinate 3,547,697, forward strand.
AGGCGAATACTGCTAACACACTTGCTGTTTATTCATCACTTCCCAGTCACCACCCACATTAGTCCACTGACCTGACTCGATCAGGCCAAAATGGCTTCCACTGGAGTCCCAGCTTCCAGCTGTTGTTGTCCCCTGACGGTTCCTGTAAGTTCAATCGGCACACTGTAACGTCACATATTCACCCCTGCCCTCGTTGTCATTCCAGGTTCCTAAATAAAAATAAATCCAGAGTGACTGTTGGTCCCACGTGATGAATGATGAAGATGAAAAACGGGAATAACAATAACAGTTTTCCATGTCAGCTGTTGAACGATGATCCACGGCCCGTTTCAAACACCTGCAGTACGCTTTTGAAGAAGCAGCACACCTACTGGGTCCATTGGAGACTGATTTGTGCACTGTGTGAGTGTATCTTTATATCCGTGCATGCATGTCAGTGTGTAGCAGACAGAGGGGCAGCTGCTCTGAGATGAGATGAGAGGTGAGTGAGGTAGAATCTGTTGGTTTCGGGCTGGACTTGAAACAGGTTACAGGTGACAGCCGAGGCCAGCGGAGGTAAGAGACAACGTCCCCTCCTACCACCACCGCCACCGTCATCTGCCAGTGCTGAACCTATCACAAGACAGCGAGGAGGAGAGGAGGCGGGGCTACGGTGTGAACGACAGAGCAGAGATTCAATGAGAAGAAGAACTTACAGACACACATGGAGAAAGGAAGGGTGGTACAGCCCTGTGCTTACGTATGGAGTAGGGAGAGATGAGCACAAAAAACTGAGGTATAAAAAAACAACTGAATGGGTATGTCAAATATCTGTGTGTGTGTGTGTGTGTGTGTGTGTGTGTGTGTGTGTGTGTGTGTGTGTGTGTGTGTGTGTAAAGTGTGTGCTGTATTATGCATGTGAGGTAATGGAAAGAAGAGGTACTGTATGTGTCAGAGAGGTATTCTAGTAATAAATCTGTATACAGCATATATATATATATATATATATATATATATATATATATATATATATATATATATATATATATATATATATATATATATATATATATGCTGTATTCATATATAAATACTGTATTTAAATATGTGACTTGTTAGTGAAAATAAGTAGCATTAGCAGTCTTCAAGTTATAATGTGTTAGATTCTTATAACTATTTTCTTGGTGTGGAAACACTTATAATGTGGCCCAGTAAAATACAGTTTACTTTAAACTTCCTAAAATGTTTCGTATTGAAACAAAGAAGTTTCAGCTCTACTTATTTTGCATTAAAAGGTGTTAAGAATAAAACAGTGCTTTCTCTCTGCATATTAACCCTCCCCCTACTTTTGTTGTAAGCATGTAAAGTCAGAGGAGGTTGGTATGCTAACATGCTAACATTATAGTGCAAACTTTAGCTAATTTTCTTTGACCACTTGTTGGCCAAAGAATAGGAACCATTATCACAGGAGTTATTAAACATCATCTATTTACACATCAAGCTAATAGCCAACAACATTAGCATTTCTTTAGAAATGAGTGCTAACCAAGGGGCAACATCTGGTAGAGAAAAATGGAGCCCATGCTGAAGTGCTAAAAGTTGCTGTTCATTGAGAATTCACTAGAGGCTGGCTGCAGAAAGACTGGAAGTCACAAACAGACCAAGAAAAAAAAACAAACAAAAAAGCAGACTTTAACGGCATTAAAAAACATATTTGCAGCCTGGTTCAAAAAACGACGGTCTGAAAGGCAAATTTCGGCACACACTGTACAGGGGTTAATTTTTTCCTAACTCAGCGGTTCATTAGATATTAGGATTATGAGTTTGTCCAATCAGAGGCTGAGCTCAGTGACTGATGGGTGCCCTATAGCTGTTAGAACGGAAACTCAAAATCTGCGTCATATCCAAGATGGCCCCATCCAATGATTGGCTTCATGTGACTGTATCAGGAACAGACGAGTGACATCGCGGAGACTACGCCCATATTTTAGACAGTCTATGGGGCTTACTCACCCACTGCACCCAAAAAGTGCATCAGACAGTTAGTCAGCCATTTTTAATGCTGTCTAAATGTAAAGAATATAATTAATCAATGTGTTAGCTCATAGTATCTCACCACAATGCAGCTAACTGTGAAATTATGATCACATGCTAGCTGCTAACATTCACTTGGGTAATACAGCTAGCATACATTAATTTTAGCATAATTTTTGAGTGCTTGCTTGGCACTTGTGCTTTATGCTCTAGAAGAGAATACAGAAAAGAAATCTTGTCTTTATTTAATCTCAAAGTATTAACAATGAGAGACTTTACCTGTTGATGTTTAGCTTGTTAGCATGATGTAGTAAATAGCACCAGGCAAAATAAACTGCCTGGAATTTTGTTTTTTCAAATTTTTGATTTTTTTTCACTTGTGGATAATTCACCACACAAATACCAGTTAAACTGGGCAATTTCTAGACTGTACTCTATAAGTTAAGCTAGGCTTATTGTCTGTTGGTTTTTGAGGTTTGTTTCATTCTCCTCATTGAAAGAAACTCTGAACAAGAAATTGATTGAGCTCCACCATATGCTTTTCTTTCTTGCAGAAAAAATTGAATCTCATATCAAGACGTTTCTTAGAAAGCACTGTGATATTTGTAACAACCTTTAAAGTACTTTGATCATTAATAAAATATATTTATAATGAATCTAACATCATCTGTAGTGTATTATAATGTATTCATCCTTTTATGAATATGGACTTCATTCATAGCGTTCCCACTGTAACACTAGAGCAGAGGATTTTCTCACTTGGTCACCATTCACACAGTCCATAAGATAATACATTTAAGGAAGTATGAGGTAAGAGAGTGTGTTAAATCTGTGTATTTAATGTGTGTGTGTGTGTGTTTTTGAGACAAAGAGATGAAGATGTCAGTGCATGAGGGAGGTAGGTTGACAAACACAGGGCCCCTTGGTGGACTGAGGGTTTGGCTGCACGTGTAGATGGAGGAAGCCATCATGGATAAGGGAACACATTGAACATGAGGGTGTGTGTAGGTGTGTGAGTGTGTGTGAGTGTAAGCGCGCAAGGGTAGTCTTAGGAGCTTATGATCATGTCCCAGAGATTTCAGAGGTGGGTTTATGGAAAGCAGAGACACACCAAGCCCCTCAGTTTGCATTAGCTGTTTGTCTTCATGGGTGAGAGAACGGTTTATCGTGGAGGTGTGTGTTTGCATATAGAGATAGTGAACGTTCATGGCAGTGTGTTTGGAGTTTGGACCTGTGCAGAACTAAAACTGTTCAGAAATTCGCACCATGTGTGTACCTCTCAGCATGATGGAAAAAGAAGCTGGGTAGTCACTGTTTCTTCCGTTGATGTCAGTATGCGTTTGCTGGTGACAGGTGGAGGGTCTTGTTGGTAGTTGAAAACAAAACAAAAAAAACAAACAGGGAAACAAAAAGTTTTTTTTCTTTTTCACCCACTCTTCCTCTTTAAAAAAAAAAAAAAATCACCAACACACTTCTTTCTTTCTTTCCCCCTGTGTCTACTGTTCTCTCAGGGGGTGCCACTGTTTCATCAAGTCACACATCCTGGTCCTCGAAGACCTCCAGGAAGAGCGGTGGGAAGAGTTCGTTGGGACACTCCACCTTCATATGGAGGAAGCGGCTGGCGTGGCAAGCTCCGATCATACGCAGGTCCGTCACCTTCATCAGCAGCTTGGGCCAGAAGTGGGGAATGTTGTGCTTGCGGTAGTTGATGTAGTGCTCGAATGCCAGCAGGTAGGCCTCTTGGCACTGCTCGATCTTCCCCACGCTAGTCAGTCCTGAACGGTCTGAATGAGGGCAGATCAGACAAGGTTTTTCTCATTTACATTGCCTAACAGGTACAGAGATTCACTCACAAGGACAAACTATGCTAATATGCTCGTTGCTAATTCCTCCAAGATGATGAACAGCGTCTGTAATTGCTGCTGGTTGATGTAATTTTGGTCTCTAAACACAGTGTTCATACAGAAGGAATGGCATTGTGGGAAAAAAAAGAAACAAAATATTTTATGAATCCTATTAACCCGTTAAGTGATCTGAGTTCAGAAGCAGTGCAGCCTCCACTCATTATATTATTTATGAGTTAGTTATTAAATATTTTAGTCTGTTTTTGCCAGTGCCTTTATTCTAAGCTTGAGCAAAATGCTGCTTGTTGTAAATAGGAAAGGTGAGAATCAGTGAGAGATTGTTTTCAAGCTCAGCAGCACACCCTGAAGCCAGGAATTACTTCATTTAGAGATGACATATTCTTTGTGCAAACACTCCTCACCTGAGCTCATGAGCAGCACCGCCTGCATCAGAGCCACTTCTGTGTCATCCAGGTTAAACTGAGCCAAGCTCTTTCCCAAATCGAAGATGGCGTCCGACACCACGCCCAGCCCGCCGTTCTTCAGCTGCTCACGTTTCACAGCCATCTCGCCGTTCAGAGTCAGCGTTTCGCTTTCCGGATCGTAGCGGACAGCGGCACGCAGTGACATGATCTCCATGCAGCAACCCTTCAACAAGATGATCTGGTCTTCACAAGGCAGCTGGGGAAACAAAACGAAAAGCGGTTACCACAAAATAATGTGACAGGACGGAAACATTCAGTGAACTTTAATCTGACATTAAGACTCCCACATTGTTTTAGAGTTTCAAAAGTAGAAACTGCGCTGACACCACTGTTTTGGAAAACCTTTATTGCTTTTTTGCTGCTGTCTCTTTAAGGCTCCCTACTCCACAAACCCCCTTCTCTTTGATTGGCCAGCTCTCTGGAGGCCTTTAAAGTCCAGAGCTATGAGCAGACCTTGGTGTTCATCTTTCTATTAATTGTGAAAATTTGCAGTAGGATAAAAATGGAATCAATGAGCAGTGATCAAGAAATTGATCCTGAGCAGCAGCTGTCAGTATGCACACACAAAGATCTGAAAAATCAGCCTGTGGTCTGTAATTCAACTTTATTTGATCTATATTAACAAACCTGATATTGAAAAAATGAACAAATTTTCATTTATGTTTTCATTTTAGAAAACAGAAAACCAAACTTTTTTCAATGTTTTGTTTTTTGATTAATAAATGAAGATCAATTAAATGAGTGATACACGGATTTCACTGCCACAGAGGCCAGGAAACATCAATGTTTTTTGCTGTAAGCTTTTCTCCACTTTTCAGTTAACTTGATTCCTGCAGGAAAAAGGCTTATCTTTTTTGTTAGCTAATCCCCTGCTACTGGTTATGAAACTGGTAAGCCTTTACAATATACATGACATGCTAGATGGTGCGTGCACACGGATGGTTTCTGAAGACTGGAGCAGCATGAGCGGTGAATTGAGAAGGGCTGAGGTGGGAGGATACAGGAAGGGTTTCATTAATATCTGGTGTAGAAACAGCTGAGAGAGGCTTTTATTTAGACATTCACTTAATGATGCTGAATGACCGAGTAGAGTCTGGGGTAAACAGAGAGAAAACTCACCCTGAAGGTAAAAAATATCCTGAAAGAAACCCTGTAAAAAATCACGACCTCATGGTTCACCACTCTCCAGTGATGATGTAATTTCAGAATAAACATATCTTAATCTAAGTCACTCTTAAGCATTTTGTAAACAACATAATGATTCAAATGTGAGGGATAGAAGAGAAACAGAGAGCAAGTTGAGAGTCAGGACACATTGTGACTGCTTCTGAATCATCTGATAAAGCCGTAGAATGGTAACGCATAACGATAATTCTGAAAGTGGGGTTTGTTTTACTTGTCAGAACGTGACATTAACTGAATCTAAGCGGTGTCAAAGTTTGGATCAGCTGGTTTGACAATTAATACTTGCACACGTCTCTTCCTCGTGCTAAAACAGCTTTTTAAAGACTCTGACTTATTAACTGGTCTGTTGAGTGAGATCCATTGGCATGTTTTTGGCATGTACATGACTGGGCGGTACATACTAGTTTGGCTTTGGGTCCAGAGAGGATCTTGTCCTTCTGTTCAGTAGAAAGAAAAAATTTGCTCTTCGCAATTGCCTTTTTTTTCCATACACCATACATATAGTGAAAATTTAAAGGCAGGGTTAGTAGTCACAGAAAACTAGCATGAATTTGAATGTAGCATCTCTTCAGGACTCTGTTTAGCCTCCAGCCTCCCACACTCAGAGCTCCTCCAAATTGACGCCCATGCTCACATGCATGAGCGCCGCTGATTCACGCTCATATGATGATGACTGATTCAAAACCACAGACTCAAACCAGTCCTCAGCTCATGGTTTTTGTTTGCTCTATGTTACCAGTAATCAGGGTATAGGTAGTTTTTCTGCCATTCTCCAGCGTACTTGGATCCCTCTTGGTAATGCACATTGAACCGGGGCTAGTGCACACCGGTGAAATGTATGCGCAGGAGGCGGGCAGAACAGCAGGACAGAATTAGGATTGGTTGGTGTTTTCCCAGGTTTATTACTGCTGTAGACGGCAGATATTTTTCACTCTATTTTAAGAACACATCATGTATTGACATCAGGACATAAAGATCATTTTAACCAGAATAACAAAAAAGTCTATCTAAATCTGATTACCAACCCTGACTTTAAAATGTCTCTCATTGTATTCAAGAGCAAAAAAGACGGCACCATAATGCTATATTTAAATCTGACATCATGGAGGACACAGAACTTACCTCTGCAAACATGGGCAACTTCTTGGCAAAGTCAACGACGCGCGTGATGGCGGGGGTCATGATCTTGGTGAACTCGCTAAAGGCTTCCAGGTCCACCTTATCTCCTTCTGAAGTGGGCACGATCGGACCCTGGCCGATATCGTCAGGCTGAGAAACAAACATGACAAATGAAGTGGAACCTTTCAGACTGCACCCTGGCATCTGAAATAGAGCTCTCGTTAGCTTCACTTCAAACCAACAGGCTGTGTACATTTCATAACCTTTTTCCACACCTGCAGTCAGCTTTTAAAATAACATGTTCATCCATTTTGACTGTTTCACACCATCAATCCAAAGCACAAGGCTGTGAAGTTTCTGTAACAACAAAAAAAGAAATCTCTCTTTTTCAGTGTCACCTTGGACAAAATTCACCCCCTACCGTGAGCAACCTAAAGAAACGTAACGCATCACCAGGGACCAGTTGCTTGGAAACCATCATTTGACGTTTGCTTTAGGTCTGTGGTGTGCACACGTGTCTGCATGTGGCTGCGACCACATGGGCTGGTTGTCAATGAAAAGGAGTGCTGTCCAGAAAACACTGTGAAAATCCTTCCTCATCATGTGTTCACATGGCTTTAAAAGTTGAGCAAGGTTTAACAGCCATCACATGTTGAAATAATGAGCGGAAGAAAGTTAGATAGAAGGAAGTTTGAGATAAAATAGTGGCACTAAAAAACAAAGGAGTTGTGTTTTGAAAAAACAAGCCTTGAGGGTGTTTCTGTGCTTTTCGTGCCCAGTGTTCAAAACCCTCAACTGCCTTTTTTTTCTTTTTTTTAAGACATAAAAACAAACTCTTTTGGACACAGGACCTTCTTGTTTCAAACATGTTGTGTGCAGAATTATCTGTTAAAGAGGGGGTATTGTTCTATTAAATATTATTCAGGGATTTCTACAACTGAAGCATGAAGCTGTTTGAAAATCTGCACACCTCTAGTCTGAACATCCAGCATTGTTACTTTATATCAGGGGTGGGCAACTGGCAGCCTGGGGGCCAAAACTGGCCCACCTCCAATAATACCTGGCCCTCCAGATGACGTTGATAGAAAAAAAAGCAATGAAAAAAAACTTAAATATATACATTTGCTATCACAAAACAACGATTCTACAGAAAACATTTATTCAAAAGTCGTGAATTGACAAATATGATGGACGCACACTGGCCTGACGTGCACCCTCGCTCATATCCAGCCATCAGTGCTCCAAGTTTCTGTCTGTCTGGAGTGGATATGTTTCTTTAAAGCTGCTTTGTTTTGTGGTGCCTTTGGATGTTTTATTTCTTGCAAACTGCAACAATCTGGTTACTGATGAGACAGACTGACATGTCATTCATAAAATCAGGTAGGATGACTCTAAAGTCCGTCGCTGTCAACTTTCCTTTTCATTGCTTTGGACATTTTGTCTTGCTAGTTGGTGATCTCTTGTTAATGTCTCACGTACGTAACCTCAGCATAAAAACAATAACAGCATCAGGATGTGATGTGAGAAAAAGCTGCCTTACTAACAGATGAACAAATGATCCCAGTAAATGTCCTTAAAATGATTAATACATCAGTTAGGCTCAGAGAAGAGTTGATTATTTAAAATGGTCATTATTTAACTGTGAGGTTTTAAAAGACTGTGTGTGTGTGTGTGTGTGTGTGTGTGTGTGTGTGTGTGTGTGTGTGTGTGTGTGTGTGTGTGATTAAAGACAGCAGCCGAATAGCTGAAACACATCAGATGCATCTCCAGTCCTGCTCCACTCCGTTGTCTCTGCTCATTATGTCGGTCTGTTTTGTTTTTGTCAAGTTAAATATGATCTGGTTTTAAAACAGTTTGTTTTTTTGAAAGTCACAGGGAGTTTTTTAGGTAGTTTCCTGTCCTGCTCGATCTGCCCTCTGGTAAACTGAATTGAAACCTGTCTGATCCGGTGCTGACTGAGCGGAGCTGGACCGGAGAAATGTGTTGTATTTCAGCCGTTATAATCTCCAGGTTACTGTCTGTTTCATGATGCAGGCACAGTGTGGAGCTAAAGCAGCAGTCTGTAAAAGAGTCATAAATGACTCTGTCAAATTGTGTTTTTGTAAAAGATATAATAGTCATAGATGAGAAAAGTCTTTTTAGTAGGAAAGAGGATTTTCCTGATAAAGATGTAATTTTAGCTCGCCATTGAGTTGCTCGGAAAAAAAATGACCTCAGGTCAAACTTAGTTGCTGACACCTGCTTCATATTCATGTTGAAAATAAATTTAATTATAATACCACCTCTTCAAAACATGACGTCTCTTTTTTTGAGTTCTGTGGTTCGGATACAAACTGGATTTTATGCGTTTTTTAGACCAATTGCATTCAGTGTTTAAAAAAAGCTGAGGTTTCAAATATTTTAACCCATTCTCTCAATACACCCCTTTAATCTAAACAGTCAATTAATAAATGAATACCTGGTGTCTTTTTTGTGGTTTCAAAACATGAATTTTTAAGATTTAAGCATGTATGATGCCCATGACAGGTCAAGGCTCTTGTTTGTTATCACTTCTCTTCATCCCTACATCCCAGCAATCCTCCTAAAGGCTCAAATATCTTTGAATTGAAAACTTACCAAGAACTTGCGCTTCTGTTTCCAGCTGGAGCCCTGGGCGTTGGTGTTCCGGTGGGCATCGGTTGCCATCCTGATCAGCTCCCACTCTGAGTTTGTCGGCTCTGGCCGTGCCTGCAGCGTCTTTACAATCTCTTCCCTCTTCCTTTTCAGACGGTTTTCTTCAATGAGACGCCGCTTGGCCACGCGTTTTGAGTCGTCCAACACCACTGAGAGGAAGGATGGGGAAGAGAGGTTCATTGACGAGTGATGTATAGGTGGAGTATATGTGGTTTCTTTTTTTCATTGTGATCAAATCACTTTTTAATCATTTTTTTTTGTTTGGCAACATAACTATTAAAGGAGCCATATCGCTGGCATGACAAAAAAGGATGTGCACAAAGATAACTGTAAAAATGTGGTAGAATTATTTTAGATGTGGGACTGCACTGCTTGATCTTTCATTAGCTGTAAGCAGTTTTGTTACTGTCTGACCATGACAAATAAATAAATACCTACATTAATTGTCCGAGGCGCCCTGTTTGACAGGCGATCATAGTGGAGGCTGAGTTGTTCTTCTCGTCTATTTAAACTGGTAGACTGTCTGTGTGACTCATCTGAATGCCACTCTCTGTTTCACCCTTATTTTAATTCATTACAAATGAGAACACTTGACCCTCTCATTTACAAAATTAAAAAGGAGCAGATGTGAGTTGGTTGGAATTCAGTCGTGAAGCACTAACAGAGGAATAGATGAATGAGAAAATCTCCCTCCATATTTAAAACTATGGGAACTGGAGCTTCATGATCTTTGTGACCTTCAGGATATTGACGAGGAGCCACTAAGATTGTAGGCTGATACCCAGAATATGAAAGGGATTTACAGGGACTTTTCTCTGCAGGGAGCTTATTTGTGGAGAAAAGTCTACTCAGACAAAATTACCGATCCAAAATGCCAAATGCTGTATGAAGGGTCATAATGGTTGTAAAAATATACAGCATGGCAAGGGTGCATGACTGTGTATGTGAGGACATTCTCCACTGCATCAGAATTCAGCAAAGGGTTTAAGCCTCACTGCTGCTTTAAAGAAATGAATTTGATGATGTTGTTGAGGATAAGTGTGTGTAGCAAGAGCAGAAATCAGTGATTACTACTTATTCAGTCATACAGCTTTGTCTACCAAGGTTTTAGAGGTTGAGAGTCTGGTTTAAGGCTGCTGTGGTTTTTATCAAATCATGGGCAAACTTATTTAGTGACTAGGGTGAAAGGATTTAGATTTATATACATTTCTATGGCAACAGCTGACTTAGTAATAGTGAGGTCGTTATAACTCACAGTCCATGGCCATGCCCACAGAGATGCACTTCTTAAAGCGGCACAGCTGGCACTGGTTGCGGGTGATCTTATCGATGACGCAGCAGCCTTCATATTTACAGGAATAAGCTGGGTGGAGGTTCTTCTGGATGGTCCTGCGGAAGAAGCCCTGAGCAGAAGAGGAGAAACAGATGTAAAGCAAATAAAAAGTGTGCAGAAAAGGAGTGAGGTAAATTTCATGGGGAAGGCTCCCAGTGCATGACAGAGTCCTGCTCTGCCCACAGAGGCTGAGAGATGAAGTGATGCATGACTGAACATCTCACAGTGACCACTTTTGTTCAGACTGTAGAATCTGCAGTCTGATGAGAATACCACAGAAGGCTGTTTACGAACACGAGATTTTAAGCAGGAAATTGGGGAAATTTCATGCAGACTGAGACAAAATTAACGGATGGAACAAAAACCATTTGGTTGCTAACCTTTTCCCCCATAAGCCATCATCAGGAAATACATTAATGGATGCAAAAAAATAATATAATGCTCTATGGGTATAATCAGACTTTAGAGAGGAAAATGGAAATCCAAGTCAGCTTTGATTTGATCCATTTTAGGTTTCAGTGTGACTCACTTCCTGTGTGAAAATGGCAGGATCATACACGAACATCTGAAGACATTTTTAGAACACTTCTGTGCAAGAAACCAAACAGTGAAAACACCTCAGCACAACCAGAAACAACCATGAAAAGGCCTTCATCAAGTCACCACTACTTCCTGTAGAAGATTCTGTATCAGAGAGCCAATCAAAGCTGAGTATTAAACCTAAGTATCATATGCATTGTTACACACAGGGTAAGGAATTTAAGATGTTTGCTGTTTGGTTCAAGGTCAACCTGAATCAACAAATTCCACACTAGTGACAACAAAAGGCTGTTTAAAGGGCTAATAATTAGTTTAATTAACCAGGAAACTCAAGTTAGCCACACTAACACTGAAGGTTCCTCAAGTGTACTTTCCACATTTGCAATCTTGTTAAGCCATTGCCTCTGTTGACCACTCTTCCTGCCAGGTTCGTAAATGGTTTCTCTTTTCGGCTCTCAGACGTCATTACAGATCCGGAATAAACAAATCCAGTCAGGGTCCAGAGTGTAATCTAGCTGAACATGCCACCCATAGGTACATCAGATTAACGTGCTCCACATAAATCAGAGGTTTCTTTTCAGATCTTTTGTATGAATGCAGAACAGACATAAATCAGGTTATATCTTGATTGGCTGAATTTTGTTCCCAGAATGGTACGAAAACAAAAATCTATTATTCATACAAACTAATTATTTAAGTAACTTGAAAATCAATACATGCCGTATTGCTTATTATTAAACATGTTCTGCTTTCAGTATTGCAACAATAGTGACTTTCCATTTGAATCAAAAGATCACAACGTGAACCAAATGAGAACAAAGCAATCCACCAGCAAAATTTAGTCAAAATGTTTGAAAGACTTCTTGAATAATTCAAGGATCCAAGGTTTTTTATTGTGATGCGACCAAATGTTGTCACATGAGGTCGAAAACAAAATTTCGTTCTCAGGTCCCGGTCAATACCAAGTAAGTGTGACAAGAAGCCACTTCTGATCTGGTTTTCTTTCTGGAGTTCCACAAGGGTTTGCTCTGGGTCCCCTATGATTCCATCTCTACATGCTCCCTCTTGGCTCAATCACACAGAATCATAACTCTGCCAATCCTTCCTGAACAACCATCATCTGGTGACAGTCAATAGCAGATGCAGTCATCATTTCAACCACTAGATGTCACAGAAATCTACAATGATTCAGCTGAATATCTAATCATAGGCAAACAAGCATTAATTCAAGACAGTGTTTCAGTGTTATCATTTAGCCTGAAGCTCAGTCAGCCTGTCTCCTATCAGGATGTTGTTTTTGATACTGATCTTTACTTTCAGAATTCCATCGCAGCATAGAAAAGACAGCTTTCTACTGCTTCTAAAACTCTTCACTTCATTGGAGTTCCAGGACAATATGTTCTCGTGCCTTTAGAAGAGTGACTCTGATCGTGTTTTCTCTTGAGACTTGAGTGGATACCTTTGTGAGTCTAGTCTAATCTACTGAAAGATATCTTTTCCTCTTTGCCCACCATGGTATGGATGGCGCAGCAACCTCTGGACTTGGTTTGTTAGCATGTGTCCATTGGCGCAGGATTTTTATTTTCCTTTCAGAGTCATTTTGAACGTTCTTGTTTAGGCTCCAGAAATGGGACATCTTCTATTGTAATGACAATGACAAAACTCAGCCTCTCATTACCTCTGGCCATGAAAGTGCTGTTTGGTTAATTTACTGCTAAAAATATCAAGACAGACAGTATTTAAGGCCCTTTAGCACAGATTAGATGCCCTTCAGAAACTTTGTGGTGCCAGAGAGTTGAATCAAGCGCCAGCTCCTGCCTCCTCTAAAGGCTCATTGATGCTCAACTTTAAATACGGATACTGATGGAACCTTCTGTCCATGTTCTGTGTTCATTTTGTCCATATTTCTGCACTTTTCCATAAAGCTTTTACCACCCAATACCTAGCACTAGTGAGGCAGAACTTTCTGAAGAAAAAGTTAGCGAGATGGTGAGGAACTTGCTTCTTCGTTTTTGTCTTTCATGCAAGAAGTACATTAGCGACACCTCCTCCACAGTCATCTCGTTTGTTTTTGAGTTTGTTGCTGTCATAAACTTTCGACTCTGGGCTGCTCCCTCTGGTGGATGTATTCGTTAACAGCAATGACAACATACAGGAAGCATAGAAGTGTGTGAGCAGTGTCGGTAACATTTGAAACGTTTGAAACAGATGTATACATTTTCGTACGTAAAGGGAGAATAAATGGACCTTAAGTTCCTAAGTTCCCTAAGTTCCCCTGTTTCCCGCCACACACATCAAATTTGTACAGTGCAGCTCTGATTAACCAGTTCAAGGTTCAGTCATGCTGACACCAGAGAGGACAGGGTTTCTTTGTTGGTACCTTGCAGCCCTCGCAGGTGATGCAGCGGTAGTGGTAGCCGGTCGCCTTGTCCCCACACACAACGCACGGCTCATCTTTCTCCAGGTAGCTGGGGATGTACCCTGGAACAGAGACACTAAGAGCTATAGGAGAGGAAGAGGAGGTTGAGGAGGAGGACAGGGTGGAATGAGAGAATGGCGATCAATGAGTGCAAGCAAGAGAGTGAGGAGGGCAATGAGGTGACGGAAAGAATTTGGGCAAGAGGTGGAGGAGTGGAGGAGGAAGGGGCTGAGTGTTATCACAGGGGCCGCAACAAAGCTCCTGGCATTAGGGCCCCAAGAGACTGTGGTACTGGATGGAATATTCACACTGCACACAAAAAGATGATAACATGCTAGCTTATGAGGTCAGGTTTTCATCTATATTTGAATTATTCATACATTTATTCATTCATCTTCTGCCGCTTGTCCTGTTCAGGGCCACAGGTGGCTGGCGCCCATCCAGTGAGAGGTGGGGTTCACCCTGGACTGGTCGCCAGCCAATCACAGGGCTGACACACAGAGACAGACAACCTTTCACACTCACACCTACGGGCAATTTAGAATCACCAGTTAACCTGATGAGCATGTTTTTGGACTGTGGGAGGAAGCTGGTGTACCCAAAGAGAACCCACACATGCACAAGGAGAACATGCTAACTCCACACTAGTTCAGAGATCGTGTGATTTGAGCCAATGCAGGGATTTCCACTGCAGAGTCATGTCTGTGAATGTCTTGAAGTGCAGTGCTACCTGAGGAAGTGAGAAAACTGCTGTCCAGTAATGATTTTTGGCTCAACCACCAATGATGAAATCCTCAAATTCTTTGCAGTTTTTCACTCAGGAAGATTATTTTTGAGTTTCTAACCTCATTCCTCACACAGTGGTGAATCTCTCCCCATCTTTAAATATGAGAGCCTCTCTACAGTGGCTTTTCAGGTTTTTTTTAAATACAAAAAAATTAAATTCAACATTTGATAAGTTGTGTTTTTACTCAACTAGGCATTAAATGATTAAATGAACCAATCAAAACCTTCTGTAGCTCCTGGTGCTTTGATTCCACAACCTTTGGACACACTTACATCACTTTCCAAGAATTCACTGATTCAGGAAGTTGGACCCAAATTCCTGAATCAGCTCCTGGGGATATTTAGGACTTAGAACTGATAATGTCTTTGCTGTATGGTCTCAAGGGCCTTCTTGAGAATGATTCACAGAAATTTGATTCAGGCCCTGTTTTTAAATAGACGACAAAGCCCCCTTTTTCGCCGAATCAGACATTGTAAATCGCATTAACATGCTTTTGATCAACTACATAATACTCCAATGAATGCTGTTAAGACTTAAGTTGTATAATGAGGTCATTTACACCAAAACTGACAAAGTTTTCTCTTTCATAGAAAATCAAACTGTTTTTTTAAATTTTGAATGGATGAGGTTCAATTAATCATTTCAAATAAGTACATTTATCCTTAAATCAATATTTCATCATACGCTGGAAATTGTATAACAAGTGGGAGGTTATGCTAATAAAAGAAAAAAGTCCTTTTCAATGTAATAAAGATTATTTTTACATTTGATTCTGGAACATACCCATGTAAAAATCAGGAACCAAAAAGAGTTCATCTGTAAAATGTGCATATCTTTTGGTGGTTCTGCTGTGTTGTGCCTGTGTCTGCCCTGCAGCTGCACTCAAAAACACCACTTCAGGTTAGGCCATGTCAGCCTAGGTGAGCTTATCTGTGTTCCAACAAAGCCTCTGCATGGAAGTCATACAAAAGAAGAAGAGGGAGATTATCATAGAAATGAGACATCATGCAAAGCCTTGGGGAGCCAGCCATGGAGAGTTGGACCACACAGCACACCACCCAATTCTATCAGCACTTAATAAGACGTGTCTTTGTGTCACTGTGTTCACTTGTTTGGATGCAGATGGGAACGACACAAAGCGAAGAAAAGAGAAGAAGATAAATCCATACCAGACATGCTCTTCACCGAACACTGGCTGTTCTTGCTCTTTCTCTTGGGCACATCTGGCCATCTGGTGGGAGGGAAAGGGAGGTGGTGGGGGGGAGAGAAAATATTACAGTGTGAAAAAAGGTGATAGCTTCATAGCATTGTGCTAAAAACATAATCCTTATTGAGAAGAAAAGAAAATGAGTTTTTTAAAAGATATTTGCAAGAACTGCAACTTCCATTTGCTCACTTTCTCCTCTTACACATAAACACGCCCAAAGAGTGAAGCCTCAGAAAAGAACCTGAGACAGTGGTTCCCAACCTTTTAGGACTGTGACCCGAATGATTTTTAATACATTTTCCAACCCGCACATCAATTTTTACCATTTGGATGGTAGCTGGCATTATTTAATGTCTCAGCCAGGGACATTTTCTCTCCTGTCTGCAAGTCTGTTCATACATGTTGGAGTAAGAGCACTCAAGTAGCCGTAGCCGTGCAGTCTTGTGATCGAAGCCTTCAATCAAGACGCGCAAGTTTCGACATTTTAAAATGCTGCATTTTATGTGAACTAGATTTATATTCAAGAAGGTGAAAATATAGAATACAGTTGTTGAAGATTGTGCGTGATGTTTTAATTAAAAAAAAAAAAGTTTAAAAATATTTTTATTAGTATGTTTTTTTAACCAATTACTAGACATTTCGGATGACCCCACTTGAATTCCAGGCGACACCATGTGGGGTCGCAACCCCATGGTGGAAAAACACTGACTGAGGAAATTAGGCAGAATGACCCTAAAGTGTGAAGGGGCCAACTTGTTCCAGCAAAAATTAAACTCAAGTTTCATTATCATTATCAATTGAAGGCAGGGTTGGTAGTCATGGAAAACTAGCATGAATTTGAATGTAGCATCTCCTCAGGATTCTGTTTAGGCCCCGCCCTCCTCCAAAACGACAGCCCTGCTCACATGTACGAGCACCACTGATTAGCGTTCATATGATGATGACTGATTTAAAACCACAGACTCAAACTGGTCCTCAGCTCATTGTTTTTGTTTGCTCTACGTTAGCAGTAATCAGGGTTTAGGTAGTTTATCTGCCATTCTCCAGCGTACTTGGATCCCTCTTGGTTATACACACTGAATCAGAACGGCAGGACGGGATTTGATTGGTTTAATAAAACGGATCCTAAATGCTAGGATTGGTTGGTGTTTTCCCAGGTTTCCTCCTGCTGTAGACAGCAGATATTTTTCACTCTGTTTTAAGAACACATCATGTATTGATTGACATCAGGACATAAAGATCATTTTAACCAGAATAACAAAAAGTCTAAATCTGATTACCAACCCTGACTTTAAACAATAGTGAACAAATTAGGGCCAAATTAGAGATGAGATGAGATGAGATGAGATGAGATGAGATGAGATGAGATGAGATGAGATGAGATGAGATGAGATAAGATAAGATAAGACAAGAGTTTGTTGCTCCCCAGTGGGAAATCCTTCTGTTGCAGCATACAGCAAGTGAAAAGTAGAGGAACAGTTCAGTGACATACAGTGCAAAGTTCAATACACTAGTTAAAATTAACAACAAGATAGGTTAATTTAAATAAATTGGGAAAATTTGAGTATAATATTATATAATATATACTAATATAGCTGACATGGCTAGGATTCTTGCACTGAGGATTCTAAGAGCTGGAAACACTGAACTGTGTCAGACTCAGACACTGTCAGTTTTTTAGATGCTGTTAGTGGACACAGGCCCTTATAGATAAAAAAAATGTCTCTTGACAGCATAAAGTGTAGAAAATCTCCCATCTGATGAGTTTATACCAAACTGTTGTTAAGAATGATCAGTTATGAGGTGCTTCAAAGGAAACTTCAAAATACTAAATTATCCTGTTTGCCACAATATAGCTTTGAAATATTGCCATATGATTCAAATGCCCTATTACGCAGCCCTATAACTATTATTTCTGCAGTTTTAAGGTTGTCCTTTTCGATAAACAGTCATTGTTTAGTGAATCAGATTACATAAAAAATTGAATCCTAACATCTCTTGAATCAGCTCCTAATAGTATCAATTAGAGTAGCGGAGTGACTCATTCAGAAGTTGTTTTTAGAACATAACAGGCGTCTCAGTCAGCACTGAGACCTCAAATAAACTCAGCCCTATGGCCCTCTTGTCTTGTTCTTGTGTGCCCTCAAATGGGCTGTGGCCCTAAAGAGCTGAGCCTCAGGGGAGAGGGATTAAAATCTTACCAAGGAAATGGGACACACTTACATCATACTGTAAGCTTCATATTAAAAACATGTAAAATAAAAAAAAAATACTTTGATTAAATTATTTTTATGAGATGAGTTTAATTGAGGTTATGCAGACTGATTTTGAACAAGTGCCACACAGATATTGGAAGCTGATACTTAAACTAAGGGGTCAGGTCAAAGAAGGAAGCACTGAGATACAGAGAGCTGCAGGGTTCCATCACTTTTCTCAGCAGGTCCGGTCTATACAAGAAAGAACGATTAGCGCAGCTCCCTGCAAATTGATCTCTATTTTTTTAAACTCTGCAGTAATAATAAGCTTCTTCTGACCAGTGGCTGATTTGAGCTAAGTAGTCTCCTAGAGTGTTAGAACCATAAAGGACTGACTGAAAATTACAGTCTAAAGTTCAACTAGAACACAAAAGCAGTAACAGAAATAAAGACAAACCCAAACCAACAAATTAGCGGAGGAAAAATGTCGAGCTTGGAGAAGTCTCCTCTGAGAGCCTTTAGGAAGGAGGTTGATTATTTGACATTCTCTTTATTCAGTCTCAACTCTTCAGATTCATTTTTACTTTCCTCTCATTTGATCCCACTTGGGGTAACAAATCTGACATTACAAATATGCAGAGATGATTTGTGGACTGGTTTGTACAGACAGACCTTGAAGGTAAGCAGTCTGTTTGAATACCAATGAATGAATTGCTGGCATTGATAATTCACACTCACATGTCTGCACATCTGCACATGTAGGGAGCAGAATATAGATAATTCCTTCACTCATCTTTTCCAGTTCAAATATTCGCTTTCTCTCGTCCTCCTCTCTCACTAGGATGAGTCTGAGTCTGTTCTTGCTACTGGCAGCAGATTTGGATTACATCCTCTCTCTTTTTTTCAGTCTATCCCCCGAGTCTGACTGTTTGCCTCACACCCCTCCTTCTCCCCTTCACCCTCACCCCCTATAAAATATTCCCCTCTCTCTCTCTGTCTCTCTGTCCCTCCCACTTTGGTTTCTCCTGGGCATTGCCCTCTGACTGTTTCCTCAGCTTTCCATCTCTCTCATTGTCAGTCCTGTCTTTTCTTCTCCTCTCCTCCCTGAACTTCTATCAGCGCTATTAGGTAATCTGGCTTTCCACCATCCCTCTGCTCTCCCCTTCTCCCTCCATTCCTCTCTCTCCCTCTCTGGCTGTCAAATCTACTTTCCTCTTCAAAACTGAAAAAACAGAAAAACCCTCTGACGTCTCTTGCTCTGTTCTTGCTGCTTTTCACGGTCCAGCTGACTTATTAATTTTATTGCTGTGCACATGGCCAGGCAGTAACACTGGGAAACTGTCTACTCTGGTTGTTGATCCTTAAGAGGTGAGCAACCATAAAAGACCTAGTTTCTGTAACTATTAAAAACAAGCTAAACATTCTGTACCATGATTTGTTAAGGTGAGTTAAATATGTTCTCTGTCTATCAAAGGGACCAATATTGAGCCATGTGTCAAAACAGTAAGAAAAAAACACTTCGTCTACAATAACAGATGTGCTTTTATTGCTTTTTTAAGGTGCAGTGACTAATTTTGACCACTGGAGCAGCTAAACAAGCTGGAGTTATGTAATTTCACTTAATTATATACATGTGGGGTTTTGTTGCCAACTCACACATGAAAACAAAAACATGAGCTGTTTTTTCAGATACAGTTTTCACTCTACTTTTTGTATTTTTTGCCCTGTTTTGGTCTCCACCAACTCCCCTTGAAATTATCAGGCTAAAGGTACTTGGTTATTTGCACCAGCAATGGGTGATTTCGATGTTTAACAGAATCGCAGAATCAGCCAATAAGAACTGAATCTACCGTTAAATGTGGAATATCGTAGAAATTGACATGAAAGTGACTGAAATGCTGTCATTGTGACGAGAAGCAACGTTTGTCTGTGGAAATGTTTCCAGGGGCCGCTCATTCATGGCACCACCCGTGCATCTCTGGTGGCAACTTGTTCGCATGTGTTGACCGTGCAGGCTGCCTGTTACCGCTGCTCCTCTTTTATATCTGTTATTACTGTTGATTAATGCAATACCTGTTTAATACTGTTCATTAGGTGCAATATCTGTTTAACATGGCCCTTCTTGTCCAACTCATAATGTAAATAGTTTCTCCCGATCTTGTTGAGTACTTATAGCTTATTTCTGGTACTTCCTGCTTATTTTTATTATAAATTTATTTATTTTGAATGATTTGTTTTTTTTTAAAGTTTGTCAAGACAATTATATACTTTGAAAAGGTAAGGTAAGGTAAGTATTTGAATATCAGGAGGTTTAAATATTTTTCCTAAAGCACCTCATATCTGTGACCATAGTTAGGTTTGTTTCTCTTCTCTGTGTGCAGCTCTTATCACTCACCGAGCTCATGCCCACTCCACCCCTCCCCCTTCTCCCCTGCTCTACTGTGAGTGTTGCCGGTGAGACCGGTGCAGTGTGAGCTTAAATGAGCTCCATCTAAAAATCGTCTTCACTTTTAAAAAGTTACGGGAGTTTCAACACAAATTTTCAACTCAAATCCCAAAAAACAGTCTAAAAAGGAGAGTGAAGAAGAGGCGAGTGAAGAAGATGTGAGTGATCAGGCGCTTAAACACTGGGAGTTGTCAGGCTGTCCAAGCCGGAGATGCTGAGCCTCTGTCAGGGTGCAGAGCTGTCAGAGCTGCAGAGGTATTTCCTTATCAATGTTCCTCAAGTGTGAATTTAGCGATCTTTTCCCATAAAAGCATCCGATAACACAGCACCTCATTTATTTGATAGATGTTTTTATATTTACTACAAGTTACACCTGACTATGAGTTGCATGACCAGCTAAACTATGGAAAAAGGGCAACTTATAGACCGAAAAATACAGGACCGATCGGTCAACATGCCGACCAGACTGAAGTCAGACCTCTACTTCAGCAGAGGGCTCCCAAAAAACTATGGTTATTTCACCAACTACAGGTCTGGCATGCATACTACAGTATTTTCAGTCCCTCAGCGTTTCCATCTAAACACAAATTTTCTAGTTTTTTCTAGATTTTCTAGTTATTTGAACAAAAAATGTTCTGTTGGGTTACAAACTACTTCATAGTAGTTCTCTCAACTACTTATATTAAGTTTGTTGTGTAAAGTTGGTCTCATTTAATATGATAAGTTGTCAAAACTTCAAATTCTAGGTTTGAGGCTTTAACTTAATTCTCTGAGTATTCTTCGGTAAAGAACGGGGTCTACAGCTCAGATCTCCAGGGGTCTTCATCTACACGTCAGTTTTTCACATGTGCCATCGTCTCTCCTGTTCTCCTGTCCTCTGTGGATTTTATCATCATAAAAGTGAATTTTTTGTTTGAGTACTATATTGAAACTACAGTTGATGGACTGATTATGTGTTGGTTACTTTGTGTGTCATGGATATCTGGGGCACCTTTGGCTCAGTTGAAGAGTCACTGTCTCCCAAATGGAAGAACGGGGTTCAAGTCCCACTACCTACAATCACAAGACTCACATGTGAAAGTGCAGCCAAAGCTGGCAGTCCCATAATATAAAGATATGTGTGTGGGTAAAAGACATTAAAAACGAGAAGCCCTTATTCTGAACAAAGAGTAGTTTGTCATTAAGTTTACTTTTTCAGAATTCTTAGTATGTAGAACTCAACATTTTAAGTTATCTCAACAAAAACTTATAAGTTGGTTCAAATGTAAAATTTTTTGTTGGCCCTAAAAACTCAAAAATCCAGTGCAGTTTCCTTGAAATCCTGAGTTCACACAACTTTTTTCATTTTTACAGTGTGCTGGGCCACATTGAACCTGACATACACTGACCTGAGAGTACCTTTGTCACTGTACTTGCCAGTAGCTTAGTTCTGTAACAAATGTTGTAGTTGCAAAGACGGACACTGAAGCTTTGGTTTAAAGCTTCTTTCTGAAGGCATCAGTTGAAAGATTGTATGCTGTTGTTACAATGGGGGATGGGATAACAACAAAAGCTTGTTTGTTAACTGGAAAATTTGCTGAATTTTAAGTAGCCTTGTATAATGGCATATTCCAACCATGTTTCCTGTCTGCAGAGCTCACCACTCTGTAAGACCGCCCAAGGCATAGCACAGGGCTGCTGTTTGAAGTTCATCATTTCTCTTCTAGGGTCAGTCAAATTAACCTTCAGGATCCTGATCAGTTTCTGGTCGTTTTTGCTTCTGTCTCATTTTTACTCTCTGTGGTCTCATTTTTCTCAGCAAAGTGAAGTCCTGCTCCTCTATAGATTCAGGTCAACCCTGACTGTAGACTGATGGAACTCAATTATGTCTTCATGCAGTGTGACAAAATTTAAAAGCTATAAATCATTAGAGAGAAAAAGAAAAACAGAAATTGAATTTCTCTGATTAAAAACTGAAAAAAAAAAAAAAAAGAATTAGTGTATCAACTCATTCAGGGTAGCCTCTGAGGAACAGAGGAAAATTCTTGGTGTTGTCTCTACATTCAAAGAATCTACAAATGTTTGTAAATATTTTTCCTGACTGTGGTCTGATTTTTCACTGCAGAGGCATCATGTCCATCTGTAAAGAAGTTTCTGTCAGTAATGAGACAGAGAGCTGAGCGGCTCTGAGAGCAAATTATATACCTGCAAGACAACGACAAGGGAAGCAAAATTCAAAGAGTTTCTGAAGTGTGTCTACAGGGTGTATGTGGATCATTCAGAGCTCACTGAAAACATTAAAGAGCTCTGAATTATTTGTTTTTACAGAATTTATCTCCAGCAAATGGTTTATTTTCTGCAAACCTTCAAAGAAGATTTGAGAATCAAAGCAACGTTGATGAAATTCTCCAGTTTTCTCAGAAACTTGAGAATCTGATGATTATCATTATTTCAGTTTTTTGATTGGACAAATGATTGGTAAATGCCAGTCATTTAAAAATAAGTGGTATTTTGATCCTGCCACTCCACTCATTGCTTCACAATCAGTTAAAGGACTATGGAACAAAATTTGTGCAGTTATTTTGGAAGCACTGTGGAATTAGAGCCACTTTCACAAGACTGATCGCAGTGCAAAGGAGGGAAGTCAACATCTTAGGATGTCAGAAATGAAGCCGCTGGTGCACAGGGCTCTTATGAGAATGATTATCAAGGTAAACCGGCACCACTAGAAACAGTGGTGAAGCAGCTGTTTTGCAAAAAACATGCTCAACATGCTCATGTTGACTGCTTTGCATATATGAACGCAAGTCTTTGAGACTTACTGTAAGTCCCAAACACAAGAGGCAGAGATGGGTGTCTGCATTTTGTATTTGCAACAGTAACAGTGTTTGAATGCTATTGTACTCCAGCAGCCTTGGAATGCAGCAAGCACAATGTGTTCGGTAGCTCCAGGTTTGAGAAAAGTAAAAACTCTAACTGCTTCTCTTCATGTTGCAGAAAGTAAAAAAGATATTTCCATCATTTCTCTGAAAAGACAAGCTTCTTTTGCTGTGATGACAGTGCAGTACAGTTTGTGGACTTCTCTTTGTACTCAAAAGGCTAAAGGTCTAAAATGTATCTCAACATAACAAATAGACAAACAGAGGAAAGTCTTTCTTACTGATATTTTTGTCCTTATCTGCTGCCAGCATGTGTATGTGTATGTGTATGATAGGAGTATCAGCAGTCCTGCATAGCCCCCAACACAACTTAACAAACAAGGCAATTCACATGAAACACACCAACCTGTTGATGCAGTACGGCTGCAATATGTGCATGGTGGCCACTTTGGTAAAATACCAGAAGAGGAGAATAAAAACCAACCGATCCTTCAGCTGTTTACGCCTCCCAGCAATCAAGTGGGGTCAGTTCACACGTCCCATTCAGGTGAAAACACAAGGCTGTGCTCCAGTTAATGGGTTTGACAGTAGTTGAAGAAGTGGTTCAAGTGGCTAGCAGCAGCTCTCATTGGTCTGCAGACCTCAAACAGGAGGTCCTTAAATCCCCCGCCACCACCAACCTCCTGGTGACCTGAGGGTTCGCGTCGATTCCAGAGAAATACAGTAGCGTCTGTCTGCTGCGCTCAGCTCAGATATCTGAAGCTGTAGTAGCTCTCTCTATCTCTCTCTCTCTTCATGACTTGCTGCTGGCAGGAATGGTTACTCTATTTATTTCCTTCTCTCCCCTCCCACTCTCTCTCCCTCCCTTCCTGCTGCTTTCATCCTGTCTTTCCCCCCGCCTCCTTCCAGTCTGTGTGTTTGCATGTGTAGATCCTCCCTCAGTGACATTCTCTCTGTCATCACCAAGCAAAACCTGCACGTTTTGGTTCCTCATACATACAGCACCGTTCTTTGTATTTTTTTTTTCCTGCCTGAGTCCGTCCTACATCTGGCACCTTCTTTTTTTTCCTTCATTATCACCCCTGTCTTCTTTCTTCCAGTGTTCATCTCTGTCTATGTATGATTTGCTTCTTTTTCTTTCCCCCTCAGGAGGAAATTAAAAAAAACGGCCTCTCTAAATCCAAGCTCACTTAAGCTTTAATGCTAACTTGATTACGTAACAGCACACTGATGTGGTCTTCCCATTACGGCTGAGTGAAGTCTTATGAGAACAAAGAGATGCTTATTATCTAATCAATGAAATCAGGCTGCTCTATGATTTCTTCTGGCCCCAAATTCAATTACAGACTCCTGTGAAAGCCACCATGAAGACTGACACAAGACACTGAGTGGAATAATTACTGATACCGTTTGTCTCAGGGATAAAGGCTGCTGAGCATGTCTATGACACACAAATCTAAAATGAAAGAATCCAGTAGAAGCTGGGGGTGTGTCTCAAAGCTGTGCTGGTTGCTTGAAGGGGGTGGGATTTAAGAAGGCTCTAAACATAACATTAGCATCCAAAAATTAATTTTTGATTCATTCTACAGTAACTCAATGTGTTGCTGTTTTTGTTAAGGCTTTGTTCCTCTTCAATCAAGCAAATGTACTTTCTTTAAATGTTTAAAAATGAAAGCGGTCCATAAAAGACGGGGATTATGCACTTTAAGCTCCTGGCAGACTTCCAACGTTACCTGACTGTAACGGACTGACGGATTAGTGCAGTGGAAACAAACTTTGACCTCAGCTAAGACAACATGTTAACATGTTGGGAGAGAATGAGACTGTGAATCCACTGCCAACTGCTAACAATGAAATGCCAGTGTGTTGATGTGGAGCTGGTAAAGCAGATACCTCACTCATTGAGTTTAGATCTAATACAAAGTACACCTGCAGCTACGTTTATGTAGACACCAGTAGTTTTAGAACGTTTGGTAAGAAACCAAATTCAGGTGAATTCCAATTCCAATGTCTGCCCTAATGACATTTTTAGAAGACATCTGGAGAGAGACATTGTAGTCAGTCCCCAATTTTATGGCGGTCCAGTCAATGTTTTCCAAGGTATTCCAATAAGAAACAGAAATTTGGCTACAGAGTGACATTTTCATTCAGACAGCCAGGTGATCATTCTCACATAGGCAACTAGGGATGCATTTACAGATGAAAGTTATTGCAGCATTTCTGCAAATGTACAATAAACAACTGCACCAGCAGTAGCATCCAGTTTCCTACTCATTTCAACTACAATTTGAATCCCAATTAGCAAACCTTTAGCAGAGCTAGCACCAAAGCCTCTACATCCTTGTCATAATAAGCCAATTTAACCAATCAAAGATAACTTTTGACCAAATTGCAGTAAAAGATGCCATCTGTCATCTGTGTTTGTTTACATCCAGGTAGTAAAGTACTGTAGCATAACTGCAAGAGCCAATGAGGAGCTACCACTACATATATTAGGGCTGCCACATACGATTATTTTGATAATCGACTAGTCACCTATTATTTTTTGTGATTGGTTGACTATTTGGATCATACATAAATTGCAGCTTATTGCACGAGCATACAGCTAACATAAGTTTCCAGCTTCAAGTGTTTAAGGTATGTACTAACTAAAAATGGAGACAGTTAATATGATAGTTCATTCAGCTTTTAATGAATTTTGCAGCTTGTAGCAGAATTTCTGTAATTTTTTTTAATGTACCAATTTTCTATTCAGACATGACATCGCTATTAAGTCGGTAGCTCCCTGTTGACGTTAATGTTAGCAGCTAGCTAGCCAATTAGCTTACCGAGAGTGTCATTCTTCATCAGAAAATAAATCAGCCACGGCGTGCTGTCTTTTCAGATGCTCGTGCATCGCCGTCGTACTGTCATGGAAGGACATTTCTGCTTTGCAGATTTTGCATTGCACACTTTTCTCCTTTATTTTGGAAAAACGCTCCCAACTCTCTCTCTCTCTCTCTCTCTCTCTCTCTCTCTCTCTCTCTCTCTCTCTATATATATATATATATATATATATATATATATATATATATATATATATATATATATATATATATATATATATGTATATATATATATATATATATATATACACACACACACACACAACACTTTTTTAGGCACACCCGTCCAATTGCTAGTTAATGCAAATTTCTAATCAGCCAATCACATGGCAGCAATTCAATGCATTTAGGCATGTAGACATGGTCAAGTCGATCTGCTGCAGTTCAAACCGAGCATCAGAATGGGGAAGAAAGGTGATTTAAGTGACTTTGAACGTGGCATGGTTGTTGGTGCCAGACAGGCTGATCTGAGTATTTCAGAAACTGCTACTAATGTAAGCTATGTTGGCAATTACACTGGTCAAACACTTCCTGTAGTTTTTGACCAGATTTACACACACTGTAGCTGGAATTTTGTCCCATTCTTCCATGCTGATCATCACCAGATCTGTGATACTTTGGGGCTGTCGCTGGGCAACATGGACTTTCAACTCCCTCCACAGGTTTTCTATTGGATTGAGGTCTGGAGACTGACTAGGCCAATCCAGGACATAGTATTTTTCAGCAGTGAACAACCCTTTTTTAGACATCACATCTCAACACCAACCACATACTTTTCAATTGGTGGACTGCAACAGCCACACCACAAGCTAGAGAAATTACACTTTATTTTCTCAAGCATTGTTTTTGTCATAGCTTTAGATTTGTATGCTGGTTTAGGTGCAAGCATATATGTTTTAGGTGAGTTACCCTTTCCTTACCCTTTCGGTCAGCACCACTTTCATCTAAAGAATTGATTAAATTTGGCAGGATGGCTTTGTTCTGGGAGCTCCCTGCCCTTCCTGGCCTATGTGGAATGCCAAAGTCTGAGGGATTAAGAGCAAAAGTTCCCTCTCTTTTATGTGCATCCATGGAAAGCAAAGGCAGGGAGAGCAGCAGTTGAGACCTCCAGGAGTACAGAACCGAGTGGGCACTAGTAACAATACTTGTGACTTTAGTAAAATAGGCACACAAAGGTTCCCTGTAGTGAAGGTGGGTTGCAAAGCCATTTGCAGCAGCAAAAGCAGCCTGTTATGCTATTTGCCAGTTTGTGTAGATGTCAACTGATAAGGCAGATGACGCTCTGTCAGCCAAGGTTAACTTTATGGCCTTCTTGGACCAATACACTGCACAGTTTATTTGATAATAAAAAGAGGGGATGGGGCATCATGTTTGATTGTTTTGTTGAGAAATGTGTATGTTTACAGTTAATGAACAACATGAAGAAAAGGACGTCTTGAACCAGGATGATTTCAATGGAACATTCAGCTTCTCTCATTCACCTCAGACAAACTTCCTGAGCTGCGTCATGAAGAGGTAATGAACTCAGCGCTGGGTCATCTTAATCACAGTTCCTATGTGTAGATCCCATTACAGGTTTTCTGTGTTTGCACACTGAGGAACTTGAAAGCCTTAGCTTTCTCTTTCTGTGACTGCTAAAGGATGAATGCAGACTGTAATCCCCAACCACCTGCCTGGTCTTACTGACGTGAAGGGACAGTCTTTCTGTCTGGCACTGCTGCGAAGTCTCTTCTAGTGTCTACCCAACAGGCTAACACACTGCCATCTAAGATCAAACAAGTGAATGCTGTGCTGTTTGTGAATGAAGGGTCAGAATTTTTGGTGCTAGAAGCAAGAGCACAGGGACAATGACAGCAAGGGGAGAAAAATATGTAGTTACTTTTCAAAGCTCAATTGGTTGCAGGGCACACATACTCTCATGTGATTGACTCCCACACTTAAATTAAATGACAATCTGGCATCACAATTAGCTGGATAGAGCTCCTGCCCAGAGCCATGACACTGTTATGTCATACTCTGACATGGAGCCAGGAGTTAGCTTGGAATTAGCTGTAAGGTGCTTGGCTGTCCCTCGTAGACCTGAGGGCATTACTAATGAATTGTGGTATGAAGTGGAAGTCCTAAAGCACAGTTATAGTATAGGTTTGCTTGCTTGTAAACAATGTGTTAATTAAAACCCTTACATAAACTTATTTTGGGCCACAATCGGGGTTAACTACGTTGTTTTTAGAGCTGCAAACCAGATGCACAAATCCCCTGACCTGTTTGCGACTAGCTTGGTCTACCTGTTTCTCTAAACCATCTCTTAATACAGGGAGTACATTGTTAATGGTTCAGCCTCATTTTTTGATAAAGGGGACTGTGGACTATCACACAATAACATTCTACATGATTCACAAACTATTTGAGCTATGGCTGTTGGATGGTGAAAGTTTTGAACTGCTAAAAAAGTTACACAGTATCAAGTTGTTGGTTTTAAGGCTCATACCTTTAGGTTTGCTTGGCAGGTAATTTCACTTATTTGTTCTATGTTGCTACAATGTGACAAAGAACAACTGAGCCACGACTTCTTTTCAGAACCAGCACTTTTGCCATGATTTGCTGAAGGCAAAGGAGTGTAATCAAGAGCTAGATCGTTACTTTCTGACATGTCCCAAAATTACTGACAGCTACTGATGGGCAATGGGTTCCTAGATGGCAGTGCTCTCAAAAACAGACTTGTTAAATGACTAAATTTAAATGTATTTGTGGGAATTTTTTTTAATCTATTGTAAGTCGCCACTCAGAATGGTTACTCCTTCAATATAAACACAGTTATTTAGTGCAAACCCAGTTTGAGTAGATTTGTCATACTGTTGGTAGCATTGGTACAAGTGGCAAGACTGCTTCCAGAGAACTACCCTATTTTACTTGCAAATGGCAGTCATAGAAATAAACTATCTAATGTTAATATAAAGCAAGGCCTTTTCCTCATAAAAGAGTCAGGAGACATTTTGTCAATGTTTAATGTTGTACAGATGATAACCTCTTTTTTTGGTAATTAGAAATTGTGATATAATGTTTGATAAATATTTAAACCAACGTTAACTAAACAGCAACTGTTATGAAGACTGAACCAACAGTGAAATCCCATATTTCCATTCCCCTTCAAGTAGCTTATTGCATTAAATGATTGTGGCATTCTGCAGCTTTTGCTGAGTTACACAACCAGTGTGTATTAAAAATGCTTGCTTTATGTTTTGGTAAGCATTGAGAAACTCTGTACATACACGTAGGTTAAGAATCCTTCCACAGCCTTCCTATAAGCCAGACTCTAAAAAGAGGTCAAAAGGACCTTTGGAATTAAAGCCTGTTTGTGACGGCTTGTGCCGCCTCAGCTAAGAACTCAATGTAAATCTACAGAAGGGTTACCAGAGGACAAGGTCCTGCTAGAAAAGAAAGAATGGTCCTTTTGAAAACAGGGATAAAGCCTAGCGAGACTTGCTGTTCCTGGTGTGTTCGTCACATTCTTAGTAGACAAAAAACTACATGTGTCAGCAATTAAAAAAAAAGTAAAACAAAGTGAACATTTCTAAATGTTTCTAAATATATGCTTTCACAGTATCAGCAATCAGTCTGCATTCATGGAAATGAAGTGAATCCTGCACACTGACAAAAGCCGCCACTCATCTGCTGCTTGTTGAAGCACAAAATAATGCAGCTTTCACAGAACTTGTCAGGGGATGGTCTGCTTGGGAAAGTAAAGACAGTATACCTTTTTTATTGCAAGGAGTAGTTCCAAACATAGACCTGGTCTCAGTTTCTTTATCTGCTAGTTACTAAAGCCAAAGGATGGTGGTAGGCATTGGAAATGTTGACTTTAGATTTATCTACAAGTAGGTACATTGAGCTGGCCACTTTAGAAAACAGTTACATTACACCAACCTGATGATCCGAACCCCTTATTATGCCTGATTTTGTATATTTCTTAGCCTTAATATAACCAAAACATACAAGCTTTAAAAAAAGAACATTGCCCTAAATTGTCTGCATTTCCCATCAGATTAAGCCTCAAAGGACTGATGAAGTTGTTACATAAGGTGGCTTTGATATCTGTGCAGATTCGCATAATGGAAGCTTTAGTATTCACATTATCTTGTTACAGGATTTAATTGGATTTCCAGACTTTCAACAAACCTGTTCACTTTTTTCATCCTCGAGCCTGGGTCTGGCCTTTTGCACTGCAACTCGCTACATAAAAATGTAAATAGAATTAACTCCTTTTTCAGATCAAGATATGGGTTGAAAATGTGTGTTTTGTGTCAAAAATAAGGGTGTTTTTAAGCTTTAGGTCTGAAATCAAAGTCTATCAAGAACACACTGCTGGAAACCAGAAATAATCTTTTACACAAAGGACTTTTTCTGTACTTGTACTGTTCAGGACTGTTGCCATGAAGGGTTGGCCTCTGTGGGGATTCAGGGCGGCTCAATAGTACAGTATGTGGTATAATTTCCTCATCCCTTATTTCTTAATCTGGCAAATCTTAAGTGGTCCCCTACAGCTTTTTATTATTATTCTCAAACTTGACTGATGGTTTTACAAAATGTTTCTGTCTTTCAGTTGTAGAGCTGGGCACAGATAAACCTTTAACTTCTGCTAAATCTAGTCTTTTTTCATATTTGCATCCTTGTATTATCTGACTTCTCTACGGGAAGGCAGCAATGTGGAAGCAGACAGCTTCTACGAGGTAGGCAGTATCGAATGGTTGTAAAAAAAAACTTGGCTTCAAGGACTATTTCTAGGCCAATTTTTCTTTTAAGTTTAGATTTTACAAACAGCCTGACTGAAAGAAGCTGGCTCTTCTTTCCATTTAGCTAAAACTTATATGTGAAATTATATAATGGAAACACCAGTTCAGATACTGGTGCAGTTCCCATTGTTTCCATCTGCACACAGAGGAGGTTAAGGTGAGGTTATGTGTGGTTGTGTCGGAGGCCAGCCTTCCTCTGTGGTTGGCTTGTTTCTGGAAGTCATTTTTGTGTTTACTGGGACAATTGTAGTACAGCCAAATCTAAGAGAAGCATTATGACATTATTCATCATCATGTTCTATTTAAGAGACTGAAACACTTAACAGTTACAAAACTTTTTTGGGTTCTCTTAAATAAACTAATTTATTAATCAAACATTGTTGAACTGCCTTGTCCTGTAGGTTCTTCTGGATTGTTGCTGTACATGGCCTGATACTATGAACCTGCCTGACTCCAACTGCATAATGTGACATAACATTATGTAACTCAACATAAAACAAAATGTAACGTCAAACGACAAATAGAGGTGTAGCGATGTGTTTTAACAACGATTCATTTTAACAATGATTCATTTTAACAATGATTCATTTTAACAATGATTAATTTTAACAAGAATTCATTGGACAACGATTTGTTTTACAATGATTTCATTTGTATCACGATTTGTGGTTGCCGATACGATTCACAGATGATATTGGTTCATTAACACCCCTGACAACAAATGTAACATCAAAATGCAACATGACAAAAAGTAACGTAATCTTTTGTAAAGTAATCCTATAGTATGTCAATATATCATAAAATATCTTATATTTATGGTGTCGTATCATGTCATAACGTAGCATGGGGTAAAGTAACATAATGTATCATAAACAGGTCTGGGGAGTAACAGAATACATGTAACAGCGTTATGTAATTATAATACAAAAAAAGGTAAATGTATTCCACTACAGTTACAGAAAAAAAATCCTGTAATCAGATTACAGTTACATTTAGTAAAAACTGGGATTAATTTGCAGGATTACAGTTTCAAAGTGTGTTATGATATATAAATGTATATTTTTCATTCATAATGGGAGTGACAGAGAGAGATGGTGTTACATACGCACACATCACTACGACCCTTCAGTAGACTCACAGCACCGTGAGCTGTACAGTGTTACCAACTTAGCAACTTTGTCACTTTATTTATAGACTTTTCAAATCCCTCTAGTGACTCTTTTTCAAAACAGCGGCTAGCAACAATTCTCGCAACTGTTCTGGAGTTTGGAGACTCTGACATTAAAGCCTGTTCAGTCTTTATTTCTGTTTTGTATCCTGTTCTGTAGGACCAGTTTAGACCTCATCAGCCCACTGCCTGAATTTACATCATGATTTTCATCATCTTTCATTTGTTTGGCACATTTTGTTTGAATTCAGCAGGTAAACTCTGGGTGTGTTTAAAACTGTATGATGGCTGCTCTTAATCCATACTGTGAACTGAAACAGAGCACATTGTGTCTGACATGTAAAAGAAGCAGTTTTTATTTTTGCTTCATAAACTGGACCATGTGGTCAAGACTTGAGCACTTTGACTGTTGGACTGTTGGACTGTGAGCTGCTGCCTGAACTTGGTTTCCTCCATGTCTTTTACAGAGTTTGTGATTTTATTAAGATTTAGTTTTTTGTCTTTTTAGCATAGTTTGTATTGGAGTAATCCAAAAGTAAGTTACATTACTTTAATATTATGGTGCTTGGATAACTGATTTTTTATAACAGGTAACTAGTAACTGTATCAAAATACATTTTTAAAGTAACCCTCCAAACCTTGATCGTAAAGCGATGTATCATAAAGTAATGTAACTTTTTGTACCATATGGCTCCATGTGGTTTAGTATTACCTTGTATCACATTGATTATATTCCACCATATCTTATTGTATCTTATCATCTTTCATTATATCATATTACGATTCATGGGTCATGGATGCTCACTTAAACTAAGTTAATGTGTCGACAATCTAGCACCTGAACTTTAGGACAATGATAACGTAACCAGGAGCATGGTGAATGGAAACTGTATCATACATAAAGTGTATAACTACATGAAGACAGTTGGATTGTCCGTCAAAGGTTTTCAACTCTATAACATTCAGATAGAATAAAGTTGATCCTGTATACAGTCTCTCACAACAAAGGTTAAGTGCTGGCTAAAAGCCTTTATATTTTTTATCTTGCATTTGAATTTCTCATTGTATATTGGAAGAAATAATACAGATGAGGTGTAATGCTACTTCAAAATACACTCCACTTTCATTCCACCTTGATGAGTGTTAGAAACATGAAGAGGACCCTGTGTATAATACTCTTAAACTGTTGATTTGAAATGTTTGCAAAAAGGATCCACTCGGTGTTTGTGACTATTTGATATACAAGAAGATGCACTCAGATATACCAGGCTGACACTCCCTTTATGAAAACTAGTTCAATTCAGAAAGATGACACCAAGTCATCCAAAGTCTTCACACAATTCTGCCACACACACACACCCACACACCTACACAAAAATCTATTTCTGCACTCTCTGCCTCAGGGTATGTAAATTTTTACACCAAAATCTGTGCGTGTGTGTCTGTGTGTGTGTTTGAAAGCTACGTGACTCAGACATCATAGAGGGGAGGGGTCAATGCATGAGGCTGCACTTGCATAAGCACGTGTATGCCCAGTGACACAGAAACGCACAGACAGACACACACACACACACACACGTGCACAAACACAAAGCGACAATCCCCTGTTGTTGCCACATATTGCTGCAGCTCGATCTGCCCTTTGCTTTCTGTTGGCTCCAGCTGCCCTCAGTGCTCCTAATCCGGCTCTCTCCACTATACTAATCCTCACACACACAGAGCTGTAAACTGCAAGTGTTAACACAGCATTGTGCATCTCTAAATTCAACAACCAAAATTCACCCGCCCCCCTGAAGGTACACAAACATGCTGTTGGCAACCATCCAAACCCGAGCGGCTGAAGCTTAATTACCTCCCCAGGTATCTGCCACTCTACCTCTGTGCTCGTTAGCTTTCACACTGCCAACATAAGAACAGCCTTGGGGAGGTGTTTGCCAAAATCCAAAAGACAAGCTGGATATATGTGGAAGGTGAAAGGTCATTAGGTCAGTATTTATAGATTCCCATCTTCGCCCTTAGCTTTGAGAAAATGAAATTCAGCACACCAGCAAAAAGTACTAACATATGCACGTCAACTAACCAGAAAAGCAAACTTGAGCTCTTCTTAAGACAAAACAGAATTTTGAGCGTTATTCTTAATATAAAAACACACATTTTGGTTTTAAATCATGAGGTCACAAAAATGCTGTTCATAATATGATGACTTTACATCAAGACTTAGGGTGTATTCACACCTGTGGTTCAGGGGCAAAAATGATAGGACTGTTGCAGGTGTCACTTGGTTCGTTTGTGTTCACATGGCAAAAGTCTCTTGTGGTCCACAGTTATAAACAAATGCCACTTGCAATCAAATTTTTCTCCGATTGGTCGGATATCACGGTGGAACTCTGCCGTGCACAATACAGAGAGCCGAGGAGCGTTGTGAACGCGCAAACGTTTTTCATGATAAAACAGGATTTTGTCATTGAAGAGCCTTTTTTTTCAAAAATCTGTCTTGGGGAAAAAGGGGTCGTCTTATATCCAGGATAGTCTTTTGTTTGGATCAGTACGGTAATCATCACCTTCTCTTCTTCTTCTGCTGTTGCTGATTCTTCTAATCCCTCTTCTTCTATTGTTTTGAGTGAATGGTTGGTAACTGATCACATTGCTGCCCCCACTACTATAGTGTGAACCACAGTTATGAGTCAGTTGTCCTGGTTACTGAGGTGATTGTGTTCTCACTGCAAAGGAACTGCTATAGGGCTCATATGGACGCAAGCTGAGAACACCTTATTTTGGTGATCTCTACCTGCTTGTTTTGTCCCCAAATCGAGTGTGATTACTGTGTTCACATATGATAAACAAACCAGATTTTAGGTTTGTTTTTAAACAACTGCCCAAAACGAGCCAGGTGTGAATACACCCTTAGTCATTATTGACCCCAAGTGCTATCAAAAGAAACAGAGAGATGGGTTGAGACTTCAGTAGAGTGGCATTTAGCTTGGTTGTTGTGGTATGACATTGATGGGAGAATAACATGTTCGGTAAGTGTGTGTGACTGCACGTGCAGGGAATATGAGAGCACACAGAAAGGAGCACTGTGCTACACTACACACTGATCTGTGTATGTGGTAACTATTTACAAAAGCACACTAAATATACTGTTTCTCTCTGCTATCTTTCCCTCCACCCTGCCTGACAACACCCTCTTCTGGTTCTCTTTTTAATCATGTGTTTGTGATCCTTTCTGCATGTCAATGAAGGATCAATCCACTGACAGATGCATCCATCATCCTTTTATGAACATCTTCTCTCTTTTGTGTCAGAAATGTGTGCATGTTGAATGATGAGCTTTGTTCCTGTTTGTGACGATTCAGATGATTTGAGGTTGTGTTGCTGCACCTCTGCATCGGCACATACTTTCATTCATCCATCAATCCAACAGTCTGCGCCTGCAGCTATTCTTCCTGCTGTCAAATCCACCGTTAATCTCTGCTCTCCTTTCATGTTTACATCAAAGACTAAAATACACACACACGCACACACTCATGCAGATGCGCTATCCATCACAATTCGGTCAACAGACACACTCACACACCCACACACATTCGTCCTGTCTCACCCTTTCTCATCGCCCTCTGATGAGTTGCTATCCTGCTTGTTGGACATTGGCTCCATGATGCCTCAGTCTTGTCCAGCAGCCAATCACAGGACAACGAGGCCGCCGTACACCTTGCCAGCCTGCTCAGCATTCGCCGGCAGCCCCTTCAATAGACAACCATCCTAGGATCTGGCAAGTGATTGGCTGGGAAGAGCACAGTGGGCGGGACATCAGTGAAAGCAAAAGGAAGCTGGAGGAAGAGGGAGAAAAAAAACAGATACAGAGGTACAATGAAATCTTCAATTACATGAAAACACACCATCATAAAAGTGCGGGACATTTTGATTTGGTGTTATCCCTTTGTCTTTACAAGTGATAATGAAATTCCTATTTTTTTTCCTATTTTCTTGAACAAAAATGTGAAGCTTTGCAGTTTGAGCCACATTTCTTTTGTATTCTGTGCAATGTATGTTTTTTTCCCTCAAGGTGTGAAATAATTTTAGCTGTTAGCTGAAGAAAGGCTGCAGCTAGGTTCAATGATGAATCCTCTGCTGAACATTTGAGAGATTTGCTCCTGCCAGGGCTGACATATTATAATGCTCTTTTGTTGACCCTTTATAATCACCTGAAGATAAAAAAAAACCCGATCCTCACATCAGAGGATTTAAAAGTAATACATGATCTATACATCTGATGACTTAACCTAATCATTTCTCAAACACATGTTGACTAGCAGCTGAAAACCCTTCCTTTATTTCTGTAGAGTCTAATGAATGGAAATAAGAGCTTCTCATCACAGGGCTCTAAAGTGGGCTGTGAATAATCCAAGAAAATGGTGAAAAAATGTGTTTGCACACAAATCCCAAATCTGCAGCATTACATTACTTCAGTACACTCCTCTGAGCAATCAAAAGATCGCTTTGGATGTCACAAGAACTAAACTGAGCTCAAGTAAGAGGCACGACAGCCCACATGTTAGACCCTCTGACCCTCTTAATTTATTTATTTCCTAATTACATTATTGACAGAGACTTCCCCGGGATAATAAAGGCTCAGTGTTGTGTCCTCTGTTTACCCACTACAATCCTGCATCTATTAGAGGAAACAGGCTGCAGCTAATTTAGCATAAGCTACTTACAAGTCCTCTGAATGGAATTCAGGCTAAATTGTTCTTCATGATTTTGGTTTTTTTTTTCTGCCTTTTGTTTTCTCTTTTGTTCCAAAAGCTTTCAGCCACAGTTAGAACAGATTATGTAGCAGAACAGCAAAGCACACATTAGTGTCTCTGATAGGTGGTTGTAGGGTTCAACAAAAGGGATGTTTGTTATCGCAACTTCATCATTTATTTGCAGATAAAAAAAATCTTTAATTGTGTAATGAAAAGGG
The DNA here is from genome assembly GCA_030710495.1 of Labroides dimidiatus. Lineage (NCBI taxonomy): Eukaryota > Metazoa > Chordata > Actinopteri > Labriformes > Labridae > Labroides > Labroides dimidiatus. The sequence goes on from CM061163.1 coordinate 3,584,610, forward strand.
TTTTACTTAACTTAAAAAAAGGAAAGCAAGGTTGAAACTTTGTTTGCATTGATTTTGGTGCAGCCTGTGGACAAAGTCATACCTCTTACTCGGCTAATCTTGTTCTGAACATTTCAAAGGTGCTGGTAGATCTTTTTGACTGGGGGGGTTATGGCTGGGCCCGAAATCACTCCCTATCCACCAGTGCTGTTCAGATTCTTAGTGAGCATGGTCATACCCTATACAACCCACTTAATGTATCCCACAATGCATTTTGTAAAGTAGTGTATGAGTGATGTTCACTATATGAGCAGTATATACCATCACGCACTGCAGCTTAAACAGAAGAAATGTCTGATTGCTGATGACAGATAACATACTGTTGGATACAACCACACCAAAAAAAAACAACAACCCAAAAACCTATTCTCAAATTCAGCATAAGTTATGGCACGAATATATGGTTGGTATTTATTCATATACTGAAAATAATGTGTAATACATCTATTATGTTTGATTATCTGGAGAAATAGGCTAGGTTTAATATTATTTATCGCTGAAATCCATGTTGTTTGAAAGTGTTTAAAAAATTATAACTGTGCGAGAGTGATTACGTCACTGTCAGTGGCCAGTGAATGAGTGAGTAGTATCCGAAATGTTGTTTTAATTTTGCTGAGTGAGTGATTTCAGACACAAACAATGAAAACCAGGACATTTTCAGCACTTATATAAAAAAAATAGAAAATAAAAAATAAAAAAATCACCAGACATATCATAGGAAGAGCTACCTACAGGCATGCTTGTGTGACAACTTAAAATACTGCTGCCGCTACTGCTGTATCACTGGGTTTGGGTGCAGCCACTGACTTGTTTAAAGCACATCCTGACGGTACAACAGTGAAACGACAGAATGAAATAACACTTGTAAGGATCTCCTCGCCATCAAAATAGACAGTTAAACAGCACACCTTAAGTCTATGAGTGTTTTAAAAACTCATCTTATTTATATAAATTGCAGTTGCCCAGACAAAAAGTAGGGGGTGCTGCAGCACCTTCAGCACCCCTACTTCCCACACCTACATGTGGAAGCTGTGTTTTTTTAACAATAGAATTTTATCCTGCATAATTAAACAAAAATATATATCACTTATTGGAAATCTCAGCCTTTGACAATTTAAAGTTACTTGGTTCTATGGACACCCAGCCCTCAGCTGGTTTTAGACATTACTATTAACTCTATGGGAATAATAAATCTTGCTGTTAATGAGGTTTTTTTTTTTTTTTGATTGATTCATAACTTATAAGGAAGCATCAGTGTTAATGTCAGTCTGTTCCTTGACTGGAAAAACAATCATCACAGGAGCTTTAAAGATTTTTTTTTTTTTGGTGGAATTTTAATGAAAATTAAGAGGTAATATAAAAATATATTATAAATATATATATAAAAAATAAATATTCCCTCCATACAGCCAGTTTTCCTCTAAAAGCTATGTATGTGTATTTATTGTAGATCTGTTGCATGTTTAATATTTGGTCATCCACACATGTTGAGAAGCGTCTTCTTTCTGTACATGTATAAAAACATTAACACCAACACCCCTCATATCTCTGATGGGCCATGTTGTCACATTGTGCCCTGTGGTTTCCTGATATTACAGGATGACAGGATGACAGATGCCAAGCTGGGCTCTCTAGTGGTGATGACTGAGAAGCTCTTGTAATGGCTAAATTGTGACTGCCTGGATTTAAAAATAAAAGTCATGAATCACAGTTAATGGTGTCATGCTTTTACAACTGGAGGCTGAAGGGTGGATTATCCTGTCTGCATCATGGCCGGTTGCCAGAGATTAAAATATTAATTTCCATTCCTAATTTGGGTCAGGACACCTGATCCTTTTGGAGAGCTGCTACATGTATAATTGAATTTGATAACTCATTGTAACTGTGAAACTAAAACTCATACTTCAGATGAGGCACTTTGTTACCAAACACTCACACACTGTGACACCACAGGTGTAAGCACATTAGCATGCGAGGTGCAGAGAGAGCCAGATGAGGGCACCAGAGCCACCATAACACCGGTGGTGTGGATGTACATGTGACCTGAGCTGACCTGGTTCCTGCACAGAGACGGGTTGTTCTCACATCATGAGGTGTGAGCAGAAAACTGGAGCGCAGCTGTTTATGCACAGCGGCTGTTTACTTACATTAATGCACTTTTCTTGATATAGAGACACAGAGTTGATCATGTGTTTTATACTTTAACAGCAGCTCTGCCACATCATGATTAAAAAAAAACAGTGATGTAAATAAAGCCATTGTATCTCAGAAGGAGAGGATATCAGTTCACTTTTGAGGAATCGTCACAAACACCAACCAAACTAAACTTTTGGATTACGTTTTCAGATCATGTTCCATTTCTGGAGGGAACTTGGCTTTTTAGAGAACAGTTTTTTTCCATAGATTAACATGACTGAAAATTAACACTTTGATTAAATAAAACAGTACAATATAACTGAGGAATATTATGTCTTTAACACACTTTGAAGTGGTGTTTTTGGACTGCAACCAATAATTGTTTCAATTCAAAAACAGCTTAAAGGTTAATTTTATTGTTTTAGATTTTTTTTAATTTTTTGATTTGCAGAACAACAGACAAAGCACTGAGCATCCTCTGCAGCTTTCTGTAGAGAATCTTCATGAAAAATTCTCATGGCTTTTTGTTTGATCTCAAAATCTTTGTGTTTTTTTTTTTTTATAGATTCTGGAAGCACTGAAGTTCTGTAGCAGAAACATAAGTTACAAGTAGCAATAGAGTTTATTTTACTGGGTCTTGTTGACAGTAGAGGTGGGAAAAGTGATTTCTGGATGAAATAAATGAACAGCTCTCATTTCAAATCAAACACTTTGAGTGTAGCCTCCGATTGACCCAATATAAGAAAAGAAACAGCTGAGCTCCACTTCTGCAGATGTGTCAGTAGATGGCATCAGAGTGTGAGAGATCAGAGAGGCCAAGTAACACTGATCCAATGAGAGAGGGATCTGATGTGGAAGATTTGATTGGTCAGACATAGCAATTGTTATAATTTAAGAAGGAGTGGTTAAAGGACCTTGAGTTACCGTAAATAGAGACATTTCTGATAGTAAGAGCCAATCCCAATTGTCATTCTCTCCTCTCCCCCTTTATCTTACCCCTTCATCTACCCCTTCCCCTTGGCCCTCAAAACAGGGGGCCAAGGGGAAGGGGTTACAACACACCTCTAAGAAACAAAACATCACTCAATTCTCGCTATGTCATTTCCCCTAGTTGCTCGTTGGCTGAGTTGCACACAGAGCAACATTTGTTTATTTATTGCAAGCCATTTTAGTGTTTAAAATCTAAATTTGACTTTATGGAATCCAATTTTCACTTGGCAAAATGTGAATTCAAAATATCTGTAATTTAATTTTGAATAGGCATAATTAGATTTAAAGATGTCTCTAGTTTCAAATATCTGTAATGAAAATTCATTTCAAGATATCTATAAAGCTATTATAGATATCTACATTTGAATTGTGAATATCCCTAATTCCATTTTGACTGGTCATAATTCCATCTGTGGTGAATTCTGTCATGCTGGGGGAAATGGCGGCCCCTGGTGGCTGGGAGAGGTACTGCAGGGTCATTCAGAGTTAATCCCTGACAGGTGTGCTGGGAGCACAGGTGTGCCTGCTGCAGGTATAAAGATCAGCTCACACAATCAGAGCTCTCTCTGACTTCCATCCCAGACCATGCGTCAATGCCTAAGTAAGACTGTTTTCTGTTTGAACCTTGTTGGATTATATTGTATTATTGACTTTATGTTGACCATTTGAATTATTGTTCAAGTTTTTGTTAATATACTACTTAATTTGCCTTTTGGACAGAAACCATGGTTTGGTGGGAATAAAATCCTCAACTGCAACTTCCTTGTCCTGAACTCTTTGATTTGATGAGCTTGAGTGGTCAGCCATTTCATTGAACCAAAAGAAACTTAATACCATCTACAGTGTAATTTTGCCTATTTAAACTTAGCTTTTAAATTTTAAAACAGCTTGCCATAGTTATTCAATTCCAAACTGAACACATTTTAACAAAGTGATGATAAACTGATATCTGACTAGGGTGCCAAATTCACAGCAAATGGACTTCACTATGATGACCTGCATTACGTGAGTGATTACACAGCTGAGCTAAGAAAAGCAAATGTTAAGTGAGCATTAAAGTATTCAGAGTATTACATGTCATGTAGCTTCTAAATACTGGAACGCTGGCTTTTCATAAGTTCTGTAGCTAATGCAGCTTCTGAATGCAGCTCAGCTGTCTAATCATTCATAAAATGCAGTACAATGCAGTGAAGTGGGTTTGCTGGAAATCTGTTACCCTGGTCTGACATCGGTGTAGCTATTATTAGCTATAGCTGTCATTATAGCAGCGTCGGCTAGATCGTTATAATGAGCGTAATTCAAAACACAACCAACAATTAAAAACAGGGCTTGGTGATATGGCCTAAAAATAAAATCCCTGATTTTTTCCCCACAATACTCGATTTATGATTTTAACCCCCCAAATAAATAAATAAATAAATAAATAAATAAATAAATACAACCACTCCCAGTGATAAAAAAGTTACAGAGTTTCTCTCAGAGTTAAAGTGTGTGTCACAAAACGTTCATTATGTAGTTCAAACGTAGGCAGGTTTGACATAAACACTCGAGGCTGAGTATTTTCACAGTATATATTAACATGAAACTCTCTGATTAATATTTACTCTCAGTTAAAAAACAAATACAAGCCTTTAAAAGTCCTTGTGCTAACCTGACGGGGCCTACCATTATGGGAACTGGAAAGTTTTTCAAACACTGCAACAACTAACAATTGGACTAAAGCAAGAAAAAAATTCTTGATTTTAAATTTTTTAAATCTTCTGCAGAAAATATTTGAATAAATCGATTTAATTGATAAGCTACCCAGCCCTAATTGAAAACATGGAGTGGCAAAGGATTGGACATCTGATAAAAACATGAATATCATTTTTTCCAGCAGTTTCAATAATGTCAGAAATCTTTTATACCCATTCCTTTCAAGTTAGGTCTCGGTTTGTCTTTGTTTCAAGGGCTGTGTTGCCCTTTCCCTTGACCTTACGGAGAACTAGGATACCCCTTCACTTGACACGAACGTGCAAAACCAAGGGCTAAGGGGTAAAACAAGGGCTAAGGGGTAAAACAAGGGCTTAGGGGTGCAATTGGGATTGGCCCTCAGTTACATTTAACACGAGATAAAAGACATTGTGAAATAAGTGTACTTCACACTACATGTCAAATCCGCACATTTACACACACATTCACATACTTCGAGTCCAGGCTGCTATACAGTGTGCCCACTAGCACTAACTAATCCCATTCACATGCATTTACAGTCTGCTGGCTTCGCCACCAGGAGCAATTAGAGGCTCAGAGTCGACACTTTGCCATGAAGACTGTGGGAGCTGGGAATTGAAATGCCAACCCTCCAAGTGAGATGACCCATTCTACCAGAGCCACAGCCACCCCTTTAAAGATGAATGCTCCTGAATGCTGCGGTTCAGTCTGGGATGCAAGTGAGCTCAGTTTTGTGAAGTGGAAATAAATGGGTGTGGAGGCAAAGGTTAGTTAGTGGAAAAGACTGAAAATAAATGTGAAGTATTCTGAAAAGATGCCACTTCTATTCCAGAGTAAGATGTATCACTCTGATTCAAATTCATTAACTCTTGGCTTCTGAGTCCTTGCATGTTTGGGTTAGCTATGGTGTTAAAGGAACAGTGACAAATAAGGGCTGTGCTCTAAATTTGTTAAAACAGCCTGTTGGATGTTTGTTTAAATGTGTAGTTAACATTTCTGTTGGTGTCGGTATTTCATATGGCATTTCTTCCATTTTTAACTAATTAAGGAACCATTCCCATTAGATTTTTAAATAGTGTAACCACAAGGGAATGACAAGTATTAAATAATTCACCCTCCTAGAAGCTATGCAAGTGTACTGATGAAAAAAGTCGTAATGAAATATCATCTTAAAGTATATCTAAAACTGTTCTTTTCCAAATTTGATAATATGGTTTTTGTTTTACTTAGCGAGTCTGTTTGCCGTAAACATTAATGTTTCTCTCAATATTTAGGTCAGTTGGTTTGAAATAATTTCAAATTTCATTTTCACACTATTAGACTGTTAAAATGATATTTATAGCTACTTTTTTGCACAATTCAGATATCAGATTGGTTACACCAATGGACTTCTTTCAGTTTTATCAACTGACCACTTCTTTAACCCTATATTTTGTCACTATCTAAGGAGTCACAAGACAGACATCTTCATCTGAACTAACATTTTAATTCTGAACTAGCAAGGTACTGAAGAATGTTAAGTTACTACGGTACAAAGAATGTTATTATTTCAAATGTGGATGTCACTGATGTGGCTTTATCTGATCATTTCTGTTTCCTTTGATCTGTTTGTTACACCCAAACCAGCAGATGGGTCTGCAGTTGTTCAAGAAAGACTAAATGACAGCACAAGGTCACAGTTCAAGGAAATGATTAGGTTTGAAAATAATCCATGTTGTAATGTTGATGATTTGTTGAGCTCCTACAAATCAAGTGTTTTAAATGTGTTGTATACAATTGGTGGTATATGGTTAAAAATAGGCAAAAGGCACCATGGAGAAATGAAGACTCAGTCGAAGTCTTGTGCTCAGGTCTCTGCTCTGGTTTCCTGTCGCCCAGAGAATGGACTTTAAAACAGCTCTGCTTGTCTACAAGTCTCTTTATGGTTTAGCGCCAAAGTACATCTCTGACATGTTAGAGCCATATGAACCAACTTGGACTCTGAGAACCTCAGGGAGGAGTCTCCTCCTGGTGCCCAGAGTCAGGACTAAACATGGTGAAGCTGCGTTTCAGTTTTACGCTCCTAAAATCTAGAAAAGTCTTCCAGTAGATGTGAGACAGGCCTCAACTCTGACAATGTTCAAATCTAGGCTGAAAAAAGTTCTGTTTAGCTTTGTATACAACTGAAAGTATTTTATCTGCACTCCTCCTTTTAAATTAATTGTTTATTTCAATGTTTTATGGAATGTTTTTATTTTATTCTATTTCTTTTTTTTCTAATCTTGTGATTTTTATGTTGCTGTAAAGCACTTTGAATTGCCTTGTGTAAGAATTGTTACAAATAAACTTCCGTTGCCAACTGAAATATTTGAAATATTTTTCCTCTACATTTTTATTTGATGCGTTATCCAAGCAGGAATGCATGCAATATCAAAGTCCAGAGATAGATGCCATGCATGAATGTAGGCTTAAAAAAAGACATCAGCAATTATTTCTTTTTTGTCCTAAAAGGAAGTTATTCCTTGCAACCGTTTGTTAAATGAAATACATGTTGACAAATGTCCTGCTTACTGAGGATTAATGTAATAAAGAATAAAATCTGGAACTACTTTTTTTGTTCAGTGTCTTGAGATTACATTTGCACTGAACACATAAAGATTAATCAGCTGATAAATCTCCCTGTGAGGTAATTAGCTTGACACAAAGCTAATAACTCAGCAATAACTCACAGAGGCTGCAGAATCACGACAGAGCTCCACAGGGGACTTCATGAACTAATGGACGAATTGGAACGAATGTGCTGCTTAACTTTTAAAATGTGTTTAAATGAGTGAAGAAAACCAGGTTTTGAACTGCTGAGGGATGGTTGATTGGCCATTGGTTGATTCTTTAGAATAGACTGTATAATTGATGGACATAGTCTCCATGACGTTACCCATCTGTTTCTGAAACAGATTTTTGAGGCAAAACAGACGGTGCGGCCATATTGGAAATGAGAACCCCCCCCCCCCCCCACAGTGCGTGCCGTTAGCAAAATAAGCGATTCAGACGGGAGACATTCTTTGTACCAGGCTATAAACATATTTATTTCTGCTGTGAAAACAGCTTTTTTTGGCTTGGTTCGTTAGTGATTTCCGGTACTCCCAAAGCCAGCTTCAAGTGGACACTTGACAAACTGCAGATTTTAGCACTACAGCATTGTCTCATATTTTCAGACCGGAGGTTGCCGCTCATTCTTTAGAGGAGGACTTGGACAAATGTCACATTTTCTGGACTTCTTACACCGGAAGTTAAAGCAGGTATGATAAGAGGAGATGGATGGCCCTCCTGGGTTTGAGGTAGGCCCTTACTGAAGTCTTTGCCCCTGTTTGGTCACCCTGTTAGTACAAAATACAGAGATTTCTGTTGTTAGAGTACAAAACGTGCTCTGAATCATGGTGCTACCTTGCTTGTAGCACTGTTAACAGTAAACTCTTTATTGATATGAGATACAAAAATGAAGCAGGCTTATTTATACATAACTATTTAGAGTTATGACACACTTCCTGTTGTGACAGGCTAGCTTGAGTTAGCACAAACAAATGTTAAATTCAAAGCACAAAAAGACACACTTATAACTTTTCTGAGATAGGTAGGATTGAGAAACTTGACCCACACACACATACAGATACACCAACACACACTAACTTGGTGTAAACATCATATTGCACCATGGTTCAGTGATGGCACATAGATCAATGCTCTGTGCGGGGATGACAGACAGATCAGTAGTACACTCTGCTGTGTACACACTGTACCGGTCTGAGTGGGAACAGGACTTTGCAGTATAGAGATCCCACACAATTACACAACACACTAACAGAAACCCACACATACATGCAAACATTTGAAGCCTTCTCGATCACACACTGACACAAAGACACCTGAGCCATTTTTCTCACCATCAAATAAAGTGTAACACACACACACACACACACAGACGCCGTCAGTGTGAGGCTCAGCACGCATACTCAGCCGGCCTTGGCTGGCATCCAAGCTGATTAGATGGAGAGAAGAAGCAGCACAGCATGATCAAAGATGACCGTCTCTTTACCTCTCTCTTTCTCCTCTCTCTCTCTCTCTCTCTGCAGCTCTTTCTCTCAGTTTCCTCCAAATCACCCCTCTCCCTATCCCCCACTCTCTCTCTATCTTTCTTCACTTTCTCACACTGCATCACTCACCTTCCCTTTGCAATCACTCTGGCCAAATCAGCTAAAAAATCAATCAGCACACAGATGAAAGAGGTGAAGCACTGCAGAAGGTAAAACACCGCTCCTGTTTCTCATGTGGAACCATCTACAGTTCTTATGGGGGTCTGAGCAGAGCATGTTTTTTGCCAGCTGAGTTTTTTTCTGATACTGATACCAGTAATGGTATATGCCTTGGATGGCAACTTGTATGCACTATTAGCAAATATGGTAATGACCCACGCCATGTGTGTGTGAGGACTTTTCCTCAAGTAGAGTGTAGCTGGGCGCCCCTGAAGGAAAACCCACCTCCTGGATCTGTGGCTACAACAGAGCGAGCATCGTAGCAGCTGTCATTAGATGCCAGACAGTTCACTGGGTGCATGTTTATCACAGGTGGCCTCAGATGATTCGTGAAGAGCTGAGAACACAGTACACAGGCTGTTGTGCCTTTGAGCTCTAGATCTCACGCAGAACTGTCTTACTGCGGCTGAAGGTTGACCGATCAGCCGGCTGAGTGGGCCTGCAGGGTGGTGGACTTAGCTGGCAAATCCAGAGTAAAAAGATTAGGATGTTCTGGGATAATGTGATTTTTATTAGTGCAAATGAGTTAATGAGTCTTTCAAAGTCCACCCATGACCTAGATCATACAGTTCACAGAAGTACCTAATGTGAATGTTTTATGATTTGGTTCGGCTTGTTAATTTTAAGTCAAAAGTTTGATATTAGCAGCTTCACCAGCATGCCTTGGCTCCAAAATACACTCACTGGCCACTTTTTTAGGCACACCTGCCCAACTGCTCGTCAACGCAAATTTCTAATCAGCCAAACACATGGCAGCAACTCAATGCATTTAGGCATGTAGACATGGTCAAGACGATCTGCTGCAGTTCAAACCAAGAATCAGAATGGGGAAGAAAGGTGATTTAAGTGACTTTGAACGTGGCATGGTTGTTGGTGCCAGACGGGCTGGTCTGAGTATTTCAGAAACTGCTGATCTACTGGGATTTTCACGCACAATCATCTCTAGGGTTTACAGAGAATGGTCTGCCAGAGGTCAAAGGAGAATGGACAGACTGGTTCGAGCTGATAGAAAGGCAACAGTAACTCAAATAACCACTCATTACAACCGAGGTATGCAGAAGAGCATCTCTGAACGTGCAACACGTCGAACCTTGAGGCAGACGGGCTACAGCAGCAGAAGACCTCACCAGGTGCCACTCCTGTCGGCTAAGAAAAAGAAACTGAGGCTACAATTCACACAGGCTCACCAAAATTGGACAATAGAAGATTGGAAAAACGTTGCCTGGTCTGATGAGTCTCGACTTCTGCTGTGACACTCAGATGGTAGGGTCAGAATTTGGCATCAACAACATGAAAGCATGGATCCATCCTGCCTTGCATCAACGGTTCAGACGGGTGGTGGTGGTGTCATGGTGTGGGGGATATTTTCTTAGCACACTTTGGGCCCCTTAGTACCAATTGAGCATCGTTTCAGCACCACAGCCTACTTGAGTATTGTTGCTGACCATGTCCATCCCTTTATGACCACAGTGTATCCATCTTCTGATGGCTACTTCCAGCAGGATAACGCGCCATGTCATCTGGAATCATCTCAGACTGGTTTCTTGAACATGACAATGAGTTCACTGTACTCAAATGGCCTCCACAGTCACCAGATCTCAATCCAATAGAGCACCTTTGGGATGTGGTGGAACGGGAGATTCTCATCATGGATGGGCAGCCGACAAATCTGCAGCAACTGTGTGATGCTATCATGTCAATATGGACCAAACTCTCTGAGGAATGTTTCCAGTACCTTGTTGAATCTATGCCACCAAGGATTAAGGCAGTTCTGAAGGCAAAAGTACTAGCAAGGTGTACCTAATAAAGTTGATGGTGAGTGTATGTCACAAGTGTAATGTGTTAGCACCCACTGCGATGGTATTTTGGCTTCATAATTTTACAGTGAAAGATGTTGGACTGGCATCAATATATATATATATATATATATATATATATATATATATATATATATATATATATATATATATATATATATATATATATATATATATATATATATATCAATGTGTGTGTGTGTATATATATATATATATATATATATATATATATATATATATATATATATATATATATCAATGTGTGTGTGTATATATATATATATATATATATATATATATATATATATATATATATATATATATATATATATATATATATATATATAGTGTTAAATTGAGAGTAATCACGATAGTTCACAATCACAATTGTCAGAGTCATTCATTTTGCAGCCTTCCAATCATAAGCTGATCCCTCTTGGTTTTTCTATGTGTATTAATTCACTGCACAGCTGCTAAGAGTGGAGCTGCTAGGAATTGAGTGGCATTTTAGCACTTGAGTACTACTGGACAAAGTAGTTGGGGTAAATCATGAAAAATTGATGGTGCTTTAGGCAACCTGAATCTGTTCTTAGTGAATCCCCCCCTCAATAAAACCACTTCTAAATGTAAATATGTTAATGCTCGTGCTGTGTTGCCAGCTCAAGAAATGTGACTGGTTCAGGCATTACCATTTAAATAAGATTTAAGATAAGGCTATGGCAGGAAGAAGTGCTGAATACAAAAAGTAAGTGTTCAAGGTCAAAGTATAATAAAGTAAATGAATAAAACAAAGTGCTGAAACAGTCAAGAAAGAAATAAAGCAATTGAATGTCATTGTGGAATTGTTTATTCCTCCCTCTGCTCTTCACCTGATAGAATTACCAGTCGTCTGACGTTTGGGTTGAATACAAAAGTTCCTTCTTCCACCCAGCTTCTCTGTGCATTTGCTGAAACAGTTAGACTACATTTACTTATTCATATTTCAAACTGACACTGGAATGGAAAAAGAGGAACTTTCATTCCATAACCACTCCCCAGCCGATTTCAGCCTCTGCTCTCCCCATCCTCAATCTCTTTCTGTTTTATTTTTCGCCCTCGTTCTCTCCAAGCTCTGTTTCACCCTGTGCCAGATGGATAGTGTCCTCCTCCGTTCTTCCCTCCTTCCACTTTCATTCTTTTATTTACAACAATCATCTGCTCTGTGTGTTCATTGTTTTCCCTGCTCTCATTGACGATGTGAGGCTGCTGTTTCTCTGCCAGTGACTGTAATTATGGACTGCTGAGTGTGTGTATGTGGGAGTGTTTGTGTGTGAGAGTTGATGCATGTGTGCTTTCGTGACTGCATCTCATGTTGAGTGTGCATATATAAGTGCATCCTTGGGACTTTGTGTTGTCTGCCTTCTTACAGCTGTGTATTCACAAATAAGTTAGCATGCATGCATTTCCCCAAGTTGCTCGTGCATGTCTTAGTGAGAGACTTCACTCTGAAACTGAAGTGCCAAATGCCATGGTCAGAAACTGAAGGTCGTCAACAAAAACTGACAGTGTGATGCTGACCTGTCACACTGTCAGTGTGTGTCTCTCAGTGCTGACACTTACAGGACAACACATCCGTTAATGCGCACACAAACTGGTGAGGGGGCTGACCCTGACTTTGACTCTGAATTTTCCAGATACAGTTCACCTCACCAAGATGCCCAGGGCCTTGTGGCTAAGCCCACCCTCACATCGTCCACCCAAACAACATGACAGGGGAAAATTTGTCAGCCAATTAAGGAATAGATTGCCAGGATATTGGCGTGGATCCATCTCTTGATTGGGTGGGCAGCCTACAGCCCACACTCCAGCTTGCTGAGAGCCCAACTTCTGTAGCCAACAATAAAAGCACTGTTTGTTCTCACTTACTGCTCTGATGCTCACAGCAGGCTAAACAAATGACACCTCTGCTAAACAGAGTATCCACAGCTTTACAAAGCTGCTTATTCCAATTAGGAGAATCTGTGTGCTACAGGTTACAAACAGTAAACACAACAGGATAATAAAAGTTTTCTTCTGAGTTTCTAGTTTTTTTGTTTGTAGTGTGCATTGGCTTGGATTGGACCCCGTATTTCAGTGTTAACACACATGTAATGTTCTGCAAAGGCAGTGAACACAAATACAAAGTCTCCCTCAAATGGTAAGCTCTAGTCTTAAAAACATGAAGCTGATGCAAAAGTGCTAAAAATGTCAGTTTTTTGAGGGTTTGCTTTAAAAAATAAACATGTTTACAGCCTGGTTCAACATATGACTTAATTTTGAAAAGCTAATTGCTCTAGTGGGCAGCACTACATGGGCAGTGACTTTTTTTTAAGTTATCAAACTGACAACAAGGCAAACAGTAGCTTACTGAAAAGTAGGGCTGTCACTTTTCAAGTCACTTTCAATTCACTTTTTTCAAGTTTCAAACATAAGGTGAAAAGTTCATGGGTACCACCTCAAGACTTGAACAAAGCTAAGTTGAGTTAAACATTCCAATATGGCCCCATCAACAATGGGCTTCAAAACTCTGTATCAGAAAATAAATGGGCCATGTCACACACACACCCCATCTGCATATTATATGTCTAAGGTTTCACTGTGTTTGAAAACATGAACATACACTTAAATGCAAATTAATTATGTAGGAATTAGAGCTGAGGCTTGTTTAATTGAGGATTACTTTGCCTCCTTTCATTTAGAGGTAGAGTACCTTCTGCCTTTTTGAGAATATTTGCTTTGGTGAGAGAAAATATTGTTTCCCTTCTTCCAATTTAACCGACTTCAAATTTGTTCTAAATTTGAACCCTTTATTGCTGAATGTATCATATATGATACATGGGTTTCAAAGTCCTTTATCTCATCAACATGATAAATATTTACAAAAAAAAAAAAGATTTTTCTATAGTTCCACTACGGGCAGCTGTAGTTGTATTTTCTGTCCTTTTCAAAACAGCTGCTCTCAAAAATCATCCACACCCTTTTTTTTCCCAGGAAAATCATTTCTCCCTAATTTTCAAGAATAACATCTAAACAGTTACTCATTTCTAAAAATAAGTAATTTCTGTGTTGAATGAATGCATATTTTTGAAAGACTTGACCCCCTCCCCCCAAAAAAGGGAAAAAAACAAAAAACCTTTAATTTATCCAATATGATACAAACAACAAAATGATATATCAAGTTTTTTTTAATGATTTTGTTAAATAGGTCAATAAACATCTCAGTTTTAAAAAAATCAGAATTTTCTCGCTGTTTTTGATGGGTTGACATTACAAATGCAGTCCATGGCAATTAAGTGTGAATAAAAAGGCACCAGACGCAAACAGGAAACAGTTGTTAATGCCTGAGTTGTTGGTTAACTTGGCCTCCTTTTTTCATCGAGATCACAGTGTCCTCTCGTCTCCCATGGGCTGCAGAAGTGAGTGAATGATGACCTCTATCATGACGGGTACACTTGCTTGACAGACAAGTGGCACCGTCCACTGTTGTCAACAAATATTGGCATTCAATTCCTAATCCTTGTATATCAGCCCACTCAACCTTTTTTTTCCTGATGTATTCAGGAAATGGAAACTGTCTTGTTGGGTCAGTTCCAGATTATCATGAGAGACAAACTCACCTTGAAGCAGTGGGTATTTTTTGTCTTTGTGTGCAGACAGTAAGTTGAGACTCAGAGGAGTCAAACTGTTTACACAAATTGCAGTAATCAGGCTGCTATGACTCACATCCTCTAATGCTAACTTACACACTGAGTGGGTTGGATAAGTGGGACAAATAAGTGGTCCAACTAGCCAATGACAGCAATAACTAACGTTTGTTAAACACAGTTTTCTCAATACAGTTGAAATGAAATGTTTTTCCTTCAGTGATTAAATCAAAGAGGAAGGCCACCTGAAATCAAAGCCTCTAGAACTTTCTCTCCACATCCCTGCAGTTGCTCATCTTCAACCTCTCCCTCTTTGTTTCCTCGCTCCTCTCTCCCTCTTTCTCCCTCTAATGACCAGCCTGTTTTCAGGCTGCCAAGAATGTAAGTCTGCCATGGCTGACCTTCCTTTCGCCCCTCCTCTCTGTTTATGTGGATGTGTTAGAATGACGGCTCTCCCCCTCATCTTTCTGCCCTCTGACGCTCTTATTCATTCAGCAGAAGCTGCAGCTGCATAATTGACCCTGCTGCTGGAAACATGTAGGAACAATCAAAATGTGATATTCTCTTGTTGCACCAGCAGGAACAAAAACAGGGCTGACTGTGGGATTATGATAATAACTTGCTCAGCTGCATTAATTTGGTGCATTGTCTTTGCTTTACCCTCTTACAGTTTGTTTTACTGTTTGTCCAAGAAAATTTGAAACTGGACTAAATATACGATCCAGGCTGGATGTATAACTCCTCACACGTTCAGTAAGAAAAAAGGACACGAAGCAGCAGTACAAGCTCTAATCATGAATAAGCTTAATACAACATGAGAATTCTTTCCAGGGTCTCTGTGAATGTAAAAGACCTCATATAACTCATATTGATTCCTTGTAGAGTATCTCTTTTTAATAAATTAAACCATGTCCAGAGGGAATCTTTAATTTAATAAATGTCACTGTATAATCTGCTCCAAGACCCTCCAGACTTCATTGTGCCCCCCTCATTTCAGAAATCAAATCTAGCACACACATGAATGTTTCTTTCTATGAATTGGCCATAAATACTTAGTATAGATACCATAAAGCTGTACAAGAGGGGTACTGTAACACCGTTTATTTACAGTGTAAGATACCAAATGGTTTTGAACAGTCTTCTAGAAAACGTTCTGGTTTTATTTATATTGTAAAAAAAAGTCCTCTTTGATTCTGCCAAAGGGTGGAAACTGTCTACTATCCATCGTAGGATCTCTTTTGGGACTTGTCTTGCTGGGAAAAAACAGCGCTGTAACCCTGAGGTCACATCTTTAGAGATGGGAATAGAACCTGTGTCTATTCTGTTATTGGATGGACTCAATAACCTCCAGCCCTGCCTTCCTCCCTCTGACCTCCTCCTCTCCCACTAATCCTTCCCTCATATATGACCTGTACTTTCTTACCCAGTCTCCCAACCATCCAATCTAATATTTGATATTATCAGTTTAAGTCATTCTGAAAAGGCTATGGGGAGGGGAATTGAGGACTAAACCTACTGAATCACCTCCCAGTGTCTCAGTGCAGGTGAGCTCTGTATTTCTTTAACCTTTACTGACCTCACCATCCTCGCAGCATTTATCTGCTTCCACATATTTGGAGCAAAAGGGAAGTTTTTTCCACTGCCCCTATGAAGCAAGTCACTATAACAAACATACAGCTGCTGGTTAATCAAACCTCTGGAACAACCACAAAAATTAAACAAATGTGGCTTAAAGTCAGTGGCAATCTGTTTCGGATAAGCACATTATCTAACATGGAAACTGGAGCAGAACAGTGTGCACTACTTGCAGGCAGAATTTACCAATGTGTCTAACCTTTGGCTATACGTTGGAGTGGTAACAGTCAATCACAGCACAGCGGGGTTATATAAGATGCATACACATACAGAAAAATCATTGCTTTCTTAAAATCTGTTGATAAAGATGAAATTGTCTTGAATCAGTAAAACTACTGTTCAGACAACTTCATTAAAGACACATGATAATGATCATGATATTCTGTAATAAACCATGTCTTAAGTGGAAACCCCCTTTTCTTCATCATAGATGGTATATATCTCAATAACATTATGTTGCTATGAACCGAATTACTGATGAAAACCAGTCCTGAATCATCTCTTTCATCTTTACTTCGACATAACGCCTTAAGAGTTTCAACTTAAAATGCTCTCAAGCGGATGAGTCATTCTCCTTGGAGAACACAAAGCTGTTGATCAGTTTTCTCACATTTCTATAGATTGGGTTTATCACACATTTGTGTATTGTGGTTGTCTTTTATTTTTTGAAATGATGTTGAAAACTGAAAACCAGTTCCTAGTTCTAAGGTCTCCAATGAAGAGAGATCTGCATCTGAATTCTTGTGTACATGGTGTTTGATAAACCTACATAGGAGGCAGGGTATAATTCTGGTTTGGGCTGTCAGGAAGGATTGTATTAACCTCTCTTTTTGGATATTATTCTTTGTAATATTTGCTAAAGTGAAAGCTTTGCTTTGTTGTTTTCTGATATTTTGGACAACATCAGTCTTTCACACATATATCGTTATTATTCAGTCCCCAGCCCAATGATAAGGGTAATAATATGAGGAAATGTTGTAATGCAGCGATGAATCAATATTTTTACCCACCCCAATACAAACTGTAGTTGCAGTTGCAAAAACCACTTAGAAAGGATCTTATCACAATTCCAGCCCCACAAAAAAATCAAGAGGGGAAAAATTCTTTAGTAACGATGCAGAATGTACATTAAATTCAGAGCCTAAGCAATCAAAGAAAACAGGCAGCTTTTACAGGTAAACGGAATGCATCAGAACACCAACCATCCTGGTGATAAATGACCAAAGAAGGCTGTGTCTAAGTTTTTTTTGTTCTTTTAAATGTACTGTATTAGCAAAAGTATTACATGATGTTTATAAATGGCCAGTAAAGGAGGTAGATAGTGCTAACAAAGCCAGTCTTTCCTCAGCAGCCCCCTCCCTGACCGTGTCCCCCCTGCCCCCTTCCCAGCAGCCGCACTTCAGCTTAGAGGGTCACCCTGCATGAAGTCATGGTCACAGCTGTGGAGAGCTCTCAGCATCCAGTGGGAGGGTGTAAATAAACAGTTCAACTGCGGGTAACAGGGCACTCTTAATCTTACCAAGGTAATATTCATCACAATGGGTATGAAATATATGATACGCAGCTTTTCCTATGTATGGATAACAAGAAAAAGAGTGAGGAATACAGCTTTTCTGTTAGAAAGAACCTTATGTACCTCAATTTATCATATTTGTCGACCTGCAGTTGTAGCGACTGACTGTGATGGGTGAGTGCCTGTGTTAAAGGAGGGTATTTTCTTTTTTTTTTTAAGGCTCTATACTGTCCCTCTGGTACCCCATAGTCGCCTTATGTGATTCATAGCTAAAAAAAAACAACCATTTTTCTCTCACTGATGTTCTAGAACATTGGTTCTCAACCATGGGGCTGTGGCCCGAGTGCCAACTACTGGCTGTGGGACCGCAATGCAGCTTGCAACCATGTGGTGGCAGTGAGGCGTGATTCAGCTGTTGAACACGCTCCAATAAGCAGAGCAGAAGAAGCCACCTGTAAACTTTTGGCTGAAGTTATGGAAAAGTTTTTAAAGCAAAAATGAAGATGAAAGTGATGCCACGCCCTTCGTAAAGACAAAATTTGAGGCAAGTACAACCCTGACTTTATTAAGTTCGGCTTTGTGAACGGAGGTAGCGAGGCAGTGCCGAGAGCCCAGTGTTTTGAGTGTGGGCTAACGCTAACCAACGAAGCACTGAAGCCTTTAAAACTAAAGCAGCATGTCGAAACCCAACATCCAAAGCTAGTTGGAAAGCCAGCGGATTTTTTCAAGAGAAAAAAAAATGGGCTACAGATGCAGGTTCTGCCTTCTGATTGGGAGGCTGCTGCCAAGAGGCTGATGACCATCTCACTCTCAAACGACACTGTGAGTCGCCATATTGCTGACATGGAGTCAGACATACAGCATTAGCTCTACTTGAGTCTTTATATTTATTCTTGTAGCAACTTGATTTGTTAAAATTTATCACCTGTCCGTGTCGTTGTATGTGCAGGTTTACATTAACTATGTAAAGAAATGTCTTTGAGATGATCAGTGTTTCATATCATTTATTTTACAAGGTTTAGCTTGTTAAACTGTAAGTGGGCTGGATTTAGTTATTGAATACATATCAAACCAAGACTCAGATCAGTTGAAATGAAGTGTCAATATTTAAATGGGCCCCGGGCCACTTTGCACTGGGAAAACTGGGCCTCAAGGTCAAAAGTGTTGAGAAACCCTGTTCTAGAGAACCCTTTTTTCAGCCTCGGTTTGAAACGACATGCTGTCACTTTAAGGCTAGACAAACCCCCTTCCACCTCAGTGGCCAGTCCTCTGGGGGCTGACTGAAGACAGACATAGGCAGACCATTGTGTTAGGATCCCACTCCTCCAACACAAAGTTTCTACATTATATGAATGCATTGCTCATGTTCAGTGTGGACATTCATCATTATTGTTTTATATCCATTTTAAAGTATGGGAAAGCAAAATACCCTCTCTTTAAATAAACTGTACTCAATTTAGATTTATTTCTGTGAGTTTTCTTACCTTTAGTCCAGCTGGTTAGTAGGAACTTTAATTGTCTCTCAAGATTTTTAAATAGCAACTTCTACACAGGGTACTCAACCATAAAAGTAAACCATAAAAGGGAATATAACGCTCAAGTTTTAATTTCTATAAATCAAAACCATGAGACACAACATATGGAGCTCATAAGATAGATGTGTTACAGGGTTCTTGCTTTTTAAACATCAAGGGGCCTTTTTAGTGTTTACTGTGTATAAATGTAAAATCTCAATCTGCATATTTTGATTTCTATCTTCAAATGCTGTAGATCATTTCACATTCATCTCAGCTCCACACCATGCAAATTCGCTCATGCACTACACTGATTTATGAATCAAACACTGAACATCTGGTGGCTCATAAAACTGTCGCAACTCAACAGAAAAGGACCTTTTTTGTCATATGTCTGCTCAGCTTGAAAAGTTGTAGCGAGTTTCTGCTCAAAGCTTCATGTCTCAGATGCTTTTCACCCTTCTGTCTAAACTCAATAAATTTGTTTCACACATTTGAAACACTAGAGTTACCAGTTTAAACATACCAGCTGAATATTAAAGGCCAACTAGACTGAAAAAGTTGTGAGACAACACACAAACACACACAAAATAGTGATAATTTTGCACAGCCTAAAAGTGAACTACATTAGAATCCTTTTACTGCCTCATGTTAATGTTGATAGATTACCCAGCCCCGGGAATATAAAGCATATGGAAAGCATACTTAAGTTGTTTGTCATCATTTAACCGCACAGACGGCGGCTTTTTGTGAGGAGACCCTCTGGATAACTTCAACTATTCATTTGAGGGTGTTAATTATGAAAACTCAAACTGAGAGTGAAGCAGAGTAGGGGTTTAGAGGACTGCTGATGTGATGATTGATGAGGACGGTTATTTTAAAATACAGAGCCTTTTCTGCTCTTGATTGGATTTGGGGACCGTTTCTCATTAGCTTTCCCAGCCAAAATTACCCAAGAGAGTGTACGATTTGCCCTTGCATGGTTAAAAGTAGAAAAAAAAAGGATAAACTGTCTCTTCTCTGTGGTGCAAGGACAATTCTGTTCACTTCCTCACATCTATCTAGCATAGACCATAAATACACTCTGTCCAATGAAGTCAGTTTGCTACTAAAAATGTACCTTTCTAACAATCCTTCACATTTATCTGGCTACTAATAGATCCAGCAAACCAAAGTTGAAAGATACAAATGAGCATTGCTGCAGTATTGAAAATCAAGTTGAAGGATAGGTTTATAAAAGCAGTACACTTGGTTTAAAGACTGCAGTAAGTGTGTCAAACGGTTAATCCCCCATTTGCCATTAATGTGTTTTTGAAAAGCCCACCTACACAGTATGCCCTGCAGCATTAAGTATACCAGAAGATAAACTGTGACATTTAGCTCTATGTTTAGCACAGTGGGTAGAGAATGTCATTCAGGCAGTATGGTCTTTGTATACTGGTATTCCACATATCATGTATCTATATATTGCTTTGATTGAAAGCAGCAGGTTGACGTGTGAGGCGACAATGGAAGTGGCATGTGAGACGCATGCCACTTTCGCAAGACGCAACCTGAAGACGAACCGCTGGCTGGAGTGCAGTCAAAGTGCCTCAGAATGCTCTTATATGTTTTCCAATCACTTGAAAATTGCTGAGAATACTTTGACACAAATGACACTATCACCATTTTCCTTCAGTATCCATCAGATAAATTCTAGTTTATATAGACAGTTAAAGGCTCTTATGTTCTGGATGTGTCTATTTAAACTTGATGGGTGTCCATCCAAAGGCGTGACCACACATGTTACTGGTTAAGAGTACGGTTAATTTTTATGACATCAACTGCTATCCAACTGCTCCTTTGTATTTAGAGCCCGAGCCCAACCACAAGGGTTGACAAAGCCTTATTGTAACCCTAAAGATTATTATTCTCTCATCTTCCGTGTCGTCTTTAACCCCAAATAATGTACCTTCAGCATGCACGAAAAGTCATGAAATTTTGGAGGAAATTCAGTCACGGTGAAAAATATATGATTCCAGGACCTTTCTGCCGACACAAGCTCCATAGCGCCCCCTAGGTGAAAAAAAAAACCAAAACAAAACAAAACAAAACAAAACAAACAAACAAAAAAAAAGGTTCCTAGGGATACTTTCAGCTATGGGCTTGGAAATTTGTGTGCATGAGTTAAATGTTGAATTTTGACAATTAAAAAGGGTACATATTTAAACATACTGGTCCCACAGGTTGTTTTTTTTTTTATCATCTTTAAAAAAGATTTGTATGTAATAGACTCATTAATGATTAAAAGTTATAAAATGATTTTTCGTAGCCCAATGGGCGTGGCCAGAAATAACACCCAAATTGATGATTTTTTTTTTGCAAAATTCAAATCCTAATACCTCTCATGTACAATGAAACACACAAACACACGTTCAGCGTCACAGCCTGAGTACAACTATATGCTTTTTTCACTTTATACTACAGCGCCCACTACTGTCAACAGGAAGTCATGTGTCTTATTCTGTGATTAAAAATCACTTTTCCACTCTGGACTCATATACACATGTGCATGTGCAGATCTTGCTGCACATGTGGCAGCCGGGACATGCCCCGACAAGCACACAGGAGTGAGGGCCAGCTTATTGCTGCTTGCGGCTTTAATTAAAATTCTACACTTTCTTGTCTCATTGGACACAGGATCATGAAAAAGTTTTCGAACTGTGAGACTACACAAAGCTAGATGCTTTTTTATAACCATCTTCCTGGCAGATGACTTAACCATTGATATTTGGTATATTTGGTCACAACATTCACCTGCACGCAGCAGTCCAACTAAAGTCATGGCTTGATTGTTAAGTCAAAGCAGGGGGTCCAGTCTTGTTTGTGTACACATGCAGAAAAAAGAATCAGAATTCTGGCTGAGAATGTCTCACTCCGCTTCAATAGGTGGCGCTGTGTCCTTTTTTGATAAGCAAAGCTGTGTGTGTACTGCTCTAGTTCTGGTTTTCCCGAAGAGAAAACAACATTCTAACAACGATGACCGAGATGGATGCAGCTGTAGCTCTTCATGTTTCTTACATGGTATTTATGTTAATTCACTTACATTTTGTATGTTTGTTGTGTTAAATAAGGGTTATTGTAGGGGGGGACATACATTCTCACAGAAAATCACAGTTTTTCTTCATAAATTAAAAAGGTTTAAATAAAATAAAGGTTTCTCTATAAATTAGCAGGAGTTCATTTACAGGCTTTGAGACTAAGCATGAACTGCAGACTGCAAAATGCAGGAAAATACATAATGTACTCTTGTAACTCCTGCGTCAAACTGAATTTGAGATCAGGACAAATAGGACCGTCCTGGTTTCTTACTGCAGCTCACAGTCTTGATGTAGTTAATGCATAGCAGCGACTCTATAGGAGGACAGCTGACAGCAGGGCCTCAGATCATGCTGACACACAAGAACGAGGCTGCCAAGGACTACGTGTCCGTCCAAGTTTCAATCAACATGCCTGCAGGCAGCCAAAAGCCCAGAGGATGGAATAAGTTGGTCAAAAGACTTGTGGATGGTTGACAGGTGGAAGACAGAAAACGACAGGATAAGAGGGGATGACACTGAGGGATAAGAATCAGATTAGGGAGCAGACAAGAAAGAAGATTAGGTGAAAGAGAAAGATGAGAAACTGAGAGAGGAGAGAGATGAGTCACATGTGAGAATGAGAGAACCAGTATGGGTCTAAAATGAATCATTACGAACAACACAGTCCTTTTAAAGTCAGTCTGCTAATAAAATGTACATGTGAACATGTATCCTCTACTTATGACTGTGTGTAGTCTGTGTGTGCAGACACTCCTGTTTGCTCTGCGTTAGTTATTGAATTATATGACTCCAGGGGCAGACAGGAGGCAGACGACCGAGGACGAAAAGGTCAATAACATATGCCATGTCCTCCAATGATCCCTGAAATATAATATATAAACCTGTAAGATACACACAAAAGACTACAGCCAAACTCCAGAACAGACTGTAGCAAAAAAAAGAGAGAGTAGGTCTAGAAATCTATTATTTTAATCTCTAGAGTTAAGTTTTTGTTTTTGCGTTTGCAAAGTGGTGAGGCTCAGGTTGGTGGCAACCAAAAATAATTACAAATACAGTTTCCATGTGTACTGGTTAAGTTTATCTATGAGAGTTAAACAGATTTAAAACGCTTGTTAAAGCTCAATATCAATGATGAACGAAGGTTTTTCACAGAATGGAAGTATGTCCATAGTATGGAAGAGGAAGGAAGGGTGAGAAACACAGAATGATCTGTGGTACAACAGGAAAGCACCCTGGAATACTTTTACCAGCTTTCTACAAAGACATGATATTATAGATAAATGACACTATCAAATTGTGATTTTTTGATTGTACATTGAAAATAATCATAGTGGTGATCATTCAAACTCAAGCATTCAGTATTTTGTCAGGGACTTCAGTAAATGGTCCAGCACAGAGGGTACTGCAAGTTCTTGTTTTGCATTATGTATAGTTTCATGTTTGAAGGCAGGAACACACAGATGGTACAAAAAAAGAAGTTGTTTACAGTGGTCTGAAGGTCAGGTGATATACCGTATCTAACCAACCTACCTTTAAATTTTGCAAAGAACCGCAAAGCTGCCTTTTCTTAGCTGACCTATTTTAAAGCAAAGTCTTATCATGCATGTTTTAACAGCGATGTTCTGGTCAAGAAGTGTAAGTCAGGAGGGAGAACCAAGCAAGAGAGCGCTTATTAAGAAGATTCCTAATTGCTCTGTGAACAACTTCCAATTAAACAGGTAATGAAGCTAGCTTCATTATGAAAGTAGGACCCAGAGGGAAAGAAAATGACACACGCATCAGCACTACTGCACAAAACAAAGAGGTGCACAAGGGTGTGAGGTAGAAGGTGCTGCAGTGGTAGTCCAGCAACAGACCAATACTGTGGTTGCATTTTGCATTGCATTTATACACAGTAAAAAATGAAAAACTAAAATTTTGGGTCAGAAAATGTTCTTTTTTTTGGTTAAACTGTTCTATTGTGTTGCAAACTACTTCAAAGTAGTTATCTTAATCACCTATATTAAGTTTGTAGTGCAAAGTTGGTCTTAATGCATAAGTTAGGATGGAAAAACTTCAAATTATAGTTTTGAGGCTAGAGCTAAATTCTTTGAGTACGCTTTAGCAATGATCAGGGTCTCCAACTTGAATTTGCAGGAGTCTTCATCTGTGTTTTCAATTCCCCACGTGTGCCACCATCTCTCCTGTTCTGCGGGGCTTTTATCGCCAGAAAGGGGAGTATTTTTGTTTGAGTATTGCACTGAAACTCTGTGTTACTCTTGGTCAACTGATCATGGGCTGATTAGTTTGTGAGGTGTGGATTTGTGGGGCGACTTTGGCTCAGTGGTAGAGTTTGTCTCCCAATCAAAAGGTTGGGGGTTTCAATCCAGCTCCTGCAGTCATGTCTGAGAAAGACACTGAACCCCAAGTTGCTCCCATTGTTGGTCAGTGTGGTGTGAACATGTTAGCTAAACCTGATGGTCCCCAGTCATCAGTGTGAGGATGGGTGAAAGAGACTAGAAGTGTAAAGTACATTTTCTGTACAAAATTAACAAGCTGGCGCTAAGTTTTCTTTTAGTAATTCTGAATGTGTAGAACTCAATGGTTCAAAGATTTTTAGTTGGCCTCAAAACTCAAAAATACGGCGCAGAATTTTTGCTGAAATTTTGAGTTTACATAACTTTTTGTTTTTACAGTGTAGGGAAATCTTAAATTGGGTATTCTGAAAATGAGAGAAACATTGGTGATGTGCAGGTGAAATCTAAAGATACAGCAAGACACTAGTTAGCTAAGTTTTGTGCATAGACCTTACAAACATGGTTATCATTACTGGCTCCTGGAAAAGGGTTTTAGGCAGACTTGTGTGTGCTTGAGAACACAAATCATGCTCAAAACCACCTTTTCAGGTGCACTCAGGCAGGGTGTAAGACTGTCCACACTAAAAAAGGACTGGGATTTGGGATTTGGGATTTAGCCAAAGGTTTGTTTGTACCACAATTAGAAACTCTCTGTGGTCAAAACAAATCCTTTCATCACACTGCCTGGAGTTTGTTGGCAAGAAATGTTAGAAAGAGTTTAATGTAAACAAACAAGTTGCAATGTGTTTATAAGACTTGGAAGTTGTTCATGAGAAAACTTGGCAGTTTTCCATTTTTTTTCACAATCAGTACGAAGCTAAGCTAAATGCTGCTTAAAAAGAAACTACTTAAATAGAAATCCAAAAGTTCTATCTGGGTATTGTTTTTATTAGCAATCTTAAAAAAAAAAACAACCATTTTTCTTCCTCCCCGGCAGAACAGTTTGTCTTCAAAAAAAACTCTGGACTCAATCAGTGATCCTGCAGGTGCAAAAGAACTCAGTGAACCCAGCCAACACACACACCTAAACACACACATCCACACAAACACACTCAACGGTATGATTGCAGCAATGGTCTCAGAGAGGCCTGCGATGACTCATTCATGCTCCAGTTTCATGTACGCGTGCACGCAGACACACACGACGTGATAATGAGATCTTCTCCAGCTCCTGTCGGCCTCATGTGCCCTTTAATGCGGCAGCAGGGGTGAGTGAGCCACTGAGCGCTATACATGACAACATACACACACTTCAACAAGCCTTCTGATTGGCCCAAGTAGGTCAGTGCTTCCTAAACATGACAGATCCTGGTATACAAAGTCACAGACACACACACAGAAACACACAAAGTTTCTGGAAAGCTTGCTGGTACACAAACAAGCCAACCATCTGATTGGCTGACGAGTGTCTGCGGTCTATACATCACTGCATGTCTGAGCCACAGGTGACTAGGGAAGGGTTGGCGTTGCCATAGCAACACTAAGCAGTGGGCGGGAACATGTTATGGTGCTGTGATGTGAGGAGACTATCAATGATGGAGGGTGATACATGTGTGGCTCCCTCTGAGGGACTAATGGGAAAGGACAGAGGGTGTCTGAGGTAAAGCGAGGACATTCTGTGGGTGGAGTCTCATCCATTATTGTCTCTGTCCTTTATTATTCTGTCTAATTATCATCTTTTTATTGGATTCAATTAAGATGAAAAGGTATTAGAATTAAATATCATGATGTCAGTGTTAGTAGGAAACCTATTTTATTGTGGTCAAATCAAAATCTAAGTTCAAAAGCACTGAAGCCATTTGACCAGGTCTGAAAATGAAAACAAAGCTCCTCCTCTTGTTTACATGAAATAAGACCACAGTCAGAGCATCATGAAGACATAACCATAGTAAATGTGTGAAGGTATGACGCCAGCATGAAAAATTACTGCACTTTCAGAGCAGTGCAGATAAGAAAAGAGAAACTGAAAAGTCACACTCTGTACTGGAGTAATGAGATCTAGTCTGCTGCAGATTTCAAAGCACTGCTGGTGTCTGAATAAAAGGGCATTTTTTCTGTTTCATGCATCCCGGTTGGGGGGACCTTCTATCGCACGGTCCAACTTTTCCTTTTGATTTAGCTTCCTAAAGGAGTTTTTCTTTCAATCATAAGTTAAGCTTGTGCAGATGCAAATGAACACGGCAAAAGGAAGGAATATAGGGGAGTGTGCACATGAGAGCAGCGCCATGTTAATGAGAAGACACATGAACACATTATCAACCTCAACCCTCTCTCCGCCACCATACTGGCACCCCAAACTCTGTCATGCTGGCAGATGGAATAGAGGTTAAACTGTAAAATTAAGATACATTTTAGTAAAAAAATTTTAATTATCCCATTTCATGAGGAGCACAATGAGGGGATGTTTTTCATTCTATATACAGTCAAAAGTATCAGAGTGCACTTTGCAATGCTACCATTGGAGAGGCCCACATCTCCTTGCTTTTTTGATGTACCAAAATATAAACATTTACAGTTAAAAGTCTCAAAAAAAATTACACTATTGAATAAAGCAAAACAGGTTTTGGATAATAAATCACTTCACATTCTGTACAGTTTTCTTGTTTCACCATATTTATTCTAATGTGCTGCAGTTTTGGGAAACGCTTTAAGGACTTCTCCACAATAAATAATAATCGACTAGCAGGAACTATTCAGGTCATGTTTCGTCAGAGAGAGGAAAAGTATAAATGAAGGGGATTGTTTTATTTTAAAAATGTTAAAGTGAGTTCTGAGTGATGAGTTGAAACAATGTCCAAGCACAGAGTAGTTTCAGAAAAAGTACAAAAACATGATTCTCAAAATACACAAAGATGAGACTGTAGAGATCACCAAATGGGGGCACAGTTTCTCTTGTTCCTTTTCCTTCTTTGTTTAATCTTCTCTGAGTACCATGTGTTTTATCATGTCCTTAGAATCTGGTATATTCTGTTTATGTATTTTATTATTCTGACGTGGAAGCAGCATAATTATGGATTACTTGTGTAAGGTGAAGGGGTGGGACTAGACAAGTTTCAACTTCCTCTCACTCCTCATTTGAACATTCAAATGACAATCTTATTTGGCTCCTTGGCTGTTGTTGTTTTTTTTTTTTGGTTTAATTTTGTTCATGTTTTTATTTTGTTCTATGTGAATTGTTTTTTTTTTCATGTTCAAATAAAAGAGTAAGCAGAAGAAGAAATTTGGACTTAGACACATTAAAAAAGCAGTCAGATCTAAAAGCCCTGTGAGAAGTATCTGGAATCAGTGGTGCTTTTCCAACATAAAGACTTAGTTGGTGTTTTCCAGTCTATAACATCTGTATAATTTAGTCACTCTGGTTCTGAAGTGCCACTCATTGTCACCCACTAATTACAATCTAGCTAATGGAGTCAGTCGTTGGTTTAAAACAAACGGCATGGGAAATTTCTTGGATTAATTAGGCTTTTACTTTTTGAAAATCAAACACACCCAGACAACAATATTTAATGGAAGTGGAAAACTTTCAGCTCAGCTCCGTCCAAGCTCACAGCCTGACTTCAGCCTTGGATGGTTTAGACTTACCCTAGGACCTTGTTAAATCCCTGAAACGCCTCTGAAGATTACAACCTTCTGACTTAACAGTGAGGATGGTATTTACCAGCTGATGTGCTGGGTAAATGTGTCTCAACATAAACCACTTAGAGTCTGATATACACTCTTCCACTCAGCTCCCATTAGAACCAGAAGGCTTTTATGCTGCAATTTTCTTCAGCTGCACCACTCATCCTTTAATTGCCTACTTTTTTTTTCTTCTAACGGCTCTGAGATTGTGAAGTCATGAACAGCTTGAACTGTGGTCTGCTACTTAATAAGTGTGGTCCCTGCTGGTACTGAAAGCTATTTGTGTTTGGTTTCTTTCTGTAAAGAGGGTTAAAGACTATCATATGTTTCACATGTTGGATTTAAAAGCATTTTATTTCCTTTAAATAACATCATCCATCTTTGAATGGAAAAATTTGAGTCCTGTTTGTAGTTATGTCAGCAGCTCTGAGAGGCTATAATTAGACACAGAGGAGCTCTGTGCTAAATGTTAGTGTTAGCATGCAGACAGTCACAGGCACAATATTTGCATATTGATTTTTTTGACAGGAGGAATGTTTACTACATTATATTCATCATCTTAGCTCAGCTCATTGCAAACATATGCAAACCTGACTAAATATAAAGCAGCACTGATTGCATTATCAATGCGTGGATTGGTAAAGAGGTGATAAAAGAAAAAAGAGACTCCATAATAGTTTTGGATGGGGACAAATCCATGAATTTCCAAGCAACCCAAAATCTGTTGGAATTTTAAACAACGATCATTTTTTCTAACATACATATTCATCTTATTATCTGTGTATTAATATGTATTATTTTTAATTTGGTCAATTTATTTTCTTATCATGAGTTTTAACATCTAATTCTACCTTCAGTGTTTTCTCATTAAGATCTCCCAATAGTCTTTTCTCAGTTTCTCAGCAAACTTTTTAATTATGCTGTGTACTTTAAGTACACTGGAGGGGGTGTGGGTTGTAAGGGGGTGGGGGTGGGTTTGTGTGTTTGTGTGGTCGAGGGTCTCGTGTTGTTCTGTGGGTTTAGGGGAGGGGGTTTGATTTTATTATTTTTCTGTTTGTTAAGCACTCAGTGTCAACATTTTGTGTATGAAAAGTGCTCTATAAATAAAGTTTGATTGATTGATCAAAAAGTGCTAACTTTGCAGGCGTTATGAGTGGAAAATGATGATATGCCGTCTTTTAAGTTTCATATTCAGCAGCTCATTAAGAAGCTGAAGCTGCGCCTGGTTTGTATCTCAGAAATAAGTCCTGTTTTTCATTTGCTGCCAAAAAGAGACTTGTTGCTGCTACTTTCTTGGCTCTGATTGACTAAAGTGATGTTTTGTACATGCATGCATCTTCACAATGCCTTGACTCTCTGGACACTGTAAACCATGGAGCACTGAGGTTTATTACACGTCTTGAGGCTCAAACTCATCATTGTGTCTTATATTCTCTAGTTGGTTGGCCTGTGTTGTCAATTTGAAGACAAAATCATTGGCTGTCCTCATTTATAAAGCAATTCTTCATTTGCTTCCCTCTCACTTATGTGTTTATAGCAAGTTGAGAAATGTTGGAAGTCAGTCTTTGCTCTGTCTCACGTTCATAAGACCTGTTTTCAGGTTCATATTGAAATGGAAAAAAAATGGAGCTCTGCATGGACCTTAAAACGCTGAAGTCTGCCACATCAATCAGCGACATGCTCAGAGAAGGTTCAGAGATGGGGTTGTTTGACAGTTACTGTCCAGGACTTGCTTCCACAGCTAAGTCTCTTCTGTATGAACTGAAGTCTGTGTTATTACAAGTAAGTTCAAATTCAGTGACTGGCCTTTCTGAAAAGCTCTATCTCCACCTCCGTTAATCTCCTCCATGTCTCAACTTTGGATCATCCTCAACCGCAGAAATGACATTTAAATGTCAGACAGTGATACAAATCAATAAAAGGATAACCTGTGAATACTGGAAGTCTTTTCTTTTCAACAACTTTTCCTGTATGAAAAGAAAAAAAAACTAAACTGATGATAAAAGTAGAATTGAACTTACCTATGCATTCTTCTTTTGACTCTTGGTTCCTCTTCCCTTTTTTCTCTCCTTCTCTCACTCAAAATGGATCTTCCCAGAGTTGACTCTTCTTACGTTCACAATGCTCTGAGTTAAACCTGAGAGGAAGTCTGTCTTATTTGTTGCTTGCCTCCAGAGTAGGAAAAGCTGACGAAGCTCCTCTGGGGGTTGCTCTTCTTCTCTGGAGGCTTGGTGGGGGGTAAAGTTGAGGGGAAGCTCAAGGCAGCAGGAACTTTTGAGTCTCTTCTGCGATCTATGAAGGCCTCTCGGAGCAATTGCTGAGTTATGCTACCGCTAGGATTGTGAAGGTTGGTGTGACTTCGCTGAGAAGAATGAAGTTACCTGCTCTACAACGCTCCTGAGTCTCTGTCTCTCTGTCTCTCTCTCTTTCTCTCTGTGCTTCTCTAGATGCCTCCTTGGCTACTGTTGCTATACTTCAGCCTCTAAGGCAAATGGAAGTTGTTTAAGTGGATCGAAGCACCAGCCTAGTGGATGGAGTTACCTGTTGGATGGATTGAAGCACCAAAAGAGTGAACTTTGTTGCTGAAAAGTTCCTTCTGTTGATTACGAGTCTATGTAAAAGTCTGCTGAGGTATTTAGTTGCCTGTCAGGTATATTGTACTGATGTGTGAGGCTATTGTGAGAGTGTAGCTTCTTTTCTGGCAATATGATCCTCTTCCTCCCAATACGAACCCACCCAAAGTCCAGGCCACAAGTGCGGATCAGTACAATTTTCGGCAGTGAGCAGGTCTGAGCTGGCAGGTGGTACGAGGTCCAAGGTCTTCGCTGGTCGGTGTGGAAAGCATGAGAGGCAATATAGGTTTGCTGCAGAAACAGCAGTGAGAGGTCACAGGTGTGTCTTTGCTCTATGTTCCAGTCACTGGGTTGGCTGATTCGGCGGAGGAGGTAGGCAGTGGGAGAGATTCCCTGAGGTAAATGAAGAAGTGTTGCACGAAGAGAGGAAATAAAAAGAACGGATGCTGGATAATATATTGTTTCCTTCTTTTTCTATTTCTCCAGGAGGTAGAAAGCAGACGGTTCTTTTTTTTTATTTGTTCCTCCGATTGCTTCAAAAGGAGAAAAGAGGGATGACGGGAGGTAAAACTGTGCTGTATCAGTCTGAAACCTTTTCTTCAATCTTGTGTCTTTTTGATAAAGAATGCTGGTGTTTTTCCAGGGTCCATCTGAACGGGGTAATGCTTCGCTCGCTGACGTTACATTTACAGGTCGGTTTCCTCAGGAGCTCCATCTGAAAGACAAAGACGGACACGGGTTAGAACACAAGTATGTGCCCTGTGAAGACAGATGGATCATTTAAAGGAGAAAAAACCTCTTCCAAGAGACATAAAGTCACTCAATATGACAACTTAGGGAATGTATTATAGATAACACCTTTTATACTTCCTTCACATACAAACATTAGTGTTTCCCCGACCATTATCACAGCTGCCCCTCTTGGAAGTCAAATTAATTTCATTTTCTATATAACGCAAAATCACACCAAAGTAATTTAAAGTTACTTCATCATGGTCTATATGTTGTTTTTTTCTTTAACAGACTAAATAGCTTTGTGTTTTTTTATCTTATTTACATGTAGGGAATTCATTTCTGTCTCTACATGGTCAGGCATTCACAATTCTCCTCTGCTTTCTGTATCGCACACAGACACTGCACCCCCGCCCCTCCCCATGGGTGTAAACCCAGGGGAAACACTGAACATAAATAACTGTTTTTCTTCTGAAGCAACTAGCCCTGGTGTATGCAGGGTTCTACCCTTCGTGCTGTCCATTATCAGGAAATTGTTGTCTTTGTCGTAAAAACAACCACATATCTTGGCCTTGATGTTGCCCATAAATTTCTGATAATGGACTCCTCATTGTGCATAATACGCCTGTATAAATCACAGACTAAAATGTGGAGCAAGGAGGACCAGCCTGTAACTTTGCCCTCGACACACCCACATTGAACCATATATGGTTAAATGCGCAGTTAAAATGACCTTATGAATGTTTATGTGTGAGGAAGCGTGCTGAGTGGTACTTGTATATGCAACTGGGATGAAAGAGTGTCCATGTGAATAAACATGAATAAATGGGTGTTATGCACAACACTTTCTGGTTGTTAAAGGCTCCATATATGGACTATACACTCACTGGCCACTTTATTAGGCACACCTGTCCAACTGCTCATTAATGTAAATTTGTAATCAGCCAATCACATGGCAGCAACTCAATGCATTTAGACATGTAGACATGGTCAAGACGGTCTGCTGCAGTTCAAACCGAGCATCAGAATGGGGAAGAAAGGTGATTTAAGTGACGGGCTGGTCTGAGTATTTCAGAAACTGCTGATCTACTGAGATTTTCACGCACAACAATCTCTAGGGTTTACTGAGAATGGTCCGAAAAGGAGAAAATATCCAGTGAGCGGCAGATGCCTTGTTGATGCCAGAGTTCAGAGGAGAATGGCCAGACTGGTTCGAGCTGATAGAAAGGCAACAGTAACTCAAATAAGCACTCGTTAAGCACGAGTGCTTAAGCATCGTATGCAGAAGAGCATCTCTGAACACACAACACGTCGAACCTTGAGGCAGATGGGCTACAGCAGCAGAAGACCACACCGGGTGCCACTCCTGTCAGCTAAGAACAAGAAACTGTTGCCTGGTCTGATGTGTCCGGATTTCTGCTGCAACATTTGGATGATAGGGTCAGAATTTGGCATCAACAACATGAAAGCATGGATCCATCCTGCCTTGTGTCAACGGTTCAGGCTAGTGGTGGTGGTGTAATGGTGTGGGGGATATTTTCTTGGCACACTTTGGGCCCCTTAGTACCAATTGAGCATTGTTTCAATGCCACAGCACATGCTTATTGAGTGTTGTTAAAAGGAAAGGTGATGGAACACAGTAGGAAACATGAGGGAGTGGGAATATCTTGTCTTTGTGGTGTATTCAGTTGAATATATGTTAAACAGGATTTATAAATCATTGTATTTTGGTTTTATTTACATTTGGAACTGGGGTTTTATATGTTTCAAGTGAACTGAGAATGGATCTTTTTCCAACACTTCTTAGTTCAAGATATTTTTTTGCAGGGTGCAAAGGGATAAGGTAAGGTAAATTTCATTTTAAATTAAGGATTATGAACAGACTTGGGATTCACTGATCCAACTTTTCTGGTCCCAATACCAAAACCTGGGCTTTGGGTATCGACCGATACGGATCCCCATCCAATACCAGTGTTAAAATAATAACCTGCATGCCCTACTGTGGGATAAGACTGGTAATGTTTTGGGTGAAAGGCAGAAATGAGCACATATGGAATTACTGAAGATGATATTTATTAAAACGTTGAAAAGTGTTGAAATGTTTACCAGCAGTTTGGTAAAAAATGCTTCAGAACTCCCAGAAATTAATATTCAGTTATAAACTTTTACACCCTGTAGACTGGTAATACAGCAAAAAAACAGAGAAAGAGCATCAGAGGGAACGTTCAAGTACAAAACTGTGTTAAACAACTGTTTGTAACCACATACTGTAACCACATACTGTAAACAAAGTGACAAAACAGGGCAAACAACCTTGTTTGATTTAATCGTAATTTAACCTTAATGTCATGTTCTCTATGTGACGACAAAAATTCTAGTAAAAAATATGAGAGCGCCGGTTTTAAAAAGGCACAGAGCTGGTTGCCTGGATCGGCACCATGGATCAACCCTTTCCTACCAATACCCAATCCAGGTTTGAGGGGCCGGATTCGGCCGATACCAGGATCGGGATTGGTGCATCCCTAGAACAGACAGCTATATAAAGTGAGATTATTTCATTTCATATTACCTATACATATTACCTATATTTCTCTGTGATCATCACTACAACACAGAAATATGGACTCTGTGTTTGTCTCCCTGTGTCTATGTCTCTCTGCCCCCCGCACCCCCCAGATGTCTGTCTATCATGAGTCTGGTTCTGTCCGAGGTTTCTGCCTGTTAAAGGGAAGTTTTTCCTCTCCATTGTAACTTGTTAAATATTGCAAAGGTCTGTACTCATAGTGGGTTAAGACAAGATAAGACTTCTTATCTTGTCTTGATGTTGGGTCTCTGTTAATACAATTTTATTATCATTTACAGGTCTAGACCTGTTAACGCTTGGAAAGCATCTTGAGATAACGTTTGTTATGAATTGGCGCTATATAAATAAAGATTGATTGATTGACTATACAGTCCTCTCAGTACCTTCAGCAACCCTTCACATGCATATAATTGGCTGGATGAAAAGAAAGAAGAGAATCTTTAATTTTCCTACTTGTATTTTGAGAGTTGAGATGGTTAAATATGTTTTGTTCTTTTGTGATTTCAGAGAAGGAGGTAAGATAGCAGAGATCTTACAAAGTGCACACTGCCTAGGTCAGGAAATTACACTTAATCATAGCTGAGCGCATCAATCAGGCTGAGATGACGCTTAAACAGCAGCTAAAATTACACACATACTGATAGACAATTCCTTTTATGACACGTTAAAGTTGTCAGAGACATCCAACACTTGAACAGGTGATTCATGCAGCAAAAAAAAAAATTAATCATGTGTTTGTGCATGTAACAACAGCTCTGGAGTGGTGATAAAAGCAAGAAACAAGTGCAGGTCGAACGTTCTGCAATAACAAACGCGACGGTGCTTGTTCAGTATGCAAAGCAGCAACGGGATGGAGAATCTATTGTTGGCAGCCCACATTTAAATGCACACAATGTACAGACACACACACACACACACACACACATTCTCAGTTAATCTTCCTCCATCTGTGCAATCTCGCCCGGGTCTCAGTATCTCACACACACACACACACATACATATACACAAACACACAGACACATACACACACACACCTTGTTATGCGCTTTTTTTTCATGTGGACGAATGTAAGAAAGACTTGTGCTGAGAACACACGCATGCAAACACACACACACGCACACACATTTTTTTTTTAAACACACAACCTGCAGTAATACTAGTGCCCAGCCTGAGCCGATGCACTCGTAACACTGTAGCACCACTTGTTAACACATTAACAGTCCTACACTCACACACCACTCATTCCTCACTTAAACACACTCATTATTTCAATTGATATGCACCTAAACGCTGCACACACCTTACAGAATAACAATAGATTGCCAATAATTATCAAGAGTTACATTATTTATTCTTTGCACAATATGTGCAGTTAATTTCAAACGGCTGACACAGAATCAAAAACAAACTTCATTAGTGAATCTCAGTTGTAGTGTAACAACATGGGAAATGTTTTTTATTATACTCGTCTAGCTGTTTTTGTCCCTTTCGTTGTTTACTGTCATGTTTGTATCTTTGCAGTGACTTCTTCGGCTGTTGTTTTTATTTTTGTTTAGCAATGTTGTGTCTACGTTTTTTTTTTTTTTTTGTTGATGCTTGTAGCTTCTGTGATGTTTTAGGTGTTTGTTGTTTCTACCGTGTCTCTCTAAAGTCCTTTTTGTATCTTTGTGGATTTGAACAACGTCAGAGTTGAGGAGTGTCTCACATCTACTGGAAGACTGTTCCAGTTATTAGGAGCATAAAACTGAAACGCAGCCTCACCATGTTTCGTCCTGACTCTGGGCACCAGAAGGAGACCCCTCCCTGTGCTGAGTCTGAGTTGGTTCATTTTATCTTTGGTGTTTTCGTGCCCCGATATTTTTTATCTGTGTGGAAAGTTTGTGAATTTCAAACCAATTATGTCTGAGCTGATATTTCACATTATTTTACAAATGTAGACTGCAAAAACAAATTCCTAGCAGAATTTTATCTTATTTCTAATCTATATATTTATAAAATAAACCTCATTGGATTTAATGAGCCACATTCACCTGACAAGTCCAGGAAACTGTTTTAACTCAACATAAATATAAAAAACGACTCTTCATTTTCAAGAGACTTTTAATGAAAGAACCACTTTAGCTCATTTAACAGGTTTTTACTGATTTTGAAGATCCCCAAACTAATTTAGACAATACAAAATGTCCATGTCCAATTTAAGATTATAATGTAAACTAAAAAATGAAATTCATTCATAAAAAACTTCCAAAACAAGGATAGGTATCTAACATGTCTAAATGTAAGAATTTTAATCCCAACAAGTGCTGAATAATCTGTGGTGTAAGGATTAAAAATCCACCAATAAGAATAAAGTCTTTATACAAGAAATTGTGTGGCCATGTGTGGCAGTAATCACTTCCACATTTTTGCTTTTCTTTGTTGACATTTTTCTTCACCGTGTTAGCATTTCAAGTCTTAGTTGAGTTGTTCCATTTTTCGTTTTGGTCGACTGAACGGCTTCTAACAATGTAACCAGGACAGAGCTGTTTCCAGAACACCACTAAACCTTCTGACTCTGCTTTGAACTGCGAAAAAGGCAACAATCAAATTCCCAGAGAGCTTCTGGCACTCCTAGCCACCCACAAAGCGACAGACACTCACAAAAACTGTCTGAAGCCTTTTCACATCTTTACCTTCGGGTGTGAAGTCAAGAGCTGTTTTACCCCTGTAGAGTAAGTAAGCTTCGCAGGACTTATTGTGTTCCCTTTTTCCTTTAACTTCTTTGTTGGGCCAAATCCACTCCAGAAAGGCCTCACACTTCTACCTCACAGGAGCCTCGAAGGCAAACAAGTGAGACCTCAGCAGAGGGGCTAATTAACCAGCAGCAGGAAACGCCAACTGAAAGAGACATCAAGATTAATCATACAAAGAGAGACGGCGAGAAAGAGAGTGGGGATTAGAGGCAGGAGTCTTTTTTCCACAATATGAATCGCTCTATAAGCAGGAGGGGAAAAAAAGACATCCCTCCCCCACCAGCTACAGTGACAGATGTACAGTACAGGCTGCTATCAGTAGTTTACCAGAAATACTGTATGAGTGTGAACAGGGTATGGCTGGTTGCCGACCAAATTAGCTGTGAAAGTAGAGGCGGGGGGGGGGGGGGATCCCATCTATCACCAAAATTAAAGAGCAGAAGGAGAGAAAACCGGACAGAATGGATGAACTAGTGGAGAAGGAAGTGGAGGAGCTTTGAATTCTCCTCCAGTAAGGTGCTCGGATTCAGTGTGTGGGATTTAAAAGGTGGTTTTCAGGTGTCTCTGTTACTTGAATGCAACCTCTGACAACAGAGACGAGGAAGGAGATCCAAAAAAAAAAAAAAAAAAAAGGAGGAAATGTTGTCTCCAGGCAGTGGTATCACGTTGTTGTTTTCACTGTCAGTGCGCCTGCTGACTTTTCCTTTACTGGCACACTGACCTGGAACAGGGTGCAGGCACGTGTGTGTGTGTGTGTGTATAGCTAGAACACTTTCTTGGCTGAGGCTCTGTCTTAGCAGTTGGCAGCAGAGAGCGATGAGGTCACACAAAATTTGGATCCAGGTCCCTTTTTTTTTTTCTCTCTCTCTTTTTGGATGATTCTTTCCTCCTACGTTTTTTGGATGTGGATTGTATTTTCTATCTCCTTAAAAACACCCACAAAACCGCCCACTGATATTGAATAGTAGGCATTCAGGCAAGTGTGTAGCTGTGGGAGAGCTTCTTTCTGCCTCAGTCCCTCTGCACCATTTTCCACTAGAATAATTAAATGTTTGGCAGAACCACATTGACTCAAAAAAAGGCAAAAAAAAAAAGGCTAAAAAAAAGAAAAGAAAAAGAAAAGATAAGAGTATAATCTGTGAAAATAATTGAAAATGTCTTCCCCTACTTTGAAGCTCCTCTTGCATTCGTGCATTTTTTAATCAAGTGAGTAGCTGGGCTGTTAAATTAGGATCTCATGCTTGTTAGTCAGTGTGTGTCACAGCAGGAAGCTGTGTTGACAGAGCATTGTACTCACAGGCAATAACACTGCACATATGAAACTATAGAGCAATACAATGAGACAGCTAAATGTGTTCCTTGGAAGCTGGCGGAACCTGTTTTACAGTACATAATGTTCTGTAAAAATGGCACAAAAACTGCTGCAGAGGCTGATAATATCCTGGCTGTGTTCTCGGGGCTGGGCGTGGTGTTATAGATATGGTTGTGTAATGTATATTTCTCTGACAGTGTTCAAATCTCACTGGTGTATTCCCCTGTGTGACAGCCGGACTCAGACTAATCTTTATCCCTTTATCTGAGAGATGTGCAAACAGGCAGAGCTGGCAAGAAAGCAGCAGTCAGTGAGGGAGACGATGCTACAGATTCAAACAGTCCCTGTTATTATACAGCTTATCTTATGAGTAAAACGCCATCATCTGACTGACAAATCATTCTGTAACGTCACAATATAACACTTAGCAGATAAGAAGAGATGAGGAGAAAAAAAATAGATTTGATATAAACTTTTTCTGGTTCTTTCATAATAGAATCTAGCCAGTTATACCTAAAATGAAGGAGTCATATTCACATGAAAAGTCTAAAATGTTTTATTCTAATGACATCTTATTTTACTCTCAGTCTAGTTTTAGAAAGGCACAGCACAACCACAGCAGCTCTTAATGATTTTATTGATTTCATTGACAAAAAGTAGCCAGTCTTTTTATTGCCCTTTAAAAGCATTTGAAACAGTGAACCATACACCTCAAAATAAAACTGAATACAGCAGGACTGCTAGGACAACAACCAGCCCTGTTACACATCTATCCCTGTTACAGTGACCATAGGAGTACCACAAAGGTCAGTGTTGGGTGCACTTGTTTTTGTTCTTTATATAAATGATACTAATCTGAGTGCAGTTTTCATCTCTATGCTGATGACACTGTGCTATACATCTCAGCATCCTTTTGTCAGGTGCATGTGGCTTAACACATCTATCCCTGTTACAGTGACCATAGGGGTACCACAAAGGTCAGTGTTGGGTGCACTGGTTTTTGTTCTTTATATAAATGATATTAATCTGAGTGCAGTTTTCATCTCTATGCTGATGACACTGTGCTATACATCTCAGCATCCTTTTGTCAGGTGCATGTGGCTTATACTGAGTCTAATGACGTGATTTCTGACAAACACTTACTCAGAGTTCACTTCTGCAGTGCATAAGTCAGGTTTTGGAAACTGAAGAGAGAGACATGCTGCAGTGCAACAACAAGCTAAGAGAGCAGAATGAAGATAAGCAAAGTGCTAATCTTTGAGTAAAACAACATGGAGGGGCAGATTTATCACTGGCAAAATGAGATTACTTTTAAGATGCAACAAATACCTTATTAGCATTAGAAAGAAAATTTTGAGTATATCATATAAAATGGTTTAAAAACATTCACTGAACCCAGACAGTAATGAATTATCAAAAAGAAGAAAGATTTCAAAATGTTGGAAATGATAAATGTACTTTAATTTTGCCAAATGCTAATGGAAAACGACTCTTATTCATTCATGAACTGTAGATTCATTCCTGCCATGGTTTTGCAGAGTGAAGTTTGTGCTCCACTGTGAGGTCTATGTGCTTGATTAAGCACTACAATACAGCTTCAACAACATGCAGAGCTACATTTACAGTATGTGCCACATGGTGCATGCGAGATGGGTTAATAACAAGCAGGGAATTAGTATGCAAGTTATGACTCTGGTGCAGTTAGAGCTAACAGGGACTACAGGGTATGATTGAACTGATTTGAAGAAGCTGAGTAAGGCCCCATAATGGCAGCAGAAGGCTGATCTGCATGATTGTGTGGATTGCAAACAGAGCAGCATGTCTGATAATCAGTCCAGTCATGACGAGGCGCTGCAGAACAAGTCATGTTGGAAACTGAATTTAAGGTTTGAAGTAACATCATGGAAATGAAGATTCCTCAAGCCCGTCATTTGATTTATAATTCTAAAATGACATGCAAGTCTTACTTTCTGTCGTGCAATGAGAGTGAAAAACTTTATCAACTTAAATCTGGAAGTCTTGTCACATCACTCCAGCCACAAATTGTTTTGCTTATTTGTTTATTTACCTGTGCTTGTTTTCTTTCACGTGTCTATTAACAACTCTATCTGGTGTGCAAGGCACTACCAAAACCAGCACAGGCTGAATATACCCTCCTAGCTAACAGGCTAACTGTATTGACGCAGATAATGCCATCAGCTTGTCTTCACTTTTTTGGCATCATCTTGAATGACCTTTCCCTTCCTGCTCTCTATTGGTCTGGCAGTGTAGTGCAATATTTTTTTTTTTTTCATACATCACAGACCTGATTTGCATAATCTTCACCAGACTTTGATCCTCAGTGGAAATGCAGACATCAGTGGGCCACAGAAATTATTTGGTATCTTGGTTTATATGACACCTTAAGTCATGTTCTGCTCTTAAAGACAGAACCTGACAAAGTTAGCATTCTTACGTTCATACGTCTCTTTTGTGTCATGGATATTCCAGAAAACTTCAGACCAGCGTGTTGTAAATAATGTCCAGCTTGTGCTGCTGAAGAAAGCCAGAGTGAATCCTCTGTGTACCATATGTACTGTCTCTGTTGAACGGAGAGCTATTTGGAGCGGATGAGCGGGCATGTCTCGGAGGGATGTAATGGACCAAAATTGATGGTGTTAGTGCTGCAGATGGCGAAGCCGTACTAAAAGAGATCTGGCTGGAAGTCGTTGAGCGCTGACCCCTGCTTACACAGGAATTACTGAAAAGTTGGCACCTGCTTCCAGACACATCAGTGATGTCAGATGATGATAGTCAATGATTGCTGATGGGTTCAAAGATTGTTGTTACGATTACTGTTATATAATGTTAAAAGGAATCATGAAGACTTAATGAACAAATAAAGAAGACAGAAAATACTGTAAGTAAGCTTACTGCTAACAGCTAATTATGTTAGCTTTTTAGACAAGCTCCACTCCCAAATGTAACTAGTGGTGTCTTGATAGCATTAATGTTTTAATCCTGACACGTGTTCACATGGTTCATGAGGCTGCTGGTCAACACAAGAAAAGTTAACACCATGATGGACAAGAAACAGCAGACACAAACAGTACACAAATCATCATGACTGTTTACTGCACACTTCAAAAAAAAAAAAAAAAAAAATAGACTGAGGCAGAAAGAGTTTAAGCGCCTCGAGTTTCACTGACAGAACAGGTTTAACACCATTTACTGTCAGAGCACGGCAACAATGTTTTAAGAGGTTCAAGAAAAAGAAAGTATGAGCATGCAAAATGTCACAGGGGACAAGTATTATCGGTTCAGTGCAAATCTGTAATAGAGTGATAAAAAATAGAGGTAAATTCATACTGTTTACCTGTCAGAATACATCCCACAAGACAGCTGAGTGGCAAAGGTAAAAAGAAAATGTTCTCACGCTTATAATGGAAACGACAACTTGACATGAATGGGAGAGAAGAATGTGATTTACTGTATTTAGTCAAACATTTGGTCTGTCTAAATCAGCTTCCCTTGGCTGTTTCTTTTCTCATAATCACAGTAACCCATGAACAGCAGCCTTTTGTAAACTGTTAGGCATTGGCAGAGAAGATCTGGCATCAACCCACATGCTCAGCTCTGATGCTCATCCCACAAATGCATGATCCTTGTAAAGGGTTGTAAAGGGGTGGAAAATGTCTGGTTAATTTCCTGAAAATTTCTATGCTTATTTTAGCTCGGGACCAGTGGAAATTACCAGGGTTTTGTTGCTGTCACCTTAAATGAATTTTTCTAAAAATCTGGATGCTGAAAAATTCTTTTATTTTTCACCATTTATGTTTTTTGTTGTTCTGTGAAACAAAACATTAAAGTTTAACAGTTCTTATCTGATCTGTGTCACTTATAAATATTGTATTGTGCATATTTGCATGCCTGTTCATTTATGACAAACACTGGGTATATTCACGAATGATTCAGTAAGGGAAAATTCTTCAAAAATTCTTGAAAATGCAGTTATTATAAATTCCCAAAAATTCACATGGAAAGTTTCCAATTTTGAAAATTCCCAAACACAAACTCTCTTAAATGGTGTGATACTGTTGAGAAGAAAACTCATTTTTTTCTTAGTTTCAATTGTGTCTCATTTTGTTTCTCATCATTAACTTCCCTATTTTTGTCAGGGGCCTATATTTATCTTTAAATCATTTTTAATGGGTTGCAAATATCTTTCTCATTTTTAAAATTGGCGGATTTGAAAAAAAAAAAAAGACAACAACAACACACAACAAAACTTAAGCTACCATTTATATAGAAGTAAACAAATCATGATAATATATATTTCATGTTTTTTTTTGTTTGTTTGTTTTTAGAGATGACTTGTGGAGCTTTCAATCAGTCATTTTCTCTCAGTATAATGTTTGACTTCTCTTATATTGCCAGAGAGTAGGGTCATTCTTTCCTACAGACAGCCAGGCAGTAGGTCCTATACACTCACACGTGCACAGTCTTCTATATCTCCTCCTATATCTCCGCCTAAAGGGTCTCAGGAGACTGTTATACAAGCAGGCCACGCAAGGACACACCGAGAAATGCACAGCCTGAGAACACAATGGATACACAAGCACGGCTCACGGAGGCGTGCATAAATAAAATTAAGACTTTCACTTCAGTCCAAACAATAAACACACACAGGCTTCTATTCACATTTCTGGGTTTATAC
This sequence comes from Labroides dimidiatus, assembly GCA_030710495.1. Lineage (NCBI taxonomy): Eukaryota > Metazoa > Chordata > Actinopteri > Labriformes > Labridae > Labroides > Labroides dimidiatus. Next base: position 3,627,587 of record CM061163.1, read on the forward strand.
ATAACACACACAGTACTTGTGTTATTGTATACTTTGCAGAATTTTCCTATCGTACATGCACTAACACATATACACACACAACCCACATGCCAGACTGAGAGCACAGTATGGATGACCTTGGATGCCGCGAGCTTTGCCAGCAGCTGAGCCAAGGCCAGGACAGAGAGGAGGGCAGGGAGAAGGGCATCAGCATGTCAGGGAGGGAGAGATGTGAGGACAGGAAGAGGAGGCAAATTATGGATGGGTAGTTAAAAGATAAAAAAAGAGCAAGAGATGCAAATGAAAAGAATACAAATAGTAGGGGAGAAGGACGAGGAGGGAGAGCTGTGGAGGAAAAGAGTGGAAGTGTTGAAAGCTCTGCACGGGTTAGTTGGAAATGTCTTCCTGTGGTTGCACAGCAACCATACTAAAGTCATGAAAAGTGAACCTTGTGCTATCTGCCAAAAAGGGAAAAAAGAAGCACTCTGCTTTCAGGCACTCAGAGGCTGGACAGCTCCTCCTCTTCTACACACACACACATACACGCACACAAATCTTTCCCACTTCTAAGAGCCAGGCGCGATATGGTTAAAGAGTGACGAAGGAGGAACAGCTTCAGGGATGGGGGGGCGAGTGTGGAGATGAAGAAGAGGATGACTGAGGAGGGAAGGAAGAATTTAGGGAAACTATGAATAGAAAGATGATGGAAAATTCTGGCTATTTATGGACTTTGTGATTTCAGTTCGCATTTCCCATTATCGATATGGAAAAAAATGAGCTGATGATAAAAAAAAAAAAAGATATAGTCGCAGTGATTAGCCTTATTTCCTATTCAAATGTACTCTGCAGTGATAGCGCTGCTAGCCTCACTGTCAGTAATTAAGTGCAGTCCTGTGATTAGCCGCCGGTCTCAGACTAATCCCTCGACAAAACCTTTAGCTGAGTCCCAATCAGCAGCGCGACACCTCTGATTTAAATGTCATCCCTACATTATTAAGTTGTTCTGACTGGTTCAGTCAACATTCATTACTAGATGTGTTCTTTTTTAGTAGCTGTGAGGCTGGAGGTAGCTACACCGTTGAATGTATGCATACTGAATATTCAGTGCTGGGGCAAATTGAGACTTAAAATTGGATCTCAATCTTCATTTCCCTCCCATCACTCTCTGATACCTCCATCCAGCTACAGACCTACAGCCTTTTGGAGAGTCTGGTGACCTGATTAGCAATTCTATACATAGTCTTCAAGGGACTTATTACCTCTGCTATTCTACACTCTGTACACAGTGTGTCGTCTTACACTCCTGGCAGGGTTACAGCTCTGCAAGCAGTACTGATACTGCTACATGTCAAGTGTCAGTCAAAGGCCATTATGTAGACTCACCTAAACTCACCTGAATGATGGTGTGTCGCAAGAATTAAGTGCTACTTTTACAACACAGGACAAGTCATTAACCAATATGAAGTTATTTATTCTTATTTATTTCTGGGTTACTCAGACTTTAACTGAATATTACTGTCCATATTAGAGCTGGGCGATATGGCCTTTTATTCATATCTCCATATTTTTCAACCATATCACTTTTTCAGGTTATTATTTGAAATTTTGCCTTACCTTTGAGACGATGCTTCGATGCATACAATCAAACCAGAATGGCAATACTTGATATGTATTGATATTTCCTCTGTGACTCAAGGGGGGTTTCCCCCAAAGCATTATAGCAGTGGTCCCCAAACTATGGCCAGCGGGCCGAATACCACCCGCCTCCACATTTGGCCCCGCCCCCTGAACAATACCAGAGTCGCCTTATTATTTTTTTTTTTCAGTCTGGCCACGCGATCAAGACTAATACACGCATAGAATGTGACATTCTATTCCACCCTTCTGCAGTCTGTGCCCTAGTGTTATGATTTATTTCCCAACTATTTTTCTGTGAAGATCCTGTAAAGGGTTATTAATATTTGGTTATGTGTTGCTTTCTGGAAAATAATAAATGTTTACGTTTAGGCACCCCTGCGATCGTCACACTTTTTCTATTACAAACTGACCCCTGCCCCCCATCAAAGAAGGGCAAAGTTAAGCGTGAATCTCCAAATTATACAAATTGCTGCTACAGTGAGTGGTGAGTGGGGGCCCCGGTTGTTGTCACGTCACAGAACGAGGGAGGCAGAGCAGAGAGGCTGTGTGTGTGAGACGTCTACAAACAAAGTAGATACTGCTGTGCTGATTTTGCTCGGTGTGATAACTGATAAACTCTTAGACATTTTTGTTATATATGCAGTAGTGACCATCATACATCCCCACAGTGCAAATATCACAAATTGCGATACATCGAAGTTAGTCCATATTATTTCCATTTTGTTTCTGTCTCTTCTGTCTCTTCTTTGTCCTTGTCTGTCCGTCCATCCACCCAACAATTATAAAATCAGGGAGGTAAACCCATCCATAAGCACCTTTCAACAGATCCATCCATCCGTCCATCCAGATAAATTTCCTTAAATCAGTCAATCAGTCCAATCATTCATCCATCCATCAACTTCCTTTAGTGGATTAACCCATCTGTACAGTCCTTTTCATCTATTTATCCATCTATATATTTCAATCCACTTATCTAACCAAAAAATTACTCCATCCAAAAGTCTCTGCAATCCATCCATCCATCTGTACACTTCCTTACATCCATCCATAATCCATCATCTATCCATTAATTCACGTGAATACTACCATCCATCCATTTATTCAAATCCGTCCCTTTGTCCATATATCCAAAACATCTGTCCATCTAGATACTTCCATCCCCTGTACCATATATCAATTATATCCATCCATCCATCCATCCATCCATCTGTACACTTCCTTTCATTCACCAATCCAGTTATCCATTTATCATTAATCCAGTCATTCTTTCATCTATTCATCTACTGTATCTGCATCTTGTTTTATCGTGAAAGTGAGTCCCATTTCTCATGTGTATACTGTCTCAAGCCCCCACTTTACTCACACACTCCAGGTCTGTCACCAATGAAGTCCATGAGAGTTCAGTGTTTAGGCTTCAGGATGGACATTGGGATTGGGCAAGAGCCTTGTGGTCAACACCAAAACAAGCTCTGCTTTGGTAGATCAAAGATCAATACCAAAAAGGAAATAATGCAGATGTCACACTCATGTTACCACAAACCTGGATATATCATGTCTACATTATGTACTCATTCTCTGACATGTGGATTATCTATTTGCTCAAGAACTTGAAAATCTGGATATTTTAAAGGTGCCCCTTTCATATACAAAGAAAATGTAGGTTAAATTCAAATATCAATTACCATGGCCCAGAGCACAGGGAAGAAGCCCATTCAAAAAACATATCACGTTTTATGTGTGCACACAATACACAAATAGAGCTATGAAAAAAAAAACCTGGTTGATTTCTGAGAAAACGCGTCAGGGCGTAGCAGTGACACACACTTCAGTAGGCTAAGCAGCAATGTCACCACCACCACTTCATCTGAGCGAGAAAAACAAATTCTTGGGAGGACTCAAAATGGGTCATCACACAGATGTCACAGCACCGCAGCAACCTCACCTTTGACCTGAACCTGATGATGAGTTCACCCTGAGGTCAGCAGTAGTCTCAGTGCTTAAATGACCGCACAGAGTCGACCCAACATGGGGAGGAATTAGGGCAATATGGGTGGAGGCTGTGTTGGTTTTGGGGGGACGCTCTAATGGGAACAGGGCTTTACTTGTCTTCAGTTCGCCTACCAGCAGCTCTTTTAAATGAGAACAAAACAACAGAACAGTGCTTGCAGCTTCATTAACGCTTCATGTGGCTGGTTATTCTTTGGGAAAACTGAGCCGGGGCGTTTGTTTTCTCGTCAAAGCATTGAGCGCTTCAATCATGCCTCACCCAAGCCAAGCGAATTACAACATGATGAGTCTAATGATGGGGCGCAAACAAATCACAAATAAACAATCTTGCGTGTACAAAAGGATATTGATACACATGGTGATGTAAACATGCCTTCCCCCCTCATCCCCCCACCCCAACAATGTCATATATACAGGCTTTGGCAAGAGACTGAATATGTGACTGCTTTGATTTGGTCTGCCAGGAAAATGTCATACTGCCTCTAAATTGATAGGTAGCTCTGCTGTGTTGACACACATAAAGATGCTTTACAGACAGAGAGACAGCAAAGAATAGGAGTTGGATTTCATCAAATGTCACACAAACATTTTCACATTCATAAAGCCCATAAAAGATAAGCTCAGAACATCCTGGCTAAACTTCTAAAATCCAGTTTCAATGAGACGCCTTTCAAACTTTGGAGTCCTATCAGTTTCACTTTGAATTGTTATGCTCTGGAGATATTTTCTGCCTGACATTTTGCTCAATACAAAAGAAAATCTTTGATGGTGCTTTTTCTATTGGAACTTTTTCTTACCATGCCAAAAGAGCATGCAATATTTCCTCTGCCAATGCATATTCACAGCAGATGTAAGCAGCACATTTAAGCTTAGGTTTGCACTCTGTAAAAAGTGAATTCTGAGCAAGTGTTTGTCTTACTTTTAGTAAAACTGTCCCATAAGATAAAATATGAGCCACATTCACCTTAAGAGTCCAGAAAAAAAAAAAATGTTTGTAAAGATTAGAAAAAATCTGCCAATAGGTTAAGAAAATATGCTGTAGTGAAAACTCATACACTCTCGCTTTCTTCCAGTCTGTCCACCTTGGACACAGGAGTCTGTTATTACAGTCTTCATTTTGGTTTCATTCAGACATGACAGGACGATTAGGCATTATGAGTGTTCGAATTTAAAAGTAATCTTCTCGTTGAAGCCATGATTAATGCCCACCGCCAGCTCTTACACTACTTATTCCCCTCTGAATCCCCCTAATATCTTGTCTCATTAGCTTTAAAATTTTACAATACTTATTAAAAGTTTAATAATTTCTCAAAGCACTCAAGCAGAAAATGATAGAACATTAAGCTAGGACCATCTTTTAATTCGTTCATAGATATTACCTCTTTTACCCCACATCTGAGTATTAAAACTGACATTATAATAGATCACACACTTTCAGAGTCTGAATGAGTTCAAACAGATAAGTTGCCAATTCAGTACAACAGGTTCCGAACTCAAAGAGTTTAGTTTTCAATATTCAAAGCAAAGTTTAAGCATATGGAATTATCACCATTCATATGAAGTTGGAGAAAATGTTTTCATCTGTTGTTACCAGGAATGTGACTCACTCAGCATCACCACCAATGCCAATTGGCACCAGAATCACTCACAAGTCAAAGAAATTATTCATATTTTTACTATACTAGGCCTAAAATGTGGGATATATGTTGTGTCTGAGCTGTGGCACTGCTACAACTGAAGCTCAGGTTAATAGCTACTGCTGTGATACAACACTGTTCTAAAACTGGATATAAACAAGCCAAGATGACATATGGCATCTGATAGCATGGTGCCATAGTATTCTTAACTTGAAAATAGAGATAAAGCCAATTGTAAGCTGTATGTGGTGAAACTGGCATATAAACAATACAGAGACAGAATAGGTTTGTAGATGCTGATGTCTAAAGGCGGGCTGGTAGTGCTAGCTCTGCTAATGGTTGCCAGAATCTGCAAACACATTGAACACATTGTTCACCTGACAAAAACAACACCTGAATTGATTGAAAGGAGTAAAAAAAGTTTCTTACCCTATTGGTAAAGATTTTCAGGTGCCCTTTTTGTCTTTTCTGGACATAAACAGTTTTTGCAGTGTCTCTGTGTTTGGCTGTTACTGTGGAAACCAAGGGGCAACATCCGGTAGAGAAAAATGAAGCCTATGCTGAAGTGCTAAAAGTTGCCGTTTATGGAGAATCCGCTAGAGGCTGGCTGCAGAAAGACAGGAAGTCACAAACACACCAAGCCAAAAAAAAAAACAGACTTTTACTGCATTAAAAAGCATATTTACAGCCTGGTTCAAATAACAGATTGGGTCTGAAACACTAATATCGCTATCAGCACACACTGTATGGTGAGTGAATTTTTTTTCTAACTCAGTGATTTAGACGATATTGGGATTTACAAGTGTGTCCAACCAGAGGCTCAGCTCAGCTCATGTGACTGATGGGCGCCCTACAGCTGTTAGAAAGGGAGCTCAAAGTCTATCCAAGATGGCCCTGTCCAACGATTGGCTTCAATTGACTGTATGAGGAACAGATGGGTGACGTCGCAGAGACTAAATCCATATTTAAGACAGGCATCGGTGGAGACTCAAAGCCCGCCTCATTTCCAATATGGCCTCACCGGCCGTTTGGCTTCAAAAATCTGTTTCAGAAACAGACTTGTTATGTTGCGGAGGCTACGTCCATTAATTATACAGACTATGGTTTGAAATTGTAATGTATACTTCTGCCCAACATGTCCAAACAAATCAGATGAAGTCTGAGAGCTTCAAGTCAGAAGCTGCATAAAGAAAAGGAGGTATGAATAGGTGAACACTCTCACCTTCACTTCATTGTGATTTCAATGTACATGTAAGCTCAAGAAGAAAAGGGAAAGAACAAATCTTTCCGCCTGATGCTTGACTGACATTGCCTTGACAGTTAGAATCATTGACTTTTTTAGGTCAGCCCTGCAGACAGCGACAAAGATGAAGATATCAAAAGACAGTTCTGTCAATTGCAGAAACAGAAAACCTTTCAAATATTCACAAACTGCATCTGTGAGCTTTAACCTTTTGTTTCCACATGTTCGTGAGTCTCTTTTCACTGTTAATCATTTATGTGGGAGCATGATGTGTTGCTGTGTTCTGGCTTTTGGCAGCTTTTTACAATTTCACAGCTTTGAAAGGGGATGGATGAGGATCAGAGGAATAACAGAAATGTCGAGAAGTGGACACAAAGAAATCTTCCAACACTTCATCTCTGTTAGTGATGTTCGTTATTGACAGCTGTTGGTGTTTTTGTTCACCTTTCTGCTGAGGTAAACAAAGGAAGATTTTTTTTCTCTTTTACACTGGTAAAAAGTGGAGCCTGAGGAGGTGTGTAGAACTGCCTACATTGTGCTCGGAGAAATGTTCAAAATTCAAATAGCACAATGGAAAATGTTGATGAGAAACAGCAGTTTATAGGTAGGAGTTGTTCATTTAAGTCTGTAACTAACATAATTTTTTATTTTTTAGATTCAACCCAAAATCAACCTCATAAAACCAAAAAACGTCAAATAAAAGGTGAATAAAGAGTTTTGTGAATTAAAACAAAGGAGTTTGAAAAACTTTCACCAAATATTAATTCGCCATCTCGGTCTCGAGTGATCTAATGAGATCAAAATAATCTCACATTAGTTTTAAATGCACATAACAAAGTGCTAAAAACTCCTCCTTAGCAGGTCCCCTTGTGAGTGAAAGGAAAAGTTTAGACACCCCTGATCTGCACAAGCTGAGAGACCAGCCACGTGTCCATGTGGGAACTCTGGGATGTCAGACGCACAGCTGGGTCTCAGCAATAATCACATCACATCGCGTCGCAAACAGAACATTGCAGAGGAAAGAAGTCACCCTCGGGCCCAGAAGCTTTTATCTGTGGCTCTGATCTGGTGTGTGAGCATAACTGAAAATAAAATGGAACAATTTGTACTCACTATTCTCCCATTGGATGCCTTGTATGCACTGGCTTTGAAAACAGCAGGGGTTATTAAGTTTAAAAATGTGAGTCTAAACAGAAGCCCCTGGGTAAAAACAAAGGAACACTGTGTATCTTGTATCGTGATTCCATTTTGAATGCCAACATTCTTTCTGGATAAAATGATAAAGATGAACTTCTAACATGTCTTCTTTCTATCAAACAGCAGGCAAATGGTATCTTTCTGATGTTTTTTTCAGGGATAAATTGTTTTCTATTGATTCAGGTCCCCAGAGTACAGCCTGTTCCAGTCAGCTGTTTGAGTCTCTTATGCTATTAAGGTCTGGCTAGTGAGCTCAGATGAAGTCAAGCGAATCCAATAAGTACAAGTAAGTGCAGAGAATAAGTTTAACATTTAAAAAAATACTATGAATTGTTCCTGAATGTTAAATCTAAGAGCAGGAAAATACAGTATATAAATTGAAGTAAACATATTTTTTTAATCAGCCTCTGACCTGAAAACCAAAATGCTGTACACTGCAAGCCTTGAGAAAACTCCAGCGGTAGCACATCCCTGCACAGTGTCATAAGACGTGCTGAAAACCTATATTCAGCTTCTTTCACTAACTTGATTTATCCCCAAAGGGAAATTCCATGAGACACTTAGATCAAAACTAAGTCACCTCCATCCTCCAAGTTATCCTCTTGTCACGAGAAACTCATCTTTGTCTTTGCTGACAAGGTGATGGATATAATGTCCACTATATAGAAAAACTTAAGCCTCTCCCTCACGCCCACAGCTTTGGATGCCTTCCATACCATCGGCCTACAGGACCTGATGAACTTGATCAGAAAAACTGAGCTGACTTCTCGCCCACAATATATCTTGACACCCACGGTTTTTAAAAGTTAGGCCTGGATTTGTCCTTAAGTTTTATTAACTTGTCTTTGTCTCCAGGCTGTCACTATTTTAAACATGCATCGATCCAGCCCACACTGGAGAAAACTAGCTTAGATCTTATTTCACCCATGAATTATGCACAAATGTAAATTCTATATTTGGCAAATTCAGCTAGAATTTTAAAACTCCACTCTCTAAGACGTCCACCTCTAAGATGCCTGTTTAGTTCTAGTTCTCCTCGTACTTAGTTTGGCCTGACCATCATATCCTGATCAAAAGATTTGGTATTAAATAACAGGCACAGCATTAGAATGGTTTTCTTCTTATTGACTGACATTTCTCCTTGAGCCTCTCTTCTGACACATGGGGAGTACCACAGGGATCTATCCTGGGGGTCCTAGTATTCCCCCTTTACTTTCTGGCACTGGAAGAAATTATATACAGATTTCACCTGCACATCTACACAACTACCATCTGCACATGGATGTCATACTTGATTTTTACACTCACCAATGCTAGTGGGTTATTCAGGTCCCTGGTCTGCATCAATTCAATTAAACACTGGTTGGCTGACTTACAGTTCAGTGAGGGTAAAACAAAGTCAAGTTATTCTCACCATCTTACAGAACATAGGGTCTCTGCCCTAAATACAAAAATGATCTGGCTTTAATCCAAATACAAGTCAAGTGAAAGAGAGCTGGGGTTTCAACTTGTGCATAAAAATGTTTTTCCAAGACAAATACATTTTTCCGGTTTTATACGCATTTGAAAAAAATTGGCCAAACAGAATGTTTCTGTTTGTTTGTTCTAATGAATTCACTGTTGTCATTTCATGGAAACAATGACAAGAATGTAGAAAATAAAGAAGAACTCAACATGCCAAAGTCCTAACCCCCTTTTGTCAACTGGAAACCGTTTACACTCGGCTCATTTCAAATACTGGTATAATAAACAGTACATCGTTTTGGAAAAGTATTCCCAGATGCTGATGTTTTTTTTGCCAAAGGAAGGAAGTCTGATTCAGTTTCTTGGGGTAATATTAAGATTCAGGAAAGTTTCTTTAAAACCTAGTTTGTGTAGGTGCCATTTAACAATAAAACTTTGTTTTATATGATTTGAGTATATAATTTGTTGAAGTACAAAAAGAAATACATTTTGATTCCTTTTGGAATTAGTGCGTAATATTTACTGATTCCTTTCCTGTTTGTTCTCCTTAACAGCTCCCATCCTTAGCGGCTCTTGTAGTCATATGACTAAGAGTCAGACAGAAGTTTGCTTCCGTTGTTCTCTATAAATGAATGTGGCAGAGTTACATGGTTGTTTTACCATGTGCATGTCGGCCACCAAGCGGACTCAGTGCGTGGTTATGAAAATAAGTAAGTTTAGAAAAGCAACATTTTGGTAAGATGGTCTAGCAGTGAGGTCACGTTGATGATTCACATTGACAATTATTCATTCATCTTCTATACCGATTATCCTGTTCAGGGTCATGGGTGACTGGAGCCTCTCCCAGCTATCTTAGGATGAGACGCCGGGTACACTCTGGACTGAGATTGGAACTGGTGACCTTCTTGCTGTGAGGCAGCAGGTGCAGCCCTTGACACAGTTAATATTAGGTTAAATAATATTTTATGGGGTTTTTTTCTGTAGGGCTGTCAGTTCATCTATGTCACAGACTGTTCCTCTTCACCCTGCCCTGCTTATCTCCCTCTGAAATGTACAGTGACAGCACATTTCATGGAAGACTGGGAGATGAAAAGGGCCTGTCTCTAAACCAGCTATTTTCACCACTCACACTGGGATGCTCTCACAGGGTGAACGCCCAGCCCAATTGGACTTGTTGCTATAACAACAAGTGATGTTGTCAAAGGGGTGCAAGTCAAAGGGGTAGTGAACACAATGTTTTGGTCAAAGAGTTCATTTGGCATTAAAAAATCTAATAAAGTAGATAGTACAGTACAACAGAGTCAAAGCAGAGATGAGGTGAGAAGGTAGCCAATTTAAACGTGTGCCTCAGTTAACAGCACATTAGACAGGGTTGTGGGATTATAGTTGGTCTGGTGTAGCATGAACAACTGCGAGAAAAGTGCCCTTGACTCCACATCCATAATCTATCTGCTCGACCCTGAAAAAATAGACTGACAATGTGACAATACTGTCACTAAACTGAGCATGGAAAGGGCAACAAATTGCCTGGAGAAGGACAAATCACACAACGTCCATGTAATTAGCTTGGCCATTAGTGAGCAAGCAGCGACCATTAACAGCCATGGAATATATTCTACAACCTTTGCCAGTTTCAGCTGCTCTTCCTCAGAGTCAGATAAAGCCTCACTTCTTATTTATGGACACATTAAATAGATAAAACTACATTAAACTAACTGGCTTATGATGACATATCTCAGCTTTTATGTAGGTTAATGTTCTTTTTTGCCTTGGGTCCATTGCGTGTTCATGTTCGTGTGGGGCTTGCACCAGAATTATTTATGCAACATTTAAAGGACTCTATAATTTAAGCTGAGGGGAAAGTTTGCGTCGTACAGTACATGTTCAGTGGCTTTCAGAGGGTTGGACACCCACTGGCCTATAAAGGCATTTAGCTGAGTGACTGTGAACTGAGTGCATCTATATAACTTCTCTTTCCCATCGTACAACTCTTAAAAAGTAAAGATAGAAACCAGCAGTCTAGTGGAAGCACACATCCATTATTTACACAATGAGATATTGGGAGAACTTTACCCCCAACTGCTGTTCCACAGATGAAGAGAAGGAAGAAGAGAAGGTTGTTGTACTGATTTAGTTCACTGGCAACCATTTATTGAATTTCTACTTTCCCTTTTAACAAATCACAGTTAGTCAGAGAAACACTTTGATTTTTGCCTTGGTGCACAATCTAATTTCCTAACAAGATGTCTGTTTCAGTCCCATCCTCTTGTTGTGTCTCTGATTGTCTTAACTCTCTCCAGAAGCACAAATAATCCTGTGAAGCTCTAAATGGCTCTTGGACTCATGTGGGGCTGTTTATTGAAAACGAAAAACACAAACAGGACATCAGTTAAGACGAACAAGTACAAGATGTCAGGTGCAGGGATTAGTCTCGATTATTTTGCTTTTATCACTGGAAAGCCAAACTGAAATTAAGGGTGTATTCACATTTGTGGCTCGTTTGCTTTGCTCCAATACAGGTGCAATAATTATACAATTGTTGCAGTTGTCACTTGGTTTGTTTTTTGTTCACACGGCAAAAGTCTCTTGTGATCCAGTTATAAAAAAAATGCCATGTGCGATCAAATTTTTCTCTCATTGTTCAAAAATCAGGACGGACCTACTGTGTGCGATACAGAGAGCAGAGGAGAGTTGTGAACACGCAAACGTTCTCCATGATGAAACAAGATTTTGTCATCGAAGAGACTTTTCCTGAAAAATCTCTCTTGGAAAAAAAGGATCGTCTTAAATACAGGATCATCTTATGTTCGGTTCAATACGGTAATCATCGCTTTATCACCTTCTCTTCTTTTTCTGCTGTTGTGGATTCTTCTACTCCCTCTTCTTCTATTGTTTTGACTGAACTGTTGGTAACCGATTGCATTACTGCCCGACTACTACAGTGTGAACCACAGTTATGTCAATTGTGCCGTTTGCTGAGGTGATTGTGTTCTCACTGCAAAGGAACCGGTACAGGGCTCAAATGCAAGCGAACAGAGACCACTTTGTTCTGGCGATCTCCACCTGCTTGTTTTGTCCTGTGTTCAAGTACGATTGCTGTGTTCACATATGCTCAAATGAACTGGACTTAAGATTTGTTTTGGAACAACTGCCTCAAACGAGCCAGGTGTGAATACACCCTAAGACTTGTCTGATTACCCGATACTAGACTATTTGTTAACTGAAGCACAACTTTGGAAAACAGGTCCTGTGTACTCATCCAAAGGATTTAATAAACAGACTGGGGTCTGCATATTGTGTTTTATTCTGAAACTGACCGGATGATCTGTACCATCTGTGCACCTGATTTCCTGTACAGGTCAGTCCTCTTTGTTCCGATTTCCACGTGTTGGAGTGGGCTCTATTGCAAATCGGCTAAGTGCGTGTAAGTCTTCATTCAAATATGGCCGCTGCCATTGTTGGACTTCTATAAAAAACAGATGTTATCTCACTCTGATTTCAACTGTCATTCAAACAGAATACGGTGTGTGCTCACCAAACGATTCAGAGGAACAAAGAGACCTTCCAGTGACTGCAAAAAAAATGGTGTGATTTTGGGGTTCATCAAGAGTGATAAAGTTGTAGAGGAAGCAGGGAGACCAGGTGTTGACATGAAATTTATCATGCATAACATAGTTCAGGATTTCAATATGATCAACAAAATAGTTCTAGATAAAAGCCTTTAGTATGAAGAGCCTGGAGCTGGGGTAAAAATAAGTGAATCAAGTGTGCCTGTTATTTCTGTTCATTTAATCAGCATGTAATATCTTTTGCTGCTCATCTCATTTCAGACTGTAGCTGTTGGTTGTGAATATTAACAAGGCTGACAGTTAAATCTGCACTGACTCTGCCCCCCTTGCTGGGAGGAGATCATTGGAGAGCTTTAGTTATTTATAACTTTGCTTGAAAATGTCAAAGACAAAAACTAATGAGGTTTGATAAAGGATTTAAAACTCCACGCTAGATTCACAAAAAGCAGTGATTAATACGAAACAAGTGTAAGGCAGATGTGGTGAACATGACCAGTATTTAACACAGCTATTCTGTCTTGTTTGTCTTTGTTGAGCCCCACCCCCCAAAAAAAGGTCTGGACTTTGTGGATGTACTTGTTATGGTGGCACCACTGATTAATTCTGATTCTTCTTCTTAAAATTTAACTGACATGCCATGCGCCAGCAGCTTCAACCCATGTCTGTTTCCTCGCACGGATTCAGACCCGTGTTGCGTGTGTGGAATTAGGACAATGCGAACACAGCCATTAAGGAGGCTCCGAACATCTGTTCCAAATCTGAATCAAGGGAACTCAGACGTGTGAAAATAATTCGGTGTGTGTGAGACAAAGTTGCATCGAATCCACCGTCCTGTCAGATCGCATCACATCAGGTAGTCAGGAGCATATTTATGTGAGTCCCACTGCTACTCTAATATTTCTGCTTACCCCACATTCACTCAGCAGGGGTGATTCGGCCATACAGCCATTAACCATTGTCTGTACCATTCTTTAACTGCAGGGGAGGTACAACTCCACAGGCTTGCATGCACTCTTACAGTATTGTACTGCAATGTACAGACAAAGGGTAATGCTATCCAGTCACACTCACACACTGCACAGACTCATTCTGAGTAATACCCCGGTGACTGGCTCTTGCTTGTATAGGTTTTTATGCATGTATTGTTGTTTGTATGGACTTAATGTTCAGGGATATTTACTTCTCTCATGCCCGCCACCTGGAACAATTACTTTCTTCTGTTCTCATATCTTCTCTATGGCTACATCCAAGGAACCATCTTAATGAAATACAAAGGCATCCTCGTCAAAACAAATGTGTTCAATTATTATGGAACTGGATAATTGCAAAAAAAATAATAATAATAATAACCCACCCATGTCATTGCACTGTCTACAAAAGCTTTTAATTTTTAATATGTCCATCTAATTAAATGGGACAGAAGTGAAACCATTATTGGATAAAAAGGGCTGCAGGAGGTGTCTAGCTTGAGCTACTTTAAACCTGTTATCATAGTGACCACCAACAGACCATGCTTCTTCATCAGCTTAATGATAACCAATAGAGTCTCTGCAGTTTATTCTGACCTTATAGAAATAAAGTGCTTTGGGTCCCATCCTCACCATCCTCTGTCTCCGACAGACACAGTCATGAAAAGCTGTAGTGCAGTGAGAATACAAAGAGAGTAACCTTTAGGATGCCTTTGAGAAGACAAGTGGATACAGGGCGTGACATGTGAAGCAGGAGCTGGAAGAATGGCAAAACAGTGGGATTCTGTAACAGACTTGTTTGGTTGAAATTAAGCAGAGAGACTTTAATTTGTGTAAAGCTTAAAATATTTTTTTAGTTCAACATTTTTTATTTTTTATTTTGTTTAAGTATATTAGACACGGATAAAGAAGTCTTTGTTGCCATTTCTCTCCTGGTGGGCGTGGTTTTCTGACATTTTAAGCTCTGTTTGTATTTCTACCCTAGGATTTCCCTGTGTGTTCTCATTTAACAAACAAAAAACAAAACAAAAAAAAAATTAAAAAAACAAAAATAGAAAAGTTAAATGTTGCTTTCTGGTTTTGATGGCGAGTAATTGTTGTTGGGTCAGTGTTTCAAGACAGACATTTGACAGAAAAATTGACATTTACATAATCAGAAGATACACTAAAAGAGCAACACAAGAGCTTTGGGCTTTGTAATCTAACCTTTATTTAACCAGATAAAAATCTGTGGAGATCAAGTTCTCTTTTACAAGGGTGATCTTAATGCGGGCTGTAAACCTGAGCTGCTGGTCAATAAGAAGTCCCAAAGATCCATGGATTCTCTACAGGAAGTTAACTGGATAGTCACTGGTGACTTGCTTGGGGTTTGAGAACATAAGTTTTCTCAGTATGCAAGATGAAGAAGAACATCAGCAAATTTGGTGTCATCAGCATAAAGGTGGTACAAGGCATTTGAGAAGTTATCACACATATTATTGCTGGAAATTAAAAAGGTTCTCAAACTGAACCTTGGGGCACACCTTTAAAATCCTCTACTGTAGAGGAGGTGCTGAATGCCACACACTCAACATTTAATAATGTCTTTATGTGAGACCTTTAAACACCTTTAAACAGTAAGATTGCTAAGTAGTCCTGTGTCTCTGATGCATTAAAACCTTAAACTCACCAGCTTAACATCCAAGGGATGTATTCCATTTTTCCAACACAGAACAACATATTGTTAACAAAAGGCGGACTGGAGGTGCAGGTACGACTTTAAGCAACAAAAATTTTCTCAAGTGACTCCAAATTTCATTATAAAAATCCCCAATCCCAAAAATAAAATCCCAATATGCTGAAATGCTGAATCAGGATTTTTTTTGACACTTCTTGTCTGTTTAGATTTCTGTAGCGCTGTTCGAAAGGAGCACAGAGAGCGTTATCTTTCTCACCGCATGTGAGTGAACAATGAAAAACTGCTGCACCAAGCATCTTTATCAGGGCAATCAGACTGTTTGTTCTGTGTATGTTCAGCTGCGCCCGGTGCCACCACTGAAACATCTCGGCACTGTTTGGAATCATAAACTAGATGGGATGGGACTGGTCACCAAGGTAACCAGGAAAATAGATGCTTTTAGATGATCACAACACAATCAGAGAAGCCTACTGATGCCAAGAGAGTTGGAATAAAACGCTGGTTTGTGATACAAGAAAAGTTCATTTTTGCAGCAAAATTCAGAAAAAAAATCAAACCTGATGTTTCCCTTTCTGAGGAACTGTACATCCAGTGCAGTAAAAAAGACGTTATATACTTCTTAATAATAGATACCTCAACATTTTTTAAGAAACAATTGTTTCTTTTAAGGGTCCCATTAAACGTCCCAACCAAACCACTACTCATGGGCCTGTGTACTCACCTCACTGAAACGCTATGAACATAATATGAATACAGAATAACATAAATACAGCAGTGAAAAACAAGTTTCCCTTCTTTGATCTAACAACAAAAAAATCCTCTAATTAAAGGCTCCACTGTGTCTCACTGGGCACAGGAAGCCTGACGAAGCCTAATGGCTCTGCTGGCTGCAGGAAATGTAGGGAGTCTAGCCATGTGAGGAGGTATTTAGGCACTTGTTTTACAGTAAGAGTTACATGTCAAGATGTTAGATTGTGAAACCAGGGACAAAAGCAAAAGTAGTGAGTGTTTTGCATGGTTTGCAGCTCAGTGAGGCTCTGCTCAGCAACTGCAGTGCTGTGAGGTACATGCTATGAGCCCTCACTGTCATTGATTTTTTGTTTTACAATTTAAAATTGATTTTTTTCCCAAATTTAAATCCTTTATTTTAGTCTGTGTTTATAAGTTAGATTGAAAAATCATTACTGTTTTTCTCCAGTGACATTTTTTTCTTTGACTATCTTATAACATGAAGTCAGATCCCCTGAATACGTCTTAAAAACTGACTCACATGTGATGTTCATTTTTGTAGAAATATGGCTCCTGATATAGTCTGTAGACATCATCATCATCATTCAGCTTTACATGGGCTGGTGGTAAATAAGGGAGGTCAAAATCACAAAAATTGCAAAAAATTTAAGAATGGCAATTTAAATCAAATCGATACTCCAAAAATCGTGAAAGAATTGAATCCGAATATATAAATGGACAGTGTGGCTCCACCTTGTACCACTGTTCCCAAAAAGAAAAACTTTTCAGAAAAAAGGACTTATTTATTATAAGTTCGAGTCATAATTTAGCAAACCTAAGATGACCTGCCTCAAATGACACTCATGAGGAATCTTACTTGTGTTTAGGATGTGAAAGCGTCCCTCACTTTTAAATAACCTTTCTTTTACCAGCTTCTTCTTATCGTGACTAAATGTGATTTCACACCTGAGCTGTCAGATGAGATCTTTAATTAATAATTGGGTGTTACTGGTGCCTTCACAGTGCATCATACAGAAGTCATGGAGCCTGGTTTCAGTATCTAAGCTTGAATACCTGTATCATTTCAACCCTTATTTCACCACGCTATGATTCAAGAATGCAAAGTTCAGGTTTTTTTTTATAGAAAATATTAAAAGTCATGTAGACTCTTTGCCACTCTGGTCAATAAATTAAGGTCTTGGAGCAGAGTTTGCCCACTGGTTAACTTTCTACTGCAGTCTAAAATCAAGAGGACCAGAAGAGGACCAACCTGCTGCTAGGAAGATGGAGGCTGGTGTTCCTTGTTGCTACAAACATCAGGTGGCAGAGCGTCGTCATTGAAATGGATGTACAGTTCCAAAGCCAGTGTGGAAAATCTGAAACAACACAAATATGATGAAGAACACAATGTTATTTTTCAACCAGGATATTTATACTGCGTGAACACACTTTCTATTCCACAGTCCCCCATTTGCCAACTTTCTTAACACCATCAGTCCCCCTGCCTCGCCTCTCTCTGAGCAGATCCAAGTCTGAAAACCCTGCCCCTCCCACTGCTCACTAACAACAACAACAAATCCTGTGTACAGTGTCAATAAAATGCAGATTAAGACAGGAGAACACTGCTGAAAGGAGCTGGTCAGTTTAAAAAAACAGTTGCAATGTTCAATAATCAAATAATAAAATAAATTCATCAACATTATTGAACTTGAATAAGGATTTCTGAAGAAACTGCACTGTGATGCAGAATGAAACTGAAGAGGTTGAATGACTGAAGGACTGCCTGAAAATGGTTGAATGAAATGGTGACAAGCTTGTGCTGAGCTGCTATATGCAGAGTACTGAAGTGATGTCTGTACAGTAGTATGAGTGGTATAAGTAGTATGTGCAGCATGTAGCCTCCTTCATTTTACAGCTTTTAATACAAGGACTGAGTATTAGAGCTGCCACATACGATTATTTTGATAATCGACTAGTCACCGATTATTTTTTGTGATTAGTCGACTATTCGGATCATACATAAATTGCAGCTTATTGCACCAGCATACAGCTAACATCATTAGCTTCCAGCTTCAAGTGTTTAAGGTATGTGCTAACTAAAAATGAAGACAGTTAATATCATAGTTCATTCAACTTTTAATGAACTTTGCAGCTTGTAGCAGAATTTCTGACATTTTTTTTAATGTACCAATTTTCTATTCAAACATGACATCGCTATTAAGTCGGTAGCTCCCTGTTGACGTTAATGTTAGCAGCCAACTGGCCAATTAGCTTACCGAGATTGTCATTCTTCATCAGAAAATAAATCAGCCACGGCGTGCTGTCTTTTCAGATGCTCGTGCATCGCCGTCGTACTGTCATGGAAGGCCATTTCTGCTTTGCAGATTTTGCATTGAACACTTTTCTCCTTTATTTTGGAAAAAAGGCTCCCAAACTTTCGTATGCGTCAAGGACAGAACTTCAGACGAGACAGGTGAAAGTACAGCGGCAGTTTTGAGGGAAAAATAAAGTTTAAAAAAATATTAAAATGACGTTTATTATTAAATAAGTCCTTCACCAAAACTGACACCCTCACTTCAATACCAGTTCCTGAACGATACTTTCTTTGATACAAATTTTACATCAGTTCTAACAAAAAGGAAATTATATCACACATTATGGTACAAATCTTGTTTTAATTTTCAACTTTAGCAGTTTTCTACTCTGAGCAGTTTTCTTACATAAATAAATAATTGCCAGTGCAAAAAAAATTAAATGACAGGTCAGATACTGAGTGAGTAAATGTGTTTATAACTATAAATGAACTTTCTTTTCTCCATTTTTTTAATGTCTAAATATCAACCCTCCTCTTTTATCCGGGCTTTTGACTGTCTAAACTGACCCAAAGAGTGTGACCCATCAGTGTGATTCATTTGCACGCAGTCGTCTGCTCTGGCTGCAGCTTGGAGGGTCTGCTGTGAGCGGAGGAGTCTGCCTGTGTGTTTTGGAGAGGGGAGGGGCTGCTCCTCAATGAGCAGCAGGTGCTGCAGATCAATACAAGCTTTCTGTCTGCCCCCAAACTCCAGAAAAGTCACTTGATTTGTCACTTTTTGGAAAAATAAAGTCAATGGAGGGGTCTGAAAGTCACTAAATATAACGACAGACTCAGAGTTGTCATCACTGCCCTGCATACTGCAACCATGTGTAACAATACAGCCAATCATCGGAGGCATTATCAGAGCTTGGTCTCATGATTAACCCTTTAGGTACTGAAACTTGTCACCAAAAGACGAGGCATTTTTTAACACTTGGTACTGCTGAACATTTCGGTGTCATAAAAGAACCGAAGTTCGGTACCAGGCCCTGTTTATTACTTTTTTTTTTTTTTTTGATTAAGATCTTTTTTTTTTTTGGAGAAGAACAATAAAACACATCTTAAAACATGTTAGACTTCAGGCTTCATTTTAGGGTATAAATGTAGTTTTAGCTCTTACTTTGAGAAGAGGACAAACAATAAGGCTTGGATGGGATCTAATTTTCACTTTAAACTCAGCAGGAGGCAGCAGCTCCTTCTGTTTTAATTTTTAATTTGGTATATAATTCTGTGAATAGAATATGTAGAATACGTAGGACAGCACATGTCGCATGTGTTAGTGTATGTGTGTTTCTTTCGTTAATCTGGTTTAAATTAAATGGCAGACAAAAATCCACCCACTATCTGAATGTTTAGACCCTTTATAAAGGAGCTAATTCGAGCCTGGAGTCATATCACATGACTCCGGCACTTAAAACAGGAACTGGTTGTGCTTCTCCACACATCTTCGCTTGAAAATCTGCAGCTTGACTTGAACTGAGAACACTTAATTTCTCAACAACCAGAACAGGTTGCGTACTAAAGCTGAAGAGATGACCTGCAGTGTCAGGGAATGTGTTGACTCTTCTCCATTAACCTTCTACAGTGAGTCTAGCCTCGCCCCTGCAGCTGCCTCCGCTAACACATCCTCGCCTTGTGCTGTGATGTACTTCTCCCACCCACACATCATCAAGTAAAAACTGGTTTGAAGACACGACAGAAAGGCTGCAATACACTTCTATGGGGGTTTTTAACTGGACATGAAGTTACAGTCAGTTCATGGCCCATCATTGATGGTAAAGAGTGGACCAAAATGTGTTGAACATTTCACCAAACTAAAGTGGGGTCCACACATGAGGTTTTTCTAAATGTGAAGAGATATTTTATCTGTTAGAGAGCCCACACATGAAGATCAAAAATCAGACACTGAACAGTTTTTATCGTGCTGTGTGTGGTGTGCTCTGATAATCTCAACACAGCTCACCACACACAGAACCATTCTGTCCCACCACTGATCTAGAATCTCGTCCTCAAAGAAAGAAATCTCACCTGACCAAATGTGATTCAACAAAAACAAAGGAGAAGAAACATAGCAACAGATAGCAACAACCAGCTAACACCAACCACAACATGGGAGAGGACATAGAAGAGGGAATGATGGTGGTCTTGAGACCATTTTTAACATAAAATTCCTGAACCAAAAAAAAAGAAAAGAGTGTTGAAAAAATCCTGAAGACATCAGGAACATGGACTTTACTCATAAACTTTCCTTGTCAGGTCAGCCATGCTTGTTTTTGATTACGTCTGCTTCCTGGTTCCTCAGTCAGCTCGCCTCCTGATTGGCTACATTCCATTCTACGTCACAAGTCGTGAAGTCATGACTCGGGAGTCGTCGGCTTTCCCCACACACATGAAGATCTTTGTTCATAAATGTTGAACAAGTTTAATATTATTGATTGTCCTCCCTGACCCGTTCTGAAGCCGATTGTCAAGACAAATTCAATCCTAACACACCTCAGACCATAATCTGATAGGATAATCTGATAAAACATAAATAATTGGGCGTTTGCCGTCCTTGGTCGGGAAGAAGGAAAGTCAGGACAAAAACAGCCTTAAAATCTTTATTTAAAGATGAATCCAGCTATTGACACAAAGCGATTATTAGCGGCAAACAACAACCGGCGTCACCCAGCTATTTGTTGCTTTATTGATAGCGCAGCGACGGTAAAAAATCATTAATGAAAACAAAAGCAGGCACAGAGACGACATCCCTACTTTGATTATCGAAAAGACAAACAATAACATCTCCATCAGTCTGTTAAAGTACATTAGAGGAAACGTGTAATTTTCTTACAGCAGAAGAGAGGCTCATGAAATGCTTTCGACATCGTGACTTCATATCTGGAGCGTCATCTTTTCAGCACCAATCCCTCCCTGAATCCAGTCAACTTCTATCTTGATCACAATGCAGATCACAACCCCACCTCCACCCCCCTTCTCCCATCCTACTCAGACATTGCTGTCCTGAAAATTCCCATTCGAGAGTCACGACGTGAACTTTACTGTACTCGCTGAACCCCCTGTGAGGGGGAGGGGGAGGGGGAGCAAAGCCCCGACCTCCTCAGCAGAAGTTCATCCTGAGCCGGGACTCCGTCTTTTTAATGTAATCCCTGAACCACTTCCTGTTGTGGCCACTCCTGACGCCAGTCCATGTTCCTTTCTTCACGGGGCAGAGAGTTTATGTGTGTGTGTGTGTAATTTGCACTACGTAGATCTATGTCTACTCTCTGAGAACATTTGTGTATATGTGTGTGTGAGAGGGAATTTTCCCTGGGGGGATGAGAGCTTGTTATGAAGTCTTTCTCTCATCCCACTAAAGCAGATTTTTAGTCTTTCCTCTTATCCCCTAAAACAATACCATCCCCCTGAGAGATGCTACTGAGAGAAAGAGACTGCGCAGAATTAGAGTCAGAGATAGAGGGAGGGGAAACTGAGAGAGAACAGAGAGTTCTGAACGCAGCTCACATGCCTACACTCTCTATGCTGTCCTGCTTATTGATGCTGAGGGATTAAATTGATGGAGGGAACTCCTGACGCACTGATGCAGTACTTGGTTGCATATTTGTTGTTGTTGATTTCAGATAAACAAATGTTGATTGATTGATAAATCAGCTCCCTTTGGGTCAATCACTGTAAACGCACTAATTAGATGCACCATTTCCTTGGCGTCTGAGCTAATGATGAGCCGTTAAGGCAACTTTCGAGTCAAGTTTGATGTGGAAAAACAGCTGTAAAGATAAGCTTCTCACAGTATCTAGATGCTTTACTCCTTCCACTGTTTGTGTTTCATGAATCAAAAATGTCTTAGATTAAAAGAAAATACAAAAATAACATCAGAAAATGAAAATGATCGTTTCTCTTGTGATGCTTCCCTTTACATTAAAACTAAAACATACTTCAGGTCCCTGCTTGTAACCTCACTCTTCATTTTATTGACAGACTCTCAAGTTTGAACAGATCACTGCAGAATAACTGCTGCATGTGGGTTGGAATGAACATTATGATAGAACTTCCTCCCATCAGTGTGTGAATGTGGTGTGGATGGGTGAATGAGACTAGCAGTGTGAAGTGCTTTGATTGTTCAGAAAGACTAGAAAAGCGCTATATAAGTACTGGTCCATTATCACAAACAGTTTACTCTATTTTTTTAGCTTTTAGCTCCTGTTTAAGCCTTTAGCTTGTGGTTTAGCCTTTAGCTTGTGGTTTAGCCTTTAGCTTGTGCTCTCTCTCCTATTTCTCTTTCTTCTTCTCTTCTGTCCTTTTTCTGTCTGTCAGTTCAGCTCCAGTCTCCACAATCACTACTAATTAATCACAGACATTGTTTTCAGCAGAGAAAAACAAAGATCTCTCTTCTCACTACTAAACTTCATCAGCCGGCGTGGTGTTGTTATAGAGAGTTCAGTTTGTCGTAAATTAATTCAGTCCTGTCTGACCCGATCAGGAAGCTAAGAAATATCATTGATAAATAACCTGTATTGGTGCTGATAATCTCATTTTAAGTTGTGGATTAGGATCAGGCAGATATCTAGAGAGAGACTTTTTCAAGATCACTTAGAAAGTCCTCACAGGAACTTTAAACATGTAGCAAACAAGATCAGCAAAGACCACTTTGTCCACAGAGGAACTTTAAATGTCCAACCAAATTAATGTTTAGTTCATCTCAGCCACTTCATGAAGAAACAAACAGAGGTGTTTAATCTGAAATTTGGCACCAAATTTCAGTCAGTCAAGCCTTTGATTAAGCAAAACCTGTAAGTTTCATAATTTAATAATGAGTTCAGGCGTTGGTACTAGGGTCAAAGCTCTGAATCTGAAGTCAGTAGTTTAGTTTTTTTCAATTTCTCAGTAAATCAGTTTATATTTTTTTTCCTGCCTTTGAAAAATCTAATGACATTTAGATGTCAATAATCTAGGTGAGGTTTTAAGAGTAATACGAAAATCACATCAATAACAGTAACGGAGATCAAGCAGGACTCGAGAAAAACAACTCGAAAAAAAGACTCTTCAGTTGTCAGCCATGTGTTGCAATGACGACACATTTCTAATACTAGATCCAAGCTGCCAGCACAGCTCACATGACTCAGAGAAAAGCTAAACATGAAAGAAACAAGCGCTACTTGGAGCAAAAGGTAAAAATCTTTTCAAGACAAGCTTCTGGAGTCGAACAAATGATCCTCTTCTGGTCTTACGGAGAAGCTGCTTCACTTAAGATTTAAAATGTTCTGTCCTTCAAGAGTTCAGTATGTTCCAAAAGCTTGTAGAAAAACCTTTAAATAATTTGTACAAAGACTCACCATGTTGTACTTTATTCTACCTTTGTTTGATGTACATGCTCTGTTTTATACCAGATAAACAACATTAAGACTCACTCAACTAAACTTTACATTAAAGTCCCCAGACATCAGAACTCCAGAGACTCTAAACCCCAATTTATGACCCCATTAACAATCATAAGGAGGGAGGATTGTCCTTGGCTGAGTAATTTTCTGTGTGGGAGATGCATGTCTACATCTGGTGTTTAACACTAATTTAATATCGACTGCATTAAGTAAAGATGTTCCTTCCTCTGTAGAAAAGAACAGAACATTCCACAGAAACTAGTTCCATGATGGCTCTCATGTCTTACCAGCTCAGGAAAGGCCATTTACGCTTCAGTCAGACAATACAGGAAGTGAGCACGTAAACACAGAAGACATGAGAAGAGAGGAAAGGAAATAAGATGAAAGGAGAGTTAATAAGATGAGACAGAGATGAAAAGGGATGAGACAGGGGAGGGGAGAGGGGAGAGAGAGTGGAGAGGAGAGGAGAGGAGAGGAGAGGAGAGGAGAGGAGAGGAGAGGAGAGGAGAGGAGAGGAGAGGAGAGGAATGAAAGAATGAGAGATGAGATAAGATGAGAGAAAATTAATGGAGATGAGAGGAGATAAACAGGATAAGATGAGGGGAAATGTATGAGAAGAGAATGGAGATGAGATGAGATGAGATGAGATGAGATGAGATGAGATGAGATGAGATGAGAGGGAAAGGATGAGGGAAATGAGATAGGATGAGATGAAATGAAAGAGGGTGGGAAAGGGTGAGATTAGAAGAGAAGGGTTGAGATAGGGTGAGATGAGAGGAAATTAGAAGAGATGAGATGAGGTTAAAGCGGTTCAGAGGAAATGAGTTTGGAGGAGATGAGATGGGGTAAGATGAGAGGAAATGCAGGGAAAGGAGAGGAGACGGATGAGAGGAGATGAGAGGCATGAAATTGTAGGCAAGGAGAGGAAAGGACCAGAGGCCACAACCATAGTTTGATTTGATTTGATTGATACATGTCTTTTCCAATAATCTGACCATCACCACTTCATCTCCTGAATTCCTACACTTCACTTTATGTTTTTGTTTCTGTTTCTCCAAAAGACTTCAGAGCCATCATTCAGAGGACAGGACAGCGGATGGAGGAGAAAACTAGACACAGAAAACCTGGACTGACAAGCCTTTGAGGGGAGTCAGCTTTAAGGTGCAGCCGTCAAATCCAGGCCACCCACATTTGACAAAATCAAACTGTCACCCAGCCATACGTCCATTCATCCATCAGACATCCTATAGGACAGCAGTACCTAAACACTGCACTGCTGTGTGACTCTGCTTTAACTAATTTATAAAAGCTGAGCAAACAGAAATTTGATTTAAAGTGTGAGCACTTTTAAGGCTGTCACAACATCCATGTGATTTCTGGGCTGTTTTAATGTTAAGCAGTGAACAACGTGGACACAGATTCTCATCAATCCAGCATCATTTTTCATCACCACATTTTCTGTTCTGCAGACTGTTTCCTTACACTGGTGATGCAGATCTCCTGTGTCTGTCAGGAGTTCATGAAATAGCCTCTGCTGCTGCGGCGCTCAGTAATAGAGAGGAATAAACATAGTATATAGTTCACACAAAGAGAGGTGGGGGTGTACAGGAGAGAAAGTACTAAGATACATACAAAAGAGTGCTGTCAGCAGAAAGCAAGGCTCCAACACTGAATTTAAAGGTTTTATCGACTTGAGTATGACATGAGTTACTCTGAAGAGAACATGACGTGAAGCAGCCTCTGAAACACCGTCTATCTCTCTGACCCTGGAGATATCAAAGGAAGAAAACAGCTGGATTTATTTCATCTCCTCTCTCTTTATTTGTTCAGAAATTCAACAGAAAAATAATATCATACAAAACTCTGAACATAGCCGATGAGATGGAATTATTCAGGGAAGATTTTTCTTTCATTAAAAGCTTGCACATGACGGGATTCTTTGAAGGATCTGTTGATCAGTGTTGTAAACCAATCCCTCAATTCAACAGTACAAAAGGTTCAAGTCAAAATGCATGATGAAACGTGTGCTAAAGATTCATAAAATGAAATAAGACAAATTGAAGTAGATGAATGCACAGCTGACTATAGGCCCCTCCCCCCTCAGTCTATATGTCTGAGATGTAAGCAGGCAGTGGGACCTTGGGGACTGGGGCAGCGGCTGCCTCCACAGCCCCTGTTATGTAACTGATTTCCCTCAGACTGAGGCAGGAGAGGCGAGGGAGAGAGACAGGTCTTTCCTTTCCTGTCTCTCCCCCTCCCGCTTCCTTATACAGCCCACCTCCCCACCCACCCGCCCCCTCCTGCTCGCTATACATTAAGCCTCAACCTCAGAAAACCAGGACGCTGCCTCGCAGCAATGAGCTATGGGAATGGAAGGGGAGGAGAGGGGGGAGGGGGAGGGCAGTGTTAGGAACGGACGTCAAAAGAGGTCACGTCTGGCTGCAGGCAGATTATGGCTTTGCATGTTTGTGTGTACACACATGAGCAGAGTGCTTCTTGGAGACAACAGATACATGGAAAATAACAATATTTTTGGCTCTGTGTTGGAAATCTGCAAAACAGGTGAGTTCATATGTAGCATTGTAAACCTCAGAGGAATTATTGATTACAGTGTGTCAAATCTAGTTCTTACAAATCCCCATTTCTTCTTCTTCAAAAAAAAAAACAGCCTGATGGAAGAACTCATACATACTAATAAACCTTTGTGCGGCTCCTGAAAAGTAATAAAAACCACCGGCTTCCCAACTCATAACTGGGTTACTGGGGGAAACTCTTGTAAACAACACGAGTGAGAGTGCTTCCTGTGTAATTTTATCGAGTCCCGTCTTCTGCACTCCTGGGAAATATCTTTTTTGGTAGCACATGCATTCATTGTTTTACTCACAGTTACAGTTTCATAAGCCTTTTCATTCCCGTGTCCCCGTCTGCAATCGAAAATACCACACACATGCATTTTTGATTCCTCTGTGATGAAATAAAAAGCAGACCAAAACTGGGTCAAAGGTTGCATAAAGATGTGCATGATGCCTATGGTGCACAATGAAAATAAGCCAAATACGTAGTGTGTTATTTGCACTCACACTACACTGACACCGGCGTGCTGCTTCGAGATATGTGCAGGTCACTAATCGAGCGCATCCTGAACTGCAGCTCTGAGCCCAAAATGAGCCGGTGAGTCATGTCTGACTGGTCCAGGAAAGCCCAAATGATGCTGCTCCTGTCCTTGAATGAAAATGTTCTCAAATATTTGCATCACATCCATCATCTTTAACCACACCTGTAACTCAACCAAACACTCACAGACACAAATATGCAAAGACTCTCAGTGAAAACCCATTCAGCACACAATAACATGCATGTATACCACGCCTTATCCTGCAAGAGCAGGCATAGGCTGAGAAGTACATTTCATATTTCATGCTGTCCTGTAACACATGCATTATTTATATCAAGTCTCCAGGAGCACTTTGAGCACACTTTGGCACACTTTTCCCTCACACTAACCTACACGGATATGTCACAGCAAAGGAATGTGGACAGTGGCTGTGCACCAATTCACACACTGGCAGAGCTACGTATAGAAATATATAGGATACAGTACATATAGTTCCAAGAACCTGGCACAAAGCCCTATCTATGTACCTACTTAGGTGACATCTCTGGCGGACCGTCCAGACTGTGCAGCCATGTAGGGCAGGGTGTAGGTTAACAGGTTTCTTATTGCGTTGATCATATAGCTCCAACCATAGCCGTGAACTCAGCCCTACCTGACCCAGGTCCCTGAGCAAAACGGCAGTAAAACAAGCACATGGCAGTCAGGCGAATTACTTTCTCGAATGGCACGCGGAGGTACAAACAGTCCGCTGCGTGTCTTTGCATTAACATATGGGTACAGTACAGTAAGCGGGCCGGCGCAGCGCCCGGGTTGAAGTGAGGACAGCCCTCGCTTTGTACCGCCGCCTTATAAAGAAACCAGCGCTGTATTTCGCTATAAAACAACACACTCACCAATGCTCGACTCGTGGAAGAAACCCGCCTCCTGTGCCGTCAACATAGAGTCCGGTGAACAAGGAACAGCCTGGTTAACACGTGAAGAAAAAGCAGAACAGACACGTTGAAATGAATGCGAGTCCTGCTGGTTAGTTAAACCGTCTGAACGGTGTAGCTCTCTCCCCGGTGCTCGCTCCCCCCTCAGTCCGCTGTCAGGTGCGAAGAGACGGGAGCGCCTTGTCTGCCAGGGACTGCCAGAGCCATGGCCACGGTCTGCAGGGGAACTCTACAGCGTTTATTTGCTTTCTGTGGCGCTGTTCGGTCCTCCCCCCTCCTGCCTGTACAGTACGGGTGAATGCGGGTCAGTAGCACTAAAGCTGCCGCCGGGGAGAAATCACCACCAGGCTTCACAGCGCCTTCTACCGGCTGAACAGGGGGACTTCAGCCAGGGTTGCATAATGACGAGCGCATTTAAATTAAAGGAGAATCTCTCCATTTCCCCCTGCAACGCTGCGTTCCCAACTAATTAGTTAACAGGTTTGGAGGGGATTTTGCACTTTTTATATGAGGGAAAAAAACCACAAGGTGTTTAGCTTGTGTTTTTTTAAGCAGTTTTATGGTACAATAAAGTGTATTATTTCTATTGTGACAGTACAGGCTTACATTTTTCAATCTAACGGAGTATGTCAATTTAATCTTCACCGGACGAAAATTCCTTTAAACTTTCATGTTCAGGAGTGCTTAGGTTACATAAAGAAAACTTGGTTGACCACACATATTTGATATTATTGTTTACATTATGATTAAAACAAATGAATCGTTTGAAATTTTGAAACGCTTCAACGCCTGATGAAATATTCATCATGACTTTTTGAATTAGGCTTAAAATGAAAGAAAATTAGCTGAATGCTATTGATTCAGGTGCAAGGGAGCTAATAATCCAATTGTGAGTAATTTGAATTTATTAAAAACTGTAATGAGGTGTGGGTTTTTTTCAGTTTAAACTTGTCAACAGAATTGCTGCCACGTGATTGGTTTATTATACATTTGCATGAGCAGCTGAAGCTGAGTTATGATTACTGACCCTGGTGAATTAAAGGAGCAGTACACCATAAGGAAACACAATCTGAATGACAGATTGGGCTCTTTCATGCCTGTTGCATTATTTTGAGAATAGTTATTTCCACAGCAGTTTACTACTTTCTTACAAGCTCAAAACGTTCAAAAATGGAATATCTTGCCAAAATAAAGTTGATTTATACTATTCCCCTTTAATATGTGTAGGCAATATATATATATATATATATATATATATATAAAGAGAGAGAGAGAGAGAGAGAGAGAGAGAGAGAGAGAGAGAGAGAGAGAGAGCTTTACAACCAAACGTCAATAAATTAAATAAATTAAAGAGACAGGCCAAGTTTATTTTCATGTGCATCTGTGCTTTTTATTGCAATAATACATCTGCATGTTTTTGTTATATTTATTTACACACACACACACACACACAAACACACACACACACATACACACAAATCATCAATAATCAAAATCAAACAAGAACTTTGGACAATCAGCACTTCACACACGACATGAGAAGAAAAAAAAACCTACAAATGAATCACCAACAACCTAAACCTGGATTCACGGTCATACACGCTTGCACCACCGCACACTCCCACACACTCTTACACACACACACTGAACACATGCAGCAGTTAGTTCTCCACACATGCACACCAGCAGACACATTAACCAAGAACCCCTCATATATAAGTACTAAAGGTCTTTTGAGCCGATGTTTACAGTGCAGAATATATATATTTTTAATCTTTAACACTGAGGTCGTCAGAGCAACACTAGCTTGACTGAACTGTACTGTACGCAACACAGACAGACAGGCCAACAATCCAACGTAAACGTTCACTATCACAGTAAACTAGTATTTTGAACATCTGCAGACACATGAGGAAGAAGATACTGATATCTTATGAAATAGACTTTAAACCGATCTTTGTCTATATATACTATTTACAGAACATGAACAAGTTACATACTGTTTATTTAAAGGGTTAACTTATACATGGAACAGCTTTGTTCTCACAGCCACTACACATTCACTAAAAGCCTCTCATAAACTCACGTCGTAGATACTCAAAGGGCTTTGGGGTTTTGTGTCATTTTTGGATGTATTCTGCTTATACGTCAACAACAACAAGAGATATGCAACAAATACAACAAATACTGGCTCTTAAAACATACATGGCTAATTTTTTTTTTGTTATTTTTTACGCACAATGCACAAAACAGCACTTTTTTACAATCATCTATTGCAACTTCTTTACAGATAACAGGAGTGTAACAGTGCGGCTGCTGTGATATGTCGGAAAGGGAAGTTGATATTTATGAGGAGGAGGAGGAGGAAGAGGAAGGTGAGACTGTGAGATTGCCCATGGGAACATGCTTGTATAGAGAGGACTTGTGTGTTCCTCTCGTCAATCAGGGGATGGAGAGATGGACCAGTGGCCAGACAGACAAGAAGACAGCTCTTCTTCTTCTTCTTTTCCTTTTTTCTTATTTTGCTCCACTGGTGGGATGTCAAGATGCTTCCGTCCTCTACTCGTAAAAGCTGCGATCACTAGAAATGGTAGAAGAGAAGAAAGAAGACAAGAGATGTTCAAGTTCTGAGTGTGCTGTGCTGCATTGCTCCCCCCTTACAGACTTTTTGTACAGGATGAGTTCTCTTTAGCAACCCTCAACATGCTCCGGTGTACTCACACAGCACCAGCACAACACTGGGCGGAGTCTTGATAACACTAAAAAACGATGAGCAGCATTTAAGCTACAAAACAAGGAGAGAACCAGATCAAATATCAAACTTAAGAGACAACCAGAATCTAAATTCTTTAATGGTTGAATCAAAAACTTAGATCTATTTTCCTGTCAGTCTTTTAGTTTTAAGGAAAAAGCACAAAATTTGAGTTTTCTTCTGGCATCACCTGTTTCATTCTGACGACTCATCTTTATTTATATAACAACAAAAAGAGCAGAGAGACAGAAAACATCTACAAAAAGTGAGAAGACGATATTCAGATAAAGTTATGTGATCATGGGTTGAAATTTTACATTCATAAAGGAAAATTGGCCATCATCACATGGACACAACTTTCACAACACAAATGAATATTCATATTGCTAATGAGAAAGCTGTGAGATGGAAAGGCAAAAGGGAGCTAAAAGGAGGATTAAAGCAAGGCTATGTAACTGATAACACAACTGATTTCAAAGCATGTTAGCCTAGCATACAGCACTTACACAACGTTGATATCAGACAGGATAGCATGCAACATGAAATGTAACTGCAGATAAAACATTGAAAATTGATCAATTCTATGCAGTGCTACTGCTAATCTAAATGGGCTCTATCCGGCTAAGCTTCAGACGCTTGTTTTGTTGCTTTATGTCAACCTTACCGGGGCAAATCGATGGCTTAAATTCGGATTTGATCGCCTTCATTCAACCTGGTGATAATAATAACAAAGCCATTAAAGTAAATAGTTGCTGAGGAGAGCTCAATGAGCGCTAGCCTTTTTCCTTCGGTGTTAGCTAATTGCATCTGATCTGTTTGTGTGAGAGTTTAATATGCATTTTTCCATAACAATACTAAGCCATATTCAGAGTATCTTTATTAGTCAGGTATTCCAATTTATGTCAACAAAAATGGTGTCATAAAAATGATAACATACAACCCCAATTCCACTGAATTTATGACATTGTGCAAAATGTAAACTTAAAAAAAAATTAAAATTAAAAAAAATTGAATACAATGATTTGTAAATCCTGTTCAACCTATTTTCCATTAAATACACTACAAAGACAAGATATTTATTGTTTAAACTGATAAACTTTGTTTTCATTTGTTTTGCAAATATTCACTCATTTTGAATTTGATGCTTGTGACACATTCCAAAAAAGTTGAAGAATGCTCCAAAAACACCTGTTTTGAACATTCCAAAGGTGAACAGGTTCATTGGAAACAGGTGAGTGTCATGATTGAGTATAAAAGAAGCATCCCTGAAAGGCTCAGTCATTCACAAGCAAGGATGGAGTGAGGTTCACCACTTTGTGAACAACTGTGTGAGCAAATAGTCCAACAGTTTAAGAACAATGTTTCTCAACGTACAATTTTAAAGAATTGATTGATTTCATCATCTACAGTCCATAATATCATCTGTGATGGTATGGGGGTGTGTTAGTGCCCATGGCATGGCTAACTTGACCATCTGTGAAGGCTCCATTAATGCTGAAAGGTACATACAGGTTTTGGAGCAACATATGCTGCCATCCAAGACACGTCTTTTTCAGGGACGTCCCTGCTTATTTCAGCAAGACAATGACAAGACACATTCTGCACATGTTACAACAGCGTGGCTTCATAGTAAAAGAATGCAGGTACTAGACTGGCCTGCCTGCAGTCCAGACCTGTCTCCCATTGAAAATGTGTGGAGATTTATGAAGCACAAAATACAACAACAGAGACCCCGTACTGTTGATCAACTGAAGTTGTTCATCAATCAAGAATGGTAAAGAATTCCACCTCCAAAGCTTCAACAATTAGTGTCATCAGTTCACAAACACTTATTGAGTGTTGTTAAAAGGAAAGGTGATGGAACACAGTGGAAACATGACGCTGACCCAGCTTTTTAGGAACGTGTTGCAGCAATCAAATTCAAAATGAGTGAATATTTGCAAATAAATAAAGTTTATCAGTTTAAACAATAAACATCTTGTCTTTGTAGTGTATTCAGTTGAATATACGTTAAACAGGATTTACAAATCATTGTATTCTGTTTTTATTTACGTTTTACACAACGTCCAAACTTCATTGAAACTGGGGTTGTAAAAGCAGGACAAATAAAAAAATGTGATGAAGAGGGTTAAGCTTTATGGTTGTTGGCAAGCGATGTAAAGGAATGGTATTGGTGTGGAGGTTTTTATACTCACGCCCCCTCGTCTCTGAGAAGAGATAGGAACTTGGTCACTCTGTAGTCCTGGTCCATCTAGAGAGAGCAAACAGTCATCAGTCGATAGATATCAATAGAGTAAGAAATCTAAGCCGCAAGTCAACAATTCTCTGTGCGAAATGACATCTTCATGCTTTTCTGTGTCGTTTCTTTTGTGTTCTGTCGATTCTTGTGTACCTGCAGCGACATTTCAATGAGCACCAAGAGCTTCTTGATGCCAATCCAGACTCTCTTCCCTTTGAGCTGCTGTGCAATGCTGGCCCGCTCTTTATCTGTGAAGCTCCCCAGCAGCTGCAGGGACAACACAAAACATAAGAGAGAGAGAGAGAGAGGCCTTGTGCTCCAACAGCTTCAATCAAAGTTAAGAAAAAACCCACATCCTTTCATTCCTTACGGAGCACTTAACATTTTCAACTTTGTTTCCCTGCATGCAGCGAGGTCATGAAGCTACAATGACTCCAGTCCAGAAAGGGGGATGGTTGAGTTTAATTCATTGATGCGTCCTTGTGTGAATGCAGAATCGGTACATCTTTACCTTCAAAGTGTGTGTGTGCATGTGTGTGTACCTCTAGTGCATCAACCAGCTGCTCCCCAGTTGAGATGTTGGGGATGTGGATGGTGGTGCTGAAGGCATCCAGCATTTCCATCTCTTGCAGCACGTCCTTCCTGCTGGTGGTGCCGATGATAAGCAGCTTCCGACCCTATGGGGTAATAAATGACATGTTCCATCCTATATTTATTCCACCTTGTGGGTAAATCAGCTGTGTTGGTGGGAAATGAACGGTTACACTTTTCCTGCCATCAACGGCTTCATTAAAAATATAGGCTCTTGTTTCTGTTTTTTGGGAATCACAGCTCGGTGCTTATTTACTACAGAAGACACACTCTAACCTTTGATGAGACTGTGTACTAACCTTTGGTGGAGCTTTCTTCAGCAGCACAAGCAGAGCCTGGAGTACCAGGTTGGAGAAACGAGGTCCAATGGGGACATAGTCCAGCAGACGCTCGATGTCATCCACCACCACGCAGCTGAGCTGGGACTTGTATGCATCATCAAAGATCTGAGGCAAAGGAGGAATGAATGGGTGAGAAACAAATGGTGGAGGAGGAGGCAGTGATTGAAATTATTTATGTTAGCATTCTATAGGAGTACGGTATGCACCTTTTTGATGGCCTGGCACTTGGAGATCTCTGAGTGTCCAATCATCTTGTCTGGGGAGCAGATCTTTATGAAGGGGAACTGTGAATCCTCAGCAATCTTGGCCGCCAAGGCTGTCTTTCCACTGTGGGGGGGACCTGTGGGGAGTGGGCTGATGCAGATTTATAAAATACTCTAGATACAGTGCTGCTTGAAAGTTTGTGAACCCCTTGAACAGTTTAGATGTTTCTGTTGTTTTGCCATGATTTCCTTATTCTATCGTCACTAGTTTTTATAAATGAAATGTCAGATTTATGTTTATCAATTGTATATATTTTTTTAGAGGGACTTGTATACAAACCCCAAAAACTACATAAAACAGAATTGGTGTATATGCAAAAGTAAGAGAACCCCAGCTGCACTGGTCGTCATGCAGGTAAAGGACTCAGGTGAAACACATTAATTAATCAGTTAAGCAGACCAAAGGCATGAGGCATCCTTGGGAAAGGGTCTGACCAGCACTAATTAAAAGTGAGAAGAAACCAGACAAACCACTTTAGGTCCATACAGATCAACAATGCCAAGAGGGAAGGAGATATCTGATGACATAAGGAAGAGGGTAGTGACAGCCCATCAGTCTGGTGAAAGATATAAGATCATTTCCAAAAGATCCACTGTAAGACAAATCATCTACAAATGGAAGGCCTTCAACATTACAGCAACCCTGCCTAGAAGTGGACGCCCATCAAAAATATCACCCAGAAGCACCAGAAAAATAATAAATCAGGAAGAAGCCAACCCACATATCACCTCCAGAGAGCTGCAGACCTCCTTGGTTGCATCTGGGACAAATGTGCATGTGTCTACAATCAGAAGAAAATTGAACAGCCATGGCATTCATGGGAGGGTTGCCAGAAGGAAGCCTCTGCTCTCAAAAAAGAACAAAGCTGCCCGTTTCAACTTCACCAGAGAGCACATGGACAAACCCGAGGCCTTCTGGAAGTCCATCCTCTGGACAGATGAGTCCAAAGTGGAATTATTTGGTCACAATCAAAACCGCCATGTTTGGAGAAAAGTCAACACTGTGTTTCAAGAGAAGAACCTCCTCCCAGCAGTGAAGCATGGGGTTGGAAATGTAAAGGTCTGGAGCTGCTTTTCTTCTTCTGGACCTGGACGACTCCACATTATCCAGGGAACCATGAATTCTCAGGCCTATCAAGAAATTCTTGACCAGAATCTCCTGCCATCAGTCAGGGAGTTGAAGCTGGGACGAAAATGGATTCTGCAACAAGACAATGACCCAAAGCATTCCAGCAAAACTACAAAGGAATGGCTTCAGAGGAAGAGGATCCTTACTATCCTTACTTAGGATCCTTACTTATTGGCCCAGTCAAAGTCCAGACCTTAATCTGATTGAAATGTTGTGGCAAGACCTAAAGAAGATGGTAAATGCCAGGTGTCCCTTCAACCTCTCTCAACTGGCAGAGTTCTGCAAGGAGGAGTGGGTAAAATCCCCATAAGCAGATGTGAGAGACTGGTTAGTGGGTACAGAGGACGCTTGGTTGAAGTAATAGTAAATAAAAGAGGAGCCACAACCTAGTAACTACAAGGGTTCACATACTTTTGCACAAATTTTCAGTTGTTGTCAAATAATAATAAATATCTTTCTGTGTATGTCCATTATATGAAAATGTTTTATTTACAAATTGGGATTTGGATGTGCATTTAATAAGGTTCTTTTAATGTTTTTTTTACAAAAACAGTGACCATGTCGTCTGGGGTTCACAAACTTTCAAGCAGCACTGTATATTGGGTTTCTCTGTTTGGCTACGTCATTTCTTACCCTCCAATAACACAGCCACAAGTGGTGTACGGTCACTGTTCTTGGTCTGCTGCACCAGCAGCTCTCCATCATCCAAGACGTGAGTGACGGGGTCGCCCCATTTGATGATCCCGTTCATGATGTAGCTGGAGTAGTCCTCTGCATTTGTACCAAATGCCTAAACCAAAAGATAAGGAGATCAGGTACTCAGGTATTTATAGTTTTGCATTTTTCTTTAGTATTTATTTTTATTTTGTTTTGACATTTTGTTTCAGATTTCAGTTTAGTTTTGATTTGTTTTAAAGTGTTTTTTTTTTTTTAAATTCAGATTGTATTTTTTGAAAATGCTTAGTTTTAGTTTAGTCTTTATTAGTTTCAATACTAGTTTTGCATTGTTTTATAAAAACTCAAAACATCATACCGTTTTCTAAAATGTATTCACCGATAATAGATGAACAACCATCTTCATAAAACAAGAAAGCACAGCCTCAGTGTTGTCTGCCATACACAGTGTCTGTTTTAGCTCAGTAAGCCTCCCTGTGTGAGCTTTTGAGACGTGTGTGATTTTTCCGCTTGAGAAATGTTCTGCATACTTGACCACCTTCCACTGCAAGATGCTTGCTACTTTCAGACACAGTCATATCTAAAGCAATCCCAAATGAGGCTCTGCTGCTTTCTCCAAACTTTTGCTGCCATTAAAACTTTGTTAGCAGAGTAAGTATGGACGCATGCATGCTTATGCGCATGTGTCAACTGAGCAGCAAACAGAAACATTTTACATCCACCCAAAATATTGAGTTTATGTATTAGATAGGTTGACGAAGATAAAAACTAATAAAATTACGCGAATAAAGTCATAAATCTATGAGAAAAAAGTTGTAGATTCACAAGAATAAAGTCAGAAATTTACAAGAATAAACTCATGAATTGATTTAAATTATGTTTCAGACATACTTTATTGTGAAAGGTTGTTTTATAGGAGTGTCCATCCTCCTCCTCCTCAAAGAGGATGAAGTGAGAGCGTCTTCTTTTTTAAAAAAATGTATTTAACTGCATGAAAATGTTTTGTTTTTTCACACCTCTCATTTTTGTTATTTTGTTAGTTTTCGTTAACTGTAATAACCTTGGTCAGAGGATCCTGCTCTGTGCATAGAAAAACGCAGACACATCATAAAAGCGGTACGTACAGGTTTGATGTCGTTGTTGAGGGAGCCCATGAAGTCGTTCCTGGTGACCTGCAACTTCTCTGCCTTCTCCATGTCTACTTCCACTGTGGAGGTAGCCTGGGAAAAGAAAAAACAGAAAACGGCATCAAAACAACATCCAGTTAAAGGAGCATTCCACCATTTTTACTCATGATGCTGCGTTCATTCATCACTCAGGGTGTTAAAAAGAGACATAAAGGACCTGGCTCTAAACACATCGAGCTTTAACACTTGAAAAGAAGAAGGGGCCACTGAGGGGGCAGCAAAACCTTTAAAAGGAAATATAATTGCGCTGGAGGTCTAAACACTGATGCGATCTGTATTCCATTCTAACAGACGTAAAAATAAAAGGTGTGAACTCTGATTAAAGGCACAAAAGGCAGAAAAAATAACTGATGAATAAATAATAAAGTTATGGGAGCAAAAAATGTCATTTTAGGATTACCCTGTTTTGTATTTTCTATGTAGTGATGTCATATATTTGAACCAATCAAATCTTGTTCACACCATTTTGTTGGGAACAAGTCATAGCACTTAGGATTTCTTTTTTAAATGTATCAAATATGAGAACCATCTCATACATTTTCCACAGCTGCTTCCTGATCAAACCCGACTGTCAGCTTTGTGTGTTAAAGAGACCTTGATGTGTCGGTTCATGGCAGTGGACTGAGCAGCCCTGACCAGCCCCTCCAGCTCTGCACCACTGTAGTTCTTAGTCTCGGCAGCCAGCTCCTTAATGTCGACATCTTGAGCCAGCAGACCGTAGTTTCGCATCTTGTTGGTGTGGATGTTCAAGATCTGGACACGGCCCTTCTCATCAGGCAGACCTGGAGGTCAGACAGAAGAGGAGTTAAAACGGGTGAATACAGACTGCAAGAGGCCGTGAGGACAATCTTTCTGAAGTGAATCACAGCGACACCTTTTGGCTGGAATCGTGTGCAGTGTTGTGATGACATGACTCTTAACAAGGCGTGTGTTTGTTTGGGAAATAAATAGACTTCAGATCCTGTGAACACTACTTTTCTATGTTCAAAACAACTTTTTTTATTAGTTACAACACGGTGAGATAAGGTTTTTATCAACAGTTATGCAGCACCGTTGTTTGAAATGTGACAATAAGCAAACATTGTCAGTTTGGGCTGTAGTTCAGTAGCACTGTACTTTAGTACAGTGTAGTACAATACACAATTTTAAAATAGTCACCTAGAATAGAATAGAATAGAATAGAATAGAATAGAATAGAATAGAATGTACTATATTAATCCCTGAATAGAATAGAATGTACTATATTAATCCCTGAAAGAAAATTCCGGTGTTTAGCGCATGAATTTTTAAAAAAAAATCATATTAAACAAGAATTTCAGCTCATCTCCCATTGGCTTGAGCGTCATGGAGCCTAATGGCTGCAGGGATGAATGATTTTCTGTATCTCTCAGTCCCACAGCGCAGAAAGATGAGCCGTCCACCGCCACTCTTTTTTCTGCTCCACAAAGATGTTGTGAAGTGGATGGTCTGTATGATCAATAATGGTTTATAGTCGCATGTAGTGTTGTAGTATGACATACAAAATATTACGATAATGAAATACATAAACAGAGGAGTTCACCATTTATACAACCATTCAGACTTTTTTGGATTCATCAGTAAATTATGTCATTAATTACAGGTCATGAGTTTTTGATAATTTTTTTTTCTTTTTTTTTTTTATTTTATTTGGAAAATTTAGGGACATGAAGTTCACATTAAAAAAAAAGAAAAACTGGGAAGAAACCGGAGCACCCGGTGAAAACCCGAACGGACTGTACAGAATTTACAAGAGATCAAACTGTGGTCTCTAAGGGGCTCCTCAACAAGCCAACTCTCTCCTCTCTGCTTTCTGGCTGGATTTCCTCTTTGTTTCTTTCAAACTCTGGTTCCTCGGCCTAGAAACTGGTTTCTGCTAGGAACCAGATGTCTTCAATTGCAGGTTCCTCAGCCTGGAGTGTGGTTTCGGCTGGGAACCACATGTCTTCACGTTCAGGTTCCTCAGCCTGGAGGGTGGTTTCGGCTGGGAACCACATGTCATTTTCAGGTTCCTCAGCCTGGAGTGTGGTTTCGGCTGGGAACCACATGTCATTTTCAGGTTCCTCAGCCTGGAGGGTGGTTTCGGCTGGGAACCACATGTCATTTTCAGGTTCCTCAGCCTGGAGGGTGGTTTCGGCTGGGATCCAGGTGTCCTCATTCACAGGTTCCTCATTCTGGAAGTTGGTTTCTGTCGGGATCCTGGTGTCCTCATTTACAGGTTCCTCAGTCTGGAAGGTGGTTTCTGTCGGGATCCTGGTGTCCTCATTTACAGATTCCTCAGCCTGGGAGGGGGTTTCTGTCGGGATCCTGGAATCCTCATTCACAGGTTCCTCAGTCTGGGAGGTGGTTTCTGTGGGGATCCTGGTGTCCTCATTCACAGGTTCCTCAGCCTGGGAGGTGGTTTCTGTTGGGATCCAGGTATCCTCATTTACAGATTGTCCAGACTGGGAGGTGTTCCTTGTTTCGATCCTGATCTCTTCCTCTTCTAGACCTGCTGTTTGATTCTCAGAGGTGTGCTGATCTTCTTCAGGCATGGCCTCTTCAACGTTGTTCCTGTTGAAGGTGTGATCAGCACAGGAGCTCTGAGATAGGAAGGGATGCTGCAAGACCTCCAGGGGTTTGATCCGCTTTTTGTGGTCTAGAGACAGCATCCTCTTGAGGAGATCTAACAACAGATGGTTATCGCTGTGGCGTCCTCTCTGGCAGTCCATTATGTCTATCAGGTCATCAAGACTCTGAAGGACAAAGGTCCTGGTTTCCACAGGCGTATAACCAAAGTCTTCAGGTGTTCTGAATTTCCACCGTTGTGGGCCGTCTCTTTGTCGACTGAAGATCTCCTCTGTGGCTAGTCCTTCATCCAGCACATGGTCTTCTGGCTGGCCCTGGGTCTCTACGATGTATCTTATTACATCATAGGCAGAGTTTCCAGGGTACATTGTATGGCCTGTTATTATCTCTGCAGCTGTCTGGCCTAGAGACCACATGTCAATGGCCTCGTTAAAAGGCATGCAGAGCATCATTTCTGGTGCCATGAAACTCAGGGTCCCTGCACACACGCGAGGCCGACAGGCGGACACCATAAGTGACAGGCCGAAGTCGATCAGCTTGACTTTGATCGGCTTCTCATAGCGGTTCACAACCATGATGTTTTCTGGCTTGATGTCGGCATGGACGATTCCAACAGAGCTCAGATGGTGAAGGGCTGAAGACATCTGATGTAAAACAGCCCTCACATCTGGCATGGGGAGTCCTGGACAGTTTCCTTGATCTGGTCTGCCCGTCATGTAATCATACAGGCTTTGATCCAGGAGCTCAAAAATCAGGCAGATGTTGGGTCCGTGGAAGAAAAACCCTTGCCAGTCGATGATGTTTGAGGTCTCTGGATCCAGAAACCGCAGTTTCTTTAAATTGTCAATCTCCACTCTGGCTTGGTGGAAAACACCGGGGGACGGCTTGTTGACCTTAATGGCCACACTCTGGTTGGTGTTGATGTTGCGACATTTAGCCACAACACCAAAACTACCAGCGCCAAGAATGGTCTCCACCCTGTGGGAGGGGCCGAGGGAAGCACCTTCTTCAATGAAATGGGTCATTTTTACTCTGTCTGTAGATTCTATTAGTCCTCCATAGTCTAGAAAAATCTGACGGAACATTCCCTTCAAGTTTGAAAAAGAACATTCTCTGATGAAGGCTTTGATGATGTCATAGTTACATCAGTTTGAATAATAACAAAAAAAGGAAAAACAAGCTCACCACAGAACTCCTCCAGAGGAGGTGCAATGTGAAGAAAATGGAATTTTAGTGACATCTAGCATTCAGATTTAAGAATGAGCTCATCTGTTACGAAAACAGCACAAGAAATCCTGTCGTAGCCTTCACTACTTTACTGCCCGACGTCAAATACTGTTGAACTGGAAGAGCTCAAAACCCCCATCCCATGTCAGATGGATCAGGGATGTAAAGTTTAATCTCAGACTGGAGAAGATCAGATTTACTGTGAGAGGTAATAAGGACAAATTTAACCAGGTTTGGATGCCTTTTCTGATTTACTTTGATAGCCTCACTACCATCACAAACTAGGATTCCTCCTGACCTGACTTGGATACAGCCCAATTTACATATAACATAAGATGAGTGCACCCAAATCTGCATATTTGGTGAATAG
Source organism: Labroides dimidiatus (assembly GCA_030710495.1). NCBI lineage: Eukaryota > Metazoa > Chordata > Actinopteri > Labriformes > Labridae > Labroides > Labroides dimidiatus. Next base: position 3,668,834 of record CM061163.1, read on the forward strand.
TGTTGTTTTTTTTATTTTATTTATTTATTTTTTTTTATCTCTCCACTTTATTTTATGTTCAGGAAAATGTACTGTGTAATTTATTTCTAGGATTGTTATCTACTTATTTATGTACTTTCCTGCTTTATATCTCTTTCAGAGGATCTGGGAACATGGGGTGGTGAGGGAGGGCCTGGGGGATTTATTGTGTGGATTTTATTTTTCATCATGTGATTTGTACTATAGTCGAATTGAAAATGCTAATAAAAGATTTGGAAAAAAAAAAAGAAATAAAATGTGTTTGTTTTGGAAATAAGTAGACTTCAGATCCTGTGAACACTACTTTTCTATGTTCATAACAACTTTTTTTATTAGTTACAACATGATGAGATAAGGTTTTTATCAACAGTTATGCAGTTATGGTGCTCTGAGATGTATCTGTAGGCTAACCTGTAATGTTTGCTAATTCTTATGTCATCTACCAGTCAGAGCTAATGTAACCTCACTCTTCATTTGATTGACAGACGCTCAAGTTTGATCAGATCACTGCAGAATAACTGCTGCATGTGGGTTGGAATGAACATTGACGTAGTCATGACTCGGGAGTTGTCGGCTTTCCCCACACACAAAGATTTTTAATTGTAAATACTGAACAAGTTTAATATTTATGATTGTCGGCCCCAACCCCTTTCAAAGCTGATTATCAGGACAAATTCACTCTTAACACACCTCAGACCACAGGATAATCTGGTTGGATAATCTGATAAAACAGGTGTTGTCTGTCCTTGGTCAGGAAAGAGGAAAGTCTGGACAAAAACTGCCAAATAATAGTTATGTGTGTACCCTGCTTTAAAACAGGCCAGGCCATTTGTAAAGCTTCTTATTTATATTAGAGCATTTTTGGTGATGTTAATTTTCAATTTCAAACACAGTTATAAAAAAAAATCTAGAACAGTAACATTTGTAGTACAATACACAATTTTAAAATAGTCACCTAGAATAGAATAGAATAGAATAGAATGTACTATATTAATCCCTGAATAGAATAGAATGTACTATATTAATCCCTGAAAGAAAATTCCGGTGTTTAGCGCATGAATTTTTAAAAAAAAATCATATTAAACAAGAATTTCAGCTCATCTCCCATTGGCTTGAGCGTCATGGAGCCTAATGGCTGCAGGGATGAATGATTTTCTGTATCTCTCAGTCCCACAGCGCAGAAAGATGAGCCGTCCACCGCCACTCTTTTTTCTGCTCCACAAAGATGTTGTGAGGTGGATGGTCTGTATGATCAATAATGGTTTATAGTCGCATGTAGTGTTGTAGTATGACATACAAAATATTACGATAATGAAATACATAAACAGAGGAGTTCAACATTTATACAACCATTCAGACTTTTTTGGATTCATCAGTAAATTATGTCATTAATTACAGGTCATGAGTTTTTGATAATTTTTTTTTCTTTTTTTTTTTTATTTTATTTGGAAAATTTAGGGACATGAAGTTCACATTAAAAAAAAAGAAAAACTGGGAAGAAACCGGAGCACCCGGTGAAAACCCGAACGGACTGTACAGAATTTACAAGAGATCAAACTGTGGTCTCTAAGGGGCTCCTCAACAAGCCAACTCTCTCCTCTCTGCTTTCTGGCTGGATTTCCTCTTGGTTTCTTTCAAACTCTGGTTCCTCGGCCTAGAAACTGGTTTCTGCTAGGAACCAGATGTCTTCAATTGCAGGTTCCTCAGCCTGGAGTGTGGTTTCGGCTGGGAACCACATGTCTTCACGTTCAGGTTCCTCAGCCTGGAGGGTGGTTTCGGCTGGGAACCACATGTCATTTTCAGGTTCCTCAGCCTGGAGTGTGGTTTCGGCTGGGAACCACATGTCATTTTCAGGTTCCTCAGCCTGGAGGGTGGTTTCGGCTGGGAACCACATGTCATTTTCAGGTTCCTCAGCCTGGAGGGTGGTTTCGGCTGGGATCCAGGTGTCCTCATTCACAGGTTCCTCATTCTGGAAGGTGGTTTCTGTGGGGATCCTGGTGTCCTCATTTACAGGTTCCTCAGTCTGGAAGGTGGTTTCTGTCGGGATCCTGGTGTCCTCATTTACAGATTCCTCAGCCTGGGAGGGGGTTTCTGTCGGGATCCTGGAATCCTCATTCACAGGTTCCTCAGTCTGGGAGGTGGTTTCTGTGGGGATCCTGGTGTCCTCATTCACAGGTTCCTCAGCCTGGGAGGTGGTTTCTGTTGGGATCCAGGTATCCTCATTTACAGATTGTCCAGACTGGGAGGTGTTCCTTGTTTCGATCCTGATCTCTTCCTCTTCTAGACCTGCTGTTTGATTCTCAGAGGTGTGCTGATCTTCTTCAGGCATGGCCTCTTCAACGTTGTTCCTGTTGAAGGTGTGATCAGCACAGGAGCTCTGAGATAGGAAGGGATGCTGCAAGACCTCCAGGGGTTTGATCCGCTTTTTGTGGTCTAGAGACAGCATCCTCTTGAGGAGATCTAACAACAGATGGTTATCGCTGTGGCGTCCTCTCTGGCAGTCCATTATGTCTATCAGGTCATCAAGACTCTGAAGGACAAAGGTCCTGGTTTCCACAGGCGTATAACCAAAGTCTTCAGGTGTTCTGAATTTCCACCGTTGTGGGCCGTCTCTTTGTCGACTGAAGATCTCCTCTGTGGCTAGTCCTTCATCCAGCACATGGTCTTCTGGCTGGCCCTGGGTCTCTACGATGTATCTTATTACATCATAGGCAGAGTTTCCAGGGTACATTGTATGGCCTGTTATTATCTCTGCAGCTGTCTGGCCTAGAGACCACATGTCAATGGCCTCGTTAAAAGGCATGCAGAGCATCATTTCTGGTGCCATGAAACTCAGGGTCCCTGCACACACGCGAGGCCGACAGGCGGACACCATAAGTGACAGGCCGAAGTCGATCAGCTTGACTTTGATCGGCTTCTCATAGCGGTTCACAACCATGATGTTTTCTGGCTTGATGTCGGCATGGACGATTCCAACAGAGCTCAGATGGTGAAGGGCTGAAGACATCTGATGTAAAACAGCCCTCACATCTGGCATGGGGAGTCCTGGACAGTTTCCTTGATCTGGTCTGCCCGTCATGTAATCATACAGGCTTTGATCCAGGAGCTCAAAAATCAGGCAGATGTTGGGTCCGTGGAAGAAAAACCCTTGCCAGTCGATGATGTTTGAGGTCTCTGGATCCAGAAACCGCAGTTTCTTTAAATTGTCAATCTCCACTCTGGCTTGGTGGAAAACACCGGGGGACGGCTTGTTGACCTTAATGGCCACACTCTGGTTGGTGTTGATGTTGCGACATTTAGCCACAACACCAAAACTACCAGCGCCAAGAATGGTCTCCACCCTGTGGGAGGGGCCGAGGGAAGCACCTTCTTGAATGAAATGGGTCATTTTTACTCTGTCTGTAGATTCTATTAGTCCTCCATAGTCTAGAAAAATCTGACGGAACATTCCCTTCAAGTTTGAAAAAGAACATTCTCTGATGAAGGCTTTGATGATGTCATAGTTACATCAGTTTGAATAATAACAAAAAAAGGAAAAACAAGCTCACCACAGAACTCCTCCAGAGGAGGTGCAATGTGAAGAAAATGGAATTTTAGTGACATCTAGCATTCAGATTTAAGAATGACCTCATCTGTTACGAAAACAGCACAAGAAATCCTGTCGTAGCCTTCACTACTTTACTGCCCGACGTCAAATACTGTTGAACTGGAAGAGCTCAAAACCCCCATCCCATGTCAGATGGATCAGGGATGTAAAGTTTAATCTCAGACTGGAGAAGATCAGATTTACTGTGAGAGGTAATAAGGACAAATTTAACCAGGTTTGGATGCCTTTTCTGATTTACTTTGATAGCCTCACTACCATCATAAACTAGGATTCCTCCTGACCTGACTTGGATACAGCCCAATTTACATATAACATAAGATGAGTGCACCCAAATCTGCATATTTGGTGAATAGTGTTGTGTTTTTTTTATTTTATTTATTTTTTTTTTTTTATCTCTCCACTTTATTTTATGTTCAGGAAAATGTACTGTGTAATTTATTTCTAGTATTGTTATCTACTTATTTATGTACTTTCCTGCTTTATATCTCTTTCAGAGGATCTGGGAACATGGGGTGGTGAGGGAGGGACTGGGGGATTTATTGTGTGGATTTTATTTTTCATCATGTGATTCGTACTATATTCAAATTGAAAATGCTAATAAAAGATTTTGAAAAAAAAAAAAAAAGAAAGATGACCCCTGAGGAGCACAGAGACCTCACCACAGAACTCCTCCAGAGGCGTGTATGTGAGTGTGTGTGTGTGTGTGTGTGTGTGTGTGTGTGTGTGTGTGTGTGTGTGTATACACATTATATTTAAATCTATAGGTTGGATACAATAGATTGCCTTTAGCCCATGGTTTAGTTGTTGTTTCAACCTTTAGAACTTGGTTTAGCTCGTGTTTTAGCCTTAAGCTCATGGTTTAGCTTGTATTTTAGCCTCTCCACCAATAAATCACAGAAATCGTTTTCAACAGAGAAAAACACAGATCTCTCTTCTCACTACTAAACTTTGTCAGCTGTCGTGGTGTTGTCATAGAGACTTTGACGTGCCGTAAATCATTCCGATCCTATCGGACCTGATCAGGAAGCTAAGAAATAGCATCTAGAAATAACCTATACTGGTGCTGATAATCTCATTTTATGTTGTGGATTAAGATCAGGCAGATACCTAGAAGAGAAACTTTTTCAAGATCACACACAGGGTCCTCACAGGGACTGTAACTGAAGATGAATGAAGTGAAGAAAAAGAAAAAAGGAACAAAATCACAGGAGGTTACGCTACATGAAATGAAAGTTGAGGGGCTCAATTCGAACTTACTGATTTCCATCTTGACCTCAAACCTGCCGGGCCTCATCAGGGCGTCATCTATCAGGTCAGGCCTGTTGGTCATACCTGAAAAGCAGAATTGTGGACAGTTGTTGGCTGAACTCTCCTCTCTCTGTTCTTCTGACCAGCTTATTATATCACAGACATGTGGGAAGGGAATTGGTTCCTTCTGATGCAACTGACCGATGACCAGGATGTTGTTGAGCTGCTCCACGCCATCAATCTTGGATAGCAGCTGGTTTACCACCGTGTCGTGCACACCGGTGCTGCTGGCGCCTGTTCCTCTCTGTTTGCAGATGGCGTCCAGCTCGTCAAAGATGATGATGTGAAGGCCGCTGTTGGCACCCAGCTGGAAACAAGTTCAGAAAGTTAAAGTCAGCGTGTTTTGTTTTGAATCCATTCAAAAGTAGATCAAGCATCTCTCACTCGTTTTTGCTCCTCCTCTGCCTCGGCGAACAGTTTACGGATGTTGGCCTCAGACTCTCCCACGTACTTGTTGAGAATCTCAGGGCCGTTTACGACCTTTGGTTCACGGGCGTTCAGCATTTTGCCAATCTGTCTGGCCATCAGAGTTTTACCACAGCCTGGTGGCCCAAACAGCAAGATGCCCTTCACATGCTTACACCCTGGGACAAAGAGGAGAGCAGTGACTGTTAAAGATTGGCAGCAAGAGACAGAACAAAGGAGGGATGTCTGATGAAAACGGGATATTTATGAACAAAAAACAAAAGGAAATGAATAATTAAAGGGATTCAGAATTTGAAAAAGCAATAAAATACATCCAGGTAGGTTTTCTCACCCATCTGCTCCACAATGTCTGGAGGGAAGACTCGGGAAGCAAAAGCTCGGCGGAAAATGTCAGAGAACTCCTTATCCAAACCTCCAATTCCCATTTTCTCAAAGTTCCAGTCTGGGTTGATGATTGTCTGTCTGGCCTCCTTGGTTTTTGCCTTACCTGAGAATTCACACATACATGTCAAAGCAAATGTCTCATACAAAAACTGTGTTCTTACTGCCATCCTGTGGAGGAAATGAAAAAAGCCAGGCCTCTTCTATCAGCCCTCATACTTGGATTCATTATGACTGCATGTCACAAATCAGTTGAAAGAAAACTGTTGACCTCAGGGTTGGCTAAAGAAAGGGAAATGTTTTATCACATTAAGAGGATGGAGATATGGTCAGAAGCCTTGACAAAAGGAACACACCTACTAATGTGAGCGATGAATTCTCTGCCTTCTCAAAAATCACCTGGCTGTTGCCCACCATCAGCCCAATATCAATCTGTGAGAGAGAGCAGACACACAGAGTTCAAAATGCTTATTTTCATCAGTGTGTGATGATTGCTGATGTTCCTATCGGATTTTTTACTCAATCAAACACACAGATGCTATGAACCATCTGTTCCTTGGTGTAATTTATCATTTGAAATGCTAATCCATGTTTGTGCAATATTAGCTGGGAAACATCTCTCACTAAACACACACACACACACACACACACACACACACACACACACACACACACACATACAGGCACGCACAAAATAAATCACAGGTACAGAATCAAGCCATGAAGAAATGTAGCAACATTTGAAGACAAGTAAGAAGAAAAGAAAGAACTACAAATAAAATGTACAGGCCTACAGAGATGCTTGTTGGCTTTAATTTGAAATGAATGAAAATAAATGACATGTAATAATAATTGTTGTCTTTGTCAAAAGTCTGACAAGTCCAGAAGAAGTCATATTTCAAGATATTAAAAGACAAAAAATGACACCCAAATTACCTAAAGAGTAAACAAATCTGCCAGTGTGGTATTAAAAATCTGGTTGTGATTGATTGATTGATTGATTGACTGATTGATTGATTGATTGATTGATTGATTGATTTTCGTTTTTTTTATTATTATTATTACAATTTTAAGAAACTTTACAAGCATTTTTACCACATTGTCAAATGTTGAAACTCTTACCTTTGATAGAGGATTGGGGCCATGTTTTTTTAAAATAAGACAAGATTTACAAGAGTAAAGTCACAAATTTCCAAGATTAAAATCATGAATCGATTTAAATTATCTTTAAAAAACAAACTTTATTGTGAAAGGTTGTTTTATAGGAGCGTCCATCCTCCTCCTCAAAGAGGATGAAGTGAGAGCGTCTTCTTGATGAAGTTGTGTTGAGTTCCAGCTTTGACAAACAGCCTTCTTAATATCTCAAGATGCTACATGTTCCTCATTTTTATACAGGCAGCTGCTGCTCTTCAGATAGATACAGACTAAAATAACCAGATTATTATACTAAATTTAAGAGATTATTCTCATAAATCTATGACTTTATTCTCGTAAAGTTACTTTTTATTTAAAAGCATGGCTCAAATCCTACGTCATACTTTCCAAGCAACTTAAATGTCATTTTTGTGTTTTAGTATCTACATCTTTTTCTGGACTTTTCAGATGAGTGTGGCTTAAATGAAGTCTAACCAAATTAATGATAAAAAATAAAACAAACTTTTGTTGCTCTCATCTCAGCAAAAACATTCGACTGTATCAGCAACCATATGAAGTAGATAACAAGTAAATATGTTGAGATCTTGATGAAACAACAAACGATGATATCATGTATTATTTAACGTGAGCTTTTAGGACTTCCATAGTTAAGAGCTGCACCTCTAAACTTTGTTAAGACATTTTCTGTTATAGAAGTTTAAGAGCTAAGGTTTGGTGCATCTTGTGGACGTGTCCTTGGGGATCGCTCTGTTTATGTACGTGAATAAGTAATGCAGTATGCAGTTAATTTATGCAAAGGTCACTCCTCTGTACCTGAGACTCATGTATATGAGGATAACTATGATACTGTGGGCTGAGGTTGGGTATATAGAATACTAATTAATGTTATATAAAACAACTATATTATATATCCTATTATATCCTATTTTCAAAGAGTATTGTTCATCAAGATAAGAGGAGTTTCAATTGAAGACAGATCCTCACTGTGAACTGAATGGTGCAGAAAACTGCTTTAAAAACACGACAGCTTGAGGAGGATGTTTCTTATGACTCAGACCTGACTCAGATACCCCGGCACTGATAATAAAGTACCTTTTGTTTCTTCCCAGTTGCTTGTTCTCCTTTTAGGATGCTAGCATCCATGGCCTCGATATCCTTCACCATCAAACCAAACAGCTTGTCACAGAAGCTAAACACGAGCTGATGGAGGGAGAAAGAAAAGACATAAACGTGGAGAAAACACAAGGACAGATGTGATTAGACGAGTCTTTGTGTTTGTATAAGTTTATCTGCAGGTGCAATTTATACTACGAACCTGCTGGGTAACAGAGAAGGCCTGGTTGTTGAACTGTTGGATGAACTCAGCAGCCATCTTGTCTGAGTCGTAGGGTGAGGAGTCCGTACTCTTCTTTTGCAGGAAGTCGATTTCGATTGTCATGGCGCCAATGCACTGCTTGGACTTGTCAAAGTTGTAGTTGGCCACTGGAGGATGAGCAGAGCGACAATAGCCAATACAGCGTCTTTGAGTGTTTAGAAAAGCACTTTATAGATAAAATGTATTAATATTGACCACGGCAGGACAACAAAACACTAGACAATTTCCACGGAAATCGTGAGAGGGGCTCAGGCGGCATGCCGGCTGGCATACGTATTCTTGACACATTACTTTGTAATGTGTCCTCTCCCTAATTGCTCTCTCTGTGAGTTGATTTTAAAGGTGAAACATTGATTAACAAAAATACACACAAACAGACACACACACAGTCATGCATGCTCCACGTGCTTAAATGTGGTGGGTGTTTTGTGTGAACTGGGGTCCCGTAATCACAAACATAAACGCACACACGAACACATAGACGCACATCACTTTCCTTTTCAAAGACAAGAAGCCCTCTGTGAGCGGCCTTCATTGATAAAACTTTAACTAAACACACACACACGCACACACACACACACACACACACACACACACACACACACAGACAAACAAACAAACACATACACACACAGATAATAGGGCTGTCACTTTTTCAAAAAATCATATTTGAACGAATATTAAATGATCCGTCATTCTTCGAATATATTCGAATACCCCCCCCCCCCCCCCCCCCCCCTGTGCGCACTGTCCTTAACAGTCTCCTTAACAACAAGAGAAAGCTTCAAAAGCTTTGAATGAGAAGGTAAAACATATAACTGATACTCAAGCCGAACAGCCCGTCTTCATTTCTTAATTATTAGCCAGAAACACAAATCTATCAACTTGATCGGGATCAAGTGTGACTCTCTTTTTGTTTCCAATATTACCTGCACGGTACAATTCACACACGAGCACGCGCACATGATCGCCGTGACCGCTCCTCTCGACAGTTATTTAAACAATAACGGGGTGTTAGAGGGCTGTGTGGGACCAAAACAACTTAACATGAGCCAAAAAGTCTCTAAAGTTATAATCCTGTTCTCTGTCTCACTCTACTGACTGATGAGACCGCGCTGCACGTAAAACGGTTTTGATAGACGCTTCATGGTGACGTAGGCGAGCCGTGCGTGCGCCCGAAGTCTGCTTTATATTGGAGTAGTGTCCGCAGACAGACCAGCGGAGGAGCGGCGCTTGTTTGAACGTGAAGCAGCGGGTTGTTGTCTGCAGACAGGGAGTTTCTTTCACATAGGCTGACATCTGAAGGATACCGCAGATATTCCAATGGATAATTAGAATTCAAATATGAACTTTTCACCTCATATTCAAATGAATATTCGAAGCTCGAATAAAAAGTGACAGCCCTAACAGATACACACACACACACACACACACACTCACACACACACACACACACACAAACATACACATAGACACACACAGAATGTCCCTATGAGTCATCATTCATGAACAGCTGAGTGGTTGCCATGGTGATTTAACAGAGAGCAGCTGTGGAGATCAAGGGGATATCAAGGGACACTTCTTTGTGACAGCTCATCTCTGGCCGGTTTTTGGGATGAGGCATGGGTCCGAACAAATGCTCACTGTGGCCAAACCGTTATAGCTATCAGTAAAACAAGTGCAACGTGAGAATCCAGAGGGCCTGAGGAATCTGTCAATGTCAAGTTTATATATGTAGGGCCAAGAGAAAGTATTTAAAATAATGTTTTAAAAAGTGATTACAAAGGAGGAATTTCTGATCAGAGAATGAATGGGCCTCTATGGGAGGAAAATCAGGTTTTCTCCAGGATTTGGCCACTTCTTGGCCAAATGGTACAATTTTTGCCACCAAAAGTAGTGTTATTAGAAGCAGGAGAAGTCATTTTGTGCAGGGAACATTTTGATGTATTTTTTATGACTTTTGAGTGAAATTTGTGGGCCTACGAGACATTTGTTTGGGAAATTTCTTGTTTGTAATGAGCTGCTGCTCACACTCTGACTGATGATGTCACGCACTCTGAGAGCTGAGTTTTAGTGAAAAAACAAAATTTTGTGTTGCTTTACCTTTGTTTTATCAAAAACTGTTGAAGATAGCAGAATGCCCCTCGAAACTTAAGCTGTGGACAGATGTGTCAACGTTTTGAAGCAAGAATGACGTCTCTATCTGAAAATATGGCGAGGCAGGAGCAGTGGGAAAAAGTGTGGTTTTTTGGCGTTCTCAGGGAGCCTCCCTGTTCATTGTCTATGGGACTTTTTTGTCGGTTTTTCTGTTTTTTTTTCGGCCAAAAATTGCTGAAATTCTTAGAAAAGTCATAGCACACCATTCTGGACCAGGCCGTACGTTTTTATATATAATGTGTTGGGGTTTTCTCAAAGCTCTGGGAGGAGAAGCGGTCCAAAATTTTGTCCGGAAGATGAAAAAGAATTGCTATGGGGGAGAGTGGCTCATGCGAAGCCCGAGCCCCTAAAAAGAAAAATAGCTTTGCTATGGAGGAGGGTGGCTCATGCGAAGCCCGAGCCCCTAACTACTCAACAGTGCAGGATATAAGTTGAAGGACTATCAGTTTGGTGTTGACTGCAGTGACACCTGTGGCTTGTTTTCTGGGATGAAGACACCGTTTCCCTTGAGCAACATCTCACCCATGATCACAAAGTAGTGACTCCTTATTTTTGAAGCTCCCTCTCTTTCAGCACACTATCATGTATCCCCAAGGACTATTTAATACCACCCACAACTGATCTCACATTTCAACTGTAAATGTTAAAATCTCTGCTGTGCCGTTTGGAACTCTGACTCCATTCAATCCTCAGTTGTCACCGCTGCTTTCTCAGTTACATACATGAGTGAGCTACAGCCAGTCAACATTACAGGAGCTGAGCAAAGCTTGCTGACGGATAAATTTTTAACGTCATGAAATTAACACTGACTAAACATGTCTCCTGTTTCAGTTTAACTCTTTTTGCCAAGTGACGCGTGCGTCGTCGCGTCGGTCAAACTTTTCATTTTCGTTGCATTGCTAAAGTTATGCTAACCTAGTTTAAATTCCTCCCTGTCTGTAAAACTGAATACAGAAATAAACGTATGTAACTCTATCATAAGAGATTCCTATTCAACACATTTATCATGTTATACATCTCCTAATGGACCAAAAACCACATAGAACGTAGCGCTAGCTTGATGCTAACACATATGGGGAATTGCTTGATAGACTAGCGGTTAATATATATCGATATAACTTTCATCACAGAAACATATCACAGTTACTCTTTGTAAACAGTAATGAAAACTCTACATGTCAGAATATTAACAGGAAGGTAAAATCAAAGTTACGTGCAGTCTCGTGGAAGGTTCCAAACAGCTTAAAGCAATGTTATAACCACTTCAAGAGAAGAGATCGCCTACTTCAGTTAATAACAGAACAATACGACCACGCCACGTGATATGGGTTTTTGTCACTTATTTTTATTTATTTATGTCCAGAGATATCCAGATCCAGTGACCAGTTTCATATTTATTCACTTATAAATTCAATAAAATATAAATGTTAAAAAAAACACCTGTATACAACTTTTTTTTTTAATAAAGTTGTTCTACCTGCTCTATCACCTACCTCTAATTGCAGAAGTACAAGACAAGATGTATTTCATAACTCATTTATAGATTGACTCTTTTTTAAGGTTATAAAATTTCTCAGAAGTTTAATGCTTTTCTGCACGTTTTTACTTGAAAATGTCTCTCTGTTGTAAAGTTAAAAAAACATTAAAGGACAAAGTATTTTAAAACAGTGTTCTGACTGTAATTCATATCTTTGTTTTTGTCAGTATTAAGGGACCAAAAAAAAAACTTATTTTATACATTATATATTCTTAAAATGAATCGGCCGATTGATTGGTTATCTTTTTTTTCATATCGGTTTGGTCCTCTAATTAGAAAGCTTTGGATGTTAAAAGACAGTTCTTGATTTTGAGGTTTTAATAACAAAAAAAAAAACACGTGGCATTTTTTTTCTCATGTGATTTTAATAAATTAGGTGGAATCACATGTGGTTGTTAAATCCATAGAAATAAGACAGTTAGGGATTATTCTGTGATGAGTATTTACCTTCAACCTCCTGGCCGATGGAGAGACCCGCCCATTTCCTCTGCGAAAGAAAGAAAGAAGTGGAAAACACATTACTGAAAAGCTCAGCAGCAAACCCAGCTGTAGCCATTAATTTGAGTGAGTGTGCATTTTCTGTGTGCGTATGTGTTTACCTGTGGCAGGCTGAAAGCAATGCTTCCTGCCGCCACGGTGTGGTGGGTCTTCACTGTAAACACAAACTTGTGGTTGGGCGTGGTCTTCACAGTCACATGTCTGCAGAGGGAGGAGACAATTGGACACAGATCATCTGCATGTGTGATGGAACATGAGGGCAAGGAACCATCAGTAAAGTGATTTTATATTCCAGTGTCTAGTAAACTAAAAAAATAAATAATCCAAGAGCTAAGAGATGATAAGTTTTCAAATTATTACAGATGAAAAAAACAAAACAAAACATCGGTGGAGCCCTCAACTTAACCTCCTTCCTTATTAATTAGTCTGTATGGCGCGGTGTGTCAGGATTACTACACAGATTCCAGACTGTTGATCAACTGAAGTTGTTCATCAGTCAAGAATGGTAAAGAATTCCACCTCCAAAGCTTCAACAATTAGTGTCCTCAGTTCTCAAACACTTATTGAGTGTTGTTAAAAGGAAAGGTGATGGAACACAGTGGAAACATGACCCTGTCCCAGCTTTTTAGGAACGTGTTGAAGCCATCAAATTCAAAATGAGTGAATATTTGTAAAAAAACAACTGAATTTATCAGTTTGAACAATAAATAAATAAATAAATAAATAAATAAATAAATAAATAAATAAATAAATAAATATATATATATATATATATATATATATATATATATATATATATATATATATATATATATATATATATATATATAAAACACAAACGTGTAAATGAGACACAGTTATAAGGAGATAAGGTGTGTTTGAAGACCATGCAGTACTCTGTAATTAGCCTTTGAATTGAGGCTTTACTGGAGAGTTCTGATTGGTTCTTACTTCATGGTTACTAGGATACAAATGTTTTTTTTCCTCTATAGATAAAGCAGGTTCCATCAAAGCACACAAGGACAGTTTCTCACACTGACAAAGACATTAAACATCTCTTAAAGCTTTTTATTATCAACCGCATTACATCACAGAGGTATGTAACACCTTTATCCTTAAGATACATACCATTCATGCTGGCTACTGAGCTAATTCTTGACTTTTTTTCTGATGAAAACACACAAATACACACACACACACATATAACACACTGCTGGCAGAAAAATAACACTGCTTTGGTGGCTCTGATTGAAAAAGAGGAGGCTGCAGTTGCCATAGCAGTCGAAAAGTGGGACATCCACATTCATGATGAGCACCCTTATTTGTCTGATGAATCCTTTCTTTCATAAGCCGTCATTACATGTGTGTACTTTGTTCATGTACACACATGAGCAATAGAGCTGCAATGATCATCTATAATTCATTCAGAGAACCACCTGTTTGTCAGGAGATCAATCACACGCTTGTGTCTTTATTGCAATGGTTTTCTCTTGCTTCAGCAGAGATAAAAGCAGAAACGGTTGAAACGATTGGAAGCTCTTCATGCTGCAGGGTGCAGAACAACAGCAAATGCTTTCCATTCATAGTGACCTTTGAGAGGGGGTATTGTCTTTTCATCATGGATTTCAAGTAACACTCCTTGATGTTCATACTAAATGTGTAAAGATTTCAAACCACTACATTTTTATATGATGTTGAAATCCTTGAATCTATCTTTAAGCCACTCCAAAACACTCAACTCGGGGAAATAGTAGATTTGCTTAAATGATGACGTCAATGCATAAGGGTGTCTTCACTGGTTCACATTGTTGGAGAGGTGAGTTGTGCCCCCCCCCCCCCCCCCCCCCCACACACACACACAAAAAAAAGCACTGCCCAAAACAAAGACTAAGACAGACCTCTTTAAGGTTGGCCTAGGGCTGAGCAACATGGTCTAAAAATAATAAAAACAAATAATTATAAAATCCCTGATTTTCCCCACAACACTCAATTTATTATTTTAATTTTTTTCCCTCTCAAAAAAAACACACTCCCAGTGATACAGAAATTACATGAATCAAGTTTTGTCTCTATGTTGTCAAAATATTTTCCCAAACCAAACAGTTTCCCTCTTAGAGTTGAAGTGTGTGTCATAAAATATTGACTATGTAGTTCAAATGTAGGCAGGTTTGACATACACACTAAAGGATGGGTACATTAAATCTCATTTAAAAAACAAACACAAGCCTTTAAAAGTCCTTGTTCAAAACCTGACAGCGCCTACCATCATGAAAACTCTACATTTTTTTCAAACATTGCAACAACTTACAACTGGACTAAGGCAAGAAAAAAATATCAATTTTTAATTTTTTAAACCTACTGCAGAAAAGAATTTAAATTCAAAGATTTAATTGATATATCGCCCAGCCCTAGTTTGGCAAATCAGAGGGATGGGGTTTGCTTTGGGGAGCCTTAAAGAGACAGTGGCTAAAATTAAGCATTTTAAACAGAGGCTGAAATATGGGTTTACTAAAACACTTGTATCAGAAAAGTAGATTTTTTTTAAAAACTATAACTCATGTGAAGTTCCTACAGGGGTAAGAGAAGGGCAGTAAAAAGCCTTAAAAAAGCCAAATACCCTCCTCTGTAATGAAGAACATTTTATTATTAATATGGAACAGTTTATGGATCTTTAAGTCCTACTAGTAAGTATAGAAACATTAGAATCTGTAAAGTTGGTTGAATATTCAAAGAAAGTTATTTTTATGAGGCAGTTCTGTCAGCTTAGCTCTGTTAGTAAAAACCGGCTAGGTTCCTCATCATGGTGACCCCTGACTACAGCCTCATCCTACCCTCTTCGTCTTATACTGTATGTGTGTCTTTGCTCCATAAATCTCTGCTTTTCTTACCCTCAGGTGTGCATGAACTTCATATTATAAAAAGTGAAACCTCATGTCATTCCCTTTATGTTTATGTTTGGTATGTGAGCGAGCCTCCCTCCAGGGATTAAATAATTTTAATTTTCTAGTGATGCACTGAGAAAAAAGGTTAGTGCTTCCACCAAGAGCCTTACCAAAATCAATCCACATCTAAAAGATGTTTTTTCACCCCTCATTTCTCTGAATTAATGACAGTGAATATAATATCCTGTGTGGTCAAACACAAATGGTGGCTCATGCAGCCTAATATCAGATAACCGCCCGCTACCTTCTGGATGTATGATTGTTAATGAGGTGGGAGATAAAGGTGGGTGAAAGGATGGATGAGAACATGATTGGAGAGCGGTCTGGCTGTGTTCCTGAACTGATTAACTTGAGGATGACGAGGCGATAATGAACACTCACTGTCCTGACTGCAGATCCTTCTCGCTCACAACGGCACAGTTAGTCAGTGACAGCTCATCTGTCGGGCATCGCGCCGCTTGCATGGTCTGTGGAGAGAAGAAGAGGAAAGGAAAAGATAGATAGATGAGCTGTTATTTAAATATATGAAGAGGAAAGGGGCTGTCTTTTTACCAAAAACAAAAACAAAACACTCAACAGTTTGTGGACACAGAAAAAAGACATCAGGATATGTACAGGCTTAGATAAAATGTACGATTAACAAAATACTACGATGAAATCAAGTCTGTTATATCAAGATTTTGAAATTCAATACTGTACAAGCATTACTGATGTTTTTTACCCAAGTCCTTTGAATGCAGACAAAAGCCTCCTGTACCATTCTGTATCTACTGCCATGTTCTCATCGAAGTGAGAATAAACATAGAAGAAAGGTACCAAAAGCCCGCTGCGGTGATCAGCAGATATGAAAAAATTCCAATGCACATCCCTGCAGTCAGGGTGAATGAAAAGGTTACCATGGTCACTGCATTAAGCAAGCCAGCACAGCCTCTGAGCCATAAATCAGGCTTTAGCGTGAGCCGATTCATCATCACAGGATTGGATGAAAATCCACCCCACAGATGGATTTAAGTCATTTATTCTACATATCTACAGTCATGGTCCCATGCCCGGTGTCTCCTGTCTCATCCGTCTACAGGCGGGGATAATACAGTAGAGCCAAGCCTTCAACACACCTGACAGGAGCTCCTCTTTTCTGGTTGGAAAAAATAAAGACGACTACGACAGAAATCAAATGAAGGGCGAATCATTTAAAGCTGCTCCACCACCGCCGGGTGAATTCATTAAGTTGAAAACATCCAGCAGTGACAGAATCACAACCTGAGCCCCCACGACAGGAGACTGTGTGATACATTATAGACGTACCACTTTTAGACAGTCTGTGCTGTCTGTTCAGGGGGGTGAAATCTGGAACAACATACTGGCTACAACCAGGGAATGTCTCACATACCCTACATTTAAAACACATCTTAAACAATGGCTCAAAACACATCAGGTCTGTAGTCACCAATCTGTATTCATTCTTCTGTATGGATGTGCGTGTGTGTATATGTGAGTCTATTTATAAATGAGTGTGAGTGTATGTGTGCATGTTTACTTGTATGATATAGGTTATTTGAATGTTGCATTAGACAGTTGTAAGCAACCATCTGTATGGTACAACTTCAGGAGCAGCACTTTATCGTTACCTCTATCCAGCACTTTAAATGTTTTGTTGCACCTTTTTTTTGTAACTTAGCATGTTTTGTTTTTATGCTATCAGGATGTTTCTATTTGTAGCTTGTATCCTTTTCTATGAACTCTGCTCTGGCCTGCCAGGGACCACAGATGGAAACTAGTTGGATGGCTAACTGGCATATTTACATTGAGGCTATGCTGAAATGTTCATTAATGTGCACTGTCCCTTTAAATGAAATAAAATAAGATAAAAAAAAAAAATCAAAAAAATCAAAAAATAAATAAATAAATGTTTAGATTTGTACTATTTGTGTCGAGAGGGCTACATGTTTTTTTTTTGTTGTTGTTGTTGTTGTTGTGACAGATCATCAAACATCAACATAATAGAAAGTGAACGATGATGGGAAATAGATCCCTGATGCAGACATTTCTTTTAAAAGAACTACCATATTGACCCAAATATAAGATGAGTTTTTTTTTTCATTGAAAATGATGTAAAAAAAAAAAAAAAAAAAAAAAGTGGGGTCATCTTATAATCAGAGTCTAACCATAAGGGATGTGAGAATTTTTTTTTCCACATAGTTATCAAGATTTTTTGTTTTATGATTTTAAAATAGATTTTTTTTTTTTATTACAAAATTTTGTTTTTCCAAATTTAAATCCTTCTTTGTTTATAAGCTGGTTTGAAAAAACATTACCTCTTTTCTCCAGCAGAGGGTAAAATGTTTTTCTTTGACTATCTCGTAACATGAAGTCAGATCACCTGGATACGTCTTAAAAACTGACTCACATGATGTTCATTTTTGGGGGAAATATGTTTCCTGATGTAGTCTGTAGACATCATCACCAATCACCATTCAACTTTACATGGGCTGGTGTTAAATAAGGGAAAGAAAATCTCAAAAATCCCCAATATTAAAGAATCACAAGTTAAATCGAATCAGCACTAAAAGACTAGAATCAGGAGAAAAGCATGTCATCCCCGCCCCGATAACCATTGACGCATGCTGAGAGTTGTGTTGGGTCGCTACATGACCGCAACAGCAGAGGGCGCCAGTATTTTGTAAAGCCAGTGTTCTTACTGTGGCTGCAGTGATCAGCCAATCACAGCAGAGACGCAGTGACAGGAGATGAAACATGGAGAGGTTTGGTGGTCGTCCAGAGAAAAGAGGATCAAAAGTAGGACAAGTCAACAGAAAACTGAGGTGAAGTTATGATGCTAATTTGAAGATTGACGCTTAATGCAGCAGAGATGTTAAACAACCATCAGGCAGCCAAAATACGGAGTGTACGGACTGTAAAAGAAAAACTGATCCTCAAAGCAGCCATTTCCAACAGACTGACAGGAGGATGTGTGAGTTTGTTACGGAGAAACATAACAAAGGCATCATTAGCAGAGCTCTAATCAGGATTACATCTCAAAGTTTTCATCTGAAGATTGATCTTGAACAGAGGGGGGCTCCGTCTTATAATCAGGGTCGCCCTATATTCAGGTCAATACCGTAACAGGTCGGCTGTGTTATCATTTTGCAGAGCTTACTGGTACTGGCACTGTACACCCAAACAGGCACCTCAATGCGGTGCTATTTGGCTGCCTTGTAAGATAAAAAGCCTCATAAATCGACTGTTTCATTAGCGAAATCCCAAATCCAAATCACAGCCAAACAATCTCTCTGCCACATTTCTGCCAACGAATCCCCCTCACACTCTTTCCTGCAAGAATAAGACTGGTTAAAAGGGGAAATGCAAAAACTGTGGCAAAAGGAAATTAATGAGCAAATTAACTGAGGGTTGATCTCATTTCTCCTTCCAAAAATAGAAAAACATCTCAACATGTATCAGTTCCCGAGTAAAGGAGACAAGTGTTAAAAAGATCGCTGAATCCAGAGGGATTAGGTTTACTCGCAGGCAGAAACTCAAGCAGATAGAGACAGAGACAAGAGAGTTAAAGATAGAAGCTGTGTATCACTTTCCTGCACAAACCTTGTGGTTATTTTTCAGACAGTATAAATACTGCCAGGGACCGAGGGGACGGGGGCAGACTGATAGAAAACACTGCAGTGCTGGCACTGGGCCAGCATCACCTACTCCCCTGAAGTGTGGCCAGACAGAGGTGAAACAGAGCAAGACCAATGTGCCTCAGCAGTCCTAAAGGAGCCTTTCACTCCAAACTAGACTATTCTCCTCCTTTGTGTCTAAATCTGTCATCATCTTCTCAAGTATGACATCACCACCATTGACTGATACTTGTTCTGTTTGATTTTATTACCAAAAAGAAACATTCACTATCTGCGGATCAACACTTCAAGTATTGCTGAAATACAATAAGGACCTCACAAATCCATAATAAACACAACAAACTATAACCTCAAAGGTGAAAACTATTAAACATGATTCTTGGCTAATCTTATCAATCTGATCAGAAAAGCTGTGACATTTTTGAAGAAGTAGATTCAACAATGACAGAACATTCAATTTGACCTTTTAAAGGGTCTGTGAGGACTCTCTGTTTGAAGTGGATCACAGCAACACCTTCTGGCTGGAATCACATGCACACTGTTGTGATGACATGACTCTTAAAAAGGCCTGTGTTTGTTTTTGAAATGAATGGAGATCAGATCTTCTTTTTAACACTACTTTTCTTTGTATAAGACAACTTTTTACCAGATACAACGTGACGAGGTAAGATATTTATCAACAGTTACACAGCGCTGTTGTTTGAAACGTGACAACAAGTAAACATTGTCAGTTTGTACTGTAGTTTAGTAGCCAGCTATTTAAGTGCCTGCTGCAGCCTGGTGCTCTGAGATGTATCTGTAGGTTAACATGTAACGATAGTGGATCCTTATGTCCTGCTCATCTACCAATCAGAGCATCTTCATTTTATTGACAGACTCTCAAGTTTGATCAGATCACTGCAGAATAACTGCTGCATGTGGGTTGGAATGAACATTATCACAAACAGATTAGCTCATGGTTTAGCCTTTAGCTCATGTTTTAGCCTTTAGCTTGTGATATCGCTCTCCCATTTAGCTTTCTTCTTCTCTTCTGATCTTTTTCTGTCAGTTCAGCTCCAGGCTCCACAATCACTTCTGAATTAATCCCACGAATCATTTTCAGCAGAGAAAAACACAGATCTCTCTTCTCACTACTAAACGTCATCAGCCGGCGTGGTGTTGTCATAGAGACTTCAAAGTGCTGTAAATCAGTCCAGTCCTGTCCGACCTGATCAGGAAGCTAAGAAATAGCATTTAGAAAGGACCTATATTGGTGCTGATAATCTCATTTTAAATTGTAGATTAGGATCAGGCATAATAATGGTAATATGAGAGACATTTCTTACTCAGGGGACAAAAGGGTCGAAAAATATCAATACAGATGAAAAGAGAGAAGTAAAGAGCAAAAGCATCCCATCGAGGTTAGCTTAAAATGTATCTGGGTAACCTACATAACAGCAAACATCAAGCTTCATAACATGAGATATTTGAGGCTCAAAGCAAAGAAGTTGATGCTCCAGTTCAAATCGTCATTTCATTACAATCATTTTTTTTTTTCTGAAATAGAAAAAAAAAAACACCTTCAGTTCATGTGAATGCCGGTCCATCCACAGTGAAACTGAGAAGTCATTTTGTGTCAAAGAGTAAACTGAAATCTGAAACTTGGATCAAACCACTAAACTGTGTGATATGGTTTGAATGGTCTTGTTCTTAAATGCCAATAAGTTAAGGTCTTCAAAGTATAATGTGCATTATTTTTGTTTGTTTGTGACACATATTTGATTTGCAATTGGGCAACACGTGACGTCAGTAAAAAAAAAAAAAAGTTCTACCATACAGTTAACCTGAAACTTTATACACAGCATCCCAAGTTTTGGGGAATTGGGGTTCTGGTGAAAAACAAAACAAAACAAAAACAACTTGTAATAATGAATACTAAAAAAGATAAGCATATAAATATGGACTGTGATAAACTGGCTAAAGTAGCATAAAAGTTTTCCAAAATGGACTCCTTCCATTATTTGATCTTCTTGTAACTGTTAAGTCTTTATGCTGACGACACCCCCCTTTACGTGCAGGGCTGAACTTAGACTTTAACAGGCAGAAAAGGGTTAAATATTCCCAATATGTCACACTGATGGCTTGAATCTCAACCCTCATTTAATATTAAGTAATTCCAACGCTGACAAGACTTCCTCACTGTTCCGTTCGCCTGTTACTTAAGTCAAATACATGACTCAGAAAGGAACAAATTGAGGTAGTTAGAGTTGCAGAGTGATAGGAAAGACGATTAATTGATGCTAAAGAGCATTTCCATTCAGTCAACATATGACACCAACTTGATATTGCAGCTCAGTCACTGGTTGTACTGGTTGCAATGGTGTCAGACATTCTAGGGTTTCTGCTACATGTATGGTTGCCTGTTTCCTGAGGTGCTAACCAGCTAAACAGCCTACGGCAGGGGGCTGAAAGCAATTTAACATCCTCTAAAGATGCAACCATCTCCATTCAGAGAACCACAAACAGTTAGCACGCCAGCGGGCGCAAACAGCAAATACATTCAATCAGGAGGGCGGCAGCTGGTTTGGAAAGTTTAACAGGTGTGTATACATACATACCTTGAAAAATATAACGACCTTTCAGGCGCCAGCGTAGGCAAGCAGAGAGGAAGCACAGAAGACAGTATTTGAGACGGAGAGCGACTGAGTGCAGCGAGCTGCTGAAGCTGAGGTGCGAAGCTGTGTGGGTTTGGGAGAGGTGCGTTCAAGGTGCATTCACATGTACGGGTTGGAGGACAGGCTCTCGCTCAAACTGAGAGATTACCTGGGATGGTGTGGAGTACATGCAGACCAGAGTTGGAGCTTGTTTTGCTTTTGACTCGAAACCATTTTTTTCACACTCTCGTTATGCTTCGTTTTCGTTTGTTTTCAAATGCCAAATTTACATTTTGATTTTTTCAGCTGCTGACTAAACCCCAAATCTGGTGGTGGAATGATGCTGTGAGCCGTGTTCGGAGTATGATGGCAAACATACAGTGATGTGTTTACCATGTAGCATGTAGCTCTTCCCCACATCAAAGACAAAATACCAGCTGCCTTTTTGTGGTAAGAGACGTGTACAGAGAATGAAATCTGGTGATGTTGTTCTCAAAGGGTGAGTGCTAGTTGTTAATGGATGGGAGGGTAAATGCCTTTAGTGTGACCGTACTGGGGGAACGGGGACTTTCACTGTGTTCTGCCCTTATTGTAATTAAATAACACATTTCATTAACTCAGTCACTGACACATTTGAAAACCCATCATTCATGACAGAGATTTTATTTCCCCTATGATACATGAAAGGAAGTGATACACACTTATACTCCCCCTTGAACCACTTGGTTAATGTTGGATTGTTGTGATTGTTAAGACTGTAAGTAAGCATTAGCCAGCATGCTCGAAGAGACAAGAAATCACAGGTTGAGCAACAATATCATCAGAAACACATTGTAACATATCAGTTGTCTTGCATTTGCTACAGTTTGACTTCTTCTTGCTCCAGTTTGTGAGCAGAGCTGTGTCTACGTTTGCCCTCAAGGAAGCTGTTCGACTTCAGAAGTTACCTCGCAGGCGTGAAACAAGGTGCAAACCACATTATTATTTTACTTCATGGAAACTCAGTGCATCTGTCCACAATACATACTTGATGGTGTTGGCTTCACAAAGTTTATAGTTTCCACAGATAAAAAGGAAACAGATGGATACCTTTTCAATGTTAGCTTAGCACAGCAGAGAGACTGGAAACTGCAGTGAATAGAACCCACAGACTGTACATAGAATGGACAGCATGGCTCCATCTTTTACCATTGTACAGTTTGGCGGCAAAGGCGCTGCCATTGTGCAGCGAGAGTTTGTACAGTAGAGACTATGAGGGACTCATAGTTTCTATTGTGTGGAAGCTGGTGACAAAAATGTATATATTTTTTGTTCTCAAGTCTAATCTCCTCTTAACTCTCCTTCCTGACGCATCTTCCAATTCCTGAAAAAAACTACACAAGAACAGCAGCTGTCAATTTTCGTTACACGAGACATAAAATCTGTTTTTAACATCTAATAACTTTTCAGAAAAAAGAGGACCACAGCATACAGATGTGAGATATGTTTCTACAAGGTGTATTCATTCTTTAAAGTTTGACCACAGCCCATCTGAAATAGCAAGTTTTTGACCTAAACTGCAGCCAGCCACCAGGGGGAGCAGTTTTTGTGGCCATCTCAGTTCGAGCCTAGCGAGATGACGTCCATTTCTTTACAGTCTATGATTGAACCAGAAACCTTTGCGCTTTGATGCAACCGTGCATAATCGTGCAATCATTCAAAGGTTGCAAATGTATTAAAAATCCACATAAAGTCATGATAACAGAAGTGACATATGCCTGTTCCTTGTTTTTTCTGTACGCTTCCTCCCTACTTCCATCTCTCTGTAAAAGCTGTTAGAGTTAGAAATATCTCGTCTCTTTTTGATGAAGCAGTCTTTGCCACAAAGGTGATAAAAAGTCCATCTGTTTGTTACACGCCAACAAAGTACTTTAGCCTCCGTCTCTGTTATGAGAACATCTGCTGTCCAAAGAGATCTGTTGAGGTCCTGCTTGAGGTCCTCTTCAAGTGTGCGCTTGTGAAGCCATCTCTTTATATCTATTGCTACCACAAGATAAGTGTGCTTTGAAAAGAAATATTTTACTCTCTCTCTCTGTGTCCTGATGTCTCTGATTTCCTCAGAAAACCTCATCTCTAGCATCTCTCTTGGTTCACCCTGTCAAGTTTTATCGATCGGCAACTCTCTCCTCCTTCCATCTGCAGAGACACTATTTTTCTGAAGGTTACAGACCATGTTGCTCTCAGGTACTCAGCTGTCACTTTCTATTTCAGAAAACACTATAAAATCCAGCACAGTAGGTTTCTATCCACCTTGCCAAATGTTGAACTGCAGGAGGTGCTCGGCTGGATCGTGAAACAACAGCAACTCTCCCCCTCCCCCTCTCAATATTCCTCTTTTTCCAACCATCCCAGTAAATTATTCATTGCGTGATGTCTGCAGTCGATGGTAAAGAAGCCGCTGCTGCATCAGAGCCGAGGACAGCATGCTATCTGTTGATCCCTGGTGAGCAGGACTATGGATGCTGGTGTGCTCTGTTTTTATTTTCAGTCAGTGGCTGCTAAAAATGTTCAGTAAACCCTCATTTCTGTTGACCACTAAGCTCACATGTATGATTCCCTAAGGAGGTGGTGGAGACCAAAACAAAGCTAAAACAGCTAATATAAAACAAAGCAAATACTTCAAAGGGCTATAAAATGTCAGACTGGGGTATTTTACATGACGTCGAGTTTAAATAACAAACTTAGATTTAACTGGCTCGAACCCTTTTCTTATTTTGAGTATAAAGTCCAGGACTCCGTCTCAAGTCCGGATATGATGGATTTGTGACTTGACTTGGACTGGAGCTCTGGCTGCACCAGGACTGTGAGGACTCGGGCTTATTTATCAGTGAACGCTTTGTTAACTTTAATTCATTATTTCCTCTGGTCTAAGGTCCAAATAACAGATCAGTGACATTAAACTCGTTGGCTGCATGCTGACTACATGCTGTCATGCATAAGCACTTCTTCTCTCTCTGTTTCGATCAATGCTGTGAAGCCCACATCGCTTCTTCTTGATTGACGGGCAACTTCAAAATTAAAGCACCTTCTTCAAAATAAAACTGCATTTAAACACAAATATAACCCAAATATCAAACTTAAATTTGTTTTAACAACTTTGAAACACAAAAAGGTTGGTTGATGAGACAGTTTCAGAGTGAGTGTTGACATCTTTACTGAGATGCCCTGGGTGCGCTTAAAATATTTCTTTGGGGACTTTTTCAGGACTTGGGCTCAGGTAGTAAGGACTCAACCAGGACTTGACTCAGATTTTTTTCGGACTCCACTCAGACTTGAACACTGAGGACTTGGGACTCATCTCGGACTCAAGCTCTGCTGACTCGACTACAACACTGGATGACTCAGTTTTAACAGTATAACAGCAACAACCAATCCTCTCATCAACTTTCAGGGAGGCTGTTGAGTTTTTTGTGAGCAGAGATGTTTCTTGAACTTTTTTTTTTTTAAATCGTTTTATGTCACATCTCTGTGTTAAATTGTGTTTTATTTTCTCCATTATGTGTCTTGTGTTTCCTGTTTTATTTTGACACTCACACGTCTCTGGTTGACTTCCTGCCCTTCTTAGTCTCCACTTTCCTGATTACTCTGATGTGCCTCACCTGCGTTTTCAGTTACCCCCGCTCCTCATGTGTTTTTAAATCCAGTCTAACCCCTCTCAGTTGTTTCCAGTCTTGTTTCCTTGTGTTGGTCTCTGTCTAACATTTATCAGATACTTCTTCCTGTCATTCTGCTTGTCTGTGTACCCAACCTTGGACTGACAGAACTGGTTTTTCATTTTTGAGTCCTGCATTTTGAGTCCTATTCCTGTTGATTTACATTACATTGCTTCCACTTTATTGCAAAGCAGCTCACAAGAAGCAGAAATCTTCGTCATGACACAGCTGACCTTATTAAAATTCATGAGAGAATTTATTTCATGCTTATTTTATTGCATTATATTGTTTTGGACTCATTTTGTTGAGCGTGCTCTTGAAAGTTTGATCCCTTTGCATAAATACTCTGCCAAAGCAGCATTCAAAGAAAACAAATTCTGTGATGATCGATAACCCTTCCATCTTAATGACTTCAGTTAATGAATTTCAGCCACGGAGTTCAGTTTGGCTGAGTAATATCACCACATAGTATCAAAAAAAGATCGTTGTTAAGCCAATTTGTTGCATTTCCTTCCCTCTAATTAAATTTGAAAGCTCTGTTTGAAGCCTGCCTTTCCATCTATTTGACTGAAATATGAGCCAAGCTCAGCAGTTAGTTCTTTCAGCTCTGCGAGCAATTTTCAAGCCTTCAGTTTTGATTTCATACTTCTACAATTTCATCCTACACAAAAAAAGAGCTTGAAGCCTGCTGTTTTTTAGTGTTGCGTCTTTGAAATAGATGACAAAGTCATAAAACGATAAGGATGGGAAACACTCAAAATCAGCCTCCAGTCATCCTTTTTTGGCATTGAAATCATTCAATATCTGCTGTCTGTCCTCACACAGTGCATTATGAAATTAATAAGCTGCACATAAGAGCAGCTCACTTTCCAATTTATATAAATCACACTAAGTAATGCCTTGGCAGGCTTCTGTTGGAGATGGTAATAAATCAGCGAGGTTTCAGGGTGATGGCTCTTACAGGCAGTGGTCATGCTTTGCTGTCTGTTTTAATTTGATCTAAGTGTCCGTTTATCTGAGGGCTCTTCATTAAAGCTAATCAGAAAACATATTAAAACATACTGGACTTTCTAAAGGCTGACATAAGGTTTAAGGACACCACAAGGTCGCACAAATACAGTAGGAATCAGTTAAAACTAGCATATTAGCATGTAGCAAGAGGGAAGAGTGGCTCAGGCGATGCTGCTGTGAAGCTTGTTGGTTTGACCCCCAGTTTGGTTTTCTTGGGAAGCTCTGAAGCTTTCTGGGAGTGTGAACGTTTCATCCATTCTAGTGAAATGGTTTTAATCTGTTACTTCAGTTTCTGTTGCAAAAGCAGCCGTCTGTGCAGAGAGCAGTCAACAGTGCTTTGAAAAGGTCAATAGTCAAATGAGACCACTTCAGAACCTAAAGTGTTTCCGCACAATTTAAAACTGACACGTCAAAGGACATGTACCGCCTGCACTGAACTGAATACACAGTTTATCCAGTAAGGAGACGACATGCTGTGTGAGCTTAGTATTATACATTTCTCACCAACGCTAAAAAGCAACCAAATGAAAAACAGGGTGAGTATGTGGTACAGTACTTACTTAACCCACCTTTGACCCACATGGTGTTCTAACCAGGCTCGGAGTGGCTAATCAGGAGGATCTGGACAACCCCCAGTGGGCCAGTCTGATTTGAGGCTGTGAGGGCCGGTGTCCAGTCGTAACACTGGGTTGAAATGTATCACAAAAGCTGCTTACGCTGTCCCTGAGCCACCTGCACTGGCAGCTCTTTTTTCTCATACTCAACCAGCTGTTACCTTGACAACACGTCCATGCACGTTCAGCAGTGTGGCAATGAAAAGGCGAGAAACAACAAAAGAAAAGCATCACAGTCTGACGTGACAACATGCGCTAAGCATAGAAGCTTCTTCATCAAGATGAACTCGTAGAAAGTAAAAGAAACCGCTGATGGAAAGGATGAAACGGACAAGGCAAGGAGGACAACAAAATACCACGCCGCCTTCAAACCACCGTCCAAGCTTATGAACTGTGTGTTGTTATAACATAACATCATATTGTTTAAATAATAGTATAATCAGACGCCACATAACTTAACAGGTAAACGTCTTTATCTACAGCCCCTCAGCAGCAGCAGGCTGCACTCTAGTTTGTTTGCAATGAGTCCAGACGTCCTGAGTGAGCAGGTAGGATCGTTCACTGAGTGGAGATAATTAGACTTAAAGTCAGGGTTGGTAATCAGATTTAGACTTTTTGATATCTTGTTTAAAATGATCTTTATGTCCTGATGCCAATCAATGCATGATGTGGTCTTAAAATAGAGTAAAAAATATCTGCTGTTTACAGCAGGAGTGAACCTGGGAAACACCAACCAATCCTAACATTTAAGATCCAATTTATTAAACCGCCTCCTGCGTGTCGTTTTTGCCAGCGTGCACTAGCCCTGATTCAATGCACATAACCAAGAGGGATCCAAGTACACTTGACAAATGGCAGAAAAACTACCTATACCCTGATTACTGGTAACGTAAAGCAAACAAAAATGATGAGCTGTGGACCAGTTTGAGTCTGAGGTTTTGAATCATCCAGGATCAGATGATCATATGCAGCGCTCATGCAGGTGAGCGGGGGGATCATTTTGGAGGAGCTCCAAGTGTGGGAGGAGATGCTACATTCAAATTCATGCTAGTTTTCTGTGAGTACCAACCCTGCCTTTAACATCATGAAGAATATATTGTAGACCTGCTCTGTATGAAAAATGGCCTGAGATAAATATTGCTGTTGGATGATTCAGCACTACATAAATGAAACCGGCCTAAGGCCCTGTTCTCACTGTGTTCGCCTGACAGTGTCAACACACCACATGGTGTTATTGTTGCCCGGTCAATTTAGCCAACAAGTTGAACTATTGATGCTAACCATTATTAATACGATCATTACCAGATGGTTTTATGAACCCTCTTGTCTGACAGGTCACAACAAGTCCTTGTAAAGGCCCATTTATGCTCAACGTTAAGTACTGATTCAGATACAGATGGAGCCTTCTGTTCGTGTTCTGCGTTCATTTCGTCTGTATTTCTGCACGTTTTTATAAAGCTTACTGATACTGACCAAAAGGAGCAGTACCACCGGAAATGGTGGGGGAAGTGTTGCTGTTACCACCTAATATGTAGCTCTAGTGAGACCCGCAGAAGAAATAACAAGGCCGGAACTTTCTGAAGAAAAACTTAGCGAGTTAGTGAGAAACTTGCTGCTCCGTTTTTGTAGGTACATTAGCAGTACCTCCTCCATAATCGCCATTAACCTTTGACTCTGGACTTTCCCCCCTCCCTCATCCGACTAGCAGATGTTTTGATTGACAGCAATGCCAGCGTAAAAGAGGCATGGAAACAAAATGGAAACACAGTTTGAAAAGGGAATATGCATTTTTGTACATAAAAGGAGATTAAATAGGCCTTAAATGGTACTCACTACCATTAATACATGTAGTGCAGGGGTACCCCAAAGAGCTGTGAGCTCTCCTCTCTTATTCACACTTTATCCTAACGACTGCAGAATTAGTCTTCAAAATAACTTGGTCATAAAATTTCAGCTGATGCACTTACTTTAATTCATTTGTATGCTGATGGTTGCCCTTCAGGTTGTCTCATCGTCTAATTGAGCAGCAGACTCATAGAAGACAGATGGACAACTTGAGCCAAACTGGCTCAAAGACTGCGTTTTCTTTGTAGACTCAGATTATTTGGTGTTAGTAGGCATGTGATGCTGACTTTCTCTAATGCTGTCATGGGGAGTCTGATCAGATATGAGATGGCAGCGTGGTTTCTCTATCTGTTCAAAGTAAAGGTAGAAAAATGTTTAAATGTGCCATGTGTCTTTACCCTTTAAACTATCTTTGTGTTAATCATGCACAAAAAAATCTCCTCATGTTCTTTATTCAGAATATGAATCATTTCTCATCTGGAAGACAGTTCAGATCTAACAGATATAAACATTATCACGCTTATTTTAACTTTCATGACATTTGCTTTTTTGTTACCAAACTGGAATTTTTATTGTATTAATTTGTATTTTGTTGTTTCATTGCTATGCCACAGTGACATGGCTTTTTATTTATTTTGCCAATGGGCTTGTGATTGTAATATGGAATGATGACTGTACTGATTGTGAGCAGCACTGCTCTTATGTCCATGCAGTGTGAGGGGCAAAAGCTCAGCTGTAGACTAATGGCCCCCAGATGAATGCCTCTGGGCCAAATCCAGCCCGCAGGCGATCTTCAAGTGGCCCTGACCAACCCACTCACATCAGTGCATGAATCCAGCATATGAAGAACACTGTGCGCATGAAAGTGGTATGCCTTCATGCCCATGTTTTCCAAGGGATGCACATGCAGAGGACCAATCAGAATTAGCCGTAATAATAATGTTAAGACAGGCATAGTCGCATAGCTTTCAAAAATAGCTTCGAAATCATCTAGACTGGACCACAAAGTAAGTTTAAAGGAATAACTTTCCAAAACACATTTTTTCAGGACCAACTTTCCTTGAGGAATTCAAGGAGGGATCAAAGTTCAGTTTATTCTCTACCACCCTGATCTAGTCCTGCACAGCGCAGTTCCTCACCGTGTGCCCTAGACCTTAGAAAAAACAAAGTGACCATTCAGACTCTGAGTAGAGGAATAATTTGATTGTACATTAAGTGACAGATGTTCATGAATCCCTGTTATTGATAAGTCGTGTCCATGGCAGTAGATGAATCTACTGAACTCATTTGGCAAAATCTGATCATATGTCCAATTTTTCATCAGATATGTGCCCAAAATATTTGAATCTAAAATGTGGAATAATAATAAATGTTTCTGTTTTACAGCATCCAGAAAGAATAAGGATTTTTAAACACTATTTAAATTGTCCTGGTCCTCAAATCTGTCTCTGCTGACAGTGAAATTGGACATTCCTCTCTCAAGCGGTTGAAGCTTCTGAGTGTAAATATGTTTCACCCATTTCCTTCTATGGGGCATCAAATTTTCTACATAAACTTAATTGTCAGGTTTAAATTTTTTTTTTCGGTTCTTTTTTTTTCCTATCATACATGCGCAAATCGCGATGATGATGCTGAAATGATACATCACGCCCTATAGCAGCTGATGGCATTTCTCCACAGACCAGTCTGTCTCATTTCAGTTTGGCCTGAGCAGTCCTGGCAGCCCACAGAGGCTGGGTCCTTTAAGGGATACCCCCCCCCCACACACACACCCTGAATGGAGACAGCTAATTTGTTAATGAGCTCTTAAGCAGCTGGAGATGTACGCTGGTACTTTCTGACCGGTTGGGAGTCGTTTTGTTAAGAGTTTCTTTTAAGTCTTTGGATGGACATGTTACGACAGCAACCCCCTTAGTTACCTTCATTTAGAAAGGAAAGAAGTGAGTGACGGCACAAACTCAGACACATCCACCCCCGCTCACTTTAAACACCTGTCTATGGTGAACTCACACAAACACACACACACCAGCTTCCTTAAAAACAGACAGAAAAACACAGCGTGTGTGTATCTGTGGACTTGTTGTGCTTGTGTCCACTTATCGGCCTTGTGTGTGTGTGTGTGTTGTGTGGGCTGCCCCACAGCAGAGCACCGCTCTCTAAATATAGCTCAGGCTCAGAGCTCACTTAGGAGGGCCCGTCATTGAGACAGCCGGGGATTAACTACTACTCTCTCTGTCACACACGTAAAAACACGTACAGCGAGACACACGGGCACACTAAGCAAACAGGTACACGCTGCAGACAGATTGGTTCAGGTACAAAGAGGTGTGAAAGAGGCTGCTGCAGATTTTCCATTTGCTAAAATGTTTCATTCTTGTGTGTGATTACATTTTAAACACATTAAAAATCAGTTTGCCTCCAAAGCTGCTGAAAAAAAAAGGGGGTGGGGGTGTCTCTATTATCAACAGTCACGACACACAACCAGTGGTGAGGTGTGTAAAAGCACTTCAGTGTTTCATGACATTAACTTGTTCTTCAAATGTTTATAATGATTAGGCTGCTGGCTAGAATAAAGATTCAACTATCTTAAAGAAAATCAGCGGAACAGTAATTTGAAACTGAATTTTCAGTTTTTAGATAAGAAAAAAATAAAAGACCTCAAAGATCAAAATTCACAGTGCACACAATTAGGGACGCTCCATATAACAGCTGATATTGGCTTGAAAGCTAACGATCAGACATCAGCCAACATGCTGATATCAGGTAATATAATAACCCGATGAAATAATGTGCTGCTGCTTACTTTTTAAATGTCTGACCTGCAGATTGAGTCGTCACATATTTGGCTCTTGTTTTGAGTTGAATTTAAATTCTAGCTGCAGTCTGTAGCTGACTGATTTAGGCACATTAACTGAAAAAGAGTTAAACTATTTTATTGAATTTGGGTTTAATTTCTTTACAGCTGCACTTCTCACATGTTCCCTGTAAACATAGGTTTTGTTTACTAACTATGTCAACTGAAATTGGCTGAATTTTCTCTGGCTGTGGGTGTTGTTATGATTGTCTCAGGGAGAGCATCATCCAGGTCTTAGGCAAGATGTATCTTTTTGTATTATGCTGTTTAAAAGCAACTGTCATAAATAAATATGCATGTTTAAGTATCAAGTATTTTTCTTATTTTCTCAATTACAACGGAGGATTAGGGCCAAGTATAAAAAAGTCATAGATTTATGAGAATAATCTCCTAAATATAGTAGAATAATCTGGTTATTTTAGTCTGGATCTATCTGAAGAGCAGCAGCCGCCTGTAGAAAAGTGAGGAACACGGAGCATCTTGTGAAGTTCTACTTTAGTTTAGGTTTGAACTTGGCCCTAATCCTCCGTCGTAGTGTGGTAGCCTACGGTGCTACGTGTTTCAGCTGCCTTCATCAGAAAGCTCCAGGTTCTCTAACAAACTATTGTCAGAGATATTAAGAAGGCTGTTTGTCAAAGCTGGAACTCAACACAACTTCATCAAGAAGACGCTCTCACTTCATCCTCTTTGAGGAGGAGGATGGACGCTCCTTTAAAACAACCTTTCACAATAAAGTTTGATTTTTTTAACAATTTAAATCGATTCATGAATTTAATATCAAACATTTTTTTTCTTTTCTCTTTTTCAATTTTCTTCTTTTTTTCTTGTAAATTTATGACTCTATTCTCCTAAATTTACTTTTTTTAAAAACATGGCCCTAATCCTCTGTAGTACTAGAGAAATGAATATTACTTAACATAAGTGATAAGAGTACGCACCATAATACTGCACACTACTTCCAATACAGAAGAGAGTTGATGATCTCTGAGGTCTCAAGGCACAGGTGTATGAAAATATCTGTACCTGTAATCGGCTCAGTGAGCTGTAAAATATCGGATATCAGCAAAAAATCCAATATCATGCATCCCTACACACAATATTAAGACTAATATCAAAAGCTGTTACTTTTATCACTTGAATTTCTGTCTTTTTCAGTCCATATTATGTAGCATTGTCATTTTTCATCTGAGTAAAGCCCTAACAAAAAGATACCCCACCACTGAGAATACATCTAATGTGCTGGTGGGAGTGAAGTGGGACTTTTATTTTGAAAACCAAGAGGCATGCCCACCACCAGCAATGTGAGATCACAAATCTCATTCAGTTATTTAATAAAGTTGGTCTCAGAGAAAATCAGAGCTTGATATGAACCTGCTGTTTTAAACCGGCCTCCCAGAAGGAGGAGAGTTGATATCCATCATTAGCTTCCTCCAATCATCCTCGGATCATCTTTGCTCTGTGTGCTCAGGATTAAACCTTTGACACCTGGGTACCATTAGCTAGTTTGGATGCGTGCCCCATATTCATCGCAGTGGTTACTGGATATAAATGTTGAGAGAAATAAGATCAGGAGAGCAGAAAGAGAGGGTGATTCACTGTAACATGATTGAATGAGATGGAAAAACATTAAGTTCTGAAATCACACATTTGCTCCTAAAGAGCTCTAATGTATCATCGTTTTTTCAAGATCATATGAAAACTCATGGATTAGACCTGACTCATTTAATGAAAAGAGTGTTACAGAATTAATAACTGAAGCTGGAATGTGTTCTGCTGTTTTGGAGGGAGGGGGTCTGTTTCCTATTTGCACAACACAGGCGGTGCAGCAGCCCCTGACCTCGCCTTCTCCAACCCTTTTGATTTGGGTGTGGGCGCTGGAACAGAAGCAGCGAAACAAATAACCCAATGAATAGCTGCCGGGCGGCAAATGATGGCTGACGGTGGAAAAGTAAACCCTGGCCAGTAAACTGCTCGTTTAATGAGAGAGGAGAGAGAGCGACGCCATGGAGGAGGAGAGACACACATCAGGAGAGGAGCCATCTTTTACAGCCCACTCACTTGTTTCATCTCACAACAAGGCGTTTGTTTTTTCTTTTTGATTTGAAGGCAACAGGAGGAAAGAAAAGACGGTGAAGATGTTTCTTTTGAATCTGACACAATTAAATCAATCAGGTGTCCTTGAAAACAAAACACACCTCCTGATTTTAATTATGTTGCTGAATGCATACGCCAGAGGTTCAACTGATGCTACAGCTCAAAGCTGCTAAACTCCCCTGAGAGCAGCTCACCAGTCCATCACAGGGCTAACATGAAGAGACAAACAACCACATGTGCACACGAGAGTCAACTAGAATCAACTGGACAAGCATGTTTCTGGACAAAGGAGGAAGCAGGACAAAGTGTAAACTCAACATTAAAAAGGCACCAGCTCAAGGTTAGAACCAGGCCTAAGCTGAGTATGGTTCATGTCATTCCTAAAAAACAAGCCACTGTACTGGCTATTGTTTTGTTTCCACTCTCAAATTCAGCAGCTTCATGCAGAGACAATGGCTGAAGAGACTTTCAGGTGGACAGAAGGTGGACACAAAATCCAGAGTCTGCTTAAGTGTCTTACTATCCCTCATTGATCCTCCCTGACCCCACAGGAGGAGCACAGACATTTAAGACAAAGAGAGAAAATCCTGAGACGTGAATGCTGCAGACAAAGTGGTGCTTCTCAAGTCTTGGATGAAAATCTGCTTTGCTGGTTGTATATTCTAAGATTGTTTATCCTAATGCTAAACAAAATGTTAATAAAAACAGAATACAATAATCTGTAAATCCTGTTTAACCTATATTCAACTGAACACACTACAAATACAAGATATTTGTAGTTTTTTTCAAATATTCACTCATTTTGAATTTGATGGCTGCAACATGTTCTTAAAAAGCTGGAACAGGGTCAACAACAGACTGGGAAAGTTGAGGAATGCTCCAAAAACACCTGTTTGGAACATTCCACAGGTGAACAGGTTCATTGGAAACAGGTGAGTGTCATGATTGGGTATAAAAGAAGGATCCCTGAAAGGCTCAGTCATTCACAAGCAAGGATGAAGCGAGGTTCACCATTTTGTGAACAACTGTGTGAGCAAATAGTCCAACAGTTTAAGAACAATGTTTCTCAACAAACAATGTCAAAGAATTGATGGATTTGATCATCTATAGTCCATAATATCATCAAAAGATTCAGAGAATCTGGAGAAATCTCTGCACGTAAGCAGCAAGGCTGAAAACCAACATGGAATGCCCGTGACCTTTGACCCCTCAGGCAGCACTGCATTAAAAACCAACATCATTGTGTAAAGGATATTACCACGTAGGCTCAGGAAGACTTCAGAAAACCATTGTCAGTTAACACAGTTCATCACTACATCTACAAGTGCAAGTTCAAACTCTACCATGCAAAGACAAAGACATATATCAACAACACCCAGAAACACCGCCGGCTTCTCTGGACCCGAGCTCATCTGAGATGGACTGACGCAAAGTGGAAAAGTCTGCTGTGGTCTGATGAGTCCACATTTCAAATTGTTTTTGGAAATCATGGACGTGGTGTCCTCCAGGCCAAAGAGGAAAAGGACAATCTGGATTGTTCTCAGGTCAAAGTCTCAAAGCCAGCATCTGTGATGGTATGGGGGTGTGTTAGTGCCCATGGCATGGCTAACTTGACCATCTGTGAAGGCTCCATTAATGCTGAAAGGTACATACAGGTTTTGGAGCAACATATGCTGCCATCCAAGCCACGTCTTTTTCAGGGACGTCCCTGCTTATTTCAGCAAGACAATGACAAGACACATTCTGCACCTGTTACAACAACATGGCTTCGTAGTGAAAGAGTGCGGAAGACTGCACTGGAAATGGAGTTGTAAAAGAGCTTGTTATATTTTTTTCATTTTCACCTTTGTTTTCAAGTTCAACAAATGGCTTACATAACTGCAGAAGCAGAGAGTTTCTTGCCTAAAGCAGGAAACATTCTAGCCAAAGATCAGCCTCAGAGCAGACGAATCAAAGAGTTTCTTATTTAGGCCTGAGTGATGATTCACACGAGGTCAGATAAAGAGAGTCAGTGCCTGAGGCTCAGCAGCAAGCACTCGAAGACAACACTTATGTCTTTCTTCCACAGAAAGCTTTCCAGGCAGATTAATTTAAAGCTATGAAAAATTCATGAACACATTTGCCGAACAGGCAAGCTGTCAAACGGCCAGTCACCTGTTCTGGAAATGAACAAACACAAAATTAACATTTACAGCATTAATTTTTACCATATACACTAACATGAATACTTTGACCTTTGATGACAAAATCAAGTTTTTAGACTGATGTTGAGCTTGTTGTGTTGTCATATTGGGCAGCTGTTTGCTCTGCCCTGACGTCCTCTGACAAGCTGTGGTATGCCCGGCAACAGTGCAGGCTCTGCTGGGCAAGAGGGGTGTGTTTGTGTGTTAACTGTGTGTGTGTGTGTGTGTGTGTGTGTGTGTGTGTGTGTGTGTGTGTGTGTGTGTGTGTGTGTGTGTGTGTGTGTAGCATCAAACATCATGCCGTTGGTCACCGTTGACTCATGCTGGATGTGCTAGAGGAAGAGTGTGTCTCAGCATCTCCCTTTTCCATGCACTCACATACCAATGTGATATGTTATTAAAATAAGCAGCACAGTGGACAGTTAAAGATGAACGATCTGATAGATTGAATGCATCTGTTCTACATATATATTTAAAAAGGGCGCGTTGGATTATATCACTAACCTGCCTCTAGGATAGAATGCAAGGCTAATGAAGGATGACACAGGCTTCTGTGTTTATTTGCTGAAAATGTTTTTCGAACATCAATGACACCGACTGGCCAAATTGAGTTAGTCAGTCTTACTGAGGACAAATCTACGGTGGCCCTGAGAGCTCACAGCACTGCAACTTAAGAAAAACAAACAAATAAAGAAAACATCTTCACTAATTTGACAACACGTGTGCAGCATTTAGAAAACGCACTGCAAAAACACAAAGACACTATGGAAGTGTTTCCAGAGGACACTTAAAAGTGATGCACATGATGCATTAGCTAAAATGCTAGTATTCAAATCATGTGATCACAATGTTTAAATAAATCAAAAGCACTTTTATCTCATTTTCCAACACCACTGATGGAAAGAGAACCTTAACAGGGCTGTGACTAAAAGATCTGTGTCAACAACAAGCATGTCGGGACGTGTGCATCACTTTTGAGTGTCCTCTGGAAACACTTACATTGTGTTGCGGTTTATTTGCAGAGTGTTTTTCTAAATGCTGTGCATGTGTTGTCAAACTGATGAAGATGTTTCCTTCATTTGTTTGTATTTTGTCTTTTTGCATTAGTTGCAGTGCTGTGAGCTTTCAGGGCCACCGTACAAGTGTGCTGGAAAAAAAAATATATGTATACACCAAATTGTGCTGAAAATACAGCATCTCAAAAGACTGAGAACTGTTAAGCAAGGATTTACACGGTGAAATGTTTGTTTATATGTTAACATGTAACACTATATTCTGATTGGTGAATACTGCACATTGTGCCACATCTTGTTCTTTTCCATGTGCACCTTTGCCAATACATCAGCCAATGTTTTACACAGACATGTGACATGAACATGTGATTTTTTTGTGACTATTTACATTAATTCCAATAGCAGCAGCCATTTCTGTAATTAGCTAGCTAGCATTAGACTTACGTCGCATCACATTATATCAAAAGCTGAAAGGACATCATTAAAGCGGGGGTATTGTGTTTTCACATCTTTTAAACATGGATATGCTGGATGTCCATACCAAACATGGGCTTATTTTGGTATTGCTAAAAATTCATATGTTGTAGAAATCCCTCAATCTGTCAGTTAACTACTCAAAATGGTGCGTTTAAAAAATACATGACATCTTCATGAGACATGCTAAAATGTTATTGCATAAGGTTCTCCTAACTGATTCATGACACATTTGAGGGGCGGGCTTCAAGTACCAAGGTCCGTCCTTGACAGGCCTCCAAAGGTAAGGCCAATCAGAGGATTGGGGGCTTTAAAGTGATAGCAGCTAAAAACAAGTGTGTCAGACAGAGGCTGAAATCTGTGTTTTCTAAAACACAAGTGTGAGGTAAAAGTACGTGTTTTTTTTTTTATTTATTTACTTTTTGAGCTGCAGGGTACCAGAGGAACAGAATAAAGCCATAAGAAAACACAGTACCCCCTCTTTAAATTTCCCCAAAAGATCTGTTTAAGTCATGTAAGTAACATTTCAGCTCAAAACCACCAATATTGTCTATATTTTTCATAGTGTGCAGAAAAGTCTTGATTCCTAAAGGAGATTGGGCTATTGGCTCATGGACTCATGGGAATTTGCACTGCAAATAATTGTTTGTGGCACTACTGGTAAGAGTAGACCCTACACAGTAGTGCCCCGAAGGTCATTAATATAGAGAAAGTAACAGCATTAAGTTTGATTTTACTGGTAAAATTCAAATAAAATCTACAATTAAAGAGAAAAAATTCAAGGAATGTGGTTGTTTAATGCAGTATTGATTGAGATCCCTCGGGTGTTGAGTCGTACCCATAAATCAGCAACATGTCGACACAGCAGTGGGCAGACTGTTAAACAAAATGCTGCCGTTGTAGTCTATCTGGGCTCTGCGGTAAAATAAGTCTCTTGCAGGTCATCACTTCCCTCCAGCTCCGTAGATATTTTTTTTACAGACAGAGTTAGTGTTTCCTCTGTGGGTACAATCTAGCAGTTCCTTTGATAAAACACTATGCTCAAAGGCACTTCTGACAAAAGCACCAACCTTACGCCCTGAACGGCACTCCAGCATGCTGTTATGAAGATCAGAATTAAACTGAATGCTACATCCCAAACATACACCCTCCTGCATCATTCTTGTTCACTCTCTACAAAACAGCTTCAGTGCAATGACACAATCTTGCTGAGTAATGCTCCAGCTGCTGACAACTTGCAGGAATGACTTTGCATTATGCATGCACCATAACAAAGAAAGGGTCCGGTTGTGTTCTGACACGTTTCATATGGAGCTCAGCAGGCATCCTCCTAGCCTAGCTTAGCACAATGACTTGAAAAATGTGAAATCACCATAACCACAATCTTCAAAATTTTGTGGGAGAAAAATTTAGGTCCAGACACTCTGTAGGTAGCAAATGGGCACACCAAGAGGTAGCTGCTTCTTTCCAAATATAATTTGTCTCTTAATATGTGGAAAACTGCTTTTTGCACATTTGTTTGGTGTGGATAAAAAAAAGTTTTAATGTTCTCATAGATATATATTTATTTATTTACTGGATTTAATTTGGTTTTTAAATTTCATTACCTTTGTGCAAAGCCAGGATAACTGTTTTCCTTTATCTCCATATGATCATGAACCAACCCTGTAACACCCCCCCCCCCCTTCCCTGCCCCCGTGTCAAACTATTCCATTCAGATGCTTAAGGGGGGCTGGAGAAACACCATTAAACAGCCTTCAGCTAAACCAGGTCAACATCATATAGATGCTCTTATCATGGGTAACTAGGGCTGCAACTAACGATTATTTTCATAATCGATTAATCTATCGATTATTATCTCGATTAATCGAGTGCTTACTTGGTCCATAAAACATCAAAAAATGGTGAAAAATGTCGATGTTTCTCTAAGTCCAAGATGACATCATCAAATGTCTTGTTTGCAAACCAAAGATATTCAGTACCGTCGTAGAGAAGTAAAGAAACCAGAAAATATTCACATTAATAAGCTGAAATTGGAGAATTTGGCGTTCTTTTTCTTAAATAATTACTTAAACCGATTAAACCATTAACAACATAGTTGACAATTAATTTAGTAATTGATTAATAATCGATTATTGGATTCATTGTTACAGCTCTATGGGCAACCATGACAGAAACAGGATCACTACCTTAAAAGAGCAAGACATCTAAATCTACAGCAGACCTGCCTCCACCAGGAATAGAAATGTGCATGCTGCAGCAAATATGGGTGCTTTGATGCCCAGCCCAAAATCATCACACGTTTTTCTGCACATCAGTGGATGATAATATTAGAGTGCATCATGTGCATAAAAGAGATCTTTTTGAGGACATTTACAGCCTGAATGAAGAACATTACCTGTCCAATATTTCACCACACTACGTCGCCCTACATTGTAGGGCTTGTGACGACAGATATAATGACAACAGAGCAGGTTAACACTGGTACCTGACGTTACCCTCCCTGTAAACATCGTCTGATTCCTCATCCATTCAAATAAAAATGTGCACACAGTCCAGCAGTCAGCCATGCACCGCTCTGCTGCTCCACAACGCAAACAGCGCGCACAGGCTGCAGGAAGAACGCTCAAGCTGCAACGATAAACCTTGTTGTTTTGAGCGATCAAACATCGAATGCATGCTGCCCTGCTTGATGCGGGCTGCTTTCATACGATTTTCCCACGAGCTATGCTTTCCACATGAAACGTATGCGATGATTTTTTTTATATTATACATAGTGCTCGTAAAAGCTTCTCGGTGGCCGCTTTTTATGCAGCTCAAGGACAAGCAGAGCTCAGGATTAAGCAGCGATACTCCCAGAGAAGGAAGAGGTTAAGCAGGCTGATATTAAAGCTAATATGCATTGCTGGCGGAAATGAGTCCTCTCGGGACATGCCAGGTTCCAAAAGCTGCAACAACATGTGAAATAAACACAATAATCTACCGCTGCGATGACATTCAGACAAGCTGATGACAATTTATGGGTCGGAAACGCTTTCCAGACATTTTACACCCTGTGTTTTTTCCGTTACTTCTCAGTGACAAACACGAAAACACCTCAGTCATGTAGGCTAGCATTTATTGATGTCTTACCCGGGCCGCCATCTTCACGGTTGCGGGAGATCAGGGATGCAGCTCGGGTCAATGATTCATAGGACAGCGGGGACAGTGAGCGGAAAAGCTCGGCAGCAGATGGGTTTATAAGCTCCACGGCACCTTGCTCTGATTGGCTGATGTAAGCGGAAACGCACCAACGGGGATGTCACCAATAGCTCGCGTGCAGAGAAGCTGCAACACCCACTGGCGTAAAAATAAATAAATTAAAAAAAATCTCTCACGTGGCAGATTGACCATAGTAGGTGAACGATGGTTGACTTGTGGTGGTTTTATGTCTGGAATCTACGATTAATGGTGTACATTGTTAACCCTGGCACGTGCACAGTCGTATAACTGCGCTGGTAGACGGTTACAGCCCCACGAGGGCGAAATATGAACGATCCAGCTTTATTTGTAATTTAGCGCTAAACCAAAATATAGAATTATTTATTTAATTTGTCTCCAAGTGCGCTCTTTGCTTATTTAACATTTCGCCCTTCAACAGCTCTATGTTTCAGCACCACGGACAGCGCCCCTGTGCTCCCTGCCTGCATTTAAACTGACTCACCGAGACAGCAGTGCTGAATCTGTGATATGACGCATTAAACAGTGAAACAAACAAACAAACTAATAATAATAATAATAATAATAATAATAATAATAATAATAATAATAATAATAATAATAATAATATAAAGCAGTCAATAGGACAGAAATAGACATCATATCTAGAGTTCATGTCCAACTGTAAACTCAGCCAATATCATCACCACATAGCTGGAAGAAGTACATACAAAAAGAAAATGTTCAATATCACAACATGCATAGAAAATATGAATAAATCAGTGTACCATTTATTAATCCAGTTGTAGGCCTGTTGAGTGCATGCATAGGATTTAATAGGAAACAGTAAACTACATTATTAAGTCTTTTTGTGCATACTAGTCTTCCATTAGCTGGATGATATGCAATATGGAAAACATTTTGTAAGCTTGTATTAAAAATGTCTCTGTAGGACGCATTAGCGTAACTGATACAAGTTCTGGTGAAATTTTAAAACTACCTCCATACCTATACAAATGAGAAAAACTAGATCTGCTTTGCTGTTACTAGATGTGACGTCCTCACTACTCATTCAGCACCGTGGAGAGTTCCAGCTGCAAACATTACTTTGCTTGTTAATCAGTCAGTCTGTCCATTCGTCAGTGAGTCAGTCTGTCTATCTGTCTGACTAAAAATGTCATAAAGCAAGTATCACACTTTTAGTTTGTATTTTGCTTCTCAGTTTGCAGCCAGGGTGCCCTTGAGTAACAAACCCTAAATGGCTTTGGGCCCTTGTTGATATGCAGCACCCTCAGTCTGGGGTCTCTTTAATAATGGATGTCCACAGGATCCTGTGTGTTTATTTCTGGCTTATGTTTGCATTACATCTCCAATATCAGAATTAAAAAAAATATATAATTCCATTAATAGATTAATTAAGAATTACTTGAACACCTTGCAAAAAAGCTGAAACGGAAACCCTGTTTATTATGTACTGTTGGGTTCTTTTCAGTTTACATTCTTACTAACAAGAAACATCAAGCTCTCTTGACCTTGAAGCCCCATTATCTAAATGTCATCACACAAAGTATCCATCCTTCTCTGCTCTTGCGTCAAAACATCATCTGTCAACACTACACCCATACGATGGTGCTACAACTCCCTGAACCAAATCTAATTTTCTTATCTATTTTGGTGATCACCTTAACAATTCAGCACTGCCACGCTGTGGTCAGGCTAAGAACTGTCTCCAGAGAGGACCATCATTAACCATATGGATTAAAAAAAGAAACAGAGAAGGCCTTGCTTGTAAAGGTTTTTATATAAAGTACCTGTAACAGTTGATCAAATTATTCTTATTTCTCACATAAATATTCATACATCCACAGAGTAACAGACTGCAGCATCAGCACTCTAGTAACACTAGTAGCCTTGACTTTTGTTCAACAAAGATTCTTCTTTATACAACATGATTCACAAATCAAAGGAAGGAAACCATAATAACTTCATCATCATTTTTCGTAAGCTTCATATGTTACACGATAGTTTTTGTCTTGTATGTGTTGCAAGAGAAAGTATGGCACATAGTCATGAGTGGATCTGTGATGAGAGCATGTAGAGGAGTGTAGAGGGGGGGGGTGTTTTCAACCCATCCGTCTCTTTCCAGTCCTGAGGAAAGGTTCATTCAGAGGACAAATTTTATCTCTTTGTTTCCGCTCTGATTTCCTTGTCTCTTTATTTTATTCATACTGCTGGTTGGACCGGAGCAGGTTAAAGGAAAAATGTTTTATTTGTACATCCTCTTTTCCATTTTCAGTCATAATCCAGCATCTGGGTTTTGGATCATTTAAATGAAACATACATAAGTATGTCAGGAGTTTTCTAACTTTATTTATTTATCTATATTTGTTTGTTTGTTTGTTTAAATTAAACAGTTAAAGAATTATTGACTGTTTGTTAAAACCCTCCTATCACCGCCAAGTTGATCAAGCTTTGGTCGAGCTTTTGGCTTTTTCAACACCTTAAAGCATTTTACAGAAAGAGAGAGTTTCCTTTTTCTCTCTTTGTTTTTGTTGCAGGTATCAGTTTGTTAAATAATTGTTTATTACTGTTACCTTTCAAAATGAGTGTTCTGTGATTTAATGGTATATGCTGCCTTTGAACTCATCTTTTATCCATCAACCTGATGTGATACAACTCCCACCAAACCTTCTACTTGCAGTTTAGAGCTTCAGGTGGAACAAATTGTTTTGAAAACGTACTCTCAAACAGTCATTTGGGGAAAATGCCACTCAGAAGAAAAAAGAAATGCTACTTGTGAACTGTTCAACCCATCAGAAACAGCTAGGAGGAAGGTTGTGTAAACAAGCTTGTTTGCCATGGATTCAGTCTTCATGTGCATATTTGTCTGGTGAGGTCTGACTCTGCATCAAGGCTACATTATTTTTTACAGCATGGTACCTGGTGCAGCCTGATCAGTTCACATCCGAGCACACAAAACATCACCTGTATTGTGGTGAGACCCAAACCTGGAAACAGGTGTGACATTCTGTTTTTCTTGCCAAGTGATCAAAATCCCAGCTTGTATTTCATTTTGTGTATCTCAGAGCGGGCCAAATACACATGTTCAGGAGTTAGAACAGAATTCTAAGTGCTCCAGCTTGGTTTGACCCCGATATTAGCATACATTATGCAAAGTGATGAAATTTCACTGTGTATTAAAACCACAAGGTTTCCATTTCGACTCCAGATCCCTGTGACCTGAAACAGTCTTTCTGTTTTTAGTCTATAACATGATGTAGATACATTGTGAAAAACCTT
Source organism: Labroides dimidiatus (assembly GCA_030710495.1). Lineage (NCBI taxonomy): Eukaryota > Metazoa > Chordata > Actinopteri > Labriformes > Labridae > Labroides > Labroides dimidiatus. The sequence goes on from CM061163.1 coordinate 3,712,784, forward strand.
AGTCCTGATTCCTTTAGAGTCCTTCTTGTTCATCAGTCACAGACTTCGAGTTGGCTCATGTTTCTTGTATGAAATGACGAGTCTTTAGAATGATATGGCACAGGATCTCTGCCTGGTTGAAGAGAGGCAGAGCTTCTTCTAAAATTGCAGACAGTTTATTGGCTTTGGTTAGACTCAGGGATGTGACATCACCAAAGGCAAGGTACCTCTTGAGGCAGACCTGTGATTTTCCTCGTGCAGTTGAGTTGAATCGAGTCTTTAACAGAGACAAAGGGGGGGGCTTTCCAGAGTATGAAAGCCTCTGCTACAAACTGAAGAGTAGGAAGTTAAAAGAACGAGGGATGTAGGAGCTGTCGACTTCTATAAGGTAAATAAAGGATCTGGAACTTTTGAAGGCTGAATAATACTGATAGCTCACAACCGAGTCTTCCCTGGGAATGATCCAAAATCTTGCATAATTTTCTTCCAATCTGGAGGGGTCTTTGAGGCCCCAAAGCACCATGAAACCCTCAAGAACTGATTCGCTGTTCCTGATGTATGCGCAGCAAATCCTCTCACACTTCTCCTTCATGTGGGAGCTCTTGTGCCAAGCCAGCAGGATGTCACATCACTGAGCCTAGCTTTCAGCAGTTCAACATGGCGACCGCTCAGTCTCTTCTGTTACACGTGTCGCCGTGTGCCAAAAAAGAAAGCAGCATGCTAGGAAACCTATAGAAGCACACATGCATGTCAAACAACTCAGTGAATAAGTAAGCCGTCAGGTCAGCAGACCAGAGAGTCTTTGAATATGGGGCAGCTGGATTGGACTGGGCCGCACCAGAGAGGGCAGACCGGCTCAGACTGGTCTGGAGCGGATGGAGCGAAAGAGAGAGAAAATCTGTGTCCTTTAGTTTGTGAAGAGTACTGAGTGTAAGAAAAAAAGAAGAAGAAATGAAGAGGAGGGGGGGAAACACTTCAGAGCAAAAGAGATCCCTCCATCAGAGTGCTGAAAGCAACATCAAAGCTTTGATTTTAGAAGAAAAGTTACATCAACACTTGTGGCGTCTTCACCTCCCACAGAACTGCAACACAAAAACGCTTTCTTTCACTCTCACGTTCGTGGTCGGTTGCTGGAGACGGATTTCTGAGCACGTCCTCCGTGATCCAGCACCACCAATCATTCAACATGAGTGCAGTGTTTCAAGATCTCTCTCTCTCTCTCTCTCTCTCTCTCTCTCTCTCTCTCTTTCTCTCTTTCTTTCAATATCGAGTATCTCAGAGTCATTAGGGACAGCACCAATGTGGACTGCATGAGAAAGTGCAGGGGAGCAGGAAGAATTGAAGTAAATCCCCCTGATACGTCAGGTCAGTATTGCATTTTCCCATGTTTTTATACACACAGCTTATAGACAGGCTTTTAAAAACGATTATTAAACCATGCCCAGAAAGGATAAGCATTTCAATCTAAGAAATCATATTAGATTTGAAAGCAAAAAACACCTTTGTTCCTTTACGTAATATTAGAATATTAGAATTTTGCCAATTAGAGACCTAAATTTCACAGTTCTACAAGTCTACAAGACAACCTGTGTCGTCGTTGTTGTTTCTTGCTCATCTACACTGTGTAAATATTTAAAGTTTCAATAGTGGAAATAGCAGCCAGCATGGCGAAGTGCAATAACTCTGGGCAGGAGGATAGGAATAAGGTAAAGTGGAGTTGGCAATAAGAAGGTGTTTGTGTTGAAGAACGTATGACGTGAACTCATGCAAGGTGCTTCTTGTTCTTCTTTACCCTGACATTTCTCACAAGTAGAAAAGCCTGGACTGGTATCATCATATTACTACTTTGTCTCATTACATTTAATATATTTAACCTCTATAAGTTTATCTGTGTTGTCTGGCATTTCTAACCCCATTCGTTCAGCATCAAAGAACAGAAAAAGACTCCAGATCAATCTTTTCTTCCTACCCTGAAACAAAGTTCAGGTCAGACTGATGTGTGTCGATGTCTTATCACCAACAGCAAATGAAAAAAAGCTTCCTTAGCCGAAACAAATGATCCTATCGCTGCCTTAAAGCTTGTTATCGTGACATCCTGAGCAGAGTGACCCAGGTGTTGGATACCAACAAGTAGCCTGAAAGTCGTGTGAATCTATCCGATTATGTCGAATATGCAGCAATAACCCTGATTCAGTCTGCTTTCTTGTAAGAAAAGTGACAACTGTCGCAGGTTTTTAGTGGCCCGACACTCAAGATCAGTGAAGAGTTTGTGTTTTTGTGTCTCAATGTTTGAATAAGGATTGAATTAAATGCCAGAAAAGGAAATACAGTTAAAAAATAAACCAGTAGAGATGCCAGACAACAGTACTACTCCAAATATCACAACACTGCAACACATTTGCTCAACCTAACGTCATCAATCTTTCCATCCATCCTTCCTTCCCCCCTCCCAGCTCCCTCTTATCGGTCGAGGCCTATGAGGAGTTTGGTTTTCTCCTCCTCTTTCTTGCTCTCGTTCTTAAGGTCAGCAAACACCTGGGTGAAGTAATGCGGGTCGGTGTTGATCTGCAGCATTTTCCCGCTCATCCGGTTGATGATCTCCAGGCAGCGGTCCCAGAAGGCCTCCTTCTCAGCCTCCACCAAGAAGGGCTTCAGCGGGTAGGAGATCTCGTTGCCCATGTAGGAGTACGACAGGTACAGGCAGGTGAGCAGCGAGGCTTGCAGCTCACGCTCCGAGGCCACCTCAGACGATACCACATCGCGGCACAGCATGTAGAGGAAGACCACGTTGGCTGGAGTGATGAAGCCCTGATCCTGCCAGCCCTGAAGGAGGAGGGAGCGGTCCACGCTGCGCAGCCACAGCACTGGATCTGTCGGGGAGAGACGCTTCAGGCGGTAACACCTACGGCACAGGAACTCACCCAGACTGCGCATCAATTCGCTGGTGGAGGCCTTAGTTGGGGAAAAAAATGGACGCCATCTCATATTAGTTAAGTACAATATTTCAGTGAGCAGAGAAATAAAATTCAGTTTTTGGTTTACCTGGACTATGACACGCTTTGGGGTGCCGGCAGCTGTTGACGGCTGAATCCCGGAGCCTGTGAGAGAATTTTTTTTGGCAGCAACAGTAACTACATTGGCCAGGGTCTTGGAGGTGGGCAGGTGGGAGGAGGTAGTGTTGGTGGCTGAGGGATCCTGGCTGGATGTGTAAGATGAAAGATTAGCACAGGACTGAGACTTCTTCAGCTTCATGCTGTTTGAGGCTGAGTTAGCCGTGGCAGTGGCTTGGCCGTCTGGAGAACTTCCTTTCCCACCATCTCCACCTTCTGACTGCAGCTTCTTTGAGCCCTTCCTCTTCGCTGAGACAGCCACAATGCGTTTCCATGGTAACACATTGATAATAGAGGGGCGTTTTAGGGACTTCGAAGCTGCTGTGGCAGCATCTTTAGCGTTCTTGCTGTTCTGGACCGCCGTGTAGTGACCTACGGTGGCAGGGCCGTCCTCAAACAGCACCGCTTTGCGGTAGCTGGGAGACAGTGAGAGGACTGTACCCATGATGCCTGAACAAGATTATAGCGGAGGGATGGAGGAAATGAGGAGGAAGTGGTGTACAGCTCTTTGATTGGTTGACACTAGCTTTGAGTGCGTCTCACTTCAGGAGGAAGACGAACCTGTGAGGAAGAAACAGAAAGGAGTGTAAGATGACACGTTCAGATTTAATCTGATGATATTTGGTCAAGTCTGTTCCCAAGGCCTAACCTGAATCTTCCTAAAGGAATATTTGAGCTATTAAGATTAATTTCTTGTATTTTTACAAACCTTTGAACACCATCTATAATTCTCAGTTCATACTGCATGATGGCCCCAGACATGAATAACTGTACGATCAACATCTAGAGAAGAAGCGTGAAGAAGGTGAGATGCCACTGTTTGTTTGTATGTGTCATTAAGTGTGAGATAAACTCTAATATTGTTGTCTGAGATTGTATTTTTAAGTAACGAAAGAGGAAACCTAACTAGGTGCACTTCATATGAAGCTAAGATTCTGATTGTAATAACTGTTTATTGTTTATGGGGGTTGTTTATGCTTGAATTATACATACACACATACATATGTATGTATATGTGTGTATGTACATGTGTGTACATGTATTTTTGTGTGGATATGGATGAAAAAAACCCACTTTACTTTTATGTATATATATTTATATATATATATATATATATATATATATATATATATATATATATATATATATATATATATATATATATATATATATATATATATATGTTAGGTGATAGATACAGATTTAGATATCTTTAGTTCTATAGATTAAGGATTTGTATTTGCAGGTATATATAAGTGTAAATAAGTGTATACATACTATGTGTATATTATATATATAACGACTGAATTTATTAAATAACAATGGCTTATATATATATATATATATATATATATATATATATATATATATATATATATATATATATATATATATATATATATATTGTTCCTTTTTGGAAAGGTGAAAGTTCTTTATTGTTTATTTTTTTGGTTGTTTTCAAAATTTCAAAAAGTCCAATCTTTTGACTTTCTGTTTGTCTGCAGATTTTATTTTAATTTATTTATCTTGTGTTATTTTATTTAACTTTTTTTGCTTAGTACTGTCTTTTAATTTTTAAGCAAACTTTTATTGATTTTTTTTTTTTTTTTTTGTGAAAGACCTGAAGACAAAAGCTAAGCATCAAAAAGCTATTGATATTCTTCATATTCTCCTTTTTGGGGCTAACCACCTTTAGGCCTACTTCATTTTAGTTTTTGATTTTAAATGATAGAATGTTTCAGGAACATTTAGTTTGCTGTGTAGCGTACTGAATATGCGATCTTTGATGTTTTTATCAGTGAAATTCAAACACAGCGGAATCATAAATCCTCAAGCTACAGCTATTATTGGACATTCCTTCACATGAATGTGTTTAAACCTCAAAGCTGTAAATGCTCCTTATGCGAGCCTGATGTTTATTTACATGTCAGAGAAAAAGAGCACAGCTCTGTAGGGGTGACTTTAACCAGTACGAGTTTAATATTTTACTGGATTTTTTTTCCTCCATCTGTCAAACCTGATGTCTATGATGATGTATTGTTTTCTACATAAAGCATATGCATCGTGTGTCACGGCAGTATTACACGGACCTGCTGCTGCTGCTGTTCATCTGTATTATATAAGAAGCAAGATAAGGCCACAGCAGCACGAGAAAGAAATGTGCGCAAGCATCCATCTTAGCTTCAAAATGGAAGCCTTGAAAACAACCCCTCCAACACACTGCAGCCTCACAAACATCCACTGGTGAACCTTCACACCTACACATCAATAGTTTGAAAATATGGAATGTAATGAACTTCTGTTCCATTTACATGATCTATTTTAGGGACATCGATGGAAAAAGGAGCGCGCCTACACACCTGTGCATTAGGTGATGATGTCGACATTGTTGGCCTAGAAGCATAACGCAGGCCCATGCATTTTTTCTGTATTGTGGCTGTATTATCTTCAGCGATGAGCTGAAAATGTGTTGCAGTATGCAGCAAAACATTCACATGTTTTCCTACCTTCTGATTAATCGTCTCGTCCTGGGAAATCCATAAATCACACCTTGACCACCCCCCTTCCTGCTGGGCTAATGCGGTCAAAATGTGAAAATGTTCACAGCCTCTCTGCTCGATTTCCACACCGCCACCAAGAGCTGATCTGGGCGTGAAAACGGATCAGCTCCTGATAATGTGCCGTCCCTGTCCTACAGGTTTGTTTCCCGGTGAGATTTCCTTTTCTTCCTCAAATTTTCATTTACTAAAAGTCCCTCGCTCAGGAATGCAGAAGCAGACAGGTGTAAAATGTGCTTCAGTCCTTCGCTTGCGGCGAGTGGGAAGATGTCTTCCATTGAGAGGGGAAAATCTCTACAGTCAGGGCTGTTGACGTCCCAGAACGATGCTCAAAGCTTGGAAAACCTTCGTCAGATCAAAACGCATCGGTGCAGATCGCTTCACAAAAGAAAACAAAACAAAGGTGGAGACAAAGTATGAATTCCTAAAATTGTAAAGCAGCGTATACCCTCAGCTACTGGAAGAGGGAGAGGAGGAGGGAGCAGAGTGAGGGAGACCCGTTGCTTTGATGCGGGCATCTGCAGTTATTCGGGTTGGATGTGAAGGAGAAACGGAGCCCTCCCATTGGCTGCTGCCGAGATGCTGCTGCTGCTGCTGGCCGTCAATGTCGCAGCCGCGCCGCGAACGCCATTGGCCGCCGACAGGCTCGAGCCTATCGGAATAGTCGCTGTCCGAGGTGCTGAAACCAGCCGACCAGATGTGTCAAAGCTGCTGCTCCGAGGCAGGGGTGGGGGCGGAGGGTGGGAAGGAGGAGGAGGAGGGGCGGAGGCTGGCTGCTAAAGATAAACGCGGAGGTTTTTGTGAATCAGTTTGAGTGGGCCGAGCCCTGCTAACGCTGTGGGGGTGACGATACGCCTGCAGACAAATGTGCTCATGCGCTGTTCTGACAGCACAGGAGCTTAAGTGCTTTATGCATAATCAAATTCGTGTTTTGACCGGACAACAAGCATTTCGTGAGCCTAATTAGGACACTACTTTGTAATGTAAACACATTCCTCTAACCCAGGTGCCCTGAAAATCTTAAATTAGCATAAGAGCTCACTCCCTGTCTTGATTGCTTCTTCACTTAGAAACACACAGGCCATACAAGCTCTAGGGAATAAGGTTATGTGTAAATTCATAGACTGTTTTGAGCCCTTCAAGATTTGATTTTCGCTGAATTTCACACTTATTTTTATTATCTGGAAATGTATTTATAGAATCACATTGCATTTAATGTCTATTATCATACACTTAGGAATGGTTAATGGACTGGACTGGACTGGATTGCATTGGATTGGTATGCTATGGTATTGTATGGTATGGTATGGTATGGTATGGTATGGTATGCTATGGTATGCTATGGTATGCTATGGTATGATATGGTGTGACACGGTATGGACATTTATACATTTATAGCACCATGTCCTTCTGTCTTTGCAGACTTTAAAACCATGCATTTGCTTAAGAAACAAACAACTGACCCTGGTGGCCAGTTATGCAAATATTTGTCAGATGACAACAAAATAATTTAAGGTACAGATGTCCAAGACTTTGGGCTTCCAATTAGAAATGAAAAACTTTTAGACATGATTTGTTTTTCCACATGTTTCCACCATTGCTCATGGTTCAACTGGCAACTCTATGGATTCAAATTTAATTTGAGAGGCAGTCACTAAGAGTTGATGCACTTGCATTGAGACATGAAATTATGAAATATGCAATTAACTGTATTTATTTATTTATTTATTTTAGACAATAATGCCTGAGCTCTGAAATAAATCTAATTTTGATAATTGTTTGCCAGATCTCTGTATAAAGGCAATCTGTGTGTAGGACAAGAAATGAGGTGACTATCATGGAAGAAAACTTGTGAGTCATGAGTAAATCCCTGCTGGCAAATGTGTAAAAACCATCAACATAAAAGGTAAAGAGATCTCTCATTTTCTCATTAGGTAATGGTAAGATAACAATCTATTGATCATTCCTCACTGATTTAATTCCTGGTGACAACTTAAAATGCCTCGAATGTAACATGTTCCCTTGTACAAAATGTTTATCCACCTTATTAATGACCTCAGTTGGAAAACAATAGGCAGAACGCAAAAATAATAATAATAATAATAATAATAATAATAATAATAATAATAATAAGAAGAAGAATAATAAGAATAATAAGAATAATAATCATTATTATTTTGAGAGAGGTTAATAATTATCTGAAACCCCAGCTTCGATTGTGTCTCTGAATAATTTCCCCGTTAAAGCTACTCGCAGTCTTGCACCACTAAACTACATAACCCGTCATGCACTTCGCGGCAGCGTACTTTCACTTCCGGGGTACGCTATTATAAGTCAAATGTTTTGTTATGGCAGTCATGCACACTTAGCCAGCCGGCTTAAATAAGTCATTGTATGTATGTTACATGTCCAGTCGTTTGTCGTAGCATATACATGGATGCGTTACACAGACACCGCTCACTTTACAAGGGGACGACTCCGCCATGGAAAGAAACATACCGCAAAGTGAGGAACAAACTCTTAACCCGTCAGTTAGCTGGCTACGATGTGGGCTAACACTGCTGTTTCTGTTTTCTTTCTAGCGCTGTGTAGACAGACTGAAAAACAGCCGGTCAAGGCTGTTGGAGAGGTATCGTCAGATGGGGGAGAGCCAGCCGTGCAGCGGCTCAGGAGCGTCCAGTATTGTCCAGGAGGTGATGGAGGAGGAGTGGAGCGCGCTACAGTCTGAGGACCGGAGACTGCCATCTCTGTGGGGGCCACACGGCATCGCAGAGGCCAGTTTCTCTCTGCACACTCTCCTGTCTTTTTCAGGGCCTCTTTATGTCTAGTTTTACCTCTGGCAGATGTTATTAAAACTTTTCACAAACCTTAAAAATAAGACTTTGGACGTTGTTTAAAACCTCAGAAATTAAAGTCACTTTAAAATTTCACTTTATAACTTAAAATTTGATCACAGAGTTATTTAAATAACTTGACAACTTGAAACTTTGTGGACACAGGCCCTGGATCCACGACTGACAGGCTCAGTTTTTAACACTATTAAGAAGTCCCATTCTCTGCTCTTATACAGGTGTTTAGTGTCATGAAAGAGCATGATGAACTGGCGGTACTTGAAGAAATCCAGCAGGAGCTTTTGTCTCATGGTAACATATTTCTGTAAATAGAAGCAAACAGATTTTTCCATTCCATCTGCTGGAAATAAAGATGAGCTCCTTTGTAAATAATGTCTGTCTTTCTCTGTGCATCAGAAATGTCCATCATCGAAGAGTATGAGAGGAACCTGCAGATTGAACAGCAGTACATATCAACTGTAGTGGAGGGGATGGATGATATGCACATCATATGTCCCGTTTGTCACATGTAAGTTAAAGATGACTCCTCCTAAATGTTAAAAAAGTATTGGTTTAATATTTAAATTTGCAGTCTGTTTCTTGTGACTTGTGTGAAGAACTTTGATTTATGTAGTGTGATAAATGTTGGCTTCTTGTGTTTTCCAGGAAAAACTTAAACATCAATAGCTATTTCATCTCCTGTCCCTGTGGACTGTACATTAACACTAAGGTTTGTTAATCAGATTAATTTTATACGTGAGACACTTGTTTTTTTTTTTTTTTTTTTTGTATAATAGGATTTTTTTTTCCATCTTTCTTTTAAGAATCAGAACATCACCCCAGATGTCCTACAGCATCTTCTAGAATCCAAGGTGTCAGAGCACATGGAGGACTGTCTCCACAATCCTGTTTTCTCGATAGCTCCCAACACAGATGGCACTTCTCCTAACTTAATGATAAGCTGCAAGGTACTGCACAGTCACTGCAAAGACATTTTTAAAATAGATCAGGAGGTTCATACCAGGAAAATAAAATCCATTAACATTACTAACTTAAAGCCTCCTGCTACTAAGAGGTAAGGTTTCTACTCCTTTAGACTTAAAAGTCAGAAGTTAGTATTTAATTTTTTTCCCCATGTGGTTATGTAAGATATATTGGTTATTGTTTTTTCCTCTTCTTTCAGGTGTGTGACTACCTTTCCATTGTCCTTTGAAAGAAAATGTACCAGTTATGAGTGACTGAAACTACAAGTTTTATGGGTTTTTTTAATGTTATCTATGTTTGTGCAATAAAGGCTATTTTTCATATATTAAATGTTGATTCCTTCAATTATATTGTATGCTTCCTGCTCTTTTACAAACACTCCATACCAAGGATACTAAGATAAAAAAATGCCACATAGGTCAAATGTAGTATTAAAGGAACTATGAGAAATTTTAGTTTTATTAATGGAGTTAGACCAATATAATCTTTTTTTTTAATATGTTTCCCCGTTTTTTCTTCTACTCGGTGGAAATGGGCTTCTATACCTGAAGGGAAAGCACATGCATATTAGATATTGCTCGTGGCACATAAAAATGGATTCAGTGCTTCGAACAGCCTGAAATGATTAGTTATTAACACAGACAATGAGAATGGCAGCTTTTACAGAAATGACCTGCAACTTCCAGGCGAATTAAAACAATTAAACTTCTTCCATCGTCTAATAAAAGGCGTAATAATCGAGACTCCAAACCGTTATTCGTGGACATGCCTTCACTCCAGGTCAGGTTGTTCTCAGCCTCCCCGATGGGGGGCAGATTTGTTCCGACCATGTGAGCGCCCTGACCGGAAAACACCCCGGCCAAGCGTAGTGGAGGCAGGCAGATGAAAGATGGCAGCCGCGGCAGTGGCTGAGTTTCAGAGAGCACAGTCTCTTCTTGGAACAGACCGGAATGCCTCTATCGATATCTTGCATTCTATAGGTAAATATAATGAGCATAATGTGTACCTAGAAATGAAATCATATGGTGGACTGACACTGAAGCTGTACAACCAGTTATCTATTGTGGAGCGGCTGAGCTAGCCATCCTTGTGTTAGCCTTTTAGCAGCTAAGCTAAGTTAGCTAGCCCAGTGTTGGCCGTCTGTTTTTTCTCCTAGCTTGCACAGTGAGTCAGCAGCAGTGGGCTAGCCGGTTAGCAACATGCCGGCAAGCTTATCAGACGAGCTAACGCTAGCAGCTCCGGCTCATTCGTATGACAGGAACTTATGTGACAGCTGGCTAGTTAGTGTTAGCATGCAGCCAGCGTTGTTAGCAGCTATGCTTCGTCTTGTCAAGTGTCAGGCCGACAAGGAAATCACCGGGAAACAGAGTTGACACCGTCAGCGTTACTTACTTTGTCACAGTCTCTTCTTTAAACGTATGAACGAATTTTTACTTGTCTTTATTTCTGGAGTTTTTCTGCGTAACTGTCATAAATGGTCACAATATTTATTTGACAGGTTCGATATTTCCCGGCTACGCTAACCACTTGGCGGCTTGCCATCCAATCCAAACTATCCGTGATAAAACTTGACGTAATGCTAATCCCTGGAGACAGAGCAAGCAAACTGCCTAGTATCAGCATTTGGATAGTTCTTATAGAGCGGTGATTCATGCTCATATGGACCTAATTACATCATCACCAACGTGTGTGTGTGTGTGTGTGTGTGTGTGTGTGTGTGTGTGTGTGTGTGTGTGTGTGTGTGTGTGTGTTGTAGTGAAGCGGGACATACAGGAGAGCGATGAAGAAGCTGTGCGTGTTAAAGAGCAGAGCATCCTGGAGCTGGGTGGGCTGCTGGCCAAGACTGGACAGGCTGCAGGTAACAGAACATGATGTTCATGTTTACAACCAACTGTTTAACGTGGAAACACACACAACACTATTTCTGAAGCTGCTTACACCAACTATTTACTCATTCAATAATAAGTTTAATTTTTAGCTCATTCTGGATAAGAATCATGACTCCACATAGATGTGGTCTGTCTGGCTTACTATCCCATAAACAACCGAGGTGATTTAACAAAATGTTGCTTTTTGAAACAAAATATGTTCAGTGCATGGTTTTTTTTGTTAACAATTATTCCGTCAACACCCCCTTTTTGAGAGACTTTGATGAGCTAAACATGGCTATTTGATGACATGGAGTTCAGAGCGTTACAGAGCAGCCGGTGTTTTGGAGTTAAGAGTGACCATGCTAACTGGAGACTCTCAGCTGAACATGTCAGTGATGGTCGGCTGAGAGTCTCCAGTTAACAGGGTCACACTTTACACTGAAACACCAGCGCCGTCTGCAGCTGTGTTATTAAATGTGTCTTCTTTATCCAACCTCAGTGAAGCAGGTTTGAGCACCAATAATCAATATTAACTGCTGATATTCTAAATCCAGTTTTACTTTGAGTGTTTGATGAAAAAGTTGTTTTGGAGTCGAGGTTCTGACCAAATATGGACTCACTATGGAGAGGAAATAATAAGTGAAGCTATAAATGATGATGAACAGAAACAGATTTGAAGTTCAAGGTTAAACTACGGTATATTATCAAACTATGAAGCAGTCTGATTAGTAATCTGAAAATATCAAAGCATTCATATTCTGATAGATTTGGAGCAGGTCTCTGTCTGGACCTGGTTTTCTGGATCCTTTATTCTGACCCAGGTCTCAGACTCAGCTCTCTGTGAGCTCTTTTTGGTTTGGGAGGGTTTCTGCTTTATTGACACAGTTCATGTCTTTATATTTCACAGTCTGCTCAGTGTCAACGTTTGATGCAGACACAAGCATCGATTGACCTGTGTGTTTAAACTCCTTTCTGGGGTACACCCCAAATTTAGACACTTTTTTTTTATAAACTAAAACCTTTTTGAGTTTTCGACGACTTAAACTGACATATAGAAATGACTAAAATGTGACTAAAACTAATAAGGAATTTCGTCCAAAGGACTAAAACTAAGATAGCTGCCAAAAACAACACTGCTTTAGAGCTGTAAAACAAGAATGTTCAGGGGACATTAATGACTTTTTACAATTTATTTACACAGAAAATTTACATCAGTTAATATTTTAATATCATTCTTGTTCAGAGTGGAAGTATTTATTTTTTTGGCTTTAAGTTCTGTTGTGAAAATGGAAAGATTGAGGCACTGGAGCAATAATGTTTTTCAGTGATTGTTGCTTGAAAATTCGTCCGTCTCAAAAAGCTTTGAGAATCATGTAATAAAAATCTTTCTGCCCTTTTACAACATTGTGAAAAGAAGGTGATTAGCAATAGAAGGTCAGAGCTTGAGTCGACTTTGGAGTCTGTTCCTGCTTCACGTTTTACAAATGCAGTGATCCCTCTTACAAGTAGAAAATATGAACATTAATTTATAGATCAGCAAGTACTGAGATTTGCCGAAATGCATTTGGTGTTTTTGATGTGCAAGAGAGTCCTCTCTGCAGAGCTACACTTAAACACATCATCCCTGGATAAAGATTATAATGCAGAGTAAATATTTCATTTTGGAATGTAACCAGTTTAGGATTTTTTTTTATGCATTTTACTGTTCACTTCTACTGACGGCAAGTTAACAAGTCAATCTTTGGTCCACCTTCAGTTGTTTCAGAACTTTGTGCTTTTTAAAAATGTAAAATAATAACTTCTTTGTCTTGGACTGGAGTTTATTAAGTCGCTGCGGTATCAAAATGGGTATTGATACCGTCTGATTTAGATGGTTGCATATCAAAGTTCGAAAATTGGGTATTATGACATCCTCAGTGTGATATTGTTTTCAAAATTTAAACAGTAAAATAAAATGATTCTTGAATCGTTAGCTGCAGAGGCCTGAACCGCTACAAGGTGCAACAAACCAACAGTGAAGAATCTGAAGACGTCTGTTCAAGGCAGATTTTTAGATTGAATGCTTCATTTGCACACTTCCCTTCTGATTTCATTTTCCCTCATCCTCTCCTCAGAGCTCGGGGGCCTGCTGAAGTATGTACGGCCGTTCCTCAACTCCATCTCCAAGGCCAAGGCCGCCCGGCTGGTCCGCTCCCTGCTGGACCTGTTCCTGGACATGGAGGCTGCCACAGGTCAGGAGGTGGAGCTCTGCCTGGAGTGCATAGAGTGGGCCAAAGCTGAGAAGAGGACTTTCCTCAGACAGGCATTAGAGGTGAGACTTGGAACGTGTCCAAACAAACAATGATGTGGTTGTAAAGGCAGGAGTAAGTCAGATCTTAAGTCAGTCAAATGAGGTTTATTCCCCTGATACGAAGCTTAATCCTCTTGTTTCTATTTTCAGTTCAGTGCCACCGAACTCATGTAGCAGCCTACCCTGGTGTCATGTTTTACCTTTGAGAGGAGTGTGTGCTGCTATTGATCTGACTTTCAGTAGAAATAAGAAAATGTCCAGCAGACATTATTGACTGGACTGATGAGGTGATGAAGGATTTTTGTCAGCTTATAAGTTAGCTCGCTGCAACTCATAGCCATGTGGAAAAGGGTTGCAGAAGCTGCAGATATATATATACGGACACACAAACTGATCAGGTACAGTTGGTTGGAGTTGGTAATTAGACTTCAGCGCTCACTTGTTGCTCTCTTTCTCAACAGGCTCGACTCATCTCACTGTATTTTGATACAAAATGCTACCAGGAGGCGCTACAACTCGGTAAGTCAACTTTTGGAAACAACAGTGGAAAAAAGGAAACGTGTTTAAAAAAAAAAAAAAAACTCTTCAGACCAAACGGAATGAAACTTCCTTCCTCTGCAGGCTCCCAGTTGCTGCAGGAGCTGAAGAAGATGGACGACAAAGCCTTGCTGGTGGAGGTTCAGCTGTTGGAGAGCAAAACATACCATGCACTTAGTAACCTGCCCAAGGCCCGTGCCGCACTCACATCTGCCAGAACGACCGCCAACGCCATCTACTGCCCGCCCAAACTACAAGCAGCTTTAGACATGCAGTCAGGTAGAAAGCAGGGTGGACTCGTCACTGTTGGATTTTTAGTCCTCAAACATGTGTTGCTGCTTTGCTACAGTTCACCTGAGGTGTGTTTTCATTGTTTTTTTTTTTTTCCTAGGGATCATCCACGCAGCAGAAGAAAAAGACTGGAAGACGGCGTACTCTTACTTCTACGAGGCGTTTGAGGGCTACGATTCCATCGACAGCCCCCGAGCCATCACAGCCCTCAAATACATGCTGCTCTGCAAAATCATGCTCAACCTGTGAGTGTCAGACTCGGCAGAACGTCATCCTGATTAAGATTTCCTTCATGTCATGCAGACTTAAGATGACTGTTAATGTAGTCAGAGTATTGACGATGCTAAAATCAAGGTGAAACATTTTCATTGGAAGGGAGCTGAGAGTTTGTTCTGACGTTTATCGTTTCTTTTTTTGTAGCCCAGAGGATGTGCAGGCTCTCATCAGTGGCAAACTAGCTCTGCGATATGCTGGAAGACAGGTATGAGTGTGTGTTACTTAGGGATGCATGATATTATCGGCATGATATCGGTATCGGTAAAAAAAAAACACTGATGTTCTCTGTTAATGTCTTTCATCTATAACCTTATTTGTTCCATTTTTTTCTATAGACAGATTCTCTGAAATGTGTCGCACTTGCCAGCAAGAACAGGTCGCTCGCAGACTTTGAACAGGTAAGTCTTAGACTGTCACTATACTTCTATACTAAAACCAGATGGGAATCGATCAACCATCACTCTGAATATTTATTTTTGGTGTCATGGAAATATTTAGGCACTAACAGAATACAAAGCTGAGCTGAGGGATGATCCCATCATCAGCACCCATCTGACCAAGCTGTACGATAACCTGCTGGAACAGAACCTTATCAGGGTCATCGAACCGTTCTCCAGAGTCCAGGTGAGCTTTTCAAAGTCTGAGTCAGGTTTTGTGACTTTAAAAACATATGCTCTTATTTAGCACTGATTTGAGTTTCCTTGTTCTTCTTCAACAGATAGCACACATTTCCTCCCTCATCAAACTCTCTAAGGTAGGATTTTATCCACGTCGTAATGTTTTCTTTTAAACTCTCACTTCAGTCATACCTGAGGTACCTGCTCTAATTCAGATGCCTTCAATCTAAGTTTGTGTTTCTTTTCAGGGAGACGTGGAGAGGAAATTATCACAGATGATCCTGGATAAGAAATTTCATGGTACTGTCAGAAAATCTTTGTTTATACTCAGTGTTAACTTATTGGCTGCCAGCTGTTTTAGAGCATTTTGACTGATCTTTCAAGACCCACAGAATATTGTCTATGACTTTTTAAATATCAAATCTACCAAAAGAAAGAGCAGAGTATCTTTTTCCAAGAGCAAAAAAAAGTTTATTTCTACCTTTTTACGTTCTTAAGTAATCTGCAGGAGAACATAGGCTGGTTTCAAGATAAACACTTGTTTTTCACCAAACAGCTCATCTCTGACACCCTCTCCTTTTATCCTCTCCTTTGATCTTTGTCGTCTTTTCTCATGATAACAACACAAAAGCTGCGTTTCCACCAAGGGGTTCAGTTCTGTTCGTCTCTGTACGGCAGGCATTTTGTAGCATTTCCATAGACTAAAACTGAGACAGAGCCCCAAATAACCAACCCGTACCATCCTACTTTTTGGTTCCCTTCTGTTGGGGTCCCAGACATACCGATCCGACCCCAGAAGGTGGAGCTAGAAACACTGCAGTCTGATGATTGGTTGAAAGAATCGTCACTTCCTGTGCAACAGTGACAAGTTTGAATCTAGTTTGATAGTTTTAATAGGTTGAAAACTGTTACAGGAAACATCAGCAACTCAAAAAGCATTCAGATCATTGCAACAAACAAAATTTAATTTCAAACAAAATACCCCGTAAACATTGATCCTTTTTTTCATTCTGTTTTGAATGAATTTTATATCTTTACTCTTCACACCACCTTTACTCATTCTTTACAGTGAAAAACAGTTTTTATCACAGTTCCTTTTCTCTTTGATTTGACCACCAGTATTTTGTTTTTCTTTCATTTTTTTGACACTATTTTTTACACTGATTTTCTAATGTGATACTATCACACTGTCACGCTATTACGTAGCTGACACAACTATCAGCGTCTGAATTAGACTCCACCCACCAAGAAGGGCCCGGTTGGTCGTTGAAAGCAAACAGGATCAGGTTTACTGATCCGACCCATACCAGACTGTACTGTTCCATACCGGACCACTTTGTGGAATCAGGGCTGTACTCTGTTTGAGTCCGAGCTGCCTGAACTTTTTTGACTTGCAACTTCTCGCCGTTGTCGCTCTGTCATCTCTCATCTTCTCATATCTCTGCTGATCTCTCACCCAATGAGAGCACTGCTGCCACCTACAGTAGTTTACAAGCCTGATATTGATAGAAACGCACCAGACCCCCCCCCCCCCCCCCCCCCCCCCCACCGCCTGTCCTGTTGAAAAACACGATTGTTGTCTATATATGTTGTCAGTGGCAGCCAGTAATTTAAGACCGTCGAAGATGTGAATATTCCTCCTTGTAAATATTAGTGTTTCCTGTAAATTCACCGTAACTCTTCCTGTCTTTTTCTAATAACTTTTCCTCCCTTTCTCTGTTCCTCCTTCCCGTCCTGCACACAGGTATTTTGGACCAAGGTGAAGGAGTGCTGATCGTTTTTGAGGAGCCAGTGGTGGACAAGACTTACGAGGCAGCCCTGGAGACCATTCAGAACATGAGTAAAGTGGTCGACTCGCTCTACAACAAAGCCAAGAAGCTAACATAAGGTGAGGTGTGGAAGAGCGGAGGATGTTTCGGTTTATTACAGCTGTCCTGTGCTGAAAGGAAACTGTAAGCAGTGTGAGGGATGACATACATAAAAGTAACGGCTAACTGCTAACAAGTGCCATAAATATATCAAAAGAATCAGTGAGTAGCTTATGGAATGGAAACACTTAAAGAGGAGGTGTTATTCCTTTTTTATACACTTTTGAACAATTATCTCGTCACCAGCTTCATCCCTTTAACATCTGAAACAATTGACCTATGTCCAAGCCACACCCCTCATCAACTCACTCAGACAACCACTGAACATTCGGTGTCAGGCGAATGGCAGGTGTCACAGTAGGAGACATTTCACAGGATGTCAGTGATGATTTTTGAAGACAGAAAGATCACATATCATTTAAAAGCCACCAAAAGGTCTAAACTCCACATTGGAGGGATAAATGAATCACTTTACTGGTGAAGGTCCATAAAAAGCTTCAGTAACAAGACAAAACTTCCAGGTCCCAGAGCAAACCTGATAAACCACATCTGGTTCCCATCAGCATCTCAGACAACAAGACAGAGGATCAGCATCAGTCATGAGAAAAATCTAACCTCCTTTTTACCATCTTTACCAAGAGTGTCTCTGTTAGTTTGGAGCTACAGTATTTACATTGAATCATTCAGCAGAACGTTTGTCAACCTTTGTTATCTGGGCTATTACAGATAAGCTAATGAAGCTAAGCTCCAGAAGCTAACGTTAGTTTAACTAGAGCCCTTTGGACAACAGCTAACAATGATGGACGATCAGCAAAGAACAAAAACTAGAATGAAACAGGCCAATGAACTCCAACAAACAAAGAGACATGATGAACAACACAGCTAGGAGCTAACGCTAGGCTAACATTAGAGAAAATCCCAAACTGTCCGTCAGACTGCTGTGGTGGTTCTAGTGTTAAAGAGAACTTTATATTTCTTTACACCAAAGTCACAACATGTTGCCTCAAATACAATTCTGACTTACCTTAGAACAGACATAAACATCCTCGTTTTTTTTATTCATGTTGAGTTGATGTTGCGCTCTACAGCACAAATTTATCCAAAGAAGACACTTTTACTCTGTTAAGATGTGTCTTAAGGAAAGGGTAAAAATTACACCCCGTCACCCAGCCACACAGGATACCGTGTGTTTGAGTTGCATCTACCCCATGAACACCATGTGACCAGTTTCAAGCTTAAAATCTCAGAAAATCCTCATAAAACTGAAAACCCTGACTCTCTGTAATGCATTTCAATGGATGTCTGGGCAGAGAGTGTCTAAGTATATGGGATTGCTATACGGACTGTGATTGGCTCATCATGTTTGAGGACGGGACTTAGCTGTAGGTCGGTTCATGAATCTATTAAATGTAAATAATTTTTGCATTTCATCTTCTTTCCCCTCAGAGAGAATGAAACCATTGCTCCTTCTGTCTGGAGAGGCGTGGGCCAGTCAGACCTCTGTTGATCAATCAGTTCAACCCGGGAGGGACGAGGGAAGGAGGATGAGGAGATTACAAACATTCAACGACCCAGCAAGCAAGCAAACAAACCAACCAACCAACCAGCTGATAAGTGAAGATAACCCAGCAGAACAACAAACTGCCTGGGTAAACGTGCTGCTCCTCCTGGTCCTCCCTCACACTTTTTCTCTCCCTCCTTCCTGTCTGCTTCTAATCTGACTGGGGTTGATCCGACACAACGTGGACAAATCCAGGCACTGTGCCCCTCCTCTCTCCTCCTCCCACTGGTTTCTACTGTATCTAAAAAATGGACGAGCCTCCCTGTCCCCTTTTTCCTGTTTCTCTCTGCGCTGGCCATCAGGGAATCTTGTAAAATAACTATAAATGCATATACAATACTTATACATACATGTATTATATATAAAAACAACTTGCTTGGTCTGTTCTCAGAGTGTAACCGGGTGTAAATGTGGGTTGGTTGGTCTTTGTCTCTCACTGTTCAGTTCGCCAACCAGCCCTGGAACTGAATGTTTGAATTTCTTCATTTTTTTGCGGTTTTGAAGAATCACCTGACGAGTCACCTGAAGAATGGTTTTACAAAGAGGCTGTGAGAACAGCCCCTCGCCTTCTCCTCACTAAGTTCTTTTTCCCCCTCCACCTGTTCCCCCCTGAGTGGTACAACTCACTCACAAGGCATTCTGGGGTTCGTGGACCATACAGGGAGTCGTCCATTCGGGACCATGCCACAAGTAAAGGAGGATGTTTATCACCACACTGGGGTCTCCTCCACTCCCCTGCTCCTTCCCCCTGCACTCCTGCTTCCCGTTTGTAAATAACAAAGCCAAGCGCCTCTGTTCGTTCCAGGCCTGATGTATTCACACTGTCCCCTTTTTTATAATGGGTTAAGAGCAGAACGAACTCTTTTTGCTCCGAGCTTGGTCAGTCACACAAAGTGCTTTTGATGCTCGACGTGGCTGGAGACAGAACTCTGCATTTTGAGATGTGATGGTTTGTTGTGCAGAAATTTTGGGTTTCACAAAAGAAAATCAAGTTGTAAATTTCTGGGAACTCAATTTTGCAAGGACTGGGGGGGGGGGGGGTGTTACCATGTGACATAGAGAAAGACAAACGCTAATAAAAAAGAATTAAACCTGCAAGTGCTATTTGTTGGGTTTTGTGAAATGTACTGTATTCTCTGCTTCTCTTTGATCCTTTTCTTTTGTGCCTTAGTGCCTCATATTTAGATTTTATTCAGAACAGCATTTTTTTTAACGAGATATATTGCCTTTTATTGACGTTAGCTGTTCAGGCAAGCTTTTTTAGTTTAGTTCAGCTCCACAATTTAATGTATAAAAAACTGCTCCAAAGTTAAAACCGGCCAATGGGGCAGTTTAATTTTTGCTCTCAAGAGGGCATCTTAGCATGTGTTTTGGCTCCAAAGTAGAGATGTGTCATGCTCAAAAGCTGCGGCTCTAAGAGCCGATGCTTTATAGTGAATCATAAGAGCAGACTCGCACAGAGTGAGAGCTGGCTCCCAAGGTTTTTCATTTGGTTGCTCAGTTCTGCTTGCAGCACAAATTTGTTTTGATTGACGGTATGGTAGCCATCCAGCCAAACACATGTAAGGATATGGGATCATACCATTTTGTGATGGTAGAGGGGGACACTTTGTCAGGTAAAGCCAAGCAGCAACCTCTGGATCTGAAAGTATGAGAGAATGCTGAAGTGCTAAAATCGGCAGTTTGTTGAGTGTCCCCTTGAGGCTGGCTCCAAAAGTACGGGAAGTCACAAATACACCAAGCCAAAAAAGCTGTTTACACAGCAGAAATAAACATGTTTACTGCCTGGTCCAAAAAAATGGCTCCCATCTGAATCAGTAATTTTGCTAACAGCACACACTGTACAGGGGATGCATTTTTTTTTATACTAACTCTGCAGTTTAGAACATAATAAGATCATGAGTTCGCCCATTCAGAGGCACAGCTCAGCTCACATGACTGATGGGCGCCCTATAGCTGTTAGTGTACAGACTCAAAGCCCACCTCATTTTCAATATGGCCGCGCCAGACGTTTTGCTTCAGAAATCGATTTCAGAAACAGACAGATGACATCATGGAGACTACATAGATTAATTATACAGTCTATGAGTGAAGCATATTGTTCCCATTCTGTGAGCAAGACGGTGTCAAGGAGAGCACGTTGCATCATGAAAACGTAAATATGAGTGACACCTGCAAACCAACCAGTAAAGTTGGCACGTTGTGTAAATTGTAAATAAAAACAGAGAAACTTTATTTTCTTTTGCAAATTATCAACTTAGAATTTAGTGGCAGCACGCACTGCAAAAAAATTGGCACAGGGGCATTTTTTTACCACTGTGTTCCATCACCTTTCCTTTAAACAACACTCAGTAAACGTTTGGGAACTGAGGAGACCAATTTTTGAAGCTTTGGAGGTGGAATTCTTTCCCATTCTTGCTTGATGTACAGCTTAAGTTGTTCAACCGTCCGGGGTCTCTGTTGTTGTATTTTACGCCTCATAGTGCTCCACACATTTTCAATGGGGGACAGGTCTGGACTGCAGGAGGGCCAGTCTAGTACCTGCACTCTTTTACTACAAAGCCACGCTGTTGTAACACATGCAGAACGTGTCTTGTCATTGTCTTGCTGAAATAAGCAGGGACGTCCCTGAAAAAGACGTGGCTTGGATGGCAGCATATGTTGCTCCAAAACCTGTATGTACCTTTCAGCATTAATGGAGCCTTCACAGATGGTCAAGTTAGCCATGCCATGGGCACTAACACACCCCCATACCATCACAGATGCTGGCTTTGAGACTTTGACCTGAGAACAATCCAGATTGTCCTTTTCCTCTTTGGCCTGGAGGACACCACGTCCATGATTTCCAAAAACAATTTGAAATGTGGACTCGTCAGACCACAGCACACTTTTCCACTTTGCGTCAGTCCATCTCAGATGAGCTCGGGTCCAGAGAAGCCGGCGGTGTTTCTGGGTGTTGTTGATATATGTCTTTGTCTTTGCATGGTAGAGTTTGAACTTGCACTTGTAGATGTAGTGATGAACTGTGTTAACTGACAATGGTTTTCTGAAGTCTTCCTGAGCCCACGTGGTAATATCCTTTACACAATGATGTTGGTTTTTAATGCAGTGCTGCCTGAGGGGTCAAAGGTCACGGTCATTCAATGTTGGTTTTCATCCTTGCTGCTTACATGCAGAGATTTCTCCAGATTCTCTGAATCTTTTGATGATATTATGGACTGTAGATGATCAAATCCATCAATTCCTTGCAGTAGCTCGTTGAGAAATGTTGTTCTTAAACTGTTGGACTATTTGCTCATGCATTTGTTCACAAATTGGTGACCCTTGCCCCATCCTTGAATGACTGAGCATTTCAGGGAAGCTGCTTTTATACCCAATCTTTGCACCCACCTGTTCCCAATTAGCCTGTTCACCTGTGGGATGTTCCAAATAAGTGTTTGATGAGCATTCCTCAACTTTCTCAGTCTTTTTTGCCACTTGTGCCAGCTTTTTTTGAAACATGTTGCAGGCATCAAATTCCAAATGAGCTAATATTTGCAAAAAGTAACAAAGTTTACCAGTTCGAGCATACAGTATCTTGTCTTTGCTGTGTATTCAATATGAAGCTAAAAATAATAATAAATTAAGGGCTTTTGGGAGCCAAGCCAAAAGAACTGGCTCTCAAAAAAGAGACGAACTTCCCATCACAACTCCTAAAACGTACTTTGGTGCGTGTTTTTTAATCACTTGGCCACGGAGGCCAACCTCCCCCTCTGTCCCTCCCCACATTACTGATACCGAAACACCTTCAGTTCAGTCAGAGCATTTAATCCATCTGATGATTAGAGTCCTAACAGTGACATCTGGTGGAGAAGAGCCAGATTAAACTGAAAATCTTCAGGGTCACTAGACTTCACCCTGTGTGAATACGATGTCTTCTTTTCTGAGATTTTTGACTATAGCATTTAAGAACAATTGTTTTCACTTCGATAACCAGAAGTGGACTGCAGGAAATGATTCTAAGCTCTTTTGGATCGTTAAAGTCCTCACACCAAAAGTTGATTGTGCTTTATGGGGGTAGTTTCCCCTCCCTG
Organism: Labroides dimidiatus; assembly: GCA_030710495.1. Taxonomy (NCBI): domain Eukaryota; kingdom Metazoa; phylum Chordata; class Actinopteri; order Labriformes; family Labridae; genus Labroides; species Labroides dimidiatus. The sequence continues at coordinate 3,735,630 of CM061163.1, forward strand.
AGGCATGGGAGAAGCCCGGGGCCAAAGTCAAAGCATGCAAATCAGGAACCCCCCTCTTTCTTTCTAAATAAGCCTCGATTAACTGTAAATAACCCCAACACGAGTCAACAACAGCACCTGGCTCAGAATCTACATGTGAGTAGGAGGCTGCACCGAAAAGCTAATGCGTAAACACTCCTTATCACAACACTATGATGCCTGGTCTGTTAGCTCAATCTCCATCTACTCTGCTGAGAAACTTGTTTGTTGTCTCAGATTTGAGGAGGTAAATGTTAGTTACTTAGTTAGCTTGATGACCTTACAGGGTTGCCAGTTGTTTATGCGCCGTGCTGTGGGCCTGAGGAGAGGCTTACTGGAGGTTTCTGTGGGGAGGAGAAGGGAGCCAGACAGGCGACAGTCAGCGCTGTCTTGGCCTCAGGGCAGAAGCAGGGAGCGAGCGGGCGAGCCAATGAGAAGGAGACATCCACTCCCCTCTGTCCTGCCCGCCTTGGCTCAGCTCGGCGCGCCCTGTAATTACGAGCTCTAGTTGGGTTGGGCGCCGCCACGGTGGACAGCCCGGCTGCTGCGTCAAGGGAGTTTGGGAACGCCAGCTCCAGTCGGTGAGGACTTCTCAACACTCCCTGGTAACAGTTTTGGTTAAAGTAAAAAAAAGAAAAAGAAAGAAAGAAAGAAAGAAAAAGAAAGAAAGAAAGAAAGAAAGAAAGCTGGGAAATGAACGGGCAATCCTCACCTGTCTTCGAGGAGAAGAAACCTCCCCTCCCCGTGGTTGGGGGCTCCATCTCAGCCACCAAGGATTCACCAACCCTGCCGGAGTCTTCATCCACAGACATGGGCTTCTACAGCGGCCAGAGTGCGCTCCACGGCCCGCAGGACTTCTACCAGGCGCAGCAGCCTTACTCAGCCCAACACATGAATCCATACGCGTATCACCACTATAACCTGAACGGGATGGGTCCAGGCGGTGCGTACCCTGTTGGCAAGGCAGAATACCCCTACCCCCATGCAGCCTACAGAGAGCACGGCGCATTTAGCAGAGAGGTGCAGTCAACGCTGCAGGAAGGAGGTAAGTCTGATCAAATTCAGGTGAAAAGTGACCTCTCATGTCCTCCAAAGAAAGAGCCAAAAAAGATGATTAGATCTGAATTCTTGATTCATGAAAGAAAATATAAGCTGAAGAATTTCATCTTAAGGACGACCAAAAGCACTCTGAACACCTGAGGATGATTTGTGGCAAATGCTCAAAGTCAAGCCTTTTAAATCAGATCATTGCGCACGAGTTTTACGCACAAGAGAAAGCGCGTTTTTCCCACATGTCCACAAGACCTTTTTAAATTTCTTTAGAATGCACTTTATCTGTAATTTAATAAGACTCATCAAATACTGGAGTTTAGATTCTGAATTATGAGAGGAGGAGGAGGAAGTAGTTGGAACCCTCAGAGTAGATGAACACAACTGAGAGCAACAGAGAGCAGAGCGCACACTATGACAGAAATAACGTTTGTTCTAAATCTACATCTACAACTAAATGACCGCTACAGTCATTAATTTATGCTTTTAAATTAAAAAAAAGTGGAGCTTATATGATAGTAGTCAGAGTTAAAAGAAGCTAGATTTTGGTGTCACAGATTTGAGTAATTTTTTAAATACAGTTAAAGTTAAACTTTGAAGGAAGAGCGAAGTTACCATTTTTGTTCATTTTCTCATCGCCTAACTGATTTTTTTTTTTTTCGAATACTTTTAACAACAGGGGAATGAAGGAGGCCTTTAAATAGACTGGACATGGTCGAGACTTTGTCGGATTCATTGGATTTGCCCTTGGTGGATGATACCAACAAGCTGTCCTGATATATATCAGCTGTTCATCAAAATAGTGCTGAAAAAAAAAAGTAAAAATAGGAGATTGAGAAGTGGTTTTCCTTGAAGGGATATCATCAGACACTTCCACAGTAAAGTGAAGTGAGGTCGTCCTACGGTAGCACTGCAAGAACACCAGAGAAAACCTTCATAACAGCAACGTCTCAAGGTCTGTCCAAGTCCCAAACAATAAACAAAAACTGGTTGTTTGTTGATTGTGTGCGCGCAAACAGAAGACAAACAAACTTGGCAGACTGGTGTTCTGTTTTCTGACATTCCAGTTGGGAGTTTACTCCAGGAAATGGCCCTGGGGGACTTTGGCCCTCAGCCACGCACATCAGGTGTCACAACATGTCAGTCAGCCTAGTCAGCTTTGAATCATTGAGGACGGCTCCTAAAACATGTAAGGCCTGGAGCCACACCCTAATAAATCAACAGATAAATCACTAGTTTTACAGATGCACAAATAAGGGAGTTAAAAAAAAAAAGTTGGTTGTATTCGTTTGATGATTATTTTCCTTACATGGAAGTGTCAGTGAACGGATAAAAATCATAAATTAAAGGAAAAAAATAATCCACAAAACTCAGACTTTGTTTTCTATCTTTAATAATTAAAAGTAATCAAATACATACTTTTATTTTTAGAAGAAGGTTTTAAAAATGGGATACAAGAATAACAGCGCAAAGGAGGAGTGATGTATACAAGAGGGCCTCCAGGCTACATGAAAGGGGCTTATAAATCTCAGTCTCCCTCCCCGGCTGTGGGAGACACTCAGACCAAAATTATAAGTTCGCTGTGCTGGCGGAATTTCTTTGAAATTTTGGGGTTGCAGCAGCAAGTGGCCATTTTGGTGTAACAGCTTATCGGCCCAAACTGCCCCGTGAAAACAGAATGTGGTTTTGTTGTTACACAAAAGGAAAATCTTCACAAAAGTTGCACTCTGAATCTTTAAAAGGCCTTTTTTTTCCCCCCCTCCCTACAGTAAAAGAGGAACCACTCGTCGAGGTCCGGATGGTCAATGGGAAGCCAAAGAAAGTACGAAAGCCCCGCACCATCTACTCCAGCTACCAGCTGGCCGTCCTGCAGCGGAGATTCCAGTCGGCACAGTACCTGGCGCTTCCTGAGCGTGCCGAGCTGGCTGCACAGCTGGGACTCACGCAGACACAGGTGAGACAGCTGCTCAGTACAAATCAAAGACTGCAATGATTTTAAAAGAAAGGATTTAGCTTTGACTTATTTTTAGACAATAATGAAGCCTGATTTACTTGCAAAAAGTAAAAATAAAATCTTCCATTGTGTTGGGAAATATTCAGACATGATTCTTATTTCAGGAAACTTGACAAGCAAATCTTTCTCATCCCAGGATTCAATTTTTTTCAGGTGAAAGTTGCTCCTATTAAGTTTAATAAGACATTCTTTTTACTGAAAATCAGACAAACACTCGCTTAGATTCCAGTTTGTTCAGTGTGGGGTATAAAATCTCATGTGCCGTGCGTGTGAGGCTGAGTGAGAGCTGCTGTTACTGGTGAAGCACATAAAGCAGTTAAAGTGTCAGCTGAAAGTGAAGCACTGGAGGGTTCAGAGTGTCAAATGTCCATGATTTTAAAAGCATAAAGCTGCTGATATGAGCTGAAGTGTTGTGTCGTTAGAATTAAAAGTTTATTATGGAGTGCCCACTGAGACACATTTAAAGATTTAAACATTATCACCTGAATGTGAACGGGCATGAAGAGAACAAGAAAGATGTTAAAATACCACCTTGAAGAATAACAGTTACTGCTGCTTAACGTTTAAATCACCAGGGATTTAAACACATTTCAAACACACAAAGAGTGATCCCTTAATGTCAGTAGGAGTGTTTGGGCTGACATTAACCCTTGAAGACCTTCCAGGACGTATTCTTATATTTTCACATCCTAAGGTGCAACTCTTTTGGAGTGTTTTTATTTACTTTACATCAATAATTGTCCAATAATTGACATATGTCTTCGTGTACTATAATAAATTGCTTAAAAGTGCATTAAATCCAAACTAAAACTATAAAAAAGAAAATCCTTTTTTTTTTTTTTTTTCCCCCAACATATATTCAAAAACTTAAACAAACAAAAAAAAGTGCATATCTGTGTTCCTTTAAACTTGTAAATGTAAAAAAAAAAATAGCAATGTCCTTTGGAACCACATGAAATTTATTTAGAGTCATGTACATAACTTTTTAAAATATATATGTATATAGTCAATTTTCAATATTCAGTAATCAAGAAAAAAAAAATTGCAGAGAGACAAAATGTTTAAAATAGTGCCATCAAATTTCGAAGTGTGCTATGCGGGACTCTAAAGGGTTAAAACCAACAAAACAATGAGTGAAATAGTAAAGTAAAATAGGATGTTAAGCGGTACGGAGTGTTTGAAGTGATCCTCGTCTGCTCCCAGACTTCGTAGTACCGTGTCAGTTTAGTTTATACAGACACACTCCTCCCTCCAAACGATGTACCAGCACATTATTATCTCCGCTTGAGTGACAAAAGACAAAACCTGCGGCCTGGGTTTATTCATCTCTGCTTTAATACTTAGTTCAATATTATGTTTGGAACAGACTTAAAAGCTTTATGAAAACAAAGGCAGAGTACAATAGCAGGCACCGTGAAACGAGTGATTGATGTCTTCTTGCTTTTCAAGCATCACAGAAGCTCTTATAGAAAGTTTAAATTACATGTTATAGAGGTCCAAAATAATCAACTTTGACTATTCCGCCTACCGCCCTAATTGTTAATACTGTCCTTTGCAAAAATGAGGTAAAGAATTGCGAACTTCTTAACTTATTGAATGAACATTTGCAACCATTTAGAGAGGATGACAGTCAGCTACGACATGACTCTACCTGAGATTAGAAACTGGAGTAAAAAAGATCAACCCACCTCAGCACCAAAAGTCTAAATGTAACTTTCTTTAAGCCTTTCTTGTTCCCATTAACTCCTATAAATGAGATAAATACTGAATGCCTCATTGCGTTTACAAGCTAACTGCTAACTTAAACTGTTCTGTGCTGAGCAGGAGGCATACAGCAGCTTTACCAGAGTGTTTTAAAGGACATGGACAGACAGAGACATGGAAATTACAAACAATAAACCTACAATAAAGGCAGAAAAAGCTAGAAGTCATGCTAACTAATTTAGCCAAAAGGAAGACTCGGTAGAGTTTGACAGCTGTAACAGGAAGCAAGTTACACTTAAGATAGAAGCTTATTGGGTATCTTTTTAGGGCTGTCAAAGTTATACAACAATAAGACAAACCTTTTAAATCTCAGTGATCGTGATCAAAATCCACAATCTGCCCTGTGAGAAATCTGGAAGCAATGCATCAGTAATGTTGATCTTGGGCAGAAAAAACTCACTGAGTAGAAATGGATAAAGAAACAGTCTTGAGAGAAGCAAGTTTAGCTGTAAATTACTTGCAATGTAAACTGAGTTACTGAAATACCATGTAAACCCAAGCCCTACAACTGCTGCTGACAAAGCTGCCTGTTTAGACTGAACTTTACTGTTCAACAGGGGGTATTATACTCCCTCACACTTTAAACATGGGTGTAAAGTAAGAATGCTGGACGTGCAAATTTTCAGTCCACTATGTATTCATATGTTGTAGAAATCCCTGAAAATGTCTGGAAACTACTGGAAATAGAACAGGATCTTAAAGAGTCTGTGAAGACTCTGTTTGAAGTGGATCACAGCGACACCTATTGGCTGGAATGTCACACACACTGTCATGACGACATGACTCTTAAAAAGGCCTGTGTTTGTTTTAGAAATGAATGGAAATCAGATCTTTTTAACACTACTTTTCTTTGTTCAAGACAACTTTTTACTAGATACAGTGCGACAAAGTAAGGTATTTATCAACAGTTACACAGCGCTGCTGTTTGAAGCGTGACAACAAGCAAACATTGTCAATTTGTACTATAGTTTAGTAGACGGCTATATTAATGCTACTTGCAGCCTGGCACTGCGAGACGTATCCGTAGGCTAACATTTAACATTAATGAATCCTTACATCCTGCTCATCTACCAATCAGAGCTAATGTAACCTCACTCTTCATTTTATTGACAGACTCTCAAGTTTGATCAGATCACTGCCGAATAACTGCTGCATGTGGGCTGGAATGAACATCACAAACAGTTTAGCTCGTGTTTTAGCCTTTAGCCTGTGCCCTGTCACTCTCCCTTTTATCTTTCTTCTTCTCTTCTGTCTATTTTCTGTCTGTCAGTTCAGCTCCAGTCTCCACCATCACTACTAAATTAATCACAAAAATTGTTTTCAGCAGAGAAAAACACAGATCTCTCTTCTCATTGCTAAACCTGTCATCATGGAGACTTCAACGTGCTGTAAATCAATACAGTACGGTCTGACCTGATCAGGAAGCTAAGAAATAGCATTTAGAAATAACCTTTATTGGTGCTGATTTTAAGTTGTGGATTAGGATCACTTCGAAAGTCCTCACAGGAACTTAAATGAAATCCTCACATGACTTGCTGGAATGATGAGGTCATTGCATAAGGATTGCTTAACTGCTTCATGACACATGTGAGGCCTCAAACACCAAGGTCCACACATAGCTTTGCCTCTGACAGGCCTCCAGAGGGCGGGCCAATCAGAGGGAAGTGGGTTTGTGGAGCGGGATGCCTTAAAGAGACAGCAGCTAAATGACAAATTTCAGACAGAGGCTGAAATAGGTTTTTTTTTTACCAGTGTGAGGAAAAAAGTATAACAAGACAAAACAAAAACACATCACCCTCTCTTTAAACAGTTATGGAGAAATAAGATGTACAGTCCATAATATCTGTGAGTAAGTTCATCATAAAGGCACCACAGATCTGACTATCATGTTTCTTTTTATTAGTTTGATTTTTCACATTGTATTATTTATTATTGGCTGTTGGACGGAACATTTCCATACCATAGTGCTTTAAATCTTCATTTATTTAAGTTTCCTGAACATTTGATCCTCTTCCCTTCAGGTCAAAATTTGGTTCCAGAACCGTCGCTCCAAATTCAAGAAGCTCTACAAAAATGGAGAATTTCCCCTCGGAGATATTCCTCTGGAACATAGTCCAGACGCCAGCGACTCCATGGCCTGCAACTCTCCTCCGTCTCCAGCTGTGTGGGAGAGCAACAACAGTAACAACAACAACAACAACAACAACAGCAGCAGCAGCAACAACGGCACTAACACAAACAGCAGCAGCAGCAACAACACTGTAGCAATGGCTCCCTCCAGCAGGGGGCAGGGGCACTTTCATCCGCCCGTCGAATCCTTACCCGTGTGTATGGGAGAGTTCACACACCAGAACTGGTACCAGCAACAGGGTGAACATTTGGGTCTTCAACACTCAGGACCAGCGCACTACACGCCATCAGCTGCAGCGTCTAGCGCTCAAAGTCTTGGAGCTGTTCACTGAAACACTGACTCTGGAAAAGAGTTTTCAAAAGTTTGTGAAAAGCCTGGGAGCATAATTTATAGCTTTGTTGTGACAGACATGCCAGTCATAACTATAAATCCTGAACACGCGTGTTGTAAAACAAGTTTCTCTGTAGTAAATGTGTACTGGCAACAAATGCTAGCCCCAGTTAGCCTTCTCTCATTAGATCTGGAGTTTTTGCACTCATGCAGAGGTGACTGATGTGATCTTTGCAGACTGATACTAAGAATTTATTTAAAACCACAGATAATGGATTAATATTAAATATGTCTCATGATTTTAAGTGTTACCATTTTGATGCTGAAAAACATGCATGAATTAACTCCGGCCATCTGAGGCAGCGTCCCAAAACGTATTACTACTGAGATTTTTCCAGGTCTGGCAGTAGATTTAAGACCACCTTAAAGGTACAGTACGCTTTTAATGAGCAGGAAGCTGGATGGTTTGAGAGTGAGCTGAACTGTGAAAGGACTAAAAGGCTGCAAGAGGAGAGACACTGAAAATGATCCTGGACTGTTAACAGCAGCTTCTTGTCACTTTGTGTCTGTGTTGGAGGACTTCTTTAAATTTGAGCTTGTTGGTTTGGAGACGGATGAAAAAAAAACACACCTGAAGTGATGTCACCGACTCAGCAGTGGTTGAGGCTGATGGCTTTGACAGAAAGTGCAAGACCGTGGCGCTGACGGAACGCGGCAATGAGGAGCTACAGCTCTCACCTGCAGCCTACAACCTGCAAGATGTCGGGACCAGACTGTCAAGTTGCATTGTGGGTAAAGCAGTCACCAGGTTTTGAGGAAAAATTGAAAAAAGAAAAAAAGAAAGAAAAAAAAAAGTGATACATGTGATCCTTTGAGATACTTCTTTAAGAGTTTGTGAAGTGTTTGACGATATGAGCCTGCTGGTGAGCAGCTTCCTCATGGAGGAACACACTGAAGTTGATTCTTTCTTCTTTTTATTTGCTGCTGTGTTGGAATTTTGGCTCTTGAATGCCAAATAATGAGGCACACGTTCTGATAAGGAAGGAATAAAAAGCCAAACAAAAGAAAATAATTATATCTACCAAGCTTCAAATCAAATGAAACTCACATAATACTGTAGAAGCATCTCCAACCTCCAGTCAAAAGCTTTGTTTGAGGCACATTCTCACCCCAATGCAAATGCATTTCAGTCACTGCATGTTAGAGACAATGCAGTTTATATGGTACACTAAAATGCATTTTCACCCAAAGACACACTGCTGTTTATTTTGGGTTCTTGTGGCTCCAGTTCGCAGCCTTCATGTGACTTGCAAGTGGCAGTTAAACTGCCAGAGACTCTTGGACAGGGGCTACTCCACTGCAACGGCAACACAGTTGGTTTTCGTCTGAAAAAAACATAACCTAAATCTGCTCCAACAGGTCATTAAAATGGGCACAAGCAAGCCTCAGGTGGAAGAAGCTAAACTGGAGTTAATCCACATGTTCCCTGGAAGAGGCAGGGAAATGAACCAAGGTAGGAGCGCCTTGAAGCGATGTTTCGGACGAAGACAAAATGTTTGGTTTACAGACAAAATTCAGGGACAGTAGAAGAAGATGATGAAATCCCAGGTGCAACTCTTGGAAGCAAGAAGTGACTGCTCTGTCTGCAAACACCATCAGAGCTTTGATAGACATCTCACAACTCTTCATGAAGAGTAAACTCTTAGGTGTGTCCCTTTAGTTCCTGCTCCAAAATATTTCAAAGGGACAATATGTGGAAATACTGTTCAAGAGCAAAACTTACTGCAAGTTGGTGCTGAACCATTCAAAACAGAAGATGTGTTTATTCTATTAAGATTAGCTGCACACAGGTGTTTATTTATATTTACTGTAGATGAATAGTGGCATACAAAATAAGGTTTTTTTTCTGTCCAAATAAATGTCCATATTTGAATCAGCCGCGTTCGTTGTGTAAGGTGTGTCTCTCATGTGTGTCTCATGTGTGATTGTAGTCCTCACTCAACAAGCGTTGAAAGTGTGCTGACGCTGCTTGGTGTTCCTGTCAGACTGAGTCAGACAGCAGGTACAGGTTGCACCCATCCATATATTATCATACACACACACACACACACACACACACACACACACACACACACACACACACACACACACACACACACACATAGTGCGTGTAAAGAAGGCTGTGGGAGGTGACAGTGCAGCAGACACTCTGGAGTCTCTGGATACTAATAACACACCGCTGACACTGAGAGACGGGTGTACACTGCTTTCATGTGGCACGCAGTTGGAAAGGGGCGGAGACATGTGTATGCAACTGTGTGTGTGTGTGTGTGTGTGTGTTTCTGACAGAAAATAGGCTCTCACTACCAAACTATCAAAAAAGGAGATAAAGATAAAGATTAAAAAAATGAGATGTACACAACATTTCTCACAGCTAAACATTCTTTAGCAAAGAGTTAAATGAACAAGTTGGCTGGTAGTAAGCTAAGCTTGAGTTTCAAAAAGTAAAAAAAAGAAAAGAAAAAAAAAATCAAGTTTGGCATCATATGAAGGTAACAAAATCTGCCCTCAGCCATGAGAACTCTTGAGAAACTAAGGGCACCATATAGACCCATCAGTACCACTTAATCCATCCTTTAAAGCTTCTGTGACAACATTTTAGCTAGTTATGAAACAACCTGAAATTTAAACTGCTGGCTCTGTATCACCTTAAAAAACAAACAGGACCATTAGAATCAGAATCAGAAATACTTTATTAATCCCAGAGGAAAATTTTGTAAGCAAATTTGGTTAGCAATATGACTGATCATTTCTATTGTTAATATCTGAAATTATTACTGGGGTTGTCGGTGACAAACTAAAGGTGCTTTTCAACCACAGAAGCAAGGGTCTATATTTATTTCTGGGGTAAATGATCTTTTCCTTTATACAGTCCTTTTCAGGGGGGTAGTAATTTCAAAAGGTTCAGGAATCCTGTTTAACCTATATTTAACTGAATTCACTACAAAGACAAGATATTTATTGTTCAAACTGATAAACTTTATTGTTTTTTGTAAATATTCACTCATTTTGAATTTGATGGCTTCAACACGTTCCTAAAAAGCTGGGTCAGGCTCATGTTTCCACTGTGTTCCATCACCTTTCCTTTTAACAACACTCAATAAGTGTTTGTGAACTGAGGACACTAATTGTTGAAGCTTTGGAGGTGGAATTCTTTACCATTCTTGATTGATGAACAACTTCAGTTGATCAACAGTTCGGGGTCTCTGTTGTTGTATTTTGCACTTCATAATACTCCATACATTTTCAATGGGAGGCAGGTCTGAACTGCAGGCAGGCCAGTCTAGTACCCGCACTCTTTTACTATGAAGCCACGCTGTTGTAACAGGTGCAGAATGTGTCTTGTCATTGTCTTGCTGAAATAAGCAGGGACGTCCCTGAAAAAGACGTGGCTTGGATGGCAGCATATGTTGCTCCAAAACCTGTATGTACCTTTCAGCATTAATGGAGCCTTCACAGATGGTCAAGTTAGCCATGCCATGGGCACTAACACACCCCCATACCATCACAGATGCTGGCTTTGAGACTTTGACCTGAGAACAATCCAGATTGTCCTTTTCCTCTTTGGCCTGGAGGACACCACGTCCATGATTTCCAAAAACAATTTAAAATGTGGACTCGTCAGACCACAGCACACTTTTCCACTTTGTGTCAGTCCATCTGAGATGAGCTCGGGTCCAGAGAAGCCGGCGGTGTTTCTGGGTGTTGTTGATATATGTCTTTGTCTTTGCATGGTAGAGTTTGAACTTGCACTTGTAGATGTAGTGATGAACTGTGTTAACTGACAATGGTTTTCTGAAGTCTTCCTGAGCCCACGTGGTAATATCCTTTACACAATGATGTTGGTTTTTAATGCAGTGCTGCCTGAGGGGTCAAAGGTCACGGGCATTCAGTGTTGGTTTTCAGCCTTGCTGCTTACGTGCAGAGATTTCTCCAGATTCTCTGAATCTTTTGATGATATTATGGACTGTAGATGATCAAATCCATCAATTCTTTAAAATTGTACTTTGAGAAACAATGTTCTTAAACTGTTGGACTATTTGCTCACGCAGTTGTTCTGGCGAACCTCGTCCCATCCTTGCTTGTGAATGTCTGAGCCTTTCAGGGATGCTGCTTTTGTACCCAATCATGACACTCACCTGTTTCCAATGAACCTGTTCACCTGTGGAATGTTCCAAACAGGTGTTTTTGGAGCATTCCTCAACTTTCCCAGTCTTTTGTTGACCCTGTGCCAACTTTTTTTGGAACATGTTGCAGACATCAAATTCAAAATGATTGAATATTTAAAAAACAATAAAGTTTATCAGTTTGAACAATAAATATCTTGTCTTTGTAGTGTATTCAGTTGAATATAGGTTAAACAGGATTTACAAATCATTGTTTTTCTTTTTTTTTTACATTTTACACAACATCCCAACTTCATTGGAAAAGGGGTTGTATCAGGGGCAGGGCATGCAATATATATGCTCTACAGATAAGTATTTTATAATGATCTAATAGCATTTGAAGAGGATGCATCCTGCTAAAAAACACTGTGGAAACACTGACAACAATGGGCCACAGGAACCATTTAGTCTCTGGAAGAGTCACTTCTGGTCAAAATGTGATTGATTGCTTTCTGAAAGTCTGTTATGTCTTTACATCATTTGGAAACGCACCACTGAAACGCTCTTCTGTCTGCAGCGCACTGATCCGTTTCTAGGTTCAGCAACAGTTGGGCTGAGTCAGCCTTTCCAATATAGCGACCTCCATCACTGGGCTCCACTAACCAACGGATGACATCACAGACTGCACCCATGTTTTACACTGTTTATGGGAAAGAGATAACTACTTTCCAAAGTTTTAATATGCCTTCCAGCGCATTTTTATCCAACTCGTTGTGGCTTGTTTGTTTAACACACGGAACCAAAATCGTAAGCAAGAAATGTACCATATTTGAAGGTGACTATTAAATGGTTCTTGTGCTATTCTTTGACAAACAGATTAGGAGTCTGGTATTTTGTTTGTCTGGTATGATGGTGCAAAGCTGGGTATTTTAATATGAGTACCATGATACCAATACCCAGGGGATATTTGCTGGCAAACAGTTTAAGTTTTATAGCGCAGACCACAAGCTAATTAGTTAGCTTAAAGGGTTTTATTTGACGTATCTTGACGTTCCTTATCAAATGAGGTGATCAGGATGTATAGTTCCTGGTGTTGGAGAGGTATTTCCTTACAGCTTGTATTTTCTGCAGACATAATGAAACTAAGAAGGAACTGATTCTCTTTGATAAGATGTTCTTCACTGGTTCATGATGATCTACCCAGAACTGGTTTGCAGGAGGGTTACTGGTTGGATTCCCCAGCTGGACAGGTGTCATGAGTGGACTTAGCATGTTTTCCTCATGCATCTTGGTTACACCTTCCTTCCTCAATCATCAGATTGTACGGTAATTTGTGAGTGTGTGCTGTTTCTCTGAACCGTTTGCCCTGTGATTGGTCGGCTTCCTTTCCACACTTTGTGTCCACTGAAAGTCGGGACAGGCTACTTTTGAAAGACTTTGCGAAAGTGTAGTAAAGAAACAGGAGAAAGGGGCATCTACATTAACATGTTCACCTCAACACACAAGTGCAGGGTGTGGACCCTGAATCGCAGATCCACGAGGACAGCTTCCCTGTTTGTTTAGGCTCTTGTCTTCCTGTGCTGAGCCCTCAGCTTCCAGGTGTCAGAGAGGAATGTAAGTGAACATCCCAGGGGAGGCAGACACACACACACACACACACACACACACACACACACACACACACACACACACACACACACACACACACACACACACACACGGCCAACTTGTAGAAACCTGTGACTGGTACTCTGCAGAAAAATGGAAAAATGATTTTTACCAAAGCAAATGTGGGTTCCTGGCAGATTATGGTTTCTACAGTCAAACGGTCTTACTGTATATCCACACAGCCAACAGTAATGAGAAACTTAAGACTATTATGTCCTGTAGATTGTGATTTACATTTTTAGGAAGTCTTATCAATTCAGAGCGTTTTCTACGGTGGCCCTGAGAGCTCACAGCACTGCAACTTAAGAAAACACATGCGACAAGACAAAACACAAGCAAATGAAGAAAACATCTTCATCAATTTGACAACACATGCACAGCATTTAGAAAACACACTACAAAGACCACAACACAACAGAAGAATTTCCAGAGGACACTTGAAAGTGTCGCACGCATCCAAACACTTCACAATGTTAAAATAAATCAAAAACATTTACTTTTATCTCATTTTCCAACATCACTGACGGAAAGAGAACCTAAATAGAACTTAGACTCAAAATCCATGTCAACGACAGGCATGTCAGGACGTGTGCATCACTTTTAAGTGTCCTCTGGAAACACTTTTGTTGTGTTGTGGTCTTTGTAGCGTGTTTTCTAAATAATGCGCATGATGTCAGATTGATGAAGTTGTTTTCTTAATTTGCATGTGTTTTGTCTTTTTGCATGTGTTTTCTTAAGTTATAGTGCTGTGAGCTCTCAGGGCCACCGTAGTTTTTTCACATTATGTCACTGAGAAAATAAATGCCCACTGATTTATTTTTCTATGAAATGCTGGATGACAAGCTTGGAGGATGAGATTAGGTTACTGTTATAAACTTTTGCCCTTTAGTGTTTACATGCAGGCTAAAGACGGCCTGAGATGAAGCGATGACATCAGCTGCTTGGAGCCTAGCTGAGAGGAAAACTCAGCAGTGGAAGGAAAGTTTATAACAGAGTCTTGAAAGACTTGGAGGTGACGTTACTTTCCTTTCCCTGCCTCCAGCTATGATCTGCACACTGGGCTTTGACTGATGTGTGTTTTTGCAAGCTGATTCTAAAACCAACTCTAGTGCCCCTGTGGTTGACAAAGACCTGCAGGCAGGGGATATAAAACGACAAATAATGAATAAGGTTGGATCTTGTATGTGTATCAAAAGTTATCCTTGGTTTTAAAGTCTGTATATCAACTTTATATAGACATACCATTAACTAGCTAGTTGAGCATCCCGATAGGAAAGAGGAAGAAACTACCTTTGCTCTGGCCTGTGACGACCCCTCCACACCACTAGGTGATCCCACTTTACTGGTTGAAGCAATGGGAGAAGATTTTTAAATTTGGTTGCTTTCTCCAGTCTTAACTTTGTATTTTATTGCTGAAAGAAAATTCATCACTTCTTTGTAAGTTTATGACCAAAATCAACCATCGATATCAGTCTTGCTCTGTTAGACTAAATCCCACACAAGCATGCACACATACAGACAGACACAGTCAACACAAAGCAAAGCCCTCCAGTATCTCAGTCATACGCAAACACAAGGTGTGTATGTGTTCTCTCACAGCAGGGGTCATGTTTAACAAGCAAATATAAAGTAATCCCTACTGTTTATGATCTGCTTTAATTAATCTGTTTTTTCCCTCATCTCTCTCTCTACGTTCTGCTCTCCTGGAGGTCACATGCTGTCATCTGCCCAGTAGCAAGTTGTGAAGGCTTAACTTTTATAGTTTTTTTTACACATTTGTCCTCACGCAAGCTTTTCAGCTCTGCCTCCCCGTTTCCTGTTCTTCTACCATGTGCTTGATGGGTACATCCACGTAAATAAGGTGTTAGATGTCACAGTGGAAAGTAAAGGTAAGTTGTCTTTAAGAAACACTTCAAGATCCTTTTCATCAGAGTCAACAAACAGCCCCTGTTGGCAGCACAGACAGCTTAACAGTCAGCCTTCTCTTTTCATGTGAATGTTCTCTACAATCTCACATATATTAAAAACATTACATTTCATTTCATTTTATTTCTTCACATACACCTGCATCGCCTACAGATACACTAACTCAGGGGTCTGTAAACTACTAATTTAGCTCAGTGAAACAGTATGTACACACTGAAACAGTCTCCTCTCAGCTGCTTTTACTATGGAGACAGTTAGTGTGTATATGGCAGTGTCGTCTGCGTAGAAGTGTTATCTCCTGTTGAGTTCTTGCTAAGGTCATTTATTAAAATGGAAAAGAAATCAAGCCCTGAGACAAAACCTTGAGGGACACCTTTTGGGATTTTTTGAGGAAAATCAGTTTTGTGGTCCTCTGCATAGAAGTGATGTCTTTCCGACTGACTATAGTATCATGGCAAAACCTTAAGTTGACCAACCATGTGTTCCCCTTAGTAAGGCTATAAAACATGTATGTTTGATAAAAGAGGAAGAGGAAGAAGGTATAACATGAAAGGCCAACAGACATTTTTTCTTGTTGCATCCAGATCTTTTTCTGTTAACTGTTAAGAATTGAAATGAAAAGAGATAAGTGGTTCTTTCCTAAGCTATCCTGTAATTGACCCATCAGAGTCGACGTCATCATAAAGCTGCACATGCATTTTGGCAACGGACGCAGCGTTTAGCTCAATTCATTCAGACGAGTTCTCGTTCTTTAAACACTAAATTCAAACTGTCAGCAGCATAAAAATGTCCGGTTGTTCTGTGGTCGTTTGTCAGAAACGATGCTACACCATGGAGTCATCTTCTATGGAGTTCAGAGCGTCACAGAGCAACCAGTGTTTTGGAGTAAAGAGTGGCCGTGCAAACTGGAGACTCTCAGCTGAACATGTCAGTGATGGTCGGCTGAGAGTCTCCAGTTAACAGGGTCACACTTTACACTGAAACACCAGCGCCGTCTGCAGCTGTGTTATTAAATGTGTCTTCTTTATCCAACCTCAGTGAAGCAGGTTTGAGCACCAATAATCAATATTAACTGCTGATATTCTAAATCCAGTTTTTACTTTGAGTGTTTGATGAAAAAGTTGGTTTGGAGCCGAGGTTATGACCAAATATGGACTCACTATGGAAAGGAAATAATAAGTGAAGCTATAAATGATGATGAACAGAAACAGATTTGAAGTTCAAGGTTAAACTACAGTATATTATCAAACTATGAAGCAGTCAGATTAGTAATCTGAAAATATCAAAGCATTAATATTCTGATAGATTTGGAGCAGTTCTCTGTCTGGACCTGGTTTTCTGGATCCTTTATTCTGACCCAGGTCTCAGACTCAGCTCTCTGTGAGCTCTTTCTGGTTTTGGAGGGTCTCTGCTTTATTGACACAGTTCATGTTTTTATATTGTCTGTCCACTGACTGTCTGTCCACTTGTTGAGGTCACGATCCTGGGAGTTGTTAACCATCCGTCAAATTGGTATTATTTATGTTACGAAAAAAAAAACAAGAAGCATTCTTGAATGGTTAACACCCTCACGTTGCTTGACCAGTCACTGTACTCCACAGCACTTGACGTCATCTCATCTCTGTTTACAAACAGCGGAGGGGGTCTATTCTCCATAAAATAAAGTACAAATTTCACATTATAACTTATGACACGAGGACGTCAGTGTGAGACTTTAATAACTAGATATTTTTCACTCTGTTATCATGATGTGGGGATGTTTAAAACTACTCATCTTTAAAGTGTAATTAAGCATTTATACACATGTAATTGAGCATGTTTAAACTGTTTATACACAAGTTATGAATTCTTTAAAGAGAACTGTACTTATAAATGTTATGACGGTGGAACTGTTACAGCTACACTTTGTTTAAGTTGAAATATGTTATATAACCAATTATGTCTTGTTTATATTCTGCTTATAAATCTTAACACAAGAGCCAAAATTTTAAATGACACAGTGTTAATTAATACTCAAATTGCTGGTGCCATAAACAGGTGAATCACCCCCACCCCTGGCCCCCTCTCTGCCATGAGAATACTAGATTCTTATTGTAGCTGACCAGTAGAAAATAAAACCACCTATTTGCACATAACACTGTATTTTTTTAAATGAATCTGCTGCCACTGTTAATATCTTTGTCCTTGCTTGGTCCCTTTGGGAGTCTTGTGGCAACAATGAAATGTAGCAAACTGTTTCTGCATGCTTAAATATGATATATAAAATTTTATAATAACCCTAATTTTCTTCACATTTTTAAATAATAGATTAAATATGCAATTGTAAATAGTTTTTGATTTTGAAAAGAATTTCACAACCCCCCACTTATTAATGTTTCATGCCTCCCCTTCTTTGGTAACCACTGGTCTGTCCAACTGATTCAGACAGGAACTTGCCCTAGCCCAGGAACATGACCTTAAACACACACATAGAATTTATTAATGACTATCTTAAAAAAAAGGCAACTAGCTGAGGAATAAACATATTTATTCCCATAATAAGGTGTTGAAGAATGATATTAATATTCTTTCAAGGGGTCAGTTTTTGGTGAAAGGATTAGCCCTTGGTAATCCAGTTTGGTGTTTCTCCCTTAAGCCTGAGAAAGAAGAATATTCCCTTGACTGCCAATTACAGATAATTACAGCATCAGAGTGAAAGCTTTATTTTACAAGCTGTGTCCTAAATTACCTTTAATTGACACGGTCATTTCATAAAACCATCGACTATGTTTGATGACTCTTTTTGCTTTTCCAGATGTTTGGAGGGCAAACGATACGACCTGTTTCTACTGATTTATTACTGTTGGGAAAATGAGTCCCGGGGCACAACTGAGGAGTGTTATTTGAGTATGATGTTACTATATCCTCAAACCGATCATATCTGTAAAATGAGCATGTTTTTATTCTTCTTCTTTTTTTGTTTTTGTTAATAGTTGTGAAATACAATGGCTGAAATAGGGAGGCAGCGGGGTTGATTTATTCTACGGTAAAAGATTCTTAGGTAAAAGATTATAGAATAAATGCCACTCAGCAGATTATGGCATGTACTTCGGGACTGTAAAAGGCTGAAGAACACTAGGAGGTTCACTTTCTGATATCTCCAAATGGAAAACGAAAACACTCATATGTTACAAACCATTACTTAATATCACTGGAGTTTTAAATGTAAATAAAAGGATTTTCAGAACTCGAATTGTTAAGATGCAATTATTAATACCTATTTGTGTAAATAAAGTCTCTGCAAACCAACCCTTTTTCTGCCAACAAAGTCATTTAATTTAGAAAATGATTTATAATTATTACAAGAACAAAATAAACACAAAAGTCATGAACAACCAGGTGAAACTTCTTTATAAAAATATGGCTTTTAAATACAATTCTGGCATTTCTTTTATTTATGGCTTAATTTTTTTTTTACCCATCAACACATTTCTTAATGAAAAAATACATATAAAATTTGACTTACATATTAAAGCACCATGTCAGTTTGGCGCCTTTCCCCAAACACTCATAGAAAGGGTGATTTAAAGTACCATTGGATCCCTTCTCTCTACTCTTGTCAGAGCTGTAACTGACTTTTTCCAGGCTGTTTAAAGATTTGTTACACCCCGTCAGAAATTAAAAATGCACACAATAGCTGAATCAATTTTTCTGACTTTCTTTCATCCATCGATCTGTTTTTTTTGTTTTGTTTTTTTCTTTATAAAATCAGAACAGTTCCTTAAAGCCGAACAATGAAAAGCCCTGAAGAACCTTCTTTTTCCATGTGTAATCCCTGCAAGACAGATGAAAAAAACAAAAAAAAACAACAACAACAGCAACAACTGTGAAATGCCCTGAAACACAGGTGCATGTTGGGTTGTTTTAAGTGTTGTATGTAGCTTTCTCCAAACGATACGACCTTGAAAAGCAGAGCTCTGCTGAAGGCAGAAATAACTTAACTGGCTTTATGAAGTGAGGCTGTAGTCATGGTTTAGCTTATGGTGGCTAACTGCAAACTGTGCAGTATAAAGACATTTCTGAGTCTGTTCACTCTGATATACTCCTGCTTTAAAACTACATCGTGTGATCACCATAAGCTTAGAATAATGACCTGCTGCCATTTAGAGTAAGTCTGATTTTAGATCAAAAGAGCTGGAGTAAAACATTTTTCATCTTAAATGAGCCAAGCAGTAAAACCACAGTGAATTCACAGACAGAAGATAATGCCTTATGACCCATATTTCATTTTTTTTGTGAGGGTTGGGATGTCACAAATCAGATGAGTAAACTTGCTACATATGGCTTTGCACTAGCATGGCAAGGAGAGGGCAGTCCTCTGAGGATAAAAACAAATTGAAAGTAGATCTAAGTGACTCCAGTTCTTCAAAAGGAACTGAGCAACAATTTCTGCTTCTGATCCAGTTTTATTATTTTTGCCTCCAGACTGGCTCAGACTCTCAACAATATCAGTGTCCCTAACAGTTCCAGTAATCTTATGGTTGTAAATCTATTATTTGTCCACAAGACCTTTATGTCCTCCTCTCCATCACATCATCTGAGTCCTTGGCATAGAGTCCTGCTGGTGTCCTGGGTACCAGTGAGCAAAATTGTTCATGTAGCCTCCAGAGTGCACTGGTGCACCTTTCGCAGCCATGCTGATGTCCCACAGAGAGCATGGAGAAGAGGAGGACGGCGCTGGGGGGATGAGGTGGTCGCCCTCAGGTCCACAGGGGCCGTTCTTCATGATCTTCTTGTATTTGGATCGCTTGTTCTGGAACCATATTTTTACCTAAAAGACAGGAATAAGATAAGAATGTATGACCAAAAAGCTAGCCATACTTTCTCAAACAGTGGAGGAAAAAACACAAAGTGCAGGTTATAGAGGATAGTAGAACAAACTGGGATGAGATGGATGAATGAAGTTCTTCATAAATCCTCCCCTATCAATGACCTGCACATATCCAGAAAACCAGTGTTCCTGCTTCTGCCCAAGCATCAAAAATCTCCTTCCTTTCCTGTCAATCGACTGGCTCCAGAGAGTCTGCTATAATCACACTGAAGCTAAAACAACCGGTTTTAAATCTCTGCCAGAAATGTTAGCTAATATCACCAGCTCTAAAGTTTCTAAGAACTGTAAGCTTATGTAACTTTGTTTAAGTTTCTACTAAAATTAAAACCAACATAATAGATTTAAAACCTCTGCCAAAAATGTATAGCTGATGCGCTCTCACCAGCGCCACAGTCTCTCTGCCTTATGCAACTGGTTCCAAAGTGTGTGCTCATATTTTTTTTTGTTTGTTTTTTTGTTTATTAGCAACAAGTTTTTTTTTTTTTTTTTTTTTTTTTTTTTAGCTCTGTAGGAGATTCAAGCAATAAAAAAAAAATATTTGCCAAACATTTCAACTTATCTGATGGGTTTTAAAGTCTTATCTGGTAAAACTATCTGAAAGTTTTTCACTCTCAAATATGTGAGATGTTACTAAAAGTGTCAACTTTTAATTCTGTATCAACACCAAAGATGGTAAAAAAAAAAAAAAAAAAATCACTAGGTTGCCACAAAAACTGCTCCCCCTGGTGTCTGGCTGCAGTATAGGTCAAAGACTTGCCTCTTTATTCAGTCCAGATGGACTGTGGTCAAACTTTAAAGATTAATACACCTTGTAGAAATGTTTCTTGCATCCGTATGCTGTGGTGATATTTAGATGTTTTTTGGCTGCATTGTGTTCCTCTGTTTTCTGAAGTTTCTTTTTCATTAGTTATTGGATGTTAAAAACAGGGCTTTACACCTCGTTTAATGATGATTGACAGCTGCCGTTCTTGTGTATTTTTTTTTCAGGAATTGTAAGAAACGTTGAGTCAAGAAAGGATTCGATTTTTGAAATACTAATAATTAAAAACCAGTTCTACACAGGTTCAGACTCTTGCTTCAGACAGGGATATTTTGGCTTCAAAACTGTACAATGGTAAAAGGTGGAGTTATGCTGTCCATTCTATATACAGTTTATGATCAACACAAGCAACTTTACTTGTTGGGGTCTCCCAGGGTGCAGTTTTGTGCCCTGCAATATTTTCCTTGACATCCTCCCTTTCTGCCGTAAAATCTGAAAATATAACATCAACTTCCATACTTTTTTTTATGCTAATGACACGCAACTCTATGTCCCCATCAGAACTGATAATGAGTCAGACATCACAATCTTTCACAAAAGATGTACAGAAATAAAAGCATGGCAACAAGACTCAAAGAAAAAAAATGCCTCTGGGGCCAAAAAATTGACCCTATATTCCCCCCATTTTAGAATTCTGTCATTGTCTACCTGTTTTTTTGTGAGAAAATCAGACTCTTACAGTCAGTCCCTCAGTTGATACTTAATTTAAGACACGCCTTTACAATAAATCTGAAACTCTTTGGGTTTTATTCCAAATTTTAATGTTTCATATACTTTTACTGCCTCTTGGGTTTTATTGTCTGTTTTAATTGTTTTTGTGAGACACTTTATTGCATGTATAGAAAAGTGCTATACAAATAAATTCATCATTATGAATATTATTATTAAACTCCTGAAATCCCAAGCCATGATAATTTTTTAGCCTTGAGAGAGGAGGCATTGCACATCAATAAGGAACATTGTGGAACATTTTATTTCCTTTATGAGTCCCAAAGGAATTTAGCAGATTTGAATATTGCCACTCTGTTGGGTTACCGTATAAAGGTACAAATGAAATATAACAGAGTTTTTTTTATTATCAGAGGTTAAAATAAAGCCAAGCCTGGCCTGCCCTTTAAGTCAATGCCACAGTTTAACCAACCCAGATGAAAAGGTCTTGCACCATCATTGCAGGTTTGTAAGCTGATACTAACATTTATAAGATTTTCTAATTTTGCATCTCTACTCTTGCTACATTTTTAGTTTCTGCTAGAAAACTTAGTAAAGGTCCCTGGGTTTGAAGTCTTAATGTTGGCTAAGACTGAGTCATTAAATAAAGTCTGTATTTATGAGCCCAATAAAAGTAAGAAGAGTCAACAAAGCAGCTGAGACAAATAATGGAAGCATGCAAGCTAGCGGGACAACATTTAGACCTATAATTTATCTCTATTTGATCTGTATTAATATTGTCTGAAAAAAACGTACCCCTCAAACCTCTATAAAAACTATTTATTTAAAAAAAATGATTAGTGAGATCGGCCCCTTTCTCTAAGCGGCTTTTCAAAAAGCAGATTCTCTCAGTAAATGACAAATATTTTTCATGTGTGTTTTAGAATACAAATATATGTTCTTTACCTTCACCATTCAGAGGGTAAAGAACATATATCAGACACTTTTAAAATTTCAATTCAGATTCACTCATAAGCAGGCAGACAGATTGATCGAACAAAACAAGGTCAGTTTTGTTTCAATTATTGTTGTGTACAAATATGGAATAAGAAAAAACATCTTTAGACTTTTTTAAATGAAACATTCATTATGTTCAATTTATAATGTTTTCTTTGTGTTTGTTTTTCTTCCATTCCTTATTTATCCATATTTTTCTTTTTTCCTATAATCCATTAATTAAAAGGTAATTACAAATCCAAGATACGATCAATGTGTTAGCTTTATTCTTTTTTTTAAATATTTATGTTCTTGTGTGTTTTTATCAAGATTTTTTTTTTTTTTTTTAACAAAGATCCTGACAGGCTCCCAGAGGGCTGACCAATCAGAGGAGAGGGAGTTTGTGGAGTTTGTGGAGCAGGGAGCCTTAAAGAGACAGCAGCTAAAATAGATCATTTTAGACAGAGGCTAAAATTAAAGTTTCCTAAAAAAAACACTGTTAGAAAAATAGGGATCATTTCAACAGTAAATCATGCAAAGCTACTACAGTGGTACTGAGGAACACTGAGGAACAAAATCAAGCTTTAAAAAAGCGCAATACTCCTTTAAGTAGATTAAATGAGTCGTCAGCCTGATAGTGAGAATTTTGTGCATGACAGACGTAACACTATGAAAATATGTTTAAACATTGTTCTGAATCCCATCAATCATTGTCTGTGGTCAGAGATGATTTAGCTGTGTTGTCATTGAGATAACATGTTCTCAGTTTTCTAGCATGCTTGCAAATTGAGCATCAAACGAATATGCCTCCTGGGCAACCTGTCAGTTAAGCGGGAACAAATGAATCATAAATAATTGCACACAGTCAGTGAAAGATACTTTTATCTCAAACAGGTTTTAACTGCGCTGTAAAGTGAAAACAAACACCCGAAGGAGTGAAGCTACGTGGAAGAAAAGCTCAAAGAAGAGAGATGAAAGAGGGAGAAAACAACCCTGGCACTGAAAGCTGTTTCTTTTCTTGACACTTACAGTCTTATGAAATGTTACAGGGAGATTTTATTGGTATTTATGAAGATGGTTGAAGTGGCTTTGGAAGAAATTTGGTTTAGTATAAAATCTAATTTCAGACTGATCTAATTGACTCTAAATATGTGGAAAAATTGTCCCCATCCAGACAATTCAAAATGCAGCCAAATTTCTCACCCAGTTTTTTGTTCAAACAGTTAAAAGAGTTACTGGAATACAAAATTTTGATCCCACTATTGCTCAAGAATATTTAATGACACCAATCACAGCCTTCAAGAAGTTATAACTTATGAAACAAAGCTGTCACTCCATAATTCTTCATTTTAATGACACCATATAACACAGCGTAAACTTTCTAGTGGTGGAAGTCTTTCTCCGTATCCAACATTTATATATATAAAAAAAAGAAGTAATTTATTGAAAATGAATTCCTCCTGAATTTCAAGGGCAGTGCCTGAACAGAAATCAGAATTAAAAGCCACTTCTGCACAATAATCTACAGATGTAAGTGTAATAACAACTCCATCCAACAAAGCACACCACCTGTCCTATGCTAAACACCCTGTGCGGTAGGGGAGAAAGGGGTTAGTTGTCACACAGGTTGGTTGCCACATTCACTATATCTCACCACCAGAGGGCGCTGACTCAGAAATTGTGGTATGGAAATTTACAGAATTTGGATCAGAGCTCACTTTCAGAGTCTTCTCTGGAGTTAAACAGCTGAAGTTGAGGTGAGAGCACTTTTTGTTTTTCATGTCATAAATATTCAGCACTTCAGTATTTTTCTTTTAGGCTTTTACAGATTACAGCAAATCAAATGTTACTCTTAAAAGGGGTGAGGGGAAGCTATACCTCAGGTTGTTATTAGCTAGCTAACTAGTTGTTACACAGTTATTAACCTTGATGCTAGCAACACATTCCATTTTCTTTGGGGTTGGTTGTTACATATATATGTATGTGTTACATACAGTAGGCTGGTCTAAGGATGTGTTTTCTATTCATGTTCCTTTGTTATATTAAGATGTATTAAGTTATATATTTATCAACTTGTCAAAGCTATCAAACTATAAAATTTGGTTCTGCCTTCTTGACTTTTTAAAAAATCTTTTTCCCATTAAAATAACACTGTGACAACCATCCCTGTGATGGGTTTGGTTGTCACAGTGTGTCAGAGTGTCATTGATAGTTAATTACCTCTGTATTACAATCAGTTGAACAATGAGAGAGATGTACATTTCAAGCCAACACCTTAAGCTTCAATATGATGTAGGAATGACTTCTAAAAAATGTGTGACAACGAACCCCATTCTCCCCTACACCAAAGTGGTAGCTCCCAGATAAAAAGTCAAAGTTAGTGTTTGAAGCACAGCTCATGAGCCCAGGAGTCAATCAGCAGCACGTTGGGTTAACACGGCCTCAGTGAGAGGATTTGTGTTGTAATTATTGGTTTCATATTCCAGCAGCAACACAGAGATGACAGCTTCTCTGAAAGCGCGACTAATGACACCTACATTAGCAAAGCAGGGTGGCGAAGAGGCAGGCCAGGTGTCACTGACTGAGTGAGAGTGTGTGTGTGTGTGTTTGTGTGTGTGTGTGGTGGGGGGGATGGGGGTGGAAGTGAATATGAAAATCAAAGCCATACATGTAATGATATTTAATAAAAAAGTTCCATATGCTGTTTGTGGTTTTGGCATTATGCTGAGCGTGTGTATTCCTGTGTGTGCGAGAGAGAAGGAGACGTGAGGATTTCATGGAAAACTGTAAGGACTGTGCTACGTGCCATTTCTCAGCTGCGTCTGGGAACATTAGAGATTCAGACTGCCAGCGGTCAGCGGTTGGCTGTAAGCCTAATGACATGAAGGCGGGACAGAGATGTGGTGTGTGATCACTATCTTTAAGTGTGTGTTTATATTTGTGTCTGCATGTGTGTAAAAATGCTCATAGAGCACGTGTTCGTGCAGACTGAAGACCAACTATGTATGTATGTTAGCCTCATTTATAACTCTCCTTCACCGGCTTCTGACGGCAGCAAATTTATTTTAATTCCTTTTCAGAGCTGACATTTTGTCATCTCTCAGTTCAGATAATTAATACAGCAGGAAAGTCTTTGGATTGTCTCAAAAACATCAGATCAAAGGTCTGTCTCGCACTGAGTCAGTGGTCTTTGGTGCTGTTTACAGGCTGCCATTAAATCATCTGTATGACTGAGTGAAAAACAGTTGTTGGAGCAATTGATGATCATTTTTATGGACTGTTTAAAAAGCGTGTGCTTTTCTTTGTGGTACACATGGCAGCTTTCTCTGAGTGATTGATGGTCTACAGCAGGGGTCAGCAACTGGCGGCCCTCGAGCCAATGCCTGGCCCTCCAGATGACGTTCATAAAAAATAAATAAATAAAAATAAATTAAATATATATATATATATATATATATATATATATATATATATATATATATATATATATATATTTGCTATCACAAAAACAATGATTCTACAGAAAATTTATTCAAAAGTCGTGAATTGACAAATATGATGGACACACACTGGCCTGACGTGCACCCTCGCTCATATCCAGCCATCAGTGCTCTAAGTTTCTGTCTGTCTGGAGTGGATATGTTTCTTTAAAGCTGCTTCGTTTTGTGGTGCCTATGGATGTTTTGTTCCTTGCAAACTGCAACAACCAGGTTACAGATGAGACAGACTGACATGTCATTTATAAAATCAGGTAAGATGACTCTAAAGTCCTTCGCTGTCAACTTTCCTTTTTATTGCTTTGGACATTTTGTCTTGCTAGTTGGCGATCTCTTGTTAATGTCTCACATAACGTTACCTCAGCATAAAATCAATAACAGGATGTGATGTGAGAATAGGCTGCGTTACTAACAGATAAACAAATCATCCCAGTAAATGTCCTTAAAATGATTAATACGTCAGTTAGTCTTAGAGAAGAGTTGATTATTTAAAACGGTCATTATTTAACTGTGAGGTTTTATAAGACTCTGTGTGTGTGTGTGTGTGTGTGTGTGTGTGTGTGTGTGTGTGTGTGTGTGTGTGTGTGTGTGTGTGTGTGTGTGTGTGTGTGATTAAAGACAGCAGCCTAACAGCTGAAACACATCAGATGCATCTCCAGTCCTGCTCCACTCCGTTGTCTCTGCTCATCATGTCGGTCTGTTTTGTTTTTGTCAAGCTAAATATGATCTGGTTTTAAAACAGTTTGTCTTTTTTTGAAAGTCACAGGAGCCCTGTGATTGACTGGCGACCAGTTCAGGCTGTACCCCGCCTCTCTCCCTAAGTCAGCTGGGATAGGCTCCAGCCACCCACGACCCTGAATAGGATAAGTGGTATAGAAAATGAATGAATGAAGGGAAGTCACAGGGTGTTTTTTAGGAATTTTCCTGTCCTGCTCGATCTGCCCTCTGGTAAACTGAATTGAAACCTGTCTGATCCGGTGCTGACTGAGCGGAGCTGGACTGGAGAAATGTGCTGAAAAGTCTTTTTCAGTAGGAAAGAGGATTTGCCTGATGAAGATGTAATTTTGGCTCGCCATTGAGTTGCTCAGAAAAAAATTGACCTCAGGTCAAATTAAGTTGCCGACCCCTGGTCTATAGCAAGGATGTCAAACATAAAGCCTATGGACCAAAACCAGCCCACCAAAGAGTCAACCCTGGCTAAAAAGAGATTGTGGTTAGGCTGATTCATATTTTTTTTCTTTTTTGTCTTTCAATATCTTGAAATACAACATTTTTTGCCGGACTTTTCAGCTGAATCTGGCTTGTATTTAAACTCATGGAATCTTTGACTAAAAATAAGACATAAACCATAACTTAGATTTCAGTTTTTTGAAGTGTAGAAATGCTATTTAACCACACTCTGCTCCTGCTGTGAAGAACACAACACCATCAGTTTGAGTCAACTTCAACACTCTCTACTTTGTCTAGTTCAAAACACCTCAAAACATCACACACACACACACACACACAGGGGGAAGAGTTTGACCAATTGCTGCTGAGGTAATCATGAGTATTACTTATAGGAGACCACATTTAAATCCATGTGGGCTCTACACTAGGCCAGAGCAAATGACTACATCATCTCTTACCCCCAGTGTAAACAGATCTGTGTTGGTTAAACTATACAGGATTAGGCAAGATTATCCAATGACTACTTTCTCAGCACACACACTCACTGTCACACACACACACACACTCATATGCATAAACTGATCCTGTTTCAAGTGAGGTAATTTCCTCTTGTAGGACACCTGCTCGATTCTCTAACTTTTACTTTCCCATGTGTTGTTACGAAATGCTTCATGTAAGCCTGACCTGAAAACATATAAACACTAACTGATTAACCTCCTGGCACCAAGGATCCTCTTTACGCCTCGCTCTCTCCTTTCATGCAGCCGCTTTGGTAATGACAATGATTAAAATCACTGCCATGATAACAGCTCTGAATGACACAGAGGCTTAGCGCTGAATGACACAGCTACCCTATTAGAGATATTTAAAATTGTGTGTGTGTGTGTGTGTGTGTGTGTGTGTGTGTGTGTGTGTGTGTGTGTGTGTGTGTGTGTGTGTGTGTGTGTGTGTGTGTGTGTGTGTGTTACGGATGGAGAGGAAAGCGTTTGTATCCAACATTTACAGAGACATTTCAACAATACATAAATAAATAAAAAAAATATATAAAAAGGTATTTTTAAAACAACAACTCCACCTTTCTTCACATGGTTTAAGATGAAGATAAAGATAATTTGTTGCTAAGATTTGGGGAAGTTTCTTTATAACGTGAGCTCAGCAGAGCTTGGTGGACTGGTGGAGATGGTGTGTTTAATGAGAAAAAAAAAACACGCATGTGGACATCAGAAATCGTAAGCTAACAACGTTTTAGTGATTTAATTTTGAAGCAACATATTGCTGTGACATTTAGCTAAACAAGCATTCATCTGATTGTTAAAGTGTCGAAGTGCAATATATAGATCATGGTAGGTTTTTTTTTGTTTTTTTTTTTAATTATGGGCAAGAAAGTAAAAAGAGCAAAATACACCAGATATAGATATATTTTATGTGGGTATATAGCCCTGATGGTACAGAGTTTGTCTGCAAAAAGTCAAAGTATTAACATTTAAAAAAGGACCTACTTTCCTACTTTCTTTATCTCAAGGCTACAAAATGTGTCAGCACTCCCCGAAATAAAGAACACTACAAAGACTGCAATGTTCACAAGTTCCCTATTAATAAAAATGGTCTCATTAGACTTAATGTGAGCTGAAGTCACAACAAGTAAAACCAGAAAATGTCTATTTATCATTTCAAGACATTACAAAATAAAAGTGGCATCTTTATTGCTTGTAAAGCGTAAAATTTTCCATTCAGGTGCCTTTTTTTTTTTTTTTTTTTTTTTTTCAAACTTTTTCCAGAACTTGTCAGGTATTTACCTCATTTTGACTCATTTTAAATCTAATATGACAGTTTTACTAAATAAATAAATAAATATATATATATATATATATATATATATATATATATATATATATATATATATATATATATATATATATATATATACTTGCTTAGATTTCAGCTGGTTACATTTTTACACTGTTAGTTGTTACAAACTGAGAGAAGCGAGTCTCTTTGTTAGTCCAACACCCAGCTTGGTCCTACAATCACTTCCTCTCTGTGTCACCTGGTTGACCCACTTCCCTCTATTGGATTATAACTGTTTTAGGTGTTCTGCTTGGTACACTTCTGACTTTTTTTTTTAAATTATTATGATAATAGTGTTAGGGGTAGCAAAGCATCCCCTCCAAGACTATAGAAGCACCATGCTTGTCTCCTTCCCTGTACCCCCACCCGTCATCTTAAATTGCGTGTCATTTCTTCCCCCCCTTTGTCACAAACCTGTTGCACTGCCTTCTCTGGCTTTGAGTAGGAAATTTTCACTAAATAGAGTTTGCTAGCCTTGTTTATATGGATGCACCATATATTGGCATTAATATTGGTATCGAACAATGTTTGTCCTTTTTTTTAACATATCGACATTGGTCCAATGAGTAAAACTGGGTTGATATCATCAACCAATTATATATTTATTTCCGTCTAGCTGCTGTTTGTGTATGTATCAGGAGGAGGTTGCCATGACTACTGGTAAGTTTGTTAAGGTAACTTTGTCTGGTTATTATATTGATTTATGATCCTTTTTGTAATCTATGATCCAGACTCTCACAGGAGTTTAGTGAGTTTAGAGTTTAATGACACACTTGCTACAAGTTGTGAGGGCTGCTCAAAAGTAACACTGTTGGTTCCTTGTGTTTATGGTAGCACTGTAACGCTCTTACTTGAAAGTGAAACACTTTTTGAAAATAAAGGAAGACATTCAAAAATTCAGTTTGCGTGATTTTCAATGTGTATAAAATTTGTTCATCTCAGAAACTATTTTTTCTAACATGTATCAATATCGGTAAATATCAGTTATCAACCATAACAGAAAAATTCATATAGGATATCAGTATCGGCCAAAATTTTCATATCAGTGCATCCCTACTAGTTTCCAGAGAGGGCTGATGATGGTCACTAGAATGCACTGAAAAAACAAAAGCAGAACTTTCAGCTGCACGATAAAAACCTCATTGACCTTAATGAAAAGTTGACTCCCCATGTGGTGTTACAGTTTGAGAACAATGCAGGCAAGCTAAAAAAAAAAAAAAAAGACAAAAAAATTGAGAGACGCATATATTAAAGCTTTGATCCTCTAAATAAGAGCTGATTTACCGTAGCCATAATATCAACAAAGTGAGACAAAATATCTCATTAATTTATAGAGAGATAATGATTTTTTTCTTGAATCTGACAAAAATACTACAACAAAGATGCTTTTATCGGACGGATGTAACGCTCCATCTGTGGGCTTTGATTTCTCTTGGCCTGCCTGTGTGTGAATGTGCTAAAACATTCACATTAAAAGGAAGATGACCGATGGCTAAACAAGCCTCCACGTCACTTATTAATGTAAATTCACTGTTACACCCTGCACCTTAACACACACACACACACATGATCACAGTCGCCATGCAGGCGTCACCCCTTGGAGTTCGAGGTGTATGTCTCCAACCTCTTTGTTTTCACTTTGTTTTCCTTGTTTCTATCCTTTTAATGTCCTTTGTATTCTGTTTTCTTTTTCCTCCCAGCTTCTGTGTGACTTCACTTCTTATGAACGCGTGCCAGGACGTGGGGGAACAAACGATGACACTTGTTAACAAGAATGTACGCATGCAAGTTTGTGCTTTTCTTGTCGCTGTCACTTCAAACTGGGAGATGACTCAATTAAAGACAGTTTTGATTTAAAAATAGATGTGATTCCACTTTTGACATCTTCTTTGATGCCTGTTGTGATCATGCATCCAAGAGATGATGGAGACGACGTTCTCACAGTTTGTGATTTACTTTGAAGTTCTGGGTGTGGTGATGAATGTTTGCCCTCAATGAGAGAAATTAGCTGACATCCATCATTTCCGACTCTTGTCATCTCATCGCATATATCATACATATGATGGAACCTTCTGCAGGGTAATGATTTAGGTTTTTATTCCTGTTAGCCAATGCTTACATATTATATATATAAAGAAGAAAAGCAATGTAACCTGTGAAGAGTAACGATTGTTTATGTCTTTGTGAATGCGTTTGAGTGTGATCCACCACGGTACCTGGGTCTGTGTCAGGCCCAGCTTGGCAGCAAGGTCGGCCCTCTCAGGTAGGGCGAGGTACTGGGTTTGCTGGAAGCGCTGGTTTAGAGCCTGGAGCTGCAGGCTGGAGTAAATGGTCCGAGGCTTCCTGATCTTCTTCCCCTTTCCGTTCAGCCTCACCTCGCCGTTCTCTATGACCGCCGTGGGCTTCTCGTGGTCTGAGGGGAAGAAACGCAGAAGTTAAGAGGGGACATTTATGTACTTTGACAGGAAACTTTTTATATGTACAATATATTGAGACAATAATAATAATAGGAATAATTTTAATCCAAGATTTGTATGAATAATGCAACATGTGATACTTGAGGATTTAGTCTGAATTTGTAAAATAAATAAAATGATCATCAGGATGCAGTTTAAGCTCTTTGTTCTCTGCAGTTTGGTTTACACACAGCTCAGATGAGAGGGGGTTTCCTCCTCTTCTTCTTCTTCTTTTTTTTTAAATTACAGACAGCTATACAACTGTGTATGTTCGCCCACGCTGATCTTTGTTATGACATGAGTTTACAGCCTGCAGTGGCAGGAGAGAACAGCTGCGGACAAGCCGAGGCCCCACAAGACGCTCAGATCAGGTTGAAGCAGCAGCGCCCCACTCGAGTGCAGAAACACCAGAGACGAGGAACACAAAATTTAGATCTAAGATTTCTTCTCTCTCTTTTTTATTTTCTAAATTGAAGGAGCACTGCTCATCACAGATAGAAGGAATACAGAGGTCCATTGTTTTAATCAGGTTCTGCAGCTGACAGGAGTAATGTTTTAATGTTTGTCCAAAGACCTGTTTGATCTGAAATATCAAATTTCATCATGGACAAATTCAAATGTATTCTTAAGGCGGTGTTATTCCGATCTTGGCAACCCACTGAGCTTGTTAAATTTATTTGCTGTAATTTCATCATTTTATATGATAAAATTACAAACCTATTATTTATTATTTGTATGATTTTGAAATGTGATGACATCATTATTTCGATGCTTCAACTGGTGTATTTTCATGACCATCTGTGTGTTTGTAACAGCAATGAAACAAGAAAACAGGACACCATGCATGCCTGCCGTTCACAGGAGACAAGAGCGAGAGAAAAGAAAATAAGAAAAAAAGTTAAAGCGAAAGAAAGAAAGAGGACAGGAAGCATACTTTTAAAGGAAAAACAGACACACCACATTTTATCCATTTTACTGCCTTTCTTATTATCAACTTAATAGTTATTATTATTTTATGATTACACTAAAATAAATATTTTAAACATTATGGCTGGCTGCCACTTTGGCCTGCAGAAACATATAAGCACTGAAGGATTTTGTGAAGAGTAACAATCAAATAATTTCTTCTCCTGCCACATTGGCAACCTATTATTAGTTTTTATAGGGTATTATCATGGAAATTATGTCTGAGTTCGGGGTTGAATTTAATGGATTTTTTTTTTTACTACATTGAGGCATTAACAGCGAAAATAAACACTACAATTTGATATTTCAAATTGTTTGCAGTGTATGTGACTCAAAACATCAATCGCTGTGAATGAGAGAAAAAAAACAAATAAATGACAACATAATGTTAATTTTTTGGTTTTATTTTGAAATGCATTTATATCTTAAAAAAAAAAAAACTCGTGTTCAAACATAACTATTTGGTATCTTATCCGAATTAAAAGTGGTAGATAATAATAATAATAATAATAATAATAATAATAATAATAATAATAATAATAATAATAATAATGTGTATAGACATGCTATGGACGGAGCACCCAGCAAACCGCGTGCTGGATGTTATTTGGGAGATGATGGGCTGACGGTTTGTGTAAGAACCGCTGCGGGACACCACAGGCCCGGTGCCGGCTGCTTCTTGTGGAGAGTCCCACAGTCTCAGCGGGCCTTAAACTCCTCTCCATCCAACCCCCGAGCGCACAAAACATGAAGCTGAGGCCGACCCGAGTGTGGATCCAATTATCATTGGTGGTTTCATTTCCATTCCTTTCAAATTATAGCCCCCTTCAAAAATACTCGGTCTGAAAAGCTCATCTGTTAGAAATTATATCATTTCGCACGAGTGTTTGTGAGTATTGTTGCGAGTGCGCAATCGAAATAATTTGAAGCGTCACATTGTCCTTTATTCAAGAGGACTCACAGCTGAATGGACAATGAAACACTGCTTAAAAGACTCTAATAATCCATGATTTATCAGTTTTAAAACAGATTTCATCCTCTTGTACTCCCTACTGGAATAAACGGCTCCAAGTCAAAAGATTATAGAGATGTAGGCCTTTAAATGACGTCAGTGTGCCATTAGTCCACCATAACGAGAAGTCAGGCTGTTTGTTCAAAATAATGCTGTGTGCAAATCAAAGTGCAGAATTATTTCCCTTATTTTTCTAAATAACCTACCTGCATCCTCCAATCTGGTGTGTCCCAGCGCGCCGCCGTGACCCCCATGCTGATACTGCAGGTATGCCCCGGGGTGATGAGCACCCACGGAGCTGTGGTAAGGCGGGTATCCCAGCGGGCGCCCGTATGACGATGCCCCGGAGGAAAAGGGTCCGTCATGGTGTGAAGGCCCCACAGCGTGCAGCCCGTGGACCGGGTAATGGTTGTGGGACAAGCCGGGTGAGGGCTGCTGGTGTCCGGGGTAGCCGTGGCCGCCAAACTCTAAAAACGCTGATTTGGATGGATCAGGCGGGACTAGAGAGTCCGATATAGAGCTCATAGTCATCATTAGTGTGGGGGGTTGTGGTGTGTGGGAAATAAGGGTAAATTATGACCTCCAGGCTGGGGTCATCTTGAGTGAACCCACCATCAATCTGAAACAAAAGTCGGTAGACTTACAGTGAAGCGTGGGCTTCAGAAAGGGTTAATTTACCTTTGACAAAAACTGCGACGCTCCTTTAAAAGAATTGTCCAAAAAGTGAGTTGAGGTGGGTTTATCTCGAGCTACATCCCAGCTGAACGCTCCGGAAACGGGACACTCACTGTTTATGACCGTTAAGGCTCATGACAGGCGCGCGCAGCGGTAACATACGCGACCCGATAACAACTCCCAACAAAAAATAGTCCCTAAAAATGACTACAAATCCTTCCACGCGGTTTCTTTTTCCTTCTTCCCCCCGTCTACGATGATTTTACTGCCGTGTGGTGCAGCGGAGTGGAGAGAGGTGTGTGTCCCTCCTCTTCAGAGCGCTCAGTGAGTCTGAACGGAACATCTTTGCCTTCACTTGGCACAGAGCGCGCGCGCTCATTGGCTGCAGCGCCTCCGCGTGTCACACAAATCACAAAGAGCAGCGGCGGAGTGAGCCGCTTCTCCCGGTCACTGGGCCTAACTGTCTGATTTGAGGAGAAATCCAGGGGGTGAGGAGGAATTTTGTTACTAAATAGTTTTCATAAAAAGTGTTCGAGAGATTGAAAACGCACAGATGCGGGCTGGATACGATACTTACTCGCCATTAGTTATGATTCACTAATAAAGCTTCTATCGTGAAATATAAATAGCCAGAAATCGCCTACGTTTTGTAATTAAAAAAAAAAGCCTTAATTTGAACAAAACGACTTTTAGAAATAAAACTCTTCCAAACAGCCACAAACACAAAGGCGGATCAGATCAAGGTTTTTTTTTTTTCTTTTAAAATTTTTGTTTAAATAAATTGTTAATTAACACACTACATTAAATCAATTTAATAAATAAATAAATAAATAAATAAATAAATAAATAAATAAATAAATAAATAAATGTTTATCGTTGCCTTTTTTAAAGCTAAAATGCAGCCATAAGACGAGTAAAAGAAGTCATGTAAAAGAAGTAGGTGAGAGCTACACACATACTCACACACTGAGGGCACCCACTGTGGTCCAACGTGAGGGACAATTACAACAAACATCGCCCTCCTAAAGAAACTCCAAACTTGTGATTTGGGCAGAGCAGAGGCTCGGACACTGTAATTTCACTCAGCTCACGGTCATTACGCTCCTCTGCGGTGGAAATCCCGGACTGTGGGCTAGCTGTCAAATACACAAATACACCGAAAGCATTGCGAGATAAATAAATAGATCAAAATGTTCAACTGGAGACATTAGAACGAGATTATTAGAGTTCTATATTTGGGCGCATTCATCCTTTAGTGAATGTGGGCCAGATGTGGAGCAACATGAAACGTAACTCGATCTGCAGCTCTTTCACAGTCTTCATTTCTTTAATGTTGCAAAGAAACATTCTTTATTTCCATTTGACTTTTATTGTAGTGATGTACAGAAAAATCTAAGGTTTCATTATAAAGGGTCGGACTCTTATTTTGCTAAAGACCTTAGACCTTTACTGAGCCATTTCCAAGACTTGTGTTGTAATCATGTTTAAGACAACTGGCTTTCAGCTGTTTGTAAGACCAACTAAGAGGTTCACGGTCACACTGAGCCATTACAATAAAAGCCTGCTAACACTGATGCATCAGCTTTAAAAAGCCAACAATGACATTTTGGTGCGTGAATTTCCAGATGATATTCTTTATGGTTTTGATGTGAAAATATTTTTCTGTCTTTAATATCAAGGTTAAACCGTCACTTTCCCCCGCAGGCTCTTGTTCAGTCACTAATCTGGGTTTTGACAGGACTCTTTGAAGGCTGCCACTAAGCTACTGAGAGAACCTCTCTCTCTCTCTGCACTCCCACTCAGACAGATTTCATTTATAACTCTGTTTTTGAGATGTGAAAATGTGTCATACTCAAGCTTTTGTTTTGCAATATTCTCAAATTCTTCATTTATTGTTTTTTTTTTGTTTTGCATCTGTGACAATAAAAGTTGAAGGAATTGAAAGTGAATAGTAAATGTGTGTCAAAGAAGCCCGTTTACGCTCATGTTTGATGCTGTGACGGCATGATTATAACAACTTGAAAATATAATTATTTTGACACACTTTAGACAAAGAGACAGACTGACAGAGAGAACACACACACACACACACACACACACACACACACACACACACACACACACACACACACACACACACACACAGCAGTTTAAGAGATGTTTTGGCATGTTTCTTCCTTTGGCTCTCTCCCCCTGCCGCTATGATCTGGCTGATTACACCAACCGGCCGATGAGCAGAGTGTTGCTGCACATCCCAGCCTGCGTTGTTGCTTTCATCTCCCGCCAACATTCCTCCCCTCCCTGGCTTCACCTCTGCGTGCTGGGCACACCCTCCTGGCTGTGTCAGTGCTGTTATTTAGTGGCACAATCTTGCTAAGTCGTCACATTTTCTTGACTGTTTTTCAGGCAGACCGATGGGCTGGCAGGGCCAGTGAGAGGTGCAACATGGGAGCAAATTATCACCCTCTTAAAACTCAATTGTGCAAGGCTGAAAAATTGAAGGTGGTGTTTGGTATTTAGGCCAAGGGGTTTCCAGCATCCAGCTCCAGTTTGTGACGTCAAATTTAAGGAGCTAAAAATAAAGATTAATTCCTCTCTAGTCAGGGAAATTCAACACTTCATGAGATTTTTTTTAAAGATTTAAAACAGGAAAAATATAGATACATTCATATCCCAGATACACCAGTCACACCACTCATGGAGCAGGGATCCTGGGTTAAAACCTTCAAAACATAAGTACACTGCTTCATCGGCCTGCAGGAAGCTTATCTGTCATCAGCCATCAAGAGATGAGTTTCTGTGTGACAGCAGAGAGCTCATACACAGCAGCATGTGGGAACACTTGTAGGTCAGTTTACACCTTCAGGGAGGGAGGAAGGAAAGATGGGGGTGGTTTGGAGGAGGAATGGGGGAAAAAGTCAAGTGGAGGAATGACTTTGAGACTACATTCAAAAAAGGTGAAATAACTTTATTTTTCGATGCATCTAGTAAAGATTTGTATGAAAAAGAAAAGTTGCGAAAGATTGATTTCCTGACTAAAATTTGACTAAAGATTTCAGACATGGTGACTTATTTTAAAAAATATTTATTTGTGACCATTGACATGTTTTTCTCCCTGATGAATACAATGACTAACCTTCAGACCCTTACAAGATATGCAGAGAACATAAAGTCTAAGAGCATAAATACAAACATATTTATACGAAAAAGCATCTAGCATGTCCTTAATATTTCCTACATCTTATCTGTGATAAAATAAATGTAGAACAGGAAATAAAACACCTGTGTTTATATTTTTTAGAAGTTAAAAGTAGGGCCTGACTGATATGGATTTTTAAGGCCAATGCTGATTCCGATATTTGTCAGAAAAAAACAATCTGATAACCGATCAATCATCTGATTCATTTTAAAATTATATGATGAATAAAATAACTTCTTTTTCAGTCTCGTAATGCGGACAAAAACAAAGATATAAATTACAGGCAGAACATTTTACTGGTTTTAAATAATTTGTCCTTTAGTGTTTGTTTAACTTTACAATAGAGAAAAATTTTGAAGTATAAAAACTTGCAGAAAAGCAACAAAAAGGGCTATGGATGGATGGATGGATGGATGGATGGATGGATGGATGGATGGATGGATGGATGGATGGATGGATGGATGGATGGATGGATGGATGGATGGATGGATAGATAGATAGATAGATAGATAGATAGATAGATAGATAGATAGATAGATAGATAGATAGATAGATAGATAGATAGATAGATAGATAGATAGATAGATAGATCCTGTGTTTCTTTGTGCTTATGAAAGCATGAAGCAGGCATAAAAACAGGCATCTTTTTTCTCAACTTAGGGAGATAAATAATAAATAATAATAATAAAGAATCAGAAATTTCAACATTTAAATTAAGGACTTGATAGAAATGATGCAGTTGTATATTTTTGAGACACTCATATTTGATTACTAAAATAATTACATTTTTACCAATTGTAGTTTTCAAATAGGACTAAAGTATTTCAGATTAACATCACAGGCAGGCATCTACGCTGAGTTGTTTTTAAAGTCATTTGTCAACAATATAATAATAAAAACTAAATCATGCACAGTCCAGCTAAGACTGGAAACATGGACTTTAAAAGCTGGATTAACACATGCACAAAACTTCTATTAGCTTCCTGCTCTTTTTATTTTAACAGTCAATTTGATCTGGACAACGCAAATTACTTTAAACAACTTCTGCTTGTTTCAAACAGCTGTAGCAACCCAAGCTTTGCACTTAGATTAAAGCTAATGCTTGTTTCCAACTCTGGAGTTTTAAGTGTAATAAAAACAAGAGATATAAAGATTATATCAATTAACATGCATACCATAAAAACTGTCCACCATCATGTTGTATGCATTACAGTACAATGTGGCTTCTGCAGCACTTATACAATTCATCTCCCTCCCTCTGCCCTGGCCGTTGAGGCCAGGGCTCCTGGAAAGTCGTAAAAGACTCAAGTACTTATTTAAGATGTTTTTTCCAGATAGAGCAGGGTTTTCTAATAAATATGTATCTTTTTTTAGACTGCTGTCACATTATAGGACCTGACGTTGACTTTTTCTCATTCAACAAAGTTCAGTGGTGATAAGACAACAAGGAGAGGCAAGGCAGGGCCACAAACAGGGCACAACCACCACTGTTGTAGAGTTTACAGGTTTGCTGTTGGAAACATTCAGTGGTGGACAGTAATGGAGTATATTTACTTGAGCACTGTACTTAAGAACATTTTTTGAGTATCTGTACTTTACTTAAGTATTTATTTTTTTTGGCAACTTATACCTTTTACTCCACTACATTTCAAAGAGAAATATTGTACTTTCAACTCCACTACATTTATTGGAAGCCTGTTGTTACTTTTTCCTTTTAGGCTCAGCACAGCTTGAAATGGTGTTGGTGTTTTTCTTTTCTAAAATGCATTTGGCCACATGCTGTGCTCCTCACAGAAGGGAACCAATCACAGTCGCTGCTCACATCTGGGATGAATTCAAAAATACGTCTACAAGACT
Source organism: Labroides dimidiatus (assembly GCA_030710495.1). Lineage (NCBI taxonomy): Eukaryota > Metazoa > Chordata > Actinopteri > Labriformes > Labridae > Labroides > Labroides dimidiatus. Next base: position 3,774,711 of record CM061163.1, read on the forward strand.
AAATGTGCATCATCTTTTAGGGATTTCCATCACTTTCCACAGACAGAATAATTCAGGGTAGATTTTGTGTGGTTTACAGGTTTTATTAAGTCACATGTTATGTTGCCATGTAGCCAAGTAGTATTTAAGTACTAACGTATTTTTAAATACATGTACTTCTGAATACTTAAGTATCTATAAAAGTAAGTACTTAAGTACTTTAATTTGAGTAAGATTTTGACCGAGGGACTTTTACTTGTAGTTGAGTAAGATTTGACCATGAGTATCAGTACTCTGACTCAAGTACTGGAGTTGAGTACTTTTTCCACCACTGGAAACATATTACATCTTTGTCCTTGCCGTCACCTTTTAGGTGAGTCCCTTTGGTCTAATTTGCTTTTCTGACTCATAAAGAAACCAAAAGTCATGACACCTAACATCTCAGGTATGATCTTTAATTGGGTATTTCTGATTGTCACGTATACCGTGTACAACAATAAAGATTAATTCCATCAATTACTTCATCACGTCTTTCATCTTAATTATTTCCAAACAAGTTTGGAAAACTGCTTTTAAAGAGCTGAATGACTTCCAGTTCCTTTGGTTTCCAATTGTCCAAGTAGTTATCTGATTCATGTTGAGAGGTGACAATGAACATTATGACAAATAAGACAAGTATCTATGACGTCAAGACCCGGGCTGTATACAGAAGGTACTACCTGTAAATACTGACTGACTGTGATACCCTGAGAGTTGATCCTGCACTGCAAAAAACTGAAATCTTAGGAAGTGCTTTTGTCTTATTTTTTGTAAAAGTGTCTTTTTAGACTTAATATGGGCCTCATTCAGCAGACCAGTCCAGAAACATGTCTCATTAAAGATATTTAAAGACAAAAATCAGATCTGAATTGTTTGTACAAGTAAAAAAAATCTTCCAGTGGAGTAAGTGAAAATTTCTTGTATTTAGACATTATTCTAAATTTGACAAGTACTCGTTGCAGATAATTCAGACCTTATTTTTGTCTTTTAATATCTTGAAATAAGACATGTCCCTGGACTTGGCTGTTGAATGTGGCTCATATCAAGTATAATAAGGCAATTCTTACTTTAAATAAGACAAAAACACGCTTGCTTAGATGTCAGTTTTTGCAGTGTTGAAGCTTCGGTTTAAGTGATGAACAGGCCCATTATTGCATAATTCATACAAATGATGCTCAATAATGACACCTTGCTGATCATGCTCACCTTGTCAGGGTTCTTATTCACAGCCACCTGCTCACTATACATTAACTCTTACTTACACGACAGGCTGCTGTTGAAAAAAAATATTTAATTGATTTTTCATTTGTTTTTTTTAAACCAATTAAAAATTCTCTATTTAACATTGTTGGCATGAATTTTCTTTAAGCCCATAAAGGTACGTTTGTTTTCATTTAATGTCTATATCATCAAATCATTTCGTTGTTTTCAGCCAAAACATGAAGTGACTCATTCCCAGAGTGGAGAAATCTCTTGCACAAATGTGTTAGTGAAACAGAATTTAGGGTCAATGCATCCATCTGTAGATAGCTTACTCCTCTCTTTTATACAGGTGGTACATACAATGGTACAGGGTGAAGATTTGCCTGGTTTTTCAGCTTGACCACACCTTCACAGGCTCCCCAGGTAGAGAACAAGAGAAGCAATACCATTCCCAGTTGAGGTGACATACATCGTGGCCTGACATACTACAGCGAAAACACACTTGAAAGAGCAATATATCCGTGTGTGACTCGGTTACCCTCCAAAGGTGAGGTGAGGCGAGGGGTAAGGTAGACGCTGCCTGTGTGCCTCCACTGCTAAGACTGTAATTATGGCGTGCCATTATGGAGCGCAGAACAAAGGCAAGCCCTGCAGCCCTGCAGCAGCCGGAGAGCAGGGGATGTACTGCTGCCTCTATTCACACTGTACTTAATAACAATACTCCTCAACGTTCTGCAGACAGTGCGGCGTCAACCCTCCCACGTGTGTCTCCTTGTGTGTGTTTGTGTGTGTGAGAGACACGAAGGGAAGGGAGGGGAGAGGGTGTGTGTGAGACATGGAAAGAAAGACTTACTGTGATGGATCCGTCAGTGTGACGATACGATGTATGAGTGCGCCAGAAAATGATTATTTGAAATATCTACCACACTAATGCAGAAAGTATGAATTACCAATCTGAAACAGGAGCCGATTGTCCTCTTAGAATGATTGAAAGTTTTGTCATCCATCAGCCTCTCAGTGTAAACTGCTTTCAAACATTGACATAAAACCATTAGGTGTTACTGATACATGTAGACGTGTAAAAACATGGCTGCTGCCTGAAATCTGGACACATATTTGCTTAAAATTTAGTTGGGCAGCAGTTGGAGATGTACTTACTGTATGAACTGTTGCAGAACATGTACCGTTCAAATAATTGTCATAACCACCTCATGACCCAATGGTTTCTTAACTGCAAATGTGAAGTGTCAAACCTGGTTATTAGCTACCCTTCTGTTGTTTTTCTAGAGCCATAAGTCACCCTATTTAGAGGAGTGGGTGGTGCTGGAAAGTGGTGGGTAAGTTGTCCTAGTCAGTCAACCCATGTGACCAATTCACTTACAAGGCACTGCTTCCAGTTCCCAAACCTAAGTTTGAACCGGCAGCATGTTCAAAGTGGAAAAAATCTGTTTGTAACCTGAAAAGTTGTTTCAAGGCAGGAACCCAAAAAAGTTGGTTCCAGCTTGCAAACCATGACATCACTGGTGGGCGCCTAATATTCTGCATCAATAAAACGCACAGGAAGTTTAGGAAGTAGAGGAAAATGGAGAAGAAGAGCATGCAGTGGTCAAGTGAGGAGACGAAATGTTTGATGGTAATTTGGGCATCACCGGAATTTCAATTGAAGCTCTAGAGCAGTATGAGGAAAAGCAAATGGTACTGAGAACTTGGAAGATATGCTTAAGGGTACACCCAAACAATGGATAAGATAATCTGCCTGAGTGACCCTCCCACTTTTGTTCTGCTTAATGAACATGTATGAACCTGTGCTGGCTCGCTGGAAAGCACCAAAGTTTTGAGAAACCAGAACAAAACTGGTTCCAGGACCAGAACCATGCAAGTGTGAAAGCCCTCTTAAAGATAAATGAGCGGTTAATCCTTGTATTTCCTAGTAAGTGTAACTGTGTTGTGGTGGCCACTGTAATGTTAATTCACCACACATAAGGAATGATATTAGCTTGTGGAAGATTGTGGACTTGCTGAATGATACAACTGGATGTCATCTGCATATGAAATAAAGAGAATTGAGCTGAAACAATTTCTGTACAATAAGTATCTTGTTTTTGGAAAACAATTTGGGTCTGAAGACTGACCTCTGAGGTACACCACATGCAGGAGCCCTCACTTGACAATTCTTTCCTCATTCAGTGCTTTTTCTTCTTGGGTTTTTGCAGTTTGCAAACATTCAAAGATAAATAAGGCGACGGTCATATCTTTTTAACACTGTTGTCATTTTCACTTTAGCTTATGGTTTAATTGGGTGGTGAAATCATGAAGTGCTGTGAATTGAGGCCCCGTTAATAAGACAAGGCTTCACAGCATTTTACTCGAAAACTCAAAAAACAGAGAAAAAAGTCTGGGTTTACATGGAAACACTGAGGGACTGAAAACGCTGTAGTATGCAAACTAGGCCAGTAGATGACAATATAATTGTAGTCTTTTGGTTGTCTGCCGTCAAAGAAAAAGCTTCCACTGAAAACTCCAGCTTGCTGTTTACACAGCAACAGAGGCTGCAGCGTATCAGAAAAATTCCACTCTGGAGGACGTTTCAAAAAAATTGTGTTTTAGGTCGGCGTTTCCGCATAAACAAGAGGCCAAAAAACAACAGTACTTTTGCATTTCATCCTAAAACCATTGTCGAATAAATGGGACCTCAGTAGTTTGTCATACATTTTTTTAACCCGTCTCTGAAAACTTTCTGCAACTCTTGAATGTTGAGAGATTTTTAATAACAGCCCTTACTGTTTTTTAACCCAGCTAATGCGTCTGATGTTTTTATAAAGTTATTTTATGCCTTTGCCTAGAGGACAGGATAGAAGTTAAAACGATTTTAATAGTTTGACATCCAGATCACTGTTAGCTTTTTAATCTGTCCCAATAGAAACCCTGTAAGTTAAACAATTTTCTCTCTTAGCATAAATGGCTAATGGATACGAGAAATAATACAATCAGTGAATGAGCACCTCTTCAGATTCTTAAATCTACCAAAATGGTCTGACCACTGTATGAACTTAACAGTCCACTCAAAAAAGAAAAGAAAGAAAGAAAAGAAAAGAAATGAGATGAAAGAACAGTTGATAGCAGTTTCAGCAGCTGTGTTCTCAGATCTTGCCCTTACCCTCCAGCTGACCCCTCAGTATTTATCATCTCATTTAGACTGGTCGGCCTAAGCTGAAAACATGTCCCTGGGAAAGTATGGTATGTATTAATTGTCCCTCACACAGCTGACATAGGGACCAGATGACATCATGGAAATGTTGGTTCTCTACCACATGGACATCTTCCTCTTAGCACCTTCCATATCTGGCTGGAAACAACTATTCTCACTTAAACGTTGAGGGAAAGCTAGTGTGGGTCCATTGTGTCTTGAGGTTGTGGCTCTATGGATGCTCATTTTTCATTATCCATCCTGCAACCAAGTTCCACCAAGGCTCTTTCAGGCTTCAATTTGGCAAACAGGTGTGTAGCAATGCTCACATGGAAAAAAAAAAAACCCAAAACAATGCTGCACTTTAGACATGCTATGTTCCCCAGGGATCAATCTTCAGACCCAGATTATTCTCTCAAACATGCTCCTTATTGTCCAGTAGTTTTAGTTACACTTCCTACCTTCCAAATGCAGATGAAATCCAGTTGTATCTTTCATTCAAAGCAGTGAGTCAGACAAACTTGCAGCTCGCTTTCACAGCACCATTTTCAACAGCAAAGATTTACAGTGAGTGATTTTTGACTGGGAAAAAAAAACTAAAAACAGTAGAATGGGCTTTGACCATGCGTTTTGACATGATTTGTGGTTTCCTCTTCCTTACACACAGCCAACTCAGATCAGTTGTCAAGAATGGAAATAGAGATGCTTTGAACTCACCGTGCTCGCTATAAATCTTTTCTCACATCCTCTACTAATACAACATATCAGCTACTGTCTGTCCACATGGCAGCTGCCAGGCTTTTTACATTCTCCCAACAGATGGCAATACAAAACATTTTTTTAATCTTGCTGAATTTAATTTCATTTTTGAACATAAACACCACCTTATCAATTTGCAAAGTGAGCCCACACTCCTGGTATTTATTTACCTTGCACAGCTGTAAAATGAGTCTATAACATAGTGACCCAAAGACACTTTTTCTTTTAAATCAGAACAAAATGAACAAGCCAATCAACTTGTTTGACTACCACTATCACATTTTAACTGGTGTTTGCAAATAGTTCAATGAACCTTCTCATTCAACATATACAGGTTGGACAACTTGTGTTACAACTGGGTAACATTTTCAAGCCCCAATTAGACGAGTGTTATGGAGACTCGGTAATTCCCACATTTACAAAAGCTATAATTATTCATCAGATGACTGAGGATTTTATCAGTATAATCACAGCACAGCATGACCTATAAATACAAGGCAGATTACTATTTACACAACAGATCAGTTTCTTCTTAGCTCCTCCTCTTGAACCATTCAAACTCAAAGACTTGAAAACTGTTGTTTAAAGGAGGGGAATTAACTAGTTTATGAATCTGCTTATGGAGAGCATGAATTTAATCACAGAGCCTGACAAAACGACTTAAGGTGGACATGTTTTCTGCTCTTCACGTGAATTCTGTTGCATGCATGTTTGTACAAGTACATTTTTCTTGCATGTAGCTTGTGTTCAAAATAAATCTCCTAATCCGTGGCTGCTTTAGGGATTACTTGCAGAATTTGCTGGTGAATCATCTCCGTTAAACTCTGCTGAACCACTTCAAAACATTTAAACGCTTCATGCTAGTAATAATCACCTATGTGGTCAGGTTGTGTTAAAGTGGTATGAGGAACGAGGCCAGAACCAAATCCCTTGGTTTGTTTAAAAACAGAGGCCCTCCAGCAAGTAATCTGTGAGGATAGTTTTACAGGTTAACTCACGGTAGCTTTGTTATGACTAACCTATGAGTTAATACTTTCTACCATCCAAAACATTAGACAGTGTTTTAGATGGAAAATGGCAAACTATGACAAGTTGGCCCCTTATTTACATTGAAACTGGGTTCCAGGGGAGAGCTGTTTTATACTTCATCCCCTTCTGTCACCATGCTAACAACTGATACATGGATCCCCTGAATTAATGACATAAACCCCATTTCTCAATGCATAATACAATACATTTCAAGAGAATAAACACTTCAATGGTAGACTAGTTTGTGTTTATGCAGCAGACTAAGTACTGAGTTTATTAACACTATTTCAAACAAAGTTAAAAGTTAAGTCTCAATGGAAAATCTAAACCAAAGTTGGGACACTGATGAAGAGCTCTGCTCTAAACGTTTGTGTTGTAATAAAATCAAACTGAGTGATCAGAGTGCTGTCTGTTTATATTGTCCCATGAATTAATCCTGTTTAATCTCATAGATTTACCAAGCGGCAACCTCCGGTCTGAAAATATGAGACAATGCGGAAGTGCTAAAGTCTGCTGTTCCTCGAGTGTCCGCTTGAGGCTGGCTCCAGAAGTACCAGAAGTCACAAACACACCAAGCCAAAGAAAGCCGATTTCACGGCCAAAATAAGCACATTTACAGCCTGGTACAAAGAATGTCTCCCATCCGAATCGCTAATTTAACCAATGGCACGAACTGTGCGGGGGTGAATTTTTTTTCTAATTCGGCAGTTCCACAATATTAAGCTCGCCAGTTCGTCCAATCAGAGGCACAGCTCAGATCATGTGACTGTGGAGCGTCCTATGGTTGTTACTGTGGAGACTCACAGCCTGCCTCATTTCCAATATGGCCGCGGCGGCTGTTTTGCTTCAAAAGTCTGTTTCAGAAACAGATGGGTGACGTCGTGTAGACTACGTCCATTAGTTATACAGTCTATGAGATTTACACATTATCAGTCACAGTTTTCTGCCAGCATTTTCTGCCAGCATTCCTTCCTGGTTTGCTGCAGTAACAGTGTCACTCTTTGCCTGGATGATGTTTTTACATTCTTCGTATTTCTAAAGAATAACTGTCTGCTCCTCCATGGTAAAGTAGGCTGCTGTGCAGGGTTTCTCCTGTTTCTCCATGTTTGTGATTGGTCAGACGCTGCAGACTCCACCCCTTTCATGTGAGCCTGCACTGATCAAGACTGGAAGACCCTGGATTCACTGAGCAGGTTGATATCCAGCTTTATAGTACCGCTTATCAGGATTGCGAATGTCTGGTTAAGTCAACCCAGGTGACAGAGAGAGATCCTGGATCTGTTAATCCAGCTTAGTAGAACAGAAGCCTGTACTACGAAGCGAAGAGATTATCCAAAATTAATTCATAGGACAATATAAACAGACAGCACTCTGATCACTCAGTTTGACTTAATTACAGCACAGACGTTTGGAGCAGAGCTCTTCATCAGTGTCCAAACTTTGGTTTAGATTTTCCATTGAGTTTTGAGGCTCAGCCCGTCTGAGTGCGTTTTGTGTTGGCATATAAATAAATAATATTAATATTAATTCCTCAACTCCCACGTAGTTGTGGGTTTCATAAATTCCTGTTTCTGCAGTTCTTCCATGTGTGACCATTATTATCAACATCATTATTTAAGATGCAAACAGTGGAGCTAAACAGACTTGGGGAACAAGTACAAAAACCTCCTTCAAAGCGGTCAGTGACAAGGCTTTATTTCTTCACTCTGTCTCTGATGTTTGGATGAAATCAACTGAATTGATTTATTTATGGATCCATCAGCTGACAAATGTAGTTCAGACCATTTGATGAAAATCTGAATCTCTTGTACAGAATGACATCGTGAACATTAAAAGGATCGCATCTCTCCCTAAAAACTCTCTCTCTCCTAAGTGCTCTGCGCACCAACATCGACAGAATCTTCTAAAAATGGGCAGGGTCTTTTACAAGAAAGCTGATTGGTCAGGGGGTGTTGTTTTTCTACTCGTTGATCTCCTATCAAGATCTTTACCTGCTCCGGAGCAGGTTAGCCTTTCAGCATACGTTACCACGGTGATTCATCCCGGTAGGAAGTGAACCAGCTTCTTAGGACAGAAAATCCAGGGTTAACCCAGAAATTACCTCGCTAAGAGAAAATCCAGCTTCGTAGTACAGGCCTCAGGACTCTGGAAAATCTGTAGATGTTTTGGTTCTGATTGTATGAGGATGATATCTCATTGTTTTTCTTTCTGAGGGAATGTTGTGATGAATGTTTTGTTTTAACCTAATCATGGTCACTTTTATTCACTCTGTTCACCTGTGCCTTGTTCTTTTTCCCCTATCATATATTTAAACCACTGCCACATGGTTTCCTAGCATCAGAGGTAAACAGCCACATATGGATGAGAAATACGTGACACGAACAAATTAGCAAACATGTGTTTAAGGGAATGGGCAGGGCCACAGAGAAGCAGGACACTTAGAACCAGGGTAGGACCTTGGGTATTTTGATTTGGGGCCATGAGATTGAACATCTTTTGTGATCACTTTGAAACTTGCGGCATGATGCTTGTCAGATCTGTCACCGGATCCAGTAGTCGCATGCCAGAAAAAAACCACATGTACTCAAACAGCCTAATCTCTAGAGGCTCAGTGTCATCTGGAATGTAACCCGAGGCTAAAACCTTGAAGAGCCTCAGGTACGATGGCCAAGTTTGGTCTACAGGAATGCGTGCACTTGTTTTTCCGATATGTGTACTCATGTATGTCTTTGATATTTCAATTTTCACACCCTGAGTATTCATTTCAAGGCGTGTGCGCACAGATTAGCGCTTCGAGGTGTGTTAGCTTTGATGTTTCTTGGCGTATGTTTATGCATATGCCTCCTTGTGAATGGACGTGCAAACCTGTGACTCCTTTACGTGTATTTGTGTGTTCTCTGAGCTGTGCTGGGTGCCTCAGGGGTGCGGTGGGTGTGCCAACTTGGAGCACAGAAGCAGATTTAGCTAATTGGTCTAGGTAGAAGATAAAGAAAGGAACGTAATACTCAGCCAAGTGTTTTCAAACAGTGAAAAGAAAAGCACAATAGGGGTAGTTTTAAAAATGACACAGTTTATGTTGACAAGCACGTAACCTGTGTCTTGAGAAGAGCAGATGAAGTAGATGTTACTGCTTCCCTTGTTTATTAGATTTTTAACTATATAAAATTTAATACAGGGTAAATTCCTTCAGTTGAATAAAAATAACTTTCATGAACAGAATACAGAATTTTAAAAACTGAATATGAGTCGTGACGTTTGAGTATGAATTGCTCAAAAATCAAGAGACTATATTCCAAGGGGCAGACTTTCATCAGATCCATGTTAGATCCCTCTCCTTCTTATGTAGACAGCTAAAATCCAAAAACAATGGAGCAGAGCCAGCTGAAGTCAAACAACTGACCAGAATTGAAACCTATCAGCACTGGCATCATGATAAAACAGCCCAATATTTTTGGAGTCAAGAAAAGTGTAGATGGACAGAGCACAGTATGATGGAATAATGTGAATTCAGGACTAAATTGTGACGTTATTGTTGTAAAAGGCAAATACCTGGGTAGGTGTTAAAGATGGAGTTAACCTGCATGGAGCGTCTGTTGCCCATTCATAAACTGAGCCTCCAGTATTATTCTACAATACAAATATAGTAACCCGCAGTTATCACGTTATGGAGCCTTCCGTGTCCCTTCTACTCCATCCATCCATCCATCCATTTTCTATACCGCTTCTCCTGTTCAGGGTCGCGGCTGGCTGGAGCCTATCCCAGCTGGCTGAGGGCGAGAGGCAGGGTACACCAGTCAATCGCAGGGCTGACACAGAGACACAGACAACCATTCACGCTCGCACTCACTCCTACGGGCAATTTAGAATCTCCAATTGACCTAGTGAGCATGTTTTTAGACTGTGGGAGGAAGCCGGAGTACCCGGAGAGAACCCACGCATGCACGGGGAGAACATGCAAACTCCACACAGAAAGGCACACCGTGCCTGAACCGGGATTCGAACCGGCGACCTTCTAGCTGCACTAACAGCTGCGCTACCGTGCAGCCCTCCCTTCTACTCGCTGATGATAAATGAAGCTACCTCCAGAGTGTCAGACTTGTTCTTCCTTCTGTAGAGCCCTGTGCATTCAAAATCTGTCTTAATGTACACATACTTATACATACTTATACATACTTACACATACTCGTTGGGGCGACTGTGGATCAGTGGTAGAGTTGTCGCCTCTCAATTGGAGGGTTCGATTCCCAGCTCCTGCAGTCTCATGTCGAAGTGTCCTTGAGCAAGACTCTGAACCCCATATTGCTCCCACTGTTGTTCAGTGGTGTGTGAATGAGTATGACTGGATTAGATAAAACTGTTGGCCTTCAATAGGTAGATTGTTCTGCCATCAGTGTGTGAATGTGGTGTGGATGGGTGAATGACACCAGCAGTGTAAAGCACTTTGAGTAGTCAGACAGACTAGAAAAGCGCTATATAAGTACTGGTCCATTTACCATACTTATCATTCTATCATCCACAGTGCTCAATAACAGCAGATCCCCCATGTCTTAACTCAATCAACAATATAAGCTTTAAAATATAAGCCATCAAGTTATAATGTGATAATTCAGTATTATGAAATAACTAGATAATTATCTAGTTATTTTATGATACTGATAGTATTTTTTTTTCTGGCAGCAATACACATCTAAGAGGAGGAAGTGAGAGCGTCTTCTTGATGAAGTTGTGTTGAGGCGGGTGCACAGGCGGCTGCTGCTCTTCAGATAGACAAGATATAGAATATAATAACCAGATTATTCTACTAAATTTAGGAGATTATTCTCGTAAATTTGTTTTCTTTTTCTCATAAATTTATGTTTACTTGGCTTTAATCTGCCGCTGTATGTGTGAGAAAAAAAGGTGTGTGAATATTTCCTGAGAGCAGCCATTATGGGACCAAAATACAGCTGAAGCTGCCTGCTGTGGAATTATAATCCTCAAAGAGATAGAATACTTCTTTTTTTTTTTAAATTTAACCATGTTGATGAAACAGAGGTCTGTGAAACTCATGTATCAAATGTGATTTGTTTGTCAATAAAGGGTTAAAATTCCGTTTTGTTTCCAGTGAGGCATGGTTGGATTCGGTGTGTGGGAACTCCATGTGAGTCAGTGAGGGAACACCATGTAAGATGTGCATATCAACACAGTGTCAGTTGTGGTGTGACTGGGTGTGTTTGTGTTTTGCTGGTTACGTTTTACGCAGCATGCATCAGTGACACACCTTTTCATTGTATGAGATTTTTTTATAGACTGCCATAAAAATGAACAATCAATTCCACTGGTGCATGATATTATAATTGCACTATCACTGTGCTCTTAACAACTCTTCTGTTGTTGTAAAAACATGTCTGTAGTTACCCTGTCTTCTACATGTGATGCATGTAATTTGTTTTGTTTGATACATCATACCCAGCATTTATTTTTTTTATAGGGATGCTATAAACTACTCAGCAGCTTTGAAGACTTGACTTCAGCTGAGGCAAAGGTGCTCAACTGGATTCAGATCTGGAGACAGTTAACTCGATGTCATGTTCAAGAAAGCAGGAATGACATGCATGAAACAGGCCACGGGTCCGACTTTAACCCGGACCACCTGTTCAGAGGTGACCCTCATGGGGTGTGACCTAAAAGTCTGGGCTATCTGCACATTGAGGCTGAGGAGACCCGACCCAGTCTCTTGAGATACTGCAGATATACCCAAAGATACTCAAAGATGACAAATCACCTTTATAAACCAAAGATTTGTTGAAAATTCACCTTTTCTTTTTGAAGTTAAAATTTTCTGTAATGTAAATAATGCCTCGCAACATGCTTAACCCTTTAGGATCCCAATCTCACCTGCAGGAACAAAATACCACTCATTTTTACATGATCCAAAAACTGAAAAAACTGAGTTAATTGTCAGATTCTCAAGTTTCTGAAGGTCCCTGAATGTATCACAAGTGATGTTAGCAACATGTCTAAACAGAGCAGAGAAAACTGGAGAATTTCATCAACATCACTTTGATTCTCATGTCTTCTTTGAAAATTTGTTTAAAAAATAAATAAATAAATAAATAAATAAATCGTTTGCTGTAGATAAATTCTGTAAAAACAAATAATTCAGAGCTCTTTAATGTTTTCAGTGAGCTCTGAATGATCCACATCCACCCTGTAGTCACACTTCAAAAACTCTTTGAGTTTTGCTTCCCATGTCGTTGTCTTGCAGGTATATAATTTGCTCTCAGAGCCGCTCAGCTCTCTGTCTCATTACTGACAGAAACTTCTTTACAGATGGACATGATGCCTCTGCAGTGTAGACTGTAAACTGTGTAAACAGTAGTGACAGTACTGACTGTAAATAGTTTATAAAGAGTAAATATCTTGTAATAATGTTGTAATAATTGTTTCATTCTGATGATGTTAAACTGCTCAGGAGACATTGTTGAGTTATCCTGAACCCAGAGAGGAGCAGGACTTCATACTGCAGAGAAAAATCAGACCACAGTCAGGAAAAACATTTACAAACAGCAACATCTGTAGATTCTTTGAATGTAGAGACAACACCAAGATTTATCTTATGTCAGTTTTTAATCAGAGAAATTCAATTTCTGTTTTTCATTTTCTCTCTTGATTTATAGCTTTTAAATTTTGTCACACTGCATGAAGACATAATTGAGTCTATAGCCATGGTTGACCTGAATCTATAGAGGAGCAGGACTTCACTTTGCTGAGAAAAATGAGACCACAGAGAGTAAAAATAAGACAGAAGCAAAAAAAAAAAAAGACCAGACTTGAGTGGGTTTTTGTAAACAAAAGAGAGGTCATCCCTCCTTATTTATTTGGGCTATAATGTAAAAAAATGGACATTTTAGGGAATTTTAGAAAATCCCCCTGAAAATAATTTTATAGCCAAAAAAGATCACCCTGCCATGTAGGCTTGGTCACCCTAGCCTACATGGCAGTTATTTGAGTTACTGAAACTTTTCCAACATCTTCAACCAGTCTGTCCATTCTCAAAAAACCCATTACATGACATTTAGCAGGTATAGACCTGCTTTTGGAAAAAGTCTTTAGATATTTGTTGTGATTTGGCACTAAATAATAAAGATTGATCGGTTGACTGATTGAGGTCCCTGTGTTTCTGTCTTCATGTTGGTTCCACCAAGTGACCCAAGAGACCTGCAGCAAGCCTTAACCCTGTTCATTCAAACCAAGGGAGTAAAAAGAAGCTCGGATAAATAATAAATATAATTGGGGCTGTCAGCTTTGACACACTAATTGTGATGAGATTAAGGTCAGAAATTATCGCATTAATTTTTTTTTCTCATGGTGTGCCATTTTTTTCTCCTTTCAGCACACCGCAGCTGAGACGCAGCTGTATCGCTGCTTTTTTCTTCCAATGCGACAGAAAAAAATGGCACTAAGGTGCATTTCACCTTCAACTAAGGTAACTTATAATCTACAACTACAGGGGCACCTTTGGCCTGAATATGTAGTACAACCTCAATTGAAGTTGGGTTGTTGTGTAAAATGTAAATTAAAACAGAAAACAATGACTTGTAAGTCCTGTTTAAACCTATATTCAACTGAATACACCACAAAGACAAGATATTTATTGTTCAAACTGATAAACTTTATTGTTTTTTGCAAATATTCACTCATTTTGAATTTGATGTCTGCAACATGTTCCTAAAAAGCTGGGTCAGGGTCATGTTTCCACTGTGTTCCATCACCTTTCCTTTTAACAACACTCAATAAGTGTTTGTGAACTGAGGACACTAATTGTTGAAGATTGGAGGTGGAATTCTTTACCATTCTTGATTGATGAACAACTTCAGTTGATCAACAGTCCGGGGTCTCTGTTGTTGTATTTTGTGCTTCATAATGCTCCATACATTTTCAATGGGAGACAGGTCTGGACTGCAGGCAGGCCAGTCTAGTACCTGCACTCTTTTACTACGAAGCCACGCTGTTGTAACAGGTGCAGAATGTGTCTTGTCATTGTCTTGCTGAAATAAGCAGGGACGTCCCTGAAAAAGACGTGGCTTGGATGGCAGCATATGTTGCTCCAAAACCTGTATGTACCTTTCAGCATTAATGGAGCCTTCACAGATGGTCAAGTTAGCCATGCCATGGGCACTAACACACCCCCATACCATCACAGATGCTGGCTTTGAGACTTTGACCTGAGAACAATCCAGATTGTCCTTTTCCTCTTTGGCCTGGAGGACACCACGTCCATGATTTCCAAAAACAATTTGAATTGTGGACTCGTCAGACCACAGCACACTTTTCCACTTTGTGTCAGTCCATCTCAGATGAGCTCGGGTCCAGAGAAGCCGGCGGTGTTTCTGGGTGTTGTTGATATATGTCTTTGTCTTTGCATGGTAGAGTTTGAACTTGCACTTGTAGATGTAGTGATGAACTGTGTTAACTGACAATGGTTTTCTGAAGTCTTCCTGAGCCCACGTGGTAATATCCTTTACACAATGATGTTGGTTTTTAATGCAGTGCTGCCTGAGGGGTCAAAGGTCACGGGCGTTCAATGTTGGTTTTCAGCCTTGCTGCTTACACGCAGAGATTTCTCCAGATTCTCTGAATCTTTCGATGAAATTATGGACTGTAGATGATGGAATCCATCAATTCTTTGCAATTGTACCTTGAGAACCATGCTTTTAAATGCTTTTGAGAAGGGAGCAAACACTTACACTACTCACAAGGATCCAAACCCACAACTTTTGGATCACAGAACAAAAACTAAGTTTCAGGATTTAGTAGGCTGGTTTTAGAGGATAAATATAAACTCTGCAGATGACAGCATCATATTGATTCATGAGCACACAAATAAACTTCTCCTTCATGGCTGCTGTGCCTCATTTGCGGGTTGTTGTTTACATCTACATTGTTGAACGTATTGGCTGACCACCCAAATATTTCTCTCTCTCTCTCTGTCTCTCTCTCTCTCTCTCTCTCTCTCTCTCTCTCTCTCTCTCACACACACACACACACACACACACACACACACACACACACACACAGAGAGAGAGCATTAATTTGCAGAATCTGCGCGCCAGATCTGATCTCAGCTGTACGGTCTAGTTCTGGTCTGTTGACACTGTTGCCGGGGGGGGAGGCGATATAAGCATGTTCCACTTGAATGTTCAAATACTCAAAAGTGTCCTCAGAGAAAAGAAAACTCAAAAACTATTTAGAATCCTCTCAGAGAGCTCCTACCTTAACCTTAAACTTTCTAGCAAGGAATTTTAGCTTAAGAGTGATTCAGGATGTTTCTAAGAGCAACTCTGAGTGAGGAGGGGTCAGAAGCTTTAAACTTAGTGAGGAGGTGTGGTTGACCCCTCTCCTCAGTATGACACAATCTTCTAAGAGCTGTGATTGGTCCAAAGACCAACTGGACACAAGAGCACAGTCTGCTGTTGGCACAACTCATGGAGGAAAATGAGAGTAAGAGGGGAACTGAGTCCCTGGATCACAGCACACAAGGACGAGGCAGACTTGGACTGTTCGGGGGTTCGATCAACAGCTGATCAGCTGTCACAGTTGGCAGACTGTGTTAAGTGTGTTGGGCAGTGGTCCCCAAACTATGGCCGGTGAGCCAGATACGGCCCGCCTCCACATTTGGCCCAGCCCCCTGAACAATACCAGTGATGCAATATGATTTTTTTTCAGTCTGGCCACACGATCAAGACTAATACACACATAGAACATGACATTCTATTCCACCCTTCTGCAGTCTGTGCCCAAGTGTTATTATTTATTTCCTGACTTTTTGTCTGTGAAGATCCTGTAAAGTGTTATTAATATTTGTTTATGTGTGGCTTTCTGGAAAACAAAAATGTTTACATTTAGGCACCCCTGCGATCGTCACACTTTTTCTGTTACAAACTGACCCCGGCCCCCCATCAGAGAAGGGAGAAGTTATATGGCCCTCACAGGAAAAAGTTTGGGGACCCCTGGTGTTGGGAAAGTCTGACACCGATGACAGCGGCCACTTTTAGTGTTCTTAGAAGTCCTCCTCCCTCCGCCTAACAGTTTTTCACCTTAGGAGCTCTTTTAAGGACTAAGATGCGTTATGAGTAACTTTCATCTTACTAAGAGAAAATTCTTTGAATTTGAAGAATTATAAGATTTTCCAAGAATGACATCACTTAAGAACTACTTTTAGCCCTAGGATGCTTTGTGAATACAGGCCCTGGGTTTTAAATGGGTTTAGCATATTTAAATCCTTCAAACTCAGCATCATTATGCAACTGTGATAAATGAGGGACCCCTGACTCTGATATGAGTACGGGTCTTCTTCATTTCCGTGAATGAAGTGCAAACTTGTGCACAGCAGCCTAAAACTCAACATTGAATTTGGAGAAGCACCTGCAAGTTGCATACAGGACTGCAGGGATGCTGGTGAACTCCACTGCCGAGGAGAAAGATGCTAGTGGTGCTACAGCTCCAGAACAGCAACTAAAGAGGGGTACTGTGCTTTTCTTTGAAGCTTTATACTGACCCTCTGGTACCCCAAGCAGTAGCTTTACATGATGAACAGCACCAACCAAGCAACCAAGCAACCAAGCAACCAAGCAAGCAACCAACCAACCAAATAAATATATAAATAAATAAATAAATAAATCTCCATTTATCCCACACTGGTGTTTTAGAAATCTGTTATTTCAGCCTCTTTGATTTAAGCTGCTGTCTCTTTAAGACTCCTCACTCAACAAATCCCCGTCCCTCTAATTGGCCAGCCCTTAAGAGGCCTTTCAGGGACAGAGCTATGGGTAGATATTGGTATTCAAGGCCCGTCTCACACGCATGTCATGAACCAGGTCGAAGATTCTGGTGTGATGGCCTCATCATTTCTACAACTCTAGTAAAGATCTTTGTTTTGGTAGTAGAATGAATCATTTCGAGCAATTTACTGAAAGATTTAAAGATTTTTTCTTTTAAAAATTGCACAAAGTATGAACATTCAGCATTGTAACTTTACATCCATGTTTAAGATATGAGAAAGCGGAATACCCCCTCTTTAAACTCTATCCTACTTACTTGGATGCTTGTCTGTTTAAACAGTTAGTCTAATTCTTTGAAAAGGAACTTCAGCGTTAGACTAAAGTGTTTTCATTATTAAACTGATGTTTTTAGCCCTGACAGCATAATCTGGCGCACAGAGAGTACTCTGAACACCCAGAAATCAAACCTGTGGCCTTTGATGGTCATTTTGGTCCAGTTACATGAGCTTAATTCTTCAGTGATGTAAATAAAATGATAGAAATCAAAAGTAAATTATGAGAAATCATCTGCCTAAGAGTAGCAGCTACACACACACACACACACACACACACACACACACAGAGGCAGACGTATTAATTGTGTCCTCAGAAACAACCGCTGTGCATTGTGAGCAATATTGTTCTTACACAGCATGAGCAGTGTGTGTGTGTGTGTGTGTGTGTGTGTGTGTGTGTGTGTGTGTGTGTGTGTGTGTGTGTGTGTGTGTGTATCAGTGGTCGTTCTTGGCACAGTGTGTAAGCAGTGGAAAGAGCTAGGGGGGAATTTTGACACTTTTTCCCCCATTAAAGCGGCTGTGAGACCTGAACGTCTACCTCCCTCCTGAGGTTAGCCTGAGTTTGTCTGACTTTAAAGGAAAAATAAAAAGACACACACTGACGGCTGATGCTTTCAAACCTTACTCTGAAAATGTATCAGTCTCAGCTTTACATAAATAAACATATCTTTAATGAAGTTTGAATCCTTAAACCTCACTGCATTTCAGTTACACTGCTTCTATTAAAAAACAAACATGAATCCCTTTCTGAAAGAGTTTCAGGACAAATCTGGAAACTGAGCCTCAGGCAGCTTGGCACAAGTTTCTCTGGCAGATGCTCGCTGACGTTTAAGGGCTGCCGATGATAAGAGAAGTGCAAGTTCACTTGTGTGCTCCTCATTAGAGCCCGAACATGGCCCCGCAGCTGAACACCATGCATGATGAGTGTTTTTCCACTTGATTTTTCTCTTTGTTACGCTACGTCATTATTTTAATCCTGTCTTATATTCTGTGTGCTAAAAAATATAAGAATTTGAGACAGAATCAGAGGAGTTGCATTTGTCACGTCTTCTTTTCACTGAGATTATTGAAGCAGTGTTGTGTTTAACCCTTTATTGCTGAATGTGTCTTATTTGATACATGAGTTTCAAAGACCTCTAACTCATCAACATGATAAATAGTTTCATTTAAAACCTGTTTAATTTTTTTTAAATGTATTCTCCCCCCTTGGGGATTATCATTCCTCTACAAGCTGATGAAGTTGTATTTTGGCCCTTTTAAAAACAGCCGCTCTCAGGAAATTATCCACACCTTTTTTTTTTCTATAAAAGTCATTTTGACATGGGATCCATAAACATCTCAGTTCCAAAAAAAAAGACTTATCTGGCTTTTTTTTTCAGGCTTCTAAGGGTTAAGGAAGGATTTGTTTATGCAGAGCAGTAAAACTGTTGAAGAACCTGATAGTCCAAATATAATACAGGTTTTGTGTATGCACATGTATATGTTCTCTGTTAGATTATAATCTCCTATCAGGTTTAGGGTTAACACACCACCATAGATAATATCCACTATGCATTATTGATGCAAAGTTATATAATCTACAAAAAAAGTTACATATAAGTTCTTGATTTTCATTTATACATCATGAAAACAGCTAACAGCCGGCAGAGACCATGAAGCCGTCTGCAGCCGTCTCCACTCCAGCTGAATGTCTGCAGAACGTCATGTTTCCAGAGAGCGTGAATGAAACCAGCAGGAACAACAGGAATCTTTTTGAGTCCTGTTTTTTTTTAGTGTTTCTGTACATGTGCTCCACTACATTCCAAAGAGGAAAATTATAAAGCTTAAGTCAACACATGTTTTTGGGCAAGGTTACTCACACGTTTAATAACAGAAATGATCAAATAAAACTAAATTATTCTGTTCAATTAATAAATTGACAAAACAAATATGAAACCCTCAATAGGACAGTTTTTACAGCCAAAAAAAAAAAAAAAAAAAAGAATATAAGATTAAGCCTCTCAAAAGCATAGATGTTGTTACAGGTCCCTACAGGTGCATTAAATAGAACCAGCACAGGATTTATTATTTTTATTATTGTTTTTAAACCAACTTATTCACATATTTTTATGTTTTTTTTGTTTGTTTGTTTGTTTTTTGTTCGTTTTTTAAGCCGCCTTCTTCTACAGTACCTCTTACAAAAACAGAATCATAAGAAGCAAAAAATTCAATCAGTGAAAAAATAAATAAATAAATAAATAAATAAATAAATAAATAAATAAATTTAAAAAAGCGGTCTGGAGATCCTTAATTGTTATCTTTAAAATTAGAAAGTGAGCTCTTCTGCATAGGAAAATGTAAATTTACTGAATCACATTTAAACAGATATTCAATCGATACTCTCACATCCTTGAAATATGTTGAAACATATCTCAAAAGGGAGAGAAGTTGGTAATTCTTCCAGGAACAATAATGAGAAAGTAGGGAAAAAAAGAGGAAGGCAGAATAAAATGTCTTTAAAAAAAATACATAGATTCAAGGAGTTTTACTTTCACATGCTTTAGATCATAACAATTTTAACCCTTTAGGATCCCAACCCCACAGGTGGCATCAAAATACCACTTATTTTTAAATGACTGGCATTCACAAACTGTTTGTCCAATCCATAAACTAAAAACAAAAACCTGTTTCTTCCCACAGGCCGTCACTCTATTGAACCATTAACCCACCATAAACTATAACTCATATACCTCATTTACTACTACAGCCTGTTGTCTCTTCCCTTTGCACATTCCTTTTATTGCAAATTTTCTTTAATGACTCATTCATACATTGCACGATTTAACTTAATTTTCCATTTATTGTTTTTTGTACAGAAGTTCTGTTATTCTTTTTACTCACTTAAACTCTTTATTAGTGATATGTAGTGTTTATTCATACATGTTGTACAGAGAGCACAGTTCAAAGTAGAAGTCATATTCCTTGTATGCTTTTTTGAAGATACTTGACAAATAAAGGTGACTCTGATTCTGATTTTGATTCTAATCATCAGATTTTCAAGTTTCTGAAGGTACCTGAATGTCTCACAAGTGATGTTAGTACCATGTCTAAACAGAGCAAAGAAAACAGGAGAATTTTACCAGTGCTTTGATTCTCTTGACTTCTTTGAAAATTTGCAGAATATAACCTGGGGAAAATAAATAAATACTGAAAAATGTAGATAAATTCTATACAAAATAGAAAATTCCAGGGTTCTTACTGTTTTCAGCAAGCCTGGAATAATGGACATACACCTTAAATTTGCGCTTCAAAAATTCTTTGAATTTTGCTTCCCATGGCGTTGTCATGCAGGTATTTAAAAGGTCAAATTTGTAGATTCTTTGAATGTAAAGCTGCCACCAATATTTTTCATCTGTTCCTTAGAGGCTACCTGAAAAGGTTTTGATACACTAATTGCTTTTTTTTCCATTTTTAAAAGTTTTATTTAAAATCAGAGATTTTTTTTTTCTCTAATGATTTATAGCTTTTAAATTTTGTCACTCTGCATGAAGACATAAGTGAGTTCCATCAGTCTATAGCCATTATTTTTCCTGAATCTATAGAGGAGCAGGACTTCACTATGCTGAGAAAAATGAGACCACGGATAGTAAAAATGTGACAGAAGCAAAAACAACCAGAAACTGCTCAGGATCCTGAGGCTTAAATAAGTTGTCTTGTGAAAACTTTCCTTGTAGTTTCCAAAACTGAAAAATGTGACAGGCTACTGTAAAAAAATAAAAATAAAAAACGCTCAGAGGACCAACAGAGGACTACATTAATATCAACACTGTGCATCAATATAGTGATCATATCCCTTTAAAACACTGTTCAAATTACTGAGACCTCGTCCTGGTGTATATTCATTCCATTATCTGCCCTTTCATTTTTACCCCCTGATACTCCTGTAAGTTTACGCTAAGTTTCCACTGAGTGCAGAAATCTTGGCACACATCTGAACTGAGACAACAGCTTCTTTAATGCGTGCAGGTGTTGAGGGGCAGAAGCAGGACCGGAGCGTGTGCTAATAGGCTGCTTTCAGCACAGACAATAATAATAACAACAACAAAGTGCAGCACTGAGTGGGCCCCTTCAACCGTTTCCAAATGTCATTCCAGGCCTGCATCTAATGAGCCTCAGTGCAGAGTTGAATGGTTGGTAATTGCTGGACAGGGGAAATGGTTTGTCACCATAGCTTCCTTTAGTTTCTCTGCTTCCTCTGTGTGTGCAAGTGTGTTAACATCTGTCCTGTAGTTTGGCCCCATGCACTGCGTTCCCCCTATCTTTGGGCCTCTTGACCTCATTATCCACTGGGATGGAGGTGACCACAGGATAAATATCATAATAAACAAATAATATTAATTCAAGGGAAGCCATCCCTTTGGTTTAAGAGGAAAAGAAAGAAAAGATGAGTGCGTGATGCGTTATGAAAAAAAGGAAAGGACTGTTTAATGTCTGGCTGTTGTGTAATTTGATAGTTGCAGGTGTAACACTAGCCATGTTTACCATCCAGTTTGGCTTGTATCTGTGTAGGTGTGGATCTAGGTGTGTTGGATATTTAGTCACAAAAATATTTCATCTATTTCTGATGACAGGTTCTTTTTGGAATACTTATTTTTTTGTCCATCTTACCCTGTGAGCATTTTTTCCATTGCGGTGTTATAATGAACTCTTTGCCTGGTGGTGATTTTGTAAAGAGCAATTTCCATGTCATATCTGATCAAATTTGATGTTGTTGAAAGAGTACTTTACCCAACAGGCCCTTCTCCTGTGTCTGGAATACAGTGCGTACAGCATGACAGCTTCCTCATGGACCGGTTTAACATCAGACAAGATTTTCATGGATCAATCTGTAAAGGTGTTTAAATTTAGCAGGATATATCATGTGACCGAGACAAGGGCCTTGGTTTTGACATGTGAGTCATAGACCGATGTAATGGAGAGACTCTGGTCAGTTTTCAAAATAAAACATCAATCAGACTCAGATAATAAATCAAAAGGAAATAATGGAAGTTATTTATTCTTTCTGTGCAGCCTGGCACCAAATGAACCACCGACTGGTAACGGTCTGTGGCCCGGGGGTTGGGGACCACTGGTCTATATGATCCTTCGATCACGTTTCTGGTCATGCTACATTTTCTGCTTGCTGGATTGGTGGTCTAAATTGTTTAGAGTAGGTGTACGTCAGGCTACACAAGTTAGCTTCTTAAGGTCCATTTAAACCATGTTTCCACCAAGGGGACCGGTATGGTTCAGTACAGTTTGGTACAGGTCGGATCGGTAAAGCCTGATCCTGTTTGCGTTTCCACAGCCAACTGGGCCCTTCTTGATAGATGGCGTGTAAGCCAGATGCTGATAGCAGCATCAGCTACGTAATAGCGTGACGGTGTGACAGAGCCACATTAGAAAATAAGTGTCAAAAGATTTAAAGAAAAATAAACACTGGTGGTCAAATTGGATGCTGTGAAAACAAAATGTTTTTCACTGTAAAGAATGAGTAAAGTTGGTGTTAAGAGTGATGATATAAAGTCATTAATTTTAGAACAGGAAAAAAACGCTGAATGAAGTGTGTCAGACGTTGTCTGCATTGATGTAGGACACAGTAAGTTTAAAGGAAACTGAGTGTCTGCATATGCAAGGTACGAAGGAAACAAAGAACTGTTCAAAGATAAACCTGTTCGGGGGGTTTACTCTAATCAGTGGGCTGGATCTTCATCACACTGGAGCGCGTCTGCTGGATTCATCTGAGAAAAAAAATACAGATTTTTGTGATAGCAGGGTGAAACTTCTAACTTTTGTGTTTTTTTGGCCTGCTAACTTTTTTTTTTCGACCAGACGGTGGCAGAGAATTCAATAACTTTGGTTTTTTTTTTTCTTCTTTCTGGGACTGAGTATTATTGGACATGAGATCGATAGAGTGCGGTTAGCCAACAGACTTAAACCAAACGGGGACACTTAAAGGATGAAAAAGACTGTCAGACATTAAGGATGAAAGCACTGACCTTCTTATTCAGTTTGAGAATCATTGTTTGTTCATTTTGGGGTGATCACTGTTTAAGTTAACAGGGTATCCTGTTTGCAATTAAATTCTGTTTGTTGAGATGAGCTGAATGCTTTCTGAGTTCCGTGTGTTTTCAGAGACTTGTCTTTTGACCAATCAGCGGACTGCAGATCTACCTTTTGGGATCAGTCTAGTATGTCTGACACCCCAACGAAGGGTACCAAGAAGTAGGACAAACAAACAAAAAAAAATTGCTGTGTGCTTTTAAATAACATAATGTGCTTCAACACCAATCTTCTCTGCTGTCATGTAAACCAGTACAAACATAAATTGGCACCTATGTCATACAGCCTATAAAGTATACTCTATTTTCATAATATAGGTTTGGACAGGTGAGTGACCTGTGATGTCTGTTAATTGGCTAAAACTGCTTGTCTCACATTGAAGCATCAAACGATTAAGGCTTGAATGATGTCGATGTATTTAATTTGTGTTTTGCACAATAAGAGGAAGTTTGTCACCACATCTGGCTCATTGTAGAGGTCAGGGTCAGCTGAGTCTCGACAGACGCTGTTTGGGAGTGTGCGTCTTGAGCAGAGTTGCAGGTGAACGCCACAGGCCATAAATCACAGGTCTGGGTCATTAACTCCTCTGAGTTTGTGAGCGAGTGAGTGGGATTTATTTATTTATTTAATTTATTGAGGGTGATCAGGTGATGATCCGGTGCTCAAAGAGAGTCCAGATAGTTTCCCCCCTAAAAAATAGTGAAACTGCCAAAATTAGTGATGAGTCTATGTTTAAAAGTCCAAAGGCTTAAAGTTTTGTTCCACTGAAACATATCAAAGAAAACATTTTTGTGACAGTCATTCCACTTCAGAATTTTTTCATCATCATTGTGGTTATAACAGTGGCTCTGAGAGCTCACAGCACTGCAAATTAAGAAAACACATGCAAAAAGTCAGAACACGGGAAAATTAAGGAAACATCTTCATCAATTTGACAACAACTGCAGCATTTAGAAAACACACTGCAAAGACCACAACACAACCTTTCTTTCAACCCTTTAAATTTCTTTTAACCTTAAAACCTTTTTTTCAACCTTCCTTTCAACCTTTCAACCTTTCAACCTTTCTTTCAACCTTTCAACCTTTATTTCAACCTTTTAACCTTTCTTTCAACCTTTCAGTCTTTCTTTCAACCTTTCAACCTTTCTTTCAACCTTTCAACCTTTATTTCAACCTTTTAACCTTTATTTCAACCTTTCTTTTAACCTTTTAACCTTTCTTTCAACCTTTCAGTCTTTCTTTCAACCTTTCAACCTTTCTTTCAACCTTTATTTCAACCTTTCTTTCAATCTTTCTTTCAACCTTTCTTTCAACCTTTCGACCTTTCTTTCAACCTTTTAACCTTTCTTTCAACCTTTCTACCTTTCATTCAACCTTTCAATCTTTCTTTCAATCTTTTTTTCAATCTTTCCTTCAACCTCTCAACCTTTAAATCTTTCTTTCAACTTTTTTTCAATCTTTCTTTAAACCCTTCAACCCTTCTTCCATATCTCTCCTTTCTTTCATCTCTCTCTCATCTTTCTCCTTTCTTTTCACCTCTTTCTTCTCTCTCCTCTCTTTCATCTCTCTCTCTCCTCTCTCTCCTGTCTCTCCTCTCATCGGTCTCTCACATTGCTTCCTCTCACCGCTCCCTCACAGCTGTCTCTCTCTCTCTCTCTCTCTCTCTCTCTCTCTCGCGCTCTCTCTGTCCCTCTCTATCTCTGTCTCCCTCCCTCACTCTCTCTTGCTCTCTATTGCTTTCTCTCTAAATCAGAACAAAACTCAGTTTGTCCATTTTTATTCAGGTTCAAGGGAACAGGGCTGGCTATATTTATCACCAAGTCAAAGATGGAAGACCTGACCTTGGCTGACCTTTTCCCCTTTAGCCCGGGGTCAGATGTTGTGGGTCAAATGTCGCAAGGCTGAAATGACAGTTTATTTTTAGTGCAAACAAGGCTGCTATTTACGGCTACATAAAGAGACTGGTCAGATAATTATACCACGGGTTGGTCCACTGCCATTTATCCGCCCACTCTAACGGTCAATTGCAGCCATATGTGGACATACTAGGGGGTCTGCCCCTCTGCCACCATGTGTGTGAGTGTGTGTGTGTTTGCATTAATTTTGTCTGCGTAAATGTTGACGTCCTTGTTGACTTTCGTTCAAAAAGGTATGCCACTTCATATCTCTTTGTGGATAGATGTTTCAGGAGTAAATGCAACCATTTCTATTATGTAACCTTGTAGGCAATTTCATGTGCATCCTTGTGTGTGTGTGTGTGTGTGTGTGTGTGTGTGTGTGTGTGTGTGTGTGTGGTTTCTCTGCATAAATGTTAGTGTCTTTCAGATGCTCTGTTGTTAGACTGGCTTCTGGAAACCCTGTCTTCAATTTGGCTCCAAAAATTAAAACATGCTGTCCACCCTTTGTTGCAGCCATTTCTCCCGATGTGGAGGGAACTGAACCGAGCCTCTCTTTCAAAAAAAAAAAAAAGAAAGAAAAAAAAAAGCTGTTTATACTGCGCCCCCTTAACCACCCAGACACAGCGATGAGAATGACAGTTTATTCCATGTTACAGCAAGGTAGAGTGGATGAAAACACGTCACTGAGTGATGCTGACGCTCAACAGTCAGACAGACAGTAGTGTGATAATCAAAAGAGAAGGATACCTGTAGGTTTAAGACACTTGTGCAACCACAAGTCAAATGTTGATGTTTGTAAATGTTGTTCCTGACTGTGGTCTGATTTTTCTCTGCAGTATGAAGTCCTGCTCCTCTCTGGGTTCAGGATAACTCAACAATGTCTCCTGAGCAGTTTAACATCATCAGAATGAAACAATTATTACAACATTATTACAAGATATTTACTCTTTATAAACTATTTACAGTCAGTACTGTCACTACTGTTTACACAGTTTACAGTCTACACTGCAGAGGCATCATGTCCATCTGTAAGAGAAGTTTCTGTCAGTAATGAGACAGAGAGCTGAGCGGCTCTGAGAGCAAATTATATACCTGCAAGACAACGACATGGGAAGCAAAATTCAAAGAGTTTTTGAAGTGTGACTACAGGGTGTCTGTGGATCATTCAGGGCTCACTGAAAACATTAAAGAGCTCTGAATTATTTATCTACAGCAAACAGTTTATTTTCTGCAAATTTTCAAAGAAGGCATGAGAATCAAAGTGATTCAAGACATGTTGCTAACATCATGATAAGTGGTATTTTGATCCAGCCGGCAGGATTGGGATCCTGAAGGTTAAATGGCTACTTTTAAAGCTACCTGTCATAAATCATAACATATATAACAATGGGTAGAATGACCCTCATGTTAAAGGATCCAAAGACTAATACTCACAGTCTGCCAGATTTCACCTTTGAAAGCAAATCACTGAAGGAGAAAACACTTTTGCACAGACGGCTCTTAGGAAAGAGAAAGGCCACCCAACATCAACGCAACTCTTTTTTTCTCATAGCGCCAAGAAATAGTTTGCAAATTGCTGGAAGGATTTTCTTGTGGTACTTTTGGTTTCCTACACCTGCTCCAAGTCAGGGGGCAATCAGTCACACACACACACACACACACACACACACACTCACACCAAACACACACACTCATAAGGGGACATAATGAATACGTCTAGACTATTTTAAAAACCTGAATCGTCTTTTATTTTTTACCATTCATGGTTTTTCTGTGTTCAGTGAAAGAAACTATTAAAGTTCTAAAATCTGATTAGTGTCATTTATAAATGTCGCATCAATGTCGCGTATTTGCACGTATGTTTATGTATGACAAATATTTGTGCCTATATTCATGACACTTAGATTCAGCCAGGGAAAGTTTTCTGAAATTTCTCTGAAAATCCATTTATTTATTAAATTTATAACAAATAAAATGCTTAATATTCACATGTGCATATTGCAAAGTTAATTCAGTGAATATAAATTCCTGAAAATACCCTGTTGAGCTCCAAAACATACCCTGGAATGTTTTCAAAGTCAAATGCCCGGAATTTGCAACTCTAGTCCTGCTGGAGGAGAAAACAGTTGTAAATCATTTTAGTAAGTAGAAAGCCATTTAACCAGTTACTTCAGCCTAAACGGTCTATTTACTGTGAATTAAACAAGGCGTTACTTCTTTTTCTCTCCGTGTTACTGAGACTGAAAATGTTCCATCAAATTGTTCATACCATGAATATACTGAAACGTGATCTGGTTCTTGCAGGCCCTGTTTTATTTTCTTATCACAGTCAATAATGTGATACAGAAAATACAGAACAGAGTAGAAAAGGATAAACTGTTGTATGTTGTGTTCTGAGGTTGTGAAGGTTTGTTTTTGACTCCCAGCCTCTTTCTGACCGCTGATCCCTATCAACCAAACAGACGGCTGGCGCTCAGTAGCTCAGCTTCCTGCAGCAATTACCTCCTCCCCTGAGACACTGGAAGAAACCGAGAGCATAGGCAGCTTCTCTGTGTGTGTCTGAAAGAGTGAGTTAGTGTGGGTTGGAGTGTATGAGTGAGTTGGGAGTGCAAGTTTACAGTATTCTTAAAAAAACACATTTTCAGATGTGTGTGTGTGTGTGTGTGTGTGTGTGTGTGTGTGTGTGTGTGCGCGCGCGCATGTAACGTACACATCAAACAGGTTTCTGCTCTGAATCAGGAACTCAAAGGGACTGTGTCAGAAAATTGAAGTTACCTTTACACCTAAAAATACCCATAATCCCTCTGTGTGCCCAGAAGAGGTGTTTGGTTTCCTTTCTGTTTCCCTCAAGCTCCGTGAGCTTTTTGAAAACTGAATGCTAAGGCAGAAGAGGTTAAGTCAGGTAGACAGCAGCCAGGGAAGGGAGTGTTCAGAGAGCACACTTAAATGCTAACTTAGCCTCTCAGTAGAGCTGGTAATAGTTAAAGAAGCGGATCGAGACGGACCTTTCGCCTCTTGGCACCTGCCTGTAAGTCAAGTCAGCTAGGCTTAAGAACGCCTTATAATGCAAAAGTCATCACCTCAAAATCTTAAACAATATATATAAACAGTTCAACCACAAATAGAGATGTGCAAATGAACTGAAACTGAGTGTTGTAGTTTTGGTGCTGTGGACAGGTGCCAAGTCCTGCTGAAAGGGTAAATCAGCATTGTTTTAAAGCTTGCCAGAGTATGGAAGTTTGAAGTTCTTTGAAATCTTCTTGTAGCCGGCTTTGCTGACTTTGAACTTGATAAAAAAACATTGGACCAACACCAGTACAATATGTCACCCCACATCATCACAGATTAAAGAAACGTACACTGGACTTCAAACACCTTTGAAATAAATATCTATGTTCATGGAGCTGTAGAGGGGGTATTACTTAAATAGATACCATCAGATGTAACTGTTAGTGTAGAGCTACAGCCAGCAGCTGGTTAGCTAGCTTAGCATTAAGAAGCCTCAACAGGAGTGTTAAAATGTTGAATCTTGTGTGTTCTGTCTTCAGGGAAGTTATAGTTAGAAATAGTTTGACAGAAGTTAATGTTTGTGTCCTCATCCAGCTCCCTCTTAGCTTGAGCTTTTGCACACATTGTGCAAAACACAGGGTGCCCATAAAGTCTATTTACAGTTTAAAAATATATATTACAAAAGCTAATGAACCGACAGATGTGTGGAAATTGTTACAAAATGAGGAGTAGTTATTGAAGTTTTTAAAATAATTTAATGCACCCCTATATGGTCACCATTAGTTGCATGAAGCACATAATTAAAACACTCAACTTCTTGTCATATTTGCTGTAGTGAAGCCTCATCAGTGGTGGAAATGGCATCAGTACACTGACTCTGAAAGCTCACAGCACTGCAGCTTAAGAGAACACATGCAAAAAGACAAAACACAAACAAATTAAGAAAACATCTTCATTAATTTGACAACATGCACAGCATTTAGAAAACACACTGCAAAGACCACAACATATGCTAATATCTGAATCATGTGATCACAATGTTAAATAAATCAAAAACACTTTTATCTCATTTTCCAACACCACTGACAGAAAGAGAACCTTAACAGGGCTGAAACTCAAAATCTGCATCAACAACAAGCGTGTCAGGACGTGTGCATCACGTTTAAGTGTCCTCTGGAAACACTTCTGTTGTGTTGTGGTCTTTGCAGCATGTTTTTTAAATGCTGCTCATGTGTTGTCAAACACAACTCAAATTGCTGTGCTGTGAGCTTTCAGGGCCACCGTACATCAGTGATCTTTTGCTTTAGATCAGAGATGTCCCATATGTTTTTTTAAATACATGATATCTTTATCATAACCCTGTAGTTTAGCTGAGTCTGTGTGTCTGATTTTGTTCCAGTAAACCATGACACCATGAGCCTTTTCTTGAGGAGGAGCCGTTTTTCAGGGCTTCATTCAACAGAAGCTCTTTTATCAACGGGATATCTGACAAACACAAATATAATGTGATTAAAAACTTTGATGACTACTGAGTGCACAGAACAAATCAGATTAAGATATCTCATTTTGTAGTATATTTTTTTAAATGGTAAAGAGACTTTAAGGACGCCTTGTCTTTGGTTACTTAGTGGTGATCAGCAGCCTAGAGATGCACTCACCAGCTCTGCTGCAGCTGCCTGCATTGCAGGAGAGGATCTTGCTCCATTTTCCCACAGGGCACTGTTTGGACCCAGCAGCTCCTCAAGCTGTTCTTACATCAGGGTCATTATTTCCCAACACTCGAGATCAGCCTGAAACTAATGTTGCTGCCAGTGTCAACAGGCAGAGATGAAATGAACCAGACTTCTTTCCAGAGATTGATTTGATATGAAGTGTGTGATCAGGTTCTCCCAGTTGAGAATGAATCACCATTGTTATGGAATCCAGTGTATGACACAGCCTTTAACACAGTGTATTTATACAACACCGCTGTCCAGGCATGTGTGGGTGGACACTGGGACATCACATGCATAAGGTAAACAGTAGGTGGCAGTCTCACCTGGTGTCTTCTGGGCTCAGGGCAAGTTTAGATGTGGTTGGGAGCAGTACAATAGTTGTATCGACACCACACACATTAGGATGAATGGGTAAATAATCCAATACAATCACGACCCCGATCATTTGGTGGCCAATCAGGCCCTAAATCTGTCTTGAATTCAAAATCTGAAAACTTGTTTTGTTTATTGTAACTTGTGTCAAAGTCATGAGTCATTGAAAGGGGACATTTGTCCAACTATGATGCAGGATTTACATATTTCATCCTAAAATAATGATGGTTGTAGATGCACATGTGTAAACTTAAGATAAAAATCACCAGCTCTAACCCGATTTCTGTAAATCTATAAGTGCACATGCTAAGTTGTGAGACAGGAACCAGATCCAGCTGTCTGGAACTTAATATTCAAACTTTTGCTGTTGTGCCATGAGCGAGCCGTATCACACCTGAGATGTTTCTTTCATAGATGAATTCTGAAATTCAAAATCTGCACTGATGGATTTTAAAAAAAGTATTTCCCAGTCTTGAGCGACAGTCTGACTTTGTGCAGATATGGGGTTTTTAGGTCTGACAATGGCGAGGAGCATCTGGTAACACTTCTGCGTAATTGCTGCTGAGAAACCCTGAAGATCTGAGAGGAGAAGAAAATTCCAGCATGTTTTCCCTCCATCCCTCTCCTGCCCCATTTGACTCATGTTGGAATTTCACCAGAGTCTGGGCAAAAACAAAAGAGACGGGTGTTCGGAGTGTAGAAAAGAAAGGAGTAAAAAGAACTTAGAAGAATTACAAGGAGAGAACTTTTTTATTGACTTTTTATTGTGTGACTGAGAGGCCTTTTCTAATGACAACAGTCAGACCTCAGGTTGAATCTTGAGGAGGATTAAATGAAGATCATTTCTTTTGTTATTTTAACATAAAGCACATAAATGATGGATGGAAAATATTTCATACCAGTAGATAGAAAATTTTAAAGCAAGCATTTTATTTAACAAATAAGACTGAGATGTAATTTAGCAACTTTTACAGCTGCACTGAAATCAGCAAATCTGAAAATAACAGCTGTGAGGATGTTCAGTATGACAGCAATGCCTCCTGTGGGACTGCCTTTGCAAATTCATCTGGATGGAACCAACTGAGTTGGTCAAGCTGCGCTCAAACATTACTCCTATTTGTTTGTTCTTGAGAAAAGGGATCAAAACCGAGTTCTACCAAGGACCCAACTCCTCATTTTTCAAAATGAGATAAGGATCTGCTTGTATGATCACCCCTTTTCAACCAAGCTGGTGCTTGTGCTAGTTCCAGGCTTGTGACTGGGTTGGTACCGGTTCTTTCTGTTTCCATCAACAAAGCATCGCTCCAGGTGCTAAAAACTGTTCAGCAAGCAGCAACTCTTTGCTGGGCCAGACAGAGCACCAAGTATTGGGGGAGGGGGGGGATATCATGAAGCGGCTGAAAAGTTGCCAAGTGAGTCATCTGTTATTTTGCTGGAGACAAAACTTAAGCAATAGTAGTCGTCTGAGGTGATCCAGTGTTTCCTGGCACTGTGGGTGTCCAAGAGATTCAGGGGAAATTGGACAGTGCGGCAAAACCCATGTATGAAAAGCTCCAGCAGCAGATGGCTTCAGCAGGAAACATATTTTATATAAAATACATGAGATATTACATTATAATTATCCATTGTTAGTTTGTCTGCTTGAAACCATACAGTCACTGTGTTACTGAACAGGAATTTGCAGGCAAATCAAATCCCAAACAGTCCATGACCTAGTGACATGTATCTGGTGCACTTCATTTTTTGACCACTTCTACTTCCCCCTACTCGAGCCTGTGTGTCATTGAAGCCTCTAGTGATGAAACATGTTCTGAAAAAAAAATGTCGAAGCTTTAATAAAGCCTCGATCAGCCAGCTCTAGAGCCGGTTAGCCTGTGAGTTCCTTTTTTTGTGGGCTTCCTTATGGTGCAACATCCTTGGATAAATGGCTACGTATGCAGTGACGTATTGACGTGGTACGGCGATGCAATGACATGGCTCCATCTTGGCTCATTGCTAACTGAAAACCAAACAGGTTCTTGGGAAGAATGTGATTCAAACAATTTATTTTAGTGCTGTAATTCACCAAAGTTATCAGTCTTCACAAATCTGACCATGCATGTGCAAAAAATTTCACTCACATTGCTCAAGGAATGTGCTACAAGTTTGTTTGTTTTTTGGTTTGTAACAGAAGCGGTCATGGGTAAGCAAGACAACTTATGGAAATTCTGTTCATTGACTTTGTTAAGTCATCAGTGATGTAAGAAGTCCCATCAGCAGCCATGCTTAAGTTGATTGAAGGAGGGGCGAGTCTACGCAAAGTCTAATGGGCAATGAGTTTCTTACATAGCTCCTAAAAAGTCCCTGGTTCATGGGAAAGTCCAAAGTGGACACTTGAGGAACTGAACTTTTCCACGCTTTCCTTTTAGCTTCTCATTTCAAGACCGGAATTTGCTGCTTGTGAGGGACCTGATATTGGACTCAAAAATTGGAATTGTCAGTTTCAGTGGCCTAATGTAACCACACTGTCAGTTTGAAATGTATCTTTTTATTATTTACTTATTTATTTATTTGTTGTTAACTTTATTTCACCAAAGAGAAACAGAGTTGAGATCAGAGTGTTTATTTACTGGATTTTAAAATATACTGTGAGTGGATGTGACAGCCTGTTTAGCTCTTCATCTGCTGTGTTGTGACATTTTAATCAGAAGATCACATGGTTGGACATGCAGACTAGACCTGGTTTAACACACACACACACACACACACACACACACACACACACACACACACACACACACACACACACACACACACACACACACACACACACACAGCTCACTATCACTGAAATAAATACTTTATACCCACACATAACCACATTTCACTAACAAAACCAGCCACACCAATGAGCCCACCCTGACTCTGCATCCAAATCGAACATCCCGACTCGCTCTAATTCAGTGTTTCAAGTCCCTGTGTGGCACCAGGGTGGCAGGGTGGCACCGCCAGGGATTTGTGGGTGTCTACACTGCCAGAGGGCATGTGCCCACAAGCTGTCTGCCAGGCTTCAAAGCAGCCTTTAATTTTGTTTGGTGAAAAATGCTGCATTTTACACACCATCACTTCTACTGAGCGCTTGAGGAATATCTGATGTGAGGTTGTTTTTAACCCTTTAGTTCTTTAGTAATGTGACGGTGCCTGCATCAATGGGAGGCAGGGTGGGTGGAAGCGTGGTGGTTGATTACTACCTCTTTGTTTGGAGGTATTTAGAACAAAGAAAGTGCTCAGCGATGTACTTTGGTGTAAGTGGAGGTAGACAGTAAAAGCTCAAGCAAATCCAAGTCAATTATCTTAAAGACACTATGGAAGTGTTTAACAGGTTATTAAATAGAAAGAAAAACGCTGATACCTCTTTACCCCATAGCTGTTAAAACAAAGTGTATCATCTTGATTTCCCGTCCAGTGAAGTGAAAACAGGATGCTGACAGGAGAACCTGTGAGAGACAGGCACCTCTGCCTGTTGACACTGTGGCAAAATTAGAGTTTAGCATTGTACTGAAACTCAGCATTAATTCATGCAGGAGGATTGTTTCATACTGAGTCTTACCTGAGTGATGCTTTATAACTTGGACTGGATGATTACTGGTCCCAAACAACGGGCCTTATTTACCAATAAATGTGTAGAAAAGTTCTGTCCATAAAATAAGTGCATACACAAAATCAATGTTGGATTCATGACAGATGGTGAATCAGAATTAGAATAGTTTATGGTTATTTATTTATTTAGTGAATTCACAGTTTTTATTATTGAATTCTATTGAAGGTTTTTTACTTTTACTAAAAGTAGTTTAAATGATAATGATAAAATGATAATGATAATGATAATCAAAAACATACTGATAGCAAAGATCTAATCTCAATGTTAAGAAACCCTAAGATGCCCTTCTTTCTCTTACATATTTTCACCCAGATGCTCCAAAATTTACAGGATGAAACTATTTTTCTTTCATATTTTTACTAGAAGAATTTATATGAACCTTGAAGTTATTGTGAACAAACTGTGATTTATTCCATCGTTTTTATGAGCTAAATGTAACTTAAATTTTTACTGCAAGAGGTTTTGTTTGATTTCATTTTAGGTGAATCAAATTTAAAGTGCCGAATCATGACCTTTATATGATGGAGGATAAGGGCCAAGTGAAAAAAATAATAATTTTCAAGAAAAAGTCATAAATTTATGGATATGTTGTTGTAAATCTATTATTTTTTCCTCATAAATCTATGACTTTATTCTCCCGAATTTATGACTTCATTCTCATAAATTTATAAATTTATTCTCAAAATCTATGATTTCATTCATGTAAATATCTTTTTTTTTTTTTTTACACTTGTCCCTAACCCTCCATCATACCTTTAAGTATTGACTGGCAAAATGTTGCTGTTTTCCTGAAATACTGAGCGTGGAACACACTTGTAAGCAGTTTTTCGCTGCCTGTCAAAGGAATAATTCCTAAAATGGTGAAAAATTCAGAGTAAGGATGAAAAATTATTGAAGGATGCTCATGCTGATTCTTTATTTTAGTGAAATACAGAAATAAAACATTAAATTTGACAGTTTATTCATGTCAAAAGAAGACAAAGCTTGTCTTATTTTACAGCGTCACAAAGTTTTTGCATTTCCTTTTTCCAAAAGTCTCACTTAAATGCTTCTACATCACATTGTGTTCTCTATCACAGGAATCCTCCTCACAGGTCACTTACAGGTATGAGTCATACACCAATAAATGTCATGTTTACTGCCCAGTAGAATCTTACTTTGTCTTGACTAAAGATGAAACTGTTACACCAGAGAGATGTATGACTCTAATACTCCTTGTTGATGGATTGGTACATATACAAACTGCTGCCTGTGTAATCAGAGATGCTCCAAAAGTATAATTTAATCTGCCCTCTCGCCCTCAGAATGAAGGACCACATACAGTGTGTTTAAATGACCACCCACACAGACAGGCAGGCAGACACACAGTCAGACAGACAGGTAGCGGACAAAGTTTGAAGAAATAAACTTTCACATCTAATCTTTGGCAAATATTTCATTTAATTAGACGGTTTCCACTTGGTAACAAAATTAGTAAACTAGGACCCAGAGTCTGCAGGGTTCTGGAAGTGTTGAGAAAATTCACCACCAGCTCCAATCTAATTAAATGCTAAGTTTTAGGAACATTACATTTGATCGAATTAAGCCAAGCAGCAACTTGATGTCTGAAAATAATGAGACAAAGCTGAAGTGCTAGAATCTGCAGTTCGTCGAGTGTCTGCTTGAGGCTGGCTCCAGAAGTACAGGAGGTCACAAACACACCAAGCTAAAAAAAAAAAAAAAGAAAAAGCCGTTTTCACAGCAGAAATAAACATCTACAGCCTGGTACAAAGACTGTCTTCCATCTGAATCGCTAATTTCACTAACGACACGCACTGTACGAGGGCTGATTTTTTTCCTACTCGGCAGTTTGGAAGATATTAAGATCACCAGTTCATCCAATCAGAGGTGCAGCTCAGCTCACGTGACTGCTGGGCGCCCTATGGTTGTTACTGTGGAGATGCAAAGCCCACCTCATTTCCAATATGGCTGTGCCGGCTGGTTTTGCTTAAAAAATCTGTTTCAGAAACAGACGGGTGACATCATGGCGGCTACAACCATTAATTATAGAGACTATGATTTTATCAGAGCTGTCTCTAAGAAGCAAACTGCTCATATTTCTTTGTAAATAAAAAATAGTTCAAGCATTGTTTTTCAGTGCTTTTGACTCCTACCTGACAATCCTACAACCTTTCTTTAAATCTAAGTCCCAAGCTTATCTTGATGTTATTAAGCTGATTCTCGTGATTTCCTCCGTGCCACCCACAGACAACTGAGGTGATTCATCCCGTATGTAACACTTGTGCTAAAACTGTTTGTGTGTGAGAGTAAACCTGAATCTTAACTTGTCAATAAACAACAAATATAAGAATTACATAATTCCGTGCTCCACAATGTCATTCGTAATACCACTCATTTGTTCAGACTAACACAGCTAGTTAGTTTCTGCTTGATGCTTGTGCTCCTCGTATACATTACAGGTTTATGTGGTAAGTTTGACACTGCTGAATAGAACTGATAATATGATTAGCTAAAGCCCGACTCTTTGCTTAAATGCTGTCAAATGTTCAGTTTTCACTCCTCCACAAGGAAAGTGTTTTTATCGGAGGGATCAGATTATTGATCATCTTGATTTTGCAAACAAAGCTTGATCTCCTCTCAGCCTGGATGTTTTTAAGATCATTTCTGCCACAGATGAACAGTAACTCAGTCATGATGGTTAAAACAAGCTTTGACAGGAGTGGAAGCTTCATATGAAGAAGGTTTGGCCACATCTCCTGCGGTAAAAATGTGTGTGGTGTGAAGAAGCTTAAGAGCGTTATACCTCTTTAATGTTTGTTGTGTTTATCAGACAACATCTTGACTATTATTGTAGACTCACAGTAAAAAAAAAATGAAGAATCAAAGCATTTGAAAACTGTCTCCAGAATTCCAGTGACATAAACATTACTTTGTTTTACTCTACAACAGATAAATTCACTTCGACTGTGAACTCAAACTACATACGGTAAATCTGACACTTGTGTCTGTTCTTATCTAGGTTAAATGTTTGAACATATTCTTCAAGTTTAGTTTGCAATCCTAAGTAGAGGCAAACACACACACACACACACAGACACACAGACACACACACTTTCACAGAGCCTGGTGTGTACTGCCCTCTACTGTTTTAAAAGCGCATTTTGTTGACTGTGTGATTTTTTTTGTTGTTGTTACTGTTCATTTGAGGCTCCAGTCACAACCTTCGCACATTTCCTTCACAGCACAAGTAAAGAGTATTTTTATGTCATTAAAAGTCAGGGGATAGAATCTACTAATCCAGATCTAGTTTAAAGCAGGTGAAATGTCTTATTTCAAGATACTGAAAGATTAAAAAATGACACCCGAATTCTTGTAAAAAGAAGAAAAGAATTCTGCTAATGGGGTTAGAAAAAAATGAACTTGTTTAGTACTTTTATTCAGACATTATTCTTATTTCAAAAAACTTGACAAGACTATTTTTTTAAGGTAATTCAGGTGTCGTTTTGTCTTATCAGGGAAAATGTGACTCATATTAAGTCTAGTAGAGAATTGTAGCTAAAAATAAGACATGAACTTGCTTTGATTTATGTTTTTACAGAGTAAATCGTCAGTTATATCAATTTTTGAGTATTTTCAACTTAATACAAAATTAGAGGCACCATTTCTTCATTTAAATGTTGAGTTTTTGATTTTTTTTATTAGCTCAGGAGACCTTCGTCATTCTAAACTGCAGAGGCAAAAAACAAAAAGAAAAAGAAAAAAAAGGAAAAAATTTGATATAATTTTTATGATTTAAAGCCACAATATTCCATTAGTTTGGTGCTTTTGTTTTGAAAATGATGTCGGGGCTCAGCTGTGTGAGGCAGTCAGAGTTTAAGATGAGGAAACTCTCCGTCCTTCTTCACCCAAGGGGGAAAACCGAGGGAGGAATGTTTTTCTCGCTGCACCAAACCTTTGATCTCACACCCCCTAATCACTTCCTAAGATTATACACTACGTGCACCTCCGCACTGCCCTCACCGTGTGTATAAGTGTGTGTGTGTGTGTGTGTGTGTGTGTGTGTGTGTGTGTGTGTGTGTGCTTGTGTGTGTGTGTGTGTGTGTGTGTGTGTGTGTGTGTGTGTGTTTGTTTCAGTATGTTTGCCTGAGGGCAGCAGGGGCAGATGTAGTCCTCAGTGACCGGCCTGATGACAGACGGAGATAGCAGAAAAGCAGAGACAGAGCGATGATGTCATCAAACAGTGAGAGCTATGAAGGGTTATAAATAAGTTTGGCCGTCATGCTGAAGGAAATAATGTCTAAAAACTGACCAAAAGAGTCAGCACATTTTTTTCACTATACAAATAAACAGATGAAGTGCTGGTAAAGTCATACAGCTGTCAGCATGCCTGTCTCTGTTTTAACAGAGACAGGCAACATTAAAAACGTTGAAAGGATGGAAGAACAACTCTTTAGACCACAGGATGCTGAGAAAGGGAATTAGCATTAAATCACCTCTGGAAATTCATGCTTGGAAATTTCTCATACCTTTATTTAAAAAAAAAAAACTTTTATACAACTGATGTTGTGTAACCCCGATTCCAATAAAGTTGGGTCGTTGTGTAAAATGTAAATTAAAAACAAAATACAATGATTTGGCAGCATATGTTGCTCCAAAACCTGTATGTACCTTTCAGCATTAATGAAGCCTTCACAGATGGTCAAGTTAGCCATGCCATTGTTGGAGTCACTTCAATATAAGTTGGAAAGGATTTGAAAATCATTGTATTCTGTTTTTATTTACGATTTACACAACGTGCCAACTTCACTGGTTTTTGGTTTTGTATTTCCTTGACCATGTGTAAGAGCAGCACAAAGGTGTGGATGTGTATCTGGTGTTCTTTATCAAAGCGATGCCTTTAAATACAACATTCTTCATTTCTCTGGCACTCTCACTGCAAATGATGTGTGTTGGGTTCACATTTTGGTGGTTGCAGTAAACTTTCAACACTTTGAAGTCCAAGCAGACTTGAACTGATGCTGTTTCTGCCTATTTTTCATAATGTTTATACATTTGTGGACAATTTTGTAAACAGCTCTGTTCAGTACTGCCTAACTCTCAACACAGAAAGAACTAAAGTAAGGTGTCTCACTTGAAAGCTGCTTTCATACTGCTGTAAATGCTATTGGGGTTTACCTTCTATGTGTGGAAACTTAAATGTGCAGAAAAAAAAGATTCATTATGGAAATCTGACATTTTCCCTGTGAATGAGATACAGGTCACCCTTTGGAGTTGTTCGACTTGAATCACATAGTAACATGTTCTACCATCTTAAGGTCTTGATATTTGACTATGACAGGAAACTGCTGCCATCTGTTTTTATGATTTCCTGCTTTTAAAAACATTAATTATCCAAACATCAAGACTTGTTCCACTCAGAGAGACCACTCCCACTGTACACAACCCCACTTATATCATGGCTACTTCTAAAGGAATATGACTGAATCTCATTTTTGACTTGCAAACTGTTTTATTTATTCAATATCAGGAAAAACACAATACCAGGTCAGAACCTCAGGCTTGATTTTTCTTCAGTACAGCAGTTTAATAAGCAGAATATTGCATTGAAATTATTACAGTAGCTACTACTACATTAGCTTTTCTCTAGATTTTGTGGAACATCACTAAAAAGTAATGAAAACAGCATTAATTGACTGATTAACTGATAATCTGTATACTGATAAAGCAACAGGCTTTCTATAAGTGCCCATTGACTTCACTACATCAAAACACTTAAACTAAGTGCAATGAAAGGTTTTATATCTGCCACTACTGAACTACTCCCTTTAACATGATAATGTGAAAAGCTCTTCATAACAGCACACTAAACACAATCTGATTATTATACTTTCATCTCATAAGGAATAGTAAACAAGGATGAAAATTTGTCAAACTATGCCCCTTGACAACCTCTCGAAATTTTCTCCTTTCTGACCATAAGTCATGAGACTGATCCACAAGAAGGTTCCAGACCTTCAAACAACGGTATTCACCTGCCATAGATACAGTCGACATTAAGACGAACGCCCAGGGTTTCACCCTCAAAATTCCCCGCCCCTAACTATGACGCGATTGCAACGCAAAGCCGACTGTATCTATACCTTTGCAGGGCACTGACCCTTGGCTTTAGGTTTTTCTTCTTCTTTTGTGGGTCTAATCGTCCACTTTAGGTTCACGTCAGCCTGTCCTGTTTGCTTTGAGATCCTATCACCTATCTGGGAGTTAAAAAAAAGTTGTTAGAGAGCCTTTGGTTGAGGTCATGAGCGTGTTTCAACTTACATTTTCATGCAGAGGGACTTTCCATCCACAGATTCTAACTGGATAACAGTTTTACCTGTTGCAGGAGCTGGGTGTTTACAGTCGGATCTGAAAGGTCAGCACTGGTATGGATTTTCATCCTCAAGATGGTTGTCGTTTGTTGGGGTACTGGAGAGTCCAACAAACGTGACAAAAAATGAGGGGCAGTTATTTTTTGACCTTTATTAAAAAAAACAGGTTTTCATGTAAATCTCATTTTACCTTCCTGGCACCAGAAGGGCATCTGGCTTGTACAGATGTAGTCCTCCCAGTAGTGCTGCACAGTAATGCCTGTGCAGTACTGTACATAATAGTTATTTGGCTGACCAGGTGTCCAGCGTCTGTAGGAGCTATCTCTATTGTCAGACCACCTCCATGGATGTCGGTACAAGCCAATCCACACATTAGTAGAGCCTTTGAGGGTGGACAGTTCTTGGTTTTCCTCAGCATTCTCAATCACAGCCAGGTCTTTGTAGTTTGACCTGCAGTAAGTCTGAGCCTCTTTCCAAGTCATTGTTGTCTTACTTATGAAGTATTTCTTCTTGTGTTCAGGACTTGGAGCTACAAAACAAAAAGAAAGCACAGTATTGGAGGATGGTGGTTTGCTTTAGTTAGTCTGTACTACTTTGTTTATTATATTATCATGTGTAAGAGACATGGACAGTGGAGGAGATGGAATTTATAGTTTGTGTTGGAGAGGTCCAATGTCAGAAGAAAGGTACTTCTTGATTCTGCTGCTGTGAAGAACTTGAGTTTTGCTACTTTATAAGTTGTTATAAATTGCTTTCAGCTTTTTTGAATTCACTCTTAAATCATCAGATTTCTCTTACCACTGTAACAAGCGGCACGAATTTTTCTCCTACAGTCACAATCACCCCATAGTCCATCTTCAACTGCTTCAACACAATGCTCCTTTGACCAGGCATTATCTGGCTGACCCCTCTTCCTGTTGTGATAACCATTTTCACCAGTTTCACCAGTATGCGACCATCTCCAGGAGTTTGTGTCTTTGCCCAGGGTGTTATTCCAGGACATGGGGTCATCATGCAGCCCAATCCAAACCACTGAGATGCCTTCTGAGTGAAACTTACTGATGTCAGCTTCGTTTTCGATGGTGGCCAGGTCAGTATATTTCTCTCTACA
This sequence comes from Labroides dimidiatus, assembly GCA_030710495.1. NCBI lineage: Eukaryota > Metazoa > Chordata > Actinopteri > Labriformes > Labridae > Labroides > Labroides dimidiatus. The sequence continues at coordinate 3,816,199 of CM061163.1, forward strand.
GTAACGCTGAGCATCACTCCAAGTCATTTTCAATTTGATGTAGTGGAACTGACGGTCACTGTAACCGGAGGTGCAAAATCCTGTGGAGGGTTTATTCAGCAACACTTTTAGTGGAACTGATATTCTGTATAAAAGCTATTTTATGATGATTGTACAAATAAAACCTTGACAGATTATACTTGTCATATAGGGAGAAATAAACAAACAAACAAACAAATAAGTAAGTAAATAAATAAACAACCAGTACTGATCATTGACACATTAATTGTGTCCTGAACATATGACATCTGAAATCCTCCTGTTGGGTTATGTACATTTTTGTCCCTGTGTTTCCAATATTAACTATTTACACAAATATTTTTAACAGGGTTTTGGTTCCCAGGATCATTAATACACACTGATTTCGTATAATTAAACTCTTACCAAAAATGGAGAAGAGCAAAACCAGTTGGAAATCCATTTCTGATTTCACTGCGAGAGGAAACAAATAGGGAATGGAAAAATAAACCTCAAAATAATGAAATCTAAGGGCACAATTTAAAACTCCATAGTGTATTGATGAAGTAGTTGTAGAAATTTCCAGTTAAACGGAAACATCTGAATATTAAGCCTGTTTGAAAACCATGGTTCTCATGAACTCGGAACTAAAAATCGAATAAAAAATGAATGGGAAAGTAAGTTTATTAAATTCAGTATTAATTCATGTTATATTGTAAGCAAAGCAATAAAGTAGACATTATCTCACATCTATAAGGCTCAATAGTTCATCTTTAATTAAACATAATTAAACAAACCATAATATGATATACTCACATGTATTTTTGGTAACAAAATCAAGGATTCACTCTCAGAATCTGTGAGGAAATGTATGCCACCTCTCAGTCTGTGGGTCTTTTTATTAGCCTAGTATTTGCATAATTAATTCATATCCAAATGAAGAACCTGACAAATGTCACCTTAAACAAACACAAACATGTTCCAATCAAACCAAGAGAGAGAAAAGTGAGCCGCAGTTGCAGTGTGTCCGAGTTTGTTTGGTTTAGGGAGTAAGAACCTTAAAACATGATTTTACAAAAGTGCAACTGTGTTGTGTTGGATGGAAGCAACTCAATGCATACAGACACGTTCCAAGCCTAATTTGTGGTCATAAGCTTTGGGTTGTGCCCAAAAGAATGAAAGCACTGACACTGGAAGGAAAAATCAGTTTTCTCCAAGGAATCTTGAGTGAGTGACAACTAGGTCTGCCAGTCTTTTGCATTAAAAGTAAGACAATGACCTGGTGGCAGATAAGATAGACAAACAGATGGCATACAGAGCCCACTGAAGTCTTACAGGTGATAATATAACTAATTAGAAATCACAAACCAAGCTACATTTCTGTCATTGTCATATTGTTTCACCAGGCATTATCCAATACTGGAAAAACATCCAGCAGGCAAAATTAGGAAAAGCCTGAATTTCCATATGAAAATGAAGTATCAGGGACAGGTCACCTTGTGATTTTCTCCACCAGATTAGACAGTAGCATGTCCAACACTGTCGGGGGGGGGGGGGGGGGGGGGGGGGGGGGTCTTCTGTATAAGAAAAGCTATTACACAAAGCATGTTAATAAATCATTACAACAAATACTTTTTGATACACACAACGTTTACAGGTGTGTTTTGTGAAAGTGTTGGGTGCGAGTGTAAGGTGAGCATAGTGTAAGTGTAAGGTGTGTTGGGTTGAGTGTTGGGTGCAAATGTCAGGCACAGGAGTTGGGTATGAGTGTGGGGTGCAACAGTCCGGGGTCTCTGTTGCCATATTAGCACTTCATAATGCTCCACACATTTTCAATGAGAGACAGGTCTGGACTGCATGCAGGTCAGTCTAGTACCTGCACTCTTTTACTACAAAGCCACGCTGTTGTAACAGGTGCAGAATGTGTCTTGTCATTGTCTTGCTGAAATAAGCAGGGACGTCCCTGAAAAAGACGTGGCTTGGATGGCAGCATATGTTGCTCCAAAACCTGTATGTACCTTTCAGCATTAATGGAGCCTTCACAGATGGTCAAGTTAGCCATGCCATGGGCACTAACACACCCCCATACCATCCCAGATGCTGGCTTTGAGACTTTGACCTGAGAACAGTCCAGATTGTCCTTTTCCTCTTTGGCCTGGAGGACACCACGTCCATGATTTCCAAAAACAGTTTGAAATGTGGACTCGTCAGACCACAGCAGACTTTTCCACTTTGTGTCAGTCCATCTCAGATGAGCTCGGGTCCAGAGAAGCCGGCGGTGTTTCTGGGTGTTGTTGATATATGTCTTTGTCTTTGCATGGTAGAGTTTGAACTTGCACTTGTAGATGTAGTGATGAACTGTGTTAACTGACAATGGTTTTCTGAAGTCTTCCTGAGCCCACGTGGTAATATCCTTTACACAATGATGTTAGTTTTTAATGCAGTGCTGCCTGAGGGGTCAAAGGTCACGGTCATTCAATGTTGGTTTTCAGCCTTGCTGCTTATGTGCAGAGATTTCTCCAGATTATCTGAATCTTTTGATGATATTATGGACTGTAGATGATCAAATCCATCAATTCTTTGGTGGTTAGATCCCATCAACAATTAAAATAATTAATAGAAGGTACAATGATGTGATGACTGATGAATATCCCCCAAAAGAATAATAAAAAAAAAAACATACCAATAAATGGATGGAGTATGAAGCCAGCTGAAGTCTTACACGTGATAATATAACTGATAAGAAATCCCAAACCAAGCTACATTTCTCTCAGTGTCAGATTGTTCCATCAGACATCATCCAATACTGGAAAAACATCCAGCAGGCAAAATTTGGAAAAGCCTGAATTTCCATATGAAAATGAAGTATCAGGGACAGGTCACCTTGTGATCATCCAGTTTAGACAGTAGCATGTCCAACACTGTCAGGGAGGGTCTTCTGTATAAGAAAAGATACTTCCCAAAGTATCGTGTTTTTATTTGACCCTTTAACCAAGGGTCCCCTTTAAGAAACACAGGTCTGTCTACAAAGGCATGTCTTATGAATAATGTATGAATACAGTCTTAGATACTATGATTTCATTGATTTCTTGAAAAAATAAAAATGAAAATACTCACATATCACACTATAAAGAGAGTGCCACTAAATACCTGCCCTTGGATTATAATTTCACACCTGTGACGCACAAAATTATTACAACAAATACTTTGTTTTGATACACATAATGTTTTCAGGTGTGTTTTGTGAAAGTGTTGGGTGCGAGTATAAGGTGAGCATAGTGTAAGTGTCAGGTGTGTTGGGTCGAGTGTCTGGTGCAAATGTAGGGCACAGGAATTGGGTATGAGTGTGGGGTGCAAGTGTTGGGTGCAAACTCAGGCGGGACATTTAGGTGCAACAGTCAGGTGTGTGGGGTGATAGAGTTGGGTGTGTTGTGTGCGAGTGTCTGGTGTAACAGTCAGTCAGGGGTCTCTGTTGTCATATTAGCTCTTTGAAACTTGTCAACCTTGTATCTGAAATGTTTATTAAGAAAAGTATAGTATAGTTTAAGATGGCCGTGTATGTGTTTGAGACATGTAAATTTACAACAGCATAAAAAGCAGATGTGTTTTAGTTTTGGGAGCTAAAATATGGAAGAGCCCCAGCGATGAGGTTAAATTTCCATAAAATGCAAAATTAGGTGCATTTTCCAAAGGGAAAAATGTTATATTGAGCATTTTGTTGGTTTGACCCTCTGAAAAATTCAGGTTTATCATGTGGCCCCTTGTAAAAATGAGTTGCCCACCCCTGTGGTAAATGTTCATGAAATTATAAAACAATGGAAAAAAGTTTTGGACACCCTTAAATTTGAAACAATCTCAAATACTATCATGAATCATTTGTGGAAAAATCTTTTCTTGTTTCAAAAAGTGTGGCAGCATAGACAGACAATCTATAGTTTATTACTGGTTTTAAGAAAAACCAACAAAACTAAATTCTTAGTTTCAAAGTGTCAGTTCTTATTATCGTCTGTATCAAAGTCAACAAAAGAACAGAGCATATGTTCCAAACCTGAACAAAAAATAAATAAACCATCACATCATTAAATGAATATTTAGTAGTCCTGCATTAGCACACAGCAGAGCTGGAGGGGGGCGGACCAGTGACACGATGCTGTGTGTAGCACATTCAAAATAAAAGCACGTGACTTAAAATCCTGTCCTGCGGTATAATCTTTTGGGGGGGACAAATGCGCCTGTCTCCAATATTGGAGGTTGTGGGGCACCCATCCACCAGGTTCCTACGCCTATAACTGATGGGTGAAGATTTTTTTCCCCCTCCCTCAATAATGTCAATATCATGGCATAGCAACTTTTCATTCATTCATTTATTCATTCATTCATTCATTCATTTATTTCAAGTGATTCTATAGCCAAGATTTGTTCCTCTGACAACCAGTTTTTCGGCAGACCAAATATTGTCTTTTTACGTCTCATGTGGATTTGAGAGACCCGCCGCCGGTCTTAAAACCTCAAACTAGGGAGGTACTGAGGCGAACTTTAGCATTCGGCAACAGCTGTTAGCAGTCTGCCAGCGACTTCATGTGGAGCTCACCACCAGCTCCAAATCACTAAACAGACTCCGAACACTGGTGTTCGCAAATATGTCGAAAGTCAACGGTGGTTCCTCTGGTTGTCGGGCCGTGGTGATGGCAGGAAAGTACCTGTCAAGCCCCTCGGCCGCGGGACTAACACGGAGTTTGGGTCAACGTCAGCGGAGGATGGTGTGTGCTCAACGGCGAATGATGAGCACTGACTCGGCCAGCAGGGGAGGAAAGACCGCGGCTGTGGCCCAGCAGGAGCAACCGGGATATCTGTCCGCCGCTGACCGACATGCGCTTGCCAATCGGAACTTAATTTATCGGGACGTTAAGGCTTTCCTCAATGAAGTCGGTGGAGACCCCAGAGAGGCTCGGTACTGGTTGACCCAGTTTCAGAAAGCGACTAAAGCCCAGTCTCCTGCCTTTGCTGTAATGGAGGTAAGTCAACGTTCATTCAAACGAAAAAAACTTTTCAATTTAAAACAATGTCCCAGATATGCGAACTGTCTGGAGGGTTTATTGTGAATGATTTGTGAAGTATTGTGCTGCTGTTTAGATTCTGGCAGTTAACTTTCCTTTTTGCTTCTAATACTGACAAACAAACGAGTATTTCTTTGACTCCAGCCTTTACAGGAACAAGGTTTGGGTTTTATTTTCACCACTTTAAGAAGATCCATTACAGTAATAACAATCTACTAAACTGGAGGAAAAACAGAACCCTTGACTTCTTTACACTATAACAACTGAGTCCAGATATCTGGCACATTTCACACATATCCCTAACAACAGATCCTCTGACATAATGGGGTACACTACACTACTGAAGTAGTTTCTGGATGATTGGGTGTATGTTTTGTCTGAATGAATCTTTTTTTCTTGGTGTAGAAACTAAATAACCACGTTTACAAGTGTATTTGGTTTAAGAACATTTTTATCCATCCATCCGTGGTTCTCTGTCTCTGTTTCTCCCAGGTGGACAGCTCAGTGTTTGACAGCAGGGAAATGGTTCAGAGCTTGTCCTTCGGGCTCTCCTTTCTCCAGCGGATGGATATGAAGCCTGTAGTGGTGATGGGTCGGCTTGACAATGAAGACACAGGGCACATGCAACCGGTGGCAGACTCCCGGTGCATGAGAGGGCTGGTGGAGCGAAGCCAGCAGCTCACTGAAGCGCTGCAGCAGCATTCAGCCACTGTGCTGCCCCTTTTTTCTGCTGAGTCCTTCCTGCTGCTGCATGAAGCCCCACGTGGAAGCAGGTAAGAGACTAAGTAGAGAACCAGGTGTCTTTGATTCCCCTGTGAGGTATAATAAGTTATTCTCACTGGTTAACTTGAAGCTCAACAACAACATTGTTCCTACTTTTTCATAATACATTGCTAATAGAGAACCACTTTTTGTGAAACCCTCCCTTTTTCCCTTTCTGTAAACATTTCCAGGCCCCAGGCTTAGTTAGAAGTGCTGACATACCAGTTCCAGTTTTTTCAAACTTTAAAAAGTCCCTAAAGCCATTTAGACCTAGTTGCATGGTTTAACAGGCTGCTGTGTGAAAATGACAGCACGTCTCTAAATGCATACTCAACTCTGCCTGACAAAAGCCTGAAGTGGATAATAGATTGGAATCTTATTCGTGAAGCCACATTTACACCTGATATTGACATACACTGAAGGTAAATTGTTCACAAGTCCACAGCTCTGAAAACAGATATTAAAGATGTTTCGCTGCCTTTCTCAAATCACCCTCAAACCCTCTCTTGACACACTTCTTTTGCGTTTTTAAGCCACACGAATTACGGTCCAAAACTTTATTTTTCCAACACTCCTTTCCTCTCCCCCTGCAGTGCTGCTGCCTCCGTTGCTGTAGACACGAGCCTCCTCCAGTGGAGTCTGGACTGTGGGACCATCCCTCTGATTTGTCCCGTTGGTAGAGACGGGCGAGGTTGCTCGATACTGCTGGACTCAACAGAAGTGACAGCTGCTGTCTCGCGAGCCCTGCAACCCCACAAAGTCATGTTCTTAAACCACTCAGGAGGTCTGTGCAGCAAAGAAAAAAAGGTACGACTCTGATCTGATTTGTCTGATTTTTGTACTCCACTGCATTCAGAGGTAATCCTTTATCTTAAACTGATTACTTTGTTTTTATGTAACAGGTGCTGGGAACTGTGTCACTCCCTAGTGATCTGCCTAGTCTTTCCACGGCAGCGTGGCTGAGTAGTGCAGAGCGGTATAAGGTGTCCACTATAGCCAGGCTCCTAAATCAGCTTTCTCCTGAGTCCTCTGCAGTGATCACCTCTGCAGACACACTTCTTAGCGAGCTGTTCAGTCACAGAGGTAAGAGACTGCTGACTGACCCACTCTGAGTCTATTTTAAGGTGAAACCCAAGTAGTCATGGGACATATTTGTAAGGGGTTCCAGTTTTAACCACTCAACAATGACAGAAATTAGGTCATATCTAAACATGTCTTCTACAAATGTTTGTCCTCTTTGTCTGGAATGCTTTCTCAGGATCTGGGACACTCTTTAAAAATGGAGACCCAATACACCGGTAGGTATCAACCTCTATCATATCTGCAAGTCCATGTAATCCTACCTTTTATTCCTTTTGATAAAGTCATACATGAAAAGTTATGGCTTAAAGATCACTGAATTATATTTGATAGACGACACTAAAATTTAACTTTCAGTTTGAATTATTAGGAGTTTGTTGGATTTACTGCCATTACAGTGAATTATTTCTGTGTTTGTGTGCAGGTACACCTCTCTGGATGGGATTGATGTTCAGCGTCTGTTGGCTCTTATCAACAAGTCATTCGATAAAAGTCTTAGGCAGGACTACATCGACTCCCTGAGAGGAAGACTGCATTCTATCTACCTCTCTGAAGGGTGTGTGAAACTATCATCAAACAAAAATATTGAGACACAGAAATACCCAAATGGAGAATGGAGAAATGGAGAAATACCCAGAACCTCAGGCATGCCAAGCCAAAAAAGCCAAGGAACACATTTAAAGCCAGGTTCTAAAGATGGCTTGGGTCTAAATAGCTCATTTCTGTCAGTACACACCTTACCTGTTCTTTGCACTTTACTAAGTACTTGACTTCTCACCTTTCCTCAGGTACAGTGCGGCGGCCATAATCACCATGGAACCGGTGAACAGTGGCACTCCCTACCTTGACAAATTTGTGGTGAGCAGCAGTAAACAGGGTCAAGGCACCAGCCAGATTCTGTGGGAATGTATCAGACAGGACCTTGGCAAACTGTTCTGGAGGTCCAGAGCCACTAACAAGATTAACCCCTGGTACGACACACACCGAAACTCACACACACTAGTTTTGAGACTCGGGTTGGATTTTATGTCAAATTACATCCCACAAGCTGGAGAGTGAAGAGTTCGGGACAAAGAATGGTGAGCAGGTAGTTAATGGAAAACCAAGGAGGACCAAGCACCGAACCCTGAGGAACACCTAAAATTTACTACCTTTAATGGTATACTTTAATTGCCTTTTTGCTCAGCTGTTTCAGAATAATGGTGTCAGTGATGTGATTTATTCTTCTTTCCTTTTCTGTGCAGGTACTTCAAACACTGTGATGGCAGCTTTGTTCACGGGGTGTGGACGGTCTTCTGGTTCGGCCTGACCGACATCAGGGATTCCTATGAGCTGGTTGAGTACGCCAAGGAGCTCCCCGACTCTTTTCACATTTCCTCTTTAACAGCATCCTAGCCTGACACCTAAACCTTCAACTACTGGTTTTATAGCTCTTGGACTCTTAATGTGAGCTATGGGTATCTCAAAAAAATCACTTCTTAATTGTTTTAGGTGGGTTTTTCTAGTACTTTGAAACTTGAAATCTGCAGTGAGCATTGCATATGTTTTGAGTAAACCGCTGTCTTCCGGGACAGTTCTCGCACTCCTGTTTCTTCCACTGTGCATTGTGTTAATATGTCTTAACACAATGCACACACTGACTGTTGCTGTGAATCACACAAAAAAACGGGTAGCTTTAAACACTAAGTGCTCTCCAGAAGGGAGAAACTTCTTTCTGAGCTCACTTATTTAAGAGACCAAAATTTCTAAGTGAGTAGTTCAGGGGTTGCCCTGACATTTTCTCACAGAAGTTCAGAGTTTACTTGTTGTGACATGTCCTTCAGAGCCTGTGAAAACAGTTTAGTAAAGTTACAGTGGCTCTTTAGGAAGATTTTTAGCTTTATATAACAAAGATTAGCACATAACTTTGAGACAAAAGTTTTAGTTAGACATAATGAATCCTAACGATTTCATAAAAGGTTATTTTAGAAGGTTTTGCTTTGGTGTTTGTAATGTAGATTTCAAACAGAAACTGTACACACCTGGAGGTTTACAGTTAGTGAGCTGTTTGCTTTGGCTAGCCAGACAGGGAGCTCTGTTTACATGATATTCAGGTACATTGTGTGAAATGTATGATCCAGAATTTCCAGTCAGAACATTTCATCCTCTGTTATATTTTCATATTGTCAGACGGATGTTTTTAAGTGCCATTACCGTGACACTGCAGTCTTCCTCAGATTTGTCACGTGATGTTGCTGTGACGTGTTTTCAGCTGATCTTAATGCAGGTTTGGACCCCCTGCTGTCCGTCAGCTTCCCCAGGACTGCATCCAAAGTGTGAGGTAGCTTGTAAGCCCCCTTGTCCCAGTTCAGTCCTGTGGACACTCTTCCTGATCCAACAGTGGAACTTGTTCTTGGTGCATAAAAACCTGCATATGATCAGCTGAAGACACATCACAGCAACATCAGGTGACACTTCTGAGCTGTCTGATGATGAAAACCCCTTCAACTGTACTCAAGCTGTCAGAGAAACTTGGAATGCATCTATCAGTAAAAACTAACATTGTGGCCAGAGGAGTTAAGAAAGTGGCCAATGCAGGTTAGGATTGACAAGGTTTTCAGAGACCTGATCAGATAATGAAGTTCAACTCTTGTTCACATGCACTTCGTAAATGCCAAAAAGGGATGTCTTTAATAAAACACTGCCTTCAAAGCACTTCAGACCAGGCACTCAACTCATGTCTCTGCTCTCTACTTGTGTCTCTTCTTTGATCAACACTCACAGTTATATCCTGGTTACACCTATTTGTGTTCATATTTGCAATAATGGATAAAATATGCAAATAGTTTTTACTTTTGAAAGGCATTTTGCGACCCCCCCCCCCTCATTGTGGCAGATGATGGACATTGAAAAAAAGCACAAAGTTCTTTACTTTACTACTTTACTACTAAGCTGGAGTATCTCATTAAGAGAACTCACCAAGCTCCCTGCATAAAGTATTTCATTATGATCGTTCAAAACCTCAACACTCTGATGTTGACCAGTTCTCAAGAGGAAAAGCAAACGCCAGAAACAACTGAATCTGTTTGCAGAAATTGTGGTGAGACACCTGGTCGCTGAAAGAAAGAGAGAAAGAAAGAAAGAAAGAAAGAAAGAAAGAACAGGAAAACTAGAAAGAGTAGTGCTGTGAAGATTTCTTCAAAGTAGGTTCATGAGTCATAAATCAGACTTCATCTGTTTCAGAAGTTTCTTTTGATATTTAATGTAAGGAATGTTGGTTCCTGTGCCGCACAGTGGTGCAACTGTTAGCGCTGCAGCCTCATAACAAGTTTGAAGCCCTGTTGTTCTCCCTGTGCATGCATGGGTTCTCTCCGGGTACTCCAGCTTCCTCCCACAGTCCAAAAACATGCTCATCAGGTTAACTGTTGATTCTAAATTGCCCGTAGGTGTGAGTGTGAAAGGTTGTCTGTCTCTGTGTGTCAGCCCTGTGATTGGCTGGAGACCAGTCCAGGGTGTATCCCACCTCTCACCCTAAGACAGCTGGGATAGACTCCAGCCACCTGTGACCCTGAACAGGATAAGAGGGATAGAAGATGAATGAATGTTGATTCCCTCTATCAAGCGTTATCTCATGTTGGAGACTTTGGTACTAAGATATCACTTCTGTAGCCTTTTGATCTAAAGGTGGCTGAGGTGGTGCAGGTATGTGCAGTCTTCCTTTTGACCCGTTGGTGGAGCCGTCTGATCAGGAATATGTACTTACACATTTGTCACAGGAAGGCAGGGCATAATAGAAAGCCTTTAACCTTCAGGATCCCGAGCAGTTTCTGGTCTTTTTGCTTGTCACATTTTTCCTGCCTGTGGTCTGATTTTTCTCTGCAGTATGAAGTCCTGCTCCTCTCTGGGTTCAGGATTACTCAACAATGTCTCCTGAGCAGTTTAACATCATCAGAATGAAACAATTATTACAACATTATTACAAGATATTTACTCTTTATAAACTATTTACAGTCAGTACTGTCACTACTGTTTACACAGTTTACAGTCTACACTGCAGAGGCATCATGTCCATCTGTAAAGAAGTTTCTGTCAGTAATGAGACAGAGAGCTGAGCGGCTCTGAGAGCAAATTAAATACCTGCAAGACAACGACATGGGAAGCAAAACTCAAAGAGTTTTTGAAGTGTGACTACAGGGTGAATGTGGATCATTCAGAGCTCACTGAAAACATTAAAGAGCTCTGAATTATTTGTTTTTACAGAATTTATCTACAGCAAACGGTTTATTTTCTGAAAATTTTCAAAGAAGACAATAAAATTAGGACTGCTGGAGGACAAATGATGTGCAGGGTCATAGGTTTGTGAGAACAGTTGAGATCAGATTTGTGTATTTAGTAGATTCTTTGACACTCACTATCAGTGACCTGAAAAACCTGCTGTTAAACAACCATGTGCACACCCTGGCTTAGACTTATTGATGAAAACTGTGAGAGACGGGTAAAAGCAAAGATTAACATACACCCAAATACCTTCTGCTCCTGAAGCGAGGGAAAAGCTGTTTGACTGAATTCTAAAAGGCAATATAAGCAGTAATCACAGACCAATGAGGCTCTAAGGAATAACCACTAAAGTTGCTAACAAGTGAAAAGAGAAAAGAAAATAAATAAATAATAAATCAAACAAAGCTCATGTTGAAAAAAAAGTAAATTTACTAGAATAAAGTCAAAGATTTATGAGGATGAAGTCAGAATTTTCCAAGATTAAAATCATGAATGGATTTAAATGATGTTAAGAAACAAACTTTATTGTGAAAGGTTGTTTTATAGGAGCGTCCATCCTCCTCCTCACAGAGGATGAAGTGAGAGCGTCTTCTTGATGAAGTTGTGTTGAGTTCCAGCTTTGACAAACAGCCTTCTTAATATCTCTGCCAATAGTTTGTTAGAGAACCTGGAGCTTTCTGATGAAGGCAGCTGAAACACGGAGCACCGTAGGCTACCACACTACGACGGAGGATTAGGGCCAAGTTCAAACCTAAACTAAAGAAGAACTTCACAAGATGCTCCGTGTTCCTCATTTTTATACAGGCGGCTGCTGCTCTCCAGATAGATACAGACTAAAAGAACCAGATTACTTAAGTAAGTCTATGACTTTATTCTCATAAATTTACTTTAATTTTTTTTTTTTTACGTTGCCCTAATCATCTGTCGTACAACAGAAACTGAGATCACAGGAATAACTCTTTTTGTAAACAAAAAGGGGGCGAAGGATGCTATGAAAGAGAAAACAGAGCTGAAAACTTACAGGAACTAGAAATATGAGAAAGAAACTGAAGGAAAATGTTGCTATAAAACCCACATGAAACCTCTCACTACCTCTGATGCTGAGATAAAAAGTCAGTGCAGGGAGCTGGAGCCAAAGAACACACACCTGACCCATTTTGTACAACATAATAATGAATCACAGCCATATCTCATCAAATAACCGGGTGTCAAACCTTTTACCCTCTGTCACACCTTCATCCTGGCCTCACTATAAGACACTCGGGTCAAGTCTTCAACCCAGTAGAAGTTTATTTAATTTTTAAATGTGTATTTTGTGGACTGTCCTGTCTTATAAATATGAGGGTGTATCGTTTAAGCTCCTTAGTCACAATATCCTTATCAACAAACATAATCTTATTACCAGGTAGCTTAACATGAAGTTGCTTTCTTTTAATTGTGTTTACCAGCTTAATGGTGCTGAAACAATGGATGACGCATGATGCCAGGATGAGCTGGTTCTACCCGCAGCAGCACTGCAAACGCTTGTGTTTATGTCTTTATTTTTACTACAAACATCAGACTCAGATCTGTTTCCATGCTGTTAATGTCCTGATGCAGCTGCGTCTCCTTAAGTGACACCACACCACAGTCCCTTAACAGTAAACCAACAGGAGCAACTCACCTTTCATGTAAAGTTGTTCATACCTGTTGTTTTACATTGTGTGAATGAAATGTCACAGATTAAAAAAAAAAAAAAAAAAAAAGAAAACCCAGCCCCTCCTGTACCATGGAGAGCCTCCTCTCATGAAAATCCAGTTTATCAACATAACCTGTCCGTAGGTGGAGGACACCACCTTTTTTTTTTTTTTTTTTTGCGCACCTGCAAACAAGTATGGGAGTTTGGCTGTGACACAAGGTAAGAACTTTAGAATTTCTAATACACTTAATAATTTCACAATAACACCTAATTAAAACACTACATTAAATATTTTACATAGTAACTTTATTATTAAATCGATTAAAAAATACCATAGTTTTTACATAGTGTCCTGTCTAAGAGGCATTCATGTGAGGATCTTAACACATTTTTTTTTTTTTAACCAAAAGCAAAAATTAGGAACTCTTAACAAATCTCAATTTGACGTCTTTTGATATAGTTGTGACATGGCATTTTAGTTGTTTTCTAGCCTGAGATATGAATAATAATAATTATGTTCCATTTTAATAACAAAGTTGTGGTAAATGTTTTATAAAACAGAGGAGCACACCTTTAAACTGGAGGTACTGGTCTTCGAGAGCTGAATAGAAAATGACTGATAAGCTCAGTCAGTGGCTTGCACAGATTTTTTAAAGTAAAGTGAAAAAAAAAAAGGCACATACAACGCAATCTCTCCACTGAAGAGGGTACAAAGTTCTGTGTGTGTTTATATATATATATATATATATATATATATATATATATATATATATATATATATATATAATATATATAATATATATATATATATATATATATGTATATATATATATATATATATATATATATATATATATATATATATATATATATATATATATAGCATTAACCATTGAAAGCTCAAGGGACTAACAAAAAATGTGAATTATAATAATGTGGCTCATTCCTTTGACTTTTGGCCTAATCAGTGTTTGTTTGTTTGTTTGTTTTTTAATAGATGGCAATTAACCAACATCTTCAGGCTTTGGTTGTAGTCTGTGTCATCCTCCTTCTGATGTCCTATTTCGTTGTGTTCCATACCTGTCCAGAGGAGCAGGACAAAGACATTTACCAGCCACAAAAACTGAAGTAATTACCAATCTCTCTCTCTTTCTCTCTCTCTCTCTCTCTCTCTCTCTCTCTCTCTCTCTCTCTCTCTCTCTGTGTCTCTCTCTGTCTCTCTCTCTCTTTCTGTGTGTGTGTGTGTGTGTGTGTGTGTGTGTGTGTGTGTGTGTGTGTGTGTGTGTGTGTGTTACCTCTTTGTCTGGTGCTGATGATACTTGTTGTTTTTTTGGCACTGCTAACCAAAGCACATATTTGACTTCAAGGTTCCCCTATGCAAAACTCCTCCAGTCCATCTATTGTATTTACCACTTCATCTGGACAGCCCATCCCAGCTCTCATTGGACGACCAATGAGTAAAACAAAACAGATTTTTTTTAAAAAAAAAAAAAAGAGAACATGCCCTGAGTTGGGTTTTTTTTTGTACCAGTAAACATGGATTTGTCTTCTGTAAAGATGGGCTGATTTATATGGCTACAGTTAAGGCCCAGATTATAAGCCTTCCTGGAATTATTGAACATTTTCCTAAAACTCTGCCCAATATTTGCATCAACGACTAAACTTGATATAACCAAACAATCACCAATGTCATAGCCAAACCAAAGTGGTGCTTTTTACCCATCAGTCTTAAAGCATTATATATATATATATATATATATATATATATATATATATATATATATATATATATATATATATATATATATATATATATATATATATATATATATATAGATAGATAGATATTTCAAATCACTTCTCAAGAATCTGACAGCTCATCAAACTGATTTTAAAGCTGTGTTTATTGAACCATTATTGTATGGCCAATAATATTTTCCATCTGCACCCTTTCAGGTTTGCTCCAACTAATCCTTCTCTTACACCTGAACCATGTAATTGTCCCAAGGGCTCACTGATATTGAAAAACGCCATCCCTGCTGATGGTTTTGCAGAGCTGGTGCAACGCCGAGACAAGGAGCTCCAACAGCACAAAGCCAGGTACCTTACATATTGGGGCCAACACAAAAAAATACAAAAAGACAACCCTTTTCAATGTAGCATCAATTTCAACATTCTTGCGGTATAAAAAGCTGATGTTGTCAGGAAGTCATTCCCAGTTCATAGTTCAAGCAGCCATGTAACACACCACGTCACTTAACGACGAGCAGCGCCACCTGGTCATAGCACGCCTTCAGGTCGGTAGAGGGGCAGTCAGATGTTGCTCGTGAACTCAGTGTTTCTCAAAGTGTCATCAGCAGACTTGCAGCAAGACACAGAACTACTGGCAGTGTTGGTGTCAGACCCAGGAGTGGAGCCCCACGAGTGATGGACCACAATGATGACCAGTACCTAAGGACCTCTGCACTCAGACACTGTCAGCAACTTCCACACGCAGGCTAGCAGGCTGCAGGCTGCAGGCCTGTTACGAGAAGTGAGGGGTACCAAACCATTCATAACCGACTCCATCGCTTTGGCTTACAGCCAGACGACAACTGCAGGTGACTCCACTGACACCAAGACACCGCCGTGACCGTTTGCAGTGGGCACAAGACCATGTGACGTGGACAATGCAGCAGTGGTCTACCGTCCTGTTTACTGATGATTGTCAGGTCACCTTGCACAGAAATGATGGTCATCAGCGTTGCTGGAGAAGGCAAGGTCGAGGTCAACATGGTCCACAGGGTTGGCTTTGGTGGAGGAGATGCAACAGTCTGGGCAGGCTTTGCCAGTCAGCACAAAACAGATTTGGTGATTGTAGATGGCTCAGTCACTGCACGTTCTTACCTCAGAGACAACATAGAACCATCATCATCCCCCAATTCCACCTGCACACCCCCAACTTTCTGTTCATGGATGATAATGCTCCATTACATGGTGCTAGAATTGTCACAGCTGGACTTCAGGAAGTTGGAGTGCCTCATATGGTATGACCAGCAATGTCCCCTGACCTGAACCCCATAGAGCACGTCTGAGACCAGCTGAAGCAGGAGACTGGATGCTCGTACCCCCACCCACGAGACCTGGCAGAACTGTGAAGGAGTGGAAACGCATTGCCTCAGAACATCATGAGGCTAGTGAGGAGCATGAGACGTTGCTGTCAAGCTGTAATTGAGGCAAATGGTGGAAACACTCGCTACTGACTTTTCAGTTGTAGTTAATTGGGGCTATCTTATTATTGTCTAAATTGTTGGGGTGAGAAATATTATAACTAATAACTAAAGAAAATGATGTTTCTGCTCAATCATTAATAGTAATATTAAAGAGAACTATACTTATTTCATTTAAAATTCAGACCAAATGAGCTATCGACTATAAGAAAGCAAAAGTCACTTATTTGTTTAATCTCTCAATTAATACTGTATTGGTCCTGTCAGTGCCATTTAACAATGCAGACTTTGTTTTTTGTTTATTTACATCTATTTATCTACATGCATTTTTTTCTCTTGCTTATTTATTGTCTTGCAATTACTGTTTTAATGTACTCTCAACGTCTCTGTAAATGAGAGCACGTTCTCAAGGGCACCTTTAGATTGAAAAAAGGTTGAATGAATGAAATAGGAAAAGCACTCATGTCATGTCAATATCCCTAACTTAATGTGAGCAGTGTACATTCCTAAATTTACTGTTACAGACTTATATCTACGTATGCGCCATCGTTCGCCAACCATAATTTACACCTGTACATTGTTCAGTTGCTGTCAAACACATCAAACAACTATGAACTACCCAAGCTTTATCACCACTATCCCTCTTTTCCTCAACAGGACAACATCAGTGTTATCTAAACTGCTGTACGCTACACCTAACTCTCCTCTGAAGTATCCCATCCAAGGTTTTACCGTGAAGCCTTTAACCCCTACTCAAATACCAGGTATGCTACATATTATAAATCAGACAGCATTTTGATCTATTTGTAGTTCCCACATTACCTGACAAAATCATGAGTGAAAGGGAGTGTGATTTCTTTATGTTGTTTGCACAAATCGGTCTCTCTCAGCATGTGTCCTCCTACGTTTCATGCTTAATAGATGTTAGCAGATCTTATTCCACACAGCACACTTCCCAACTCTTTCCAGCAGAGATCACATGTAGGTAGGGTTGCCAACTGTCTCATATTAGTCAGGACATCACATGTATTGGGTTGAATGTTTTTTTTTTTTTCATATGGGATTGCCATTGTCCAGTATATTGACTATTAACTCTTGTAAATACAGTAGACTGAATTCAACAGATCCTAGATCAGATAAAACGGAGGTGGCAGATCAGTTGCCAATCACTCCACTACCACTCTTTTCTTTTTTATGTAAAGAGCCAAATTGTGGTTCAATTAAGATTTATTCATCTGAGGTTACAAAAATGATACAGTAAGGATTAAAGAAAATATACACACTTTCTCTATTTCCAGTTGAACAGAATATGAATATTCACTGACTTCTCACATCATGCTCACACCACCATATGGCACCATGCACCTGTCCCTTATAATGACGAAGTTGGCAACCCTACTTGTGGGAGACACAAAGTACTACTTTAAAACTCATAAAACTCATTATGAATGTGAAAAAAAAACAACACAAGATACAGGTTGAACAGAAATGAGCACACAGTTTGTTTTATGCTCAGCAAGAATGCATTACGCCTAAATTGATACCACCTATGACAAACACAGTCCGAAGTACAGGAGAATCCTGGTGGGTAAATAGCCAAAGAGGATGTTGAAGAGTCAGAAATCCAATGAACAATCAGTGGATTAAAGTGCAGAGGTGGGGAGCTGAATCTGGGATCTTGTTGTGAACATGTGAATAACTGCAAAAGTGAGTTTTTATATCTGCTAAAATAAAGTCTGTAACTCTGGTTATTTTGTATTTCAGGTTTAGAGCTGCATGCAGGACAAAGAAGCAACTACAAGGTTTGTGTGGTCTGAGAATACTAACAGCTTACTGTTATTCAGGTGTTTCTGGTGTCATTTAAGCACACTGATGGCTTTAAAAGGGCCTCTGGTTTTTTTCTCTTGAACTTATTTATGATTCAGTATTTTGTATGAAAACAAGGATTATCAATTTATAAACAACATTGATCCTTTTCAGTGCTATGTTTACCTGAATAGGACCAATGGTACTTACCTGTTCTTTCTTTCTACAATTTACCGTAGTGACCAAGTAACAATCTCTGATCTTAAAATGTAAATTCTAGGAAGATGTGCAAAAAACTGCAGATTTTGCACTCACACAATACTTGTCTGACCTATGTCTGTCACATGTCATGTGACACGGACAAAATGCCAGAGCGGCATAAAAATAAAAAAATTACCATCGTATCGCTCGGTTCAAAGTGAGGTCACCACAAAAACTCTCCCCCCTGGTGGCTGGCTGCAGTATAGGTCAAAAACTCTGCATCCGCGTTCATTCAAGATGGGCTGTGGGCAAATTTTAAAAAATTAATTCACCTCATAGAAATGTTTCTCTCATCCGTATGCTGTGGTGATATTTAGCTATTATTGGGCTGTGTACAAGTCCTCTTTTTTCTGAAAAGATTCTTTTCATTAGTTATTAGACATAAAAACAGGGTTTTACGTCTCGTTTAACGATGATTGACAGCTGCCGTTCTTCTGTAGTTTTTTTTGAGGAATAGTGAAATACATCAGGAAGGAGAGTTAAGAAGAGATCAGACTGTCAGAAAGAAAAAAACAAAAACCTTTTTTGTCATTCAGCTCCACTCAGATTCTCAACTGCACAGACTGGCTGCACAATGGCAGCACCTCAGACGGGGGTATTTTGGCTTCAAAAGTGTACAGTGGTAAAAGGCGGAGTCATGCTATCCATTATACAATCTATGGTTCAAGGATGGAGATCCTGAACTGTCCCTCTACAATAAATACTGCATCCATTGAATTCAACACAGAGACACCCTCCACCCTGCATCTGTGGAGAGACTCTTTAGCCTGGGCAGTCTTGTGTTTATGCTAAGGAGGAATAGGCTGTCTTACAAACGATTTGAAAGACTCCTCCTCATGAGGTATAACCACTTCTTTGACAAGTATGATCAGTAAGATGGAAAAATCTATTCTACAGCTATGGTTGATTAAGCTACAGTGAGTTTGTTCAGTGTGTTTGAACTGCTCTCTACCAAATAATTTAAAGGATTAGTTTACTTTATATATATATATATATATATATATATATATATATATATATATATATATATATATATATATATATATATATATATATATATATATATATATTTCAAATGCACAGTTCAAAATGCATTTCATGTGCAATGTTGTTTTCTTTCAACTAATTCATGTTGGTACTAGTCTGCTGAAGCACAACCTCTTTTAAGTTTTGTTATTTTAAAGAAATTTTGAAGTTGCTTGTCTAATGGCTTCTAATGGCTAAAATTTAGCATTTAAGTGTGAAGTACTGTTTGGGCTGCTTTTACCACTCTTCTGTGGCTTTATATATTTATTTATTTGTTTATTTATTTATTTAGTATTAAAGAGCTTAAATGTGGGATCTTTTGTACAATGCGGATTTGTTCTGATGTGGGAATATATGGGTTAACTTTATAATTTGAATTGTCAAAGTCACTGTGAATGGGTACTTTGTTCATAATGAGTATTTCCAAATGAATCTTCACATAAAGAAAGTCAAAAGGATGGGAACATTCATTAAAAACAGAAATAAATACATTTAACAGTTATGTTTGATCTGAATGCTTCTCTTTTTGAAATGTGTCTACTTCAGGTGACCATAACTGTGTCCAAAGGTGTGCTCACTACCGTAGCTCCACCTGAAGGGGCTATGACTGACGGTAGGTTCAGTCTAAAAACTTAATTCATCAAGGCTTTTATTTATTTGGACAATTTACTCTCAGATTCAAAGGCAGAACCATATGGTTTTACTCGTTTGTGTATACCAGTCTTCACCATTCAAAGAGTTCAACAGTAAGGTAAAACTACTGTTATGTCTCCAATTCAGGCCTAAGATGTGGAGACTGAAATAGTTTTAAAACTAGTAAGAGTAATTATTTACAGAGTTTAAAGTTAAAGGCTGCTGCACTCATGAATCCCTGGTTATCACCCCTCTGATTTTCCTCCTCTTTCCTTGATCCTCTCTCCTTCGAGCCATTGGTAGAGCTATGGGATGTTGTTGGAGCGTAACATGGCTGGTACAGCTAAGATAGTAAACACACACATACCCACACACACATTAGGGTCACAGGGGTAAAATACACCGTTGGCAACAGAAGTACAGAGTTCAAAAAGTACAAAAAAACTCATGAGAGGTTCTTCATGGCTGACAGTAAATGAAATAAAAATGTTACATTCAAAGTTGGTGTTAATTGGTGTCAAAAATTTCTGATTCACAACAGGTGATGGTGAGAAAGAGCTGTATATCGAGTCTTACAGCCTGCTGATGATCAACTACATGCTGGCCCGGGTAACATTCACCAGCAACATATACCACATAAACACTGGAGACATTGGTGAGAGGTTTTTTTTTTTTTTTACTCTAACTCCTCCAACAAATTTTCACAGATTTTAACGTTTTAAAATTGTAAAATGGTCAGCATGCTCAGGAGAATTGTGCGTGTACTCTTCAAATTTGTCATTTTCCAATTTTTTTTTTTTGGCTTATTGAAATGAATGGAAATAATCTGTTACTATGGATGATGATGGTAACCGAGCTGTCATGCTCGCTAGTGGCAACCAACAATCGCACATGTTATTCCTGAACTTGTTTTATTCACAATTTAGCATTAATGATTTCATGCTGTTTGGAGCTAGCTTGCTAGTGACCATATTGTTGTGAGGCGACAAACTAACCAGAAGTTGATAACCCCCAGCGGAAGTCAACACCCATAGGCTTCTGGAGAAACAAGTGGATAAATAGGCCTGGTCAAAGGTCACTGATAGAGGCAAACCTGCACAGCTGATGATGTCATAGGGGGTTAGGGTCAGGGCTCAGCATTTCAACCCACAGAGAAAACACACAGTTTTGTTAGCAAACTGAAAAAATATAAAAATATAAGAGTAATCCTGAAATGATATTTATGAGCTGGATGTATACATGGACTTATACAACCTCAGACTTTATTGAATTCAAAATAAAGCAAAGAAGACTAATGCTTTGGAGTCTTTACACCTAAGTGAATCACAGCTCTGTGGGATGTTTTTGGGGATGATGGGTAAAATAAAAACACTGTGTGTTCCCCACCAGTCAGAGAGTTTTTTCTTGCAGGCCTTGCCCCCCATAGTTCCTGGTCATCTGAAATGTCCTACATCCTTCGCAGGGCCCTGCACTAATTTTCGACCCTAGTTCAAACTGTCAAAATGCAGCTTTAGTTTGTGATATAATCTGGGTGTGCACTGGAGGCTTTGCTCTGTGCAGTTCATGAACTATAGAAGAATTAGTAGATTTATAAGTTGTAGTATCAGGATAGATACAATAATTATTAACTAATACCCATCTGATCTTCCATTTTCTGTTTATAGCCATTTTCAAGTTTGAGAACCATGAAGCCCAGTTTCCCATCGCCATCAAACAGCCTCAACTTCCTGTCCTGTACGACATGGGAACAAGTAAGAGTTAACACAAAGCGGTGACCTGGAGATAAGTCAATCATTCATTTATCCAGTTTATAAACTGAAAACTCCACTTCTTCATGACACCTTTTCAAAAACTTTAACCTGCTTCTCAGCCATCAGCTCTCATGTCACCATCACCACAAAGACATTCCTTCGCTATAACAGTCTGAATGTGCTGATCAAAAGCATCCGAAGCTTCTACAGCAGTATACCGATCATCATCGCCGACGACAGCTTTGAACCACAGAAAATAAAGGGAGAAAACATCCAACACTACATCATGCCTCCAGGACAGGTATTCATCCACATACAAGCTATAATTTGGAGCTCAAGTGAAAGACACTTTGTGCATCTGTCCGGCTGAATGGTGGAGAGGACTGACACCTCTTCACTTCAGCATACTGAGCCAACATGTCCCTGCGTCTGAGAATAGATTTCTAGTCATCATCTTTTGATGATTTTGAAAACTTATTTCATGCACTTAGCCTTTTTTAAACATTAAAATTCAACAACACATTTTTCTGTGCCAACTTCAGGATGAACATTTTTTTTCTCCTCTTTAAACAGAATTTTCAGGATCATTTTTTTTATTGTTGCAGTCATGGGAAAAACATTCATTTTTTTGTCTAGGATTTAATTCCTTTGAGCATTTCATTCATTGCCTCTGAAGTCTGTTAAAACTCGTTTGAGAGGATAATCCTTGAATGCTTAACAAAGCAAAGAGAAAACAAAACAAAGAAAAGGGTGTGTTTTCATAGAGCGATGACAGAGGATCATTGAATTATGACCTGACACAAACTTAAAAAACTTGTTTTCTCTCTCAGGGTTGGTTCGCCGGCAGGAATCTCGCTGTCTCCCAGGTGACAACTAAGTACTTCCTGTGGGTGGATGATGATTTTGCATTTACCGAAGACACTAAGATTGAGAAACTAGTAGAAGTCATGGAAAAATTTCCAGAATTGGATGTGGTGAGTTTAAAAGAAGAAAAAAATTCATGTTTATGAAGTCAAGGCCAAGGAAATATTTTCACTTCTCAAATTATGAATTAACTTGACTTTTTAATCAAATGTCCATTTGTAATTCCACTAACACAGACACTGCTCTCATTTCAAAACACAGAAAAGATACAAAACAGTTCTTTGTTTAACTAATACTTACACAGATCTCTGCATACACCTAGCAGAGAGAGGATGCAGGTAAAACAGTGAGAACAAGACAGCCCCATCAGACAAGAGGAAACAACAAGAAAAAATTTGAATCAGGACATTTATCTTGCATTGTCATCTGAAAACCAGTCAACTCAGTGAAAGAAGGGAAGTTCAGCTTGAAAAACAGGCCAACGCCATGCAAATTCCTTATTGCAAATCAACCCGGCTTGATCTGGGCAAAACACACCTAGAGGCAGAGACTTTTAGTCTACAAACAATAAGATCTCCCCATTGATAAACAGGTGCAAACATATCATTGGGTATCTGAGTTAATTACTATTTGGAATGGAAAACTTTTCTCTGATCATTTTTGTGACAGTGAAATCAATCTGAAAATCTTGTCTGTTGTGGTTTCCAGTACATGCCAGTCCAGACATGTTACATGTAACAACAGTACGTTTTATTTCCTGCTCTTTTGTTTTTCTGTCATAGCTTGGCGGGTCAGTGGAAGGGAACCAGTTTTTCTTCACTCTTTTGTATGACGAAGGACAAGAAATGGATGGAGGCTGTCTTGTGAGAAAGTCCAAAACACGATTCCATCAACTTCCTGGTTACCCACATTGCAGTCAGGCCAGCGGGGTGGTCAACTTCTTTCTGGCTCGTACAGATGCGGTACAGAAGGTGGGATTTGACCCTAAGCTTCAGAGAGTTGCTCATTCAGGTAAACAGAGGGTTAGGGTTGGACGCCAACAGCTCGTCAGCTTCTGGTGGCTTTAGCACAAGTTATTGAAAATGTCCTCCTTTGACTCTAGAGTTCTTCATGGATGGGTTGGGCTCCCTGATGGTTGCTTCCTGCAACCATGTGACTATTGGCCATCAGCATCACACCAGTAACAAGGAAGCAGCCGTCTACCAACGCTTCAGACATCCTGGAAAAGGGGATGTGACATTTAAAGAGAAGCTACACTTCTTTAAAAACAACCTGAAGTGTGTCCTGTATGGGTAGAGGATTACGAGAGAACAAGAGGTTCAGTAGTTTAAATTATGTAACTGAAAAATGAATGGAATCATTTATTTTCAATTTTTTGCTCATTTATTTGGTCCAGTCTTGGGTTAACATGATGAACCAAGGAGGACAAACATTACAAATGAGTATTTCATAAACTGAAAGTAGATGAAGTCGATTGGTTGTACAGGCACATTAGCCCTGCTCCAACCAGCTTCACCATGTGTGAATCTCATCCTTGGAACAACAAGGAAACCCTTTTCTTTCTTTCATCTGTTGGTGTTTGTGAATGGATCAAATCATTCATGTTGTGACAGTGCCACATTGTAAATTGAAAATGTTTTGATTTGTTTGCAACATTATTATTATCCACTGTAGTGTTCAAATGTGGCACTAAATGTAATTAATTTTTAATGAAAAAACTTATTTAAAGTCAGGGTTGGTAATCAGATTTAGAATTTTTGTTATTCTGGTTAAAATGATCTTTATGTCCTGATGTCAATCAAAACATGATGTGTTCTTAAAACAAAGTGAAAAATATCTGCTGTCTACAGCAGGAGTAAACCTGGGAGAACATCAACCAGTCTTAGTGATTAGGATCCAATTTGTTAAACCAATCAAAATACGTCTTGCTGTTCTGCCCGCCTCCTGCGTGTACATTTCACCAGCCTGCACTAGCCTTGATTCAATGCACATAACCAAGAGGGATCCAAGTACTCTGGAGAATGGCAGAAAAACTACCTATACCCTGATTACTGCTAACGTAGAGCAAACATAAACGATGAGCTGAGGACCAGTTTGAATCTGTGGTTTTGAATCAGTCACCATCATATGGTCGCAGATCAGTGGCGCTCATGCATGTGAGCGGGGGTGTTTTGGAGGAGCTCCGAGTGTGGGAGGGTGGAGGCTAAACAGAGTCCTGAGGAAATGCTACATTCAAACTCATGCTAGTTTTCCGAGACCAACCCTGCCTCTAAGGAGGATTTGGCAGAATTGGAAGGGCCACAGAATGGAGCTGCAGGCTGATATTTCCCTCGCCCAACCATAAGCATGCCCACTGGACTCTCCAAAACAAAAAAAGGCATTTTTGCTCACTTGGATTATTATGCAGAGTGAAACCTATGCTTTTAATGTTTTGGTCTGCTGTACCAGAGTGCAGATAATCAACGTCAGTGGGGTTTTTTTGTTTTTCTCTGAGGACCGAGTGATTTTTTTTGTACACAGTAGAAAACTAAGAGTGTAATTTTAAGTTTGGAAATATATTGATAGTGGTCTTTGGTTACTTACATGTTTGAGTTATTTCTAAGAGAATCCCTGTAGCATCTTCCGTGTTGACCAAGTGGGCTGGTCAGATTTGGGCCCATAAGGGCCGGTGTCCAGTCATAACACTGGGTTGAAATATATCACAGCAGGTTATTACATTGTTTGATATAATAGGTCATGATCTGAAGTGGGCTGGTCTGAGGCATGAAGCTCCAGGGCTGAAAATGAATCGTACTCTGGCCCTGATCACAACATATCAACTTTAGAATAGTCGTATGATTGCTCTCATCCATTAGGAGTGAAGTGGTTCAGAATAGAATGAGCACTAAGTGTCATTGTGTTCAACTTTATTTACTCAGCTGGAGGATTGTTGTCTTTTATTTGAACAGCAGTTTTTTTCCTAATTATTCTTTATGTGTATCTGGTATAGCATGAATGGTTTCATTAAGACACTGGATTCACTTTGTCGACTTGTGGGACAAAAGGCCTTGCACTGCATTGTGATCTCTTGATGTGGGGTAGAAGCTGCCAAAGCTTAAATGATTGTAGGAAGTTTCTCCATGTGGCAAAAAATTCATCACAAATGGTACCATTAATCCAAAAATACAGTCTGTTCAACTGTTTATCCCTCAACCAAAAAAGTTGTCAGTGTCAATGTCAGCTTTATTTATTTAGCACATTTAAAACAGCCAATAGCCTACCAACGTGTTTTTCAATAAAAGAGGCAGAAACAATAAAAGAACAATACAAATCTATGAAAAACAATAAAAGCTATAAAAACATATAAAATCATTAAAACAACAATAACAAATAAAAGTCCCAATAAAAATGACTACACTTCACCAAAGGCCAAAGTGAACAAGTGTGTCGTGTGTTTTAAAAGTTCAGCGGTTATTCGCAGTGTTTATTTTTTCATCTGATAATTCTGTTCAAAATACGTAGGTTATCTCATTATTGTTTCTTTTAACAGCTCCTCATTCACTTTACTTTAAAAACGCTGACGTACCCCAACCACTTAGTCCAAACTTCCTGTCAATCAATGGTGCCAAAATCTCCTTTTTGCTCTCTGTCTAGTCTGTGACTTGAATTGAGATGTCTTCTGTACAAAACCAGCTCTGCAATTTCCTGTTGATTTGGATTGATCATATAGTTTTGGTACTCACTGTTTTTTTTATGTTTTGTGTAAAGCCTGTGTAATTATAATACATGTAATCATTGAGGAACAACATTATAATGTTCATTTCATCTGTATTTCTCTAATGTTAAGCACTCTGGGATGCACTATTTGTAAAAGATGTTTAAAAAATGTTTTGGGTTTTTTTGGTATCAAATTTGATTATTTTACATGTTGGAGGTTTTTATCATTTTTTGTACTCTGAAGACTCCTGAACTATTTATTTCATGTTTCATAGAGTGATCCACATCCTTGCCAAGCAATGCCATTAAACAACAAAATACTGCTGAACTCGATTGTCATAATAAAGCCTTCGCTGTTTGTTCAGCAGGTCTTGATACTTAAGAGGAAATATCCCATAGCATGATAGAATATTATCTCATCTGTCATTCTTTTTCAGATTCAGTGGGTGTGTTTGTTTAGTAGATCTGGCATAGGCAGCCAAGATTAAAATAATAAAGACACACACACACACACACACACACACACACAAACACACACACACACACACACACACACACACACACACACACACACACACACACAAACACACACATACACACAATAATAACCTAACTGGTATCAAAGGTTTATAGAGACGGTGACACATACACATTACCAGGAATAGAGTGACAGTGGTAGCATGGAAAGTAGTTTAAAGCTACCAAACTGTATTTCTCTAATGTTAAGCACCCTGGGATGCACTTTTTGTAAAAGATGTTGTTTAAAACATGATTTTTTTTTGTATCAAATTTGATTATTTCACATGTTGGAGGCCTGGTTTTTATCATATTTTGTACTCTGAAGACCCCTGAACTATTTATTTCATGTTTCATAGAGTGATTTCACATCCTTGCCAAGCAATGCCATTAAACAACAACAAAATACTGCTGAACTCGATAGTCATAATAAAGCCTTTGCTGTTTGTTCAGCAGGTCTTGATACTTAAAAGGAAATATCCCATAGCAGCATGAAAGAACATTATCTCATCTATCATTCTTTTTCAGATTCAATGGGCGTGTTTGATTAATAGATCCAGCATTGGCAGCAGAGATTAAAAAAATAAACACACACACACACACAATAATAACCTTGCTGGTATCAAAGGTTAATGGAGCCAATGACACGTCATCATTACCAGGAATAGAGTGACATTTGTAGCATGGAAAGTAGTTTAACACTACCAAACGCCTATACCTACCAGCCCACTGACAGATGATAGCTGCACCTGTATGCTTTACTCATACATGGCAACTTAACTGGTGTTTTAATTCCAGAATATCCGTGTCCATTCCACCCTGGCTCGCTCGCACATTAACTACATGCTCTATAATTCCTCAACTCACACCGGCCTGCGTGTTCAGTCTGGCATATAGCAGGATTGCCAGAGAGCTGGAGTCCTAAGATGGAGGAGTTACTGTGCCTCACACCCAAGTGATGTCATGAAACCTCAAACCTGCTGAACGCAGTGGAGCAGAGCCAGTGAGAGTTGACACATTGACTTCCATAAAAACTGATCTGATCTGAACTGTGCCATACAGTGCTGTTCACTATACCACCCAACAAAGGTGTGGTGCATTGAATAAGGTAACTTTGGGACATCTATTAAATATCTGACAAAGTCACCTTGTTCTATTATTTTTCATTTCAGAAAAAATGGTGTCAAACTCGCTATAACTACAAAATCCAGACAGAAACCAAGCCAAACTGAAGTAAGTTGAGCTATTACACTGTCTTTGTTTAAGGTTAGGCTTTGTTAGACAAACAAACAGATGAGGGAACCTGATCTAACCAAACCACAGAGTGTCTGCAGGGAGAGGCAGAGAGACAAGGACCGACTATAGTCCTTCTTACCCCTTTACTGCTGAAAGTGTTATATTTGATACATAAGTTTCAAAGACCTCTGTGTCATCAACATGATAAAAAGTTTCCTTAAAAACTTGTCAAATATATATATATATATATATATATATATATATATATATATATATATATATATATATATATATATATATATATATATACACACAAAATGAAACTACATTGAAAGCAGAAAAATGCCTGTTTGTAATCTACAACTTAGATTGATTTATGGCCTGTTGAAGTCTCTATGACATCACTACACCAGCTGATGTAGTTTAGTAGTGAGAAGAGAGATCTGAGTTTTACTCTGCTGAAAAAGATTTTTGTGATTTATTTTGTAGTAATAGTGGAGACTGGAGCTGAACTGACAGACAGAAAAAGGATGTTAGAGCAGAAGAAAGCTGAACTGTAGAGCAATTGCATGAGCTAAAAGCTAAAACACGAGCTAAAGGCTAAAACATGGGCTCAACTGTTTGTGATAATGTTCATTCCAACCCACATGCAGCAGTTATTCTGCAGTGATCTGATCAAACTTGAGAGTCTGTCAATAAAATGAAGAGTGGGGTTACGTTCGCTCTGATTGGTAGATGATGATGAGATGAGATGTTAGCCTACAGACATGTCTCTGCCCACTGGGCTGCAGTGAGCACCAAAATAGCCTTGTGGTGACCCTACTTTTCACACATTACATTCTGGTTAGACTCTGCTTCCTTTGTGGGCTGTATTTTCTCCTTCACCTGTTTCCAGAAGCTGCACCCTTCCCCCCACAGCACTGAGGTTGATTGCTCTCACCTGAAGCTGCTCTGCAATCAAGTGGGCTTTAAGACTGCTGCTGACTCCAGCCTCAGCGCCAGAGTAGTGTCACTCTAGACATTGGTACATGGCCCTCTTCTAGCATAAGATTGAATGTTTTTGACTTGAGAATTTTTTCTGTTTCTGTTTTTTCCAGTGCCTCACTCCGAGCCTCTCACAAGCCCACAAACCCAGCATATCTCTTCTAAGAACTCCTCTCAGCCTTTGAACTTTGGATTCCCCCTTCCATTAATAAAACCTGTTCAAAGCTTCTACAGGCTGGTTTTGCATTCTGGGTTCCTACTTACAACCAATTATCACAGAATACTCTGGCCAAACATGGATCCAGCAAACCCAGATGCAATCAGAAATGCCCTCGCCAATCAGGAAACCCACCTTAGACAACAGGAAAGTATGCTACAAGGAATCATGGAAACATTGCAAAACCTCAGCACACAGGTCTCCAGCATATCTGATCAGCTCCAGGCCTCCAACCCTCCTTTCAGCCCTCCTATTGACAATCCCTCTGTGAGTACAGCGCCACTACCCGGCACAGCTACCCCCTCCCAATTTCCTCTCCCTCATAAAGAGCCCTTTGTTCCTCCTCCTGAGCCTTTTGCGGGAGAGATTGGTAACTGTAGTGTTTTTTTGTTACGCTGTTTGCTAGTTTTTGATCAGCAGCCCTTTAGTTACCCCTCAGATAGAGCCAAGATTGCCTATGTTATTAATTTATTAAGAGGAAAGGCTGCTAAGTGGGCTACAGCAGTTTGGGAACAGGGGTCTCCTGTCTTGTCCTCTTTTTCTAGTTTCTCAGCTGAGTTACGTAAAGTGTTTGACCCACCTTTACGAGGCCATGAAGCTGCTAAGCGTTTATTTTCCCTCTCCCAGAGGTCCCAGTCTGTAGCAGACTTCTCCATTGATTTTCGTATTGTTGCTTCAGAGAGTGGTTGGGGTGAGCAAGAGCTTAAGGAAGTCTTCTTAAAGAGTTTGTCAGAGGAGTTGAAGGACAAATTGGCCTCTCAAGATGAGCCAGGATCACTCGAAGAGTTGATTTCTTTGGCCATTCGTATTGATAATCACCTGAGAGAGAGAAGCAGGGGGAGAGGTAAGAGCAGAGCAGTCAGGTCCCATAGTCCGGCCCCCTCTGTAAATCTTTCACGCCAATCCACTTCCCAGATTAGCACCCCTACTCCCTTCGAGGAACCCATGCAGCTGAGAAGGGCACGGTTGTACCCTAGTGAACGACAGAGGAGAATCAACTTGAAGCTGTGCATCAATTGTGGCCAAGCGAGCCATTTCCTTGGCTCCTGTCCCCTGACTTTAAAAGACCAGACTCATCGGCAGGAGAGCGCACTGTTGAGCCAAGCCTCCTCTACCCCCAGCTCTCCTAATCGGATCTCTTTGCCCTCCTGCATCCTCTGGAAGAAGGATTCCCTTCCCCTGCAAGTCCTCATCAATTCTGGAGCAGACAAAAACCTTATCCAAGACAACCTGGCAAAATAGCTCCACCTTCCCCTTGAGACCCTATCTAACCCCAAAGATGTCAGTGATTTAGATGGCAGGCTCATTGCTACGGTTACTCACCACACAGTTCCCATAACTCTGATCATTTCTGGTCACCACCAAGAAGACCTACAGCTGTACGTTATCCCATCCCCCCACTCTCCCATTGTTCTAAGTCTCCCTTGGCTTCAACTCCACAACCCTCAAAATAACTGGACAAAATGCCACCGTTACCAACTGGAATGTTCACTGCCACACACTGCCTCTGCTCAGCCAATCTTTTCTCCCGCCATCCCTGGTGACCCCCTATCTGCCAGATCTCACTGCAGTACCCCAAGAATATCATGACCTTGCTGTATTCAGCAAGGAGTTGGCACTGTCCCAACCACCACACCCCTCTTATGATTGTGGTCTTGGTATTACAGTAAAGAACAAATTCCCTCTCCCCCTCATCGATCATTCTTTTGAACCCCTGTGTAACACCTAGCTCTTCACAAATTTGGATCTCAGAAACCCCTACCATGTCGTCAGGAACAAGGAGGGAGATGAGTGGAAGATGGTGTTTAACGCCTCCCTAGGTCACTTTGAGTATCTCGTCATGCCCTCTGGGCTCACAAACGCCCCCTGCTGTCTTCCATGCCTTCATCAATGAAGTCCACTGGGACATGCTGAACTGGTTTGTTTTCGTCTACTTGGACAACATCCTCATTTTTTTCTCACTCCCTGGAGGAACACATACAGTATGTCTGCCTCTTCCTCCAGAGACTCTTGGAGAACCGCCTCTGTCAAACCAGAAAAATGTAAATTTCTCTCATCTTCTGTTGGATTCCTGGGTTACATCATTGCAGAAGGACCATTGCAACTGGAGCCTGCCAAGATCCAGGCGGTTTCCTGAAAGGAGCTGCAAAGATTTCTTGGTTTTGCCAATTTTTATAGGAGATTTATCAGGGATTACAACAAAGTGGCAGCTCCCTTCACTCGGTTCACATCCTCTAGCTCCCCCTTTCAGTGGTCACCAGAAGCTGCTTCAGCCTTTTCCAGATTAAAGTCCCTATTCACATTAGCACATGTGTTTAGACACCCAGACCCTTCCCTCCAATTCATTGTAGAAGTGGTTGCCTCAGATTCTGGAGCAGGAGCCGTGCTTTCTCAAAGAGACCCAGAAACACAAAAGCTGCACCCCTGTGCTTTTTTTTCACGCCATCTGTCTCCAGCAGAAAATAATTACGACATCAAGAATTGAGAGCTGCTTGATGTGGATTGGGCTCTTCAGGAGTGGAGGCACTGGCTGGAGGGCCCTCTGCACCTCTTTATCTGGAGCAATCGCAAGAACCTTGCCTACCTGCGCTCTGCTGGATGTCTCAACCCCTGTCAGGCCTGCAGGGCACTGTTCCTGAATCGATTCAATTTTAGTTCGTCTTGCTGCCCAGGATCCCACAACACCAAATCCGATGCCCTCTCTCGCCTCCACTGCCAGTCCCCGGACTCTGAAAAACCTGACCTCATCCTTCCACCTACCTGTATCATTGGAGCTGCCTCATAGGAGATTGAGGCTATTGTGAAAGAAGCACAAGAGCAACAGCCAGACCCCAAGACTAGACCCCCCCAACAGGATGTTTGTCCTGGATGCTGCCCGCTCTCAGGTGCTTCAGTAGGGGCATTCCTCAAAACTAACTTGCCATCCTGGAACTCATAGGACCCTCCAGTTCTTGCGGCAGAGCTTCTGGTGGCCTGGGATGGCCAAGGACACCTGGGAATTTGTTTCTGCTTGCTCTGTCTGTGCCAGAGGCAAATCCTCCCATCAGCTCCTTGCTGAGCTGCTGTGTCTGTTGCCCATTCTTACTTGCCCTGGTCTCACATTGCCATGGACTTTGATACTGGACTAGCCCCATCTGAAGGTAACAGTCATTCTCATGATCATTGACAGATACTCTATATGTGTTCAATACGTGCCATTACCTAAACTTCCTTCTGCCCTGGAGACCGCAAACCTGCTAATCAGTATTTCATCATTATTTTCAAACCCAATGGAATACCCTGTGACACTGTATCAGATCACAGACCACAGTTCACATCTCGGGTATGGCATGAATTTATAAGTCTATGGGTGCTACAGCCAGCCAATCTTCAGGATTCCCTCAAACCAATGGCCAGACTGAGTGGGCAAACCTAGATCTGGAGGCAGCGCTGCAGTGTGTGGCTACTTATCAACCCGTCTCCTGGAGCTCTCACCTCCCATGCATAGAACATGCTCACAACTCCCTTACATGCTCGGCCACAGGTATGTTGCCATTCATGTGCAGTTATGGCTTCCAACCCCCCTTATTCCCCAAGCAGGAGCATTTAGTGGCCATCCCCTCCATGAGGGAGCACATCCATAGATGGTGGGAGGTGCGGAGGAATGCCAGAGCAGCGCTTACCCACACCCCATTTTCCATGTGCCCATCCACCACCCCGGATCATCGATGACCACCATGCATTCTCGGTCTCAAAGATTATAGATATCAGTCCCTGTGATAGGGGTAGACACTGGTACACAGTCCTCTTCTAGCATAAGATTAAATATTTTTTGACTTGAGAATTTTTTCTGTCTCTTGTTCTCAATCCGTTTTTTCCAGTGCCTCACTCCGAGCCTCTAACAGGCCCACAAATCCAGAATATCTCCTCTGGATCTCCTCTCAGCCTTTGGACTATGGATTCCCCCTCTCATAGCACCACTACTCTAAATAAAACCTGTTCAAAGCTTCTACAGTCTGATTTTGCATTCTGGGTTCCTGCTTACAACAGATCATGTTTATTTGTTGTCATGTTTCAAACAACAGTGCTGTGTAACTGTTGATAAATACCTAACCTTGTGGCATTGCATTTGGTAAAAAGTTGTCTTGAACAAAGAAGTGGTGTTAAAGATCTGATGTCCATTCATTTCCAAAACAAACACATGCCTTGTTAAGATTTGTGTCATCATGACAGTGTGCATAAGATTTCAGCCAAAAGGTGTCACTGTAACCTATTTCAGAGTCCTCACAGCCTCTTTCAGATCCACCAGTGTTAAATATATTTTGTTCAGGAGTGTTTTTCAGCTCGAGTTTCATTTGAAGTCAAGAAGGAACCTGGATACTTTTTTTAAAAAACATTTTTGTTGAATTTTACATGTATCAAAAAATGTATAACATTTATATATCTATGTAATACAGTGGTCCCAAACCCCTGGGCTGCGGCCCGGTACTGGTCCGTGGATCAATTGGTACCGCGCCGCACAAAAAGCAATTATTTCCATTTTATTTATCTGAGTCTGAACAATCTTTTATTTAAAAAAAAATCTTTTATTTTGAAAAATGACCGGATTCTCTCGGTTACATTATATTACATTTAAACTTTGTTTAAATCAGCAAGTAACCAATGGCCAAGGGAATGACAACATACATTCTTCCAATAGACGTAATAGAATGGTTACCTTTTAAAACTAATTTCAGACTGAAGTTTATGTGACACATTTTTCTATTTCATTAATCTTCTCTTAAATATAGTGCTAAGCTAAAGTATCATTGTTCAGAGTTTTGTTTTGTGTCTGGTGAGACAGCAAAAAAAAAAAAAAAACTTAGGGCCCTACTTTGGTGAGGAGGAACTCTGTTCGTAGCCACAGGACGTGTTTTACAGCTCAACAGTCGCTGTTAGAAGAGCACAACTCCCCCTTCCAGTCTAGCAGAAGCCTCCTCACTCCACCCTGATCCTACAGAATATGTTAACACCATGTCAGCCCATCCCTCCAGCACTACTATACTTTGAGCAGGTTTTTCAACATAGTGTGGCCGCTCGTTTTACTTTTTTCATGTCACCGGAGGGTTGATGCATGTTGTACTGGAGAGACGGGACAGAAGACACTGATGAGAGAAAGCAGTAAGTACTCTATTAATTTAAAATTAATGTCTATTTGTTATTTTGTATCACCTGTAGCATCACAACAAAACTCTGATCAATTTCAAGATTTAATTCAGAAAAAAAAAGTAAAAAGTACCACAAGTATTAGGTGTCATGGCGAGAAGCCCTGATCACTCAAAGTGCCAATTGTTAAAACATGAAGATAAAGCTCAGGATAACTTATAAAATGTTAAAAATCTTATTTCAAGTTATAGAAATAAATTGAGTGCCGCTGTTATTTTCCATGTGTAAATACGCCCATTCACCCAAAAATGACTGTTTAGACAAAACTTCCTTTTTTTTGACTGAAACTTAAAGGACTTGTTTTCATTTTTATTAAACTTAAAGGATTTGCTCTTGAAGTCTGTTTTTGTTTTTTTTGTTTTTTACCAACACGTCTCTTCAGGTAAATTGAAGAAGCAGGAAATGCATTCTGTTGTATTGTAAGAATGTGTCATTGGAAAATAAATACATATTTGAATATAAATTCTGATTTACTGAAGGTTAATCTTTAACATTTGCGAGCTGTATGAAGCTTGTCTTATGTTTTATCTGCACATACTTGTCAGTACTAACTTTCATCCTGCTGCACCTGTCCTCTGGGGCTGCTAGTTGAAGTTAACTCAATGGACTGTGTGTTTGGCATTATGAATTTTCTTCACTCTCCCACTGAGTCACAGCAACAGGATACCACTCAGGCTATTGTTGTTTATATGTCAGGGAAACTGTTGAACAGGTTTGACCTGAAGAAGACCAGCAGAGCTAAATGTCATTACTCTTACAAAACAGAGTTTCTGGTAAAGCCAAGTCACACTTCTATCTTTTCCTTTGTTTTGTTGTATTTCTCTTGTGTTGTGATTTTCTTATTCAAAATCTTGTCAGTAGTATTGGTCAAGAAAAAACATGCTGCTACATTGATCGTTCATTTTCTTCAACCTCATCCATGTCTCTCTCATCAGATGGCTTTGTTAAACAGACAAGTACTCCAGTTGACGGCTGCAGTGAGTGTCATCACCTTAATAGTATTCTATTTGATCCCTACCTGTCCTGAAAAGCAGACCACTGGGCCTACCAGGACACAAAAACACAGGTGAAGCTCACCTTCTGTGTGTGTGTGTGTTTGTGTGTGAAACGTTTTCTTATCAGTGTCACACCCTGACAACAAGGCAAAAAAACAACAGTACGTCTTTAAACCAGGGTGATTTTCATATATACAAATCAGAATGGCTGCGTTTGTGAAGCTACACGAGACTCCGTGCCAATTTTAATAAATTTGAAAAACAAATTAAACCGACATATTCACCAAAATCCTGCTCACTCCCTCTACCTTCCAAAATGAAAAGCTGTCGACAATGAATCCACTTGTTTTTCATTCACATTTGTAAAATTAATAGGAGATGTTAGACTGTTTTGTGGCCCCTGAAATAACCCTGCACTAAAAAAGAAAGAAATCTGTAGTAAAATCTGAAGTATTTATGGCTTCCTTTCAGTACAAAAAAAAGGTCTCATTAGACTTAATATGAGCCAAATCCACTTGAATGTCCAGAAAATGTCTTATTATGAGATATTTAAAGAGTCTACAATTTCATTTAGCAGACGCTTTTTTCCAAAGCGACATACAAGCCACACACACCACTGAACAACAACAGTGGGAGCAATTTTATGGGGTTCAGTGTCTTGCTCAAGGACACTTCGACATGTGACTGCAGGAGCTGGGAATCGAACCCTCGACCTTCCGATTAAGAGACGACAACTCTACCACTGAGCCACAGTCGCCCCCCACAAGATACAAAGACATCTAAATTAGTTGTAAAGAATAGAAAAATCTACAAGTAAAAAAAAATGATATTATTATAAAATCCTATTAAAAGACATTTGACAAGCATTTTTTCTCCTCTATCGGCAGATTGTTTCTATTCTTCAAGAAATTCAGGCGTCATTTTTGTGAATGTTGCTCAAATTAAGACTAATAAGGTAATTTTACTGAAGCATCAGAGAAACAGAGCGCAGATGGCTTAGTGGTCTAGGTTATGCTCCATATGGCAAGAAGCCCTTGAGTGGGCAGCGAGGGTTCGGGTCCGACCTGCGGCAGCTTTCCCACGCCACTCTCACCCTGTTTCCTCCTGTCCTGCCCTCTCACATAGAACAAAAACACAGAAACCCCCAAAAAATCACTTAAAAAAACACAAACACCTTTTAATTTTATTATATTTTTTTTTAATTAGGGTCAGAGCCTGAGAATCCGGGCAAAGTCCCACTTGAAACCTCGGTGATTATGATTTTTCTTCTGCCACTTTAACACCAAATTGCACACCATCAACTTGCTTAGAGTCATAACAAAATGTGCCCAAAAATTCAGTCACAGCGACAAATTTATGAATCCAGTGTTTTCGTGCTGACTCGTGCTCCACAGCACCCCCTATTGAGATTAAACAGCAGCCCCTTGGGCTACTTCCAGCCATTACTGACAGGAATTTATAGAGTACGTATTTAATGGAACTTGTCCCATAGCTTTTTTATTTTTATTTATTTTTATTTTTTTGAGATCAACTTCATAAATCTACTCATATATAGTAGACACACTGACGATTAGAAATTATCCAAGTTTTATTTAGGAGTCGATGGGCATGGCCACAAACAATGGCCAAAGTTCAGTCTTAACAGCTCTCATATACAAGGTTGGATCTGAACCAAAACGCACACACACGTTCAGTATCACGGTCTGAGTGCATCAACCCCTAACCCCTACTGTCAACAGGAAGTCATGTGTTTTATTCAATGATTTAAAACTCCTCCTGTTTTTCCAGTAGATTCTTTTCTATCCTGCTCGGTAATGTCTTTCAGCCCTTTTTTAAGCATCACCAATGGGCGCGTGGGTGCAATGGTCCGCTTATCACCACTTCTGGCTTTAATTTTTATTGTTATTGTTTTTCTGTTTGATAATAGCCAGGGCATTTTTCCAAGTCGTTTTCTAGAATCTGAAAGGTAACTTGTAACCTTTTAACTCAGTGATACAATGCCGGTTGAATATTTAAGTTTCTTGAGAATGAGGTTTAACAATCAAGAGAACGAAGTAAATTTGAATTATCTCACCCCTCCTTCCTTCCAGACCTATTCTACCATCCAGTCCTCCTCCCCCACCTGGTCCATGCAACTGTCCTGCTGGCTCAGGGCTCCTCAAAGACAATTTCCCTCAAGATCAGTTTGAAGAGATTGCAAAGCGCAGATACAAGGAGATACAACAACATAAAGCCAGGTAAGGGCAAATCGATGAATTTCACAGGATGTACAGCTCAAAGAATATCCTCATTTTTCCTCACACTGTTGTTTTAGGAAACCCTTATTTCAGCTTTAGTCTGGCATGCTTTGTTTTAGCTGCTGTCTCGTTAAGGCTCTCAGCTCTTGAAACCCCCTTCCTTCTGATAGGCCAACCCCTTTAAAGAGCCTGCTGGGGGCATAGATTTGAGCGGACCTTGGTGTTTGAGGCCCGCCCCTCTAATGTGTCATGAACCAGTCAGGAGATCCTTATGTAATGACTTCATCTTTTATTATTATCATTATTATCGTTTATTTTAGAATCAGCTTTTTGCACAAGTTGAGACATATAGTATTTTTTTTTATATCCATGTTTAAGAAATGGAAAAGCATGTTGTCCCCTCCACAGACTAGACTAGGCCTTTAATGAGGTATAGGAATGAAACTGTTTTTTGTCTGGTACTTAACTGTAAATAGCAGGCATGTCTGACTCTGCTCTGTAGGATAACAAACAAAAGAAGAAATAAAACATTTCTAACCCCACCACCTCTTAACCCTTATTCTTTAACAGGACCCCATCAGTGTTATCCACTCTGTTGATTGCTCCGCCTAACTCCCCCTTGCAATACCCCTCCCAGGGGTTTCACGTACGACCTTTGACCCCCACTCGTGTACCAGGTATGCTACACACACAGGATGCTTGGCCACAGTAAAAATCAATAAAGCCAGTGATTATGAGTTAATGTATGATACGTTTTTTTTTTTTTTTTTTCTTCTTGATTTCAGGTCTCGGGCTGCAGGCGGAAACAAGAGAAAAGTACAAGGTAGGTGTGATGAAACAGAATTGGTGGTCACTCTGTAAGAAATCCAAATGGTACCATTGTAGCGACTGATTGGTTGAAATAAGATGGGGAGGTCGTATAGCTTTAAATTTGATATGATAAAAAACCCAACGTAAAAGGGGAAATGCCAGTGTATCATGTGACCAGAGGAACTCTGTGAAACATGTTTCCTTTGCATTCATCCCATCTGTAGTAATTCTTTCTTAATCTTCTGTGCCTTCTAGAGCTGTCTGCGAGAACATAACGTCTTTATAATCATGTCAGGTGTTTTGTAGTGAAAACATAACAAAACACATTGTACAGTTGCCAGAAAAGATATGAGGGAGTTGCCGGGATGGGCGATGGGAGGGGCTGGATCTAGAATGTCAGAGGCAAAAGTCTGAGGGCGTCAGTTGTACAGGTGGAAAACTGCACTGAATGGGTGCTGGGAAATTTGAGCCATGAGGGTTGGTGACAGAGAGAAGAGATAGTGTGAGGCAGACTCTGTCACAACAAGGTAACCCAAGTTGTTCCCATAAATATGAATAATGTGTGAAATAGTCAGTTAAGGTCATTAGAACTCAAAAGTAGGGTATAAAGAGAATATTTGACCATGTATATTGATTGATTAGCTAACAAATTAGAATATGGTGGGAAAAGTGTAGTATTTCAGTGGGTAGTTCAAAAAGCAAAATTAATATACACAGATTGAATTATTTCAAGCGTTTATTTGTTTGAATGGTGAAGGCTGTGAAAGCAGAAAGCAGCATCTCATTGAATTAGAATACTGTGACAGTGGCTATACAGGGGATAGAGCAGGAAACAGGGTGAGAGTGGGGAGGGACATGCGGGGAAGTTGCCACAGGTCAGAATTGAACCCAGGCTGCTCGCTTAAGGGCTTTTAGCCATATGGAGCTCGACCTAGACTGCTCCAGAAGTTCAATACTGTAAACTGATAGTGTCACACTCGAACCAGCAACTGACTCAACAGTTGTCCAGGGGACAGTCATTGACACACTCCCCATGGAGGGTAAGGCACAAAAGGTTATTGCTAAAGACGCTGATTGGAACAAGAAAGCTGAATGGAAGGAAAACGTCAGTGGTGTAGTAGTCCCTTGAGAAGTGGGTATACTCCAAATTTTCACTTTTTTTTAAGTAGTACAGAAAAAAAGACGGTTTTAGAACCAGTGACATGTAAGATTACTCTAGTTACTCAAAAATCTGTCATTTCTACCTGCTCACTGTTATAAAATCATCATGACTTAATTAGGAGCAGTTTGTAGTTACTACTGGTCACACAAGCAGAATGGATGAATGTAAAATGTATTTATCATGAGGGAAACATGGTGTTTAGGTTATTTTCTGAACATTTATTTAGATAAAATACTTTAAATCTGAAGTTGACAATGCGTTCTTGTTCATATTCAACTCACCGCTGATTGTTCTGTTGTTTGGTCTGCTCTGCTGCCGTTCACAGTCAAGTGTCACACACAGACACCTGAGGTGTTAGCGATATTTTAATCGGCATGACCACCCCTATTCTGCTTCTGATTGGCTCATCAGTCACCATGTCTAAAGTTAACCAATTTAATCAGTGAAGGCAGCGAGTACCAACCAATTAGAGGCAAAGGAGGGTGGGTCATGGCTTCACCAACCTTGAGGGGGAAAAAGGGCAATCTGGCAGTTAAATATTACTGAATAGTGTGCATCGGGGGGTTTAGAAGTGGGTATACTCAATGCTGACTGAAAAATAAGTGGGTATACTCCATATACCCACGTATACCCTCGACTACACCACTGGAAAACGTGTAATAGGAAAAGAGGAATAACTGCAGCAAGACTTCAGAAGTATCTTACCTGGGCTAAGAAGAATATGTTAATGCAGAGACTGGTTTCATTTTCCAGTAGGACTTGGCTCCTACCCAAAATGCCAAAATCACCATGACATTAATGTGCTTATCAGCAAATTTGCCAAACTTGAATCCCATCAAGGATCTTTGGGGTTTGGTCAAGAGAACGATTAGAGACACAAGACCCAGAAATGATAGACGAGGAAGGGGCCGCTTTCAAAGCAACGTGGACTTCCATTACACATCAGCAAAGCTACAGGCTGATCACATCCATGACAAACCCCATTAATCCAGTAATTTGTGCAAAAGAGGCCTCAAACAAATATCAAGTGCATATAAATGAAGATACTTTTCCAAAGGCCACATTTCTGTTTTGAAAATCCTTTTTTGTTGGTCTTTCATGCTGAATTTTGGGGTTTATTAACTCTGAGCTGTTATCATTGTGGTGGCGAAATTCATGTTCAATTACAATCACAATTAAAATACATTGTTTAAATATTTGAACTGACATTTCTGACCGATCAACTGATCAGTGGAAATAAATAAACTTTTCCACAATATTCTAAATTCTAACTTATTAAGATGCACACACATATAGATCAAGATATATACATATATATACATATATATGTATGATACAGAGTTTCTTTGCGCATTGAATTCAATGAGTTGTGTATACTCTAGGTGTCCTTGTCTGTGTCCAAAGGGGTCTTCACTGCTAAAAGTACCCCAGAAGGAGTGGCAGTAGAAGGTGAGATATCCAAACAAGGCTCACGAAGGTCCATGATGGAAATGTTTGACTAAACTGATTGTCTGTTGTGACATGTTTTTGTTGTACACAACAGGTGATGGACAGAAGACTTTAGTCATAGAGTCAACTAGCCTGGAGTCCCTGAACAATGTGCTGGCTCAAATTTCATATACCAGCACTGTCTACCACATCCACACTGGTGACCTCGGTATGTATTAATAAAACTGCAGTTGCAGAGATTATTTGCAAACTAATGGCATGCTCATGAGTGAAGGACTGTTTGAATTTGTTCCTAAATTGGCCGATAGACTATTCACACAGCCTGTGGTTATTTCCTGATGCTGAAATTAACTCTTGTGTTAGTGATGAGACAAAGCTAAGCTGTTCTTATCTCTTCTCAGCCTCTTTCCAGTTTGAGGACGAGAAAGCTGTCTTTCTCATAACAATCAAACAACCTCATCTGCCAGTCCTGTATGATATGGGAACAGGTAGGTGTAAGCTAATGATGTGGTAATAGATATTAACATTGGGTCAGCACAGAATTTTGTCCAAAAAGCAAAAAAGAACCAAGATACAAATTACAATTATAAACACATCATATCTCTGACCCCAAAAAGTTCAAAACAGTGAACATCCTTCTTTTCCTACTTACAAGCTTAAAATAGTGTGTTTGATTAGATAAAAAATCATTTTCACATTTGTGAAGTAATATAATCTCTTCTTCCAGTATGATTGATTCACTGTTTTATTGTTTTCCTGTGAAGTGTGCAGTCATTTTTGCATTGTTTAGCTGTTTTTGTTGTTTGTTCGTCTACAAATTTTGCTTTCTCTCTTTGTTTCATTTGTTTTCCTAAATGTGTTTATTTTCAGAAATCAGCTCTCACGTAACCATCGCCACAAAGACATTCCTGCGTTACGACAAACTCAGGGTGTTGTTGGACAGCATACGTCGTTTTTACAGCAACATAAAAGTCATCATTGCGGATGACAGCTTAGAACCAGAGAAAGTTACAGGGGAAAACATCCTACATTACATCATGCCTCCAGCACAGGTATGAGCACACAGTGATCACTTAAAGCTTCTTAAAGGAACGTTCAGTATTAAATATTGAATTTCTTTTTTTCCCTCAGGGCTGGTTTGCTGGTAGGAATCTTGCCGTGTCCCAGGTAACCACAAAGTACTTCCTGTGGGTGGATGATGATTTCCTGTTTACGGAGGACACGAAGATAGAGAAGCTGGTGGAGATCATGGAGGCTGTACCTGAACTAGACATAGTCAGTATGACATTATTATTATTCTATTTTTTAACCCTTTTCAGTAACTTCTCTTGCTAACTAGACAGCTTTCCTTAGGAGCACAGATGGCCTAGTGGTCGAAGTCGCGTCCCTCAGGTTCACCTCTGTTTGAATCTAGCCTGTGGCCTGTGGCCCGCAGGTCATTCCCCACTCTCACCTTCTAACCACAATCCTATCCCCTCCAATTAGAGGCATAAAAAAGACAGAAAAACTAACTTTAAAATAGAAAAAAAAAAATGATTTCCTTCAAGC
Organism: Labroides dimidiatus; assembly: GCA_030710495.1. Taxonomy (NCBI): domain Eukaryota; kingdom Metazoa; phylum Chordata; class Actinopteri; order Labriformes; family Labridae; genus Labroides; species Labroides dimidiatus. Next base: position 3,858,614 of record CM061163.1, read on the forward strand.
TGACGACTCCAGAGCCATGACTTTGACGGAAAGTTCCTGAGGAAAGTTTGTGAGGAAAGTCTGTTTTCCCGCCATCTCCAGGATTTTTTTTTCCACAGTCTTTTCTTTCTTTCTTTTTTTTTTTTCTTCTGGTTCAGGAATTTTCTTTTTAAAATAGTCTCCAGACCACCATCATTCCCTCTTCTATGTCCTGTCACATGTTGCATTTGGTGTTAGCCGGTTGCTGCTATCTGTTCCTATGTTTTTTCTTCTTTGTTTTTGTTAGATCACATTTGGTCAGGTGAGATTTCTGTTTTGGAGGACGAGATTCTAGATCAGTGGTGGTACAGAATCATTATGTGTGTGGTGAGCTGTGTTGAGATTACTGGAGCACACCACACACAGTAGGATCAAAACTGTTTAATTCCTGATTCTTGATCTTCATGTGTGGGCTCTCTGACAGATAAAACAAAAAATCCTTATGTGTGTACCCCACGTGAGTCGATCTTTCAGGGAAATGACTTTGGCAGCTGGAATAAGACAAAAAGTTCTGGACTGGCTTTGAAATTAATGAAACATCAAACCACTATTCCTCTATCCACTTGTGTTTAACACTGTACAACTGATACATTCCTCTATTTTGAGTCACAGTTTTCAAAATTCTTGGAGATAAGTCAAAATGAGGTGAAAGATCCAGCATATTGATGTTAAAAAATGACTGCCTTTTAACATTAGCATCAGCTACCTTACTTAACAGCTAAGTGTATTTACTCAGCAAACAACAAATGATTGTTTACAGAGATCTTAAAATATTCAAGGATCAATTATGAAACCAGCTTTAGTTTGTATTACAAATGCAAATCCAGAGCGATGGTGTTATAAATGGTGTCAAAGCACCACTGTGTCCAGAGTTGTTAAAGGACGTTTTATGAGCTGACTTCTCTTCCCTTTTTCTTGTCAGCTTGGAGGAACAGTGATGGGGAACCAGTTCTACTTTACGTTGCACTATGAAGAAGGAGATGAAATGGAAGGTGGTTGTCTGGATAGAAAATCTAAAGGGAAATTCTATGATCTTCCTGGTTACCCACAATGCCTTATGGCCAGTGGTGTTGTCAACTTTTTCCTGGCTCGTACAGCTGCTATACAGAGGGTGGGATTTGACCCTAAACTGAAGAGAGTTGCTCATTCAGGTAGGTTGAGGCCACATTTGGATAAGTATGCTTCAGTTAGTCCAGATATTTTCATGGAATAAGAGCATGTATTCAGTGTTTTAACCACTGTCTGTAACTGTAAATATTTCTATCTGCCTTCAGAGTTTTTTATGGATGGGCTGGGCTCTCTGATGGCTGCTAGCTGTAGCCATGTGTCCATTGGCCATCAGCCCCGTACCGCTGACAAGGACACATCCGGATACAAAAAATTTAGACATCCTCCACGCGATGACGTGACCTTCAAACTGCAACTCCATTTCTTCAAAAACCACTTGAAATGTGTCCACTACGGATAACCAAATGGGATTCAACCTTTACCCCAACACCATCCAGGAAGTTAACAAAGCCTTTGGAAGTTAAGATTTCTGCATGTGGGATTGTTGTTTAAATATTAATCGATCTGTCTCTAGAGCCAAAAAAAGAAAACACCTCTCCTGTTCATTGAGTTATACAACAAGGTTATTATCAACATTTAGTTTTGTCTTTCTAAATTTAAAAGCAGGGGTAGTTTGTTTTTTATCAGGCTTTATATCATCCCACTGGTACCCTGTAGTAGCTTTACATGATTTAGAGCTCTAAAAAAAAATCCCTAATTTTCCTCTAGAAAACCTTGATTTCAGCCTCTGTCTAAAATGTTTTGTTTTAGCTGCTGTATCTTTAAGTCTTCCTCGCACCAGCAAATACTCCTTTCCTTCTGATTGGCCAGGCCCTCTAGATGCCTGTTTGGAGCAATGGTCAGACACATATAAATATGTGTGTGTGTGTATATATATATATATATATATATATATATATATATATATATATATATATATATATATATATATATATATATATATATATATATATATATATATACCCCTGCTTTTTTTCCATTTTTAGAACAGCCTGTTTTGAGCAGTTTACAGACATATTCAGGTATTCTCTTACATATGATTATGAAGAGGTGTACATATTTGCACACATTGAGTACAGACATCCAGCATTGTTATTCTATATCCATGTTTACAAGATAATACCCCCTATCTGATGACACAGGAAGTACGTCTGTGTTTAATGAGAGTATTGTGGTCTTCAGTCTCCATCTGCAACACTTGTGAATTGATTATTCTTTTGCTCATTTTGAGCCAAAAAAAGTCCTTTTACCAGAGTTTATGTTTGATGTCTTGGTGGTTAGATTATTATTGTCCTTAAAAAGGGCTTTGTGGCAAGAATAATTTTGCATCTTTCAAAAACATTGTGAAAATATTTTTAATAAGCAAAAGTATTTGTATTTTCTGCCAGCTTGTTCTCCTTAATAATGTTGTACATATTGTAAATGATATTGATAAGAAAAAGTTGTCTGAAAAAAAGAAATTATATTTATTAATCATTGCAATGGGCCTGAAATCAGACCATCCTCATCCCATAACTTATTCATTTTGATTTAACATTCATTTTCCTTTGAAATTGTTGCTACTGATGAATGACTGACTCTCCTCTGTGATACTGTATTGTCTGACTGGGAATAGAGTATATTCATAAGAAAAATCATAACCAAAGATTTCTGCTGTTTTTTAAATGAAGAAAAGTGCTGTATTATTATTGTTGTTGTTGATGTGCCATTTCCCCCCTCTTATTCAGCTATTTGGTTTGTTACCAAAGATCTGTTAATCTGTGTACATTCCCATCGGTGCCTTAATGTGTTTTTATGCCAAAGGTGAATGTTAACAGGGCCATAACAACATTAAATAATGATATTTGGGGGAAAAAAGTGCTTCAAATCAAAAACTAAGCTGTATGACTTACCAGGTTAGCATTTGCACTAGTGTAGCTGATAATGACTTTGAATCCTTGTCCATAGTCTTATACTTTTTTTTATTTCTTATTTGAACAAATGCCAGTGTTTTGTCTGACCAAAACATGTAACACAGTAAGGGGGTCAAAGGGTCAAAGGGTATCTTTACTGTCCCCAGAGGGAAAGACATGAAGGGACATTTTGACAGTATGCTTGCTGAGTATCTTGTGTTCTTCAACCTCCGTCCACAAGAGATCAGCTGACCTGGTTTTGCTACAACTTTGAACATTTTATTTTGTATTCTGTTTTTTTGTGCCAAAAAATTGTATGTCTGTCATTTTGATGTGAATAGGGGATTTACAGTGTTGTGTAAAATGAAGGTTTGGATTGCTTGCCCCTGTCAGAGAGAGAGGGACTCACCTCAAACTATAAATATCTGTCAAATGTCATTAAAATCCTATTTGAATAGCAGAATTGAAACCCCTTCCTCTTTATTATTATTATTATTATTATTATTATTATTATTATTATTATTATTATTATTATTATTATTATTATTATTATTATTTTAATATTGTCATTGTAATCCCAGTCTGCCATAAAAGTTGTTTTTTCCATATTCATCGATGAACAAATTGTCAGGTTAAGGTGAAACCATGATTATCTCTGTATGATGCCATTCTTCAGTGGATGGATTTTGTTTGGCAGCAGGTGAACATTTTGTCCCTAAAGTTGATGTGTTGGAAGCAGGGTTTTCATAAAAAAAAAAAAAAAACAACAACAACACAACACTGTTAGGAAAGACAGTTTCTGTTAATGATCATTCTGATCATTAAATTTTTATGGCTGTGTGCAGCAGCCTGTGACAGGATCAAGGGTGGCTGAGGCTCATTAAAATGTGTGAGGAGTGAAGCTTGGCCTGTACAGACTCCTCCAATAGTAAAGCCGGCTGAAAAAAATTAATGTTGCATCTGATCTTCATTCACTTTTTTTATAGTATTGATAAGTTAGTATGATGCAAGCCAGTAACATGCAGGAGAACACTTAATGGCAGCAGGTTAAGCCTCTCCCATGTGAGGAAAAGATGAGAAGCAAAGTATAACTGGAGACACAGACACCTTAGACAAAAGAACAAGAGAAGATATCCATCACAGGACACCTGATCTCTTAGCTGGAGGAAATGGATCTTTAAACACCATGAGAAAAAAAAAATCTCTTTCAGCGTTGGAGGAGTAAGATGGCAGAAAAGGTGACACCTCAGGGATGGGCTTCAAATATCAACAGTACGACACTGAAAGAAGCGTTGAAACATCCTTCCTCAACTGCTGCCCCATCCAAAGCTCGCACAGAGGGGTTCACAAAATCCACCAAGGTGTCAAATCATGTTTTATCACCTTGTCTGATTGGTTTAGATGGGGGACATTTTTAGAGAATTTCACCCTAAGAATCTTTGGGGTGAAAAAATAAAATTGGCTTAACTTTGATATGGGACACATATTTCAGAGAATTTTAAAAATGTAAAGTCAGATTTTTTTTAAAGAATATATTATTATTATTATTATTATTATTATTATTATTATTATTATTATTATTATTATTATTATTATTATTATTATTATTATTACTACTACTACTACTACTACTACTAATAATAATAATAATAATAATAACAATAATAATAATAATAATAATAATAATAATAATAATAATAATAATACAACAAATCACAATTAGAATGTTATGGACTCAGAGATATTGTTGTAGAATGGATTAAAAGCTATTTTAAAAAGAGTGCAATTTACTGAGATGGCTGATGTCTGTTCTTCATGCTTGGAAATTGTTTGTAGAGTCCCCCAGGGGTCAGTGTTGGGCCCTAAACTGTTTATACTTTATATAAATGGCATCTGTAAAGTATCACAAGTGTTGAAGCTGATCTTGTTTGCTGATGATACAAACATTTTCTGTTCAGGTTTGGATTTAAAGGAACTAATGGAGAAAGTCATTAAGTATTGCTAACATTATAATAGTATGATAGTATCAATAAATATTATTATTTTTAGCAATATTTTGAAGCAAGCAGTTTAGAATATTAGTGATGGGTCTTATAAGTCTTGACTTCTTCCAATTCCTTTTTTAACATGATCATTTTATAATAATAATAATAATAATAATTATTATTATTATTATTATTATTATTATTAGTAGTAGTAGTAGTAGTAGTAGTAGTAGTAGTAGTAGTAGTAGTAGTAATAGTAATAATAATGATAATAATAATAATAATAATAATAATAATAATAATAATAATAATAATAATAATACATTCTTTAAAAAAAAATCTGACTTTACATTTTTAAAATTCTCTGAAATATATGTCCCATATCAAAGTTAAGCCAATTTTATTTTTTCACCCCAAAGATTATTATTATTATTATTATTATTATTATTATTATTATTATTATTATTATTACTATTATTATTATTATTATTATTATTATTATTATTATTATTATTATTATTATTATTATTATTATTATTATTATTGTTATTATTATTATTATTATTACATTTTCTATTTTATTTATTTATTTATTTATTTATTTATTCACTTACTGACTTACTGACTTTTACTTTCCTTTTTTACTGGCGGAAATTGGCTTCCACAGAAAATACAGTCTGCCTTCATGACCATATGACTCAACCATTTCACACAATAATTCTAAACACACTTCCGCACAGCAGGTGGCGGTGTGCTCCTCGTGAGTTAAGATTTTCATAGAAGAAGAGTGTTTTTGGTTCACGTAACTTTGTTCTTCCGGCAGCTGGTTACTCAAACAAGTCATGGCGGAGCAAGGAACAGAAGCACCCACCAAAGTGAAATTAACATCGGCGGAAAAACAACTCCTCCGCCGCCGACAGGAGCTCGACTACTGGAAGCAAAACGCTGCAAGGATAGGCAGACGAAACCTGTTCACCGGCCTGGCTATCGGAGCCTTTGTGGTCGGCATGTGTATCCTTTGACATCGATCAGATCGATACATTTATTTCCATAGCAGAAAAACAGTGACCTTCATGAAAAGTTACCAAAAAAATAAAAAAATAAACTTATGAGTTAACGTTTGATTGAACCAGTGTTATGACCACAGCAGATTCACTTTGGGAATTAATAAATCTAGACTCTTATTTGCTGAACATTATCAACATGAGATTTCGGTTTACAATTATTAAACTGAATAACAAAATATTTTAGAAAATCAACGATGGAATATGTTAAATTACTTAGTACATGGATTATTATCAGAGTTATGATTGTTATTCTTCAGGTTAGATAATTTCTGTAAATCTCAGAACAGAAAAATGTTATATTATATTATGTTATATTATATTATATTATTTAAAGAAGGTTTTACTGAAAATGTAATAATAGGGCCTTTATTTTTGAATATTGCCAATGTGTATACCAGTTTCTGTGCAACAGAACTTCATTTATTTATATAAAATTTGTGTGTGGGGTGGTGGTGGTGGGGTGTAGTTTACATACTCAATATTGCAGAGTTTCTTCTTTAACCTTTATGTCCTTCAGTCAGTTACACCATCCTGTCTGTCAAACAGGAGAGAATCATGGATGATCTGGACAATGAAGCAAAGATCCACATCATCAGGGGCCCACGGACTGGGGCCAACTCCTAAAGACACTGATAATGAACTATCCTGGACTTAGCTTGGTGGTGGATGTGTGATTGTGAGAGGGTGTCCATGGAGTGACACCTGCAAACTGAAGTCATCCCCCACATGACTGAACTTCTTCAGACTTTTCATGACACGGCAGATTCTTTTTCACAGCTTGTCTTTGTGCCAACATGTAATAAATCAGATGTTGAAATAGCTCAGTCTGAACTTAGTCACTTTTTTCTGCTTGTCAGATTAAATAGTTGGAAAAGTTCAGGTTGGCTCATTTCACACTAGAGTGAGAACAACAGGAGCAAAAATCAGAAAGTAATTGTGACTTGAACTTGAACCTGATGAAAGTCATTCACAATCTGGGTTTAACAATCAGCATAAAGTCAAGCTAAACAACCTTTCTGCCCTGATATAAGTAACAGAAACTGACTGGAAGAATTCAAAATGATCATTCATCTCTGTCTCTTTCTGTATTTATTCTGGTTTTAAATGTATTATTCTGTGACTGTTGTTATGAAGTTTATTATAGATAATATAGCCTTGAATTTGAGGAAAAACTCAAACTTACTCCTGTCAGAACAGACTGTGGCTGTATGCAATGTTTTAGTCACGGGTGCAAAAGCGAGGTGGATGGAGAGTTATGAATGTGTAAATAAAAAGTGGAGTGTTTGTTTGTTTGTTGTGTCATGCTCTTTATTCGGCTCAAAGGAAGACTTTTATTTAAGTTATAGTGATTCTAAAATATTCCAGCTGAGTCAATCGTCATGTGACCCATTTGCTGTTAGCCTACTAATCAGATAAAATCTGACAGATAAACATTTTATTGGGTCGAGACAAGATGCGAGCAAACATATTTGTTTGTCAAATCGTTCTCTACTTTGTGTTTTATTGAAGCATAACATCATTTGAATGTGTGGTCAGCATCCTGTGGAGTCTTGAGTCGCTTACCAACAGCAAATAACATTTAAAAAACCTGAAATTACACAGCAGCATATACTTATTGAATTCATCACCTGGTTTTTGTGAGCCACCCCAAAGATTATAATCACACTTTTTATTTTTTTATTATTATTATTTTTTTTTTTTTTTTTGCAATGATCCATAAGGGGAATATAGTTAGGTGGTTACAGTTCACAGTATATAAAACATTTCAGTGTGCTTGTAGCTTCCTTTCAATGGGGATAAGATGATAAAGTGCCTGCAAGTGCTTGTACAGTTACTTTGATAAACCATCTTAAGTAGAAGTTAAAGTACCAGTCTGCAGATCTATGAATGTAAATGTAAACAGTGCTTCAGTTAGAGTGAGGGCTTGAAAAGATGTAAGATATGACCTCCAGAAATATAACCAATATGAGAGCATTAATGTGAGAAGAGATTTTTATGACATGAAACTTATTTAGGTTAAAGTTACTAAATGTTTTTGTTTCCACTTTTTCTTATTTTGCACTTTGTAGACGGTCCCTACATCAAGTCTGCATCATTTCATTCATCTGAACACTGCTTCTACTTCATACTGCTCTGCGGTTTAACATTTAGTTCCATTTAAAGAAACTTTTCTCCACACTTTGCATATATGCTGTAGAGATTGTCCTTGAAAATGTGTGTGTGTGTGAGGGGGGGGGGGGGGGGGTATTTGCATATCAGGAGGGATTTGGGTTGAGTCACAGACCATTTAAGTTGCAGTAAAAGCAGAGGGAAGATTACAGACAGACTGAAGAAAATCAGCAACAGAACATCAAGAGATTTAAAGTCAACGTCTCCTGGTGAGTGCTTCTAGAAATGCTGCTGGAACTAAAATGTCAATATTTCTTTGCTGTTTTGATATTTTTCACTTGTTTCTGTGAACTTTACATATCCCCTTCCTAAAATTGCTGCAAACACTTTTCAAAAGCATATATTTCTACCTCAGAATTACCTCTGAGACAGAAATTTGTTTTGGTTATGTATTGAGATATGCTTTGGGCAGCACTATTACTGTAGTATCTGTACTATTGATAATTTCTTTATTTTTCCATATATACTTAAAACAAATGTGAATTTCTTCATAGGTACATGAAAATTCCCTCTAGGAAAAGTAATGATAGAAATGTACAAAGTCCTTCCCCTGCTGATGTCCCTACTTCCAGAAGGGCTTATCCTTGGGAGTCAAAAACTGTTTCACAGTAAAATGGATCTGACCTGGAATGAGGCTAAAGAGTACTGCAGAGCCGAGGGCGCTGACCTGATCTTCATGAAAGATGAAAATGAAAAGATCAATTATAAAATCGTGGACGGCTGGATTGACTTGCGCCGAGACCCTGCATCTTCTGTGTGGACGTGGTACCGAAGAAGCAAAGTAGACACATCCCTCACTTGGGAGAATGGTGAGCAAATGTATAACAGATTTAAAATTACAGATTTAAAAATGATCGCTGTTTTCTTGTAGAGTTCAAGTTTGAGACTAACTCTGGAGTTTGTTAGTTTTTTTTTCTTTGTTATTACCGTGAATATGTCAGAAGGTCAGATTTTCCCACAAAGATATGTTCGACATCACCTTCCATGATCATTGAAAACAGTGGATGGATGGATGGATGGATGGATGGATGTATGGATGGATGAATGGATGGATGGATGGATGGATGGATGGATGGATGGATGGATGGATGGATGGATGGATGGATGGATGGATGGAGATTGATGACTAGTTAGTTCGTTAGTTGATTGGTTGGTTGGTACAATGGATGGATGGCTAGTTGGTTGGTTGGTTGGTTTGTGGGATGATTGACTGATTCATGAATTCATTGATTCCTTGATTCATTGGTTCATACAGGTGATCCAGGTGATGGGGAGGACTGTGCGTACCACAAGTCAGGAGAAAATGGACTGCACAGCTCTTCCTGTGATGTCAAGAGGTCTTTCATGTGTAAGAAAGTAATGCTGCTTCTGGTAACGGAGAACAAGACATGGGAGGAGGCACTGAACCACTGCAGGGGTCTGGAGGTGAAGAACCCCCGAAAGCCAATCAATTCCTACAGAAATTTCAACTTTGACCTTGCCACCCTGCTAACTAAAAGGCACCACAAGTTTTTGAAACAGATAGCAAAGAAAGCTACCACTGATGAGGTAGGTACACCGTCTTTTTGGTTACAAAGACACATGACCGCTGTTATTAATATTTCCCTTCTAAACACTACCAGGTTTGGATGGGCCTGCACTACCTGGCTGGCTATTGGCTGTGGGTCGGTGGAGAGAATGTGATGTATGAGGACATTGAAAAATGCCCCAGAAATGGCTTTTGTGGCACATGGCCTAAAGCAGGCAACAAATCCTATAAGATAAGACACTGCCATGAAAAAAGAAACTTCTTCTGCTACAGATGGGAATGGGCTTCCAACAAGAAGGATACAGACATCGATACTTAGTGACATTGTGCCAGACTACTACTGCCATGATAGCTACTTGTCATCATTATCATTTAGTATTTAGGAGAATTTAGTTGTAACTATGGATGAGCAAGTACTGATACCAGGTATCCAGTAAGATTATAGTTGCCGTCAGTAGTTGGTGCTACACTGCTGCGGTTTGACACCACAGAAAAGCATCATGTGAATCAGGTCCTGTTCAGACAATATGAATGAACATATCATAAAATTTGAGAGTTGTCTGTTTTTTATTTTGGACTTAATGGCAGTGACTGTGCTGTTTTTTTCTTTTTGAAATAAAATTATTGGTTGAAATGATTTGACATTGTGTTAATTGAAATTTTATGTATTAAAAGTACTGCTGGTGGTGTCGGTACTCGGTATCAGTGAGTACTCAAGAGGGAATACTCGTACTGTATAGTTCTGAAAGAAAAACGAAAAAACAACAAAACAACAAAACAAAAAAAACAAAAAAATGTGGTATTGAACATCACTAGTTAAAACGTTACAAGAGTAAAGTTGTAACGTTATTAGAGTTTAATTATAATGTAATGAGAAAACAAGTTACATGAATACAGTCATGAAGCTACAAAAGAAAAAACAAAGGCTGAATGATTTGAGAATTTATTCATAATGTTGGACAAAGTTTTTATGTTACGAGAATGAGGCTGTAGCGTTAGAGGAGTTAAGTCATGAAAATGAATTTGTTATGTTATGATAATAAAGCAGTGATGTTATAAGATCAAAGCTGTAAGGTTATTAGAACAAAATAATAATGTCAAGAGAAAAGATAAAGGTAACTTTATCCTGGTAACACTACGACTTTTACTTTATAATATTACCTCCATAATCTTATAACATTCATCCATGCATGTCTGAAATTTTACTTTACTTTCATTACTAGTTTTACAAGTGGCCCTGATCCTCTGTCAAAATTTACAGGTGGAGAACCATCTCACAAATTTACAGCATCCTGTGCTGCACAACTTAAAATCTGCATTTTCTTTTAAAGCAGCTTCAAATTATATTGGATAAATGAATTTAGTTGAATCATGACAGGCAAACATCACACAACACTGGCAACACTCACTCTGTTTATGATGAATTGACAGTCTTTGGGTTTTCATAAAGAAAACTCTGTGAAGCTGTGCAGAGCACTCAATCCAGTCAGGTCACCATATAGCCTGAGTCCTCAGTAAACGAGTCCAAGTTGAATCACAAAAAAAAAAAGGGTCCAGGTCGGGTCTTAAGTACTTTAACCCAAGTCCTGGAAAAGTCCAAAAAAAACTATTTTAAGAGCTCTCAGGGTATCTCAATGAAGATGGCAACACTCACTCTGTTACTGTTGCAATCATAACCAACCTTTTGATATTTGGGTTATATTTGGGGCTGTAAAGTGGTGCCGCTGTTAGCACTGCTGCCTCACAGCAAGAAGGTCGCTAGTTCATATCCTGGTTCAGGCACGGTGTACCTTTCTGTGTGGAGTTTGCATGTTCTCCCCGTGCATGTGTGGGTTCTCTTCCGGTACTCCAGCTTCCCCCCACAGTCCAAAAACATGCTCATCAGGTTAACTGGTGATTCTAAATTGCCTGTAGGTGTGAGTGTGAGCGAGAAAGGTTGTCTGTCTCTGTCTGTCCTTTTCGACCAAGCTGGTTCCAGGGCTGGTTTGGAGCTAGAGTCAGACATAGCACCAGTTCTTTGGTTTTCCACAGACTAAGCACCGACTGCTGGCTCTTAAAACCGGTGCTTAGCAAGCACCAACTCTTTGCTGGGCCAGCAGAAAGAACTACGTTACGGGCTTACGTCAGGGGGCGGGGGCGGGATTATTGACCAACCAAAGCAGAGTCAAAACACGAAAGAGAGACATTTTTAAAAAGACGAGGTTGGGGTAAGAGAGAAACAGAAGACGAAGATCAGTAAAACAATGGATTTCAAAGCAAAACAGCATGGCCGGCACCCGTTTGTGGAAAAGCATACGGTTCTTAACCGGTTCACACTTGAACCAACTGTGAACCGGCTCTAGCACCAGCACTAGCACCAGCCCTGGAACCAGCTTGGTCGAAAAGGGGTATGTGTGTCAGCCCTGTGATTGGCTGGAGACCAGTCCAGGGTGTACCCCACCTCTCACCCTAAGACAGCTGGGATAGGCTACAGACACCCACGGCCCTGAACAGGATAAGTTGTAGAAAATAAATGAATGGGTTATATTTGTGTTTAGTTTTATTTTGAAGAAGGTGCTTTTAATTTAAAGTTACCCGTCAATCAAGAAGAAGCAGGTGCTTCACAACACTGAATGAAACAGAGAGAGAAGAAGCGTTTACGTACGACAGCATGTGAAGATTGTGTCCTCCTGTAGTTCACATGCAGCCAATGAGTTTAATGTCACAACCACCACAAGAAACAGAAAAAGAGCTTTTTGAAGTGATCCAGGGACATCTCTCCTACAATCACACATAGTGAACATGTTGCTCTGCATTTGCTAGCGTTAGCCGTAATATCTTTGAAAACAACCTGAGGCTCCTCTTTTGATATCTAACCACAGACTGAAGGAGACGGCATGTGAACATACATGCAGGTAAACAAACACACGTGTCAGGTGTGACCTGAAAACTGATCTGTTATTAGGACCTTAGACCAGAAGAAATAAAGAATTACAGTTAACAAAACATTCAATGATAAATAAGCCTGAGTCCTCCCAGTCCTGATGCAGCCAGAGCTCCAGTCCGAGTCCAAGTTTGAGTCATCAGCACATGAGTCTGAGTCCTGGACCCAAGTACTACAACACTGGTTCAATCATCCACCTTCTTGAGAATGGAAGAAGACCACAGTTATTCCATGGATGTACACATAAGTGCCGTGTTTTTTTAAGGTCTGTCCTGACCTCTGACATGTTTGTGAGAAAGTGAGAACAGTAAAAACGGGGTCTCTCATTTGGGAATCAAATACAGTGAGTGAGTGTTTTGTCTCAGTTGTTGAGGCATGGAGGCATTTGAATGTATGGGTGTGTCACGCATTCAAACAGATTCAAGGCCAAGGCCAAGATAACCTTATTTTGTTGAGCAGCCAGTGGGAAAAAGCATAAAGAATAAAAAAAAACACGTCTTCATGTGGATCATTTTACATCACTGTCATCTGAAAGCAAATGTTTGAAGCAGCCATAGAAATCACTTCACTTGTAAACCAACAAGTCTAAAAACACCAAGGCACAAAAAAAACGACTCACTTTCATAGGTCATATTTATTTATTGTTTTTTTAAGTGCCGAAAATAAATACAAAACATTTTTGGAACACATCTAGTAAAGTGACAAAGACCTGCTTCAGTCAAGTTTTGCTCATCAGAAAAAGGTTTCATTTTACTTTTCCAGCCGTAGCTGCAGTTTGGAAGATGTTTTATGAAACTCAGGTAGAATGTGTATAATCAACTTTCACTCCTAACAACATAACAAATTACTCTGACTGATGAAGCCCTAACTCTACCCTCCAAACAGAGTTAAACTGCAGCTAAACAGGATTTATTCAGGAGTTAAGTCTATGGAGAGTCCTCCAACTTCTTTCAGACACAACCAAATATTACATACAGGCAGGTTTTGAACGTTGGCACACTATGTTAAAAGGATGACTCAGCTATCCATGTGTCATGAGTGTACTGCCATAAAATCTTTGTAATGTCCAATCAACCAGTCTGAGAACACATTTTCCAGTTAATCTTGAGAAATTGACACCAGATTAGCATCTTTAGTTGCTAACACACATATGGAGTCTCAACAAGTGGATGACTTAAAAAAAAATAAAAAAATTATCGAGCATTAAACATACACTCCAATAATCTACATGAATTAAACAGCTGTGAACCTGCATCCTAATATAGAAGAGGATTTGGATCACTGGGGAAAAAAAAAGAAATTATTATTATAATTCTGAAAAAAAAAAATCAGAATTCTGCCTTTAATTTCAGAATAATAATAATAGTTTTTTTTTTCTCAGTGGCCCAAATCCTCTTCTGTAGTCCTAAACCGTTCCATGAAGAGCGTTATTACTCGGGTATGGTAGCTTGGTTGTGTATTGGAGCAGTGAAGGCCTGTGTGATGTGGATGTGCTGTAGAAGGCACTGGCACTCTTCCTGATACATTGAGAGATTAATCACACGAACACAGAAGCCATTTTTTACCCCTGACATCTTGATTAAGAGTGCTAACACAAATAATACGAGAGATGACACGGGCTAAAGCTAAAGACGAAGCGGGAAAGGTATAAATACAAAGCTGGTGATGGTCGGAAGAGCGTGATGGAGTGAAAGAGAAGAAAAAAAAAAGTGGAGAGCTAGAAAGATTGGATCAGTGTTTCAGTCACAGCTATGAAACAAGACTAGTAAGTAGAGGCTTGTGTTGAGTCATATATGTACACACGATTCAGTATTCAGTCATCTATGTCGAGCTAAATTCAAAGGAAATCTGTTAGCATTTAGCTACTTGTACGAAAAAATGGACACGTGTTTGTGTGTGTGTAATTTCAAAGTTTAACATTCACCCTCATGTTTCTGGAGTATTCGGTCTGAAAGGCAAATGTTGTGTGTGATGTGTGTGTTTGTTGATCTTGTCAGTCATCCACTCCTATGTTGCGAAACAGGTAGGACATGGACTCTCCGTTATGGATGCGGCGGATGGCCTCTGATAGGATCATGCTAATATCCACTGTTTTTATCTTAGGACACTGGAGTTTCTGGAGCTCGTGAGGTATCGTGTTGGTCACCACCACCTGGTGGAAGGATGTGAATCAAAGATGAGGACAAGCAGAACACTTTGAGTGTTTGAGAGAAGTCATATCAGGAGGCCTACTCACCTCATCGATCGCCGACTCTTCTATGAACCTCGGAGCATCAGAGGAGAGGATGCCGTGTGTGGCCATGACAAAGATCTTGTAGGCTCCTCTTTCCTTCAGCGTTTCTGCTGCGGCCACAAAACTGTCTACATCATCAATGATGTCATCCTGCGAGGTAAAGAGTGATAAGACAATAAGCGTTTTACTGCTGCAAGTACGAGGTCGCTCTCATGTTTGGCTTTTCTGAGGGACGGAATTATTACGACCCTGACCATCAAAATGATCAACATGGTCTCATTTCAAACATCCATCCATTTTTATCCTCTTTTTCTTATCGATCACTTTAATGTTACAAGTACTCAAACCCACCAAGCGGGTTGCTCTTACCACAATGATGGCAATACGTCCTCCAACATCCCCTACCACTGTAATGGGAGGCTTCTCTTTAGGGATCAATACTGGAGACAAAAGCAAAAATGGAAAAAGAAACAGTGAGTGAGTGAGTGGCAAAGTATAAAAATTGCCTACATGTTATCTAAAACATAAGAAATGCTGTTGGGGGGCCCATGACACGTAGCTGTTAAAAGATACAACCCCTATGTTTTCAAGTTGCTGCAGTTACTCTCAGAAAAATGGCGACAAAGTCACCATGAAGGGTTAAAGCTGTGCTTTCTTTGAGCTCTGCTTACACACCGTGTTGTTCCTGTACTGGTTTAACATTTCTACCATCAGAATGCTTGAGGTTTATCATCTTCTGCCCCCTGCCAGTACCTCTGACACCGCCGAGTTCAAGACTATGTTTACAGACATACACAGACTTTGTATGCACAGCTGTCAGATCTGTGTGTGCTCTGATGAGAAGCTGCATTTAAACTCACGACCATGTCAACAACTAAGTTAAGAAATGTAAATATGTTTTACTTTTATTTGATTTTGTTTTCTTCTCTTTTATTTTGATAGGAAGCAGAGGAGAAACAGGAAACACTGGCAGTTTAGAGCAGAGAATGATGGGGTTGATGATTATCAGTGTACTGCGTGTGTGTGTTTGAGTTACATGGTATCTCCATGCTAGGGTGAATGGCTCCAGTGGTCTTGACGGTCGGTGGGGAGTGACGTCCATCTACCTGGTCTGACTCGGCGTCCTGAGCTTCACCGTGGATAACTGCGATACCAAGACGCAACCGCTCAGCAAAAGACTGAGCTCTGTGCAGACAGAGGGGGGGGGGGGGGGTTAGACTGTGTTTGTAATGCTACCACAAGTGGGAGTAACATAACACACTGTGTCAGATAAAAAGTTAAATGTTGTATTTGAAAGAATAGTGAGAGGGTGACATTCACAGGTTGGTTCATCAACACTATAATATAGAGGAAATTAAAGCTCTGAGGATTAAAAGTTAGAGGATTATCAGAGATGATGGCGAGAGTTTACCTTTTGGCAGAAGCAGGCGATTTGGCAACAATCACAGCGTTTCTGTAGTCAGGGATCTGAAGAACCAAAAAGACTGAAGTTCACTGACAGTTTTGCAACAATTCCCCGTTCACTTGACCATCCCCCCAAAAAAGAGATTGTGTAAGGGTGATGAGGCTTCATTTGTGTGTTTCTACCTCTTCCTGGATGTACTGCAGCAGAAAGGGGGACGCTCTCAGATTGTCCACTGGGATGTTAAAAAAGCCTTGGATCTCCTTCTGATGGAGGTCCATAGTGATCAGGTGAGTGAGACCTGTGCAAACATGTCCGATTGGTCAGCAGCGCTACACTGAAAGGGTCACTAACACTTCCATGGCATTACTGCTGCAGAAGTCTGAACATAGTGTATCCACTCAAATATATCTGCTTTCATTTTTGTCTGTAAATACAATCACTAAGATCTGTATTTCAGATGTAATACTGATGAGAGCTCTGATAATGATGCCTTTGTCACGTTTCTCAGTAACAAACTCTCACACCTTCCTGTCAGTCTGTTGGAAACGGCCGCTTTGAGGACCACGATCAGTTTATCTTTTAATATTTTTTAGACGGTCTTTATGGACGCTCCATCTTCAGACGTTGTTCTCTGTAACTTTATATATTTTGGCTGCCTGATGGTTGTTTAACATCTCTGCTGCATTGACCATCATTATCTTCATATTAGCATCATAACTTCACCTCAGTTTTCTGTTAACTTGCCCAACTTTTGATCCTCTTTTCTCTTGAGACCTCTCCATGTTTCATCTCCTGTCACTGCGTCTCTGCTGTAATTAGCAGGTCACTGCAGCCACAGTGAGAACACTGGCTTTACAAAACGCTGGCGCCCTCTGCTGTTGAGGACGTGTAGCGACCCAACACAACTATCAGCATGTGTCAATAGTTGGACCCCGATCATAAGACGACCCCACGTCTTCACATTAGTTTCAGTGAAAAAAAAAAATCTTGTCCTGTATTTGGGTAAATACGGTAATCTGAGCCCAGAAATGTGTGCATAACATAAAACGCATTGATGAAGACATGTTGAAAGATGACTGAGCTCTTTTCAGCTCCAAAGGGGGCAGCCCAAGCACATTTTCCACTCCCACTCACCTGCTTTACACATCATAGAGGCGATGAGCTTGGAGACGATAGAGCCCCGCTTCCTCATCTTACACTGCTTGCTGTAGGGGAAGTATGGGAGGACGCCTGTGATGCTCCTGGCACAGGACGTCCTGCAGGCGTACACCATGATCAGCATCTCCATTATGGTCGTGTTCACATCTCTGCTCCAGCAAAGTGATGGAGGGAACGGCCCAGGAGGCAAGACAAACATGAGTCAGCAGAAGGTATGACAAAAAATCAGAATCAGAGGGACACTTCTTCTTTTCTTCTTTTCTTTTAGAGGAAACTGTTCAAAAGTACAGTGAAGTGTGTGTGTGTGTGTGTGTGTGTGTGTGTGTGTGTGTGTGTGTGTGTGTGTGTGTGTGTGTGTGTGTGCTCTTTCTTACTTGGACACTGTCTGGATAACAAAGACATCTTTGCCTCGCACTGACTCCTGGATCTGTACCCGTGTTTCTATGGAAACAAACAAGATGTGAGAAGTGGAGAAGAGCAAGAAAAGCCTGCACACGTTAACACAAATTCATACACACGCTTACACACACACACACACTCCCACCTCATAACAAAGCCTTGGAGGCCTGTCAGCTTCATTAGAGAGCTATCCAAGCTCTTTGTGCTTCTCACACCAACTGCACCCCCCACCTTCCCCCCAACTGTGTGAAATGGTAGATACTAGAATTCCAAACATGCACCTCCTACACGAAAGAGATCAGAAAACAAAAAGTTTCCTCTGAAGAGACAAACGTTCCTTGAGACACGGTGAGGAACGAGATTAGAAATGCCATCAAATGTGTTTTTTTCAGATTGTTACTCAGAGTAGGCAAAACCCCGGGAGCAGAGAAACTTTTAACAGTCATGGTATTTAATATCCATTAATCAGCATCTTGTCCTGCCAATCGTAAGAGATCATCCATCACTGACTGAAACAGGGTTTATTCAGGGAGGAGTAAAAAAGTTTGCAATGACTTGGTTTCCAAAAAGCCTTGAAGGGCTGATGGATATTTTTATCCAATCATGCGCTGAAGATGTGATGTAGCTTTTTATTGAGCGAGTACCATTTAGCTTTTATTTTCAACTTAAGAGAATCGGTTTTCTGAAGTGTGAATGTGCAGCAAAAAAAACAAAAAAAAACAAGACAAAACCACTCTGCTGCAGTATTTGGTGACCTTTCCGAGCCTCATTCACACATGCTCAGCAAGCTGGAATTTTTCCACACGTTACCCTGAAGGCCTGTGTGTGGGAACCCAACTGTCCTAAACTGAACTCAAGCTGACTTTTTTTAACTGTTTACTCTCTGCTTCTGGTACATGTTTATCTAGATAATTTAATAAAGGTCTTTATACGGCTGTTAATTAAATCTATTTCTATTTTCTTATGTACGAGCTGTTCAAAGCTGCCTCCTACGGGATATTTAAAGATGGGATACTGTGCTTCAGTGTTGATAGTCAATGTGTACATAGTACACATTTTTAATTTTTGGTTTTTATTACTATTTCTTTCTTTTACTTCCACATTAAAGGGAATTTGAGGACTATGTGGAAAAGCTCGTGTTCTTCTGAGGTAAAGACTCCGTTTCCCATAAGCACTTTCACCCACTGCCATTAGGACATGACTTTTACCAAGAGGTGTGTTTGTTTGAAGCGAATGAATGATATCGGATCTTCTTTTTCACTACTAAGTTGCTGAAATGACAAATTTTCCTGCAGCAAAGAATCAATCAAAGAATATTCTGTTCCAGAGCGCAGATGGCCTTGTTGTTAAGGTCGCGCTCCATATATGCGGGAGCCCTGGGTTCAAGTCCGACCTGTGGCTACTTTCCCCGCATGTCTCTCCCCACTCTCTCACCTGTTTCTTCCTCTATCCCCTGTCCTGTCCACTCAAAATAAAGACATAAAAGCCCCAAAAAATATTAAAAAAAAGAATATTCTGTTCCACACTCTATTCTACAACTTCCCAGATCCTATTCCTTTATTAAACCCAAACAGGCTTCTCTGTTAGACATCACCTCACCTCTGTTAGCTTCCTGGTACACCTGCACCTTGCCAAGCTCCACCCCTAACCGCCTGAAAGAGAGAGAGAGAGAGAGAGAGAGAGAGAGAGAGAGAGAGAGAGAGAGAGACAGAGACAGAGACAGAGAGAGAGAGATGTCATCTCAGGGCAAGTAGGGGACAGACCGCTACATTTTGAATCTAAGCTTAATACATTAGGGTTTAATCTGGATTTGCTCTGCATCCCTCTGTTGTTAGCTAATTTAGCATCTATGATGCTGATCTTAGCACAGATTTCATCGCTGGATTACCATTTTCAATCGACTGTGAAGTTTGTTAGGGATTTCTACAGCAGATTTGAGTGGGAGGGGGGAGAGATGACTTTACCCCAGCAGCAGCAGCTGATGTAGGTAGAGTTATTTTCAACCTCAAGATACATAAAGGTGTTGCATTTTGCCAAAAATTAGATCTCTGCATGTTCAAACACTTTGCAAGCAACTAGCCCCTAAAAAAAAGAAAGAAAAAGAGAAAGATAGGAGAAATAAGAAAGGGTTGGTCGTTGTTTCTGGCCAATCACTGATCTTTAGAACGCCTGACCTGTCAGTACTGATTTTAGCTGATACCGATTTCTTTTGTATAACTGACATCATACACCCTCAATATTCCAATCTTATTTTATTGAAAAACATTGAGCAATACCTGTGAAACAAAACAAACTTGATGTTTTAACTGCACATGAGGTAGTTCTCTCAAATACGAATGAAAAGTTTAGAATATTGCTTCAAACTACTAAATTATATCACTTCCTTCAGTCTTTGGTTAATTAACAATACTCGGGCAACAGGCTACACTGCAGGCCTGTTTTGAGCCTCTTACCAAAAATTAAGTGCTCCACTGTATTTTGTTTTTACAAATAGATGAAATCACACGGTTTGGGTTATGTTAGACAAGATCAGTTTCATATGTAAGGATCAGCTGATCACCGATCCCCCAAAACAAAGGAAATCAGCTGATTGATCGGTGCATGTTTAGAAAGCATGTATTTACATATTTAAAGAGAGCTCTGTTCACTTTCCAGTCAGCACATTTTCTTGTTAACCGTTAACATGTTGTGCTTTATTCCTCCACTCTGTCTCTCTTTTTGTCTATCTCACACTCACAGCTGGAATGCAGTGTGATAAGCCTGGCTGAATACTCTTCTTGTTTAGTAAACATGCACTGACTCTAATGTCATTGTGGAGGCCAGGAGCACATTATGTGCGCTCCTAGCATGTTTTTTCCCCCCCACATAATAGCATGAAATATGAATAAGAGTGCAACTCATCATGCAGAGAGAACTGTTATATAAAAGGAGGACTATAGAGGGGGAAGTAGAGTGATTCATTTACACGATTTCATATTCTTGCTGCAGAATCAGATGTCTAAATGTGCAGCTAATGAAATACTTTTTAAAGCTTCCAATCTTTTTCCTCCTTCACGTTTCTTTTAAGGTCCCAACTCAACAGCTCTTTTGGACCCATGTTGAACTTGCCCTTGAACTTGTTTAGTTTTCTTTTCCTCCATTGCTTTTCCTCCATATGTAATATTGTGTCCTGTACTCACTCTGCGATCCTCTTTCCCAGCTCACGGCTGGAGGGGTGCGAGTTTGCGGTGAAGATGACCAGGCCGCCCTTTGTGTGGTTCATGTCTCTGGGGTCTCTGCTGCTGCTCTCCCCACACTCAGGCAGTGGATCCCTGGGCACCCAGGCTGCGCTGAGACCTTCCTGCAGTCAGGATAGGAGAAAGAGGGATAGATTACTTCCTCTAAAACAAGTCATTTTTTATAAGTCCAGTTAAAGAGGAATGTTCCAAAAAAAATTCTGACTTTGTCTCAATCTAACACTGTATCATCTGATGCCCTTGTTTCCTGGGTTTAACAAACAAGCAAGGAAAAATACACTTAAGAGTAACATCCGCCTTAAAGTCCAACCAGGATTTAAGATCCTTGTACTTCGAAATGTGATCGAGTTATTTATGAACTTCCTGCAAACTGCCAAGAGGAGCTTACCTTTAATGTTGAGACAGTGTTGTCTTAAGATTCACAACTACATTTATATCTTCTCATTCATTTTTGTCTTCATTTTTTTTTAACAAAGCTATTCAGTAGTTCAGATAAGCATGGAAGAGTGTCTTACTTTCCCATTCAAAGAAAATTTGTAAAATATTTCAGGTAATAAACACAACAATGGGCCTAATAGGCAGGATTTACTAGTATAAGCATCAGTTTTCTGTATTTCAACATGGCAAACCCTGATGAATTGTGAGCCTTTCAGTCTACTTTCATTTTAATTTCCTATACTTGCTTTTTATTCAGCTCGACTCTGCTCTGCTTTCTCAAGCTATACAAGTATGCTGTGAGTCTACTAGAACTGCAGTCTATAACAAGCATTGTTTGCATGATGGAGACCAAGGTTTTAGTAAACCTGTTTGCACATATCGTTACACCTAAAGAGGTTTGTGGAACAATTAGCAGAAAGTAAACACAAGGTTTGAGGAACAATGACAGAGCAAGCACAAAGGCTGGGCTGCAACCAGATGCCATATGCAGCCATGTGCAACAAAAACATCAGCGACTGAAAATTACTAGATGGGTAACTTTAATTTCAAAAGGTGTTTTTAGTACAACATATATTATTTTCGAGGATTAATTTCGCTTAATTTTCAGTACTGTGCGTTTAACTTGGGGTAGATGTCGACAATGAGAACTGTCAACAGTCACGACATTAGCTTCCTCCTACGCTAAGCTAGCAGGACAGCACTGGATTTCGCTGTTCACCATGCTGTTTTATTTCTTCAGTGTGGTCTGAAGTCATCCACTCGTGTAAGGCAGTTGAAATTTCACTGATTATTTCTGGGGAGCTGTGACACCACCAAGTCAGATTTCGGTTATCGTAAATATTAAATGCAACATCAGCATCATGAAATTCTGCGAGCTAACGTTGACAAACAAGTATTAACGCGATAGTTCGCAACAAATAATCTTCCAGACGCGCTCCGACTGCGTGAATTGATTTTTATGAAATCAAAAGCCCGTCTTTTTAAATAACGGAATGAAAATAAATTGCCAGCGATTCAGAGACTAGAAAAGCACAACATCATTACTTACCAGTTTGTGTGTTGTATCCGGTTACAATCTTGCAACCAACAGTATTTGAATGTACAATCCTCTTCCAGCTCTTTTCAACCTGTTCGCCTCACTCCGGCTGTTTGCTAGCGATGTGTCAGTCGTGGACGATTCGGCTCTTTTAGTCAGCCTTTGGGAGTGAATGGCGGGAGCCTGTTAAACCACATGAGATTGGTCAAGACGCGTAGTGGTGTCTGTGTACCCACACCGATGACAGCTAAACAATAGCACGAAAGCTGTAACTGTATTTGCAGCAACAACCCCACAAAAAGAATCTTCTCAAAACAATGCAGATACTAAGAGAAGAAACCAGACCAAAACTAAGTACTTCGTTGTTTTTTGTTTTTTGTTTTTTTTTGTGTGATGCAGTTCTAGTTTGCTGTGTGATTCGATAAGCTTTTCTATGTTGTTTCACTGTATACAGTTTGTAACTGATCTACATTCAAGCAGAGATTGGGTTTTTGTCTTTTTGAGATTGGTCTTCTGCATGTTGAGTATGTAAAATATCTGAATAGTCATATCAATAAGAAACATTTAAATTCATGTATATTTTTGTCAGTGACTCATTAACGCATAATTTTTCATTATTATTAATGGTTATTTAATTGAAGCAACAAAAAAATCTGAGGAGCCTCATGGGAGCCGAATTAGCCGGCTCTTTTTTAGTGAGCCTAGTCAAAAGAAACAACTCACCAAAAAAAGCCGGAATCCCCATACTAGTGTTTGCAAAGTGTAAGTTTGATCGACGTACAAGCTTCTCCAATCAAACGCCAGGAACTCAAAAAGGGGCGGTAAAAGATGCCTTCAAGTGTTCGTTGTAAAATTTGGAGGTAATATGTTGTTTTAAAGAAAAATCATTCATGAAAGTCAGAATTGATTCCATTATCCACCAGAAAAACATTTAATTCAAAAATAAAGATCCAGAAAGGTTTTTTTCTTTCTTTATTGTATCCTGTGAACGCAGTTTAAAATCTAAACCGACATGTTGATTACTGTTTTTTCTCAAATTCCGGTTTTAGTGAACACAACCCTCTGCTGATCCGAAAGCAAAGGATAGCGATGCTTCTGTTGGGTGTGTGCAGCATGACAGGCCTCTTGAGGGCAGTGTGTTTTTTCTGTGTGCTACCCAAAACTTCTCCTTTTGAGTCACTGTCAAATTAGCTGCCTAAAGTTTTTTTTTGTTTGTTTTTTTTTTAATGCCTTTAATATGCATTTTTATTCATTTGGACTGCAGATAATGTCAATGTTGTGAAAGGAATATACTTATAAGACATTTTGACTTAATTATCTGAGTGTGACTGGTGGATCTAAGGCGCTCATGAGCCAACAGTCTACAGCCATACAGCTTTTTATAACATTTTGGCTAAGACTAACCACATAGAAATCTCACACAGCCTGAGGGGTCTGCTTTTGCAGGTTAACTTTCAAACTGAAGAAATGATACATGTGTAGAAGTTAACATGGCATTTAGGTGGTGCGCACCTTCAGCATTAACAGAGACACATTTATAAATAAGCTCCCACAACCATATGGGCTACACTTCAGTGTTCTTACATAACTAACTGGATATGTGGAGGAGGCAGAGAGCAGCATCCAAGCACTGCACACTGCCCACACACACACACACACACACACACACACACACACACACACAATACCACATGATAGAGAGGAGAGTTAAAAAATCTGGAGGAGGTTGGACGTAGAAAGAAGACAAGTTAGTTGCTGCAGTCAGAAGTCAGGGTCGTATTCACTGATAACAATGTGCTGTCTCTCTCTAACTCTTTAAGACAAAAGCATATGCACAGCACCTGTATTATGCTTATATGAAAACTTGGGGTACTCTGGTATGTTATGAAATAGGGATCAGCAGAAAATGCACATTATACTAATCTTATGTTGATGATAAGCATAAATATTCAGCCTAGCATAGGGAAACTGGCAGAGAAAGCAGCTTTAGCTTGGCTCTAAGGTGACTGGATGTAGTAGAGCATCTACAAAAAGCTCCTATATTAACACCCCCCCCCCCCCCCCATTTTTATCTTTTTCTCTATTTCTTCTTACCCTGAGTGAGTTTACTATCCAACCACCACCTCACCTTGAGGATGCTTTATGTTTGCTTTGGGGATGCCATAGTTTAACATCTAGTCTCCATTGGGCCGCATTTACTGTGAAAAGTTGGTTCTCAACCAAAAGACTGCAAGGATGGATTTTTCTTTTAAAGATAATTACTTAATACCACATGACTTCTGGGGGTTTTGCCCCTGTGGTGTAATTCCCCTCAGAGCTGCATGGGTTTAGATCCAACTAGTTTGCCAAAGATATGGTGTAGTAGAAAGTTAAAAAATCACTTGCTTAATTAACATAGACAAACTTGAGTCTGTATATCAGGCTCTGACAAATACTTATACACTTAAAAAAATAATCATGACGCAATCCAGCAAATTCAGCTAAGTAGTACAACAGGTAGGGCCAACTAATAAGAGAGATGGACACAGTTTATTCACTTCTTCTGCTTTGTCTTGGCAGCTGAATAAATCTCTGCAGCCCCTATAAACGCAGAGAGAGAGAGAGAGAGAGAGAGAGAGAGAGAGAGAGAGAGAGAGGAGAGATGAAAAGGAGGAGGGAGAGCACCTCGCTCCTGGTCCGCCCCCAAGTTGCAGCACGAGCCATTTAGCGGTACGAGTTAGGCCAGCTGTAGAGCGCGCGGGCGCGTGTACGTGCCCCCCCTCACTACCCCTTCCCCCACGCGGAGAAAATCACCACCAAATACAGAGCACGAGCGCACGCGGAGCTATGGCTGCAACAGCAGCGGCAGCCCTGGATTGTGTTTACGACACAGAGCACGAGAGCGACACAACCTCGGGAAATACGGACAACGCGCGCACCCGCTTTATAAACGCACAATCATTCAGAGTCTGAGCCCGCGAGTCTTCTCGTTACATCAGTCCGTTTGGCGTCTCCTTCACTCCGCGAGAATCGGCGCCGTCCTCCGTTCGTTGTTGTACGGAGCGCTGCTGCAGAGCGTCCAGCCTCCAGATGAGGAGCGCGATCGAACCAAGGAAACGTGACCCCTTCATCTGTACCGAGAAAATTTCACGTACGCCTCGCCAGTGCGTTACTGGAATCTAGAACGGCACAACAAAATCCGTTTGATTACCCGTCCAGTAAGGCTGCATATAGCTGGGGGAACCCGGGAGCATCCTCCATCCCTCCCTGTCAATCCCTCCCTCTCACCCTCTCTCTTTTCCTGCCTCCGTCACCCCATCATATGAAAGAGCGGTAGGGGGGTTTCATCCTGTTAGGGACCACGGGGGGAGGAGGGAGGCTGTTCGTGGCCGCGGTGGACGCACCCTCCGCGGTGAGGCTGGGCTGACGCGCCGCTGTGTTGGATGATGCTGCGGGAGTAGAAAGGCTCTGAGCGGAAGATGGGAAAGGACCAGGAACTGCTGCAGGCGGTGAAGACTGAGGACCTGCTCACCGTGCAGAAGCTGCTGCAAAGGCCCCGACCAGGGAAAGCAAGTAAGACACTGTGCTTCTGTTCTAGTATATTCTATGGAAGGATGCACAGAGGTTCATGTCACACCTATTAAGGAACAAACCCTCTGGTTTGGGGAGTTTTATCGCATACCGTTAGTGGCTGCAAGGCCTTACTGATGAGGATGATGTGTGTGCGCGCGCGCGCGTGTGTGTGTGTGTGTGTGTGTGCGAGTGTGTGATTAAGAGGGCGGGATGGAGAAAGAGGAGGGGTTGCATCAGGGTATATCGGAGAAGATTAGTGATGTGATTGGAGACTGACAGCCCATCTTGAGACCCCTGTCTGAGTGCACTGCAGCAGAGAGAGAGAAAGTGGGAGGGAAGAAACAGAGAGAGAGTGAGAGAGTTGTGTTTTTGGATAGGGGATCTATGTGACCCTGTCTGACACACAAGTGAGAGATGGTGCAAGTGGCCTTGTGGTTTTAAAGGTCCAGCATCACCTCAAATCACAAACACAACACTTCAGATTCAAATACATGAACAGGTAAAAGCCTGTGTATAGTGATGACTTTCTGTATTCCGTTTCCTCTGCGTTGTGTGACTCAATGCCTCTCTACTTGTTTAATTTCTGCAGGCAATATAGCACTACAGTATCTAACAATGTTTTGCTTCCACAGCCCACTCTTGTGTGTGGGCAATACAGAGTGAAGCCAGCGAGGGCTGCAGATAGATCATTCTGTAGAGGCTGTGAGCTACCACACTGATATTTCTGCTGATAAATAACTGGCTAATACAGTTATCAGCAGACAGGGACAAATGCTGCAGGAGACCAGCTGCATGCGCTGCAATTTGTTCGGATATGGTTTAAAATAGTAGACACAGGGTGTGTGTGTGTGTGTGTGTGTGTGTGTGTGTGTGTGTGTGTGTGTGTGTGTGTGTGTGTGATTGAATTTTAACATGCTTTGAAACAACCCTTCCACAGGCATATTAACTCACGCCCACAAGTCATGTGATCGGCTCTCATTATCCAAAATCCAAAATGCATCTGTCATGCAGGTTTGCAGCATGTTATCTAATGCTCTCCATGCAGCAGGTGGGCCTCGTCTGAAAAACAGGAGGCGGTGTTAATGCTAAATGATGTTACCTAATTAGATCTCTCCTGCATGTAGTGTGGGTTTGATTTCACTTGTATTGCTGGGAAAAAATCTGAGAGTAATCCCAACTCCAAAGATTATAAAATCGGCTCAAAAGTATCAAACTTCAAAACTATGCGGCCCACCTACACAGGTGTGTTTGTCAATCCAGCAAATTAAACTGCTACACCTGCATCAGACCTTCAATTAAACTTTTATACACTCTCTAATGGATTTAATGCAGGTTCAACACAGGGCCCAGGTGCCGCAGAATTAATTCATCCATCCTCTTTGAATTTATGAATTCCAAAACAGGTTGAGAAAACACTTTAAAGGGGTAATGGATCTTCATCAGAACATCAGATTTATATAAAATTAGATTAAATTGAGCAATTTATGACAAATATTGTGTTTGAATTTGACAAACAGCATATCTTTAATTGGAACTTGCTTTGAACTGAATGTTTGAACCTTGCAGATGGCAAAGCTCACTCTGCAGGACTCAGTGGAGTACAGCACATGGCCTCAAAACAGTATGTGGGAGTCAGTGGGGTGCACTGAATGCCGGCAGGCGCCCAAATAAAGTCTGTAGGGGACAGTGGAACAGATCACGTACAGGAAACCCTGAGGTTTTCTGACAGTCAGCAGACCGGTGTAAAATACAGACACCCCTTGATGTAAAAAGAGGGTTGGGAAGGTCTGGGTAATTCAAGCACAACCCATTATTGAGTCTGAGGTACTCAGGGGAATATATTATGTGCAAAGCTTGTCACAAAACGACCTTTAGGCTGCAGTGAAGTGCACTTCAGATTCAAACTACTCTCAGGCTATATGGTGCATCAAATACAGACAACAGGTAGCACATTGGAGCCATTGGGGCACAGTATGCAAGGCCAAAACATGTGGATTGCAGTGTATGCACATAGCAGTGAAAGTAATTTAGAGCATGGAGCTTTGCATGTGGAAGAAGAAACAGCTGGAAAACATGTGCTGCTTATTGGGAGAATTTATTAAAAACCTTGTAACTGTCACAAACAGTAAGTACTTTGCTGCTGTTATAAGCTTATCCCTGAGGGAGACATTAATGTTTCTATTAAGATAGTTGAGCCAAAACAAAACCAGTGAAAGATAAACCTATATATTGTCTAAGACCCGACTGAGAAGAAATGTCTAATGTAACTTTAAAAGTGTGTTTCAACTGCAGGAACTTTCCTCAGGAACTATGAACCATTTGATGAACTATGTGCTTTTGGACTGCAGGAACTAGGGTCTAAATTTAGCTCTGGAGTAATTTTTCTATGTCTTGAACCAGTTGATCCAACAAAGCCAGCCAAGAAATGCGCAATGTAACATTTAATGTGCTTTTCCACCGCAGGAACTTTCACCATGTACTAGGGACTTTTTGAGGAACTATGTTCTTTACAATCCTTGGAACTAGGATCTAAATTTAGTGCTGTGGTCAATGATCTACTCCTTGAAATGGTTGTTTCAACAAACCCATCTGCAGAGTACTAAAGCTTGATCAAACAACATCCTCACCAGGCCACAGGAACCATTTAGTTCCCGGAAGATTAATGATTTGAACTTTTAGTTCCTGGAACTTCTAGCTGAAAAGCACAAGTGTGATTTATTGACTGTTTCATGTTTTTTAATAAGATAATAACACAGGAGACATTTAGTTCCTGGAACTTCAGGTCTTAAGGTTCATTTAAAGGCTGTTTCTTTTTTTTAATTTTAAATTGTACGTACCCTAGACTGTACATAGAATGGACAGCATGGCTCCGCCTTTTATCACTGTACAGTTTTGAGGCTAAAAAACCTCTATCATGGGCGCTGCCATTGTGCAGCCAGAGTCTGTGCAGTAGAGGTTATGAAGGACTCTGAGAAAATCTGAGTGGAGCCGGTTAACAAAAATAATATTTTTCTTATCTCTTCTTAACTCTCCTTCCTGATGTATTTTATTATTCCAGAAAAAAACTACGGAAGAGCAGCTGTCAGTAATCGTTAAACAAGACATTAAACACCATTTTTAACGTCTAATAATTAATGACTTGAACACAATGCAGCCCAATAATATCTAAATATCACTACAGCATACAGATGCGAGAAACATTTCTACAAGGTATATTAATTCTTTAAAGTTTGACCACATCCCATCTGGAATAAATAGAGATGCAGAGTTTTTGACTTGTACTGTAGCCAGCCACCAGGGGGAGCAATTTTTGTGGTGACCTCAGTTTGAGCCGAGCGAGATGACGTCCATTTTTTTCTACAGTCTATGGTCCATACACAGTGTTCATAAATAAATAAAAAAAAGTGCTTTTTAAACACTCTTAGTTTTATTAATAGTTTTTTCTAGTCTTAATGAGCATTTATTGTAACATATTAACTTTAGAGCTTTATCATTCACCAAATCTTGTTGATACTACACTTGAACAGCTAATTAAATTCATAAATCAAAACAATTCACTAAAGAAGCATTCATGGTGAAAGGACTGGCTGTATGTCTTCCACCTGTGCACTTTGTGTTTCTTATCAAATGTAATGGAGCAGCATGCATGTCACCATCAATCATTCATGTGGCATTTAATGACACAGGCTTCCATCGCTCGTCAGTAAATCACTTAATCACTTGCGATCATCATCAAATTGCTGTCTGATTACTCCGCTTTGTGCTCACATCTTGGAGTTTACCCCCTGTAACTCATATTTGTGTGTTCTGAAAGGGCCGTCTGGCCTTAAATGAAGGCCTTAACACACCATCAAGGTCACCCCCTGCTCAGCTGTGTTTTGGCTCCCTCTCTGTTCTAAATCCTGTCAATCCGTGGAGCAACACCCTGCCTTTTTCAGTACCACACGCTATATTGTATGATTTGAGTAACTTGACAGCTGACGCTTCACAGGAACTACTTTGTTTCTGAAGATAAGTTTCGACTGCTGTGTCTTAAACCAGGTGTGGAGTTCTCTGGAGGTTGGCTGCGAAGTGTCTGCAGGATATAAACGAGACCATCCATGGTCCATTCTTACAGAAAACTGAATCCTAAAAACAAAAACCAAAACCAAACAGGGAGACGATAAGTAGCCAGGTAATAAAGACAGAGAGGAGCAGAGAGTCTCTGACAAACAGCAGGGAGGTGTAACACCAGGCTGATGTTAACACACACACCTGTTTGTCAGTTAGCATTAAGCACAAAGCTCACAGGACAGTTGTGTGTGTGTGTGAGTGTGTGTGTGTGTGTGTGTGCGAGGTTTGCAGGGCTAAGCATGTGGCTGAATTGTGTAAGCACAGAGCTGTACGTACATGAAGAAGCAGGTAGGACGTGTGTGTGTGTGTAGGTGTGTGTGTGTTTAATGGAGTCTGCCTGCCCTGCTGCAACTCATTTATCTTTGCCCAAGCCAGACATACAGTCTTTCACCAGCAGCACAGAAATAAACACACACACTCTGCTACACACTCATGCAGGCACATCTGTTGCCATCTGGAGAGTCGTCATCAGTTTGCTGTCAACGTCCACTTGACAGAGGACCCAGACGAGGTCACGAGTGTGTGTTTGTGTACATGGAGCAGACCTCGAGCGTTACAGAGGTCTGTGTTTGCTCATGGGCGGTTTCAGTGTGTGTGTGTGTTTGTGTGTGTGTCAGTGGGGGTGGTGTAATCGGTAATGGCAGTTGTTTACTGTGTCACTGAAGAATGTTTCTGCATGTGTCTCTAAAACCCGGAAACAAGATTTGTCTGTATGTCTGTTGCATTAGTTAAATGATTCAAAGTCTGCCCCTTCTGTTTTTTTTGTTTTGCCATGAGAGACTGACATATGCTTCCATCGCTGCACAACACTCTCTGCCTCCTTTCTTTTCTTTTTCTTTGAAGCCAGGAAGAGATGCTAACGCTCGAGGACCATTCTAGAAACAAAACCCTGCATCTCCCTCTCCCTTGTCTCTCTGTGTTGATGTGCAAGGCTGGCAGAGGAGTAGAGCAGATGATTGCATCCACGCCAGTGCACATTCACAAAGGAGCATGCAGGCAGGCAGAGAGGAGGCTTCACATACTGTCAGCCACAGTCTTCATATTGCTTAACTGTGATCTGCCTTCAACTTTATGCCTCAGACAGAAGAAATGGGCAGGGTTCTTCTTTTTTTTTTTTTTTTTTTACATGGAGCCCTTTTGCCCCTAACTTAAAATTTTAGGGGCACATGCAGGAATTTTAAGGGGCACATACTGTAAATTGACTTGCAAAGTACAACCCCAATTCCAATGAAGTCAGAACGATGTGCAATGATTTGTAAATCCTGTTTAATCTATATTCAACTGAATACACTACAAAGACAAGATTTATTGTTCAAACTAATAAACTTTGTTTTTTATGACAAATATTGACTCGTTTTGAATTTGATGGTTGCAACATGTTCCTAAAAAGCTGGGTCAGGGTCATGTTTCCACTGTGTTCCATCAGCTTTCCTTTTAACAACACTCAATAAGTGTTTGTGAACTGAGGACACTAATTGTTGAAGCTTTGGAGGTTGAATTCTTTACCATTCTTGATTGATGAACAACTTCAGTTGATCAACAGTCCGGGGTCTCTGTTGTTGTATTTTGTGCTTCATAATGCTCCATACATTTTCAATGGGAGACAGGTCTGGACTGCAGGCAGGCCAGTCTGGTACCTGCACTCCTTTACTATGAAGCCATGATGTTGTAACACTGCTCATTTGTGCATAATCGCCAACAACTGGGGTGAGGTGTGGAGCAACAAAAACTATTTAATAATAATTAAAAAAAAAAAATCAGCAAATTAAGTGGTTGCACATGCAAGAGTAGATGAAAAATTAACTCACACTGTCTCAAGTTTTAGGGGCAAAATGTGATCATTTAGGGGGCAGTCTGGAGCCCTGATGGGGTGAGGATGCGTCGTTTTACAAGGGCACTAAATGTAGATTGTGGATAATGAAGGATCATTTGTGCTGGAGTTCACAAAATAAGGTAGTGTTTAAATTTGATCCTGACCAGTATGAAGATCTGACCACAACTACCTTTTCTTTAAGAAAAGATGAGGATTAAATTAACCATGGCAGTGCGTGTGTGTGTGAGTGAGTGTGTGTGTGTGTGTGTGTGTGTGTGTGTGTGTGTGTGTGAGTGTGTATTGGGGGTGTTGCACTTCTATCATCTCAGAAGGCCTTGAAGATGTCATAGTGTGGGGGTTTCCTGCAGCTGGATTTTCCAGCAGCGTCGTATCTCCTTGTCAAAGCAGAGAAAGTGGTCTCTGATCACTGTAACGTTAAGTTTATTCACAATCTGTGATGATAATCTTTGTGTATCTTGCGATGATCAAAACTGCTCCATTCAGTATTGTTGTTAAAGCACGTTCACCAAGAACACCGGAGGCAGTTAGTTTCAAGTACATGAATATAATAAGACAGAACCAGACTGCTAACTCGCTTTGTGGATCCTGAGTTTTGTCTTGAAAATGGAGTAAAACGTGGCTCAGTTCACTGCACTTTACACCAAAACATCATCACTCAGTGTTCTTGAGGAAGAGGGGTGGATATTTTTTTTCTCAGTGGAATCAGGAACAGGAACGTTTAGAGAACGGAGGGGGGGGAAATAAAGAGAGGGGTATGATTTTTATTTGATGGGCAGGTGGGATGAGCGGGGGAGGGGGTGATGATAGGCTGCAAATGATGAAAGGGAGAACAAGGGAACCAGGTGATGAAACAGGAGGAGAGAAGCACGGCATCATTTCCACCTCACTTTTATTGCACTGTGCTGCTTTGCTAACGTTATGCCTGAAGTCTCTCTCTGTTACACACTAACTCATCTACACGATGCACTGCACCAAAAATAACATCCATATAATTTAATGGGTCAGTGGCGAGTGCAGGGAGAGTAAGAGAGCAAGAAAGGTAAGGCAACAGGACGGGTGTGGAGGGTGAAAAGGGAAAGGTAAGAAAAGGACAGAAAAACCCAGGGCAGGATGGATTAGAGAAAATGAAACCAATGTGAAAAGAAATGTAGGTAAAAGCAGAGGCAAGGTTTGGAAAAGTTAGGACAACTTTCAAATGGGAAAAGGAAGGAAGTGAGACAAAAAGAAGGAAAGACAAGAAGAAATGAAAATGGAGAGGAAAGCATAAAGAGGAAATGGTTAAAAAGAGAAAGAAAAAAGCAAAAGATGGTGATGATAAGACTGTGGAGGTGATAATAAGGTTGATCTAAAAAAAAGGTGGGACAGATGTAGGGAAGTGCCATATGTTGAACGAGGTGTGAAATACAGGTTAATGACTAATACCAGAGCATCTTAGTTTCCTCTCTTTGGTTCTATTGTAGTTTAACAGGATGAGAGATGAAGGGGAGTGAGTGGTTTAGACCACCCAGAAAACGAGGAGGGCAGCGGGGTGGGACCTCCCTCGCTCAATCGGTCTCGATTATAGAGGTGGCATTAACCACCTGCTGTAGTGGCTTATGACACACATACACACACACACACACACACACACACACACACACACACACACACACACACACACACACACACACACTCACACACAAGAGCAGAAATGTCCCCCGCCATCACAGGACTGGCACAGAGAGGTACAGACTCTGTTGGAATTTACATTATCAGTATGTGTTATAATTGGTGAGGCATAAGTCGAGCATTGCAGACAGGGGACAAAAGTCGTTACACACACACACACGCACACACACACACAGATTAATATGCAAGAAAAATCTCCCCCAGACATGAGATTTTTCTCTCAAAGATGTCAAGAAGAGAAATGAAGAGAACAACAGACAGCCGGTGCATGTCATTTGAGGATTTTATATAACTAATACAGAAGCTGTATGCATGCGTAGGTGTGTGTGTGTGAGATCCAAAGGTGTGTGTGCCTTCACTTAAAGAGCAGCTGCAGACTGCGACTGCTTTTTCATTGCTTGGCTGGATTTTTCCACTCACACCCTGAATTCACAACATTGAGCGTAGTCTTACTGCATTCAGATGCGTGTTTGAGCGGCTAATAAAGGCAGGAAATTATGTTGTTTTTTTTTTCTTCAGACTCAGCTCTTAGACTTATACTAACATGGTCCAGACAAGGTTTCTCCTGTACTCTACATGAGAGCCTCTTAGAAAAAGTTCCGCCCTGCTCCCACTGTGAATACATTTAGCATCGCCTTGGGACCTTTGTGAATGAATGCTGGTGCTCTTGCTATGTAAGCAGTCACTAAAGACAGGGCAGTGACACAGTTTGGGAGTGGATTCACAGCTTGGGAAAATGTGTTGCACTCGTACACACCCTGCTGACCCTTGTTTGTATTTGAGATGAGGTGTCTGGGATGGTTTTGGTCTAAAAGTTCTTGACTCCTGCTCTGTCTGTCCATCTTCCCCTTTAAAACGGCTTTGATGCTTTTGACAGCTTTAGCATTAAATGATCATTTTACGAATGGACAGAAATGGACAAAGGCAGACGTCCAGTTTCTGGTCTGTTGCTCTTGCCAGCTGAAATCAGGCGGAACTAGCTTGCTTAATCAGGCTAATGTTGGCACTTTAATTTGGAAAAGATATCTTCACCCTACGTATCTGTTTTCAGCTCCCCTTCTTTAAAGAGAGAAAGGCTCTTTGATATTCCCTTTATACACAAAATTATGCTAGAAAAATGAATCTAAAGCAACATGCCCCAGGCAACAACTAAAGATCCTTAATGATTGGTGAATCTCTCAGCATTGTTCTTTGACTGAAGCATGAAACCAGGATTTCACAACCCTATTTAGTTGGGCTACTTTTTTTTTACTTTGCAACAGTCAGTGTTACCCTTTAAGTACTGAACTCAAAGAACTTCTTTGGTTCATGTTTCTGATTTTGACTGATCATTATCTGTCATCTTAGTTAACACATGTATGTAAAAGATGATTTTGTGAATTTTCCAGTGGTCAGCTATTGGTTTTGTTTTTTGGTGTGCCTTGTGTTTCTTGTGGTTCCTGATGTTTCCCTTGTGTGTTTTTGTCTTCTTGTTTCTTAGTTTAGTCTTTGGCATTTCCTGTTTTATTTTGTAGTTTCTTATCCATGTGTTTTACTTCTAATAGTTACATTCTTGAGTTTTCCCTGTTTCTTAGTGTTTCTTGTCTTGTGCTTTTTCCTGACCTTGTTTGCCTCCTGTGTGATTGCTCTTCATGTGTTTCACCTTTCTTGTCACTCACCTGTGTTGGACCGCCCCTTTGTCTGCATATGCGGTGTCCAAATTCAGGGGCTACATCCTTTGAAGCACCCGGAGACCACAAAGGCCGTGTCAACTGTTGTTAAATTGGTTGCATCAACAGATGTTCCCATCCTCACCATAACGTCACGATTTCTGCCACCTCATCATAATCCTAAACCTAGTTCTATATTCAGTCAAAATGTTTAACTAAACATAACGCTAATTTATGCCATATGCTAACGCTTAACCAGCCTCACCTATTTTAATTAAAAGTTTAATTCAAATGTTTTCCAATTCCCCTGAAGTTTAATGTATCTGGCGTTTGATGTTCATATGAAAAAACTGAGTATATACTGAGTATATGTAATACTTACATTTAAAAGTCATGTCTGCACCAATTGATGTCACCAGTGTGCAGTTTTCCCTCTTCTTTTTCGGGACTGAGCAGTGGTGGGCAAAGGATCTTGGGATCTGGGAGTTTGCAAAGGATAGTCGCGGTGCGTCCTCCAAAGAGAGGGAAAGAAGGCACCTTCAAATTTGGACAGCCTTCACAGCATTGTGATGTAATTGGCCTTCAAATTCGGCCTCTCTGCCTATGACACAGCTGTAGTCTCTGTCTTGAGTTCAATTCCTTGTCAGTTCATTGATGTTTGTCGGGTGTTCCGTTCGTTCAATATGTGGTCGTAGTTTTAGGTCCTCATTTGTCGTGTCTCCTGGTTTATCCTTGTAAGTTTTGTGGAGTTTTGGATGTTTGAATTTTTGAGTTTGCCTTTTTGGATTTTTGGTTTCAAGTTTTTGGACTTTTGAGTTTAGTTTAATGAACACCTTAAGTTGAACCTGTACCTGGGTCCTTCTCCTTGTGTTTTTCCTGTTGGACTTATGACAAAAGGAACTTTTAGTGAACAGAGAGGTTGATTAGGTTGATTTGTAACAATTAGAAGGTTCTCCAGAGTGACTGAGTCTTAGAAGTAAAAATGAGAAGAGGTTAACCTCTCTGTGAGAGACTGTGTAAGCTAGTTGTTGAAAATTAAATAAAGTGTAACTGCCCAAATACATCAGATACGTCTTTGCTCCGTTGCGTGTTGACTGCGTACGTCAGTGGTCCCCAAACTACGGCCTGTGGACCGGATACAGCCGCCCCCACACTTGGCCTGGCCCCCTGAACAATACCAGAGACGCATTATGATTTTTTTTTTTTCAGTGTGGCCATGTGATCGAGACTAATTCACACATAAAACGGGACATTCTATTCCACCCTTCTGCAGTCTGTGCTCCTATCAGTGTAATTTTATTTCAGAAATAGTGTTATTTATTTCCTAAATTTTTTCTGTCAACATACCAGAGAGGGTTATTTGGTTATCATTTATTCCTTAAACAGTGTTATTTATTTCATTAATAGTGTTATAATTTATTTCCTGACTTTTTTCTGTGAAGATCCTGGAAAGGGTTATTAATATTTGGTTATGTGTGGCTTTCTGGAAAACAATAAATGTTTAAGTTTAGGCACCCCTGCCATCGTTACACTTTTTTTTCTGTTACAAACTGACCCCGGCCCCCCATCAGAGAAGGGAAAAGTTATGTAGCCCTCACAGGAAAAAGTTTGGGGACCCCTGGTGTACGTCAACTCCCACCAGCTGTGTGTTCAGTCTGGCACATTGCATGACTGGAAGAGAGCTGGAGTCATGAGACCGAGGAGTTCCCGTTGATAAGCCTCTCCTCATTCATGATGGGCTGTTAAACCTTAAACCTGTTGACTCCTGGCTGAGCTCATTTTGTTGATCTTTTGTTGTTTTAGTCAAGATAAATGGAAAGGTTATTTCATACATCTATTTCTCAGGACAGGTGCGTCAGAGAGCAAGGTGTCAAGTGAACAGTTTAAAAATAAGCACCCTGCACACTGTCCAACTTGCAAATAAATATTTATTTGCAATTTTTTGGTACTAGACCTTCTTCAGTTTGCCTGATGAAGGTCTAGTACCAAAATGTTGCAAATATTTCTTTGCAAGTGGGACAGTGTGCGGCTGCTCATCTGTAGTCAAGATAATACCATCTGGTTTTGACACGGTTTGTTTTATTTTGAATTTCACTTGATATTTTGAGGTGGTTTCCATGCATGACTTCCTGTCCTGCTTGATCTGCACTACTGTGAATTGACACGGCTTTCTGCAAAAATAGGATTGTTGCAGATCTGCTGCTGCCTGCCGGAGCAGGGGGGCAGCCGGACCACAACAAAACAGATCCAAGTTGGCATCTGGTGTATTTTGGGCAGTAAAGTTGTAAATAATTTGGGAGGTTTTTTTTTATCAGCTAAAGAACATTAATTAAAAAAAAACATGACTCTAAAGTGGAATTCACTGCATGGGCTCAAAAAAAAGTCTGTGGGCACAGTTTGTTCCTGCATCCACAAATGAAGTTTACTTTGCAAAGCAAACATAATCCAGAAATACTGGAAACTCCTCTGGGCCTGAGCCGATTGAGATGGAAAAATTTGACATTCTTTTCAGAAATCATGGATGATGAAAATACATCAGACAAAAATCAACCACAAGTGCTTTTAAAAATAATTAAATATTTCTAAAAAGGACATATTTTTCTCATTACAGGATATATTCAGAAATACTGTTTTAACATTTAACAGTAAACAGAAGGTGTCAACCTACACTCTAATACCATTTGGAATTTACCAAACAAACAGCAGCAGTCAATAGTGTGCCTTTAGCTGCGGCGAAAATGCTTGGTTGCTGTGGGTAGTTAAGCAGCTGTGCTTAAGGTTTAAGCTCACACTGGAAAGAGTAACTGCTTTCTATCAGTTCCTTACATGCTGAATCTTTTTTTAATTACTGAGAGTGAATGGAAAAAAACAAAACAAAATAAACAAACAAAAATGTGAAACTATTCTCTTGACTGCGGGGTGTTCCAAAGGAGCCATCACATGACGATTCAATTTTGTCTGAACATCTTAAAAAAATTGCTGTGTTCAGTGGCTTCCTCATCTGCTGTGACAAAATATCTGTACAGCCTCATCTTTCAAAGCATGCGTGCACTTGTGTGTGACAAAGAAAGCAGTGACCAAAGACTAGAGGGGACTGGCTAGCAGGACAGATGTTCAGTCTGGACTGGTAAGTGTGTCTGTTTTGTATGTGTGTGTGTGTGTGTGTGTGTGTGTGTGTGTGTGTGTGTGTGTGTGTATGCGTGTGTGTGTGTGTGTGTGTGTGTGTGTATCCATACATAGACATACATGAGTGATCCGGCAGTTGAACAGATGTTGTATGTTGGATCGCTGCCCACACAGCTGCAGAGTTGCAAAAAGGTTCCATATAATGTAACTGACCTGTGAGACAGGTTCGTGTTTTAAGTGATTATGTCTTTATTCGTTTTTATGTGTACAGTATTTAATGGTGTCCACATCTGGCTTCTTCATCAACACAGACCATTACATACTGTTCAACCCAGTAGATACCATCCTGATTTTTTGTTTTGACATTTTTTCCCAACCTTCTTTTAGCCATTTAGACATGGAAACTGAATGCTGTGCCCTTCAAATTGAAAATTATTGTGGGACAACCTGACATCAGATAAGATAATATATGATAAGACTTCATTGATCCCCAGGGGGGGAATCCTTTTGTTGCAGCATACAACAAGTGAAAAGTGGAGGAACAGTGCAGTGAAATAGTAGAACAGTGCAGTGCACAGTACAATATACAAGCTAACTTTAACAACATGATAAGCACATAAAATAAATTGGAATAAACTGGAGCAGACTATACAAATAAAAAATAGCAAGATTACTAATAGCATGCTAAAAACATAAAAGAAAAATATTCATATGAATTTGGAATGTATGCACAAGAGGCAAAAGTTACAGGTATTTATAGTAGCATGGGGGAGTTAAGGTGCTGTGTAGTGTCCAGGGGATGAGAGGCTGCTCATTGTTTGGTAGGGCTGGACAATTTTGAACAATAATCTAAATGCCTTTTTTTTGTTTGTTTTTACCAATATTCGATTTAGCATGTGATTTTTTTTATCCTCTGCGTTGTTCACTTCTATAGTATGACCAACACGAAAAAGGATCCTGTCAACATATAAACAGGTCTTTCCTTGGTGGTCAGGGTTTTAGCCATGCAGTTGTCAAACATGTCCTTGTGGTTCTTTCTTAAATGCTGGAATAGGTTTATAGTGTTGTTCCTTGTTGTAGCTATGGTAACCAGGCATGTTTTGCGCGATACCTTACGCTGTGCCGCATCTTCTGTCCTAAATCCAAAATAGGTCCAGACAACCGATGTGCTCTTCCTCTTTGACACCAAAGTCGCCTCCTCTGTGTCCTCTCTCGGTTCTTTTGCTGAGGCCGTTTTTAAAGATGTCACCAACAACACAACAAATCAAGTATTTTTTCATCCCCATGCATGCATGTCAAGTAAGGTTGTGTCTGTGTACTTGAAACTTTTTTTTTTAAATTGCAGCCTTTGGGATTTGAAAGTTGCATTCTATTAAACTGTGATGTTGGATTAAATTTGATGAATTGTTCACCCCTAGCATTGGGACAGTCTGTAGCTTCCTGAGTAGTTAAACGGTCTGATGGCAGTGAGCCTCAAAGGAGCATCTGAAGCATTCAGTCTTACACCTGGGTGGAGTGATGGGCTGATTGAAGGAGCTGCCCGTCAGCTCATCATGAAGGGGATGAGAGGGGTTATTCAGGATGGACTGGATCTTGTCCTTCCTCCTCCTCTCCGCTCTGACCCTTCCTGTGGACGGCCTCATTGTTGGTGGACCAGTCCAGTTTGTTGTTGACTGGGACCCCAAGGTACTTGTAGGAGTCAACCCTCTCCACTACCTCTCCCTGGATGGTGACAGGGGCAGGGGCACTTCTCTTCCTCCTGTAGTCCACTACCAGCTCCTTGGTCTTGCTGACGTTGAGTTTCAGATGGTTGCTGTCACACCATGTTGTGAAGCTCTCGATCAGTCCTCTGTACTCTTCGTCAACATCAGTGATGCATCCAATGATGGAGGATTTGTCAGAGAAATTTTGGAGGTGACAGGAACCAGAGTCAAACTGAAAGTCCAAACTGAAGAGGGTGAAGAGGAATGGCGCCAAAACAGTCCCTTTGGGTACTCCGGTGCTGCTTGTCGCCACATCAGAGGTGCTGCCGTCCACCCTGACGTACTGTGGTCGACTCATGAGGTAGGTGTCCGGGTCGAGTTGCATGGCCAGCAGCTTGTCTTTCAGAAGGCAGGGCTGGATAGTGTTGAAAGCACTGGAGAAATCAAAGAACATGACTCTCACAGTGCTTCCCTGCTGCTCCAGGTGTAACAGAGACTTGTGGGTGAGGAAGATGATTGCATCCTCCACACTGGTATGTGGCAGAGCCACAGCGACTATTAATATATTGATAAAGGTAAACTCTAACTCTAATATCTCTACTTCTTTCTGCCTGTAAAATGCCTCTCATGATGGTTTGGGGAAATATATCTGGTTCAGATTTATTTCCAGGAACTATTCTAAAATAATTTGCGTGAAGACTCATGATGAGAGATGATCCCTGAACTTGTGGCTGGAGGACGTTCAGACCATCTGAGCCCGATTCTTGCAGCAGCTGGGAAACTTGAGCGTATAAAGTGAGTGTGATGCCTCTCTGTCCTCCCTGGTGAAAAGAAAAGAGAAGAAGGAAAGGAAAGGAGCAAATCAACCAGAAGAGAGATAAAGTAATGGGGAGAAAATGGAAAGTTGTGCTCACTGGGAATCTTGCCCTTGGTGGTTTTTAGTGTGTCACAGTTCCCTCCCTTTCAACTGAGACATCTCTGTTTGTGTACTAAGTGACTTCAGACCTCATGCTACGCCATGTGATCAGTCCCACACACAAACACACAGTAATGAGAACTCTTGTGAAAAGACACCAGCTATCTGTCTCTCTATCTAGAATCCTGAAAAGGTGTACCTACGCAGCAGAGACTAGCTACATCTGTATTTGTTAGTGTAGTTGCACGGATCATAAATTCTTCGAAGATCTGTTGTTTGCACTGCCTACCTCCGTCTGCCCCCGCTACATCTCTGTTTCCTTCACTGGCCCCCGCCCTCTGCTACTCTCTTCCTACCCAATGAATCAGTCTGGCAGGCAGTGTGTCGCTGTCAGGGAGCCGGTGAGGGTGATTAGTCATGTCGAACTGGGCCAGGACCGGGATGTCCTGAACCAAAGACAGGAAAGAATGAAAGATTCTGGAAGGATCCTCCAAAGCAACAGCTGGGCTTTCAATTTTTTTTCTTTGTCTGTCTCGGTAATTGATTTCAGTGATTTCAGTGTAGAGACAGAGGGGTTGAAAGGGAAATAAGAGGCAAAGGTCCCAGACGACATATTTTCATCAAAAATTTTGTCCAGATGAGCTCTTATGATTGTTTGTCATTAAAATAACAGCATGTGTTTCTGTGTGCATGTGACTGCTTCAGAGACTACAAATATCTCTGTACACTCTCACATTCAAGTATCGTACAGACTAACCCCCCAAATTAATCGTTCTATCCAATACAGTGTGTCATAAGGTGAAATTTCATGACCACTGTTTGCTTTTCTGATTCACATTTGTTGGATAGAAAATTCTGTCTCATTTCTGTCTGTCCTGGCAGAATAAGAAAAACTTTCTGATTCTGGACTGCAAAATTCTCACAAAGATTTATGTCGCTATTTGGAACCGAAAAGTGGAACAGAAAGACACGTGCCTTATCCACAAGTCTCAGAAATCTGGAACCAGTTTCATAATGCTCTAGCTTCGTAAACAAGCATAAATAATGAACTGTATCTAATCGTCTCTTTGGCTGCTATCTTAGTTTTAGTCTTTTGTATGAAAATGCGTATTAGTTTTAGTCACATTTTAGTCATTTCTATATGTCATAGTTTAAGTCCAGTTTTAGTTGAAGAAAAGTCAAAAATGTTTTAGTCTAGTTTCGGTTAAAAAAAAAAAAACTTTTAATGAATTAATTGGACAGACATTCAGTGAACAGATATTTTTAGTGGAGATCTCCAGCTTGTCCCCCAGAGAAGAAGTTAAACACCAGCATCTTAGCAAGTCTCGTGAAGATCTTGTTTTATTTTGTTGTGTCCTCATTTTAGATCAGAATCAGAATCAGAATCAGAACCGCTTTTGTTCACCAAGTATCTTCAAAAGAATACAAGGAATTCAACTCTGGTTTTGAACTGCACTCTATGTACAAACATATAAAAACACTAAAAATCACAAATAAAACAAAGATAAATTATTAAAAATGAGCAGTTTTGTCTTTTGTACAGGAAAAAATGAGAAGCATTCAGGTTAATTATGCAGTAAATGGGGGCATTTTAAAATGTGCAAAGAAGAAACAAACAGGAGTGTTTTGAGCAGTTTACAGATAGATTCAGAGATTTCTACAACATATGAATGTATAAGTGTTTGTAGATCTGCACACAGAAAAATTTAGTATGGACATTCAGAGTTTATGGTTAAAATATGGGAAAGTATATCTTTAAGATGGCATTGATTTTGAATAGAAACTCACGAGTGTCAAAAATCTGAGCAGACCTGAGCTCCTCTGTGCAGCATGTGTGCGTCTAGTTTCATATGTGTTCAGTTAACTCTCTTCCCTTGATGTCTTAGCTGCGGCGGGTGTGATTTACTGTCTACCAATCAGAGGGTTGTTTTGCAGCTTGACAGCCAATGGAGGAGAAGTAGTAGTATTGCTAAGCCAATGAGCAGTGTTGTTTGTATGTTCTGGCCTATATGCTGGTTGTATGCAGCTGCTCAACACATGTAGAACATGTGGGTTTTACTCCGCTGTACATATGGTGACTGTGTGTGTATGTGTGTGACTGTGTGTGTGTGCGTGTGTAACGGCTGCTAAAGCCACTCTGGCTCTGTGTGGTTCTGGTCTCAGTTTTCTACTTTTCTTCCATCTCTCCCTCTCGCCATCCATTCTTATCTTTTTTTTTTCTTTGTCTGCTCTCACTTTCTGCTCTCTCTTTTTCTGGAACCATCGCCATGGCAACAAGCAAGCAGTGCTTAGCCAGGAAATTTCTGAATTGTGGAGTTTTATTTCCAACTCAGCACCCTGGGGTGCAGTAGGACACTTCAGACCTGCACCATGAATATTTCTTTGTATTTGAGTGTGTGTGTCAGTGTGTGTGTTTGTGTGTGTGTATCTATGTTGTAGTTAGGGATTACACTGTAATCTGACAATACGGATTACCACAGCAGACAGTCCAGCCCTCTGGTTATGATACAGTCAGTTGTTTGTCCTTCTCTTTCCTCCCTTTATTTCTAAACTTTGTCGTCCTAATCATCACCATCTTCCCTTCTCTTTTTTCCCTCCCTATTTCCTAATTTTCCTCCTCATCCCTTGTCCATTTTTTTCATCACTGTCTATCACCCATCCCTTTACCATCTTGCCTCTTCCCTATTTTTCCAATACAAGAAAATAAGAACACTTTTCTTGCTCCATTGGATGATTTTTTTTTACTCTTTTACATGTGATTCAGGCACCATTTATGTATTTTAATCTCTCAAAAATAACTACTTGCTTCGTTTTCAGTTTTTGCAGTGTATCTTTCACTACATCTCTCATCTTTCTTCTCTGTAGCCCTTAACTCGTTACCCCAGTAGGGGAACCCTGGGCCCCCTCTGTGTGCTACTGTGGTTGCAGGGCAGGATGCCAACATAAGGGGGGATGGTGCTGAGTGGGTATAGGGAGAAAAGTTGTTTTGGTTGAGTGTAGGACAGTTGCAGTTCCTTTTTCATCTCAGTCTTTGTTTTCTTTGCATTAAATTGCAGCAGGTCCATCTATCTATCGTGAGAATAGGAGAATCCATGACAAGTTTCAGCACTGCTAGCAAATCCTTGACTTAAAGGCAGGGTTGGTAGTCATGGAAAACCATCATGCTTTTGAATGTAGCATCTCCTCAGGACTCTGTTTAGCCCCCACCCCCCACACTCAGAGCTCCTCGAAAACCACGCCCCCCACTCACATACACGAGTGCCGCTGATTCAGTCATTTGATGATGACTGATTCAAAACCACAGACTCAAACTGGTCCTCAGCACATTGTTTTTGTTTGCTCTACGTTTCCAGTAATCAGGGTATAGGTAGTTTTTCTGTCATTCTCCAGCGTAATTGGATCCCTCTTGGTTATGTGCATTGAATCAGGGCTTGTCAGTGAAATGTACACACAGGAGGTGGGCGGAACGGCAGGACGGGATTTGATTGGTTTAACAAATAGGATCCTAAACACTAGGATTGGTTGGTGTTTTCCCAGGTTTAC
The DNA here is from genome assembly GCA_030710495.1 of Labroides dimidiatus. Lineage (NCBI taxonomy): Eukaryota > Metazoa > Chordata > Actinopteri > Labriformes > Labridae > Labroides > Labroides dimidiatus. The sequence continues at coordinate 3,903,273 of CM061163.1, forward strand.
TCCTGCTGTAGACAGCAGATATTTTCACTCTATTTTAAGAACACATCATGAGTTGATTGACATCAGGACATAAAGATCATTTTAACCAGGATAACAAAAAGTCTATCTAAATCTTATCCGACTGCAGTACAATCTGTTGCTGTGTTCTTACTGCCCTCTGTTGGGCTGGCCTTGTAGTGCAATTACTTTTATTTTTCTTTGCAAACGTCATTGGCCTGATATGCACAATCTTTAAGGGACGTCAGGCTTGTAGACAACAATGAGTCACAGGAACCATAAAGTCCCTGGAAGAGAAGTTCTGGGAACAAAAGGTTCCTGGTTGAAAATCACCTTCAGATTGAAATTAAGAAGCACAAATTTGAAAAAGACACCTGTGCAATATACAAAACTGACATTAAACAAGCCATGTGCATGTGAGTGGGCAACAAATAGAGTGATGCAACATTTATACCATATGTTGAAAAAGGTAGCAATAAATGTGAGCAGATCATTAAAAGAGTGAACCAAAGAGTGACTCCTAAAACTATTGTTTTTAATCACTACATATTACATGTTGGTTTATAGGTCAGAAACTTTGATTTTTTTTGTCGAAGAAGCTTGTCCCAAATGCTGAAAATAATCTGCTCTACAGAGGATCAGGCTCGGTGCAGCACAGACAGTCGCTGCAGACACAGGTACAATAAAGCTATTGTTCTCTGTGTAACTCTACCACTTACACACCACTCTGGTCCCTGCAGTCACCGCACTCTTTCCTTCTTTCAACCTCCAAATTTAAGAAACAAACACGCTTTCCCTCACACACGTTCACATGTGGTGCAGTCATTTCAACACCGAGGAAAGTCACATCGATTTCCACAACAGAAATAAAAACAAGTTGTGGAAACCAGTTTGCAGAGCTTTTATTGGTATATCTGTGTGAAAAAGCACAAAGAAAAGCTCAGTGAAAGGGAGAGAGAGAGAGAGAGAGAGAGAGAGAGAGAGAAAGTGAGAGAGAGAGGAAAAAGTAGTCTGATGCCAGAGTTAGCATTTTAAACTCAGGAAACATCGTGTTAAAAGGCTGCTTCATTCACTTCAACCACTCCAAAATTTTAATGTAAAAGTCAGCCTCTTATCCTTGCTTTCTGTGCTCTTTAAAGTCTCTCCATTATGGGCCTGTAATTTCAGAATAAACTTAAGAACCACTGAGTGAATAAAGCCTCTTTGAACGAAAACCTGTTGTTAAAAGCTGTTGGAGAGTTTTTACTTTTGTTCTGTGGCTGGCTTTTTGACATCCTGTGATTTCACTTCTATTACACTTTGAATCATGAACTAAAAGTATATGGCCTAACTGCTTGGAAAAGGGATGAAGTATGCCAATGGTGGACATTTTTTCACTTGTTTAGTTGATTTAAATAAGACTGTCTCTAGTTTTTCTTATACCCAATTCAGGCATCATTTTTGTCATTGAATATCTTGAATTGAGATATTTGCTGGACTTGCCAGGTGAATGCGGGTCATCCAACTTCTATACCGCTTATCCTGTTCAGGGTCGCGGGTGTCTGGAGCCTATCCCAGCTGACTTAGGGCGGAAGGCGGGTACACCTTGGACTGGTCTCCAGCTAATCACAGGGCTGACACACAGAGACAGACAACCTTTCACACTCACAACTTACAATCACCAATTAACCTGATAAACATGTTTTTGGGAGGAAACTGGATTACCTGAAGAGAACCCACACATGCACAGGGGAAACATGCAAACTCCACACAGAAAGGCACACCTTGCCCGAACAGGGATTCGAACTGGCGACCTTCTTGCCATGAGGCAGCAGCGCTAACAGCTGCATCACCATACGGCTAATGTGGGTCATATAAAGTCTAAAAGGACAATTTTAACTAAAAACATTTGCTAAGAGTTCAGTTTTTTTGCAGTGTCTGATTTCCTCTTGAGCTCAATTTAATAGCGATAGACAGATTATCGGCCGGGACGATTATTGGTGCCAGTATTCAACATTTTAACGCATATCCGCATCAGCCTTTTATTTTAATCCAACAGCTGCTAAGAGATGAATTCAAAACTGGATTATTTTGGCTGTGATGCAGCTGTGCCTCTGTGATGCCTCCAGCATCAGTCTGTCTGATTGGTTACATGCAGAGCCACGCCTTTTATTTATTTTTATGAGACATGCTGCTGAGCCTGGGAGCTGTTTCATAAACATGCTTCAAGGCATTTAAACCAAGTTAAGTGTTAGAGTTTGTGTTATTCAAAACTTTGAGGCCTATATTTTCACTTTTTCAGCTATGTAAATATCGGCTCCAAATATTGGTTATCGGCATCCTCTACTACTAATAATTGGTATCAGTATTGTATTGTAACAGCCCTGAAAAACCATATCTGCCTATCTCTGCAATTTAATACTTCTCTTTTTACACCTTTGAAGGGGAAACATAAAAACTGCTTGTTCCTGTTCTTCCTCACTTGAACTGTCCCACTCAATGTGTAGCTCTCTCAGTGGTTAATCTATAGCTGTAAATTAGGGGCCTGCTGCTGACTCTGCATGATATCAGTTCATTACATGCCCCAGTGGAGTCTACATACAGCTTTCAGAACTGCATCCTCTCCTCTCTCCTTCACTCCTCTCCAGTCATTACTGTGCAAGTACAAGATTTCATACAATAGATAAATTCAATTATGCCGTCTTTTACGAGTATCTGTATTATTAGTTCAGATAATTAAGTACCGCACGCAGAGCTTAACGGACAACTTGTTCAACAAGATAAGGAAACTGTAGGTGGTGCTTGTACTTTTGTGTCCTTATGAAGGCACTTATTTGTCGCGGCTGAGCATGTTTTTATCTCAGGAGAGGCTTTCTTTGTTTTGTGCTATTCATATCACAGCTCAGATAAAGGAAACACCTGCACTGTAATATGAGCAGGAAACATTTACAGTAGATTCTGAAGACGAAAAGCTTTGTGGCTCTTCAGTATGTTAAAGAAACAAGTTTATTTTTAATAATTGCAATCAAAGCCTCAAGATCTGAGACATTCCAGCTTCACATGATGCTGTGTGAATGGTAAAGAGGTGTGAAAAATACCTTTGAGGACAAACAAGATGAACATACAAGCAGCTGCCTTTGTGAACAACATGATCAAATGTTCTTTTAGGTGATAACTTTGAAATGATGGAATAAGAGTGAAGTTAAGAGTGGAGGTGAAGAGACAGAGAGGGGTGTTATGTTGGCCTGGACCTCGGTCTGTTGGATCAGGTTCAGACCAGGGAGGGTTGGTGGTTCTGTGTCTGTGGGATTGGCTTCCTGTGATTGTAAATCTATCCCCTTGCTCTGTAATGGATGTGCAGTGTGTGTGTGTGTGTGTGTGTGTGTGTGTGTGTGTGTCCAGACATCAGGGTGTGTCGACACAATTTCAAAGACACAGAGATGAAACTCTTGACCTGTTTGTTATCTCGTTCTTGTTCTATATTAGAAACAGACTTTTTTACAGATGTAGTCATAGCAAATTTGTCATCACTTATGATCACACTGATAGCATTATAGCGGCTGGCTAACATTACTCACTGTCTCCAAGAATTAAAAGTCAGCAGAAGAGGTTCGCTCAGCGACATCACAGAACTTGACCTCAGTATTAAAGTAAACTGTGTCCAATATTTGATAAGTATGTTTGTCTGCCCAAATGTTGATGAGGCAGACAGACCTCCTGTTCCAAGCCAACCTATGACTCATTTTGGCATCCACTGCGACCAGTACACATGACATTTATTTACCTGCGCCGTGGGAAAAAGATGCTGACTCAATGGTGTAAGGACAGCCCCACCGTGGTTTAATGTAGTTTATTTACTCTTTACAAGCTCTTCAGGCGTCATCTTCTTTCTTTTAATATCATGAAATAAGACATTTCTGGACATGTCGGATGAATGTGACTCATATCAGGTCTCTTTTTACTCTTTTTACTAAAAATAAGTGTTTTTGGAAGTCAGGAGGCTCCACAGTGCACACTCACAGTGCTGCCATCATAGCTTTCAACTCATGCCTACCAAACTTCCACTGACCATGGCCCCCTGAAACCCCCTGAAAAATCCCCTGATACGCTTCCCTCCAAGACTGTCACTAGAACTGTCTCCTACTTTCTCTTTTTTCTAATCCTCCTCTCTGCAAACCCTTCCTTAAATGTCTTTCTCCTGTAACCTCATTTTACCCCTCAGCACTTCCGATTTAGGCTTTCTAGGTCTGCTACGGATATTTTTAGGTCAAAACGTCATATCAGAGGATCTTAATCTTGACGGCTTGGTTTCAAGGTTGTTTCAAGACAAATCACAGAAGCAGCATGTTTTTTATTGTTTGTATGGGTCTGAAGTGTTTTTATTGTTATTTTACGGTTATTGAAATTAGGTCTCAACACTTTGACATGGTGTCAAGGTTTATTGATGCTTCAGTCTCCACTTCTCTTTTCAGTGCTTCCGTCATTCTGTCCTCCCTCCATTTATTCATTTCTGTCTTACTCCATCTTATCCTCCTTCCCCTTCATCAGTCTTCCATCCATCTGTGCCCTTATTTCCCAGCAGTCAGACAGAAATAGCCCCATGTGTACCAGTAGTGAACTGGAATAGATCCCTACCAGGATCTCACTGCATGTGTGAATGTGAATGTGTATGTGTGTGTGTGTGCTGTGTGGTATACTGCTGCACACCTCACACACACACGCACAGACACTCAGGGTTAGACTCTCTCCCTGGGCGTTCTCTGTTAGAAACCTGACATTTACACTGTGGGGAGGATGCACCATCTTGCACATCAAAGCCTTCCTGTACTGGGTCTTTTTCTTGTCCCCTCACTCGCCTTCTTCCACAATTCCTGTCATTTTCAACACAGACGTTGTCTATTTTAAAAGCATGTTTCATCTAACCCGGGAGGTTATTTATATATTAAAATATTCAGGTCATCTCTTGATCCTTGATGCCTTGACACTCATATTTTACTGATTTATAATTTAGCACTCACAGTCCCTTTAAAGTCGCCTTTGAAGAAAGAAGACAGCAGCATTTACAATATCTTACCTTAATGCTCTGTGCTGATTATATCTGTCTCCTTCTCTGTTTTACAATACTACATTCATAGAAGTCCCAGACGCTAACTGTGTAACACGGTGTGTTTAAAACTGTATAATTCTGTGGTATTGCAATGATAGGATGTTCTGCTATCACACTTTTCCACTAATGTTGCATATGGTGTACCTCAGGGTTCAGTAATGGGTCCCCATGGGTTTTCTGGTTTACGCTCACTGTTGGCGCCTTGACAAGTTTCTTAGAGGTCTCGTCTGAAACTTTTAAATTGACAATACTTTAGGTTGCATGAATTTAAAGAGGCGGTATTAAGCTTTCTCACATTTCAACATGGATATAGAGTAACGCTTTTGGATATCCATAACAACCATGTGCAGATTTTAAAATCACTACATATTCATATATTGTAGAAAGGATCTCCTAACCGATTCATGTTGGAGAAACAGGGCTCAAACTCCAATGTCTACTCATAGTACTGCCCCACCGGCCCGCATAGAATAGAATAGAATAGAATAGAATAGAATAGAATGTACTTTATTAACCCCCAAAGGAAAATTCAGGGCTTGCCAATCAAAGGGAAGGGGGTCTAAGGAGAGGGGAGACTTAAAGAGACAGTAGCTCAAGAGAAGAGATTCAGACAGAAGCTGAAATAAGGGTTTTCTGAAACACTGGTGTGAGAAATTCAGGGATTGCTTTTAGTTGAAAATCATGTAAAGCTACTAAAGGTGGTACCAAAGGGATCCAAGTGTCCCTGTCTTGACTGACATTCTGGACAGACATTGAGTTTATTGTACTCTGAGTCACATTGTCATCTTTAATGACTGAGAGTTGATAAAAAAGTTTTTAAAAAAAGGGCACAGTATTCCCTCTTTGAGTGTTTGCATCATGACAAATGTATTGTTTAAGTTTACATTTTAACCATTAAATATTAAAACATTTCAAAATAAAAGTCTTTCACAGTACGGATTAATGAATGAAGTTCCAAACTTTCAGATTTAATATCTCAAATTGGGAAACATCTAATTTTCCAGTCAAAGTACTTGATTATTCAGGTGTAACGTTAAAATATTTGATTAATGTGAAGCTAAAAGAGTAAATACTTGCACACACCCTCCTGTGCACACACTCAGTTGTGATTTGTGTTTTTTGTAATTACGTAAGTAAAGCAGCAGCGTGATTTACTGCTGGTAATTGATTGGCATAATAATTACAAATTGGCTGCAGCTTTTCACAAAAACACACACTCAGGCACACACACTTACCAACACAAAGTCAGTGATACTGAGTGTTGACTCAGTGCATGCAGCCTGCTTTATGAGCTATATTCAGAGCCAGATCTGAGAGTCCTTCACTGTGTGGAGTACGAAACACCCTGATGGTCCAGAGAGTGCTGATGTCAGTGTCGCATGTACGTGGATCTACATTTATACGTCTCATGTGTGTTCAGGATTAAGATTTATCTAATAAACTGTTAGCCCTTTCCTCGTAGTGATGGCTCAGTTATAGCTTAGCAACTCGAAGGCTTCTTAGGCTTTCTCAACAAGCTGAAACAGTTAGTACCTCCAGCCAACCAGCTGAATGCCTTCTGCAGGAGTGCACAACATTAAAACTTGAGTTTGCCAAGTCACAAAAAAGATCCAAAAAAAGTATTACTTATGCATAGTTTATGATCATGTCAAGACGCTCTGTGCAAATCGTGTAGCTAGAAAACTATATTTAGACATTTGTTGCTGCACACCAACCTGACAGGTTGCTGAACATGTTGCAGCAACAACGTGTTGTGGGGTGTGGTCGACTGCAAAATGTGTCTGCACTCCTGTGGACATGCACCAGTGCCATAATTTGAGCTTGTTTTCTAGCTTTAAAGTGTTTTATGTGCTGTGTGCATGTGGATTTGTGTGTGTGTGTGTGTGTGTGTGTGTGTGTGTGTGTGTGTGTATGTGTGTGTGTGTGGGCGGATTGACCCACTCCTGGCTGTTTTCCAGAGTCAGCTTCAGACTGAAAGTAGGAGATAACACGAAAGAGAGAAAGAGGATGGGGAGTGAGGGTTGAAAAGGCAACTCTGAGGAGAGGGAAATGGGAGTTAACAGGCCAAGCGGGACGGTTTCAGAGGATGATGGAGAGAACTGAGCAGGATGAGAGTGAAGAAAAGGAGTGGAGGAGAGACAGGAGAAAGAAGTGGAGAGGAGACTGAGGGATGAGTGGAGGACCCTTGGTAGAAGAAGGAGGATTTTTGGTGTGTAGCGGGGAAGTTCATTATGAGTCATGTCCAGAGAGGCTTCGTACCACTGGGGGGACAGCTCATTGACAGTCCCAGGCATCAAAAGGCCTTCTGGAGCTTCACATAATCTGTGTGGTGTCATCAGGGACAAGGGGGACAGACCGATAAATGGAGGTCAAAGTGAAAGTGGGACACTTCAAGTTTTCTTCTCCTCAGACTCCTTTCCTTGCCTCCTTCACTGTAGAGGCGCAGATTTATCACGCAGATCACACAAACGCGCTCACACCTCGTTCTGCTTTGTTAGCACCTCACTGCTAACTAGCCTTACGTGAAAGGTCGCACATGTTTTTTTTATTCATCTCCCTCTATCTCTCTCTTCCATCTCACTGTACCTCTCCATTTCACCTCCCCCTCGCCTCCTCTCACAGTCTAAATCTAGCAAGCAATCAGAATATTCCTGTTAGCCCACGCTGCTGGGTTATAATAGAGGGACGAAGGGCAGTAGAGAGACTGAGGGAGAGAGATGTTGATGAATAACAGAGCAGGGGAAAATGGAGACAATAAAATTGAGAGGGTTTAGAGAAGAGAAAGAGAGAGAGAGAGAGAGAGTTTAAACCAGCAGGATGATGGTGAGTTGCTTGTGTTTGTTGTTGTTTTCATTGTTTTATGAAACCCTGCAGCTCAGACTCTGTTTTCTAATCCAGCGCTGGCACACTCCCGACCACGATCACTGCCAGGCTTGTGATGAATTTGTCATCTCCATCTCTCTCTCCCCCCTTCTCATTTTCACTCCACCCATCACAGCCCCAGGCAGAAACTACTCCTCCTCCACTCCTTTAGTATCTTCTTTCCAACACTCTTGAGTATTTTTTCCCAGCCCATTTTTTAGCAGCTCCTTCTGCTTTACCTCTTTCCTCACCTTTATCTTGACTCTCTTTCATTTAACTATCCTCACTGGATATGACACCACAAGGTGTTTGCACGCAGGTCCTGAAGGGAACTGTTTACCGGAAAAGGACCCCTTCTGGTGAAAAATAACAACTGATGTAAGTCAGCAGAAAACATGGGTTGGCTTTAAGTAGAAAGACATAAGGGCCCAGTAACTAATCATACAATTTCTACCTATTTTCATCAGTTAGACTATATTAGTGCATTGTTCAAGACAAAATGTGTAAAAAAAAATATTGTGTAAATCTAAATCTTCTAAATCTGTCTGTCCTCTTCTAAGTGACTGCTAAGCTTGCTCCATGTCAGAAAGTTTCAGTTTAACATTAACAAGTTTCACCTGTCACCCCCCTGTAAAGCTTCCCTGTAAACATGATTTATCTTGTTTGCTAAATCCGTGCAGAAAACTGCTGCACAGGAGCAGTTGTGGTCTAAGAGCTGCTTGTGTATGGTTATTTAAAGACGGGGTACTTTGCTTTACAATATTCTTAAATATTCTGGATGCTTATACTGAAATTCAATGCTCATTTTCAAACTGCAACATATCCATACGGTGCAGGAATCCCTGAAATCCATGTCCCAGCGGTGCCTGCTTTGCCTTTCTTTTGGGGGCAGCACTGGCTCCGTCCATGGAGACTTGGCTTGGCAATCGGAGGGTCACTGGTTCACGCTCAGACTAAGATTGGAAATTGTGTTGATAGATGAAGAGGTGAACATAAATTCCTTAGCACTGTCAAGATGCCCTTGAGCAAAACCGCTCAGGTGCGCACTGAGGGTGCAGCATCATCATATATATTGTGGTTCAGAGAGTAAAAATTGAATTTCCCCATAAGGGATTAATAAAGTTTATCCTATGTATTATTCTAAACTGCTCAAATTGGTCTGTTCAAAACTTAGCACAAGATTTTTACAAGACTTGCTGGAATGATATCATCAGGGTCTCATAACTGGTTCATGACACATAGGAGAGGCAGGCCTCAAACACCAAGGTCTGCAAGCCCATAGCTGTGCCCCTCCAGTAGGACTGTCATTTATTCAAAAAAATGAAGTTCAATTTTTTTTTAAAAAGACCCATTATTTGTTTGAATATATTTGAACACACCCCCCACCCTCTGCTCATTTTTGGATTAGAACATATGGTAGAATAAATAACTGATAGTCAAGCCAGACAGCCCGTCTTAATTTCTGATTATTTACCAGAAACATAAGTCTGTTGATTTGATCGGGCTTCAGTGAGGCTCTCTTTGTTTACAATATTACCTGCCAATGAGAATGCACGCTCAGAGCACACAGATGTTCCTGTTGCAGCCTATGGGGGTGGTCACACTGGCCATTCGTACACGCTTCAGCCCTAAAGTCCAGTTCGTTTGGCCAGTGTGACTGTAAGTATACTGTGCTTGAGCACAGTTCACTTCTCCTCTTTGGAACGCTTCAGAGAGGTGTGCTTCAGCACGGCACACTTTTCTCCCGATTCAATTCCTTTACATTTTTGGGGTGCTGATTCAGTTTAAATCAGATTCTCTGATATTGCCAATTTTACGATTTTACTTCCTTATTTAACACCAGCCTGTGTAAAGTTGAATGAAGGTGATGTCTACAGACTATATCAGGAGCCATATTTTCCCAAAAAATTAACATCACATGTGAGTCGGTTTTTAAGACGTATTCAAGGGATCTGACATCATGTTACAAGATAGTCAAAGAAAAAATTTCACCCTCTGCTGGAGAAAAGCGGTAATGTTTTTCTACCCAGTTTATAATCAGAGACTAAAGTGAAGGATTTAAATTTTTAAAAGAATTGAAAAAACTTCATGCATGAGCATGCAGACATGATTGCTGTAACCGTTCCTCTGGACAGTTATTGTTAGAGGGTTAGAGGGCTGTGTGGGACCAAAACAACTTATCATGAGCCAAAAAGTAAATTACAAAGTTGTAATCCTGTTCTCTCTGTCTCTGCTGACTCTGATGAGACCACGCTCCATGTAAACAGATGCTTATTGGTGACATAGGTGGGCCATGTGTGTGCCTAAAGTCTGGTTCATGTTGGAGTAGTGTGACTCCAGGCTGTACTGGCCAGTGGAGAAGTGGCGCTGCGAGAAGGCAATCGTGCTTGAGTATGGCACAGTTTGGATGTGACCCTGCTCTGTCGTTCCGCTAAAGCAGCGGGTTGCTGTCTGCAAACAGAGGAGTTTCCTTCACGTAAGCTCACATCTCCAGGATGCAGCCAACATTGGAACAGGCAATTAGAGTTCAAACATGAACTTTTTACCTCATGTTCAAATGAATGTTGGAAAAGGTGACAGCCCTACCCTTAACAGGGCTGGCCAATCAGAGGGAAGGGGTTTGTGAAGTGGGGAGCCTTAAAGAGACAGCCAAACAAAGTTTTTCAGATGAAGGCTGAATTAAGGGTTTTCTAAAACAACAGTGTGAGAAGAAATAGAGATTTTTTAAGTTCTGAATAATTTAAAGGTACCCCCCAAGGTACGCGAGGGAATGTATGAGCCCTAAGGAAAAACACAAAACCCCCTCTTTAAATAGTCCTGCATTGACTTTGATGATGCAGACTCTTTGATATTTTTGGGATCAAATTGACAATTTACTGTCAGAAGCTGGTTCTGGTTTTGTCACTGACATGCACGGAAAAAAGTCTTCAATGAAGATGAGAAAGCTCCATGGAGGAAGTGAGGTTTGCACTCACAGTTAGCTTGTTGCAAATACATGATAAAAGTAACACTGCTCCACTCAACCACTTCAGACAGATACAGGAACAGTTGCTCATACTCTGGCAGACAGATAAGCTGCAGGATGGGGTCTGGGGGGGAATCATGGATTTTAACTGTTCAAAGGTCAACCAGTGAATGGTGTATTTTTAGTTGTCTCAATCTTTACCATCATTTTTCTTGGTGGAATTAACACCGATGTCGAAGAAATAGATTCTGAGAAACACGTTTATCTTAATAGCTGATGTTCCAAGAGTTTGAAAATGTTTATTTCATTTTGCAGTTGAAGAGGTGAAAGAGTTTTTTCTGAAAATCTATCCTTCTTCAGAGCTTTCTGATTTAATGTGCGACCTTATTTGTTGTTGTCCCATGCCCTTCATCCATTTTTTTCTTTCCTCACTCTGTTGATCCCCTCCCTCCCCGCCTCATTTTCTCCTGCCTCCTCTCTGCTTCTGCTAAAGGACAAACAACATGTGGCTTCTTTGATGAAGAAGCCAGAGACATAATGATGCCCTGTGACTTAAATGTCCTCCAGGTGTTTAAGTATTTCCTCTCCCTCTCCCTCTCCGTCTCTCTCTCTCCGTCTCTCTGTTTGTGTGTTTTCAGGTCATTGTCAGTTGAGGTAATCATGGTGCTTTAGCCTGAGGTTTGTTGTCTATGAAAGGCCACCGAGACAATTATGGCACTCAACAAAACAAACACACAGCTGAGTCAGCAGGAGTCACAGTGGAGATAATAAGACCTACACTTTACACTCACAAGATACATCGGTTAATCAAAATCAATTAAAGCAGTGAATTGACCGCTTTGAATGATTTGAAGAAGTTTGATTCTGTGTTTTGAGATCAGACCAAGAAGACATGACCTCATCTGTAAATCCACCCCCTCTCACATCCTCTCCTGTCCTTTATGGGATTTAAGGGCTTTACTTTTGCTGTTTTCTGACAGTGGCACAGTCTACGCTGCCACACAGCAGCTTAATCTGACAATAATGAGTTCCTCTCAAGTCGATAACCAGGAGCTTAGCCGGGCTATCAACGCCTTAAGTTTTTACTCAATGTGTGTCTCGGTTTTATGCGTTTGTGTGGCAGTATTTGGTGTAGGGTAAACTGAGTATAGTTGAGACATGTACAGTTGAAACACTCTATATATTTTTCCTGTACTGGAAGCCTGTACCATGATTTTCACTCAGCACATGCATATTAGCATCCTCTTTGGTGGTGGGAAATTTGAAGAGTTTTAGCATCTCCAGTCAGAAGATTTCAGCAGAAGCCTTTTTACTGAGGTAAAAATTTTACTTCACCATGTCCCATCCACAGTGAACAGTTAAGTATCCTTTTGTGACCATCAAACATGAGTTATATCATTGCAAACATTATTCTGTGCCCTAAAAACTCCAATATTTCATGGTATCACGGCATTTTGGGTCACAGCATAACTCTAGAGAAATACACAGAGTGCTTAGCAGGTACAGTTCAGACACAGCGTCTGTTAGCACATTTTAGGCTACTGTTGGTGTTTTATTATTATTAGATTTTGCATTGCACACTTTTCTCCTTTATTTTGGAAAAATGCTCCCAAACTTTCGAGCTCTGTTTCCGGCTAGCCATGATACTGTTGGGCATAACTTTTCCAGTGACATCACGGGTTACCCTGGTTACCACTTCTGCGCGTATGCATCAAGGACAGAACGACAGACGAGACAGGTGAAAGTACAGCGGCAGTTTTGAGGGAAAAATAAAGTTTAAAAAAGTATTTAAACAATGACGTCGATTATTAAATAAGTCGCCGCCGATTTTGATCGTCGACGTCATCGTGACTAGTCGAGTAATCTTGGCAGCCCTAGCATACACATCTACATCCAATGATCCAGAATGGATACATCTCGTCTGTAGTCTAGATCCAAGCCCTATGATGCAAATTCACAACAATCGGCATTAAGGGGTTAAAATCCATATTTAAACATGCTAGCTTCAGCATTTTGTACCACAGGTAACATTAACTTACTACTTTGCCATCAAAATACCAAATGAGGACTGTCTGGTATTGATGCTTTCATGGTCTGAGGACAATGATTTAACATTTGTCCAATAATAAATAAATAAATTGAAAAAAAAAACATAAAAACAATACTTTTTTATTAGTGTATTCTACTATAAGACCTATAGCCCCTAGTAAACCAGTAATATGTGGAGCTTTTACACAGATGTTAATGTAAGTTTTGAACTGATCTTTGCACTGCTAGTGATAATTTCTCAAAGCTCCAATGTTTGCAACACGTTTCTGTTTGCAACCTTCAGTAGACTGGTATGAAAAAGTCACACTGTAATATAACATGTCTTTTATTATATGAAGATAAAGAAAGCTAACCTTCCCTGATTTTGGCACAGGATCCAGATTGGATCTCAGACTCTAAGATTTATGGCAGTGTCCACAGTATATCAGGCATCTGAGAGCAGGAGTGCTGTCTTTGCAGAAAATCTTTCTCTCTCATCCTTATGAATGAATCACTGAGTAATGCAGGATCAGCAGTCCTATTCTGGTGGGTTTAGTATAGACAGTGCTAGATGAGATTTACTGTCAGTTATTAGTCCAACTCGCACAAAGTTAGGATTCTGGGTTGGCAGCAGCGTGCTTTATTAGCATAGCTAATCTCAGATGCTAAAAATTCAGAGGCTGGCATAAATTTGCTCTCGTTTCAAGTAACATTCAATTATTCAGCATTATTTGAATCATCTTTTCTGAATTAAATCAAAGCTGTTGAGCTGTAATCGTCGGGTGCATGAAGGCTGTTTATTGTGCTGTGGTCTGATGAGGGGTCTTGGTGCGAGGTTAAATCAGGAGAAGGAAAAGTGACCTCAGGCTACTCAAATCTTAAATGAAAAGAGAGCAAAAGAAACAGTATTGAACCAAGAGTTTACAAAAAGAAGTGAGAAGCAGAGAAAACATACTGTAAGTGTGCTGAGATAGTAATGAGATGGAGAAGGAAAAGTAACGTCCTGCACATGCTGAAGGGTCTGGAAAAGAGCATAAGAAGTGAGCATTCAGAGTGTGAGAGAGCCATGAAAACGATGAGAGAGACAGACAGGCAGGCAGAGAGAGAGATCATTATACAGCAGCACATGGTCGCTATTGATCACTGAGCCATGTGACTGTCCCCAGGGTGTGTTATGGTCCCCTGTAAGTCTCTTTTCGCCCTCCATTGTGCTCAGCTGTCTGTGTGGGTGTCCTCACACCGTCTGCATGTCTCTGAGTGTTAAGAATACAGGAATTGGAAGTGGCGTATCTGTCTGCACTTGGCTTCATTGTGTTCAGCATTTCTCCAAGCGAAGAAGCTCAGATGGAAAATGACAATCAGAATGAAATGCATGTTAGATGTCACTTTGGCTCAAGACAGAAATCAGGCATAAACTCCAGCCAGTTTGGAAATTAAATATAACCAGATGACTGGATTTGAAGCATGGTGCATGCAGATTTATATTTCATATTCTATGAAGAAAGTTTTTGTGTAAACAGCCCCTGAGTTGGTTGTATCTTGCATAAATAGGACTCGGCTACATCCACTGTTTCACTTGAACTAACATGGAGTGTGCACTGAGCCTGACTGGGACCAGTTGTAGGTGCAGAGACTTTAATGAAACTGCCTGCAGTGTCTGCAGTCATTATTTGTTCTGATGCTTTTTGATTGGCCTCATGGGCGCAGTTTTCAACTGATGCTATTTCAAAAATGCCAAAATCTGCCAGATTTATTTGCCAACCAGCTAAATGGTTTATTTCTGATCTGTAACCAAAACCCTCCTCATATATCAGTGTAATCATGAAAATTTAAAGAATCACGTAAAATCATAAAAACAGAGAGCGATCATCTTGTGCAGGAAGGACAGTTCTGGAAGGGTGGGCTTAAATACTTACTTTAATAAAGCTTATACCAGACAAAGTGAAATCTCAAAGAGGAGGTATTGTACACAGATATCAAACACAGATATAAAGTAACAATGCTGATGTGTTGATTATAAACATGCAGATTTTCAAACCCCTACATGTTCGTATGTTGTAGAAATCTCTGAATCCGTCTGTAAACTGCACAAAACTGTCCATTCTGAAAATAGCATGTGGTTATCTTAAGATCTTCCCTAGACCTGCTAAAATAATACATTTATCGTAAGTTGTAGGGGTGGGCCTCCAGGAACCAAGGTCCAGCCAGAGTCCTGCCCAGTGATGGGCAGTAACCCATTACTAGTAACTCATTACAGTAATAATATTACTTGTACTAGTAACAAGTAGTGAAATGAATTACTTTTGAACTTCCAGTAATAATGTTACAGTTACTCAAAGAAAAAATACCATTACTCTCTTACTGCTGTTATTAACCCTCTAATGATTTGAAATACAACAATTCACAGATTAGTTTGATTGCACCCGTCAGCCGAGCAGCAGGTTGCTCACTTCATGCATAGTTATTTATTTATTTTTGTTTGGCCGATGGGCTTGTTTTTTCAATTGTTGTCTAACATACCTGGCAACTTTGGCTAGCTTGAAAGATGAAGCAGTACATGTTTACGTTCAGCGGCTGGAAATATGCCCATCACTTTAGTTTTGTTGGGAGGAAAAATGACGGCAGCATCTTTGTCTGGTTTAAATTGTGTCCTGGTACGATCAGCAACTGGGTTTTAAAAACTGTGAACTGGATGTGTATTAAAGATAGTCTGTAACTTTGATACGTTCATAGGCTGCAGGAAAAAACACACCTGCTGGTAATTTAACATGTGACACAGAGGCCATGTGTGAACTCAGAATCAGGAGAAAAAAGGACACAAATACCAACTTTATGGGATGTAAAGAAAAGTAATATAATCAGTAGTTTAATAAACTACTGTTGACAGGGAGTAAAAAGTCAAGTAATAGTATTACTTTTAAGAAGAGTAAGAAGTAATAAGTTATATATTACTTTTTCCAGTACTGAGCCCAACATTGGTCCAATCAGAGGGAAAGGGGTTTGTGGTTTGGGGAGCCTTAAAGGGAAAGAAGCTAAAACATATTATTAGCCAAAGGTTAAAATAAGGTTTTCTATAACACCACTATTAATGTATTTGAAGCAGTAAACATTTAAAGCTATGGGGGGGGGGGGGGGGGGGGGGCACCATACCCCGCTTTAACCTTCTGCATTTGGAAAGCCTGCAGGGTAGTGTTTAAAGATAAATGCATACAGTGTCCCAGTCATGAAGTAAACTGACTGATGCAGAGAAGAAACAGTGTTCAAAAATATTTCTAAACAATTTGCCTCTGGAAATTTATGTATATATAAAACTCTTGTAACACTTGAGCCTAAGAAAAACTATAAATGTTAAGTTAATGAGTGTACTTCCACTTGTATACAAGACAGAGCAGCAAGAGCAGAACAGATGCTTATTTGTTGTTGTTGTTAGAAATCTACACTACACTCAAGCATGTGCGTGTGTTGCTATGTCAAACTTGCAGGCCATCTAGGAGATAACCTTGATAGTGGGTGAGTACCAGTTGGTGAAGTACCCATGTGTCTCTGACTGTGTCATCGTAAAGCTTCTAGTCCAAACTCCTACATGCAACGAGAATCAGTACGTACAACACACTTCATCCTTTTTTAATTAAGTTTAGGCAGAAGCAGCAGCAGGGTCCTGTTTGGAGAGACTGTCAGTTCCCACATCGTCGTCTGTGACAAAACTACATTTGTTCTTTTGTGGTGTGGGATTTTATTGGAATATGAGTGTATTGAGGGGAAACGCTGAAGAAGTTGAGAGCTACTCATAACCAGATGGAGCTGGAGGCTCTTTAGATGTGCTTGATGCTCAGTTCTACAAAAAGGGAGTTATTTTTGTAACAGTGACGGCAGCACTGTTGTCTGCAGGACGTCACTGAGGGATTTGTTATGATCCTGTTCATGGGGATTTTTTTGATAAGTGTTTTGTTCACATAATTGGCCTTTTTGAATCAGACACATATGTTACTGGATACATGGATTCACTTATTGTGATGGATCGATTTTCCAGATACAGGAAGGACAAGTATGTCCTCTGCAAGTGACTACACTCCACAGTGTGATGTTTCTTCTATTTATTCAATCATGGAGACATCTGAGGGGTAAAGGGGTAACCCAATGCCCCTATGCTCCCTCCACCCTCCCCCTAGCTGCTCATATGTGGGTCAGTCCTCACACATTGAGGTCAACAAGATGCCATGTTTGACCTCTCAGCTCTGTACCGTGTCATCTCTGCTTATCTCCACTGCACTGCTTCATTCTGTGTCTCAGAGATAGAGGCCAAGGCCTCCCCCTCTCTGATTGGTTTCAATGGGGAAGGCCAGTTTGAAACAATGTTGGTTAGATAACACGGCAAGAGTTCAATGGAGGAGCACTCTAGTCTCCATGGAGACTGCCTCCGGTTGTAAGTGGAGTGTGTGTGAGTGTGTGGTCAAACTGAGCAGAGGTTAGAGTTTCTCTGTGTGTATAAATAGCTGGTTTTGATAGAAACGACCCACCATCCCAGCATGAGGCTCAAGTCTGCAGCAGCGCTCTGCATGAAAATATTTACAACAACTACACTACTGCTTCTCTCAGGCACTTGTACTGTTGATCAAATGAAACTGCATTTCTAAAAGTTGTCTTGAACAAGAAAAGTAGTGCTGAAAAGAAGATCCGCTCTCCAGTCTCATGTTGCCAAAACAAATGCATGCCTTACCAAAAGTCAGATCTTTAAAATAGTGTGTGATGGTGCTCATGGGAAACGGTGTCTTTATCGGATTTCACTCACAGGTGTAACTAGAAATCAACGCCAAATGAAGTCTCCACTGCACTGTTGAACCATTTTTTTACATTCTAGACTTATTTTGGGGGCATTTAGGTAAGACAGCTGAAGAAAGAGAAAATGTGCAGAGTTAAGACTTGGGAAAGCAAATATTTGTGACTGAAACTCGTACTAGCAACTGCTACAGTAAGGTCTAAAGTCTTAAAGCATGGGGCCACGAGTTGCACTAGCTGCCCCGCAGCCCAACCGTTTTTCATTCCCATGGGTCAAACAAAATCATGCTTGAAAAGCAAAACTTGACATAGTATTGAGTAAAAAAAACCTTGCTTGGTCTATTTTTCATTGAAATATACTTTTCCAGAGTTGGAATTTCCATGGGGTTTAGAAAAAGCCCCCCTTGAAACAGTTGCACTTGGATACCCCTGCAACTCATCTCCCATCTTTTGTAGTGGCGCTACATAATTGGGGAAAAAATAATCTTTAATAGTGTTTTTATTAAAACTAGTTATTTCTGTTAACTCCTCAAATGGAAAAGATTCAAATGTAGAGAGATGCCCAATAAATATTACAAGAAATGATAACACCAAATGAGTCTCTTTATTTGGAATTTATTAAGCATGTAAATTGGGTGACATGTTCTCTTATAAATTCAAAACAGTGGTAAAAATAATGCTATTTGATATCTTTTGTAAGCGTATGCAAATCGCTGATGGAGGAGGCGCCATATAAAATCTGGCCTAGGGTACCACATTGATTAGGTCCGACTCTGCCTGCTTACATGGAGTTGCTGAAAGCACTGCTACTCTTCGTCCATCTTTAATTTTCTATTAATTAATTAAGTACACTGAAGTTTCTTGGCGTGAAGCGTGTTGGTGAAGTCTCTAGAAATATGATCGCTGAATGGCGAACAGATGGTACACTGGTGAATGACAAATGATACCAATAAAAACTTTTGTAAATCAAGCTGTCAGCATACATGGCATAATATTATTAAACAGTAAAGAAATGATGTAGTCTATTAAATTTTGCCTGTATTGATCAGTTTTTCTTCTAATCATAATATTATTAAACAGTAAAGAAATGATGTAGTCTATTAAATTTTGCCTGTATTGATCAGTTTTTCTTCTAATCACATCCTCCATCGCACTTCCTGTCATACCTTTCCTCTTTTCCCTTTCTCTCAGATGGTCCTGTATCCATTTGGACATGCTCTGCTCCGTAATTCAATCACCGTGCTTCCTGTTTACCCAGCAGCACGAGAGTGTGTGCAGCTGAGCAAATATGAATCGGTAGCTTTGAACTAATCACTTCTTGTCATCCTGTCCTGTGCACTTAGCCAGCTGTTGTGAGCACAAACAAAAGCACACACAAGCAGATATGTCTCATGTGTACTTTAACCTGCAGGCACGTCATTTGTTGGTGTTTCTTCTTTATGTCCACAATTATGTGCAAGCTGCTATCCTCTCTTCACTGAAACAGGACAGAGAGTTCACAATCTTGTTAGCATCTTAATGATTTTAGTCACGAGTAATTAAAGCTTATTTTAAATGTCATAGAGCTTGATTGTTGAGAAAAGATGAAAAGTTAGGAGAAAAGGTGTAAGGATGGAAGGAAAGGAGACAAGTACAGACACAGAGACATAAGGCTGATTTGAAGAGGAAAGAGGAAACTGGAATAATTGATTGGGTAATGGAATAAGAAAGGTGGATAGATGTGTTGGCTTTATCAAGGAATCAATTAAACACACACACATGCACACATACACACACTCTGTCTCCATCCAGTGTTTTTCCTCTCCCCTCATCTTGCCCACCGTGGTCAGAGGCCTCAGAAACAGATGTGTCAGGATCACATGTGCAGGAGCAAACACAAAAGGGCTCCTCAGAGTGTTTGTGCTTTCATAATTGTGTTCGTCTGTGTGTGTGTGTGTGTGTGTGTGTGTGTGTGTGTGTGTGTGTGTGTGTGTGTGTGTGTGTGTGTGTGTGTGTGTGTGTGTGTGTGTGAGGGTTAGCATGGGTATGATGTGTGTATTTTACAGTTAATGAATTCAGCTGGCCATAGTTCTGACTTCCTCTGGCACACACTCACAGTACTCATCTGTTTGCGTGTGTGTGTGTGTGTGTGTGTGTGTGTGTGTGTGTGTGTGTGTGTGTATTTCTTAGTGCGTATGCATCGTGACTTAGTTGTTTTGCAGCTTTCGTGGTGCCCTCTTAGAGTTTGTGTTGAAATGCTTATATCATGTGACATCTCTCATTCTGATAGCAAGCAGCATGGACTGCTGCTTTCCCATAATGCAGCTGTCAATCAATGAAGCCGTCCCTTGGCGGTACTCATAACGGCAGAGATGTTATAGACGGTCTGATAATCAGTTGTCATCGATCTCAGACCAGACATGTTGTTATATCCACTGTATTTATTGTTTTAACATTTATAGGGTCATGTGATCAAAAGAGTGTTTATTGAGGAAGCATTTTATAACAGAGCCTAGCCTAAGGGCACTCGCTGGAAATTCTTCAAGATGAAACAATTTGCTTTGAATCAGACTTTACAAAATGTAATGGGAGTAAAAAAAAAAAAAAAAAATCTCAGTTTGAATATTATCTTAACATTCAAAGGAGGGAAAAGTAAACCAACATGTTTTAAAAGAGTTCATTCCAAGACCTGGGCAAACTTAAAGAGAGGGTATCATGTTTCCTATATTTCAAACATGGATATCATGATTGAAATGATGAGGTCATCCCATAAGGATCTTCTAACTTGTTCATGCCATGTTCAGTGGGCGAGCCTCAAACACCTTGGATGGCTCATCGCTCTGTCCTGGACAGGCTTTTAGAGGGCTGGCCACTCAGAGTGAAGGGGGTTCGTGGAGATGGGAGCCTTAAAGAGACAGCAGCTAAAACAAAGTATTTCAGACAGATGCTGAAATAACACTAAGCTACTACAGGGGTACCAAAGAGAGTATATGGCCTAAAAAAAATGACCCACTATAATGTCTTCTAATGTCCAGTCCAATGATGGAAGTAGTGAAGCTATTTTTGCTGCCTCAATAAAGCTCATCAGAAATAAGTGCTGGGCAAAAATTGAAGCACAACCAATTTGTTTCAAGAGTTGAGACAATACAGTTAAATCTATGATGAATGCATCTAAGTTAAAGCCAAGGCAAGTACAAAATAAGACATAAAGGCTGCACAATGCAGAATAAAACCAAAGCAGAGCAAAATTGACCTATGGTCAATTCCAACTCCCCTGCACTCACTCAGATGAACAATCCACATTTAGTGACATTTTGCAGGAGTCCATCGATGATTTTTGAAGACAGAAAGATCACATATCATCTAGAAGTAACCAAAAAGGTTTAAACTACACAATGGAGGGATAAATGAATCAATTTACTGTTGAGAAGGTTCATAAAAATCTTCAGTTACAAGACAAAACTTACAGGTCCCAGAGCAAACCTGATAAACCACATCTGGTTACCATCAACATCACTACTGAAGTCTAGGATTTGGCCCAGAATATAAGAAAAAGTCTTACGAGTTTTAACAGAGACACTCTTTACCAAGAGTGTCTCTGTTAGTTTGGAGCTACAGTATTTACAGTGAATCATTCAGCAGAACGTTTGTTAACCTTTGTTATCTGGGCTATTACCGATAAGCTAATGAAGCTAAGCTCCAGAAGCTAACGTTAGTTTAACTAGAGCCTTTTGGATAACAGCTAACAATGATGGACGATCACCGAAGAAAAAAAAAGCTAGAACAAAACCAATGAACTCCAACAAACAAAGAGACATGATGACCAACACAGATAGGAGCTATTGCTATGCTAATGCTAGGCTAACATTAGAGAAAATCCCAAACTGTCTGTCACACTGCTGTGGCGGTTCTAGTGTTAAAGATAACTTTATATTTCTTTCGACGTAAACATCCTTGTTAATTTCATTCAGCTTGAGTTGATGTTATGGTCTGCTGCACAACTTTATCCAAAGGAAACACTTTTCTCTGTTAAGATGTGTCTTAAGGAAAGGGGGAAAATTACACCCTATCACCCAGCCTGTCAGGATACCTTGTGTTTGAGTTGCATGAACCCCATGAACACCATGTGACCATTTGCAAGCATAAAGTCTCAGAAAATAATTCATAAAACTGGACAAAAAATGTACTTTCTGCAATGCATTTCAGTGGACATCCAGGCAGAGAATGTCTAAGTGTTTGGGAATGGCTATACGCACTGTGATTGGCTCATCACATTTAAGGGCGGGACTTGGCCATAGATCTATTTAAGAATGAAGTCACTGACTTCAAAATTGTGAGATTACTTGAGATCTCACAATTTTACCAAATCCTGCAGCAATAATCTGATGAATTGGCTCTGCAGACGTGTTTAATATAGAGCCGCATCATAAATCACTTCATAACTTAACACAACAACAGAAGGGCAAAGTTTCCAAAACTTTTAATTTTAAAGCATTCCTCTTAAGATACAAAATAAGTCACTGATGTCGTGTAAAAGCTGCCGTGTACTTCATGTATCTCAGTGGATTTAATTAATGATTCTGTGTTGTGTTTTCCCATTTATGATTCATGAATCTATGATTGTTCTGCTTCCTGTTGGAGTAACTGCTCTCTTTTGCTTTGCTTTGATTTACACAGAGCTCCCTGGAAATAATCATCAGGCTGTTAGAAAGACATTAAAAGACATAATTAGTGGGTTTACTACCAGCAGCCCTTGTGTGCCAACTGCAAGGAGGGATACTCTATACTTACAGTAATAAATAAGTGAACTGTTGTGATGAGCTGAAGCTCTTTCACTGCATTAAGCCCGACTGAGACAGATACAGGCTGTGGCTTAATGAGTGGAAGAGTCTTCATTTAGCTGCAGTTATTCAGTCTGGGTCTCTCTGGAGGAGGCAGAGTCTGTTTTACACGGTTCATGTGGGAACACGGCTGTCACACTGACACTGTCACTACCGCCATTACGGTAATATGAATGTCTTTGTTTGTGAGTGTGTACAGGCGATTCTGCATTTCAGATATGTGTGCTGAACACTTCTTCATGTACAGGGAGAGCAAGAGGATGCTTGTTGCCTAGCAATCACCACTATGCTGTTTTGAGCTTGTGTGTGCGTGTGTGTGTGTGTGTGCAGGGAGGGAGGCAGAGAGCAGAGTCAGGCTGCAGCAACATCATGAAATCTGTATTTTTCCAGAGTTCTGCTGCGGCAAGCTACAAAAAAAGATAAGTTATTCAGTTTGTGTGTAGGCTGTGTGTGCAGCTTGGTAACATATGTGCATGTGTGTGTTCGAAACAAGGAGGTAATGAGTAAAGTTTGTGTCACAACACACAATGCAAAACTATTTAACCCTTACATACTGTTTGGATCAAATCAGACCCTCTTTTGACATTTGACAGCAGCGCAGTAAAAATATCCCAAGGTTGTTATTTCAGCCTAAAAGTTCTTTTTTTTTTTCCCAAAGTATGATAAAATATACACAAATTAAAATATTTATATACTTTCACAGGTGTTGAAAATGTCTGTACAGAAGTGAAAGTGTTAAGATGAGTTTTTCACCCTGTCACAAGAAATGCCTGTAATCCCACCTAGGTTCCCGCAGAGACAGGCACCTGTGGAAGTGAACATCTGCTTAGATGTTGCAACATACATGATAACTTATGGTTAGCTTGTAGTTATGGGCACCTCGAGAGGGTGTGACAAGACCCTGACGCGAAGGGGACCCCTATTACCTGGCTACTAAATGAAAATACAAACTAGTTGGGGGGGCATTGATTAGTAGATTATTTCATTGATTTAAGAGAAATTATTTTTTATTTAAAGAAAGGATTTCTGTCTTTCAATATTGTGAAAAAGATTTTTTTTTCCGGACTTGGCAGGTGAATTAGGCTCACATTAAAGTTCCTGTGGGGACTTTCTAAGTGATCTTAAAAAGTCTCACTTCAAGATATGTCTGATCCTAATCCATAACTGAAAATGAGATTATAAGAACCAATAAAGATGATTTCTTAATGCTATTTCTTTGCTTCTGAATCAGATCGGACAGGACCGGATTGAGTTACAGCACATGGAAGTCTCTATGACAACACCACACCACGCAAGTTTAGTCATGAGAAGAGATATCTGTGTTTATCTTTGCTGAAAATGATTTCTGTGATTTATTTAGTAGTGATGGTGGAGACTGAAGCTGAACCGACAGACAGAAAAAGGACAGAAGAGAAGAAGAAAGCTAAACAGGAGAGTGATAGAGCATGGGCTAAAGGCTAAAACAGGAACTAAAGGCTAAAACACAGGCTAAATTGTTTGTGATAATAATCATTCCAACCCACATGCAGCAGTTATTCTGCAGTGATCTGATCAAACTTGAGAGTCTGTCAATAAAATGAAGAGTGAGGTTACATTAGCTCTGATTGACTGAGCACTGTTAGGACATAACAAGAGTTCGCTAACGCTACACATTAGCCTACAGATGCATCTCAGACGCTGCCAGTAGCACTAAGATATCTGTCTACTAAACTACAGAACAAACTGACAAAGTTTATTTGTTGTCATGTTTCAAATAGCGGCGCTGTGTAACTGTTGATAAATACCTTACCTCATCATGTTGTATCTGGTAACAAGTTTTTTTGAACAAGGAAAAGTAGTGTTAAAAAGAAGATCTGATCTCCATTCATTCCCAAAACAAACACAGGCCTTGTTAAGAGTCATGTCATCACCACATTGTGCGCGTGATTCCAGCCAGAAGGTGTCGCTGTGATCCACTTCAAACAGAGAGTCCTCACAGACCCTTTAAGTCCAATAATATTTTTTTCACTCAAAATAAGACGTAAACACTTGCTTAGATTTCCATTTTTTAACATGTAGAAACATATCTGTAGAGCAATACAGCAGCCACTTCATGCCTCTGTGCTGAGTTGTACAGCTTTTATTCTGAGTGCTGGCTACTTGGACGGAAACATTAACAGATGTGAATCTAACACCAGCATTACCTCCAATTCCCACCGCCACACCAATCCTGGCTGGACTCGCTGAGCTCCAGCGGCGCTGCACATTTCATCCATCGACCCACTTTTCAAGTGTATCTGCATATTTTATGATTGCTGGCTCGATCCTGATTTTGGAGTGTAGTCTTTGACGGCATGATCTGGGTTAAACAGGTGGTAAACCAGGACAGTTTCACATTGTTTGGCCTTATTTTACTGCTCCATCGAAATGAATCATACAGAGGAGCGCTGAATCTGGAGGAGTTCATTTGAAAAGGTGCTCCACTATTTAAGTGCAGTCCTTTGTGTGCGTGTGTGTGTGTGTGCGTGTGTGTGTAGGTTTTTAGCAGTGAACAGATGGCTTGTGTGTGTGCTACCTGCCTGGAAACTAGGACCTGGAAGTGTGGATGAGGTGGGATGAAGCAGAGAGGGTCAACGAGGATCAAACAGCTCCTGCAGCTCCCTGCTAACACACACACACAGATATAGACAGTGTCCTATGTATATGATAAATTAAGACTGCTTATCATCTATACTGATGCATCAGAGTTACATGTGTAACATGTGTTTTTGTCTGTGAACATACATTCATGATGCAGCACTTTGTGTGAATACGTGTGTAGGTGGATTTACTGTGTGTGTGTGTACATCTGGCAGGCAGAAGATGATGTTGGCAGAGCTCCCACGCTTACCCACTCAGCCCTTATATGATGTCTTGTACAAAGACTCTGCCCTTATTTGATGACAAGGAGGCAGCCCTGTTCTTTTATGATGTCAGAAAATGAAGCAGAAGTTCACAGAGTGCTGAGACTCCAAAAGCAAAACAAGAGTTCATCTGAGAAGCAAACGAAGCTAAGATAAAGTAGCGGGAAAGCTTCCTGTGCGTCAATAAGACAGTATGGGCTGTGTGATGTGGGGGGAGACTGGGGATGGTTGTAACTCTTTTGCGTTTGACTCTGTCTCTCAGACACGGTTTAGATTAGACAAACCAAATTTTTATACAGTAAACTAACACATGTCTGTTAATAATCAAACCATTCAAAGATGATTACAGAAAGCATATTCTTCACAATTTGCATTTGCAGTGTATGAAGTCAGATGTTGCAACTGACCCCGGCCCAGGGACAGCTGCAACACTATTTAGGGATGGTTGCAACATGTGACAAGTACGCAAAATTTTAGTGTTATAATGCAATAATATGACAGTGACAATATTTCACTGTAATTTATTTATCAGCTTTGATCAGATGACATTTATAGATTTGTCTAGGTAAATGTGCAGAAGTCAAAGATTCAGATTATAATATTATTATAACAATAACAATAAGATAATAATAATAATAATAATAATAATAATAATAATAATAATAATAATAATAATAATAATAATAATAATAATAATAATAATACTGGAGCACAGATGGCCTAGTGGTTTAGTTCACCCTCCATATGGGCAAAAAGTCTTTGAGAGGGCAGCCTGGGTTCAAATCTGACCTGTAGCAACATGTCACTCCCCACTCTCACCCTGTTTGCTCCTCTATCCACCTTCCTGTCCTCTCACATTAAAATCATGAATATAATAATAATAATAATAATAATAATAATAATAATAATAATAATAATAATAATAATAATAATAATTATTATTATTATTATTATTATTATTATTATTATCACTATTATTATACATTTTATTTCAAGGGGCCTTTCGGGGCACCAAGGATGCCATGCGTAGTCTGTTTTTATATAAATATATTGTACCTGTCAGCCATGATAAAACCTCACTTGCTGGCCAAACGATGGGACTTGACACATGCTAACCAACATTAGCTAAAAGTTAGCATATCACTCGTTTGAACTATAGAAGTTTTAGCTGAATAACAAAAACAGTGACAAAACTTTAACAAAAACAAAACTTAAGAAAAAAATACTTTCATACCTCAAAAACATTTTTTTCCCATAAATCACAGAGGAGCTCTCAAATCTTCTGTCCTTTTCCCTGAAAATGCGGGGCATCCAAATGAGCATGTGCAGTGTGAGTGACGTCACTTTTACTTATTTTTATTTTTGGAGAAAAATGACATGTAGCAGCTGTCTCTGGTCTCCCCTATGTGACTGTTAATCTGTAGCTGAGCAGATTATCTGTCAGAATAACCAAAGGAAGTAAGACTGAAGAAAAACAGTTAAATCATGGAGTAGAAAACTAAAAACCTTTTGAAAAATGCAAAAAAATAATCAAGTGCAGGTTTCTGTTAGCATTTTTTTTGACAATGTAACTAGAACACTTAGTGGAACAAATTGGTACTAAAAATTGCCCATCAGTGCTTAAGAAAAGCTCAGGATGTTTCTTGGATATCTCATTTAAACTTTGCTCAGAAAAGTTAGAATCCATGAGTCGTTTTTTTTTTTTCAATTCAAGACTTCAGAGTCGAGCTTGATTATGCAGAATAAATGCATGAAGAGAAACCCTGTTTTCACACCTGCCAATGTCATTTCCATGCATCTCTTTAGGAACAGAGAGCAGAATGATTGCACGGGAAAGAAAAGAAATGAAATCATTGCTCTTTTTTGTGGACCTCAGGGGGATGATGGCACTAGAAAAAAAGAGGAGAAAATGGGGGTATAAAAAGAAAAACGGTCAGAGGGAGGGGAACGGGGGATGGATCGATCAGGCCCAAGACAACTAGTCTGCTCTCAGAGAACTCTCCAGAGTCCAGCACGCTCTTTTCCATCATCTCTGCCAGGGAGCCAGAGGATGAGAGGAACGGGTGTGGAGGGGACAAAAACTTTGGAAGGACAGAGGAAAGGTTACGCTAAGGTTAGAAGCTGAAAAGGGATGTGGGGTCTTCCTTTTGGTTCCCTCATGTTCCTTTCCTTACTGTAATCTGAAGGTCTTTCCTGTGACAGAACAAAACCAACTTCCTTATTTTACTGCTCTCACTCTTCCCAGAGAAAGATATTATATAACAGCACAGGCTATTAAGAAATGCAGCGACACTGTTCCCTTTTTGCGTTCCCATGAGAATTAAATATGCTCACTTTGCCAGGGGTGAGAAAACAAAGAATAAAGAGACTGCAAACAATCCTCTCTGGAGTAAATAAAACACTAAGTCTCTCATTTTACCTTCATGTTTGAAATGCTGACATGTTGAACACACTCTTTCTCACGCATAGACAACTCTCATCATCATATTTATCAGCTCTCCTGACCTTTGATCTTAACCTTGCTAAAAGTGAGGAATGAACAGCCGATCAGACTGAAGATGAGCGGCACAGTGAGTGAAGTGGACTCTGGTGGTAACCATGCTCTGTATATGACTGAGAAAGAAGATGTCATGCAAATTAAGACAGAGCAGAAACATCATCTTACTCAGTAGAGCAGTTTAATTTGTCTGGACAAGGAGGGTAATTTTAGCCATTCTCTATTTTTGGGCCACCACTCTGACTCTCTGAACACCTGTGATTACCCTGGACTCCCTGTCGTTAAAGTGAATTTTTCAGTTTTTTTTTTTTTAAGTGAGGTTATTTGAGTTACATGTTACCAGCTCAGTTCCTTGAGTGAAAAACTGCTTGGAGAACGAGCACGCAAGCTAAGCTACTTTTTTTCTTCAGACTGGGGCCAGTCTCCCACATAATTTAGCTAATCTTGAGAGACTCTCCAACCCAAGAACTCATCTCAGTTTAGTAATCTCCTGATAATTTTGCACACAGATGTGCTCCTCTAAAGTAGATTTCTGAGAGTGTTGGGTTGGAATCATGCTTGGTCTTTAAGACAGGGCTCGAGACTGCGACCAAAATGGGCGCATATGCAACCTTTTTCTTTTAGCATGTGCAAGTCAAAATTTCTTCTGTTTGTGTTTGTGCAAGTGCGTATGTTTTAATGCTCCCTCTAACACATGCACTGTACTCAACTGCACTCTCTCCTGCTCTGAAGAGGGCGCTGTTGTTCACACCTGAAAAGAAAAGAAAAACAAAGCAACGCCATTGATGGGGCTGCACAGTGGCGCAGCTGTTAGCACTGTTGTCTCACAGCAAGAAGTCGCTGGTTCGTATTCTGGGTTGGGCATGGTGAGCCTTTCTGTTTCCTCCCACAGTCCAAAAACATGCTCATCAGGTTGGTGATTCTAAATTACCTGTAGGTGTGAGTGTGAAAGGTTGTCTGTCTCTGTGTGTCAGCCCTGTGATTGGCTGGAGACCAGTCCAGGGTGTACCCCACCTCTCACTATAAGACAGCTGGGATACACTCAAGACACCTGTGACCCTGGACAGGATAAGTGGGATAGAAAATAATGAATGTTATCCTGCCCTCCCTGAATGTAGGAGCCCAGCCTGGCGGATAGATAAACAGCTTTTTGTAAAATGATTTGAATTAAAAATTTTCACCAGCTGCTTCTTGCTGCAAAGTGTTTCTCACTGTCTACGCTATGGAGGCCATACAGGGCCAAAACACTCAAACTCAAAAATCATAACAGAAAAATAATGACACTGCATTACATGACGGGCAGCACAGATGTCAGCTTTTAAATTTAACAAATGACCTCCGACAAACTTCATATTCACAGTGAAATACTTCAAATATCATAACTCAAGTCACTGTCAATCTTTACTTCATATGAAACTCTGGTATGCCAATTAAGACAAGGGTGCGACCAGCTGACAAAGCCAGTTGCACCAGTGCTACCAGTGGAAAAGTTATTGTGGAGCCCTGTAAGACAGAGTCTCTGACTGAGCTGCTGTTTTTGAGGAGTTTGGAGTGAACACCATTTTTTTTTCACCCTGTTTTATCGGGTGTGTCTGTATTCCTGCTGCTGCTTTAAACCAGGGGTCAGACCTCACGGCTGGTAGCCATGACGTTACAGAGCACAAGGTCAGGTTTTACAGCTGCTGTACAGATGCAGACAAAGACTGGTGTGTGTGTGTTTTTCTTTCTTTTTTGGGAGGAATCCAATCATTGTCCAGAGCCTGTAATCTACGGCGATAAGTTCTCAAGTCTTATACTCCCCCCAACTCTCTCTCACCTTCCTCTTTACCTACTACTTTACCTTCTCTGTGTCTACTGATTGACAACAGCTTTGTTCTGCATTTAGACTCACGTATGTAAATGGATGCATATCAGCCTCTACTTAACCCCACTTAGAAGTTCATACTCATACAGGGGATGTGGATGGTTTAAAACTCTCATTCATCAGTGTGTGTGTTTGTGGGAGAGGGGGAGAGAGAGAGAGAGAGAAAGAGAGGGAGAGAGAGAAAGCGTTTAGCAGCCAGAAATAGCCTGTTAGGAAATCAATGTTCCTCTCTCTGTGGCGCTGGGAGCTGTCTCCTCCACAATAGAGGGACTGTCCTGTTTCCTGCACCCTGGAGGGAGTCTGTGTGTGTGTGTGTGTGTGTGTGTGTGTGTGTGTGTGTGTGTGTGTGTGTGTGTGTGTGTGTGTGTGTGTGTGTGTGTGTGTGTGTGTGTGTAAAGAGGGAGTGATAGGGAGAAAGTAAAAGAGAAAGAACAGACTCATCTTGGCTGTGCTTCAGTTCTGCAGTATCAGCTAGCATTGGACATGAAGTAACAAGCGTTAAAGCACTCTGTGTGACTTCTTACACTGAAGTGACGTTATGTCAGAGCATGTTTGAGTTTGTATGTTTACATGTTGGAGATCGACTCAACTTTTGACAGGTGCAGATGTTTTACTGTTACTGAAACGGAAATCTTCATCTTTTTAGCTGGCATGGTTCTGAAGGTTAGCATGGATTACAACAGGAAACTGTGAGAAGCAGTTAGCCTTACATTTTTAGCCTTACATGCGTATAAATTCACATTTCTGCCCCATTGAGTTAAGGGCACACGCATGCTGTTTTATGATGGTATGATGGGGGTTTAACTGGTGCCAGATTAACTGGTGACAGTCCAGACAGATGCTTTGGAGGCGTGGCCTTGATGGAGCCCATGTCAGAGAATGAAACAGGAATACATGGCTTGTGCTGTGTCGTTCATGTTTATGTAATTAACTCATTATAACCAAAAATATAACAACAGGACGTTAGCAGGAACATGTAAGTCTTAATAATGTTGATTTCTTATTGTAATTTACTAATGCAGCGACATGAAAATATGGTATATAAAGTCTGTATGAGGTCATTTCATACTTGGTTCTGCAAAGTTTTACCAAGTCATGTTCATACTGTGTCAGACACCTAAAGTCCTGATCAAAGTCAGACCTATGCTTTGTATTTTTGAATCGTGGTGGATGTTTCATGTTGTGCCACAAGTTTACGGCTGAAATACACCGGTTGCGTCTGCGTTGCAGCTCCGCTCCGTCAAGGCGCCGGATCAGTTTAAAATCCATTCAAGTCAATGTGTCAATTTATACTGGATCCGTTCAGTTGCGGTTCAGCTGCGTCTCTGGTCCGACAGGTCGCAGCTAATCCGCAGCCATCCTATTTTTGCCGGATGACGGAGCTGTGACGCATAAATTCAGAGTAGAGAAGATCGAGCGGGACAGGAAGTAGTGCACGGAAACTACATAAAAAGAGCCTGAGACTTTCAAAATAAAACAAACCGTGTCTAAACTAGATCGTATTTAGCTTGATTACAATAGCAGCGCTTCACAATGAGCAGAGATACGCGAGTAGTCAACAGGTCATTTTACAGAGGGGAAACAGTGAAAAACATGGACGAGGAGAAGCTTATCATTGAGGTGGAAAACCACAGAATAATTTATGACCCAACACATCCTTTTTATAAAGATAATCTCAAAAAGGAAATGGCATGGAAGAGTGTTTCAAGTGTTTTGGGAGTGAATGGTGAGTATTGCACCGTACAGTATTTTAGTATTACTGTTTGCTTCAACATTCTCACGGGATCGTGAATTACCGCGAGAAGTACGCGGTCTCGCGACTCCAGCTCTGCGGCTTGCCGGACTCGCAACGCAGCCGGTGTAAGTTGACAAACGCAGTCAACACGCAGCGCAGCGGCGCTGCAACGCAGACGCACCCGGTGTATTTGAGGCGTTAGTCTGGCCAGTTGCTCCAACAAAAAACAAAGACTTTATAAAGAATCTCCAGTTAGCACGGTCACTCTTTACTCCAAAACACCAGTTGCTCTGTTACGCTCTGAACTCCATAGAAGTTGACTCCATGGTGTAGTACTGTTTCAGACAACCAACCACAGAACAACCGGACATTTTTATGCTGCTTTCAGCTTGAATCTAGTGTTTAAAGCAATGTCCTCAAAATGTGGTCAGCGGACTACAAGTGGTCCACCAGTGCCTCCTAGTGGTCCGCCTTGACAGTGAGTAAATATTGGGGTTTTTTGTTTGTTTTTCTTATGGAACTTTATGAAAAAAGGACAGTTGGCCAGGAGTCAGAACAGTTTCCTTGACCTTCCTCCCCAGAAAACAACTGTCAAGCTAACGTTTCTCCATTAACGAGCCTACAGGTAAAATCCTCATGTACTGGTGTCTTATTAAGGGGACAGTAAAAAGAAAATCAAATGAGAAAGAGAATAATTCCAACACTGACCAGGAGAAGAAGCAGCAGCAAGAAGTTTCAGCCACAGTGAGCATTGTTGACACTGTGGAAGCTAACATTTGTGTCACTACTAGTAGCCAGTACAAGTATGATACCAGTTTATATTACATCAGGTAGCTACCCGGGCTATTTAGCTCGGTGGTCTGTGAGATTTTTTTTTTTTTTTTTTGGGGGGGGGGGGGGGGGGGGGGGTAAATGGTCCTTGGTCTGAAACAATTTGAGAAACACTGTTTTAAAGAACGATAACTTGTCTGAATGAATGGAGCTAAACGCAGCTTCCATTACCAAAATGCGTGCATGTCTTTATGATAACGTTGAGTCCAAACAGGTCTGTAGAGGTTAATAAAATTGGTTTAAAAAAAAAGAAACCTTTAGTATCTACTCCTCATTTTGTAACAATTTCCACATATTTTGCCGTTCATTTGCTTTTGTAACATTTTTTTTAAATTGCACAGAGACTTTATGGACCCCCTGTATGTTAACACTGGCAACAAATACTTGACGTCCTCACATTTCAGTGAACCTTTCCCTCTCTTTCCTTTTACTTTATGTGAAGACAAGTCAGGCTTAAATAAAATACAGTCATCCCATTAAGTCATATTGTGGTTCAACCATAGACAGTTTCAACCACCTCATGGTGTGATGTTTCATAAAGAAGCATCCACAGGCTTCAACCTTTTCTAAGCTCAAGAAATCAATTAACGTTTCTCCTCATTTGTGTTTCAGAGCTCCTCGGTTCTGCAAAGAAAGTGAATGTCAACTTCCAGGATACAGATGGGTGAGTTACTCTCTCTCTCGTTCCTCTGTTAACCCTCGCTCTCTCAATTCCCTCTGCTTTTATCTCTCGCTCCCCTCCATCAAACATCCATCCTCCCCCCACTGTCCTC
Organism: Labroides dimidiatus; assembly: GCA_030710495.1. Lineage (NCBI taxonomy): Eukaryota > Metazoa > Chordata > Actinopteri > Labriformes > Labridae > Labroides > Labroides dimidiatus. The sequence goes on from CM061163.1 coordinate 3,936,389, forward strand.
TCCTGCACTTCTCCTGCTCCCATTCATGTAAAAGCTGCTAGAATTACTCTCTTTCTCCATAGAATTAAGAGAGGAAGGATTAACTCTGATGGCTCTCAGCTCAGGTTCAGACTGAAATAGCGTGTTTATGGGTGCGCTAAAGAGAGTATTAACATCATTAAAAGCCTTGCATGTGTACAGGCAGGGGCTTTACAGTACATGCATGTGTAATCACATATTTAGTTCATGTCATCCACTTATTTCAGACAGAATGATGAAGAAAAACACAGAGTAAACTCTTATTATAATTAACCTGGAAGCGTAAATGGATGAGAAACAAATGAAGAGGACTGATGCAGGTTTTGATTTGCAGGACAAAAGTGTTTCTGTGTTTGAGAAATATCAACACGACCACATATGCCTGCACTGACAGGCACATTTGGCAAAAGACTTAATTTTTAGCTGCATCATTTTCAGGCCTACCCCAGAAACCTCGCTAATTTAGCTGAAACTTTCTCTGCCTTCTGCTCTCATACTCCCTGTCACTCTCCCTCGACTCCTCTGGTGAGTTTCCTTTCTTGTCAAGGTGACTTTTGCCTGTTTTTTTTGGCTGGGAACCAGTGGTTTTAAAAGCATCTTAGCTTGGAAGAAAACCCTTGTTAGGTTTGGTGTCCAAACACACCTTGGGTGTTCAGTGAGAAGGCTCCCAGCTGTCGGCAGCAGCAGAAGCTCCTTTCACCAATGACACAAGCACATCATGCAGGATCAATCCTCAACAGGACGACTGACAAAACCCCAGCATCAAAACCATGAGGCAGAATCTCTTAGGTGACATCAGAGGGGTAGCAGAAAGCCTCCCCAAATCAAAAACAATCAAAAACTGCTAATTTCATCCATTATTATAAAGATAGAAACATAATTAGGGGGTAAATATTATTAAAAAAACATGCAAACAGAAAATGTTTGATCTCTTTTCCACATTTCTTATCTTATAAGATTATATTTCTTATATTATCAGTGCCAGCAAGTCATTTTGGGAAACACAGCAATTTGTGCACTTGAGTAATAGGGATGCACTGATCCAACTTTTCTGGTCCCGATACCAAAATCTGGGCTTTGGGTATCAACAGATCCCAATCCGATTGATGTTGAGTATTTATTGAACCCCAACTTAGGGGAACAAGAAGAAACAAATGAGTAATGTTTTACTAATTTATTACTACTACTTTACTAATACTAACATATTAGTAAAGTAATAGTAGTGGTAGTAATAGTAGTAGTAGTGATAATATATTAATAATAGGAATAGAAATGATAAATAAAAACCATTACCTAATCTACAAGCACTCCTGTAAAACTTGCAAAATTTACAACATGCAAAATATTCAAAAATACTCTTTGAAGTCTTTTCAAAAGTGTTTTTAAAAAACAAAACAAAAAAATTAATTGTTTTTCTTCAGTATATAATACATAATATAATATATATTATGTATTATAAATTGAAATCAGGATCAAAATTCAATCAGTGGTCTAGCCCTAATCCCTGGGCTAAGTGATCTATGAAGACAGTACTTCAGCTGGTTCCAGTGACCTGAGTTATATTGTTATACACACGGCTCTCACACTACCTGACTTTCTGCAGCACAGCAGAAACAAACACTGAGCAAAATGACAGATTTCTACAAACATGAGTCACGCCAGCTGCAGTCCTCCAGTGTCATTTAAATGAGCTAAAAGACTGCAAACCGCACTGAATAAAGTGTTTTCTGTGAAGATAAAGATCAAAAGTAATTCTCACAGCACAGCTTTGCCACTCTAAGTGAAACTGAACAGTCTAATCTAATTAGTGTGTTTACTGTTATTGCCTCTTTGCCCCTTAATTCCCCCCCGCACTATTAAGTGCTCCATATCAGCTCGACTGGATGCCAACACGTGTGTTCGTCTGCAGCACGGAGGCGCCATAAATAATGTTTATGATAAGAAACTCATGGATCAAGAAGAATTTTACTTTATAATGAGCACACATGGCTAATGAGTCGGCACACAAGAAATCATTTTACATTCAGTGAGTGTGTTTGGCAAACACTTTGAAGACTCTTAATGAATTCTCTGGGTAAAAAAAAGAAAAGGCTGCTAATTGCGATCTTTCTCTGGAGATTTTCCCCATCTTAAGTGTGTGTGTGTGTGTGTGTGTGTGTGTCTGTGTGCGTGCAATAAAGCAGCTCCAATATAATGCCAATCAGCTGGTTTATGTGACTGAAATATGGTTCTGTCAAATGATAAATCACAAAAGTTCAATTGTTAATCATAATGAACTGCATTTCTAATGGAAAGTTTAAAACTCACTTTAATTTACATTCCAGATCAGTTTTTAAATCCATACTTACAAAGAACAGTAATTCTTACCAGTGTCTTTATTTGGGAATTTAATGAATGCAGTGAAGTTGACTTTATGATTCAAGAAGTTTTATTGTCATTACTAGCACATGTTACACAGTGGTAGTGCAGGATTCATTGTGATTTAAATGGCTAAATGTGCGCCTGTGTGTATACAAACGTGTGAAATGCTCTGATGCTCGTCTGCTGTGCTGACTGTGTGTGTGTGTGTGTGTGTGCAGTGTGGCTATGGCAATAAAAGTAAACTAATAAACAACAGAGAGTCATAGAAATGTTAAGCACCCTGATGAAAACACGTCCTTATGGTCCAAAGAGTTTTATCTAAACTCTAGATCTCATCAGTATAAACGCCTTTGCTTCAATATTCTGTTTTCTATCTGGAACATTTGAGAAGTTTGTTTTAAGATCTTTTAGTTCACCAGCAGATTATTCAAAGTGGGATTGACATGTGTAAGTAAAACCTGCTTCAAAAATACTCTTGTCATTTTTGTTCTTTAGAGAGTAAAGACATATAGATCAGTTTTTCTCAAAACATGCCCTCTCTACCGAAGAAGATCATGATCTGTGAATATTGACTGCGGGGAGGGAGACAGGACGCTCCACATTAGAGAAAGAGAGAGTGGTGCACTGTGTGGACATTAATGCTTAAAAAGTTGTTTGACTTTTACCTGAAGGGAAAAGTTGAGTCCGGTCTTTCACTGTAACGCCGTCTGTTTCATTAATGGACCCTCTGTTCAGCATGAATCCATCCATGATGAGCAAAGCAACAAGACAACAAGACAACAAAATATGAAAATATGATAAAAAGAAGAGATCTTATGTGCAATAAAAAAAATGATTAAACATAAAAATATAAAAATGCCTGTACAGACAAAGTAAAACAATGGAAGCCGATTTCAGCACTGCTAAATACAGCAGGTAGTCCAGCAACTGCACTCAAGTGATCGAGTGTTCATAGTGCAGGTGTGTGTATGTGTGTGTGTGTGTGTGGGGGGGGGGGATTGGGGAAGCTGTTCTTGAGCCTGGTGGTCTTGTATCAAATGCCCCACAGCCACCTGCCAGAGGGGAGGGGGTCAAAAAGAGTGTGTGTGGAATGAGAGTGTCTCATTCTGCAGCATCTTTATGATCTTGTCTTTTAAGCTGATCGTTCAAATAAATGCTGGCCTGAGTGATCTGAAACCATGGAGTTAGAAGGTAGCTTCAGGTGCTCATTCTGTAATATTCTGTGCTTATTCTTTTTTATTTTAGGACGTATCACATTTGAAAAATGAGTTTCCACTGTTTTCACAGTTACACCACTACAGGCAGCTGAAGTTTCATTTTGGTCCTTTTCAGAATGACTGCTCTTATGAAATCATCCATACCCTTTTTATCTTTTCAGAAAAATTGTTTGTAATTTTCATGAAGTTGCAGTAAGATTGTTTCTCATTTTTTTAAATAGATATCTCTGCATTGAAAAAAACGCATATTTACAAAAATACTTCAATATAAAAGTTGCCAAAACCGTCCAATCTGTAAAATGTGATACCAAAAATATATCATATACAAAATAAGATGGCAATATTTTTTGCTGCTTTTGTTAAAAGAGTTAATGGATTTCTTAGGTCCAAAAAAAATAGAATTTTCAGGCTGTGTTTTGATGGGTCAGGCTTTATTAACATGTCCATCAGCGTCAGTATGCTGTGCTGTGTTCCAAAATAATTTGAGCACTCGTTGACGTCCAGTGATTCCCAGTAAATGTGACAGCATCCACAGTTTTCAGGTTTGTACAGGTCATGTATGCAATAAGCTTTTGTTTCCTGTGACAGTAAAGCCTGGTTTATTCTTAAGAATGACAAAGCACAAAAAAGACAAAACAGACAGAAAAGTGTGACCAGAAAATGAATAATTGATGTGTTGGTTTGCTGTTTTTGTGTCCTCTGTGGACCTTCAGAGCTGAAGAGAAAAATGAGTAAATCAAAACCAATTCTTTCTGACGCCCTAAGGTAGATGTGAATTACTAGAACCCTTTTTTCATCACTTAGAAAAATACACAATGTTACACATCAACATTTTATGGGATTGTCACCTTAAGAGGCTGTGAGGACTCTCTGTTTGAAGTCGATCACAGCGACACCTTCTGGCAGGAATCGTGCGCACACTGTCATGATGACATGACTCTTAGCAAGACGTGTTTGTTTTGGAAATGAATGGAGATCAGATCTTTTTTTTAACACTACTTTTCTTCGTTCAAGACAACTTTTTACCAGATACAACATGATGAGGTAAGGTATTTATCAACAGTTACACAGCGCTGCTGTTTGAAACATGACAACAAGTAAACTTTGTCAGTTTGTTCTGCAGTGTAGTAGTCGACAGACTCTCAAGTTTGATCAGATCACTGCAGAATAACTGCTGCATGTGGGTTGGAATGAACATGATCACAAACAGATTAGCTCATGGTTTAGCATTTAGCTCACATTTTAGCCTTGAGCTCGTGTTTTAGCCTTTAGCCTGTGCTCTATCACTCTCCTGTTTATCTTTCTTCTTCTCTTCTGTTGTTTTTTTATGTCCAGTTTCACCATTACTACTAAATTAATCACAGAAATCGTTTTCAGCAGAGAAAAACTCAGATCTCTCTTCTCAGTGCTAAACTTCATCAGCTGGTGTGGTGTTGTCATAGAGACTTCAACGTGCTGTAAATCAATCTGGTCCTTTCCAACTCAATCAGGAAGCTAAGAAATATCCTTGAGAATAACCTCTATTGGTGCTGATAATCTCATTTGAAGTTGTGGATTAGGATCAGGCAGATATCTAGAAGAGAGACTTTTTCAAGATCACATAGAAAGTCCTCACAGGAACTTTAAGATGAATATACTCTTGTTTCCATTCGTTACTTCAGGGTATTTTTTTCAGTGATTTAATGTTTGCAAAGGAGCAGCTGAGACATCAAAGAAAAACAACAACTTAACAAACAAGAGCTCTCTGTCAGCTAACACCTGGGACACACACTCATGCAGGTAGAATGAAGACACACTTGACAACGTTACACACCGGACAGGAGAACATGGACCTGTGCTCAGTGTTGGATTGTTGCAGCAGTGTGATTTTGAAGAGCCCAGGGTGTGTGAACACACTTTGATTCAAGCTTTGAGGTTTTGAGGTTTATCGTGCAGATTCATGCAGATCGTGTGTGCCCAAAAAATGGGGCATGGGTGATCAAACTAGTCAAGGATACATATAAACACACAGTGCATGAGGAGTGTGAGGGGAGCGGGGGAGAAAGTCGTGCAGACTTTGAAAGGATCATAAGAGAGACTGAGATAAGCAGCAGAGATAGGTAAACAGAAGCAGCTGGGGAGAGGGACTGGAGGAGCAGGATATGAAACACAGTTTGGATTCTGAAATAAAGATGCAAGACGTGGCTTCAGAGGCTGTGTGCAGGGGTGTTTCAGCGGGTGGAATTTGATGCCTGTAACTCGTGCTCTGACCTTAAAACACCTCACTTTCACTACCACCACCATAACAATGATGAGCTCTTGCTGTTGGCAGTGATGCACTTTCACAAATATATCTAAAAATATCAGTTTTAAAAAATAACCACATTCATAAAGAAGTTCAAAATGTTTTTAAGTGCTTCAGTGCTTATGTAGCACTAGTTTCAGATTATATTTACTTTTCTTAAATGACAATCTAGATGCTAGGAGATCACAGGAAGTGATGTACAGTTTGATGTATGATTTGAGCTGTTAGTCTATATCAGGGGTCGGCAACCCGCGGCTCCGGAGCCGCATGCGGCTCTTTAGCACTCCCCTTGTGGCTCCCTGGAGCTTTTTCAAAAATCTGTGAAAATGGAAAAAAAATGATATTTTGTTGTTGTTGTTGTTTTAATATGGTTTCTTTAGGGGGGGGGCTGACACAAATATCCTTATGCTGTAAAAATTAATGCAATAAATACTGAATTTCAGAATTGCGCCAAATAGCAGAATTGCGTCATAGCCTGCGACACACAGTACAGGTGGCTGTTGTAAACAAACGAGGGTGTGTCACGGGCAATGAGAAGGGAAAAAGAGAACGATTGCTGTTGAGAACAGAAGATTAAAAGAAGAATGGACAGAATCGTTTGCTTTCATTGCCAGTGCTGAAGGACTGCCTGCATGTTTGATTTGCAATGAGAAGTTGTCAAATAACAAGAAGGGCAATTTGGAGCGACATTTCCAGGTAAAACATGCTATATTTGCAGCCGAGCACCCAGTTGGGACTGAGAGAAAAAGTGCAATTGCAGTAAAATTAGAGGACCGTAAAAATAGTTTCAAGAAGGGGATTTCATCTCCAAACTCTACTACTGCTGCAAGTTTTGTTGCAGCCCGGGAGATAATAAAGCGTGGGAAACCATTCACCGATGCTATTCTGCTATTCCGCGGTGCTCAACCCAATGATACCTCAGGGCGCCACACTTGTATTTCTATAATTTAATCAATGCAACAAAACATAAAACATTAATATTGTAATGGAAGTTACACTTGAAGCACCAAATATTGTACAGCAGAGTAGTCACGCGGTGTGTCATTCTCTCCAGGATGTGCTGCCAGGAAAATAAACATTTAATCATGAATGCTCATTTTTTATTTGTAGCCTACTTAGTCATTTTAATAATAGGCTTATATAGCTAATATACTGACAGCCTATGTTGCCTTCATATTAGGCTTATATAAGGCTTTTAATTTTTTGCGGCTCCAGACAGGTTTGGTTTTTGTTTTTTTGGGCCAATATGGCTCTTTGAACATTTTGGGTTGCCGACCCCTGGTCTATATTCAAGTCTGAAAGAAGCATTTTACTGGAACTACAGGAAATGGTGGACCAACCCAGGTGTGGGGGTTGAGATGGATGTACTTGGGAGGCTCTCCTTCAGGCACAGCTGGTCCTCCTGCTTCTCATCACTTCTTACAGGGGGCAGGAAGTTCTCTCCGGCTGCCTGTAGCTTGTTGGTGAGCTTCATGTTTTGTTGGGGCTGGAGCTGCCTCACATTGCGCTCTTCCTCCTCTCGGATGGTTTGCTGCTGGATCTTAATCTGCGTCTCAAACAGATGAGGCAGGTTATCAGTGTCAGTGGAGAGCCTCTTTAAACATCTACAGTTCCAGTGTTGTGCATGAACGAGTGAAAATGAATGCATTCATTGAACGTGCTGAAAGGCTTCGAGAGGTGACGAGCTCTGTGTTTTACAGTAACAGAAGTCAGATCTACTGCGTCTCTCTCCGTGCATTCAGCACGGCTCGTCCTGCTGACAGTTCACACGATACAGTGAGCAGCAGCAGTGCATCTGAGACCGCCGGTGTCTTTGAATAATGTTTATTGAGTTTGAAACTTTTTTTCAAGACACACTATTACAATGAAATAAATTTTAATGAAAAACACAATTAAATTAAATTAAATTAAATTAAATTAAATTAAATTAAATTAAATTAAATTAAAAAATAGATAAAAAGAAATTAAATTATAATATGTTGCTGCATCATTAGTGTCCTTATTAAATAAAGACAACCAAATGGAGTACATCGCTATTTGTTAATCACACATATTCTGTTCAAAAACAGTTTCAGTACTGACAACCAGCCCAACTCAGGATATGTGACAGATCTTTATCCTGAAGAAAATTAATAAAAAGGCCCCGCATATCATCAAATAATTCTTTTTATCTTTTTTAGAGCCAAGCACATTATTTTTTTCTGATTTTATTCCATCTTATTCTGCTGTTTTATATATTGATATTTAATGATATGTTGAACTGTTTTTATCTGTATAAAGTGACCTTGGGTGACCTGAAAGGTGCTTATAACTAAAATATATTATTATTATTATTATTATTATTATTATTATTATTATTATTATTATTATTATTATTATTTATTATTATTTGAACAAACCAACCTGTAATACTCAGCCTACCTCTGGGATGTTGGGGTTATATTTGTGGAGCTTCTCTGGTGTTGTATAGACTCTCATGAACCGTTTGTATTGAAGCACTTTTAAATGAGTGTGATCTGTTTGAGTCTGTGCTTCTCCTGCAGGCTTGAACTCATTCTTCAGTTGAGATGTCCTCTACATTAGTTTGAGTGTTTTTGTACTCTTGATTGATTTCAACAAGCTGCTTTTCTATGTTAGAAAGTATTGGTAGTGATATTGGTGATACTGGCCCTGTATTTACCTGGTATCGGATCGATACCAAATTTTGAGGTATCACACACCACTACAGGCTGTGCCTATCAGGGCTCTACTGAAAGAAGAGAACTTGAAACTAGTAGATTTTTTGGATTGTGAACTAAGTTCAAAATTGTCAACAATGAGCTATAACCATGAACTAGTTGATTTTAATTGGTGTGAGCTGAACTCGTGTGTGAGCGGGCTCAACACTGTCCACTTCTTCTTCCCTCCTCCTGAACCTCGGCTCTGAAATGTTCCAGGCTGTTCTCTCCTCGGGGTCTTTTTAAAGAGCCGACTGGAACCAGAGCTGTGCTTTGAGTTCCTCCTGCTTACATATTACCATAACGCAGGATTCACTCTCTGTAGAATAACCCTTAATCACTGTGTTTCAGCCCTACACAAACATTTATCACCTTAAAAAAACAAAAAAGGGAAGCAGATAATTCATTTTTTGCCAATTTATTAATATGACAGAGTAGATTAAAGCTATTTGCAAAATCACTACTTGAACGATGTGTGTTCAGGATGATTGTGACCACTGATAGGCCTCGTAATTCTGCCCTTCATTCCCTGCTTTCTCATTCAACAAAACCAGTGTTATAAACACTGTGTTGCAGCTACAAACCTTTTGTTATTCTGTGGATTTTGGACGCTGAATCCCTCAGTCTGCTCACAGATCCTCACACACAGCTGCTGGGAAGGTGTTTTTGAAGTACATTCAGACCTTTCTATTCCTGGAGTGTGAGATGAACAGATCTGAAACATGATTTTGAAAAGTGAATGATTTACCCAAGGTAATAGAGGTAGAGTTTCAGCTATAAAGGAAGCAATTTGAGAGGAAATAGAGGAGAAAGATGAGGACAGAGCTGTGGAAAGAGGGAAGGGATGTTGTTGAATGCTAAAGAGGGAGGTGAAGAGTGCAAGAGAGGAATCTGAAGAAAGAATGGAGCGAGTAAGAGAAGGGAAGAGGGGAAGGATGTATGAATATTGCATGGTAGCTTTTACTACTTGGCAAAAGAGAGGGCTTCCCTCCCCTTCCCCCTCTATCATACATGCATCCCCCTGACACACTCTGCAGGGCTTCACACACACACATACACACAAGCCTAGTGCAGCATTGTGTAACAGTATCCCCGTTTAACCCTGGAGGGAGTGAGAAAGGAGGAAGATTGCTTAAATGCAGAAGTGGGTTATGACACATGCACAGTGAGGACGCTCCTCTGCCTGTTTGTTGTGATAAGAGGCTTCAACGTGCCTCCGTCAAAAACAGGGCAGCTGCAGGTGAAACGACGCCGACATCCAAGACGTCATCTGGCCCTTAACGGCGGGAACACTTGATATGCAGAGGTGTAGTCTCATACAGACTCTGTGTGTGCTGGAGGATTCAGCTAGATGTTGGTGTCAGTCCTGCAGCACATCATGTTAAAGTCTTTTATTTGACACATGTGCTGAACTCAGCAGTATTTTTGGCAACAAGAGGAGATGGAGACGCATCGTCCATGTTAATACCAAGCTGAAACCTTTTGCTGCTTAAAGTTTGAAGTTAATACAGAAGAGCTAAACTGTAGTTCATCAGGTGTTTACCTCTGACAACTCTTTTTTTGGAGTCTCTGCGAGAAAAATGACCAACCCAAATCAGAAGAGTATGTCTCTGCATCTAAAGGTCTATTTGAATTGGGGCTGAATTATTTGGAAAATAATCTTATTGCAATTTTTTGGACCAATATTGTGATTTAGCATGTGATTTTTTTGAGGGGGTGGCGTTTTATCCTCTGCATTATTCACTAAACACAAGCAATAAATCATTCTATAGTCTGACCAACATGACAAAAGATCCTGTCAACACATAAACAGTTCTTTCCTTGGTGGTCGGGGTTTTAGCCATGCAGTTGTCAAACATAGTCTTGTGGTTCTTTCATAAATACTGGAACAGGTTTGTAGTGATGCCCCTTGTTGTAGCTACGATAGGCAGGCATGTTTTTCACAATACCTTACACTGTGCCGCATCTTCTTTCCTAAATCCAGAGGGGATTTGTTTTCTTCATCCCCGGCTCACATGGGATACCTGTGCTTGGAGTTTCAACCGACACTGATCTGATACCAGTGTTAAAACAGTAACCTGCATGCCCTACTGCTTGGATAATTCTGGTAATGTTTGGGGTAAAAGGCAAAAATTGAGTACATATGAACTTACTGCAGTTGATATTTATCTAAACTTTAATGTGTTTAAATGTTTACCAGAAGTTTGGTAAAAACAATGCTTCAGAGCTTAGAGAAATTAATATTTAATTATAAACTTTCAGACCCTGTAGACTTAACCTTAGTGTTTAGTTCTTTAACAAAAATTCTAGTACAAAAAAAAAGGAAAAATTCTAGCTATAGAGGCATAGAGCTGGTTGCCTAGATCAGCACCACAGATCGGTTCTTTCCTACCGATCCCCCATCCAGCTTTGAGAGGCTCGATCCAGTCGATACCCAATACTAGGATTGGATTGGTGCATCCCTGGCACTGGAAATGACACACACACACACACACATTGAAAAGTCATTACAACTGAAATAAAATATTTATATTTTTTCAATTTAAACATTTTTTTTAAATTTCGGAAGGCATTTTCTTCTGGCTAATGCTCAATCTATACCAAATACATTTTAAAGAGCCTGTTAATGTAAACTGTACACCTCAGTTTACCGGGTTGTGGTAACCTCTCATAAAGCTGTCAGTGACACAGTTTGACAGCAAGAAACAAATCTCCAGAGAGAGGTCAAAGAGTCATGGAGGGTATGAAGGACACACGTCAGTGAAGTCATTGCTCTATTATAAAGGCATTCTATGTGCACCTCTCCCTGTCCTCAGTTTATGTAATGCTTCTTCTTCTCATGCCCTTGCTCTCATGCTTATCCACCAAAGCTCACATGCTAATCTCATCTGCTCTCTCTCCCAGACGACGCAGACTCTGTGTCCTTTACATAACATAATACCCTTTTTTGTTTGTTTGCTTTTTTCATTTCCCATCACTCTGTTTGAGATATATTTGCTCCTAATCCTCTGCTTTTAATGTATCCATGCATGCTAAGCCTTGTCGTTATGACTGATCTGTGTGTGTGTGTGTGTATATGTATTTGTACGCTGTGGGATACCATGAAAAAAATTGTGGAACTTTGTCAATCAAATAAAAGATAATGGAAAAAAGTCACAAAATGCATCCAGTGAGCAGATATAACTGTGATGTTTGTTTGTGTGAACGACAGGTTTTCTCCCCTGCATCATGCCTCGCTCAACGGGAACCTGGAGCTCATCACTCTGCTGCTGGAGTCACAGGCCGCCGTGGACATCAGAGATCAGAAAGGTAAGGAAAAAAACTCCAAACACGCACATACATATCATCCTCTCACACATTAAAAACTTACTGATGAGTACTATCCTATACCTCAGAGTGTTTCAGATACGGTCTGTGTGTTTATATTGCGTATCCGTGTGTCTTTGTGAGCAGGTATGCGGCCGCTGCACTACGCGGCCTGGCAAGGGAAGGCAGAGCCAATGAAGATGCTGCTAAAATCTGGTTCATCTGTCAATGGCCAGTCAGATGAAGGACAGATTCCCCTGCACCTGGCAGCACAGCACGGCCACTATGATGTGGTGAGTGCAAGCATTTCTTCCAAAAGAAAAAGCTAGTTATTAAACTAATTTTATCTAACTAAACTGAGTTGTTTTTTTTGTTTTTTTTTCGGTTAAAACAGCAAAATATTGACAAAGGAGATCTATTATTTGCAGCATTTATCTGGAATTCTTTCACAACTAATCTGACAATTAATTACCACAATTGCAATTTCTGAAGCGGTTTGTGCTGTGATGCAGAATGCTGAAGATGTTAACTGACTGAAGAACTTTCTGAAAAAGGTTGAATGAAATGTTGAAAAGCCTGTGCTGAACTGAAGAATGCAGAATGAAGAGTCCTGAAGTGACAGTATGTAGTAGTATGCCTTGTCATATGGAAGTAGTATGAGAAGTATGAGCAGTATGAGTGGTATGCATATGTGTATTAAGAGTTACATGGGTAGTAGGTATAGTGTGCATATCATGAGTAGTATGAGAAATATGAAAAGTATGAGTAGTATGCGTACTATACATAGGATGCATTGTATCAATAGTAAAAGAAGTATGCATAGTATTGGTAGTATGCATAGTATGGTTAGTATGTGTAGTATAAGTAGCAAAGATAGTATGTGTAGTAGGGTTATTATGAATAGTATGAGTACCATGAGTAGTATGAGAAGTTTGCCTTGCATGGTTAGTATGAGTGGTAAGTATTGTATGCGCAGTTTGCGTAGTATGGATAGTATGCATAGTATACCATTGTGTCATAAACCAGTTATAAGAGCCTTATGTGAGAACCTCATCCTTTTAGCTACTTTAGTCTCTTTGTAGCTCTTTTTACTAGTTTACAGACAGATTCAGGGATTTTGACAACAGATGGGTATGTTCAGTTTGAAAATCTGCACACGTTTCACATGGACATCCAGCATCGTCACTCTATATGCAAGAAAAGCACGATTCCCTCCTTATAAAGCTCCTATCTGGAGATTTTATCAGGTTATGAAGCAAACTATTTTTACATTGAAGGTTGAATAATGGTCTCTGAGTGGTTGCTTTTGTCAGTGTTGTGTGATGTGTAGTGCTGTCCATGGTGCTGATGTCAGAGTCAAGATGTCAAGGTGTTGCTGACTTTGGGCTTTATTTTAATGATCTAGATCACCGTCTGGACCACATTTTGTTTATGTGGAGCAAAATCTGAGGGTGAGTGAAGCTCAGGGGGCAAAGAGATTGGAAATCCCTCGAATATTCAAAGTAGGACTGGGTGATATGGCCTAAAAATAAAATCACCAATTTTTTCTCAAAACACTCAATTAACAATTTTAACTAATTTGTTTTTCCCTCTCAAAAAAACAACACTCCCACTGATACAAAAATTACATGAATCAAGTTTTGCCTCTATGTTGTCAAAACGTTTTCACAAACCAAACTGAATTTCCCTCTTAGAGTTAAAGTGTGTGTCATAAAATGTTGATTATGTAGTTCAAACGTAGGAACGTTTGACATAAACACTAAAGGCTGATTATTTTCACAGTATATTAACATGAAACTCTCTGATCAATATTTACTCTCAGTTAAAAAACAAACACAAGCCTTTAAAAGTCCTTGTTCAAAACCTGACAGGACCTACCATCATGAAAACTGGACATTTTTTCAAACATTGCAACAACTTACAATTGAACTAAGGCAAGAAAAAAATCTTAATTTTTAATTCTTTAAATGTTCTGCAGAAAATAATTTGAATTAAATAATTTAATCAATGTATTCCCAGCCCTAATTCAAAGTGGTTTTTATTTTTATTTATTTATTTATTTATTTATTTTTTGCATAGCGTGAATTAAACTGATCAGTATGTAGATATGATCGTTTTCCCTCACAGTGTGAACTGGATGTGATGTTTTCTGGGATGCTGACTACGTCTTTTGCTTCTGCCTACTCTGAAACTCCACAGCAGCAGTTATTGCAGGTTAAACACGTGCATTATTTTCTGTTGCTATCACACAGGTTTTCTTTTTTTATCTTTTTCTTACTGAATTATTGATGTGTTCTATGTTTGGTACCATGTACAGCCTGTTTTGTATTGATTTATCTATTACTCAGTGTGTTTATTTTTCTCACTTTGAGCACTTCAAGCTACATTTCTTAGATGTGTGCAACACAAGAAAAATGTGTCATAACCCCTGTTTAAAATTAAACTGAAGGTCCAAACTTCACTCTGTTAATCTGACATTAAATCAATGCTGCCTCTCCGTCGTTGGCACTGAGTCTCCTATGGCAGGTACTTTGAAAATAATGGTAATATTTTTAATCTAACAGCTGTTTTTCATTGTTTGATCCATATTTATGGATGTGTATTTCCTGCTTTTCTTAAATATAGCTTGGTAGCTGCCCAACTGTGAGGGAACATCTCATTTTTAAAGCCCTCATAAAGTCTTTATTAACTCTCCCCACCAGAGATAAAATCTTTGAGGATTTTCCAGCTAAGAAAAGAATCACGGGCAATCACTGCAGTGCTGCTGCAGGCTTGCCAATTCTATAACGTGAAATACAGCAGACTAGAGAAGGGCAACGCTCAGCGTTTACAGGCTCTGAAAACTGAGACTGCTCCTTCAATTTGATTAAATGAGAATGATCCACACAGGGTAAAAAATAGGACTCTTAATCTGCAGCTGCTCCCAGAGTGCAAGAGCAAATAAAGAATTACAGAAACTGAAACAGACCACAATTTCAAACAGAATCAATTATTAATCATCCAGAAGAACACAGAAGAGATTTGAGAGACATTTGCTTTAAAATAAGGATGGCCGGAGTCATGTTTTTTATCTAAAACAAGGAAATATAATTTGGCGTAGCTTATAATTTGTTCCATTTTAAGGTGCATTAGAAAACTGAAAGCATTATGAAATAATTCCTGTGGTTGGAGGATTTTATCCTTTTAGGTCTTTTACCAGCGGAACTAAGCTTTTCATGTCAGTCCACATCACAGTGTCACTCTGTGGCTGCTTCACAGGCACAAACCACAAGACTGAACACTCTTTTACTTACGCACTTACCAGGAAATTGTAGTTTTTTTAAGTGAAACAGCTCAGTGCTGTCCCGCTCTTTGATTCATTGTCATATTGTAATTATTAAAGCTCAATATTTAGCTTTAAATATTAATTATTGGAGCTAGTAGAATAGGCTAGCATTGAAGCTCTAGCTCTCCATCACTCGGCTTTGGAGCAGATGTTCAGCTAGGTCTGACAGTCCCTGTCAGAGAAGTGGGTAAATGAGTTTACTGTTGACTCCAAGTTTCCTGTAGGAGCGAGTGTGAATTGTTGCATGCCAGTGTGTGCTGGCCTTGAGATAGACTGGCTGCTGTGCCTCGTCTCAAGAACAGAGACATGGATTGTGTTTGACTTTCCGTGCGTGCCAATGTGTCTTTGCTTGTGTTTGTGTTTTCCATCTCTAGTCGGAGATGCTGTTGCAGCACCAGTCCAACCCTTGTATAGTGGACAACGCGGGAAAAACACCACTGGACCTGGCTTGTGAGTTTGGCAGAGTTGGGGTAAGAACTTCTCAGTTTTAAATCAGAACCAACAGAGCAGACTCTGGGAAGTGTATTTCGTATAATTTGAGAACCTATGTGTGTGTATGTGAAGGTGGTCCAGCTGTTACTGTCCAGTAACATGTGTGCTGCTTTGCTGGAGCCCAAAAAAGGAGACACGCACGATCCCAACGGGACATCTCCGCTCCACCTGGCTGCCAAGAACGGGCACATAGACATCATCAGGTACACACCGACTCCTCATTTAGATCCACGAACACAAAGAGGCCTGTTTTCAGATAACGCTCTGTTTATGATGAATCACTTGCTTCAAAGTCCACCTGAGCATGCTGAGAAAACAATTATATAACACAACAGAGGAACAATGTGATCCAGATATGTAAGAATAACGGGACACATGTGTCACAACACCGTGGTGTTTCAGTCAGATGCGCCTGAATGGTTTTATTGACCGGAAACTTCATATCTGGCACTCTGTCACGCTCATTATCAACTCATAATAATCTCATCAGGACTGGGAAATGTGCCTAATTTTTATTTATGTTTTTTGCAAAAGAGCATCATGGCAAAGTGACTTTTGTTGCCAAGGTGATATCAGCATTGGATGAAGGATCCCAGTAGGAGGGAGCGCCATGGCAAAGATTCAAACAGCGATTCCTTTCATCACTTCCAACCATTTTTAAGTTACTTGCAGCTGTTGCAGGAGTTTGCTTGGCTGGCAGACACGGGCAGAAAGTGATGCTGTGGAGAACTGACGAGAGATGAGAGAAGACTGCAAGCGAGGAATAATAAGAGAGAGGCCGAGTGAGAGAGGTGTGGAAAAATAATGAGAGAGAAAAAGAGAGAGAGAGGGAGAGAATAAAGCCTGTCATAGTTGATAGAGCAGAGCGTACCTCTCCAGAAGTGACACTGATTAACGATTGTAAGGCATGGCTGGCAGTCTGTGTGAGATACACACTCACATGAATACACAGGCGTATACAAACACTGACTGGAAGTCAGTTGACTTCAGAAGAAATATTTGACACTATTGAAAACTTAAAAAACAGTCTAAGTTCCAACATTTTGCTTTTCTTGATCCCTTTCTTTGAGACAGGACTTGTTGTATACATTTCAACGTCAACAAAACAACAACAACTAAAGCTGCAAGTGACGATAGGAGCGCCCTCGCACCCGTCGATGATGTTTCATGAAGGGCTGAAAGACATTACTGAGCAGAATGAAAAAGAACATGTTGGAAAAACAGGAGTTTTTTTTTATCACAGAGTAAAACACATGACTTCCTGTTAACAGTAGGGGGCGCTGTAGTTTAAGGGGAAAAACACATCGATGCACTCAGGCTCTGACACTGAACGTGTGTGTGTTTTAGTCCAGATCCAACATTGTATATGAGAGCTATGAGGATCTGCATTTTGCCAAAAATATTGTCAACTTTGGCCGTCGTTTGTGGCCACGCCCACTGAGTTACAAAAATTTCTTTTATAACTTTTAATGGTCAAAGAAAAATTGTTAGTGGGGAAAAAACTGTGGGACAAGTTCAATCAAATACATACCCTGTAAATCATCAAACCAGACATTTAACTCCAATTTCCAAA
Organism: Labroides dimidiatus; assembly: GCA_030710495.1. Lineage (NCBI taxonomy): Eukaryota > Metazoa > Chordata > Actinopteri > Labriformes > Labridae > Labroides > Labroides dimidiatus. Next base: position 3,953,682 of record CM061163.1, read on the forward strand.
CTTCCTATCCGGAATTCACTGTGGTCGTAAGAGACTTTTTTGTAGGTCGTAGCATGATAGTGATGTACACCAAAAATCAGGCCTGTAGCTCAAAGTAGTCTGAGGGGCTGCAGTTTTAACTCACACTTTCGCAATTTGAGGTTAAAGTGGCAGAAAAAAAGAATAATAATCACTAAGGTTTCAGGGCCTTCGACCCGGTTCTTGGGCTCACTCTAATAAACAGCCAATCATGTGTGGTCTCCGTCTGTAGCTGTGTTAGTGGTTAACTTCAGCATGTCAACATTGTTGTTGATAAAACTGATCCGCCTGCAGCTTTAAAAACAAGGATTTTGTAAACACACCTGTTTAGCATTTCTAGCATGGTTGCTATCATGCTAGCTGCAGGCCAGTGTTCTCTTTGTGCTTTGATCAGATCAGGTTATTACTGTGGACCAAAAGCTTATCCACTGCATTTTTTATTCTTATGTCCCACAAAAAATGCAGAAAAACCTGAAAACGGTCTTATTTTCCAGAATTAAAATGAGCCAGATTCACCTGAATAGTCCAGAAAAAAAGTGTAATTTCAGAATACTGAAAGACAAAGAGAGGTTGGAACACAAAAGCCTGGCTGCTGGATGCAGAGACAGTCGTGGTAGTAATGTGTCAGTTCTCTTTTCTTGAAATGAGCTTCTGAATGAGTATTGACATAATGAAAATAAATCTCACTGAATGACTTAACTGTTCCTCTCATGTCTCCATTTCCTTCTTGCTTTCTCTCTCTCACCGCTCTGTCCTCTTTTTATTTGCTTCCAACTTCCTTCCCTCACTCACTTCCCCCTTTCCTGTGCCCCCTGTGCCCGCTGTCAGACTGTTGATCCAGGCGGGCATTGACATCAACAGACAGACCAAAGCGGGCACTGCCCTGCATGAAGCTGCCCTGTGTGGAAAGACCGAGGCAGTGAGACTCCTGCTGGAGGTAAGTGGAACTTAACAGACAGCCGTCCTTGTACAGACTTCTGGGCTTGGGTTCACTTCGAGGGACACTGTGATCTAATCTGGATTTTCCATCCGACCAAGTGTGAAAAAAACAAGTCAAAATCCTCACGAGTTTTCCAGTTGTCTCCACTGAACTGAAAGAAAGAGTGGCTCCAACAATACTTTCTAAAACGAGGTGGAGCGATTGGAAGGAAGCACGGTTTGATAGAAACAGATTTGATATCTGATCCAACTTTTCCCTCAGAAAGGTTTGAGTAAGAAGAAAACAGTTACACAAAAGTTCTGAAAGAAATAACATTTATATCTCAACTGTGATTACAACTCCTGAATTCAAATTAAAGGGATAGTTCCAGTAGCTTGCTTATTTCATGTGGTGAACAATGTTAATAATTTTAAAAAGGGAAAACATGCATGCACATTTAAAGAGTTACTTACTTGAAATAATAAAAGTGATAAAATAATGATGATAATTAAATGTCGACATCTTTCCCGTGTGATCTTGAGGCAGTTTCATGGACTTTAAGGCAAGACAGAGTTGAACTAAACCATCCATTTGTTCTGGTGACTTAAAAAGCCACAGGGTTCATGAAAACAAAAGATCCAGTCTGTTCTAATGAGGGCATGAGAATCTAGGTTTGTTATTGAGGCCTCGAGCTCATAAAAGAGTGTGAGGCTTTGACCTGAGATGTCTTCTAACTTGGTTTCTTTGACAAGAATGGGCTTCTGTCTCTATATAAATACAGTGAAATGTAACCCTAAATGTATTATAATAAAAAACAGGTTTTTTCCTATGCCTACTTCATTTCAATTTGAAAAAAGGGACTTTTCATTTCTCCACTTGCCTGTTTGACACAAAGAATAAACTAATGTCTTCCTCTTTGCTCCTCTACAGAGTGGTATTAATGCAGCAGTAAGAAACACCTACAGCCAGACTGCACTGGACATCGTCTACCAGTTCACTGCAACACAAGCCAGCAGGGAGATCAAGCAGCTGCTACGGGGTATGATGGATGGATGGATGGATGGATGGATGGATGGATGGATGGATGGATGGATGGATGGATGGATGGATGGATGGATGGATGGATGGATGGATGGAAGGAAGGATGGATGGATGGATGGATGGATGGATGGATGGATGGATGGATGGATGGAAGGAAGGATGGATGGATGGATGGATGGATGGATGGATGGATGAATGAACTGGATGGATTTTTGATAAACTGGATGTATAAATGGATAAAAGGAAGGATAGTTTATTTGGTGACTGGATGTATGAGTGCATGGATGAAGAAAATGGATGATGGATGGATGAATTCATGATTGGATGGGTGATGGATAAAAGAGTGATCAAATGAATGGACTGTGGATGAATGGTTGATCGCAGGGCCCCATGCATGGATGGGTGAAGCAATTAAAGGGATGGAGAATCATAGTCAAAAAGGAAGCTTTTATGAAGAAACAGAAAAAAAGTCTGTTTTGTCTGGTAGTGAGACATTGAACTAAAAGGAAGGAAGACATGAACAACAGGAAGAAAGAAAAGTAAGCATAACTTATTGTAGGAAACCTCGTAAATTTTCCTGTTTGTACTGTGAATTAAGCTATAAATAGGGTCCACTCAGCATAAAAGACAGAGAATGTAGAATGAATACTCAGAAGTGATGCATTAACTTAAAGGAAAAGATGCAAAGGTAATGTGCATCGCTGTTTAAAAGTTATACCCAGACAAGGCCGGGTACAGAGCTTTAGTTCAGAGAGAGATCCTCAATAACTTGAGCTGGATTTTTAACTGGAATAGACTCAGAGTTGTGACTTATAGGATATTTTTCTTTTACTTTAATATTCACTGATATTTAATCTCTCCACAACTTTAAGATGCATCAGCTGCCCTCCAAGTACGAGCTCTGAAGGATTACTGTAACAACTATGACCTGACCAGCCTCAACATCAAAGCTGGAGATGTCATCACGGTATAACACACACACACACAAATACACACACACACACACACACACTTTCACATCAAAGTTGAAAGGGGTTGCTTGCCGAGCTTGGTCTGTTTACACTTGTGAGGTTCAAAGCAATTTAATGACTCTGCTATTGATTTTCTGTATCTTATCATCACATAAACTATGACGAGGAGTTACAAGAAGGCATGAGAGATATTTTTAACCTGAACTAAGAAGAGAGTTTTGCACCAATCACATAAAATATATCCTCATTCACCACTATACCTTGTTCTGTTCCCTAGAGGGAGCTAATGGTCCTGCTCTACCATTGCAGAAGCTGTATTAGATGTAATTTAACCCTTTAACTCCTCTAATACTTCCAGTCAGCCTGGACCCTCTTCCCTTTCTTTTTTTTAAATCAATAAATGATTGTCAATAAATGTTGCCCCTTTTTTAAGGATAAGTAGAACTTTTAAAATCTCTCAAAAATTTGACATGTCTTAATGTTTTCAATGCTTTAAACTGTGTGAAATAACCTTATAAGAACTGTAGGTGTACAGGTCCACAGGTTTTGAGATGACAGAAATTTAATTTCAACTATAGCACAAAAACACAAGCAGTTTTGTTTGCCTGGACTTTTTAATTTCTCTGTTATAGTTGTAGTAATAGTGTTATAGTAGACTACAAAGTAATAAATGAGCAATCACACTGCATGTTGAGACAAACCAGTGTAAAAAAATGTACTAGGTTCTAAAAACTATTATTTCAACTTTATTTTATTTAAAACTAAATCTGTCGTGTCCCCAGCTTAACTTTATTTTAGCAGTAACTCTGCTCTTCCTTGTCGATCGCCTTTACTATGTACAGAACTACTGATGCTTTTTATTAAAAAAAAACACACACAAAAAACAACTGATTGTATGGAAAGAGGAACTCTGCAAAAAGAGGCAGACAATGGCAAAAACAGGAAGGCTTTGGCCACAACACAGGAAAAACAAAACAAAACTGAAACTTACAAAAAAATAAATAAATAAAACACCAATAATGTTCTTTACTACAACGAAAATACTGAAGACAATGAAGAAACTTCTAAACATGCCAAAACACCGCTTAACACGTGTTTGCACTCTCTCAGCCTGTCTCTGCCTCTGATCCTCTCTCTCAGCCTGCTGCAAAACTCAACACAGCGCTGGCTCCACTTCTTGCACTGTAACACACCGTATATCAGCGCAAACCTTCTGAGCTTCAGAATCTGCTGGAGTTATGTCGATAGCGTAAACGGTCGGAGAGTAACAGTGTTTAAAAGAATGTAGGTCATTTTCTGTTGCTGGCGCTTGCATCTGATGTTTTTAGTGATACTATTTGCAAATTTGTTTGTGGACCCGTCAAGAGAATCTCAAATCTTTAGATTCCAAGGTAGTCTAGGAAACTCAAGAGTTTATATTTTACTCTCTTGAATCTTGTTATATTAATATGCCTCTTAGTTTGACGGGATTACGGATGAATATGCAGGAGTGAGTGGTTTAAGCCTTCCTCATTTGCAATAAATTTGTTCTACAAAAACAAGTATTCTCTTGCAGTCTGCCAGCCAACCATGAATATTTATGAGCTATTATACCGCCTTTGGAGAGTTATTATAGTAGTAAAAAAGACAAGTAGTGCCAGATCTTTAATAAGTGGTTATAATATCAAAATGGCCTCAAATATTAACAAAAAACAGGTTTGAGGTGTTGGAATAAATGCGTTGTAGAACAAATATATGCACACACTTTTCACTGAAAAAAATATTTTATGTTCATGTCATCAACTACTACTGCTTTGTTTTGTAAACTTCTTCACAGGTTTTGGAGCAGCACCCCGATGGACGCTGGAAAGGCTGCATCCATGACAACCGAACAGGAAACGACAGAGTGGGTTACTTCCCTTCCACCATGGTGGAAGTCATCAGCAAACGCACAGGTATGTGAGCTCTCGTCTGTGTGTGCCTGAGTGTGAAGAGGTCGCGAATGAAATACGGAAATTGTTGCTTACTGGTGGGAAAGAATGTCAGAAAAAAAAGCCCTCGATCAGAGGGTTCTGAGCTGAAACACAGAAGAGGAGATTGGAGAAGGATTGTAAAGAAAAAGGAGATAAATTGATTCTCATCAAATTTTCATGAACTTTTTGACCATTTCCTGATGAGAACAGGTTGGAAAAGAAAATCCTATTAGGGAATGACATTTCTTTCCCCTCACAGTGGCAGAGTGGCCATACCTACACAGCTGAAGACAAGTTTCTCTTTTACCTAAGGGAAAACAAATGAGTTCATCCTGACATGATAATACAGACACCGTGATGACATATAGTACATGTCTCTACCTGATGTGTTTTCTCTCCTTTCACACTTAGCACTACCTTCTGACCTTATGATTAACACCAAATAATAACGGGTGGAGGAGAGAGACCAAATGGTTAAAGTTCATATGCAATGGAATATGATAAAGTTTTTTAGCATAGCTGTAGTAGCTAACGTGGAAAAAACAATGTGAACTAAAAAGTTTGGACACTGTGTAAATGTTAATAAAGCTTGAAAAACAGAAAATATCAAATGTTGATGCTAAAAATTTGTTTTATGGGAATTTAATTTGATGCCTGTAACTCATTCCAAAAAGTTTGAGGCGAGGTTTACTGTTTAAAGTTTCCTGTTGTGTTGCGTCACCTCTTCTTTAACCACGCTCTGCAAACAGTTTATGAAGCTTTTAAGGTGAATGTTGTTGCTAAAGGATTTCAGCTGCTTCAGTGGTTTTTGGTTCATAACGCACCAAATGTTTTCAATGGAAAACAAACCGGGAGAATCCAGGATGACAATATTTCAGACTTAGTATATGTATATATGGAACAAAGATAAAGAGGAAATCAATAAAGCATTGGGTCGTTTTAACGTAGACTTTACTTTGTGTAACCAGTTATGCAATGTCCTGTTAAACTTTAAAGACAGACTTATAAGAGATTTTTTAATTTTAGAGGGAGAGGCTTTTTGATCAACACTTATGAAGTACTAGCTTAAATTAGTTCAGAGCATGGAAACAGATTGAACCAACTTGCAAAGATCATCTAAAGGTAATATAATCTACTTGGCTTGGCTAGGTCTGGGCCTGTATACACATCCAGTAATTACACAAATGGGACTGTTAGTCATAACGTACTGTTATGGAACGACCCATTTGGCTGCAGCATGAGCTGTGTGCACAACTGCCAACAATTGGCCAATTAACTAATTGTACCATGAAAGCCAGGCAGGAACAGAACCTCCTACGTCGGTGGAACTTCCTGGAAAACCCCTGTCCAATAAATTTAAAATGCGCATGTGTACTTCACATGAACAAAGGCGAGCAGTAATGGTGTGACTGATACAGGTCGTTGGTCAAAGAAATAAGAATGAAGGGAACGTTTGGTGAAATCACTCAAACAGGGTGAATGTACTGGCATAAGGTGCGGTAACCCTGCAGTTAGAGCCTGCAACGGTGGTGTTTATCGCCATCAAATTCAATGCTCTTTTGGGGCGCTAAGCGGGCTCATACCGCAAATCAGTTTGATTTTTCACCATTAGTACAAACGATCTGTTTTCATCACTAATGGCTGGACGTGCATACGGGCCCTGATGTTTTCAAATGTTAAGCTAATTTAGCAAAACTAATTTAAACTCCTTTCTTCATTCTATATCACATTACAAGCTTTTTACCAGTCTGGTGAGATCCACAGAGCACATTTACATTAACACCATCATCCTTGTGTCATGCACAGTCACAAAGAGGCTCAAATGTTTTAACTGTCTGCTGAAAACTGTCTGGTCCTGGTATCTCTGTCTTTCCATCCATAAGTACATGTAGTGTTAAGTCTTCGTCTCAGTCTGTATATTTGTTTCTCTCTTTTAATGTCAACAACCATCCTTCATGACTAAAAAGTCTTCACTCAACCATGTCATTGGGATCAACTATCCTCACCTTGTCTGGTCTTCTTTCACTTATTCCATCTCTTCTATATTCTGTGATGTTCATTTTTCCACTGTACTTGTCACAGGAAATGCCATTGTGATGGTTTCTCTCCTTACATACAGTATAGAACAGCTGTGGATACAGTAGAAAACAGCTTGAAATCCTCCACTCAGCTTGCACAGCCATACTGACTAATCACAGCCCCACACACTTGGGGCTACAGCAGCTGTTTTAGCAAGAGGTTTCATTTACTCAACTGTTTTCATCCATTTTTAATCATGCTTTCCTCCCATCTTTCTTCCCCAGTCAGTGTCTTCTACATGTGCTTCACCGCTCATTTCCTCTTTCTTTTGACACAAATGGGGACGCGACATCAGATTTAGTTTAACTGAAATAAATAACAAATCAGGACATCAACTACAGAGAGTGATTATGAAATAATTCACCTCTAAAGTACTCAATTATTTAAGTTTTCATAAATGTTCCAGCAGGCATGAAAACAAGAGTGGGAAGCTAGTAGTTTATTCACATGAGAATATTAGCAAAACAAGTGATTGTACAACAAAACAACAAAAAGACATAAAAGTTGTTGGAAATCTGAAGCCGGCTTGTAAATAGCTACTTCAGTCAGTTGGAAAGCTAGATCCAAAGACTGAAGTAAGTATAAAACATTTGTAACTTTTTTTTTCTTAAAGTGATGAAGGTCTTTCTGATTTTCAAAGCTTTTACAAGAGCTGTCTTTCTGCTAACCCTGACCTATTGTACTGAAAGTCGACAAAAGGCAAAGATTTCAAGTGGTACTAAAGGAGGTGTTAAAGTCAACAACAAAAGATTTTTTTGTGTGATCAAACCATAAAGAACCTTCAAAATGTGACAGCTTTCAGATTCTGGTTCACCTCCAAAAAGTGCAAAAGACCTTCACCCCCTCAGTTTGTGCTGAGTTAAGGAGGATGCACCAGAATATAAGAAGTTAGTCCCTCTCTTATAGCTCAAAGGGAACATACGTGCAGAGTATTTGCTATATTTGTGTGTTGATGTACAGCACCTCGGCTCTGATGCTACTTCTTACAATGCTGCACCAAGCTCTGTAGAGCAGGGAAGGGGGGCATCAAGATAACGCATTAACAGCAGCGCTAGCAACAGTACGCATATTATTTTTCAGAAGGTAAAGTTTCTGCTGTAATTTGTTGGTGTTGCGTTGAATATCTGCCAAGTTATTCTGACATTGCTATTTCTCAGAAGAGCAGAAAAATGGAAGAACTGAAAGTGGTACTGGATGGTCCAATGTTTCACTTAAAGGGAGGGGTGTTGTGTGTTATTTAGGCTTCATACTCTCCTTCTGCTACTGCTGTAAAACCTTTACATGATAAAAATCCCTTTTTTCTCACAGTTGTTTCAGAAAACTTTTATTTCAGTCGCTGTCTGAAACGCTTCGCACCAGCCGCTGTCTCTTTAAAGCTCCCTGCACCACAGACCCCCTTATCTCTGATTGGCCAGCCCTCAGGAGGCCTAATACTGTCAGAGGGAGTCTCCAGGCCAGTAAACACACCTTGCTATAGGACACCTCGATTGGCGTTGTTCAAATACTGCCCTGTATGCATTTTGTTGTACAATGGTGGCTTGCAATACAACTAACTGGCTATATGTCATTTCCTGTGTCACAAAATAAGATGTAAGACCCAAGCACATGGTAAGAGAGCAACAAGGCCTCATCGGATCACTTGCTAATGCTTCCCTGCACCCAAAAACCATTTCCCCTCTCACCATCAATCACTTTCGATTTCATTTCTCTGTACATTTTCAATGATTCACACATCTGTTTGTTTCGTGTACCTCTTTGTCCTTACGCATCAGCAGTCACCGCCATCTTTCATCCCTTTATTTCATTTGATAACTTCAGTCTTTGTTTTTAATTTCTTTTTTTCCTCCTTTTTCTTACGTGTAATTCTCTGTTTGTTTCGTCTGTTTGTTTCGTGGCGGTGGATCACTGTTGGCTGGTTGTGTGTGTGTCGGTGTGTCGTCACGGTGGGTGTTATCTAGGTTTGGCCAGCACAGTCATTTGCACTCAACAGTTTCAAAAGATACCGCTGGTTCCTCCGGCGACGGTTGCCCCTGCCAACGCGGTAGTCAACGGCAACGACACCACGTTCCATCAGATCCATATCCTGCCTCCACCGCCTCCTCCTCCACCACATTCCCATCAGCCACTGCTTCCACTTTTCACTTCCTTTGGCTATAACAAGTCGCCCGTGACAACCCCACAGGGAGACACACCCACTGCCCCAGGTACACGCCCCCTTTTCATTATTATTATTATTATTATTATTATTATTATTATTATTATTATTATGAAAGCTTCAAGGGATGCTTTCTTGGCAGTTTTCATCTTATATCTGCCGATAATCTCTATTCTGATTGGTCATGAAAAATTCAAATTGGACTTTAAATCGTTGTTTGAAGAAGGCATTCTTTAAAGTTTTCCTTTATGAATCCTTATTTATGTAATTTTAAGGAATTGTGTTGCTCATACTGTGTAACTTTTCTTTTTCTGTTTTTAATGTTGTCATTTCCACCGATAAGAGTTTGAGTCAGCCTTAAGCACCAATGTGGAAAAATAAGGGCACTTCTATATAACCTGATTGTAGAATGACAGCATAGTATGTATTAGAATATAAAATAATTGTTATTCATTCCTCATGATTTATAGAAGATATGAGCTAAAAAAAGGAATCCCATAGAATGTATTTTCAAAAGTTAAGTCGTTTAAACTCATGTGACTTTACAATACTTCATTTAAACATATTTCATATGATCCGAGGATATTGAATAGTGAAATCAATTTTGGTTTTCCTGGCCAACATCCAAATCAGGCCCTTTTTCCAGCAAGGGGGCGGTAGTGAAGTGGGTTTGTTATTATGCAAATTTAGATATACTGTTGTGAGATGTGCTGAGATATGATGGAGGATGAGGGCCACGGTAAAAAAAAACAAACAAATGTGATAAGAAGAATGCACTAGAATAAAGTCATAATGGTACATTATTCAAGTCATAGTTTTATAAGATTTAAGTATTACTGTTTCAAGATTAAAGTTGTAATAATGTAAAAAAAAATATCCAAATTTTATAAGAAAAAGTTGTGTTTGGTTTGATAAAAAGTTGTAGTATTATGACATTAAAGGGACTGTGAGGAGTTTCAAAGTGATCTTGAAATATCTTCTAGATATCTGCCTGATCCTAATCCACAATTTAAAATGAGATTATCAGCACCCATAAAGGTTATTACTCAATGCTTTTTCTTAGCTTCCTGATCGGGTCGAACAGGACCGGATTGATTTACAGCATGTTGAAGTTGCTACGACAACACCACAGTTTAGCAGTGAGAAGAGAGATCTGTGTTTTTCTCTGCTGAAAACGATTTCTGTGATTTATTTAGTCGTGATGGTGGAGACTGGAGCTGAACTGACAGACAGAAAAAGGACAGAAGAGAAGAAGAAAGTTAAACAGGAGAAGCTGAAGCACAAGCTAAAGGCCAAACCATGAGCTAAAGGCTAAATCGCAAGCTAAAGGCTTAAATACAAACTAACCCACAAGCTAAAGGCTAAAACATGGGCTAAACCACAGGTGAAAGGCTAAAACACGGGCTAAACCATGAGCTAAAGGCTAAAACACAAGCTAAACCATGAGCAGAAGGCTAAACCAAGAGCTAAAGGCTAAACTAAGAGCTAAAGACTAAAACACAGGCTAATCTGTTTGTGATGATGTTCATTCCAACCACATGCAGCAGTTATTCTGCAGTGATCTGATCAAACTTAAGAGTCTGTCAATAGAATAAGGAGTGAGGTTACGTCAGCTCTGATTGGTAGATGAGCAGAACATAAATATTTGCAAACATTACACATTAGCCCACGGATACAGGGCTGCAAGTAGTGCTACATATAGCTGTCTACTAAACTACAGAAGAAACTGACAAAGTTTAGTTGTTCTTATGTTTCAAATAACAGCGCTGTGTAACTGTTGATAAATACCTTACCTTGTCACGTTGCATCCAGTTAAAAGTTTTCTTTAGTAAAGAAAAGTAGTGTAAAAAAGAAGATCTGATCTTTCATTTTCCAAAACAAACACACGCTTTGTTAAGAGTCATGTCATCATGACAGTGTGTCACTGTAATCCACCAGATAGCCCTCACAGACCCTTTGAACCCAGGATGTTATGATGTTAAGAGCAAAGTCTTCATGCTACTGGATTAAAGCTGAATGTTATCAGCTATGAGATTTAAATTGTGGTGCTGAAAGATTGAACTCATAATGTTACATGAAGGACGTTATGTTGTGAGATCAAAGTGATAATAAAAATCTGTAGTATTTTGAGATTAAAGGTGGAGTGTTATGGGATTTAAGACATTAAAGAATGTAATAATAGGGGGTTAACTCATAAATCTCATGGTGATTTTGACATTTTATGAGATTAAAGTTGTAATGTTATCAGAACAGAGTCTTGATGTTGCTAGATTAAAGTCGTTATTTTACTGCATTAAAGTTGTGATGTCACAGGATTAATGTTACAAGACGGAAAGGAAACACTTTTCCTGTTTTTGAGCTGGAGGCTGGCTGATGTTTTAATTCATCATTCATACTGACCAGCACTGGTCAGTATGAATGATGTTGAATGATGTTCATTGTTTTTTATCTCACTTGGAGTAATGAATTAATCCCCCTGATGTAAAGACTCTAATCTTGTAACATTATAACTTTAATTCACAGTATTGTTTGTATTTTTTTTGGTACTGTGGCCCTAATTCTCCATCATATTGAGGCCTCCTCACTGCCTTCATCATTTAATTGCTGGATTACTGTGAACACAGTGCAGCACTGTTTTCTTCATTAGATGTCTTACATATTCAGTAGCTATCAGTAAACAAACAGAAACATATGAAAGTCAGTAAAACGGTCATGAAATGCTAACTTAAGCTAATTTATCACGGCTCTCTGAGGTGATCTCTGTGCGACTATGATGATAGTAAAACACTGGATGGTGGTGTAACTTCCACCATCTTGCAGCAATGCTTTTCAACCAGTCATGCCTCTCTCATAAGGATTGGGTCTCAGCTTCGGTCTTTGCAGTATTTGACTGTTCTATATGTAGTTTTAATATTGTCCATCCTGTAGAGAGGAAGAGATGCTAAACATTCACCATCAGTGCTCTGTTCCCCTGAGTTGGTTTGCGCTTCTTAGTTTCTTGTTTTTTGCTGTTATTTTCCTTTCCTCCAGTTCGTTCTTTCTTCCTGTCGTTCTCCTTTGTCCCCTTGTACTGCACCGTTGACCCCACCACCAAAACAATCCTGCCGTTTTTTAAACACATAACCCATTTTACACATTTTCTCTTGACCCGACTGTGAGCTCAAAACGTATTCTCTGTTCTAACCTTGTCTTTTGTGTTAATCTCATGCCTGATCACGTGAACACCCTTTTCCTCACCTTGCACTTATACCCTTAATGTATGATCCTTGAATGTGTATTATAGTAGTGACAGGAAGAAAAATGTTATGTCTCCACCAGATTTCAGTTGGTAGAAGACAAGCCCAATGATTCTGGACCTTGTTTAGTTTGTCAGACAATTTGTGGGACATGTTGGACTTTTTTTTATTTTTACAGGTAAAATAAAATCCTCCAGAACTGTATCTGAACGTCCTTAACAGCAGCTGTTGTACAGACATTTTTTGGGAAGGGTGCTCTCATGCTAAAATCATATATTAAATGCAGAGATGAGTAAATTGTAAGGGACCCAAATACATATTTAAAATGTCACCAAGGATGACCCACAGGTAAGTCATTCATTGATTTTAAGCTGTTATCTGCTCTCTGAATGGGTGTCTTCACTGGACAGTGTTTGATTTCCTCCAGGAGACAAATTCCCTTCAAATCAGAGTCAAAAACTTGACATTAGGGAGCAGAAATTGAGAAAGAATATATAGTAATCTGGCTGGTAACCACTACAGGTTGTATGAGTGTTTCACTTTTGATCAAAGAGCTGACAAATTAAATTAAATCATATCAAAGGACCACTCCTCAGTCTTTGATTGAGACTAATGGGTCCTTTTAGTCACTTGGAGGGATGCAAAATGGCCACAAGAAGGAGCTCCCGCATTACTGGAGATCAATGGCGGTTTTGAATATGTGTGTGTTTCAGTTTGAGCACTGTCGATTTACACATATAAACCATTCATACACCCTTATTCAGAGGGATATAATGGTTTACGACTCTCTTCAAATGCACTACAGCAGCCTCATTCTGACAAGACTTACATATATAATCACACACATATGGATGCATTATATATGTATGTATATGTACATAATGGCATATATGTGGATATACACAGATATTCATGTTATGGATTTATTTATGTACTACTGGTATATAAATGTTTTCATATATCTATATCTATATATGCTGTATTTTTTTCTGTGTGTGTGTGTGTGTGTGGTGTGCATGTGTGTGAGAGTGAACGCTTGGTTTGTAGTGAGTGTGATATTGCCATATCCTTAACCTTCCTTTACCCAGTGATCCTGCCTCCGTCCTTTTCCGTCGATTTGGTTGGAAGTGATTTTATTAGCTCCGCCTCCACCTCCTGTCTCATGTTAGATAGCTTAATGGAAGATTAGTGACTTTCATCAGATGGGTAGAAAACAAATAAATGCTAAATAAATGCTAATGATGCATGTTAGCTGAAGTAAGGGCAGCTGTTTGGATTGGAAAAGTTTTTTTTATTTTCGGACCAGCTTCACTGCCCCATAGTTTATGGAACATCAGTCTGTTTATTTTCTTCAGATGCTAATTTTAGATATCCAGAGGACAGCAGTGCTTCCAAAGCTAGCTTAGGGGTCGGTTAGCGGCTAACAGTGGTGTTCTGTGTTAAAGGTTGTCGCGGCTCAGAGGCAAGTCCTCACAGCTCTCCTTCCCCATCCAGCGGGCCCCACGGAGGCTCCAACGAAGAGATCTGGGTACTGCGCAAGCCTGTGGCAGGTAACTAAGCCGCGCTGCGCTGAGCCCTCAGTCCCTGACTCCTTAAAGTCTAACCAGGGATCAAACAGTATCTGACAGTAGTTCAAAAAGGGCTGTTCAGCCTGGCACAGCCTGGAAGTGTTCCCCCAGAGCATCCATCACTGTCTTTGACCTATAAAATGATCTCATTTGAAGGCTCTCAGATACTCTTTGACCTGCTCCTGACAGTCTCCCATGTCCTGCTTATCCTTCCATCTAAAGCCTAGCTGAGCTCAGTAGCCCTATGTGTAGGACTGCAGCCATCCGCATCGGTCTACAATCTGTGTGTCTTTCCAACTGGATGTGTGGAGATGTTCTGGATGAAAAAGTTAGGAAAGAGAGAGAGAGAGATGTGAAGGGTGAGATATGTGCGATTGTCGGGCATGGAAGCATATGGTTCGTCTTGTTTCCTCCACAACTGTTTGACACTCAGTCGTCCGTCAACCTGTCTGTCTGTCTGTCTGTCCGTCCGTCCGTCAGTCTGTCCATCCAATCAGTCACATGCTGCCCAGTGCATTTTAATGGAGAGTCACACATGTTACAACACTGCTTTTGAAGTCAGCTAAACCACTTGGTGTGTGTGCTTGTGTGTGTGTGTGTGTGTGCGTGTGTGTGTGTTTGTGTGGGTGTAAATGTATGCATCCATCTGGTTGTTGCATGTGTTTGCAAAAAAAATCTCTGTTGTTTGTATGGTTGCATGTATGTGTATGCCTGTGTGTGTGTATGTGTGTGTGTGTGTGTGTGTTTTGCAGGGGGAGATCGCAGCAGTGTGGGTAGCTCTGGGAGTGTAACCAGTGTGAGGTCATCGGGCAGTGGTCAGAGTGCTGGCAGTGCTGCACACATCCTCCATGCGCAGGCTGAGGGGGTTAAGGTATGACGCTCTGGCTTTGATATCGTCTTATACCCCTTTTCCACCAGTGCTGGTTCGGTGCTAGTTCCAGGCAAGTGCCTGAATTAGCACCAGTTTTTTCTGTTTCCACCAACAAAGCTCTGGCACTAGGTGCTCAAAACTGGTGCTCAGCAAGCCCCAACTCTTTGCTGGGCAGAAGCAAAGCACCGGCTACGCCAGGGGGCGGGGTTGCTAAGACCAACAGTCAGTGCAGAAAACAGCCATTCATAAAAAGAAAAGCCGCCAAGCGAGCTGTTTGTTGTGTTTACTCATTCAAAACTTTGGAGGCAAAACTGAAGCAGCAATGCATTACCTCTTTTATGGATCAGGTCCATACTTTATGTTATTTAACAGACTGAATAACTTTATATGTCTTTATCTTATTTAAACGACGGATGTAATTTCTGTCCTATGGGTATGCGCTCACATTTCTCCTCTGCATCGTGCACGGCAGAGTTCCACTCCGATGCATTCACAGACTGTGACGGTTTTTAAGTTGTGAGTCTTCTTCATTTTTGTTGTTGTTAAAAAATTGTTATAGTCATGGGGTGCCAGTCAGGGAAATCCCTGACAAATGTTGTTTGGTTGTCTTTTTTTTTGTCAATCAGCACACTAATAAAAACCATACAAAGGATGCAAAGGTATAAAAGTATTCCAGCCTCAGCTTGAAAATAATAATAACAGTAATGAAAACATGACCAAAACCCCAAACAATTAGTTCAAAAATTCTATATTCACAAAAACAGCAATAACTAACAAAACACAAGTAAAATATACACTAATTTTTCACAGATTTTTTTTACACTCACACCCATAAACAGAAAGAGAGGGAAAGATGAGCACACTCTGTGTAGCAGACAGAAAGATAAATAATGTCACAGCTACCAAGATAAAAAGAAAATCGCTGCCTTTTTTTAAGTGCTCCCAGCGCTGTCTGTGATGCCACCCCCCCCACCCCCAGCGTCTGCAGCCACCGCCGCCCCAGAGCGTGGCTCCAACTCATCTCCTTGCTCATGGAAAACCAAACCAGTTCTTTGAAAGAACGGGATCAGAACCACCTAAGCACTAGCACGGGCACCGAACCAGCACTAGCACCAACTTGATGGAAAAGGGGTTTTATATGAAGGTAGATATGTTGCAAAATAGGAGAGCTTGCAGAATGTGATGTGAGAACTTGAGGAAGAGAAAAGGGAACTTGTATGTTAAAATGTTTACTTTTATTTAAAAAAATCCACACAGATGAAATTAATTTATAGACACAAAAAAAATATTCACAAATTTGTAGACCAATATTTACATAACTAAAATGACAGCATGAATCTGATTGGTCAATATCCCCATTCAGACAAGGGAGGGGGGCATTTCTACAAGTACAAATCTGTTTTGCTTCAGACGTCTTGCAAAATGTGTTGCAAAAATCAAGCAGCGTAGATTCACGCGAGAAGAGTAGTTTGTGCAGTTGAAGCGGCAGATTGGAGAAGTTGTTTCAGCAGAGTTGTGTTTGTAAAGGATAACAGCCATTAGAAATAAAAAAAAAACATCTGAGAAATGTTGGATTAGAGTTTTACAGCTTTCATTTTATTTGTGTAAATATTAGTCTACACATTTGTGAAAATTTTTAAATTATTTTTACATGTGGATTTTTTTTATACGTGTGAACAAGTTCTTCAAGTTCTCACATCACATTCTGCAAGCTCTCATATTTTCAACAAATCTACCTTCATAGTATTAGATACAGTTTCCGCAAGTGAGGCCTGATGAAAAATCCATGCAGCAAAATTAGACCCAGTTTGAATCCAGGAAGAGTGGTAGCAGCTAGCTTCATAACACAACACTCCTTTTACTTCCCATCAGGAAGCATTAGAGCAGAACAGCAGGTTTAAATGTGATTTATATAACAACGTTTCAGCATATATAACCTCACTTTTAGTTGCAGAAACCTTCCCACAAGTGGTAACGGTTTCTTCAAAACTGTGACGTTTGTGGTCCATGTCTGTATATGTAAAGGAAATTTGTGTCTGTTTGTGTTTGCAGCTTCTAGCCACTGTTTTGTCGCAGTCTGCTAAAGCTAAGGAGCATCTAATGGAGCAGTCCAAGTCTGTGGACCAGCCTCCAGGTAGGACAGGAGCCAGATCGGAGCAAGATCCTTTTTTTTTTAATCCTTTACTTCACTTCAACAAGTGGACCCACAGTGGTCTGTCACATGAATTCACATTTATGTTTGGTGTTACTGTTTTAAAACAGAAGGTAATGAGAGATTGGAGGGGGGGTGTTGTAGTGATGTCGTGTAGTGTGTTAGAGTCTTTTTAAAATGTCATGTATATGACTTCCTCACACTCACACACTTGTACACACATGCACAGATCTTGGCTTGTTCAGCAGACAGATGGCCAAGGCAGGGGATGTAGGAGGAAGTGTAGAGAGCTATGATTGGTTGAGGTGTTTTTTTTTTATTATTCAGACAGCAAGAATGTGATTGGTTAAATATCAAAGCAAAGAAGTAAACTGAAATCAATTGGATCACGGGTCGGAAACACGACAAGTAAACCCATCTGTTGATTCACCCAAAGTGTGCAATGACAGGGTGAGAACTTGCAACCAGCCAATGGTATTTCTCCCAGCAGGCTCTGCCAGCTCCTCTCGAACATCCAGCCAATCGGGATGTCCGCTTCACGAAGCGCCGCCTTATGACGCCACAGCAACCAGGAAGGGGGAGGGGCCAGGCGAGGGGAAGGTAGGAGAATTCCCAATTCCAAATTCAGACCTCTCTCCCTCTTTCATACAAACACTCACGAGTCACACACACAGAAAAATTATCACAAACATCTCACTGCAGCATGATGACAATGTAGCTCCTCTGTCACCTCAACCACAATCCTCACGCTTCACACATACACACACACACACACACACATACACACAGACTATATAGTTGTAAACACACACACACAGACCCACACACACACAACAAGATGTCCCAGCGGTTTCTCTCCCAACTGGCCTCGTCCGTTCTGCGAGTGTTCGGATGCAGCCATGATACGGTGAGTGTGTGAAAGGAAGATCTGCAGATTGATCCTGAGTGGAAGAAGAAAATAATCCAGAGTGTGTTTG
Organism: Labroides dimidiatus; assembly: GCA_030710495.1. NCBI lineage: Eukaryota > Metazoa > Chordata > Actinopteri > Labriformes > Labridae > Labroides > Labroides dimidiatus. The sequence continues at coordinate 3,971,621 of CM061163.1, forward strand.
TGAGTGTGAGAGTCCTTTCATTTTCCTCTGCTGTCCATCCTTATCCACTCTTTTTAGTTGCAGCTTCTCTTCTTGCATCGCAGTATTTTTCTTCTTTTGCAGAGAAATGTCTCTTGATTAGTGGTTAGAAGGTGCGCCTCAGGCGATCATAACTCTAGACTCGAGATATCAGTGTGTGTGAGTGTGTGTGTGTGTGCGTGCACAAGAAGGTGCTCGGCAGTGTGTCTCTTGTGGGCGGACCAACTCACACTGGGAAGTGTGAAATATGAGCTTACATCATGTACAGTAAGCTGTTGATTACTGTAGAGTGTGTGTGTTTGCGTGTGTGCGTGTGGGTGGGGGTCCACATTTAGGTTCACGTCTCATTATATAATAATTTCAAGCCTGGAAAATCAATGAGCATATTTAAATAGCAGGTGGTCGTGGTGGTTGTGTTTGCCTTGCTTGCCTTCAGTAGGCGCGCGTGTGTGTGCGAGTGTGTGTTGTCATGTAAGCCATGTTCTCATGGCCATCTGTCAGCAACAGTCCTGATTCCTTAGCACCCATTGTCCTAAAATTTCCCTCAGTGGGGTAAAAGCATGGAGTGAAAACCAATTAGCTATAAGGTTCAGTGAGAGAGGGAACATGGGGGTCAAAATCTAGAAGTAAATAAGAAGGGACTGTCAGAGTGGAGAATAATGAAATGCATGGATGTGGTCAAGCTGAGGTTAAACTCAGCCCTGATACTCTTTTCAGTGCTGTAAACCACGCAGCAAGTCATTAACTATAAATTATATAGCTCTCAGTACATTCAAAAATAAGAAAATGCATGCAACAAAGCGCCAAACTCCAGACTTCAAAACAGTTTTCTACAAATCGTCACTCTCTGCTTGTTAGTACAAACTGAAAAACCTCTTTCCAGATGTAAAGTGGCCTGATCTTTTCAAACTGTTGCTGTAGAGTTTAAGGTTCTTCAGACAGGGTCTTTCTCCTTCCTAACTTTAGCCTGGTTTTCACTTCAGGGCCATGCAGGGTTAACCATGGCAACATGAACCCACCCAATCAGATGCTAGCTGGTTGGTTGATTTCATCCACAAGTGTTTGAGAATTTGACTGGTATCTCATGTTGAACACATCACTGCTGTAATATCCAGAATGTGTTGCCCACTTGGCCCTGCCTGGCTCTGCTGAGGAAAAAGTGGCTGTTGAGGAAGTAAACATGGAGCCAGTGACAGCATGCCCCCTGTCTTCTCTCCCGTAGAGCTCAGAGGCCGTTGTCCAATGGCTGAGCGACTTTCAGCTGCAGGTCTACGCTCCAAACTTCCTGGGCGCTGGGTATGACTTGCCCACCATTAGCCGAATGACCCCAGAGGTAAGGCTACTGAACCCCATTACCCAGCTACCCTTTGGATCCCAGAGAGATCGCAGACATCTCCAAGGACCACAATGGAAACAAGTCTGCACGACTATGATTTGTTTTCATGTTTGCAAGATGCATGTATAAGATTTCTTAAAACACGCCCAAATGAGCACATGAAACCAATAAACTGTTCCAGCTATACATTTCCTCCTCTCTCCAAACCCTGTCCTGTGTGAACCCTACACCGCTCACCCCTGTTGAAAAGTCTTCTTCTGCTGTTTGAAAACTACCTTCAATTAAGAGATAGAATATTTCACCATCATGCATACAGTATGTTTTTAACACATGAGTGTTAAGGTTTAGAAAAAGTATAAATGTATGAATTGCACAATCATTTAGACTCTTTAGAGAAAGTGAGAAGCTGTATCTACACAATCTCAGTTACACTCCATATGTATTTGTTAAATAAAAATATAAACACCACATAAAATCTTATCACAGAGTAAATCTAAACTGACTGAGAACCACTTTAGCTCTAGTTGGTTTGGTTCTGCTTCTTGGTTAACCTGCCTGCACGTCATGCCAGTTGGGACTCCTGGCTCTCACTGTCTCTACAATATAAAAGCCAATACAGTAAGTAAGGGATAATGTATGGTTGACAGATGATTAAAGGAAAACATTAACCTTATATTATGCCTCTATTATCTATTTCCTGGCTACTAACTAAAGATACTAAACGATGGGAAAAAAATGTTAATTAAAAGATTATTTTATTGATTTTAAATTTTTCATGATTTATATCTCACATCCAATTTGCACCGTTCGGCATCCTAAAAATTATCACACTTGATTCATGCTTTTTGGCATCCCAAAAAAAAGTCATAATCTGTTTGCACTTGTTCAGTATCCATCATATCCAGATTGTGCTGTTAGGCATCCAAAAAATGTCAAATTTGCTTTGTGCTAATCATCATCTGTAAAGATGTACCACAGCTGCACCACCATGCAGCCCTTTCTGCATCCCAAAAATGCAAAATTTGCTTTGTGCTGTTAGGCATCCCAAAAATGTCCCATCCAGGTTGCACCATTCAGCACCCCCCCCCCCCCCCCCCAAAAAAAAAAAAAAAAAAATCCCATCTGGTTCATGCTTTTTGGCATCCCAAAAATGTCCCATCCAGTTATTCAGCTACCCCCCCCCCCCCCCCCCCCAAAAAAAAAAAAATCACATCTGGTTGATGCTTTTTGGCATCCCAAAAATGTCATAATCTGTTTGCACTTATTCGGTATCCCAAAAACCATCACATCCAGTTTGTTCAATTCGGCATCCAGAATGATGTTCTGTTCGGTTTCCTAAATAAACATCATATTTGGTTCCCAAAAAACATCATAATCCGCTTGCACTTGTTCAGTATCCCAAAATATGTCACATCCAGTTTGCACTGTTTGGCATCCTTAAAATCACTACATCTGCTTTTTTCCTGTTCAACACCCAAATAATGTTTCATCAGCGTTGTTTGGCATCCCAAAAAATGTTACATCCAGTTTGCACTGTTCAGCATCCCCAAAACCGTCACATCTGGGTTGCCCTGTTCACAATCTCATTGCACTGTTATTAAGAATCCAGAAGCTTGGAGTATTGCAGGCAGGGGGGGGGGAAGGATTGTTTTCCAAGAGTGCACCGCCCCAACTATCATGCAATTCAGACTTTTTTCTAATTTGTAAAACCAAAAAAAAAACCTCAAAGCTGAACCTTTTTTTTTTACTTTTATCCATATAACCTCCTCTTAGATAAAGGTAGCCAAAGTAGCCTGTAAAAATGATTTATTATAAAAATGTAGTACATATTTGCCCTTTATACTTTTAATTATACCGACAAATATGTTCAACAAACACAAATTTGACGTAAAAAGAGTGAATAATAATCTTTCTTCACAACCTCCCAACCCTCCCATCACTTTCAACACTGCTGCAGCTGCCTGACCTGAGGAACTACACTGTTATTCTACAGCACGCAACCTTACATACAAATAATTTAAAGCTTAAATAAATCATTTGTATGTATTTATATATGTTCACTCCGGTACTGTGCATGCTGAATGGGTTAGAACTGAGCTGGCTTTTCTTATCGAAGATGTTGAATCCTGGCCTCTTCTTCTTCTGTATGTTTGTGTGTGGAAATGATCCACTTGTATAACCAAGTGTGTGCATGAGAGAAGTGATACAACTGTTCATTGTGTGTAAGAGTGTCGTTGTCCCACACAGTATGCACTTCAGATGAAAAGATAACAAACAGAACAGACAGTGACAGGATGATTACACTCCCCTATAAAGAAGCACACTAACACTGTACATCATCATATGGAAAGAACTGCATCAGAGTGTATTAGTTTAAAGAAAGCTATCTATGTATGTAAATAACGGCAGATTCTTCTTGATGCTTCCTTTTCACTGCAAACATTTGCCTTCGCTTTCTTCGCTTTTTCACATTATTTTCAGACATTTCCATTCCTGCTCTGTTCTCTTGAACTGGCAGAAGCTTTCATTAGATGTCACGCTGTCACTTGTTTCTTTGTGTTGCAAGTTTTCTCTGTCTGTGTGCGGGTGTATGAGATGAATAGATAGAGAGAGAGAAAGACAGAGAGAGAGAGAGAGAGAGAGAGAGAGAGAGAGAGAGAGAGAGAGCCTTCCAGAAGCTTGTAAAGCAACATTTTACTTTGTGGGGGGAAAGAAGCCTGAATGTACCACTGCTGTATCTTACGTGTGTATGTATGTGTGTGTGTGTGTTTGTGTGTGTAGGATCTGACAGCTATTGGAATAACTAAACCAGGTCACAGAAAGAAGATGACATCAGAGATTAACAAGCTAAGTGTCAATGAGTGGCTCCCTGATCAGAAACCTGTGAGTAAAACTGAAACACACCAACACTAAAGTTCAAACTCCAGTCCTGTTCTTTGCAAGTTCTCATTATTTTGAAGGGGTAAATTTTGTGGATTATCAATGCATTTATAATTTTGCGGGGTTGTAAATATACCTCATGTACACGGTGCACACAGTGCATGTTTGTTTTTTTGTTTTTTTAACGCGGAGTCCATCAGTGTTTATATTTTACAGCATATGTTCCAGTAAAAAAGTACTCATATCAACAATTAGCAGAACACACACTCTTTAAATCATCACTGAGCCAGCATAGACCTGATAATATCAGCTGACTGTTTTCAGCTGAACTGCTGAAATAAATAATATTTTCCATGATATTCTAAATGACTGAGATGCACCTGTTCATGGCATTCTTTAGTTTAGAAGACCAGCCTGTTTCTACAGGTGAGCTACCAGTGTTAAAGTCTGCTGTACTGGTGAGCAGTCATTTTGTTTTGGTATCTCTTTAGGCCAGTCTGGGAGAGTGGCTTTCTGCTATTGGTCTAAGCCAGTACCATCAGGTGTTAGTGCAAAACGGCTACGAAAACATTGAATTCATCACTGACATCACCTGGGAAGACCTGCAGGAAATAGGCATCACCAAACTGGGTAAGACCTTCAGATACTCTTTTCTTTGTACGGTTTTTAAATCCATCATAAGGGATACCATATCTAGATGAAAGGAATGAGGTCAGTGTTGGTGATAAATATTATTGATTACTGACAGCAAGTAATGATAGTTCTCTGCAAGGTTATGATCTACTCTTACTGACCTTGTGGTGATATGGAGTATGTGGTAAGACTTAATAGGTGCTAAACTTTTAAAAGATAAGAGGATTCTACCTGTTAATACACTGATAGTTTAACATATTTTAAATAACCCTATGTAGAACAGACTTTAAAAATGGTCATTAGACAAGACAAAGGTATAAGTATAAAAAATGTACCTTTACATCAAATCCCAGTTTGCATAAACCAAGGCTCTATACATATAGAACTACAGTGCTACTACAGCTGTGCTAGCTACTATTAAACAAAACATCAAACTGATGTTAAGCAGTATGTAGAGTCTAAAAGAAATGATGAAGACTCTGTTTACTTGCTAAACAACACGTATGTAGATGTAAGAAAGCTTCATAGAGATGAACAAATGAAAAATATTACAGCAAAATTTGTTACAAGTTGTAATATCTCATCCTGCATTACAAAAACTGTGCTAAAAGTTTTATGACTTATTTTTTGGTAAAAAAAAAAAAAAAATGTGAGCCATGTTCTTTTATGAGATGTCTGAAGACCCAACTGTTCAGGGAACACTTAGGACCTTATTCTGACCTTCTCTTTTTTGTCCTCAGGGGTCAAATGAATCAGAAGGTCTCAGACTGAGCTGTCAGTGAATAAAAGCAGTTAATATTGAATGTTGTTAAATGTTGAACAGTATTGTTAAAGTTGAATTATTAGTTGTGGTTACATCATGTGAAGAAAAAAAAACAGCATTTCTTGTGGCACTAGATGGCAGCACCTACGGCAAATTAAACTTGAACTTGCACTTTAATTTTTTTTTCCCCTCCAGTATTGCTTGTGTGTTGTATATCAGTTTGAACAAAAGCGTCTGCTAAATGAAATCTTAGAATTGTAGAAAAGTCCAGACAAATGTCCTATGTCAGGATATTTAAGACAAAAATGGTGCCTAATTTTTTTGTCAAGTTATTTTTCAGGGGGGCTTTTTGTGCCGTAATGTTAGAGGACAGGACAGTGGATAGAGGAGGAAACAGAGTGAGAGCAGGGAGTTGCCATGGGCCTGACTTGAACCCAGGCTGCCCGCTCAAGGGCTTTGACTATATGGAGCACAACCTTAACCATCTGCGCTCCAAATGATGCCTGATCTAATGGGGAAAAAAAATACAAGTACCAGTAATCACAGATATTTAAAACAATGTGGATGGACGGTAATATATAACTTTAGATGTATATGTATATTTCCACCATCCAGGCCACCAGAAGAAACTGATGCTGGCAGTGAAACGATTGGCTGAAATGCAGAGGGGTTCTGATGGGCGGGGCTCACTTAGAAAGAAGCCTCCACCAATCACACAGCAGCAGGAAGTCATGTCAATGGATGGCCCGCCTCCAGAAGGTAAGCTAAGAGGCGATCGGTGTCTTTGGAAATTAAACACATGCTGCCTTATCAAATGAAATCATATCAGTACTCTTAAAATTTTTCTGTGCTACCAAAATAAGTTAAGATATTTATTTTCTCCCTATTTTTTTCAGAAATCATGTCTCCAAAGATGGCAACCTTCCAGGACAGCGAGCTGAGTAAAGAGTTACAGACTGCTATGACTCAGCCAGGGCAAGAGGTCTGCAAAGCTCAGCGATCTCGCACCCTCAGTAAAGACCATGATGAGGTGATGACAGGAGGGGGAGGAGGGGGAGGAGGAGGTGCTGGGCCACCACCTAAGAAGGAGGCGCGGACTATGAGGCAGCAAAGCAGCCAAAGCAGTACCTCCTCTCACAGAGGCAGTGTGTCCTCACAAGGCAAGCACCGTCACTCCCACTCCCACTCCCAGCCTGCGCCTCCCTACACACCCCCTCACACCCCTACCAAGACTAGAACCTCCTCTTCCTCCTCCAGCTCATCTGTACAAAGCACAGCTTCCCCGCAGGCCAAACACAAGCCTTCCACCAAGTACATCCAGGGTGAGAGACCCCAGTCCCCACACTCACACCCTCCTCAGTCTCCAACTCACCGCAGTGCTCCATGTCCCCAGCCTCAGCCCCAGCAACCGCAGCCACAGCAGCCTCCAGTCCAGCTGCAGCAACAGGCACCTCCACAGCACCACCCACAGATGCAAGTCGGAGAAGTTGGGGAGAACCAACAACCCCAGGTGCCACTCCTCTGCCTCCCGCCAGAGGCTGAGCTGGCTGAGGAGGATGGAGAGGAGCCCTCAGCACTCCAGAAAAAACGAGCCCACAGCCTCAACCGATACGCTGTCTCAGATGGTGAGTGTGACGAGAGGCCAGCTGGAGGCGGGGAAGGAGTGGCGGATGTAGTGGGAGGTCAGGGCTCTGCAGCCATCAGAGGGGACGGAGTCAAATACGCAACAGTGACCCACCGTGTCAGCCGAAGCCACTCTGTCCGCAACCAGGCCAATACGGTCCACCGAAACCACACGCAGTCTTTCGCTCTGCGTCAGAAGAAAAAGGGTCCGCCCCCACCCCCTCCTAAACGCTCTAGCTCTGCCATTTCCAGTTCAAACTCCAACCTGACAGAAGCCAATGCACAGCAGACCACGCACAGTACCACAGGAGGGATGTTGGACGTGCCTTACAACCAACAGCGGCGAGCCAGCGACCTGGGGGTGTCGGTAGAGACTGGGCTTGTGGAAACGAGTAGCGTGGGCAGTGTACGGAGCATTGCCGCCATGTTGGAGATGTCTTCTATAGGGGGTGGAGCCAAGGGCATGGCACTGCAGAAGAATTTCTTGCAGGTACTGAAGAACTGTATTAAAGACAATGTGTTGTTCTTATTACATCAGTACATCCCCAGTTCCACAAAAGTTGCAATGCAGTTTAGATGGTGTTCTGTAGTTAGTGGTTAACTGAAAAAGTATATTTTATAATAGTATGTACAGAATTTCAAATTCTTTAAAATTCTAAATACAAAACCAGCAAGAGTGTCACCAGTCAAACGTATCATTGTTTTCTACCAGGTGGGAAAAACGCGTGATGCCATTGGTTTGGACGGTGAAATCGTGAACCGACGACGAACCATCAGTGGCCCTGTCAGTGAGCTTGTTGCAGCTGCCAGGCGTGACCAGCCAACTCCAAGTGTTTTGCCCTCTCCCATAACCCAACCTGAACCCTCCTCTGTAATGGTCAATTCCTCTTCGCCAAACCCACCGTCCTCCCCCCACCCGAGTTCTGGTGGAAGTGGAAGTTCATCAGAGAACCTTCCATTTGCAGATGAAGGAAGCTTGACTATCCGCCGCCAGGGTCGAGGAGAAGCAGAAGGACAGGTAGCTATCTATATATATATGTTTGTCATCTATCTATCTATCTATCTATCTATCTATCTATCTATCTATCTATCTATCTATCTATCTATCTATCTATCTACCTACCTACCTACCTACCTACCTACCTATCTATCTATCTATCTATCTATCTATCTATCTATCTATCTATCTATCTATCTATCTATCTATCTATCTATCTACCTATCTATCTATCTATCTATCTTTTGTATCAGCACTATTTATCTGTGTAATGTAATGTGCTAAATTAAGTGTGCTTTATGTACTACAATTCATAGCAAAGCTTCTGTATACTGTAAGCTCTATTTGTGTTATTCATTTATCAATGTTGCTTGAATGTTTGTGCAAAAATTACCTCTTGTCACGAACGTATGAATTTTCCGTTAGTGTGTATTTTGTGTTTGTCTGCAGGGTGACGGGGAAGGTCCCCAGGGAGACGGGGAACCACAGGAGGACATCTCCAGGGTCGAACCCACAACTACCTTGAAGAGACGACCTCGCAGCTCCACGCCCCACCCTGCCGGATCCGACTTCACCCTCCAGGAGTCATCCACTGTCAAACGACGACCCAAGAGCCGTGACAAGGAACCCGAAGGTTTTGCTGACATGGCTGCAGCCAATGGAGAGCCTGTTGGGAACGGGCAGACGAACACGACCCAGCCGGTACCCTACCAGAACGACACAGGTACAGTTAAACGTCGGCCGGTGTCTGACGCTGGAGTGACGGAGCAACCGCAGCCTCAACCTCAACCTCAACCTCAACCTCAACCCCAACCTCAACCACAAGTGACTGCTGCTCCTCGCAGAAACAGTGCAGACCAAGGAGCTCCAGTGGGCAATGAAGGAGCTCCAGTGAGAAAACCAAAGCCTCCAGTCTCCCCAAAGCCTATCATGGCACAAATAAAGAGACAAGGAGGCCCACAGACCCCTTCACAGCCTGTGTCCAACAAGAGAGTCCCTCTGCCTGGACCTGGGACACCTGGAAGCCCAGGTACTCAAATGTGTGGCTGTGTGTTTAAAGATGAGGGTGAATGTTTGAAATGATAGAGGGTTCTGCCTCCCATACTACTTTTGGAGAATTAAGGTACTACAGTCGGGGCCTTTTTGTAAGCACAGTGCTGTGCTTGGGTTAGCTGGGTGCTATAAACTTCTCAAGATATTGGAGCCTGAAACTTAATAGCTTTATTTAATTTTGGAAGACCCCCCCCATTGGACTCATGTTTCATTCACCAAATTTCTGTACTATTTGTCTTTATAAGTCCAGTGCATGTGCAAGAATATGATAGGCTACTTAATTTGTTGTTAAAACAATAGTGACTTCTTCAGGTTAAATGTAACTTTAGCTGGTTGGAAACCCTTTGAGTATTCCAGCTTTAATCCATATTTCTCTGTTTCTGCAGTGGAAGGAAAGAAGATTCCTCCACCTGTCTCACCCAAACCTACACCCCCGCCGATGGCACCCAAACCGGCCAAGCTTATCCATTCCATGACCAGCCCTCCTTCTCCAAGCCCAGCCCCTGCCCCTGCCTCTATAAAGCACTCTATGGTGGCCAGACAGACCAGTTCACCCCCCAATTTTCCACCTTCCAACATCCCAAGTCCGCCAAATGCCAAGAGCCCGTCTTCCCAGAGTCCTCACACCCCGCAGACCCCAAACACCCCAACTACACCTCAAACGCCGCAGACTCCCGCCACTCCCAGCCCAACTCCACCGCCTGTCAAGCCTCCCCGCTCCTCCATTGGGGGTGTGTCGGTGGACAACAGTACAACAGTCACAGTGCCGGCTCCTGTGACACCAGACTTTGGTGTGGATTCTTTGGTGCACCAGAAACTGGAAGAGACAAGTGCATCGCTAGCTGCAGCTCTGCAGGCTGTGGAGGATAAGATACTGCGGCAGGAGGAGTAAGAAACACACACATAAACACACATAAACACAGTCACATACACACACACAAAAACCTTCATCCATATGCTCAAATGAAGAGGCCTCAAAGTGTGTGTTTCAAAAAGAATGATTGATTGAATGTGATGATTATCTGTGTGAAAGCCCAATATTACGGTGGCCCTGAGAGCTCAAAGCACTGCAACTTAAGAGAGCACATGCAAAAGACAAAACACAAGCAAATTACAAAAAACATCTTCATCAATCTGACAACACGTGCCCTGCATTTAGAAAACGCGCTGTAAATAGACTGCAACACAGTGGAAGTGTTTCCAGGGGACACTTAAAAGTGATGCACACGTCCCGACACGCTTGTTGCTGATGCAGATTTTGAGTCTCAGCCCTGTTAAGGTTCTCTTTCCATCAGTGGTGTTGGAAAATGAGACAAAAGTGATTTTGATTTATTTTAACATTGTGATCACATGATTCGGATAATAGCTGCTAATAATCAGCTAAAAAGTGTAGTGTGCATCACTTTTAAGTGTCCTCTGGAAACAATTCCATTGTGTTGAGGTCGATTTATAGTGCATTTTTATAAAGTGTCGTGTTGTGGTCTTTGCAGCGCATTTTCTTCTGCTGCACACGTGTTGTCAAATTGATGAAAGTGTTTTCTTCATTTGCTTGTATTTTGTCTTGTGTGCATGCATGTGTTCTCTTAAGTGCTTTGAGCTCTCAGGGCCACCGTACAATATACTGAGATCAATGACAACACTAACAGTGAGGATACAGTATTTCCATCAGTCAGTTTAATGATGTGTTCCTGTTTGTGTGTTCACAGCTCTGTGGCCGAGCAGAAGACTACGGTTAGCATCCTCGACGACATCGGCAGCATGTTCGATGACCTGGCCGACCAGCTCGATGCCATGTTGGAGTAACCATAGAAACCAGTCAGCCTGTCTCCATGGAAACACTGCTTTAGGAGTGACTCAGATGGCACAATAGGGCAACATGCCTCTCTATCTCTCTCTCTCTCTATCACTCTCTTCTCTCTTCATTCCTCTCTCTCTGTCGTACTCGTCCTCCTGGAGTCCATTCGTCGCTGCTTTATATATATATATATATATATATATATATATATATATATATATATATATATATATATATATATATATATATATATATGTATATATATACACCTCTCCACTCCTCCTCTTGCTCTAAGCTGCCTCTGCTGATTATAAAAACGATCATCGTGTGGCAGCACAGGCCTGGACTGACATGTGGCAGAGGGAGTGCAAGAATGAAGACTGGCAAAAGAGAGAGACACAAAAAGAGAGAAGATAAAAAAGGATTTAAAAAAAGGACCAAAATGACTGACGTGCAGAGAAAATATAAAAAAAAAATCACCAGATGGAGGGATGAAGAAACGGAGACTGCAATCAAAACGTGTGTCTTTTTGGAATTCCACATACACTCTTGAAGCTTTTGTGGCGCACTATAAAACTAAACTAATACTGATTGAAAAACCAACTGTGTAATGAATCATAGTATGGTATGTGTACATTCTAAGCATGGAGAGTTTATATCTACTGAAAAAGTCCTGCATTAGCACAGTAATATATAATATACTGATAAATATGAATCTCTAGCTCTTTGGTTTGATGTCTTGGTTCTGTGTGGAATGGTGACCTCTGGTGTTGTGACGATGTAAATGAATTGGTGGAAAGATTTTTATCTGTGACCAAAACGAGACTATTTAGCTCCTGATGTGTGTGTGTGTGTGTGTGTATGTGTGTGTGTGTGTGTCTGTACGAAAGAGAGAGAGAAAGAGTGAGAGAGTGAGATATATGTGTATTTGAGCTTGTGGGTTGTTGGGTTTTCAGGACCGTATTCACTTTCCTGCTCTGGCTGCTTCCATAAACTCTTCTTCATTTATTATAACCTCTGACACAGACACACACACACACAAGTATATTCACAAGTAAGAGAAGCACAATGACCCCTGCAGCAGCTTGCACACACATGGGAGCCTGCACAGTATAACTCCAGTAAGGAAACGAGGAAGGAGGGATGGAGAGAAACAAAGAGAAGTCACTGCAGGTTGTCTGAAAGCAGATGTTAGGTTTTGTGGATAAAGTTTTGGAAAGTTTAAAAGAAGGAAAATCAGGATGCTGTTGAAAAGAATGTCACTCTGAAGCAATGCAAGGTGGAGGTAATTCTAGATATTAGGTGTAAAGTGCATAGCAAACTTAAAGTTTCCCCAACACTTGACAGATTGGAGAGTTTATGACTGAAATTCAATAACCTAATATGAAGCTGTCATGGAAAATTTTTGATTCGTCTTACAAGATCTTTGCAGTGAATACTTAAAAATCTGACATCTTCCTGAGGCTGGCCACACACCAGACAATTCTAAGCCAAACTGTCAACCTCCAGTGATGAGGGCCATGACTTACGCTTTGGTGAGATCTCATGACTGTGGAACTGTTATCAAGAATGTTAAAGAGGGGTATTGTGTTTTTCTAATATCTTAAACATGGATATAAACAAACAATACAGACTGTCAATACTAAGCATGTGCCAATTATATATTCCTATGTTGGAGATATTCATGAATCTGTCTGCAAACTCATCTAAACAGCCCGTTCACTAAAATGATGAGGTCATCACATAAGAATCTCCTAACTGGTTCATGAGGGGTGGACCTCAAACACCAAGGTCTGCACATAGCCCTGCCTCCGTCAGGCCTCTGGAGGTTCAACCAATCAGGGGGGAGGGATTTGTGGAATGGGGGAGTCTTAAAGAGACAGCAGCTAAAAGGAATTTCAGACAGAAGCTGAAATAAGAGTTTTTCCAAAAACTAGTGTGAGGAAAAAAAGAGGATTTTTTGAGTCATATAAAGGTACTGCAGGGGTAACAGAGGGACAATTTAATGACTAAGAAAAAAACTCACAATACCCCTCTTTAAGTGTTTAGTCTAGGAGTCTTGTGAAATCACTTTGTGTGTGTGATCCAAGGATTGTCATGTTAAAAATCGGTTTTAACTCTTTGGTCTCCCCACAAGTCAGGCAGTGTGTTGTCAGCCTAACAAGGATAATCTTTTCAGACCATCTAGAAGAGGGATACATTGTTTTGAATTTTTCTCGACCAATTCTATAACTTGGGCTTTTACAAATGAAAAATATGATGTTTCTAATGATAAGAATTCAAAGTTCCCTCATGTAACAATATAAAACAGAATTCATTTCAAATAAGTTTTAAGTATCGAGAAAAATTTATAAATTCTTCTTGTAGATGATTCGTTTTAAATCCCCTCAACTGAACTACCCACTCTACACCTACCCACTTCACTCTATTTGGACCTGAAGAAGCCTTGCATGCCATACATGTCTAGTGTAGTCAGCAAAATTCAATAAATATATCATTGGTCCAAATAAAAATATAAATTTTAATCTGTGTCAAGATTATGAAAAGTCAATTATAAAAGCATTAGCCCTCCACCCCACCTTCAGTGGACAACTGTCTTATTTTCCTGTCTTTCTTGTTCCACACTCTCCATAATACCCACCCCTTGTTGCCATGACAATCACCATGACCTTCACCACCTTCACTAACATCACCATGGTAACTCCACAGTGTGTTGCTTTTATTAGTTTGTTCTTGGGATAGGAAGCAGAGATTTGTGAAGCTGGGTGGTTAGTTTTAATTCTTGAGTCCATCAGCAACTGCCTCCAGCCAGGTGCAAAACCACATTACCCATAAGCACCTCGATTTATTCAAAGAAAATCAAGCCTTCCCCATCCCATAGCAGCCAGCCTGTTTATATAAATGACTAAGAAATCAGAATAGTTCTGGTATTTAAATATGATCACATAGAGATTATATATATGGATATTTGCAAAAAAAAGTGTATTTATGATGTGTGTGTCCTCCTGAAGACTATTTTTCAAAGTAAACAATCTAATCTGAGTGTTGAATCAGTTTGCTTCTCCATGCTTTGGTGGTCCAAGCTGATGTGTTATTGTAGGATACCATGTTGGAATATTTCCAGGAAGCATTTTTTCTTTTTCTTAATTTTTTTGTGTGTACATGTGTCCAGATGTGGCGATGTGTAAAATAAAAGTGGATCTTTGTTGTTCTGTTTTTATTATTTTTTTGTATGATTTTAAATGCAATGCTCTGTTTTGTTTTTACTTTGAAACATGTGCCTTGCTTTGTGATTTTGGTCAGAATTCAATACAGTAGATGGGTATGTAAAAAAAAGAAATGGGGTTCTCTCTCTTGTTCTGTTTTGCCCTGTTATTAATGGATCTGCTGCCCCTTCCCCAACATCACCAATGAGATGTGATATAAAGCATTGAATCTTAAAACCTCAACAAAGCCCATGTAACCATAAGAGATGACATCTTGCTGTTTTGTTATCCACAATTACTGTTTTAACTCAGAATGAGCTGATTGAGTCACATAGAACAACTACATTTTAACACTTCACATCATTTGCAGAAAGTTAGCTTGAGTTAGCCTAAAAATGTCTGAAATACCATTCACCAGTCAGAGGTTTGGTATCACAATAGTTAATGTATGGATGAGGTTACTGCTAGCCAGTGGTTTGCCTTTCTGTGTGGAGCATAAAAGTGTAAAAGTGGGGAGGAAAACTAGCAAGCTAGCTCACACCTTCAAAGTCTTAATCTGTTTTAGTTTATTTCATTCAAAAAGCTAATAGGCCAACCTTAATGTTGATTTTTTTTCTCTCCTTTTGAAAAGTTAGCTTAGCTGAGTCACATTTCCAGAGTCTAAGCAAGGCTACTTTTGCTAGCTCTAACTCTTGTGGCATTTAAAGCTGTTACGTCCAGAATTATTCTTCCCTTGTTTGAAGCTGGATGAGAAGATATATTACAATCTCATAGCTGTAATTAGTTTAAAGCTTCTGTCAGAGGCTGATTAGCATGGGTTAGCACTTTGCATAAAGTCTTAACAGAGGAGACTTGCTGGCTGGTATAACGATTAACGATTACTGTTATACTGCTTGGATTTGTAGTAGAAACTTGAATGTAATGTTTCATTTTAAATTTGAAAAAGGAGAGGTTAGCTCTTTATTTTCCAACTGTTATGTAAAGCTAAGCTAACTGTTTGCTAACAGTAGCTTTTCAGACAGCACTAAAAATAAGCCCTCAAGAAACGCTACAACATCATCATGTAAGTTCAGCTGCTTGGTTTAGATGTGACAAAAATCCAAGTGAATATTTTCATCCTCTATACATGAGGCCAGATTCAATCACAAAGATGTAGTCGAATGAAATGATCATAATTTCCAGCTTGATGTTTATGTCGACTTTTAAATCAGAAACTGGGTGTTTTGTATATTTCAGTACCTGAATGCTTGGTTGGTCATTTCCAGCACACCAGATTCCCCCGACCAGACCCTCAAAGCTAATGTTTTATCTCCTGATTCCACAACACATACATACCTGAACATCCTTACCTCACAGCTCACACAGAGACCTACTTGCTTTTGACACTCAACCCTAATGTGTGATACTTTCATCCCTGCTTTTAGTCTCATTTTGGTCATTTTTATTCATGTTGAAACCATTACTTTAAAGTGTGTTATTGGCGTGTTGGGATTGGGGTCAAGCTACAAAAGTGACACAGCACAGATGGTGTAAAAAAAAAAAAAAACACAGATGGTCAAAAAATGTGGAGCGAAAGTACTGTTCCTTTTTTCCTTTTTTTTTAAACAAAAGAAAAGCCAAGCTGTTTCCTTTTTTTGATTTTCCGCCTGTGCTTCTCTGAACAGATACCAGACTGGTGTCTCCTCTGCTCTGCAGTGACTGTATGCGAATGCTTGAGAAAGGCAGCGTGTGTGTTCTTTGTTGCTCTGCTATCGACAGTATGAAACCTGTGTGTGTGAATGTGTGGGTGTGTGTATGTTGTGACTGGACATAGGTGTGCTTGCAGTGACTGCATCTTATGGCGATCTGCTCTGAATAAATAAATGTTCTATACAAACTGCACCGTCCTCCGTCTCCCTTTGTGATGTGAACCCTGTATTTACAAAGTTCTCCTCTAGGGGGCCACAAATGAATGCACAATACAGGTACTACCCAGAAAATTAGAATATCCTGAAAAGGTTGTTGTATTTGTCCAATTCAACTTAAAATGTGAATTTGACATATTATATAAACAAATAATATGCAAATCAATATATTTCAAGTTTTTATTTCTTTGGATTTTGCTGATCAGGTCTTCCAGCTTAAAAAAATCTCAAATTCAAAAACTCAGAAAATTAGAATATTACATTAAGTCAATCTCAAAAAAGGATTTTAAATACAAAATGTGAGGCCTCCAAAACTAAACTCTTGCACCTGTATTTAGTAATTGGTTGGGGCCCTTTTTCCCGAATAACTGCCTTTATTCGGCGTGGCATGGATGCTACCAGTTTGTGGCATATCTCAGGGCTTATAGAAGACCAGCATGCTTCAGTTGTGGCCTTTAGCTCTTCTTCATTGTTTAGTCTCTTCCCCTACAGTCTCTTGACAATGCCCCACAGATTTTCTATGGGGTTCAAGTCAGGTGAATTTACAGGCCAATCAAGCATGGTAATCCCATGGTCGTTGAACCAGGACTTTGTACTTTTAGCAGTGTGAGCAGGTGCCAAGTCCTGCTGGAAGATGAAGTCTGCATCTCCATAAAGCTGTTCAGCTGAAGCAAGCATGAAGTGCTCTAAAATGTCCTGGTAGACGGCTGCGGTTATGTTTGACTTAATGAAGCACAGAGGACCAACACCAGCAGCTGACATGGATCCCCAAGTCATCACAGACTGGGGAAACTTAACACTGGACTTCATGCATCTTCTCTCGTGCCCTTCTCCAGTCTACCTCCAGACTCTGGGACCTTTGTTGCCAATGAGATGCAAAACTTGCTCTCATCAGAAAAGAGGACTTTTGACCACTGGGCAACAGACCAGCCCTTCTTTTTTTTCTTGCCCAGGAAAGGCGCCTCTGGCCCTACTTACTATTGAGGAGAGGTTTGACAACAGGAATTCGACATTTGAAGCCCATGTCCAGCATCCGCCTGCGTGTTGTTTCTCTTGAAGCATCAACTCCAGCATCAGTCCACTCCTGATGAAGTTCACCCACACTTTTGAATGGCCCTTTCCTGACCGTCCTCTCCAGGCTGCGGTTATCTCTCCGGCTTGTACATTGTCTCCTTCCACTTGACTGTCCATTAATGTGCTTTGAGACAGCACTCTGAGAACACCCAGCTTCTTTTGCTATCTCTTTCTGTTTTTCCCACCTTGTGGAGGGAGTCAATGATGGTTTTCTGCACTACTGTCAGATCAGCAGTCTTCCTCATGTCTGAACTCTTCTGAGCCAACCCAAGACAGACTTTTTAAAGGCTCAGGACCCTTTGGAGTTGTTTAGGATTACTTGCCGGATTAGAATTCGACTCTTTTAACCTACAAAATTAAAGCTTTTCACAGTATTCTAATTTTCTGAGTTTGTGGTTTTAATAAGCTGAAAATCTTAATCAGCAAAGTTACAACAAGGAACTGCTTGAGATACGTCAATTTGCGTGTAATGGCTCAATAAAATTTGTTGGTTTCATCTTTTATGTTAAATTGCCAAAATAAAACAACTTTTACTTGATATTCTAATTTTTCGGGTAGTACCTGTACTGCAAAAGACTTCACAGCCTTGTTGATCTCACACAGGTGTTTCATTTAACTTAGTTGTGACCAGCTCTGGTCAGGAAGGTTTTACTTTACTTCAGACAGAATTTAAAATGTTGTGCATTTGCTTGATTTCCTTACAGTTTTCATGAGAAGACTCTTAAATGAAGCTGTAAATATAAAAAACATTGGCTGTCTTACCTCAGCAAAAAGAATGGAAACAAACTTTATACTGATCTGTCACACTAACTTTCTTGATGTTTGGTTTGTTATTGTCCATTTTTCAATCAGCGTATCGTTGTATTCCCACCTCAGGAAGTCGCTGGTCTCCAGCATCGCTATTTTGGGGGTTGAAGGCTGGAAAGTTTTGGGAACTCCTGCTATGTAGCATCATTGAGGAAAGCAGTAAGTTTAGTTAGAATAAAATAAATCAGATCAACAATTCCAAAGTGTACAACAGTTTTATTGATCAATGATCAACTCAGGCTTACATGATTACAAGTATACAAGAAATCACTGAAACTGTGACCAGTGAAGACACTTCTTCTCTCTTAAAATAACTTTCTTAACAAGGCGACTGTAAGTAGTGGTCAGATCTGCGTTGAAATGAAGGCAAAACTCTTTTCAACATCTGTAAAAACTTCATCGAGCCCATGCGTGTGAATTTAGATGGATTCAAATGTTCTCATGAATGGAAAACGACCCTCACAGGCAATTCGATTTTTTTTTTTTCAACCCAATATGGGTCCTGAAAATCATGGTTTAAGAACACTGGACTCTGTGGCACTTTCGCTGCTTCTGGGAGTTTTAAGGTTAATTACACACAAACATTGGCTTGCTTCCACTGTAAGCTCACCGTGTGGTTGTGTGTGTGTGTTACAGTCATTAAATAACAATCAGTTACTCTGTGGTTGTGTTTCAGTCTAACCAGCTGAGGTCAGAGAGGATCAGAGGGGGGAGGAGGGTCAGAAAGAGGAGAGAAGAAGACACATCGTTACAGTCTGCGCTGGCTTTCATGCTCACATATGGCACTCCTTGAAACACACTCGCACACACACACACACGACGACAGACCTGTCCACACACACAGACGCTCCTCTCCTCTCCTCTCCCAGTCCCTCCTGGTGTTTATGTTGGCCAGTGTGAGTCATCGTCATGGGCACACATCCAGGCTCGGCACTATCTGTTATTTTACACAACTGTACAACTGTGGAGTGGCTCTGAATACAGCTCTATCATGGCACTAATATAAAACTTGGTAAATCTATAGAAATGTCATTTTCTTTAACAAACTAAAAGATGATTTTACAAAGGCTGGTTTCACAAAGCTGAACTGTGGGACCATGTGAGGGAACAAGGAGGGAGGAAATGTGTCAGCTCAGTTATTGTTATGATAAAGCAGCTGCTGGTTTGAAGGTGATGGTATATTTCATTTTCAGGTTGCTTCCCAGCCGAGGACTGAAATATATGAGGCTCTTGTTTAGCTTTTCTCATTCTAGCTGTGTAAATGGACCTTTAAGGTTCTATAAACAAATCTTTGCAGCTGATTATGTATATAACTTTAAATATAATATAACAGTATTGGTTCTCTTTTTGTTCCCAACTTAACTCTCTTTGCTTTTTAAAGTAACAGGAACAGACACTGAGCAGGAGGATTTACAGATTACAAATCCATATGTTAGTGTTCTTGAATGCACAAAAAAATTAAAAAGGATCTGAAATGACCTACAACCCCAATTCCAATGAAGTTTGGACGTTGTATGAAACATAAATAAAAACAGAATACAATGATTTGTAAACCCTGTTTAACCTATATTCAAGATATTCTTTGTTCAAACTGATTAACTTTATTGGTTTTTGCAAATGTTCACTCATTTTGAATTGTTCTAGTGATATAATTTCTTTGTCTGCAAAAAGATTAGATTCTGCCAATTTTCTGTCTCCATTTTTTAACATTCACGGAATCTCAGAGTTCACTCCAACCTTAGATAAAAAATAACCTCATCCCTACTTTTCTTCTTATGATGTTTAAAGGTGTAAAAATATGGATCAAGAATGAGTTAATGGATGATGATCTCTGTTTGTGAAACCAGCCTTCCAAGGGAGTGTCTGCAGGAAGTAAAGCTTTTACTTCCTGCTCTGATTATTGACTACAGCGTCCAATTTTGGTACAGAGCGGTGCAGCTGTAAGGCAGCTTGTCATGGTTTGCTCCATAATGCACTGATAAAGAGGTCACCAGGAAGCGTGACCTGGAGCTGATCCTGATGATCGGGGTCCAAGCGTTTGTTTCAAATTTAAAAAGGACCGCAGGCGGTGCAAGAGTTCGGACTTTGAGGAGGAAGTTTTTGTTGGTCTAGCGCCATCAAGTCAAAATCAAAGAAACTGGAGCGGAGGATGAAGTCATGTGTTGTGTTACCGTACAGAGTTCATCTGACATAAAAATAAGAGTCAAGCTGGAGTCCTGCAGGGTGTTTGCTTAGCAGGTCCACACCTAAAAAAATACAAGAAAAAGAAATGATTTTAAAGATCCAACAAAGTGACATAAAATACGCCCACAAGTGCTTTTATTTTGAAAACCTTTTTTTTCCCCCTGGCCTTTTCCAAGGATTGTTTAATATAGCCCGTTTGGAAAAACAGTGTAGATAACAGAGGTAAATAAGAAAGATCCAGATGCACAGGATGTTCAGACAGAACAGCTGATGGAGAGAAAATCTTGGTACCTTGACGGTGCTGTCCACAGCTCCAGAGAAGAGGCGCCCTCTGGAGACGGCTAGAGCTGTGACACTGCCCTGATGTCTGAGCAGGGTCTGTGTGCAAATCATGTTGTCCATGCTCCAGACCTTAGATCAGACACAAAACCAACCAACCATCAAACTGTGGTCTTAAATAACCAGCAAACATCACATGCTAAAGCTCTTTGCACACTGAGTCTGTTATCTTCAGATGTGTTCTTTGGATCTGTAACAACAACAAAAAGTCTTCATTCATCATGTAAACATCGACTGAAATGACAGAAAATGTGTCGGCCCCTCCCTCCGGACATTTTTGTTATTGATAAATGAATCAACCAGCTGAATTAAATGATGACGATGACGTTACATGTAGCCTGCAGCATCTCTGAATACTCAAACAACCCTCAAAACTACCCGTTCTGGAAAAAAAAAAAAGACAAACGAAAGTTTCAGCAAACATGAATGACATAACATGGGATAGAATTTAATTCTTACACGTGTGTCAATTTTGGTAAAAAAAAAAAAAACGGACTCCATATGCAAAGACCTTAACTGATCTCCTAAATGGTCACTGACTTTTAAGCCTTAATCTACCGACCCGTACCATCCCACTTTTTGGTTCCCTACTGTTGAGGGTACCAGACAAATCGATCTGACCCCAGAAGGTGGAGCTAGAAACACTGCAGTCTGTTGATTGGTCCAAAGAATCGTCATATCCAGTAGGACAGCGGTGATTAAGAACAACACATAACCCCACCACGTTTAAATCAACTTTGTGAAGATAACTTTCTCTTTGTTTGGAAAGTGGCATCTTTTTTCTGATTGGTTGGATTTATTAACAGGGTACACTGTGCCTCACTGCTGTGCTGTCATGCATTCAGTTTACACACCGTCTACCAAGAAGGGCATGGTTGGCTGTGGGAAGGCAAACAGGATCAGACTTTACCGGTCGGACCTGTACCAAACTGTACTAATCCAGACAAGACTGCTGGGTGGAAACAGGGCTGTACTTGTGAAGCACTTCTTGAGTCATTCTGACAAAAGAAAATCTGCCAATGGGGTAAGACACATTTGCTTGTTAAAGCCGGGTACACACAAAAGGTTTATCCAGCTGTTTTGGTCACAAATTTCCTCCTTCCCGACCAAGGACAGTAAACGCCCGATTATCTTCTGTTTTATCAGATTATCCTATCAGGTTATCCTGTGGTCTGAGGTGCGTTAAGAGTGAATTTGTCCCGATAATCGGCTGTGAAACGGTCGGGGCCGACAATTGTAAATATTAAACTCCATGAGTTGAAATGGAATTTAACCAATCAGAGGGTGAGTTGACTGAGGAACAAGGAAGCAAACATAAACAAAAACAAGCAAAACAAGCATGGCTGACCTGACTAAGGAAAGTCAATGTTCAGGATTTTTTCCCCAGTCTTTTCTTTTCTTTTCTTTTTTTTGTTTGTGAATTTCTGTTAAAATTAGTCCTCAGACCACCATCATTCCCTCTTCTATGTCTTTTATGTTACCAGTTGTTGCTATCTGTTGCTGTGTTTCTTCTTCTATGTTTTTGTTAGATCATGTTTGGTCAGGTGAGGTTTCTGTCTTGGTGGGACAGAATGGTTGTGTGTGTGGTGAGCTGTGTTGAGATTATCAGAGCACACCACACACAGTACGATCAAAACTGATCAATGTCTGATTTTCTGGTCTTCATGTGTGGGCTCTCTAACAGATAAAACATCTCTTCACATTTAGAAAATCCTCATGTGTGGACCCCGCTTTAGTTTGGTGAAATAAGAATGTCATAACACAAGACACTAAACGAGAAAACTTTCCGAACCCAACTATCAGATATTTCTTTACTCTACAAACAATTAAGGTGTCATTTTGTATTTTAAAACTAATTGGAGAATGTGCTCATATTTAGTCTAAGAAAACAAGAAAAACCTCTTCATCCACATCTCTTCTGTCACTCTGCTCTGGGAGGTCTGACTGACACTGAAAGGACAAACTGTTCATCCTCACCCTCAGTGAGCGGTCGTAGGAGGCGCTGAACACTTTGGTCTGATCCGGGGTGGAGATGACAGCAAGAGCGTAAACTGTTCCCACGTGGCCGGTCAGTGTCCGCACCTGCTCCTTGGACTCAATGTCCCACACCTATAGAGAGAACACACCTTCATTAACATCATTAACATCAACATCATCAACATCATCTTCATCATCATGGTCATCAGAAAAAAATGTCACAGTGGTTTGGTAAAAACAGCTGTCGTAGTTTAGTTTCAGTCTGAGGAGCCAAAAACGATCTCATGCCCTTTGAGAGAGGGCGAGACGATTTGGCAGGAGACTGAAATCAAGTGAAATGGAAATAAAGGAAAAAACAAAAAAAGTTCGAGCATATTCACTTGTGTTTCTGTGTTTTCTTACATGAATGAGGTTTTCATAGGTGCCGCAGACAATGTGATGGTTGGTGACAGCGATGGAGTAGACGCTGCCCCCACTGGTCTGCAGGACATGAACACACTCCAAAGACCGGATGTCCCAAATCTGATGGAAAAGGAGAGATAAAAAGATGATGAGTAGGGCTGAGTACTGAACTTCGGTACTACTGAAATGTTTCAGTAGTACCAAGTGTCAAAATATGCCTTGTCCTTTCAGTACCCAAAGGGTTAATCACGTGACCAAGCTCTGATAATGCCTCCAGTGATTGGCTGAAACGTTACACGTGGTTGTGGCATGCAAGAACAGTGTTGCCAAATTATTTAGTGACTCTTCAGATCCCTCTAGAGACTTTCTTTCCAAAAAGTGACGAATCAAGGGACTTTTCTGAAGTTTGTGGACAGAATGAAAGCTTGTATTGCTCCTCAATGAGCAGCACCTCCTGCTCCAAGCTGCAGCCAGAGCAGACGACTGCGTGCAAATGAATCACACTAATGTTTGTCTCTTTGGGGTCAGTTCTGCTGGTCAAAAGCCCGGATAAAAGAGGAGGGTTGATATTTAGACATTAAAAAAAGAAGAATCCACAGAAGAAAGTTCATTTATAAACACATTTGCGGTGTACTCAGTATAGACTGACCTGTTACTTGTTTGAAACTGTTCTTTTGTACTGACAATTATTGTTTTGTTTATTTATTTATTTTTTATTTTTTTAGAAAACTTCAGTTTAGAAAAAAAACTAAAGCTTAATATTGAAACTTTGATCTGTATCATAATGTGTGATTTAATTTCCTTTTTGTTAGAAGTGATATTATAAAACAGGTATTGAAAAAAGTATGGTTCAGGAACCAGTATGGAAGTGAAGGTATCGGTATCGGAACAGGAATCAGAAAGTTTTGATTGATACCCAGCCTTAGTGATGAGTGCTGGAAACAGTGGCTCTGCTGTGAGTACCACACAGAAACATCTCATCCCTCCCCCACAAACATCCCCTGACTCCCCAAAGACTCTCCCTTTCTCTTTGCTGATGTTTCTGTCCCCCTCTCTGCTCTGCATGCTCCCTGAGGTATTCATTAGTGACCAACACTGGCACACACACACACACACACACACACACACACACACACACACAGACTTACTAACACATAAGCACAGACAGTGATGCTCATGCAGAAACAGAGAGAACTTTAACGGTGACTGTCAGACGCAGACACAGAGTCCGTTTTCATAGTGGACAGAATCCAATTACTGAACACAATGGAGCCCAGCAGCTTTCACTGCACACTGGAGGATCTCACACACACACACACACAGCAATTACAGTTACAGTTACTCATGCTTAAACTCAGATTGTGGTCAGTGGTGACAACGACCGCAGCACAGGGAATTCTCCTGCAGCAGTTTTCATGTTGCTGTTAACTTAGTGAGTTTAAACATGAAGGGTGCGAATCAAAGCAGTGATAAAACCAGGAAGATGCTTTTAACACAGTTTAATGTTTGATTTGATCACTTGGCAACTTATTAAAGCTTCCTGTCCTTCCTGTCACCAGCAGATTAATATCACACACATTTTTTTTTTCTGATTTACAAACAGAAGAAATGATGCAGCTGTAATTTGATCACACATTAATCTCTGCTCTGGATTCACAAACTTTGAACATCTCTGCGCTCCTTCTACCTACCTTGATGGTCTGATATGATCCACTGTACAGGTGGTTCTGTGATGCCACCAGTGCTCTCACCCAGTGGTTCAGACCAGTCAGCTCCTTCTTCAGCTTCAGCTCCGTTCCCACGATGTCCCACACCTACACAGAGAAAAAAAACATTTATAAAGATAAGAAAGTTTATATATTAGGCTTCACTACACAAACAAATTGCTTCCAATGTATTTTAACTGCTCCTTTAACAGACATGTTTAATTAAACACAGCTGTGGTGAACTGTAGTGAACTGTAGTGAATGATGTCATGGTGCTGAATAAAGGGAAGCTTGAAGACGGAGGAGTGGAGGCAGAGTGGAGTCTGGTAAGAAAGGAAAGTCCCTGTGTTAAAAGGACTGACATCACTCTCTCTCTCTCTCTCTCTCTCACACACACACACACACAGCTCCACAATCACCTCTTCCCTACTTTTGCTCTCTAACCATGGTAACAAGAGAAAGTCAAACTTCTAGTCCTCCTCACTGAGGCTCTTCTTCACTCATATGTGTCAAAAACTAAAGATCACTTTGAGAAGATTTTATCTTTTTCATTTTCAAAGTTTTCTCAAACCATATTTAGAGATAAAAGGGTGTTAGTTCATTAAACAGAAAACCTGAAAGCAACTGTTTAGAGGTTTTTGACTGGCCTTAGTGACCTGTGAATATACGAGGGCTGACTGATGAGTTGTGAGCCTTGTACTAAAGAAGTGAAGCAGGGAAGTCCTTTTTCAGCTCTACTATTCCCTGACTATTTAAGGCTTGTAAAAGGTGTGTTGTTCCACCAGGACGATGCCCCTGTTCACAAGTCTGTCGTTGCCATGGCTGCCATTCATGATTGTGGCTTTGAGTTGATTGAGCATCCACCCTATTTCCCTGATCTCACTCAATCAGACTTTCATCTGTTTCCAGAATTGAAAAAGGCCATTTCTGGAACCTACTTTAGGTCAGATGATGACGTCATACATGCAGTGGAGAACTTTCTGAACGGTCAAGAAAAGGACTTCTTTAAAAGTGGCATTGAGGCCCTGAAACATCGCTGGCAAAAGTGTAAAAATACTGAAAGGGATTATGTTGAAAATAATGAAATATGTCCACCAAAAGTCAAACCCTTAAACATGAGGCTAACAACTTATCAATCAGCCCTCGTACCATGACGTAATACTTAGAAATCAAAGGTGGGAAGAATTATTCAAAGATATGAGTCACAAATAGTCATCCTAGAACATCCTCCTCAAAGAGGATGAAGTGAGAGCGTCTTCTTGATGAAGTTGTGTTGAGTTCCAGCTTTGACAAACAGCCTTCTTAATATCTCTGCCAATAGTTTGTTAGAGAACCTGGAGCTTTCTGATGAAGGCAGCTGAAACACGTAGCACCGTAGGCTACCACACTACGACGGAGGATTAGAGCCAAGTTCAAACCTAAACTAAAGTAGAACTTCACAAGATGCTCCGTGTTCCTCATTGTTCTACAGGCGGCTGCTGCTCCTCTGATAGATACAGACTAAATATAGTAGAATAATCTGTTTATTTTATTCTTTTTTTATTTTTTACTTGGCCCTAACTCTACGTTGTAGTTTCCATGCACACACACTGGGTGATATGTAATGTTCCTAACAGTACCTTAATGGCCTTGAGGGAGCCGCTGAACAACATGTTGTGAGAGGAGACCAGCGTGCACACCGGGTTGTCATGGGCACGGATAGTATTGACTTTCTGCAGGGTCTGAATGTCCCACACCTACACAGAGTTTACAGCAGTAATACAGACATTGTGTTACTTGAATGGTGCATTTTTCATGTCGTGCACTCTGGCAATGTAAAAAGATGCATGAGGTGAGCTGTACTCACGATGATGGTGCAGTCTGCAGAGCCGCTGTAGAGCCTGTTTCTATGGAGACAAAGAAAAAAAAGAGTTCTCACCGAATCCTGCTTTGGGGAGGAGGATGGTCATTCCCAGATGTCATGCAATTATATGACCGTGGTTTTCTCTTACCCTTGGATACACAGAGCCAAAACAATTCCATCATGACCCTCGAGGGTTTTCTGACACTTGTAGGTGGTGCAGGTGTCCCAAACCTGAGAGGAAGAGACGACAGTTGTTGATCTGTTGCTAAGCCTTCCAATGATTCTATAATTCTAGATATCAAATAGAACATTTATGATAACATCTCTGGAAGTTAGAGGGAGTGAGCTGCATTCAGGCCAAATATAGTACTGCACCAACAGCTGGTGTGGGTGTGTGGAACAGGTACTTTGGAAAAGATGAAATCTGGGAAGCCTCATTTGAATCAAACATCTACTCTACTATCAAATCAACAGGGGGGTTCAAATGTGCTTTTCATGTCCTTGTGCATGTGTTGATTTTACCTTGATAGTCTTATCTGAAGACCCAGAAAAGAGCAAGTCTCCAGTGGAGTAGACACACAAACACCAGACAGGACCCTGGTGGCCGACAAACGTCCCCTTGCATTTGAAGATCTGCTGGGGGTCGTATGCTACAAAAAGACACAGAAATATATTTTAAATGGAAGTAAACAAATATGAAATCTTTAACAACTAAAAATCTTCCTGTAGAGCTCAGCAAGGTTTTTTTTTTACCAAGTGCGGTGGTGAATTTAAAAAAACGAAGGATGAAAAGGAAGATACTCACAGCCCAGGATTCCCATGTTGAGCCTGGCGTTGATGTGAGACAGCTCATCCTGCACGGACAAACAATTTGCTTACAGCAGGATTTTTTTCTGACCCTCATGCAAGTGATGAAGAATATCTAATGAGAGCTTCAGTGTTTGAAGGCTTTTAGAAGGTGCACACACACACTTACGTTCAGCATTGAGGCATCCCTGCGGTACTCCATCAGGTCCTCACTTAGTTTGCTCTGATTCTCATCCAACACATCTGAAACACACACAGCAGCACCGTAACTTTTTAAACTTAAGAGGATAAAGAAAAGTTAGAACACAATGAATCATCTGTAATCCTAACGGGATTATGAATGTTTATATGTTGATATGAGATGTGAGAATCCCTGTATTATTATTATGAGTCCCAAATACACATTTACATTAATTTATGACTCAGTCTGGGAATAGTCATCCAATTTCATCGAGGGGATTGTAGGATCCAGCGCTAAGCAAGATCAAACCTTTTCATTTAGCTTGAAAGACTTTTTCTCTGATGTATTTTTACCAAATTTGAGCTCCAAGTTCTTCTCCAGCTGATCCAACTTCTCTGAAAGTTTTCCCAGCATGGAGCGCAGGAAAGCGATGTCTTGATCCTTTTGGGCCAGAGTCAGCTGCATCTCATGGAACCTTAACAGGATCAAAGGTCAGGGGTTAAACACATGCACGGGGGACAGGAACAATGATGACTGGAGAACAAGGGTGCAACAGATCAAAAAACTCATGGTTCGTACCGCATCATGGTTTTGAGTGATGGGTCGACTTATTTTTTCTTTTTTAAAGCGTCTAGCCACTTTTCTGAATGTTAGAGAGTCCAATTTTAGATATGGAGCGTGCTGAAAACTACGGCACTGACGGACTGCAGCGCGCACGGAGTATGTGTAAACTCAGGATAAGATTGATACGTGCTGCACGTATCAATGAAATGAAAGCACGTATCAATCTTATCCTGAGTTTACATATACTCCGTGCGCGCTGCAGTCCGTCAGTGCCGTAGTTTTCAGCACGCTCCAATTCACACTGGCTCTGTTTCTGGAGTGGAGCGCAGTGCACTCCATAGCAGCTGGACACTCAAGATCACAGGAGAACCACATGTTCCCACAGGAATCACACCCATGACAACTACTTGTATGATAATTAGTTAGTATGATAAACTCACCTGACCTTCCCAGAACTTCATTAATTCAGTCCTTCCCTTTTAGTCTCTGTTGGTGTCCTTATATAAAGGATGTGTTGTATCATATATAATTATAAAGGTTTTCCGCCTCCAATATAAACTTTTCCCCGTCCATGGCGTCAGATTCCTCTGGATCTGACCCGCTGATGACTGCTGGCCCTGTGCCAGTGTCGTAGTTTTAATATATGAGGATAATTTTACGATCGACAGGCTGAATATGGTGCTTTATTTTGAAAAGACCGGAAACTCTGATCGTTTTTCGTGTCTGTTTTCCTGTTTGGTACGATCTGCTCTGCGGAGATCCACGCGTCTCTGCAGCGTACTCCAGCAAGAATAGACTCGCAGCGAAACAGCCGCGAGCAGCTGTTGGTAGCACGCGCAGGAGACAGACCGCAGCGCCGGCTGTGTGAATGTACTGATTGACTAGCGTGGCAGAGAAGTACAGCATAGTACATGGCGCTGACGGACCACGGCGCTCACGCTGTATGTGTGAATTGGGTTATACTCTTCTCAACAACTCACCGGTGCTGCCTTGGGCCCCTCCCCTATCCAAAACCCTCACAGAGGGTTAGTAAGTGTAGACTGAACACACGGCCTTCCCATGAACACGCATAAAAAAAAAATTCCCATCAACCAATCCACAGACCACGTGTCTGCCAAACCGTGGAGAGGCATCCGTGCAGATCAACGATTGTCCATCGCACCACGACTAAAGAAGGTTTATCCAAGCTCAGCAATCAAGAATCTGTGAATCTCACCTGTCATCAGTCTGCTGCAGAAACTCCTTTAGACCCTCAAATTTACACACCT
The DNA here is from genome assembly GCA_030710495.1 of Labroides dimidiatus. Classification (NCBI taxonomy): domain Eukaryota; kingdom Metazoa; phylum Chordata; class Actinopteri; order Labriformes; family Labridae; genus Labroides; species Labroides dimidiatus. Next base: position 4,000,981 of record CM061163.1, read on the forward strand.
CCAGGTGTGTTTCATAGGTGTCCTGGTTACCAATGAATGTACAACTGTTGAGGAAGAGGAGGATATAGATTTGTGAGTATAACAGAGAATGATCGGTAACTTTGACATGACAGAAAAAAAAACATAAAGGACAACACATGAGAACAAATATTTTGGGAATGAAAGTTTTTTTTTTTGTATTCACCCGTATTTGGAGTGTGGACACTTAATGTGTTCACATTCTTTGAGGTGAGCCTCAAGGTTCATGGTTAGCAGTGGGGGGCAGGAGGGGTTGTTGGGGCAGCGGACTGGCCTGTAGTCACAGCTGGCCTCATGTTCTCTTTAGAAATAAGAAAAAAAGGCAAAAGGTCAGAGCCAAGTGTTTGGAGGATGACATTTCACATAAAAAAGGAGAGGCAGAGGAGAAAGATCATTGCATCTGTGCCTCATTCTGTCTTCCTTACTTGCGTGTGGAGAGTTTGATGGTGAACGGGCAGCCCAGCGGGTCAACCTCGAACGCCCCTGGTTTACCAGCCACTGTGGAATTAGAGGACGCAGCTGCACCTGCACTGCTTGCTGTGGCCCTGCAGCCGTATTTACAGTGAATGAACAGCTCCCCGATCTGCTCGGCCACAGCAATGTTGTTCACTACAACCGTTAGCTTAGCTGCATCCACAGGGCACTTATCTGTGAGGAAACAAACATCAGAGGGTCATTACTCACCACACGCTTCACGACTGACCGACTGGTTTAAATGGAGCGTAACATTACTGATGTTATTTCTACCACCTCTGTATAATAATAACCTGGATCTTTGATCTTTAGCACATTTTCAGGTCTTACCTGAAGTCAAGGCACATCGTCTGCAGAAGGTGTGCTGAGGAAAGGAAGAACAACAAACATAAAATAATTGAAAATTGTAAAAAGAGATGAGCAAAGGAAAAAAAAAAGAAGGTCCGATGAATAAAAATTAAATGCTGGGACCAAAAAAGAGGGAAACTCACCCCACACGTTGTGATCACAGGGTCCTTGAAGACGTTACAGCACAACTGGCAGCAAAGTTTTACTGATGGCTGCTCGGCAAACACCTGGGGCTCCTGCAGGGAAAAACACACACACACACACACACACATTTATTAACACTTTTGTTTTTTTAAATTTCAAAAATTGACGTTTCAGTGAAACACATTTGTGATACTTGTGCTCAGGGCATCATACCAGGTCCTCCTCCTCTTCATGCAGGGAGAAAGTGGAACGCAGAGACATGTTGGACTCAGAATGGAGAGATCGGACTGAAATTGCTGAATCAGATCTCCGAGGAGTCCCAATCGGAGGCTAATGAGAAAGCAGGGTGAAGCATGGGGAAAAGAATGTCATAAAGTGTTCATATTTTACAGGAAAAAATAAAAATGTTAAAGGATCTGGGTTCATACCATTCCATCATCATCATCCCGAGGAGAGTAGGTAAGAGTGCTGGAGGAGGAGGGAGTTCTTCTGTGGGTCTTATAGTTGCTGGATGCTTCTGCTGTTAACATAACAAGCAAATTCAGAACATGGAAGAACAAAAAAGAGAGAAAGTATTCAAAGAAAAATAAAGTTTACAGGGTGTATTCATGTTATCACCTTTGGTTCCAGCAGCCACAGCTGAGAAGGTAGGGCCAAATGAGGCCTCCATCCTGCTCTTCATTTCATCATCCATGGTTGGATAAAAAGAGATGGGAACAGAGGATTGTTTAAAACAAATGAGTGAAAAAAGTCACAGATAACCACAATAATCTGGATATTTCATTAAAACGACTTCCCGTGCTCTATTTGTGTCCCTTACCTGGCTGGAGTCTGCTGGAGGGTGGTGAGACTGCTGGAGGGTTGGCTGCAGTGGTATCTGTTCCTCCTTCTGGGAATCTACTGAAGGGTTGTGTTTATCTCTGCTCGCAACCAAAAGTACACAATCAAACGCAGGAGGAAATGCTAGCAGCTGGCGGGACGGCTAGGCCTGGAGAGAGAGAAAACCAAACAAGGAGGCATGCAAAGAGGAGCGAGAAATTACATAAGGAAGAGAAGTATGGGCTCACAAAATCCTCTGTCAGGATGAGGACGAAAGCTCAGAGCATGATATAGATGGTTTCAATCCTTTCTGAGGACAATTTGAGCCTCTGAGCTCAAGGAGGTGCTACAGAGTCCATCTGGCAACTAAAAATGTGTTAAAGAAGTGATTCATCCAAAATGAATATCCTGAACCTGACAAAAAGATTAGATCTGATCCCAGACATGACATGAACTTTTTAGAAAACATTAGTTTGTTCTTCTGTTTTTGTGTTTGTGCCCACACTATCTGGAGAAAAGACTGTATGATAAAAGTGATGTAGTCTCCCTGACGTCGGCCATCTGTTTCAGAAACAGAGGTTTGAAGCAAATTCAGTTTCAAATTTCAGTTTGAGTGTTTTGGCCTTGTGGGGCCTTCAAAGAGTAGACAGTGAGAAACACTTTGCAGCAAGAATCAGCTCGTGAAAACTTTGAGTTTAAATCATTTTACAAAGAACTGTTTATCTTTATCTCCTACATTCAGGGAGGGCAGAATAACGTTTTTTTATTGTTTTTCCAAACGTAACTGTTTCATTACCTAAAAAAACATGTGAAGGCAAAACTTTATATTATTAACATTAAATCTTCCTGTCGCTAACATTGGATTATTTACACTAACGTTAACATTAGGGTCATTTTCATAGGCTTGTGCAGAACAATTGTTAAAGTTATTCTCTCTCAACCTTTCCCTCTCCTTTCACTCCACTCTGTCGCCTCTTCACTGTCGCTCTCAGCGAACCAGAAAGAAGTTGAGACTCCGGTGTTTGTTTTTTAAAATGTAGTTATTTGCAGAGCAGTGTCACATTTAATGAGTACAATTCCACACTCTTATTATGGTCTGTACATGTGTGCAAATAAAGACTTTATGTTTATATGGATCCATTCAAACAATATGATTTACATTTGAAACATCTGTAAAAAAGACATCATGATTCTGCTCGGCCGGTGTCTCTCTGTCCTTTTCATCATCAGTAACGCCTGATTTGCCTCCTTTTGCTGGCTCTCCCTCACCAGCAGCCTCCTCCTCTCTCTCCTCATTTTGATTTTTTAAATAATCAGCGATTGACCGCTTCATTTGCACCACAGATGTACATGACGGCGCTCTCTTTAGAGCAGGAGAGAGTGCAGGTGGATACAGTGCGTGTATAAGAGGGTGCATTAAATGATACGCACTCGCACAAAGGCGATCAGATGAAATTCTGACTCACACATTAGGACAAAAATTAACCACCTGCACAGAATGCCGATAGAGAATTTGGTGCTTCAGACAGGACACATTTTTTGTACCAGGCTGTAATAACGTTTATTTCTGCAGTGAAAATGAAACTTGAGGGTGGTGTGTGTGTGGTTCCTGGTTCGTTTGGAGCCAGCCTCAAGTGGATTATAGCACTTCTGCACTGTCTCATAATTTCAGATCAGAGGTTGATGCTTAATTATGGAGAGCTGAAGACAAATTTCTCCTCTGAAAGAGAAATGTAAGAAATGCCTAAATTCCAGCAGCCGTTTAGCCATTCAAAGAATTTCCTCAGGCAAAGGATTGGACTACTCTGGCTGTTAATAAAGAGAAGTAACATACCACATAGGGACCAGTACATGCCACTGACCACCCTAGCAGCAAACTGTTAGCCACACCACATGCTGCTAACTACCCGAAAATGTTACGTATCTGCCAGCATACGGCATTGCATGTCCTAAAGCATGTCATCAGCTGCTTCTTGATCTCAGCACTGCTTCTTCATCATGTTCTCGTACAGGTGTGTTTTTGTCATGAGATCTGTGATCAAAAAAATTTGTCAGCTTTGCAGCTGCAAACAGTCTCTTCTTAAGTTTGTTTTGATGGAATTTGGGGGAGAAGTTGGATTGCGCTCTGTTCAACCCTGTGCTGTGGTAATACTGTTATTAATGAGACCCAGGGTGATTTGTCTCTGACTCATGATGCACGATCCCTGCTGAATTCAGGATAACGTTACCCAATAGTTCTGTTTGTGATTTAACAGAGAATCACACCCACACTCAGCCCAAGAGGCTACAGTAATGCTTTGAGGCGGTACGAAAGAAAACGGCATCGTGGGAGTCCTAGAAATGTTTTATATGGATGTTTGACCTACTTAACTGCCTTTATGCACATGATGCAGCTTTAGTTATAAAAGCAACAAAGATGAAATGTTGTGGTTGGGTTTAAGCGCCTGGAATTCTCTTGTTAACAATTTTTAACAGGGGAATGTGATTTATTTGTCCAGCTACGAATCAACCAGGAAGTTCAAAGTTTGTTGACGCCATCAGTAAATCATCAATTAAGAAAAAAAAGTTCTTCAGTTATATGGAGAAAAATGTATGAAGTATCTTTGATGTGATGTGGGTAAATGTTTTATTTCCAGGACTTCGAGAATTTTTCATTCTCTTAACTTGAATTCTTCCTCTTTTTGTGAAAAGTTTGAAATGTGCATTAAACACAATGAGCTAATACAGAAAACAGCTTCATCTTAATGGAAGAAGTTACTGAACTAACTGGCTGTCTTGTATTATTCCTGATTGTACAAATGTACATAAAATGTCTGCACAACAGAACCACGCACTTGTGATTTTTTTTCCCACTTGTTGAAGTTAGCAATTCTTCCCTTTAGGACATTAATACACAACTGAGAAAACACAGAAACACGTTTACAGATGAGTTAAGGCTTATCTACTGACAGAAACCGTAAAAAGTGACCGACATCGACAAACACACAGGGTACAGCCATGAAGCAGACAGGGAGGGAGCAACTCACAGACAAAGGGAAGAGGAAGAAATGACAGCCAAAATGCAGTGAAGCGGACAATTAGATTCTGATGTACACACAGAGGTATGCAAACTGTCAGCTCACATGGTAACGGCCTGCAGAAACTATCCAGGACCCCTAATCCTCTCCATCCAGCGTCACTGTCTGTTTTCACAAGCCAAGAGATTCCCGTAAAGAGAAGGGGGGCGGAACACACACTCACACACACATTCTCTCTCTCTTTCTCTCTACGGGCTAAAGTTGAATAATGACACCTAGCTTGCACAATGTTCAGACATCCATGTAGAACTGACACATCTGAGGCATTTTAACAAACATGTGTGTAGTTTGTCAGCAGCTGCGTCCCTGTCACTGCCTTATTAAATATAATTAGCTAGCTAAAGTGTCTTGTTTGCTAGCTTAAGTTAGCTAATGCTACATTCTCTATTAGCAATCACTGCTGTGAGCGGACCATGATAAACTCTGCCACCACAAAGAGAACAACGAAGTCATTTTATACGCAGGATGGAAACTACTCGAACGAAAGCTTGGTTTCAGTTTCTGCTCTTACCATTATTCCTAAACAGCGCAGCTCCAAGTCTGCAGACGAATTCCTAAATCTTCCCTTTCCCCTCTCTCTCTCTCGCTGCTCTGCTTCATGTACACACATCGAAACGCCGCAATGCATTATGGGACACGCAGTTAAAAGGCTGGCTCTGTCGCTTCAGACGTATGCTCTTCTCATTTATTGGACTACGCTTCCAATAATCCACTTCGTGGGAACGCTATTGGTCTCGAGCCTGTCAGTACATCCTGCAAACCAACTGCAAAGCTCGCTATTTCCAATTTTATCCACATTCGCTACGAAAATGTGTCGTATTGGTTGTAGGAGTGACCGAGCCATCATGCGACAACCACCATCACGTTTAACGGTGAATGCACGTGCACGGTGGTGTGATGTGGGGAGATGCTTTCCACCAACACTGTAAGGTGGAAAATACTGTAAAAGGCCTTCTTTGCAGAGCCACATGTGGATGGATGCAGTGTATTGGAACGACACCTGTAGGAAAAGTAAACCGTTGGTAAGGTGTGGTTTCCCATTAGTTCATTTAATTCAATTGTTTGTTGAAAAAAAATGTATATAGCAAATAAGTTAAATTTTAATTGAATAATTACAATAATGATAAAACTTTTATCAGCTTTTGCATTTAACGTACTAGATACTATTGCACTAATGAATACTGCATATTGCCCCTTATCTAATACTATTCATTAGGTGCAATATCTGTCTAACATGGTCCTTGTCCAACGCGCAATGTAAATAGTTTCCCCGTATTTTGTTTTAGTACTTATTGCTCATTTCTGGTACATACTTACTTAGTTTATTGCTTATATTATTGCTTATCACTTATTTCATTACTATTCCATCTTACTTACAACTGCTGTACTATGTGAAGAGCAACCTTAATACCACATGTCCCCCTGGGATTAATAACGTATTTCTGGTTCTGATACTATTACAGAAATGTTTCTTTAAGCTCTTAAAATGTGCTTTATATCAAATAAGTTTTCATAGGTTGTAGTGCACATGATTTCACAGACTGTGGTGGATCTGTGCAATTGACAATGGACAATCAAGAAATTAAAATTAGCAAAACTTTAAATATCTAATGATTTAAAACACTTAAGATGCAAAATGGACTTCAAAGCTGTAGATGTCACATCTGCAGATGTGAATTAATCTTCAGACGTTCACAAACACTTGTCTGGTATTTGACAGTGAACTGGTTGTTGATAATACCCTACTTTTACCAGAGGAGGGCGCCATTTATTCAAACAAAGTTACAGCAATGGTACAAGACATCGTTATTAGTCTGTCTTAAAAAATAGACTTACCCTCATGGTGACTTGGAACAATTATGTGTACAAGTGATGAGGGGCATCATATTTTTCCAAAAACCTTTTCAAAAGCTTTTTTTTTTGTAGTGGTACAGATGTAATAATTAAATGTTATAAATGTGTTATTATTGGATGCTGTTATACATGCAATATCTTGCTGAGTAATTATCAGTCATGCATAAATACGTTTCTGGTTGAAGGCAAACTACTTACCCAGTAATGACATGTACACTATGCTTTCCCCTAGGGATCAATAAAATCGTATCTTTGGTCTATCTTATTATTTGTTGGCCTGTGAGTACTGTTTTATCTCAATGCATCAACAGAGTTCTGCTGTACAAAGTGTCTGAAGTGTAGCTAGTAATACTCAGTATAGTTTGGTCCAATGTTCTGGGTTTGGACTCCTCTAAAAGGTCACAGGTTAAATCTGAGGGATCATGACATAACTAATGTGGTCAGAAAGAGGCAATAATATTTAGAATATAAAATTCTACACAAATATTTTTTTTTCAAGAAGAAAAAAAGGAAAAGTCCAGAGTTGCAGCAGCTTACAAGGAATATTTAGAGCACTTCATGCTTCCTTCAACTGACAAGCTTTCTGGAGATGCTGATCTAATTTTCCAGCAGTACCTGGCACCTGCCCACACTGCCAAAAGTACCAAATGCTGTGTCAGTGACCATGATATTACTGTGCTTGATTGACCAGCGAACTTACAGGGCCTGAACCCCAAAGAGAACCTATTGATTTCAATCAGTCGAAGCCCCAACCAAGTATTGAGTGCATATAAATGAATATACTATTCAGAAAGCCAGGGCTTTGGCCTTAGATAACATATAACGTGAGTATACACTACATGTAAGATGTTGTGCATGGAAGAGATATCATAAAGAATTTCAACATGTGGGGCTGATGCGTGCAGCTCTGCAGCCTGGAAACAGTAGGTGCATGTGAAAGATGCGCACATGTACGCAGAGAGAGAGTGGGCTGTAAATAGAAAGCAGGCTTGAATGCAGCTATGAATAAGAGAGATTTTCAATGCAGCTTTGTTGATGTGCAGTTACACACAAACACATGCCACACGCAGCTCGGCGTTCCATTACAGGAAACCCAGGCCATTAGTACTTTTATCTTCTGTGTATGGAGCATCACTGACAAGACTCCCCTCTCCAGCCCTCCCAGTGCACAATCATAAGCAGTGCAATCCACACACACACACACACACACACACACACACACACACACACACACACACACACACACAAACACAGCCAGCCCCCCTGTCTCTCTGGAGCAGATGTTGTGGATGGGACCACACTGGCTTTTGATGATGGTCCAGACAGTAAAGTAGTCTCTCCACAGTCTCCACACAGAATGATTGAGCTTCAGGTTCAAAGGTCTGTCTCCTCTTTCATGCTGATAAGACGCCTAAAACAGCTGACACTGTACAGTACAAAAAAAAAATCTTACCCCGTCTCCCTGTATGTGCTGTAAAAAAACATGTCATTGAGTCACCTCAGTTCAGTTGTCATTCACGGAGCACTTGTCTCCTTCTGTGCAGATAAGCATGCCTCTAACAGCTGACAGCGCTCACACAGAGCTCTGTCGTCTTTCCTCCAACACATACAAATATGGGGAAATATCGTGATGACTCATACTGACTGTATCTCTGCATTTTCTAGCAGCTGGAAACAGCTGGGGACATACAGTGTGTTGCTTACTCACATTATCAACCTGAGAGACTAATTCTGAAAGATTTTAAGATATAACCCTGTTCTTAGAGTCAGCCTCACTTCATGTTCAGATGGGGAGGGGGATAGAGAGAAATATCAGTAAGAAAACAATGTACGTAGAACAACAAGATAAGAACGTTTCTTTTGAAAATGCAAGCATAAAAACATGAACATGCCAGAGGAATTATGGGTGTTTTAAGAAAAATCACATCACATCTGAAACTCTGAAGCTAAAAAACTATCATTGTCTCTGTTTTACCATATCAAGTTATAAGTACTCAGTCCCTCCGGGATTTTTCAGACTTTTTTGGGGTTGTTGCGGTCCAAAATCACTGATTTTGCAGCAGATTTTTGAAAAAATTGCAATGCATGTTCCGATGTTTTTAGATATTCTTTTGCAATAAAATTGCAGCATTTAGAAAAAATTGCAAAACTAGTTGCAATTTTATTTTAAACACAGTTCGTTTCAAATCAAAGGCAACTTGATTCAGTGAGAGTAAAACAGCATTGAGTGTTTCAAATTATCTGTTACTCAGTGATGTCTCTCTCTCTCTCGCTCTCTCTCGTACTTTCTCTCGCTCTCTCTAACACACTCTCTTCATCTAATATCATTACATATTCAAAAGTATATTTAGAATGAAGCTTTTAAAAAAAACTTAAAAAAAACTTCATTAATACACACACACACACACACACACACACACACACACACACACACACACACACACACACACCCTGTATCCCCCAGCCCCCCAACACACCTGTTCGTATCAGTCAAACTGCATGCAGCCTCTGTCACTGTGATCTGTCTCGTATGTTGTCCATGCGTTTCAGTCATTCTCCCTGTGTGTTTTTGTGTGTTTCGTGTGTTTTTGTGTGTTTTTGTGTGTTTTGTGTGTTTTGTGGTATGAAGTGTTTGTCAACAGATGATTTTCGTCTGTTCCACCACGATGTTACAACACAGTTTTTGTGCAGAACATTATTTCCTCCCACGGTCCTTAGCTGCAATAGTTGTTAGTAAATCAGAGGCTTTTTTTGTTGACTATGTCTGAAACTTTATAAACAAATAAGCAAGTTTCACTGTTATGACTGGAGAAACTTGAGGGTGCAGGTGAAACTACTATGACTGGTCGAATTTGCAAATAAGTTGCTGAGATTGGACAAAATTGCAGTGTCGCCCAGAATTTGTGGGGATTGATTGAATTTGCATTAACTGTTATGATTGCTCAGGTGCTAAGATAGTGAACTCTGTGAACTGCTTAATATTGTGTCAGAATTGCTGTCGTAAGCATATTAGCATGCTGATGTTAGCATTCATGTGAGAGTGTTGGCACACTCTCAGAGGTGAAAGCATGACTGTGGACTTCTGTGTGTGATCCTTCCCTTTGAAAACTGAGAACAAAGTACTCGGCCAAACAAAGAATCCTCTGATGGACACATCACTCAGTTTGCACAGAGAACTTCTGCACAACAAAACTAAACTGAACTAAAATTAGCTGCACCCAAGCATGATACATATCTTTCTGCCCAAATGTGTGACTGCCAGCGAGCCCATGCAAACACATACATGCAATCAGAGGAGCCGCCAACCCACAAAACACACACACTTGACCTTGATAGAGACAATGCCATGGCAGCTCTTCCCATTGACTGGGTCCATTAGGGGCAAAAGTGCAGCTGAGCCACAAGCTGTACAGCCACAAAGAGACACTCTGGATTACAGAGATGCATCCAGGCGTACAGTAGAGGAGGGGTTGAGGGTGCTGCTGATGGTGATGGTGGGCATGGGTGGAAGGGATTAGAGGAGCCAGTGACAGAAGCAGTGAGAGAGACAGGATATTAGAATGGGGAGGGAATAGGATTTACTGTTTTCTACCCTTTTATTTAACACCATAACCATATTTAGGGCCTAAGGTGCGGCAAAGGCCCTCTTGAAGCCTTAAAGATTATTCTTTGTTTTTTTCCTTTGCTTTAACCCCAGATTGCATGCCTTTCGATACCTGCTCCACAGCACCCCCCAGTGAGTTTAAACTGCAGCCCCTCAGGTTATGTTGAGCTATGGGCCTGATCTTTGGTGTGCATAACCATCATGCCAAGACCTACAAAAAGTCTCTTATGACCATAGTGAATCAACTTGTCCCACAGTTTTTTCTGATCAACTTAAAAAAAATGTGTGTACCAGACACACTGACAATTAAAAGTTATTAAAAGATTTTTAGTAACTCAATGGGCAGGGCCACAAACAACGGCAAAAATTGATGATTTTGGGTTTTTTGTTTTTGTAGTCATGTTTTACTCTGTGATTAAAAAAAACTCCCAGTTTTCAAACATGTTTTCCATTCTGCTCAGTAATGCCTTTCAGCCCTTCATTAAACATCACCGACAGGCACACAGGTATGAGGGCCCGCTTATCACTGCCTGCAGCTTTAATTATTATTGAAGTCCACTAAGTGATCACTAAAAATGGAGTTTGCAGCTGTTTGACAGGCATGCTGAAGCCAGAAGAGTGCCGACTTTGAGAGCTGAGAGGGAAGATGAGAAGGCTTAACGCTGGGATGGAATATTCCCTTTATGGGACATGGTGTGGAGGAGTGGATGTTTTTAGAAACAGATCAAGAAACACGTAGGATCTCCTCTCTCATTTCATCTTTCACTGGTCCAAATGACCCCTCTTTCTGCTTCTGTTGTTGCTTCCTTTTTAAACTTCCACAACGGACCCATCTACATGTTCAGTTTGTCGTAGTTTCTCTGCAATACAAGTCTGAGTTTCCTGATCTGAGATTCCATTTGATATGTGCGTCATGAATAAATGATCAGTGCTGAGTAAGATCCTGTCTCTAAGTGCTGCTGGTGCTCACATCACTGCCACTGCCCCATCTACGTGTGTGCATATATGTGTGTGAGTGTATTTTCCATTTTGGAATATCTTCCTCTGCACACAAGCAGATACGGTTAACCCTTCATGCTCCAGTCTTAGCAGCTGGGTCCTACAGCTACATCAGCCAAAGAAAGAATGATGTGTTACAAAAAGTTGCGATAGTGAACAGGTGAATATACAGATCAGATACCAACAGGGTGAGGTTTTTTTCTCTCTCTCTGTTGGTAATTGCATGGCTATCACAGTGATCTCTGTGAGATGAATTACATAAACGCCAGTATTTATTATTATTGTTCTTTGGACATGAGGAGCCCCTGCTTGTCCGTGCGTCTCCATGTGTAAGTTAGAATTTTTCAGAGATGGCGATGTGGAATTTTCCCGCTTGAAAAGGAGCAATATTTCAGATCGATCTGCCCACCACTACTCAGCAACATCGATAAGCACTCAGCATCTCTCCTGCCATTACATGAATTGCAGGACATGATCTAGCCCTACTTTTTCATTCCACAGATGGTTTGGGCCTGGTTGCTCCTCAGGCTATTCACACATCTGTGCCTGTTAACTGTCATCAGCCATTTTCTTACAGCCCACAAATGCAGCTGCAACAAATCTCTGCTGTCATCACACCTTTTTACTTTCATATTTATCCCACAACGGGGGGATATTATTATCCCCCAGTGTGTTGTTTCACATGGCACAGGAGGTGAACACTGAGCTCCTCATGCGCACACACTCAGACGTGCCTGTGCTGGCTCAGAGCGATCCCTCTCACCTTTTTTAATACATCTGATGCCTGCATGCCTCTGATGCAATTATATTGAATACTCAGTTGTTCAGCCGCTTTAGTCGAGGCTAAAATAAAGACGCATCTTTGTATCAGACTCTCACAAGACCTGGCAACAGAGATATCTTTGGACTTTGTTGGTGCTGAGCTGCCAACATAGTTTACCAACCAGACAAACGGAAACTCTTAATTTGTTTCAGCTGAAAGAACCTTGTGTTTCAGCCAGGAAAACCCATGTCGTTCATTAAACCATTGCTGCACCAATTGATATTGAGTTTGGTTCTGTTGGCTGGGCTCTTAAAGGCTCCTCTGGGAAGCCAAGCAGCGTGCTATGCCAAGATCGTGAGCATATTTATAAAGCCATCTAACCAATGTTCAATTAACTGAATGTACAACCACAATTCCAATGAAGTTTGGACGTTGTGTAAAACTTAAATAAAAACAGAAAACAATGATTTGTAAATCCTGTTTAACCTTCATTCAACTGAATACACTACAAAGACAAGATATTTATTGTTCAAACTGATAAACTTTGTTGTTTTTTTGCAAATATTTACTTATTTTGAATTTGATGGCTGCATACATTCTTAAAAAGCTGGGGAATGTATGAATATTTTGTCTTTTTTGTGTATTCAGTTGAAGTAAGGTTAAACGGGATTTGTAAATCATTGTATTCTTTTTCTATTCCGTTTACATAATGTCCCAACTTCATGGAAAGTTGGGTTACATAAAGAACTCCATCTAAAGCTAGCTTTCAAGTTTCTCCTGCTCTCGGGGCTCAATACTGAGCACTAGGGGTAAAAAACACCTCAGAGTTTTTATAGGGCAGTTTGACAGCAAAATTCTCAGCCATTTTACACCTTTCAAAAAAAGGTTTGACCTCCTCTGCTCCCTGTGTGCTCGCCAGATCCAGCATCCCATTGGATGTGGCAGATACAGGAAATCATCCGCCGCTGAATGGAAATGGATTTTTTTCCCCATGGGGATTTTAAAAAGTGGAAGACCATGACCCTGAGAGGTGAAAGGGCCTAATTGAAGCCACCCTGAATCCTGGAACCAAGCCTCAGAGATGGTCATAGCTCTTCCTGTGAAGCATTATACCACTTTCAGGCAATATAACAGCAGTATTTTGTTGATGTATCTGCTTCAATTTATCTTCTTGTTCTGTTTCTGCTTGGCTTTCCATTTCAGTTTTAGGAAAAAATGTGCCAGCTTTATGCAGTGAAAAAGAAAGTGTTTGTTATCCTGAATTATACTCCAGCTTAATTACATGTGGCAACCATGTGAAAGGTGGAGTGTAGATGAAGAGTTCTGACAGCTTAGGGTCAGCAGAGAGTGATCTTGTAGGACAGTAACCTTTCAGTAATCTTTGGCAACAAAATCTGCAGGTAAAGAGAACAAACCCTGACAGGCCTCCTCACACTGGAAGTAAAATGAGCTGCAGGGACATAAGAGAGCCAGACAGGCTGCCACAACCTCTAAATTTGACTTATCACTTACAGTTATACAGACAGTTAGAACATGTCCTGTGCTGACTCCTGTGCTGACATTTTATATAATGAATTAAAGCTAAATTTCACATCATGTGCACAGGTGGGCAGACAACAGGGTGGTGAGCCATCTCATTGTTTCTTTTGATCCAAATTAAATTATCAGACAGACTTTTTACAGGCCTGTGTCAGCCTGTCATAATTAATCCACTCTCATGTGAATGTAAAGCGGATTTCAAGCAAAGGCAGCTCAAAATCACCTTCTTGACCCTCAGGATCCTGAGCAGTTTCTGGTTGGTTTTGCTTCTGTCTCATTTTTATTCTCTCTGGTCTCATATTTCTCAGCAAAGTGAAGTCCTGCTCCTCTATAGATTCAGAACAACCATGGCTATAGACTGATGGAACTCAATTATGTCTTCATGCAGTGTGACAAAAATTAAAAGCTATAAATCATGAGAGAAAAAGAAAAACAGAAATTGGATTTCTCTGATTAAAAATTGAAAATAATGAATTAGTGTATCAACTCATTTTCAGGTAGCCTCTAAGGAACAGAGGGAAAGTCTTGGTGTTGTCTCTACATTCAAAGAATCTACAGATGTTGCTGTTTGTAAATGTTTTTCCTGACTGTGGTCTGATTTTTCTCTGCAGTATGAAGTCCTGCTCCTCTCTGGGTTCAGGATAACTCAACAATGTCTCCTGAGCAGTTTAACATCATCAGAATGAAACAATTATTACAACATTATTACAAGATATTTACTCTTTATAAACTATTTACAGTCAGTACTGTCACTACTGTTTACACAGTTTACAGTCTACACTGCAGAGGCATCATGTCCATCTGTAAAGAAGTTTCTGTCAGTAATGAGACAGAGAGCTGAGCGGCTCTGAGAGCAAATTATATACCTGCAAGACAACGACAAGGGAAGCAAAATTCAAAGAGTTTTTGAAGTGTGACTACAGGGTGTCTGTGGATCATTCAGAGCTCACTGAAAACATTAAAGAGCTCTGAATTATTTGTTTTTACAGAATTTATCTAAAGAAAACTTTTTTTTGTTTTTTACAAATTTTCAAAGAAGACATGAGAATCAAAGTGATGTTGATGAAATTCTCCTGTCTTCTCTGCTCTGTTTAGACATGTTGCTAACATCACTTATGATACATTCAGGTACCTTCAGAAACTTGAGAATCTGGTGATTACCCCAGTTTTTTTCAGTTTTTGGAATGGACAAACGGTTTGTAAATGTCAGTCATTTAACAAATAAGTGGTATTTTGATTCCGTCGGCAGGACTGGGATCCTGAGGGTTAATTATGGTCTGCAGGGCAGGATTTAAGCAGGTGTATCTATAAATGCAGGACACGTCTTCAGTTTACTCAGAGGCTTTAAATTTGAGACCACTTTCCTGTCTCACATAACAAAATGTGTCCTGATGGATGGTGCCAACTTTCTGAAATGTGCTGATTCAGCACAGTCGACATTTTGAGATGGACATTTTGAGCATATTGCCAGGGCTGAAAGTCACTCGGTGAGATGTAATCAGAAGTGAAATGAAGCTCTGCTCTGTAGAGCTGTCCAGGATGGACTCCTATCTCAGAACATTGTACTGACGGCCAGGAGTGGATATCAGCACTGGTGATACCAGAAAGAACTGCGGCTCCAGTGACTGCAAAGTGAGAGGACTTGTATCCAGCTGCCACCTTTGACCCATAGAGTTAGAATAGACTCAACATCTAAATGAACTTGTTTCAGTTTATTTTGAATTGTTTCATTATTACGGTTTCTCAAATGTATAACCAACAAAAAGTATTTTGCAGAGAACATGCTTCTTTTCTTCAGAGAATCAGGTGCTCTGAGGTATTTATACTTTTTTTTTTTCTATTCAGGTCATGTTTATGACTGAAACAATCACATTGAGTCCTGTCACAATCGTCTTTTATGTACGTCGTGGAGCCTTTTTTCTCTCAGTGGGACACCAAATCACATGTTAATGAATGTGCTCTGTGATGTGGACTGACAAATTGTACTTGCACGCGTATTTGAATTGAGATTTCTAATAAAACTGTCATAATGTCTCATGCAAACAAGGAAAAGAAATCACATTCAGCTGTATAAACCCTCTAATGATACCACATATAGACTGTAAAAAACTGCTCCCCCTGGTGACTGGCTGCAGTATAGGTCCAAAACTCTGCCTCTCCATTCCAGATGGGCTGTGGTCAAACTTTAAAAAATGAATACACCTCATAAAAATGTTTCTCTCATGCGTATGCTGTGGTGATATTTAGATATTGTTGGGCTGCATTGGGTTCAAGTCCTCTTTTTTTCTGAAGCTTCTTTTTCATTAGTTATTAGACGTTAAAAACAGGGTTTTACATCTTGTTTAATAATGACTGACAGCTGCTGTTCTTCTGTAGTTTTTTCAGGGATAGTAAAATACATCAGGAAGGAGAGTTAAGAAGACATTAGAAAGAAAAAAATAGTACTTTTGTCACCCGCTTCCACTCAGATTTTCTCAGAGTCCCTCGTAGTCTCTTCTCCGCACTCTTTCCATGACGGAGGTTTTTTGGCTTCAAAACTGTACGATGGTAAAAGGTGGGGGCACGCTGTCCATTATATATACAGTCTACGGTCCCACACCAAAAAACACTCATTCATTTATTTTCTCATATGTAGAAACTGTAAGTCATGGGAGTAAATCCAGTGTAATGAACACAGATATCACAACTGCATAGACTTTCTAATGACATCATGTTGACTGCATTTTGAAAAGACGGTCTATGAGAAATGTTTCTCTTTTTGTATTTCATTTAAATAATTTTAAACTATGACCTATCAGAGTGATGGTTTAAAGACAGTATCATACCCCCTCTAATTATGATTTTTCCGCTTGTGGAAGTGAGGATATAAAAATCTTGCTTACAGTAGCTTTAAGTGGTTACTGAATTACCAAATGAAATAAGGGGGGACCGGGGACAGTTGTGACAAGGGATGGTTGCAACGTGTCATTTTTTTTCCAGTCAGAAAAAGCAAGAGTGATGTCACTCACACTGCACATGCTCATTTAGATGCCTCACATTTGCAGGGAAAGGAGAGAAGATTTGAGAGCTCCTCTGTGATTTATTGAAAAAAAATGTTTTTGAGGTATGAAAGTAATTTTTTGTTTTTCTGCAGGTCAAATTTATATGGTTTAAACAAGTGATATGTTAACTTTTAGCTAATATTGGTTAGCATGTTTCAAGTCACACTGTTTGGCTAGCACATGAGGTTACGTACAGTGCATTTACATAAAAACAGCCCACTTAACAGTATTTTTTAAACATTTTTCATTAGTTTTTACTTAAACATAATACAGATCATCAGGTTAGAGCAGGGACAGGAGGTTAATGTCTGTGTCCATGCATTTATGCAACTGTGTGTTTATGTGCAGCAGAAGATACAGTGAAGTGAAGTTTTCTTAAGTTTTAAAATCAGTTTTAAAAAACTGATGAATTAAAAAGTTTGATGTATTTTTTTTTTTTTTTTTAAAGTGGATAAAAGTTCTTAAGATGCATTTTTTACAGATGTGTTTTTCCACATTGGTCATGGTTAGCTACTTCCTCATCCAGCTGAACGCCAAGGGATTACAGAGACCCACCTTGTCCTGCCGAATCCAACAGCAGCTCGATTGCAACTGCATTATCTAGGTGTGTCAAACAAGCTTCATGGAGTCCACTTTCAGCTGAGCTGAGCTGTTTACATGCATTTTAATAGCCCGATCTCGCGCTAAGCTCATAGTCCAATTTCTGAGTCTGCATGTAAATGCACTGATTGTCTGAGCGGCAGAGTCAAATGCAAAAAGTGTCGCATCTGTCCCTGCTCTCCCCTACCAAATGAACAAAAGTCACAAATTTGAAGATGGAGCATTAAACCCAGCCCCAGTTCTGCTGCTGTGGTATCTCAGCTCAGATGCAGAAATTCTCTTCTAAGGAAAAATACAAAACCAAATGCGTTTCTCTGCCCTCTCGGTCTGAACCTAAGTCTGCCTTCGGCCAGTGGAGCTATAGGTGGCCTTATTAGGGCAGATATCCAGAGTCTGGGCAAAGGGGGCAAAAAGAGCCCACACTCACGCGCACAGAGTGAAGCATGTGGGTGTTCAGACGGTGTGCAGCCTTCTTTCCTTGACTTGTACCTGCTTAGACAAACCCCCTCCTCCCCCCTCCCTGTGCATCGCCCGGGCAACTCTCGAAATGCATCCTCGGGGAACTCTCTCTCTCTCTCTCGCTCTCTCTCTCTCTGACTCACACTACCACATGCACGCGCGCTAACACACGCGCGCGGTGCTCATAAAGGAAGATCCCAGCAGAGCAGCGGGCAGTTATCGGCGGAGTGCGCACCGGACCGGCTCGTCAACTCGTCTGCTGTCTATTTCCACCTCCTTATTCCGGAGCTGCTCCTGTAGAAAGCGGACTACCGGCTACGAAGAGACTCCTGCCGCACTCCAGACAGTCTCAGACTGGTCGTCATCGTCTGTTTTACTCCGGAGACTGCGGATTTTATCCTTGGCACTGAGAGTGCGCAGCGTTTCCCCGAGATAAACAAAGTACACGGACATTTAGTCTGCTCATATTTATCCAGGAGCTGGGAAATCAAAGCTGAAATCCGTGTTTCGGCCCGCTGGTGTTCTGCGCCCCACTCCTCCGGTATAACTGCACCGGTCAGACTTGAAGAGAGCAACAGCTTCAACCGGCATCTGTGAGGTAAGAGATGCTGATGTCGAGTTTTTGCCAAAATAGAGGTTCTTGTGCTTACATTCTCAGAGCTACTGTAACATCATAATCACAGGCCTGCCTGCAACAATTAATCCTTCTGCAAGAATCAAAATCAAGGCGGGCATCACATTTCTGGATGTCATTCATGTTAAGGAGTTATGCAGAATACTGTTTAGATTACTGTATTAAAAATGCTATTCTAACAGTTTATTCAGGGTCTTATCTGCTTCTTAAGTGCAACAACCTGGAGGGACCATTTCACTCTTTGTACTAGCCGCCCACAGCCTCCAAGACTCTCCCTCTCTTCCTATCTCTCCTGTGTCCTCCTCCTCCTCCTCCTCCTCTCTCTCTCTCTGTGTTTCTCTCCATCCTCTCTCTAGTCTCATAAACCTGTTTTGAGGACGCAAAATACTTGTTTTGGTGCCACTTATAGTGTCTTGTATACTCATTCTGAACAGGAGCGAGTTAATTCATCAAATGAATCCCAGACAGAACTTTTAGTCCATGAACTTCATCATCATATGACTTGTGTTTGTAATTATGTGAGGATGTGTAAAAGCCTTGTGAAGGCGAAAAAAAAAGGTGAATAAAGGGAAATGTCTGCATCGATTGTGGTTGTGCTCTCCTTAGTTTTTGTGTTTTTTGTGTATCTGGTAGTTTTACATCCTCTTCAGGTCTTGTTTGTGCTCACTGTGTGTATTCAGGTGGATCTTTAAGGCAAGTTTGTGTTTCACATCCCTTTGTAGTTTTTTTTCTCACTTTATTTTCTTGGATCTCTAATGTGTTAGCTTTTGTCTGTGATATAAGTCATATTTGGTATCCCTGTTCGGCTGATATACGTCTATTTTTAAGAGTGTTGTGTGTAACTGATCATTTTATTTCCCTGGGTGAGAATCTCAACGCATACTGAACCCAGAGATCCTTGATGACCCGTTTCATTAGCCATCAGTGATACCAATAAGCCAACTTTTCCTCCTCTGGCCACACCCCTCCGTCTCACCCTCCTTTTCACCCTCTCAGTGTGCACACAATTACTCTGACTGGGCTCCTTTCAATGAGGAAATACTTGGACAGAAACACAACAGCTGACCTTTGTGTGTCCTGACACTGGAGAAACAGCCAGTCCAGTTCAGGCCAGTATTGATCAGATCTGATTGACTTCTCCATGTAGACGGGGCTGTGCTGGTGTGATATCAGCTGGACTGGTCCCAGTCGCTCCGGAGGTCATTGTAGTGCAGGACGGATCAGCTGGTTGTAAAAGCTCAAACATCTTCTGTCAGCATCTGGCATTTATTATCTTCAGCGGCATCATCTTTTCAGTTTCCACAGCAAGGAGCCTCTTCTTTCTGTCTTAGCCTCCTCTTCTCTCTGCTGGTCAGAGCAGCTCTGCCTGTTCCTTTCTATTTTTAGTCTCTATTTACAATGCAGTGGCTACAGAGGCAAGACGAGTCTCACTCTGTTTCCCTTCATCTGTCTCTTTTTCCTCATCTCTGCTTCTTCATCACTTCCTGTTTTCCTTTCATATTTAACTCACTCTCTTTTACTTTTTTTTTGTACTTTCTCTTTCACCTGTGCTTCTCCCTTTCCAGCTGCTTCCTTCCCCATCAACGTCGAGGCTAGACAGTCATTCAACATATTAAGCAACGGTAGCACCTCTCCTCAAAGTGCCACCTGCTCCACAAACACATTTACACACACACACACAAACACACACAGTACATTATAGAGTGTGAAGCTGGAAAAACAGCGGAGGAGACAGGGGGTAGAGGTTAATCTCTGGATGCTTTTGACCCAAATCACTGTACGACCTACATACCCTCCCCTAAAACAAACCACCCCACAGTCCCCACCCAGGCATATCTCTAAAAAGCAGCTCATAAACACAAATGCACAGCTGCATTTCAGATGCACAGCCACAATAGATATCCAAAGGCTTTGTGTGCATTAATAACCTGTGGAAAAAACACAAAAAACACTACGCTGGAGCTGCTAACTACTCTTCCTGCAAAGTAGAGAGAAAGAAAAAGTTGATTATAGACTCTCACTGAATTGTTTTAATAATGCAAATGTAATTAACCTGTTCTCCAGCTTTGTACCTGAGTGTGATCTCAAAGCAATCCCTTCATGGCAAAGTGTCCCAGTTTAGACTTGCAGCTGCAAATCTGCTGCAGTAACTACTGCATACACACCCAGACCTCAGCGTAACGGCACACACTACTGCTCCGATGTGCTCGTCAACATTTATCTCACTGATATTACTTCAGACTCTGTCTTAAATGTAGAGTCAGCACCCTTTGACTTCACACACTGTCATGTAAAAAAATAACAACAGATAATTAAGACTACTTCAGAAAAGTCTGTGGAGTGTTTAATAGTTGACTTTTTTTGGCTGTGAGTTTGACTGGATGCGAAACAAAAACTGTTTCCTCAGCTTAGACCAGACAAACAAGGGCTAAATCACAACCGGTTTAAAAATGTCAAATGTCAGAATAATCGCATATTTGACTGTTATGACATTTGCCAGTCTGAAAAAAAGATTTTGAGAAAAAAGGTTCAACGAAGAATAGAAATCTGTTATTTTTGTGCCTCAAAATCCAAGAGGAGCTCTCATTTAGACATCTTAAAGGGAAACTAATTTAATCAGGCATTTTTTGTTGTTTTGGCATCTGAAGGTATTAATGTCTTTATGTGACATGGTTGTGCTCACACTTGGTATTAGTGTGTGTAAAATATTGTGTTTAGGGAGAGATTTCACCTATGTTGCTGAAGTTGTAGCATTCTGCTTACTGGAACTGGATTAACACCACATATGTGAGGTCAGACAAAGAAACTACGGAAGCACAAATCTGTTGGAGAGATCTGAAAGGAACAATGGAAGGAGGGCACTGCATCAAACTGTGCTGCTTTTTTCTTTTATCTCAACAGGAAAAATACAACACTTAATGTATCAACCAAATGAAAGAGAAAATGGAAATAGGTATTTAATGTACTTGGAGGTTTAGGATGTCAGATTGAGCCAAGGGTTCTTCAGTAGGAACAGGAAGATCTCTCACACCTAGCTCTGCAGTTCCCTTTTTTTTAGGTCTCATCCACCCACTACCTGCTCCTCTGTACAAAGCTCTGTCTTCAGAGCTGCTCTTCCCAACACTGTCTGAAGATTTTGAAGAGGCTCATAGGATTTTGCAGTTTTCCAGCTGTAAAGCTTGTTTTGATCAGCTGGACTTTGCAGTGGTCCTCCAGTATCAGTAGACTAACTATATCATGTTTCCTAGACACACTAAGCATCCAGAGGTTGTGCTTTAGGAAATACAAATCTTCAGACATAAAGCTGAAGAGCTGCAGTGTACCTTTCTACACATAAATAAGCCAAAAAATTGGAATTTAAACATTTATTATATATAAATATGTCACAAAGATGAGTAGGGGAACACTATAGCGGCGAGCCGTCAGGCAGCAGGACGAGTTCGATTGCTCCAAAATCCAAACATCTGTATCCATGATGTGTCGAATTTGTATCCAGGCAACCATAAATGTTGGATTAATATTTAAAAGGGAAAACTTCCTACATGTGTATCACTGTACCTCATCCATGGTCACATTTGAATCTCAAAATTAAGACCTGTGTGTCCCCTCCTCTTAATTCTCCACATTCTTCCAATCAGTAAAATCATCCGTTGCCATGGTCTCTGCTTCCAGACATCTAGCTTTACATCTCCACCAATTCCATCACTGCTCCAACCCTCTTCACTCAGACTAACTTGCCTGATTGACATTGAATCCTGGATGCAACCAAACTACCTCCAACTCAACTCTGAAAAATTCAACCTCTTAATCATTGGCCCCAAATCCCTCACCACAAAGACCAACAACTTCAACCTCTCAATTCAAAATGTTTCCCTCACCCCATCCTCACATGTCCACAACCTCGGTATCGTTTTTGGCTCCCATCTCACTCTGGACCATTACACTAATCAACTTACCAAAACCGCTTTCTTCCACCTGAAAAATATCGCCTGTCTCTGTCCATCTCTTTCCTTTTCCACTGCTGAAACCCTCATTCATGCCTGTATCACTTCCAGACTCGATTACTGCAGTAGCAACTTCTACGGCCTTCCTTCCGAACAACTCAACAAACTGTGATACATCCAGCACTCTGCCGCCCGCCTGCTCACCCACACCCGCTCCCGAGACCACATCACCCCTGTCCTCAAAAACCTCCACTGGCTCCTCATCAAACACAGAATACATTTTAAAATCCTCCTCCAACAAAGCCCTCTGTAACCAGGCCCCCTCCTACCTCTCCAGCTTGCTCCACCACTACCTCCCTTCCCGAGACCTCTGATCCTCTAAAACCCACCTCCTCTCTCTACCACCTGATACCAAGCACCAAACCTGGGAGGACACCCCCACCCCACCACCCTCTAGAACGCCTTACCCCTACACACCTGTCCACTTCAAAACCTTCACCAAAACCCACCTGTTAAGAAATGCTTTTAATGTACGAGAGCTTTAAATGTATTCAGAGCTCTTTTATTCATGTTTTTAATATTGTGTTACTTTATGGGATGTTATTTTACATCCTCTGTGCAGCGTCTTTGAGTGTTTGGAAAAGCACTTTATAAATAAAATGTATTATTATTATTATTATTATTATTATTATTATTATTATTATTATTATTATTATTATTATTATTATTTTGAGTCAAGTATTTGATCAGAATCAGACCATATCGACCTGTTCTGGCATGTGTTGAAAGAATTGAAAAATAAACTTCCAGTTGTTAAAAAAAAAAAAAAAACACCGCCATTGTTGGACTGGATTGGCCTCATCTGTTTCAGGTTTACATTAAACATTTTTTTTTATCCTGATCACTATGGTGGCCCTGACAGCTCACAGCACTGCATCTTCAGTAAACACATGCAAAAAGACAAAACACAATCAAATTTAGAAAACATCTTCATCAATTTGACAACACATGAGCAGCGTCATTTATGTTGAAAAATGAGACAAAAGTAAGTGCTTTGATTTATTTTAACATTGTGATCACATGATTTAGATGTTAGCATACTGGCTAATAAAGGGCGTGTGCATCACTTTTAAGTGTCCTCTGGAAACTCTTCTGTTGTGTTGTGGTTTTTGCAGCATGTTTTTTAAATGCTGTGCATGTGTTGTCAAACAGATGAAGATGTTTTCTTAATTTGCTTGTGTTTTGTCTTTTTGCATGTGTTTTTTTATCCCCAAGTATTAGTCAAACGAAGCTTTTAACTCATTCACCAGTAGTGTACTGGGAAATAACTGGTTGAAATAAAACATTATGTACTCACTATGAGAGCTGTTTTAACGTAATGAGTGAGCTCTTAACATGTACAAAGAGAACAAGACGTATCTGTTGGTAGACCACAGAGGAAGCGCTCCAGAGAATGCATTGTTTGATTTTGAAGTGTAGTCAAAGTAGATTTTCCTGTAGCCTCGAGCAAAGCTTTTGGAGTTTCTCCTGACAGCAGATGGTAGAAGGCCTGATGGGAAAAACACACCCTACAAGTTTTATCCCTCACAGTTAGAGCACCTTTCACAAGGCACATGTCCGCTTTGTGACAGTGAGCAGACAGGTTTAAAGCCCGTTTTATCGTAAATTTGTCAGGTAGTTACAATAAATCTGTCATTATTTACTGATGATTTGAAAAGCTGCGTTAGCGTGTTTAAATGTTACCTCTGCTTTCAGCTGAAAGTCTTATGAGTGAGGCTTGGTAACAGCTGTAATAGGACATGACCAACTCCTGGCCAGGCTACAAAAGGAAGAGAGATTGTTATCGTGAGGAGTAATAGATGAAGTGTTTGAAAATTGTGAAAATGGATAGGGAGCACTTAGTGAGGAGGCATCTGTGGAAGGCAGCAGGAGACAGATGGAAAACAGATACCAGACAGCAATGAAATGAAGAAAGTGCTGCAGAGGGGCAACCTGCTGCAACTCGTCTTTTGATTTAAACCTCACACTGCAGGTCGAATGGCAGGACACAGGCGTCTCTCCATCACTTAAGTTTCCAATAATAAACCGTTTGCACCATGTAGTGTCTGAAAGCTCCAAGTTTGCTTAGTTTCAATTAGCCAGCGGCTGACATGCGGGAGATGATGACACATATACATGGATGACTGCTGAGCAAACAACAGGAATAGTAATTTGAGAAAGAGAGGAGGCAGAGCAATGGAAGGGATGAAAAGAAGAAGATAATGGACACAATCCGGTAGATGGATGAGCGAAAGCAAAACAGGAGGGGCAGCATTGTTCGTACCGTCAAATTGATTAAAGCTGCTATTTATAGCAGAGTATTTTTATCACAGTAGTTTAATCACATGTTGCAAAAAAAAAAAAAAAAAATCATTTGTAGAAGTGCTTCACTTTTCAGACAGATCATTTACATGAGGGCTGAATGAGGAAAAAAACTGGCAGGTCTATCTTTGAGAAAGCATTTTTATTTTTGAAACATCAGCCCCTTGAATTTCAACGCAGTGAGGGGGAAGCAGTTTTTCAGTTTCTAACTGGAAATTCAACGTTTTTTTAAGGGTTTACTAACATGAAAAAGCAGAGTGAGGCTGGGAGGAAATACACTAATCTCTCAGAGACTGGGTAAGAGAATAACACACTGATTCCAGAATAATGTTCCTCAGTGCATTTTATCATCGATTATCATCAGAAGATTTCAAGAATTGAGTAAAGTCCAGAGTAGTGCTTAACGTAGTGAGAGTGGTTTTAGATGACAACAATGTGGCAGTGCTTCTTCTTTTAGACCTCAGCTCAGCTTTCAACAACACTGACTGTGAGATTTTAATGGACGATCTTGAGAAACGGGCTGGTCTCTCTGATCATGTTTTATTAGCCTGGTTTAGTCTGAGACACGTGATTTTTAACTACAGAATCCCTCAAGGACGCATTCTTAGGCCTATTTTATTTTCACTGTACATTCTTCCACTTGGTCTTATTATTTTCTAACACCATGTTAATTATCATTTTTATGCAGATGATACACAGCTTTACATTTCTGCCTCCTTACATGACCCAAATGCACTGTAAACCCTAATTTCTTCTGTCTCTGATGTTAATGTATGGATTAGCAAGAACTTTGTAAAACTGAATGAAAATGAAATATAAATTCTTTTAATTGGAGCCAAAGCAGCCAGATGAAAGACTACAAACCTTGACGGGGAGTTTTAATAATCAGGTAAATGTCACAGTGACTAACCTGGGAGTGGTTTTAGATATTTAGATTCTTATCCGAGAAAGACTCTGAAATTTTAACTCCTGATTTTATCATCAACGGTATTGATTATTGTAACTCCCTTTTTACTGGTCTACCAAAAAACTCTGGCTGCTGCCAGGATTTAAACACGTAACAAGAAAACTGACCACATCACCCCTCTTCTTAAAACTCTGCTCCGGCTCCATTTCTTTTAGGGCTGATTTTAAAGTCTTTTTACTTGTTTTTAAAGCTCCACTCGGCCTGCTCCTCCATACTTCACCGATCTTATTTCATTTTACACCTCCATCATTTCAGGTCCTCGAATGATTCACTTTTAAATGTTCCTCGTGTCTCCTGAACAAGCGGCGGCCAGAGAGCTTTCTGCTTTTATGCCCCCAAACTTTGGAGCTCTCAGCCTCTTAGAACAGCTCAGAGCACTCTGAGTGTTTTTAAGGGCAAACTTAACTTTAACCTAGCTTTAAATTTTGAATAATTTTGTTTTAGCTTTGGACTGTTTTTATTTAATTTATTTGAGCAGATTTTTTAGTATAATATGAATTAAAATGATTTTATTGCACTGATTTTACTTTCACTTTTAAAAAAAATTTTTTGAACTCTTCTTTTTGTTATATACAAATGAGTCAATGAGTTTGGAGTTTGAGTTTGAAACCTTGGTGCAAAAAGGACCCAGAAACATTAGAATGGCTGTGATCTCTGGATCTTCAGGATGCTACTGTAATGACATGACTCTGAAGTGGAAATCACTGCATGAGCTCAGAACCATTGTCTGTGAACACAGTTTGTCACTATATCCTCAAATGCAGAAGAAACCAACCATGAATTCTAGCTAGAGATGTCTGCAGCTTCTGTCCTGTGGTGAAGTGGAGATCTTGCATCACCGTGTTTCTACTGCAGCACAGGAAGGACAAATTAATAACATGCACATGTATGTAGTTAATAAGCAGCACTGGTTGGAAGACTCAGATTAATCTGTGGAGGAAAATATAGTCCGCCAAAAAATACACAGAGAAAAGTAGAGCAAAAAGAGGAGTCCGAAAGAAGCAGATGAAAAGTAGGAGAGAAAATGGAATGGAGGGAGTGAAAACAAGGAAGAAGAAGGTGGTGAGAGTTAGAGGAAAGCATTCAATCCTCCTCTCGTCTCTGGAGGATGCTGCTGAAACCTGATCCCAGCCAGGTACCAGCCATCACTCTGCCTCTCTGTTTGTCTGTCTGTCTAATATTGGTGAGACACACACACTTTGTCATGTAATATTGCACCTGGTGTTTTCCTTGAACTCACAAAGGGGCCCACATCATGTAAATATCTCTCTGCTCCTCTCCACCAGAGTCGCTGTCTCGCCTTTTTAAGCAACATCGTTTGTCTTGTGTCTGGTCTTCGCTCTTTCCCTGGACTGTCATATGGTCTAAACTGCCTTTGGATACATGAAAAAACAAAGTTTCCTGGATAATTATTTCACCACTGTCTGGTGTAATGTTTTGGTTTATGTACTCAATTAGCATCCAGGCTATTCTGCACAGGAGGTGATGAATTCCTCGCTGCTATTTCCCGCCTCGCAACGCCCACGCACTCACTAAACTGTCATGAAGGACAATTGCATAATATCAAGTGTTATTTAATGTGCTTTAAAAATACTATTGTTGTTTCTGATAGAAGCACCTCAGTGAGATCCATTCTAAGTGCAGACCAGACAAGCTCTCTACTCTCCTGAATTCTTCAGTGACTCACACACACACAGAGAAACACACACAGAGGGAACACAAGTAGATACACACAAGGGAAAGTGTATTGTTAGGAGGGTATAGTGGACACATGCGTGGGTGGGGAGTGAGAGAGAGAGAAAGAGAGAGACAAAGAACAGAGAGGAATGAAGGTAGTACGGCACACAGTTGCGAACAAATGACAGTTGTTTTTTTTATCAGTTATGGTGAGTTTCCAAAATTGCAGTGGTGCCTTTGACTGTTCTTTTTCTGCTTCGAACAGTCAACACGAAGGTGACATGAGAAGGTGAGAGTGAGAGCTAATCCACTCCAAAAACATGCTGTCCTTTTTTTTTTTTTTTTTGCTACGAGACATAAAATATTTCCTATACTTGCAGTCAGTGGTTATAAACCTGTTTGTACACTGTAAAACTTTTTAATGTTAAATTACAGTAATTTACAGGTGAAACTGCTGCAATTATTTTACTGTAATTTTACAGTCCTTACTGTAAAAACTGTACATTTCTCTAGAAGGGAGTACATGACCATTGGGACTAAAGACAAGTGTTAATTTTCCCATAATGCACTTGTTATAACAGTATTACAGTTATACTAAAATACACTAAATTACTGTTGAGATTTTGCTGTAAATCTACATCAAAGTTTTACAGTGTAGCCTGTAGCTTTTGAAGAAATATTAAACTACACAAGGAGGAAGGAACGACACAAGAAGTGAACCAAAACTAATAAAAATGTATTAAAGCTGTAAAAAAAAATGCAGCCTCAGGGAAACAAAGAAAGCAACTGAATTTGTCTTGTGGTGTTGAGTGGGTCTGCCAGTTTTGGCAGTGATTGTTTGTTCTCTGTGAGTTTGGCAGCCTCTTTTTCACCCTCCCTGTCCGTGGAATCACTAAAGCTGCTGCAGGGCACAGTTGTACAGTATCGAGTGTGTCAACTCTGTATTTTGTACCATTTTGTACCGTGTAAAAATAACCCTCACTTGCTTGCTGTGTGCAGGTAGAAAAGCCCTACACCAAGCTGCAGCCATGGATGAGATGGACTTGCCCCAGATGAAGAAGGAGGTGGAGAGCCTCAAGTACCAGCTGGCCTTCAAACGAGAAAAGTCCTCCAAAACAGTCACCGAGTGAGTAGTCAGTGCACAGTAGCTCTAAAAATACTGTAGTTCAAGCCCTCCTGAAAGCCTACAGCAGTAGCTTTGAGGACAAAAATAAAATAGCTGTGTTATTTGCCAAACACGCCCTGAACTCTGGAAGAGATTTAACATGCTCAAGAAAGAGTGCATGAAAACTCCACCTACACAGTGAGTCAAGATTACAGTTAAAGTTTTCTGAAGCCCAGGCATTGAACAGTTTTGATCGTTCTGTGTGTGGTGTGCTCCAATAATCTCAACACAGCTCACCACACACAGAACCATTCTGTCCCACCACCAATCTAGAATCTCATCCACCAAGACAGAAATCTCACCTGACCAAACGTGATCTACAAAAACGTAGAAGAAAAATCATAGCAACAGAGAGCAACAACCAGCTAACACCAAACACAACATGGGAGAGGACATAGAAGAGGGAATGATGGTGGTCTTGGGACTATTTTTAACGGAAAATTCCCGAACCCCCCAAAAAAGAAAAGACTGTTGAAAAAATCCTGAAGACGACAGGAACACAGACTTTCCTCACAAACTTTCCATGTCAGGTCAGCCATGCTTGATATGTTTACATTTGCTTCCTCAGTCAGCTCGCCTCCTGATTGGCTACATTCCATTGCACGTCACAACTCACAGAGTCATGACTTGGGAGGAGTCAGCTTTCCCTACACACATGAAGATTTTTGGTCGTAAATATTGAACGAGTTTACAATCGTCAGTCCTGACCCATTTCCAAGCCGACTATTGGGGAAAAATCATTCTTAACACACCTCAGACCACAGGATAATCTGATAGGATAATTTGATAAAACAGAAGTTGATCGGGTGTTTTTCGTCCTTGGTCAGGAAGGAGGAAATTTGGGACAAAAACTGCCTGATAATCTCTATGTGTACCCTGCTTTACCAGTTTCTCACTGTCTTTAAAATTTAGGTGTTGAAAAAGTTGGATCGGTGCATCTGTAGTTTAACCTATTCATTCACCAAGAAGACAAATTAATCCTTTAACTACCTCTCCTTTTAACCCTTTAACTTTCACTTTTTAAATGCAAGTAATATGAAATCTATTTGATTTTTAACCTTTTAACGTTTCATCCAATAGATAGATAGATAGATAGATAGATAGATAGATAGATAGATAGATAGATAGATAGATAGATAGATAGATAGATAGATAGATAGATAGATAGATAGATAGATAGATTTTATTTATTAAGTTTAATTTTTGTATTTATTTTATCATGTTTTTAGGGCCCTAAGATCAGAAACTACAATGTTTAAAAAACGTATTTCATGCTGTAGAGACGATCCAATCAGGTTTTACTCAGTTCAACACATTTTCAATGAGATAAAGCAACTCAAAAAATTCTCCCCCAAACGGTTGAGATACAAGGTAAAGGGCTAGAGAGAAAAACATCTTAAGTGCTGGTTTTAATTGTGTGGTTTTGTGACCTTTAAAAAACAAGAGGCTTTCACTTCTTCTACTGGACAGGGCAGCAGATGCAAATTTGAATCCCTCCACTATCACTGCTAAGCGAGCCACAGCTGCTAAAAAATGCTAAGTGATCTTATCCAAAGTGCGACAACAAATGAGAAAGTAACCCTTGAGCTCAGATTGTTGAGCAAATGCATGTTACCAAGGTAACCTGAGCGGTTTATTTAAATGTAGAGCAGTATATAAAAAAAGCACTGCATCAAAAAAGGAAAAATATTTCTGTTATGAATACAATAATCCCAGTCATTCCACCACACTGAAAATCAGGGATAACGGCTCATTAACTGTGGCTAACCGTATAATCATGGACACAGAGACAGAGCACTTAGAAGCAAATCTACATCCGTCAGTAAGTTCTCTGCTTCTCTTCTCTCTGTGGACCAGTCGATGAAGAGCCAATCAGGGAAACTCAAAGGAATCACTTCATGTGAGGCTTCATCAGCGTGGTGGCTTTAGAGGACTGTTTTTGACAAATGCTGTTTCCATGAAGCACTCTGATGTGCTCAGGGTCAGTTTTGTCAGATTGAAAGAACAATCGAAGGAAAAAGAGAAGCAGATGGAAAGAGGGAAGCTTTTCACTCAAGTAGACTTTAACGCCATAGATGATGAGCAGAGTTAGATAAAAGAGCAAACACTGCAACAGAAAGTAAAAACAGTATTTAATAAGATGTTACTTTTATGTGCAAAAGAAACTATTTGTAACTATAGCATTAGCAAAGAAGAAGAAATAAAGATGTTGAAGTAACATCTATTAAACTTTAATATAATAAGCTTTTAAAAAAACTTAAAGGAGGGGTGAATTGTGCTTTTTCAAATTTTAAACCTGGAAAGTAACGATTCCAGATGTTCGCTCTAAACAGTTGGAGGGTTTTTCCTCAAACACTACGGTTTGAACATCTGCCCCAGATAAACCTCCGAGAGGGCTGGCCAATCAGTGAGAAGGGGGTTTATAGAGCAGAGAGCCTTAAAGAGACAGCGGCTAAAACAAAGCGTTTCAGACGGAGGCAGAAATATGGGTTTAAAAAAACACCAGTGCGAGAAAAATGTTCTTTTTTGCTGTAAGTCATGTAAACCTACATTAGAGATACCAGAGGGACAACTTAAAGTAAAAAAAAAAAAAAAAAAAAAAAAAAAAAAAAAAAAAAAACAACTTGTGGGTCTTTAGGCAAAATTAGCAGGCTAAAGCTAGTGTTTCATGAGGCATGTTGACAGGAAAGTGTGTTCCGAATTCTTTAATGTGGGATTCAGATGAAAAGAAGTTAAATTCTTTGGGTAAAAAAGAAAATTCTGTCTTTTTCTGAAAAACACAAACAAAGGACAAACAAATGGCCTCATGTTTCAGGAGGAGTTTAACAGAAATATTTGTTTTACGATCAAATATTAAGTGAAAACTGCATTTCATACCTACTCTAATTATCAGTTCATGAAATATTACTAGAAATGAACAGAAATGTTATTTACTTCTCAAGAGGCAGTGCTGTTGCCCTGCCAAACTAAAGGCAACAACAACACTCACTCTTTGGCCGACTGTCTGCTTTAATCCATGTGTATGAAGCAATAACGGCAGAGATACAATACAAGGAGGAACTGCACTTTGTGACTTATGGCTTGTGGTTACTCTGATTCTCCCTCTTGCCTTTTATGGAAACAGGCATGGAGGATGGATTGTGGGTAAAAGTCTTCCTGTGGAATGTGAAATATGTCTCTAACCCTCTCTGTCTCTCCATGAAGCTTGGTCAAGTGGATAGAGGACGGCGTCCCAGAGGATCCCTTCCTGAACCCGGAGTTGATGAAGAACAACCCCTGGGTGGAGAAAGGAAAGTGCATCCTCCTCTAGAAGAAACCATCGGCCCTGCCGTGACCCTTCATCTTTTAACCACCGTGACCAAACCCACACACACTCACACACACACACACACCTTACAGACCCCCACCTTGAACCCCACGGCCAAACAGCGCCTCTTAATCTCTCACACTGAATGTACAAGAAATGAAACTTCCTGAACACACACCCCAACAGGGGCATCGAAACACAGAAAACCACACTCACACACTCTGATTCAAAACTCTGGGATATTTTCCCTGACTGCCACACACTCACTGCAAGTTTATTCCTGCCACGGCGATGCATCATTACTACGATATATGATGACGATGATCAATACGCTTATAATCTTTCTCTATATGGATATATGATGACTTATTTATGCAGCTGCTAGTCACGAGCTTTCTTTCCTCTTTCTCAATCTCTTTTCTCAACCGTATGCGTTCAAGTCTGTTTCTTTTTTGAT
Organism: Labroides dimidiatus; assembly: GCA_030710495.1. Taxonomy (NCBI): domain Eukaryota; kingdom Metazoa; phylum Chordata; class Actinopteri; order Labriformes; family Labridae; genus Labroides; species Labroides dimidiatus. The sequence goes on from CM061163.1 coordinate 4,033,232, forward strand.
TCACTCTTAATGAGTTGTCGTAAACTGTGGAGTCACACTCTGCAGGGAGAGTTAAATCACTGTCCTAAGAGCAGCAAAAAAATAAATCTTACTTTTTGAAATGAAAGTGATTGGATTGAAAAAAATAAATTAAAAATAATTACATTAAACCAGTGGAGCACTTAATGAGTTCAAATTTAATAAATAAATTAAAGCCATATGTATGGTGGCCCTGAAAGCTCACAGTGCTGCAGCTTAAGAAAACATGCAAAAAGACAAAACACAAACAAATTAAGAAAACATCTTCATCAGTTTGACAACAGAAGTGTTTCCAGGTGACAGTTAAAAGTGATGCACATGTCTGTTATTAGCCAGTATGCTAATATCTGAATCATGTGATCACAATGTTATGTGATTTGTGATGTAATGTGATTTTTTTTAAGTTGCAGTGCTGTGAGCTCTCAGGGCCACCGTACATATGTCATGTTTGTGATTTTGACAGCACCCTCCCTCGTGTGACTCCTTCAGTCTACAACTTGCTTTGATTTCGCACTGAACTCGTACAGCATGGTTATACCGTTTACATCCCGATCTGCGACTCGTTTCCTTTCACTTCATTGTCTTTCGGTCAGAAAGTGCCATAGCAGCTCTGTTTGTGTTGCCAGAGCAGAATGGAGCTATGGGTCTCTTTAGGGGAGTGGGAGCGGGGGGAGTGAGTTTACCGCGCCCCCCCTCCCCTCCTTAGCTACAATCCCGGAGGACGACACACAAACACAAAAACACACAAACACACTCAACATGCAAACAGTCCATGCAAGCACACTCCATATTGTACAGACGAACCCCTTTAACTTATTAACTTATTGATCAATACTTAGTTTATTTATTTATTTATTTATTGGTGGGACCCTTCCTTCACCTTAGCTTTTGTTTAGTCTGTCTGCATCCCTCTTTCTCATACCCAACATTCAAAGGAAAAACAGAAAACGACCAAAAATCGATAACACCTCGCCAGAACGTCATCTACTACTGCCTTGTACACAGTTTCCTTAAACAGAGAATGTAAATATGTGGCATGATCACAGCTGACCTCAGAACGGGCCTGTGTGTGCGTGCATGCAGTCGTGTGTTTATGTGTGTATTATTATTGTTTTACTTAGTTTTTTTTTTTTAATGTCTAGAAATCTGGATGTTAGGCTCCTTTGCAGGTGGAGCACACACACACATGCAGCGATGTAACACACACAAGCAGGCTTGAGGCCAAGCAAAACAACTTTAACACACACACACATGCACACACTGCTTAGTGGGAATGTGTATGAGGGGAGGAGTGGAAAAGATGTGGGATTCTCTAAATGACTTGGGACAGGGAGCCTCACTTCATCTCAGTACTGTAATGAGTCTTATTATATACGTTTTCCTCAAGATGACCCATTTCCCTGAGGGCTGCTCGGTGCTTGAATGACTGAAGTCATAGAATTCATACCTGTGGTGTTTCCTTATTCCTCAAACTCTAATTTCAATGTCTGCAATTCGTTAATAAGTTGTTTTTCTTTTTATCACACATGCTTGAATCTATCTTACCACCTTGTTCTTGAAAACATGTCTGAAGCAAAGGCTCCATCCATGCGTACCGACACAGTTTGGACTAATTCAAATAACTGCAAATGTAAAATAACATTACTGTACCTGATGGGTGGCAAAAAAACACTTAGGATGTCAAGCATATATGCAACACAAGACTCCAAATAGAATCACTTTAGAAGTCCCATGGTTCATACGAGACATTGTGAGCCATGCTGTCCATTATTTTGGACGTCATGTTTCACTCTGTTGAGTTATTGGAAAGTGCGATCAATATTTGGTATATGCATTATGAACACACACGGGGGGACTTTTAAAGTGGCTTCAAAGGCACAAAGAACTGTCTCTGAGTCTCAGGTATGTAGCTTTTCCAGTGTTTGGCTTCAATTTATTCCCTCCTGCATCATGATTTTGGAATTACAAAAGCTTCCAATTTTATTTTATTTTTTGCTTGTACAAAAGCGATGTTAAAGCAACCAGCTGTCGGCTACCATCTCACATGGTCCACGGCGAGAGCAAACCGTACATGAGAGGATTCCCGAGTCTGCCTGTCCCTCGTCCTTTTTCTGTTCAGCAACTTTACTCACCTGTTTGTTTTGTTTTTATATAACCTGAACGTGCGTACGTATGTATGTTACTACTATTATAATGACAGCTTCAAATCTTGTCTAAATATCTAGCAACATATTCCTTGTGAGAGTGCTTTGGAAAAAATTATTATGCATCAGATCAAGTCTTAGTGTAAAGAAGACAACGAGCAATAAACGAAACATCATTTTTTATTGAATGTTTTACAAAAACATTTATCTTATTGAATAAAGTAGAAGATTTTTAGACAACTGTGTGTCATGGTTTGTATCTGTCATTCCTGGTCTGCATGTGTGAAAGTGTGAGATAACATTGTCTGGGCCCAACAAAAGCCAGATGATGAAAACTTTTGCTTAAGATGTAAAGGTAATAAAATGACAACGATCTGAAATACATTTATGAGTTATCTTTAACATAATGTTGTCAAGAGCGTCTTCAAAGTCATTAAATCTGATGGGAAAGTTGATAAAAATATAGCATGTGTTAGCAAAATGGCTAAATGCTACAAAGACGTAAATAAGCAGCTACTACGAAGTGTTTGGCTGCTATCAGAAATAAGTTATGATGCTTAGAGATTAGAGTTAGAGATTATTTTAGCACAAAGCTTTGGTTTGGGAAATTCAGCCTACTGCTAGTTTAACAGCTTTAGTTTATGGTACATTGTATGTAAACTATGTGCAGAAAAAAGTCAAATTATGAGGGAAAAAAGTGATAGATTTATGAGAATAATCTCCTAGATTTAGTCGCATAATCTGGTTATTTTGGTTTGTATCTTGTCTATCTGAAGAGCAGCAGCCACCTGTAGAAAAATGAGGAGCACTAATCCCCTGTCGTAATAAACAATACTAGCTCTCTGTTTTTTAGTGTCCCATTATACTGTTTCTGGAGAGTTTTGGCTCTAATTTGAAGGAATTCAGTTCTCAGAGTCAAAGTGCACACCCTATAGAGAGACGCCACGATCCTTTGGTACATGTCTTCTTTATCTCCCCCAGTTCTGTCTAATAAGACCCAAGAGCCCCCAAGAATAACCTAAAAAAAGGAGGTTTTCAGTTTGATTTTCCGTGTAACCTTATCCAGTCACCTAGAGCATTACCCCTCAGGGGTACATATGCAAAACTCATAAGTCTGACTGTACAGAAGAGAGTGAAAAATGATGAGCAAGAGGCCTAGAGAGACAGTAAAAGAGACAAAGATAGGAGGTTGAGACAGATGGTCCTATAGCTGGCTTCACTCAAGGGGACGACAAAAAAGCTACCTTCTCCTCTCCTCCTTCCCCTCCACTGCTTCTCGTAACTCATGAATAATAGAAAACAGTAGACATGGAGGGCTCTCACTTCACCCCATCAGAGCCTCTTGGTCTAGCACTTCCTCTTTCCTCTTCTCTTCCTGACTATCTTTTTCTCAGTTATAGCCTCTGACTTTTCATCAACCCGAGTGTGCTTCCAGGAAAAATTACAAAACAACGACTTTGTTCACCAATAAATGTCTCTGAGCTGCAGCAAAGCCTGTTCTGCACAACCTCACTCAACATTAAAGTTCTTAGTTTGTCAGATTTAACTGTCTTTGTGAAGCTATCATGCATATTAAATTATGTTCACTCTCCACCATGCTTTTGATTTTAAAAATTGAGAAATGTGTGCAAAAACAAAATATTTTTTGTATCAGATTTGAAATGGACCAAATGGTAAATGGTAAATGGACCAGTACTTATATAGCGATTTTCTAGTCTTTCTGACCACTCAAAGTGCTTTACACTGCTGGTGTCATTCACCCATCCACACCACATTCACACACTGATGGCACAACAATCTATTGAAGGCCATCAGTATTATCTAACACATTCATACGCATTCATACACCACTGAACAACAGTGGGAGCGATTTGGGGTTTAGTGTCTTGCTCAAGGACACTTCGACATGTGACTGCAGGAGCTGGGAAATGTGACCAAGCATATCTTTTTTCATTCAAAGGCCCACATTGCTGACTGTTAGCCAGTATAGACTCAGGACAAAAAAGCTTAATATTCATGGCAATAATTAAAATAAGGGAAGGAAGAAATGATTCGTCCTTTTAACCATGTGACAATGCTTTTTTTCAGCAACAGAAATCTTTATCATGTGAGGGAAGTTCAAACACTTTACATGCACCCATGTTTTCCTGCTTTTGAAATTTACAGGGAGCTGCACGGTGGCGCAGCTGTTAGTGCTGTTGCCTAAGGTTTTCGGTTCGAATCCCGGTTCGGGCACAGTGTGCCTTTCTGTGTGGAGTTTGCATGTTCTCCTCATGCATGTGTGGGTTTTCTCCAGGTACTCCAGCTTCCTCCCACAGTCCAAAAACATGCTCATCAGGTTAACTGGTGATTCTAAATTGTTGGTGTGAGTGTGAATGGTTGTCTGTCTCTGTGTGTCAGCCCTGTGATTGACAGGTGACCAGTCCAGGGTGTACCCCACCTCTCGCCCGGCTCTAAGACAGCTGAGATAGGCTCCAGACACCCGTGACCCTGAACAGGAAAAGAGGTATAAAAGATGAATGAATGAATTATTTTTTTAAAAAGAGGGGAATTATAGTCATTGAGCATCCATCCAGCAGCAAATAATCCAAGAGAAGGAAAGCTGCAATGAGACGCAGCTGGAGGAACTGAGCTCTCAGCTCATTCAGCAGCCCCAACAAACCAAACATGGAGCTGACCTACAAGCTACAGGCGGTCAGAGAGAGCTTCATACCCCCTGTAAGGAGTGAGGAGAAGCAGGAGGACCAGCTGCTGATCCTGAGTCTGTGGAGGAGCCTGGAGTTCCTGAAGACAAAAACCCTCAACCATCTGGAAGCAAACCAGACCTTTCCTCAGGGTGAGAAAGCCAAAGAGGAAGTGGAAGAAATAATTCTTGGCCTCCAAAAAGGGCAAAAAATAAATAGATAAATAAAAATGCATGCAAATAATGTTTTATTGCAGAGATGAGTTGTTCTTGAGTTCAGATGATGTTAAATTTCAAACTTGTGCCTTCTAGAAAATAATGCTTCCGTGCTGTAAGGTCTTCATTGTCAGCAGTAAGAGTTATAGACTGCAACATATCAGTGCATTTCAGACGCACCTTACTTTACCTGCTGCATATCCGGTCTATGTAAGTGACAAAAGTTATGGCTGAAAAACTCCAGATGCATCTCTGCTTCACGACACCAAATCAGATAGGTTTCCAGTCAAGTCAGTGTGCCAGCTGCGTGGCTGGTCCGGCAGGTCCCAGATAATATGCAGCCATCCTATTTTTGACGGAGCTATGACGCATCAATACAGAGTAGAGGAGATAGAGTGGGACAGGAAGTAGTGCAAGAAAACTACCTGAAAAGAACCTGAGACTTTCAAAATAAAACAAACCTCATTAAAATCAGATCGTATTCAACTTTACCATTGCAACAAAATGTCACAAACAAAGACACACTGAGAGTCAACAGGTTTGAGGTTTAACAGCCCAACATGAATGCAGAGAGGTTTATCAATGGAGAGGGAAGCGCAGGAATTCCTCGGTTTCCTGCGACTTGCTGGACTGAACCATAGACTGTATGAAATATGGACGTAGTCTCCACAACATCACCCGTCTGTTCCTGATACAGTCAAATGAAGCTAATCATTGGATAGGGCCATCTTGGATATGACGTGTACTTCAGCTTCCTTTCTAACAGCTATAGGGCGCCACGTTAGCTGAGCTGAGCCTCTGATTGGACAAACTCGTAATCCTAATATCTAATAAATTGCTGAATTAGAAAAAAGTTCACCCCCTGTGCCGATAGCGAAATGCATTGCAATGCATGCATGCAAAAGCATTTCAGACCCAAGACATTTTTTGAACCAGGCTGTAAATATGAATTTTAATGCCTTGAAAATCTGTTTGTTTTGTTTTTTTTTTCTTGATGTGTTTGTGACTTCTGGTCTTTCTGCAGCCAGCCTCTAGCAGATTCTCCATGAACACCAACTTTTAGCACTTCCACATAGGCTTCTTTTTTCTCTACTGGATGTTGCCCCCTTGGACTTAACACACAGCCAGTGTGAGTTGACAAACAGTAAACACACCACGGAGCAGAGCCGGACTGTAGACACATCTGGTGTGTTTGAGGCGTTGCATTTGTACCAAAATGTAAAGAGTGAATGATCCATCGATCCTTAGAAAACTGAGGCTTTCATTTATTTCACACGTCACATTTTGGACGCCGCTCTTAATGTCTCGCTCAAACTGTTTATGTTCCAGCAAAAGAAGGAGAGGATGGTGAGAGGGCGGACTGTAGCTTGTGTCTGTCTGCTTTTCACGGGTCATCTCTCCTCAATCCCACAGACACACACTGACACACATGCTCTCACTAATGCACTCAACCCCCCGCACCCTTCATACTAAATCCTCACCCCCATTGTCCCTTTCCCCCCTGAAATCCTCCAATGATCAGCTTTCCATAACACACACACACACACACAGACACTAACAAGCACGCTCTCACACACCACCAGCACTCTTCTCACTGTGTTTCCTCAGCGCTCTGCAGGAAGGCCTAATGCATCAGTTAATGGCCCTGCAGCCCTCTGTTCACTCTCAGATTACACTTGTGCTCGTAGGAGTACACACAAACATGCAGAGCTGTACAGCACACAAGCATGCGCACATTCAGAGTGAAACAGGTTCAGATGTATAAGTGTTCATGTTCCTCAACTCCACGTACAGATGCACATCCATGGACACAAAGCAGGCACTAATGGCCTGTTGATCCTCAGCATACATTGATGAGCAGATTAGGATTAACTATCCAACCCCCCCTCACCAGCACACACACACACACATAAAACACACACTCAGTGTATATGAAGGGAACCAATCTCTAATGCTCTCTGCTGGTGGTGATAATCTCTCCCTCGCTTACACCCACCGCACACGCCCTGACTGCTCTCTGTGCTGCTGAGGCCACCAGATGCCATCTAATCTGAGAGTTTAATCCACTCTTTAGGGGAACTTCTCGCTCTCCCCCACTCTCTCATGGATATGAATAAGCTGTTGTGGCATCCTGTGAGCAACACCTCTGAGCTGACAGGAGGGGCACTTGATGTGGTGTTCTGCTTCAGGGTTGAACATCTCTGAACGTGGTCTTCTGCACACCTTGGTTACATTACTATCATCTCTGTCCTTTCTCCTATGACCTCTGGCATCATTTTCTTACTTCACATCAGGGCTGCAAAGGAGTGGGAAATTTCCAGTAAATTTCAGGAAAGTTTTCTGAAAGTTTCCATGATAATTTTAGCTCAGGAGTATTGAAATTTTTCAGGGTTTTGTTGCTGTAGACTGAAATGAAATGTCCTCAATACTGCTGGAAAAGTTTGGAAATTTTCAGGGCTTTTTTCTCTTATCAACAAACAACATGACTAAATGCAAATTTATCTGTGCACCATTAATCACATGTGCAAACAATTCCAAGCACATCTGATCCTCATCAGTCTCTGCTTCACCAGTCTACAGCGTTTCCACTCAGACCACATTTCTGGATTTGGACTCGAGAACTCCTGTTAAGGTCAGTTTTGATGATAGTGAGTTAAAAATATTTGATGGTATGGTTTAACCTCAGGTAATAAAAGTTAAACGAACAGATGCTCATCAAAATATGTTTCATTTTTAGAGGCTAGCTACAACAAATATGTATGCCTATATTCATGACAGTTCATCTCAGTTTAGAAAAATTTCAGAATATTCCCTGAAAATTCGTTCATTGTCGTTTAAAAATATTGCACCAGACATGTTGAGAGCAATTTTCAATCACAAATTCACCTTCGAAAAGCATATCAATAAAATTAAGTTGTGTTTTTTCATCGTATCAAAAGTTAAATCCATACTATCCCAAACTGATCTTGAAACAGTAATCCATGCACTGATTTTTTCCAGATTAGTCGACTGTAATTCCCTCCTCTCCAGTATAAATCAAAAATCGCTGTCACACCTTCAACTCGTACAGAACTCATCAGAAGGGCCTCTTACAGGTTTGAACAGACGACATCACATAACCCCAATTTTTGTCTCCCTTCATTGGCTGCCTGTTAGTTCTAGAATAGATTTTAAGATTTTACTGATAACTTTTAAAGCATGCATGGGGCTGGCTCCAAGTTACATTTCAGATCTACTGACCCCATGAGCCAGCACACAGCCTGAGGTCCTCGAGTGGGAACCTCCTGGTTGTTCCAAAGTCAAGGCTTAAAACCAGAGGAGACAGAACCTTCTCCATCAGGGCCCCTCAACTCTGGAATGACCTGCCTGAGGATATAAGGCGGTAGAATCAGTTTCATCTTTTAAATCCCTTCTTAAACACACTTTATTCACCTTGCTTTTAAGTGATGTCATCTTTGTATGGTTCTTTTGTATTCTTACTTTCTTTGCTTTTACTTCATCTCTACATTTTATTATTTAAATTTTACTTTTAACTCGATTGTTCTACTTACTTGTAGCTCATTCTCTTGTATGTCAAATGACCATCAGATCTTATTTCTGTATCTATATTTATTATCAGATTATTATTGCTATTTTTAATTCTGGCGCTCACTGACATCATCTTTTTTTCTCCATTTACATAATTATTTCATTATTAATGTTTTTATCTTTCTTATTGTTTCCATCTCCTTCTTTACTGCCTTCTTCTTATCTCTGGTCCTTGGGGTCTCAGTCTATGTAGTTCGGTTCTTGTGCTGCCTGGGTTCTCCTCCCCTGCCATCGTGTTTTTATGTGCTCACTCTACATTTGAGGTTTACCCCTTGTTTATGTTTTATTATTTCACTGTTTCACTGTTTCACTGTTTTGTTTTGTATTGCTTTGTCTTTTGGGACTTCCACTATAAGAATAATTTGTAAACATAGATTTTTAAAGGTACAATACAAATACATTAATTATTATTATTATTATTATTATTATTATTATTATTATTATTATTATTATTATTATTATTATTATGTTTGAATGCATGTCTGCTTATAACAACCTTTTTTTAGATATCTTTACATGTAGTATATGACCAGGTTTTTTATATATATATATATATATATATATATATATATATATATATATATATATATATATATATATATATATATATATATATATATAATGTGACACAACACTGTGCCACACAGTTTTAGTAGAAGCAGCTGAGCTTGTAATCCTCTAGATTTCCTCTCTCATTGTTTGTCTTTTCAAAGACTTCAGGCAGCTTTGAAGACAACCTACTGTCTCCCTAGAATTTATTTGTTCTCTCTTACATTTAGACTATTTATAGCATTAAAAAAAAAAAAAAAAAAAAAAAAAAAAAAAAAAAAAAAACTCTGCCCCTCCTTCCCTGTTACTCCCCGTGCTCCAAATATTGACTGTTTCTGTCTGCCTTCAGGTTTTCAAACAGAATAAACTAAGAGCATCTCTAACTGCCTGCCTGGTCCTGCAGATTATTGAGCTGATCCGCTGATGGGGGCGGTGGATTCCCTGGACTTTAGGTTGCCATCAACACTCATTATCAGAGCAAGGGTTAATCCACCGGGGCTGCAGGGCACACACTCACACAACACTCGGCTTTCTACAGGCGGAGCTGTCAAGAAACTCAAATGGTTTTAAAGTCTGTGCATGCTCTGGGCAAGGACACTACTCAGATAATTTTAGAGAAAAGAGACAGAATGAATGCTCCAAGGTTGGTTAGGCTGGTAATATGGACTCTGCATTTGAGTTAAAACAGAGCAGATGGCTGCTCATGAGATACATGTCATAGTGTTTTCATTAAAAAAGGTGAGCAACAAGGATGACACATTCAGACATTAAGTCATACAAACGGACTGTGTTTATGAAAAGCCTTATGGAGCAAATATTGTCACAAATCTATTTGTAATTGTGTAAAATGATCCAGAAATGCATAAAAGGTTCACATCAGCAGTTATGTTTGAACCGATCCACAAACAGGTGGATTAATCCCCCTCTGAGTAATGCACCCACCGCTGATGAGCGCTTTATGACAGGGGCGGTGTTACGGGTGGGCTCAACAGTCCCAGGCCCATCCGCTTTTAAACAGGTCCAACCTAAACTTTTTGTTGGAAAAGAAAAATACAGAAATAAAAAAAAGTATTTATTTTTAATTGGTTTAAAAGGAAAATTGTGAAATGTTGTCCCTTCGCTTTTTTGTTAGTTGGCTTTTCTTTTTAGCCTGTTGGAAAAAAAAAAAATTAAAACAAATTGAAACATTCAGCCTCATGTTATATGGATGGGACGAGAGAATGATGTTGGGAAAGACGATTATTTTTTTTGTCTATGATTTAACTGTGGTTAATGTAGCCATTCTTACAGCCTATGATAAATGGAAAGCATTAGACTGTTTGATCAGAGAGTGATCACAGGTCTGTCTAATACACAAAAATGTTATAAAATTAAATCAAATATTAAAGGAGAAAAAAAAAAACTCTTTTAAATTCCTCGCTAGTTCATGACAGAAAACAGTAAAACGACAGCTTGGGCTCTCTAAATCTAGCAGCCTCTTAGCTGGATCCATCTCCAAAGGTGCTCTCAGTTTAGAAGCTCTCTGGTGAAGTAATATATAATACTGTAAGCTCCGCTGACACCACACCCATTAACTCAGCATTAATCTGAGCTCAGCGCTAAAAGATCAATAAAAACCCAGCAAACAGCTCGCTCAATACACACAGCCAAGCTAGATCAAATATGAGGTCAGGTCATTGAGAAGAGGAGAAACTATTGTATGCTTTGGGGGATGGTGGAGTTCTGTGACATACATTTGGTGAGATATAGCTGCTAAATGCTTTTAGAAAATCATCAGTGCAAGAAACTTCAGGGTACATTACAAAGATTTATAAAAATACAGCAGTTATTATGTAAAAAGTTACAGATAACCTTTAAGACTGGGTTAATATCTTTTAGGACTTTTAAATCTTAATTGAAAATAATCCGGCTCCATTACATGTACTTGTTTTTTGTGATTTGCTTGCGTACTTTTTGATTTATTTTAATTGTATTTTATGGGTTGGTGTTTTATGTGTGTCATTTGTAACTATGTGTTGTATTTGCTGCTGCCTATCTTGGCCAGGTCCCCCTTGAAAAAGAGGTTCCTAACCTCAATGGGCTCTTCTTGGTTAAATAAAGGTAAATTAAAAATAAAAAGAGTTTCAGTGATGTGGTTCAAGGTAGGCTCTGCAGGAATTTCCTTTGAAATGAAATTTCTACTTCTATTGGAATAATCCTGCTCAATCGACACCTATAGGCCTCTCAACCCTCTCCTCTGCCTGTATATTTATCACCTTTACTCTTATCAATCAATCAATCAATCAATCAATCAATCAATCAATCAATCAATCAATCAATCAATCTTTATTTGTATAGCGCCAATTCATAACAAGTGTTATCTCAAGACACTTTACAATAGAGCACAAAGCTCCTCATTTTAAGGATATACATATATGCATAGATACATATATACATATAAAGATACACATATACATATATATATACAAATATATACATCCAACACCCAACATGAATCCATATAGCCAATCATGAATCCCTCCATCATGGCGGCAAGAAAAAACCTTCTGTTAAGCAGCAGGAAAAAGAATCCACTTAAGATTTATTCTTTTGAATTCATCACTTTGTTTTGTCTTTCTTATTTGCAGATTGAATCCCCTGTTATCTAAGGATGTGTTGCTGGGTGAGGTGAGTGATGCAGTCCTGGTGGACGTGCCGCAGAAAAAAAAATCCCTCAGATCTCTGACGAAGAAACTGCTACTGTCCAGCTGAAAGCTCAGAAAAAAAAAAAAGGCTTTAAGAGGGGAGGCTGCAAAGACGGGACTGCGGAAGCAGAAGTGATGGAGTTTAAAAAACAGTCCCAAAATCAAAGATGAGAATGATTTCACAAAGAGGCACAAAAATTTAGGATCCAAATGAGGTTTGTTTCCACTGTTTGCTCAGCAGATTGGATTAGCATGAAGTACAACCCAAACTCCACTGAAGTTGGGTCGTTGTGTAAAATGTAAATAAAAACTGAATACAATGATTGAAAATTCTGTTTAACCTACATTCAACTGAAAACTTTGTTTATTGTAAATATTCACTCATTTTGAATTTGATGGCTGGAACATGTTCCTAAAAAGCTGGGTCAGGATCATGTTTCCACTGTGTTCCATCACCTTTCCTTTAACAACACTCAATAAGTGTTTGTGAACTGAGGACACTAATTGTTGAAGCTTTAGAGGTGGATGTACCTTTCAGCATTAATGGAGCCTTCACAGATGGTCAAGTTAGCCATGCCATGGGCACTAACACACCCCCATACCATCACAGATGCTGGCTTTGAGACTTGGACCTGAGAACAATCCAGATTGTCCTTTTCCTCTTTGGCCTGGAGGACACCACGTCCATGATTTACAAAAACAATTTGAAAAGTGGACTCGTCAGACCACAGCACACTTTTCCACTTTGCGTCAGTCCATCTCAGATGAGCTCGGGTCCAGAGAAGCCGGCGGTGTTTCTGGGTGTTGTTGATATATGTCTTTGTCTTTGCATGGTAGAGTTTGAACTTGCACTTGTAGATGTAGTGATGAACTGTGTTAACTGACAATGGTTTTCTGAAGTCTTCCTGAGCCCATGTGGTGATATCCTTTACACAATGATGTTGGTTTTTAATGCAGTGCTGCCTGAGGGGTCAAAGGTCACGGGCATTCAATGTTGGTTTTCAGCCTTGCTGCTTACGTGCAGAGATTTCTCCAGATTCTCTGAATCTTTTGATGATATTATGGACTGTAGATGATCAAATCCATCAATTCTTTGACATTGTACATTGAGAAAAAACATTGTTCTTAAACTGTTGGACTATTTGCTCACGCAGTTGTTCACAAAGTGGTGAACCTCACTCCATCCTTGCTTGTGAACGACTGAGCCTTTCAGGGATCCTCCTTTTATACCCAATCATGGCACTCACCTGTTTCTAATGAACCTGTTCACCTGTGGAATGTTCCAAACAGGTGTTTTTGGAGCATTCCTCAACTTTCCCAGTCTGTTGTTGACCCTGTGCCAGCTTTTTAGAAACGTGTTGCAGCCATCAGATTCAAAATGAGTGAATATTTAAAAAAAACAATAAAGTTTAACAGTTTGAACAATAAATATCTTGTCTTTGTGGTGTATTCAGTTGAATATAGGTTAAACAGGATTTACAGATCATTATTTTCTGTTTTTGTATTTTTTACAGTGTTCCAAATTCACTGTAATTGGGGTTGTAGATAACAACCACACGTTTCAAATTCAGTGGTGTTCTTTTCCTACATAAATGTCAACAGTTATGACCTGTAAACCCCAGGAAAACACAGCCTTAAGTAAACCGTGTTTGGCTTTTACACACTGAACCAAATGATGTCATGTATCAAATTTGCACAGAAATCAAATGCTGGTTCACATCATCATATCGTGCCTCTAGGCCATGCACTTTATATATTTTATAAATGATCTAAATTACATTGAAAAATCTGCAATCAACTGTGCAGGATTGTTCCTTTTAAGAAAAGAAAACATGGCGCTGTATTCAGTGTAAAACTCAAGAGGGAATTAAAAATAGTCTTTCCAGATGTTTGAGGTGAATAAAATGCTGTGATTTTGTTGGATAAGTCTGATCACCCAGACAGAAGTCTTTTTTTTAATTCATGTTTGTTTGAGAGAAAAGCCACCACAGGATTTAAGGCATCTTGTGTAACAATAAAATTGCATAGTTTGCAAATACAACACTGTGTGGTAGCAGTAGTAGCAGATGGCTACTGTGACATTTAGAGAGTCGTTTTAAGGCTTTGTGTGAAGCAGGGGGGAAAAAAATACTCGGTCCCTTGAGGCTCTGTTAAAGTCTTTACTTAGAGAACCTAATTTTCTTTGTTATGACATCCTTCTTGAGGAGATGTTGAATATGACAACCTGCTAACACGGTGTTATGAATTCAATCTAGAGCTCATGTGCAGGCAGTCTGGGGAGGTTTCACTGAATTTTTAGGTAGCATGTTAAAGCTGTTAAATGCATGCTGGCAAAAAAAACCTGAGTGTGACTGTCAGAGACTGAGACACTGCAGACCATTTATGGTTCTGCAGAGTTGTAAATCCACACAACTCACATGGCGGACACGGATTTAATCCTCTGGTAATGCTCCTAGCATCAGTGTGTAGCATCTGTGGAAATGCAAAACACAGCTAGTATTTAAGAGCATGTCAGTTCAGGTTATGACAGACACCTTTAAAGATTTTTTTTATACAAAAAAAATAAAATCTTGGTGGAGACTTGTTCTGTGGATTAGCAAAAATTTGTCATTTTGACTATATTTTCTCATCCCATACAACACTCAATAAGTCCTTCACTTGTAAAAAAAAAAATGTTTTATACTCCTTGAAGTTTTCAAATCTGGAATTCACACCCTTTAAAAGGTGATTCAAAACAGGTTTACACTACAGAAGAAATCTCAAGAAAGGAAAAATGTGTCATCCTTCAAATTTTGCTTGAAGAATATTGATATCCAGATCTGTGCAATCTGCCACTCTGAGCTTATTACTGCTCATACTTCAGTTTTTACACTGTTACAAAATAATTACCCCAAAATGTGTGTAAATAGCTTCACACAAACCCCTGGTAACTCTTTAGTTATTGGTCTGAATCTCACCAAAGTAGCAGGTCGCACAGCTCTGTGAATGACAAAAACACTCTGAAAGTTTCAGCCTGTTCTCTGTTATAGTTTTAAAGAAATCATATTTCTTAACCCATTAAACTGTCAAAATATATGATTTTTTTTTTTTTTTTTAACAAAAAACATGATTTTTTTTTCACTTTTTTCCTCATCAGGCCACCCTAACCCTCATATTATGATAAGGGTCAATTTGGCCCATTTAGTGTTGACCAAAGTACCAGTTATCCTTTCTTTTTCTTCATGAAATTTTGTGACCTTTCCTCATCTAGGCTCATGAACTTGTGTGTAACATCTGGACACTTTGGTGTGTTGTGAAATGTTTGTGTAGAGTTTCTAAACAAAGATGATGTTGGGGGTCATTCTGACCTGGATGCTTCAAAGGGGGTATGAAGCTGTTTAGGTCATAAATAATGATGTTTCTTTGATGTATGCTATTTTGATTACTCATATCCATATTAATATCCTCTGAATAGCAATTCAGACCCAGAGAACCAGGCATGTGGAGAGGAGGAACTCTCTCTCCCTTGTCTTTGTCCTGGTTCTCATGTCATCTCTTTGAAAAATACACAAAAAATAACTCCAGAAGAGTTCCAGCTGAAGAAGATTTATCAGAGATTTTGAACTGGGATAGTGTTGCAGAGACTTCAGCAAGCCCTTTGGTTCCCAAGAGGGCAATGAAAAGAGAAAAAATGGGGCAAGTTAAATGAAGAAAGTGTTTGTAAAGAGGGAAAAACCTTAACTAAATAGTTATTAAATATAATGTGGGATTAAAAATGTTTGGTATTTCTCTTTTGTAAATGTATATATGATCTAAAAAAGTTGTTTTATCCATTTGTTTCTTTGTTTGATTTTTTTTTCCTTTTTGAGTGGACCTGTAACGTAATCAATGTAACTTTTTTTCAACATAACACAAGACTTCATGAACAGAGAAAGAGATGTAGCTCAGAACAAACGACAGTGCCCATGTTTTAAGTGATGTTAATGGGCCTTGAGTGTGTTTTTAACTGACAGTGGAAATCTTAAGCAGCTCTAACACATGATAGGTGCTAAAATTGGGCAGAGAAAACAGTTATCCAGGACACAGTTCTGTATTATTTCCATGGCTGTATATGGAGACAGGATCTGGTTCATTAAGGATGAAAGCACTGAGCCATCTGACCTGTGCTTTGGAGCAAGGAATCTGGCCTTACAAGGAAAAGTCCAACTATTCTGGCACTGCATAAGCACCAACTATCTCTGCCATTCCCATCCATCCACACCTCTCCATCTCACTCTCTTTCCTGTCTCATGTCCTCCACATATGAATTAATATATAGAGATATGCTTCCTAAACAGCTCTTCTCTCTCTTGCTCCTCCCTCTCTTGCCTCCTGGCGTCAGGAGATACGGGTCACTCTGCGGGCAAACTTCATTTCCGTATATGAGGACAGAAAAAGAAATTCACACACTACTTAGTCAACGGCACACTGCCCCTCTGTCACCCCAACACACACACACACACACACACACACACACACACACACACACACACACACACACACACACACACACACACACACACACACACACACACACACACACACACACAGAGCAATCTGAGACCTGTTTGTAGAGCCAATTAGCATTGGCTCTCTCTGTGTGTGCGAATATGTCGCCGTGCAAGCAGCTGAGTGTGTGCACAGCTGGGATGGTGTTGTGATCTCTGGCCCAGTTCTGGCTGATTCAGGGAGAATACTGTAGGCCTGATAGAGAGGCAGGGGTAAGAGAGGACAGATATAGATAGAAAAGAGAAAAGGGGGGGGTGAAAGAGAAAGAGAGTTGGAGAGAGATGCTGGAGTTGTTAAGAGGGAAAGCGCCACAGTCCCATGAGTCTCTCATACGTGAGTTTGTGTGTGATCTTTAACAAGTGTGTGTTTTGTGTTCTGTGGTGTTATTAGCGGGTGTCCCACTCGTGGGAGAGTCCATGTTTACCCAGCATGGTCCCTGAGCTGTCACTGCAGGAGCCATGCATCCGTTTTCCCCATAGCAACCAGCAGACGCAGTCCGCCTGCCTGAGTGTCACCTTCAAACGCAGCCTGTTCAGCATATTACTCATTAGTCAAGTGACAGCAGGTTGGAAGCAGAACTGAAGTGCTGAAACGTGGAACCTGAGTCACACGCTGGTTTTAGGTTATGATTTTTGAAGACACAAACAGGAAAAAAAAGATTTAAGGATGTAAATAAAGCCAGAAGATTCAGCAAAAACTGTAAATGTTGCATGATAGTATATTTTGGCATTTGCCATTAAGAGCTTGACTGGAATCTGAATTCTCTTTAAGGCTTCCCGCTCCACAAACCCCCTTCATTCTGACTGGCCAGCAGTCTAGAGGCCAATCAAGGCACAGGTGTGGACAGACATTGGTGTTTTGGGGCCAGTCACTATGACAAATCATGAGCCAGTTAGGAGATCCTTATGTGATGACATCATTTTAGCAAGTCTCGTGAAGATCTCGTGAAGTTCAATGAACATTAAAGGCTGCATTATGGTTTCTGCACAAACGTGTTGCACGGAGAAGTACGGAATCAGCATGAGAGAACACGTGTGTCTTTTCTACTTTTTAACACTCAGCGTGGTGTCTGTTGGCAGGTGTTCCTAAACTGCAGGGGGCGGTGTATCACAGATGCAAATCTACCACAGTCCTAAATGAGAGTAGAAAAAGTTTGCATTTGTTTTCTATGACGGCCCTGAGAGCTCACAGCACTGCAACTCAAGAGAACACATGCAAAAAGACAAAACACAAACAAAATAAGAAAACCTCTTCATCAATTTGACAACACATGCACAGCATGTGAGACCACAACACAAAGCAAGGTGTTTTTATACCATATACTTTATGCTGAAGGGTAGAAAAAGTTAAAAACAGACAGAATTTTCAAATGGTCAAATGGCATGATTTGATTTGAGCTATCAATTTCACCATGAATGTACAAAAGAAGGTACAAAAAAACCCACAAGGCTGGCATTCCTCAAACCCTCTCCTTTGATCTACAAGAAGTGAAACAAAAGCTCCCAAAAATAAACAAACACAAAATTTACAACCGTCATAAAATCACAACATAAACACAGTCCATTACAGAAAGTGGGTGTGTTTCTGAGGGTGTGAAAACTCTTGGCCCTGTGAGTCTCTAAAGTTTCAAATTAACAAGAGTCCTTGTGGGTTGTATACATGACTCACTGGTTGCACTGGTGACAGCATCGTCACACACGCACGCACGCACACACACACACACACACACAAATACACAGAGGGACGGTATCTATGCAGATGATGGAGTGCTGTGGAGGTGTTCCTGTTGAAGAATAGAAGAGATTTTCCCAGGAGGAGAGAAGAGGAGGATGAGGAGGAGGACGGACACAGTTGGTGGTTCCTCTGCCAGCCTTATCCCAATTAAAAGCCATAAAGAACACAAGATATTTATGTCTTGTTCTTCTTAAGATATATTTAGTTTGGATAAGTATATTCTTTGTAACTTAATACTTATTTTGTAGACCCCTTTGAAAAGGCCCCAAACCGTTGGATCAAAAGGTGTCTGATGGAGCATTGGTCAAGCGGTTTGGGCCTGCCCCATGTTAGAAGGTGATGGTCCTCATCGCTGGTCTTGGACAGCCATTCTCTGCATGTCTTCTCTCTTTAGTTGTAAAATGTAAGCAGAAATGCCTCCCAAAATAACTTGAAAAATAATGAAGAGATAAAACGAGGTGTCTGATCCTGGTCAAACAGATGTTCTGCTTTTTAAAGTGGCTGTGAAGACTACCCGTATGGAATGGATTGAAGTGGATCACAGGGACACCTTTGGTCAGAATCGACGTGCACACAATCATGATGACATTACTCTTGACAAAGCGTGCGTTTGTTCTGAAGCTAATGAATGGAGATTTGTTCTTTTTATCACTACTTTTATTTTTTTTGTTGTTGTTGTTCAAGATGAGATGAGGTTAGGTATTAATCAACAGTTACGTAGAGCTATTGTTTAAAGGTGACAACAAACAGACATAAGTTTGTACAATAGTTTAGTAGCCTGCACTATGAGACGTGTCTTTAGGCTAACATATAATGTCAGTGAATCCTTCTGTCCTGCTCATCTACCAATCAGAGCTAACGTAACCTCACTCTTCATTTTATTGACAGACTCTTCAGTTTGATCAGATCACTGCAGAATAACTGCTGCATGTGGGTTGGAATAAACATCATCATAAACAGTTAAGCTCATGTTTGAGCCTTTAGCCTGTTTTATCCATTGGCTTGTATTTTATCCTTTAGCCTGTGTTTTAGCCTTTAGCTCGTATTTTAGCCTTTAGCCCGTGTTTTAGCCTTTAGCTCATGTTTAAGTCTTTAGCACATGTTTTAGACTTTAGTTCATGGTTTAGCCTTTAGCCCCTGTTTAGGCCTCTAGCTCCTGTTTTAGACTTTAGCTTCTATTTAAGACTTTAGCTTGTGTTTAAGTATTTAGTACGTGTTTTATCCTTTATCTCATGTTTTAGCCTTTAGCCTGTGTTTCAGCCTTTAGCCCATGTTTTAGCCTTTAGCTCCTGTTTTAGCCTTTAGCATGTGCTATCACTCTCCGCTTAAGCTTTCTTCTGCTCTTCTCTTTATCTTAATGCCAGTTAAGTTCCAGTGTCCAACCTCACTACAAAATTAATCCAAGAAATTGTTTTTAACGTGCCCTAAATCAATCTGGTCCTGTCCTACCCAGTTTGGAAGCTAAGAAACAGCATTTATAAACATCCAAAACTGGTTCTGATAATCTCATTTTAAGTTGTGGATTAGGATCAGGCAGATATCTAGAAGAGAGACTTTCTCAAGATCACAGTCACTTCAGGACAACTAGGGACTGTTCAGGGTGTTGAGGAGACATGTTTGTCAATAGTTCCACAGAACCACAGAGCCCTCTCTGACAAAGCAGCTAACAGAAGAGTCATTCACACATGGATGGTACACTAGTGGGGGCACTTAGGGGTTAAGTGTCTTGGGCATGTTAACAGAAGAACCTGGGATCAAACCACTGACGTCCAGATTGAGGGATGACTGCCTCCAATATAAAACCAAATATTTTTGCTCGCACTTCAAAACAGAGTGAAGTATATGGACTTTCCAGACCTCGACGGTTCTTAAAAAAAAAAAAAAAAAGTATTTTTGTCGGGACGAAATGGAAGTCTGCAAACAGAAACCACACACACACACACACACACACACACACACACACACACACACACACACACACACACACACACACACACACACACACTGAGACATTTAAAGTAGGTCTGTGTTTGGAGCCATATGCCCACCAATGCAGCCTGCCTCAATAAAACATGATGCTTCATTGTTAATCTTTAATAGTTATGTCCTGGAGAATTAACCCAGATGAACACACATTTAGGGCACCATCCCATCACTCTCGCTCACACACACACATAGAGAGAGAGAGAGAGAGACCCCCTCTTACCCATTCTTCTTCCTCGACCTCCTTTCCTCCTACCTCTCTCATCCTCCTTTCACTTTCTGGCTATCACCCATCTGCATCTCATCCTTGCTCTTGTTTTATTATTATTATTATTATTATTATTATTATTATTATTAGTATTATTATTATTATTAGTCTTTTTCATCTTTTTTTCTCTTCTTCAATCGATCCTCCACTTCCTTGACCCCTTTCCTTTCTCACATATTTCACACAAGGTTACCATAATAGATTAAAAAATTGTAGGTGATGTGATAGAAAGAACAAAAGAAAAAGTTCCAAAACGAGGTTGTTAAAAAAGAAAATCTGTGGGAGGAAATATGAAGGAAATAGAAATGAAAGAAAAAGAGGAGGAGCAGGAGTGGGAGGTGGAGGGAGGACAAAGAGACCCTCTAAACTTGGCACCAAGCGATGAATCAGGATGTGATTGGATAAAATATTTATGCTGCACTGCTTGCTGGGAGGTTTGACTTATAGTCACTGTGTGTTACAATACTGATCATGTGTGTGTGTGTGTCATTGGCTCAGAACAGTAATATGGTTTGGATAATCATAGATGATGTGTTAATTAATGAAAAACATGCTTGTCCAACACGTCTGAAGCCAAATACATTTATTCTGTCTATGACCCCTTTGAGGAGCAGTTACATAAACTCAAAGTGAACTCATTCACCCTTTCATGTGTCTGAAATGTAATGTTACAACTCACCCACTGACGCTCCTCTTTGTTGTACTAAAACAAAAAAACATCATCGTTGAGAAACCTAACCTCTCAAATTGTGGTTTTTGTGAGATTTTTTTCCCCCAGTTTTTGTTCTCCAGTCGTCCTCTCCTTCACATGATCTCAGTGTGTCAGAGTTATCAAACTCTGCCCCCTGCTGACTGCACAGAGTAGGTACAAGCAAAGGCTGTTTGTAATTTTTGAGCTGGGGCTGCATTTTTATTTATTTATTTATTTTATTTTTATTTATTTATTTATTTATTTATTTATTTTTTTTTTGGGGGGGGGGGTAATAAATAATACACCAAACAAAAAAAACTTCTCTTGTCTCTGTTAACTTATTTACTGAAGAAAAGGGCTGAGAAAAATTAGCTTGTCAACTTTGTTGAATAATGATGTAATATAAGAAACTACACAAGTCACATTTTCTTACCCCACTGGTAGATCTTTCTGCTCTTTATGAGCACTCTAGATGTCATGGTTGTCTTTTAATATCTCAAAATCAGACACAATTTCTAGACTTGTCAGGTGAATGTGGCTCATGTTAGTCTAATCAGACCATTTTTAATTCAAATAAGATGTAAAAACTGGTGACCTTATTTGTGGTCAGGGTCGCCCCTATCAGAGGTTTAGGGGTGCTGAGCACCCAGAGAGCTGCCCAGACAGCCCAGACTGTTTTATTCATTTTAACACTATTTCATTCCCCCATTTGAAAGCATAGCACTTTTTGGGAAAGTCTGTGACTAAACCTTCGAATGTGATAAATGTTACTGAAATGCTGAGCCGCAGCAAAAGAGGAGTGGATTGGAATCATAAAAGAAACGTATTGTAACCCTAATTTCTCTTTAGATACAGCAGCTCCTCAACACACACAGAAACAGAATGTTTCTGGAGTAAATCAACCCCCTGTGGTGAGTACCTGAAATGTGCCTTGAAGTTATCTTTTGTACCTTTATTTGAAGTGAAATGCACAACATGTAAAACACATGAACTGAAACTGACTTTTTCAGCATTTGTCTCTGACTTTTTCCATCTTGTCTGTATTATATAACACACATACATAGATAAAAATACACTTCAACAAAAAGAGTAGTTCTTGAAATCTACAAAATATTAATGAATAATAAAATACAGGCAGCCCTGCTACACTCAAACAGCTAGTTAAAAAATGTCAGCTAATAATCTACCAAACAACATAAACAGTGACTTACGGTTAAATGCAGCTAAAATGAGGACTGGTGTTGGTATTGAGTGGTAGGAGTTAAGGAATGTGCCACGTATCCTGGTTTAAGCTATAGGTACTTACACCACTACAGCATAACAGTCACTCTGGAAGGCAGTGCATTGCTCTGTACAGACAGAGCGCTCAGAGGAGCAAGGGGTGCTGCTGTGACACTTTTCTAGCATGTTAAAAAAGGAAATACAGAAAAAAAATCCCTCAAATTTTAGGGGTACTTAGATTCAATTTAGGGGTGCTTCAACATCCCCCAAAATGGGCTAAAAACGCCTGTGTTTGTAATAAAAAAAAAAAATCAATACTGAGAAAAGATGAATTATGTGATTTGAAGAGCAAAGACCACAGATAATAGTAAACCATCAAAAACAATGGTGCTTCACAGCTGTAACAGTATTTCAGAGCTGTGTTTGGTGTCAAATATCA
Source organism: Labroides dimidiatus (assembly GCA_030710495.1). Classification (NCBI taxonomy): domain Eukaryota; kingdom Metazoa; phylum Chordata; class Actinopteri; order Labriformes; family Labridae; genus Labroides; species Labroides dimidiatus. The sequence goes on from CM061163.1 coordinate 4,055,977, forward strand.
AAGATGATACACAAAAAAGCCAAAATCTGTGTCCATGTGACCCACCCTCCTCCCTCAACTGCCTCTCTGAGATTAAAGCCTGGTTCACCTCCAAATTTCTTAAATTCAACATGACAAAACTGAACTCCTTTGGGTTGGCACCAAATCCTCTCTTTCCAAAGTTGACAGTGGTTCCCTCACCATAGACAGCTTCACTGTGTCCATACCTCGTACCTGTCTGATCTCCTCCACATTGCTACCCCCTCTCGCTCCCTCAGGTCTTCCTCCTCCTTCCATCTCTCTGTCCCCTCTGCCCGTCTCAGCACCATGGGGAGCAGAGCTTTCAGCCGCTCTGCTCCTCAACTCTGGAATTCATTCCCACCTGACATCAGAAATATTAATTCACTCCCTCTTTTGAAATCCAGACTCAAAACCCGTCTGTTTCAAACTGCTTTCTGTTTAATTTTAGCCTTCCTCTACTTGTTCTATTTTTTTCTTAATGTTTTTGTATTTATTTTATTATGTTTTTAGCCACTCTGTAAAGTGACCTTGAGTGTTGAGAAAGGCGCTTTTAAATAAAATTTATTATTATTATTATTATTATTATTATTATTATTATTATTATTATTATTATTATTATTATTATTATTTCAAGGAAGGCTTAAGTATAATTTAATGCTTCACTACTTAACTGACTGACAGTACTCCTCATCCTCCTCAGTCTGAGCTCCTGAGGTGGGGTTATATAAGGACAGTACCGCTCACTTAGGTAGACATTCTAGTCTTTGTACGCCCTCATGGCAAAGTATACACACCTAAAAACATGGGGGCATTTCTGAATGGAATAGCACAAGAGAAACAAAGCTCACATTTGACATCACAATAATCACCCTGTAGAAAAACTAACCCCCACACAGTGAAACATTATTTGCCTCGCATGTTTATTATCATGAGTATTTTGTGGAAGCAGTTTCAGACTCAGGCTCAGCTGCTTAGGATGTACTCTGAAGGTTCTCCTCCAGGCACAGCTGGTCCTGCTTCTCCTCACTTCTCCTCACTTCTCCTCACTTCTCCTCACTTCTCCTCACTTCTCCTCACTCCGTTTGTTGGGGCTGCTGACTGAGCTGAGAGCTGCCTCACATTGCAGCCTTCCGTCTTTTGGATGGTCAGCTCAGCTCTGAATTGTTCCAGGATTTTCTCTGACACATCTTGAAACTCTTTGTGGTGTTTTTGAAGAGCTGACTGGAACCAGGGCTGTGCTTTGAGTTCTTGCAGCTCTGTGTAAAACATGGTAGCAAACTCCTCAGACAGCATTTGATGCGGGGAGTCCTGTTGAGCCTGCAAAAACATGGTGACATTCTGCTCCTGGGACTCTGTTTCAGCATGAGTCTTTGTCTGTTCCTGTAAGTCATGGAGCAGGTTCTCCAGCTCCTGTCTAGCAGCGAGGTCATCGATCTGGTGCTTGAGGTTCAGCTCATTGTAACAAACTTGGAGCTTCTGAAGTTGGGCCTGCAGGCTCTGGTTTTTCTTCCTCTCTTCTTGGAGCTCAGCTGTATGCTTCTGTTCTCTGAGCAAGTAAGCAACTTTCACCTTCTCATAATCAGCAAGGAGGTCCTTCTTCTTTCTATACTTGATGGATTCCCTCACTGTAGTGGCAATCCTCTCTCTGGAAAGAGTTTCCTCTGAGCTATACATCCGAAGTCTCTCTAGCTCTTTCCTGGTTTCTTTCTCTCTGTTTATAAATCAAATCAAAGTTTATTGCCAATAGGCTGTGCATACAACAATGGTGTAGGCAAAATGAAAGAATGTTTCTAAAAGTGACAGTAAAAAGAAGAAATAATTTAAAACACATACCTGTTCACATAGAGTTCCTTAATGACTTTCTGCTTTGTGAGGTGTTGTTTGGTTTTCGTCAACTCCACACTGATCCGCTTCCTCTTGTTCCTCTCCCTGCCGAGTTGGCAAAACAGCGCATCTCGGTGACGGGTTCCTCTGGTTTGCCCCAACATGTTGCTGTGCTGGGCTCTTTCTGGGACCTGTTGTCTCATCATCTTGATCTTCTTCTTGTTTGCTCTCTGCATTTTCTCAAGCTGGTAGACTCAGTGTTCAAGAAAAATAACCTCAAGATGTTCTCTCTCAAATGTCTTCGAACGTATCCAAAGGTTCAGAGTAATCAGAGGGCTCGACAGTTGATATCTTATACAACCAGCAACAGAAGGAGTGAAGTTCCAATGATGCATCTGAGTATTTAATAAATAAATAAATAACAATTTAAAGAAAAATAATTCTATAATTCAAAATGTTTTTTTGTTGTAGCAATGAGTTTTAAACTGCCAATGTACCTTTGACTGTTGACTGTGGGCTGTATGGATGTGTGGGGTAAGGGTGGTGATTACATGCGACACAGTATTTAAAAACATTAAAACTGAACTGAGGAGGAGGAGGACTGTTGATGTGAAGAGGGGAACCCTCTGCCCTGAGACATTTTAAATGTATAAAAATGTGTTACTAGCACTGGATTTTGTATTCTATTATAGTGTATTGTATTTTTATTTTCTTTGTATTATGTGTCTTTGTATAAATTAAATATCAAATTAAGATCTTTTAAAATAAGAAAAAAGTAAGTGTGGTTGGGTTAGGCATGTGGGATTTTTCTTAATGGACTGTAAACCACTTTGTGCAACATCGTTTTGTATGAAAATTGCGTTATAAATAAAGTTTGATTGATTGATTCTATAAGTTTATTTAGATTTAATTTGTCCCCAAAGAAAAAAAAAGTATCAGAGGCAGCACTTGGTCAATTCTTCGGGTGTATTTGAGCTTCCCTCTCTCCTATCTCCTGTAAAGAACTTCTTGTTTTTGGAGTATGTGGTGAAAGAGCCTGTTTTATAATACAAATAAATATTTTATGAATTATATCTTTCGTTTGTTTTTTTTTACTGGGCAAGTTTTCCTATTTTCTCACCTATTGGAAAGGGGCTCCCATATTGCACGTATCTTCTATCTGATAAACTGAAATGCTATTTCAAAAAAAAAAAAAAGAAGAAGAAGAAGAAGAAGAAAAAGCCATGTCAAATTACTTCAAATGGATATAGTCATCTTAAACCTGTAACGAGTTGGACTGGTTGGTATAGTCGCGTACTTCGGCACGAGATCTCGTACTTTCCAAGCTATTCTCGCCGCACCACCAAGTTGTCACCAAAGATGGCGATTTGCTGAGTGCTCATGGATACACACATTTCTCGGCTAGTTGTTATCTTCACAGAAACGCCAACTTTGGAAACAAATTAACTGCTTTAGCAAGCAACTATTTCTCCATCCGAAGCACACCTGACACCACGCCAGCCACCGCTACCATGCAGATCACGCTTAAAACACTGCAGCAGCAGACTATTCAAATTGAGATAGATCCCGAAAAAACGGTGAGTGGCTATTAGCTAGCTTGCTAACTGTAGCTTACAGTACTAGCTATAGGATGGATGTAGTAACTTTACATGACCAGTGAACACTTTGGTTTGATATTTACAATGAGAGGGTTATTAAAGTTGTTTCAACCGAGCGAATACCACTTATAATAAGCACTGCTTGTACGCAACTCGTATGAAACGGGAACCAAACAATGCAAAATTTGACTAGCAAACGTTAGCCACTTGGCTAGCCAAACAGCCCGTTACCGGAGTCATTGTGACGGTTTGCAAGCGACCCTTCATCGTTGAAGTGTGAATTTGGGTCCTTATTAGCTACTTGTCTTCTGTTATTTTTCATGTGAACTGTCCTACAGTGCTATAACTTAGGGGACGAACCCAAGCAGTCTGTAGGGCTATGATTGCTAATGCTAATGCTTATGACACTACCAATTATCATTAGCCTCATTCGTAACGTTCTGAAGAGCTAGCTAAGTTTTTTAGCATAGTCACATTTTTAACAGCTAGCTGTCAGCCGCCATAATGGAATGTTTCTCTGTGTTATGATAAAATTAACATTTTCTTTAGAAAAATCCTTCAAGACAGTTTTTTTTTTTATCGCAGTCATCCTTATCACCGTCATGCAGTTTAATACTCTTATTACAACTACATATGCACTAACTTCTCATACTCTCATGACTCAGCTATAGTGCTTCTCCACCTTATAATACCACTGTTATTAGCTCATGTTGACACTTTCTTTTAACTAAAACCAAACTTATAGAATAACAAAGTACTGTGCTAACATGAACCCCAGACTTAGCTTTGAGGTGAATGAATGAGCTACCATCCTACACAAGGAGAGCAAGGTGTGTGCACTATGGTTGTTGTGGATTATAATTTCTCACTTCTTCATCAGGTGAAAGCCCTGAAAGAGAAGATAGAAGCAGAAAGAGGAAAAGACAACTTCCCCGTGTCGGGGCAGAAGCTGATATATGCTGGAAAAATCCTGGAAGATAACACACCTATTAAAGATTACAAAATTGACGAGAAGAGTTTTGTTGTAGTGATGGTGTCTAAGGTGAGATCTTTTTCTGTCATTACTACATTAGTACAATTTCTTTTCACTTTAAGTATTACATTTTCTATCTAACAACATCTTTATCTGAACTGACCAAAGGCTAAGCCCGCAGCTGCTGCCTCACCTCCCGTCTCAGAAGCCCCCAAACCCCCTGTACAGGACTCTGGCTGCACGTCAACAGCTGCCCCAGCCGCAAACCCAGCTCCAGCCCCAATCGCAACTCCAGCAGCTGTCCCCATTCCCCCTGAGGAGGCCAAAGAGGAGCAAAGTGCCACAGCCACAGAACAACAACAACCAGCCAGGTAGAAGCCGTCTGTCATGGATCGCAGTTATCACTTTTCACAACAGATGTGTACAGAATTAGAACATTTCATTGTCAGAGATGCTAACACTGCTGCTGACGTCACTAAATGAGCCATTTACAATACACACTTTGGAGTTATTGAGACAGGTCCATATTAAAAAATAACTATGATCCTAGAAGTGTGTAGGGAGCATGTTATTTTTTTTTACTTTTACGTCTTATGTTTTACGTCTTTATGCTCATGAATTTGTATGTATTTTAGTCCTGAGCTGATGTTTATTTTTCACAGTAATAAACTGGGCTTTCCATGACGGATTGCATCTTTAAAGAGCTTTTTATTTCTTGGTTTGTTTGTATTTACTCTTAAGTCACAATTGAACCTTAAAGATATGTCATGGACAGCTTTAGGAAATATTACCAATCTGTACCCTAAAGTTACTCTAAAAACAAAACTCTTCAGGCTTGTGGAAGTATATTTAAAATACCAGATGATTAAGTTTTTAATTTAATATGTATCAACTGGTTGGTGTGCTTAAATCTCAGCTCCTACTGCTCATGAAGACAGCTAATTTACCAGTGGGCTTTTTTTGACTAATTTATTCTAATGAAGGTTGTAAAAATGTTGGCGTAATTGTTGATCTGTTGGTGTATTAAATCATGTCCAGGATTCAGGAACATTTTTTTTTATGATTATTGTTATTATTTTTGTACATCTTAAAAGTATTTTTTTGAATCACAGACATGATGCAGGGGGTGTCTCATGTGTTTCCTCTCTGTCTGTTCTCTTTGTAGCTGCAGTGGTGGGAGTCAAGGCCTGGATGCCTCCTCAGCTCTGGGTGGGTTATGAATGACTCCCTGCCAAGTTTCAGTCATTTTCTGTGCATCAGTGCAGGAGTTTGACTATTTGATGTCTTTTTTTATTGTAAATTGTAACTCGACAGCAGAACGAGGTGAATGTTCATGTGCTGGAGAGATGCAGCTTTGCAGATCTACAAATGATGCATGATTGAGTAACCCTGAAATCTGTTGGCGTTTTATTTCAAGTGACGGGAGCTGATTATGAGGCCATGTTGACGGAGATCATGTGTATGGGCTACGAAAGAGAGAGAGTGGTGGCTGCGTTAAGGGCCAGTTTCAACAACCCCCACAGAGCGGTGGAGTACCTTCTTACTGTGAGTCACACACACAGAATGAAGTCCTTTCTACAGTATCTCTCTTCATCTTCTATTGTTAACATCATCTAAATAACGATCGGGCTGATTTTAGTCTTGCTTTGAATTTCTAACATGTTTAAGTTAAGTTGAATTGGTGTCTTCTTTATTCTCTCGTAGTCTTTAAACTTCTCACGTTAAGCTGTTAAAATATACCAGACATTAGGACGTTCACTAATCGATCAACATATATATCGGCCAGTCGATGATCAGTGTTTTTAATGCTTTCTGCATGTTTTTAAAACTGAAAACTTCTCTCTGTTGCAAAGGTAAACAAATACTAAAGGAGGAAGTATTTTAAAACAGTAAAATGTTCTGCCTGTAATTCATATCTTTGTTTTTGTCAACATTAAAGGACTAAAAAAGAAGCTATTTTATTCATCATATATTTTTAAAATGAATCTGCTGATTAATTGGTTAGCAATTTTTTTCTGCCAACTGTCAGAATTGTCCACAAAAATCCATATCCAGTATGCACCACGAAAGGAGTGTGCTGTATACTCAGCTCATTTTACAGTTACAGTGGTGTTCTGCTTTATGCTGTGACCCTGTGAATTAGTGACTCTCAGTCGAATTGGTTTGTGGATGTTGTAGTTCCTACAACTCTTTTGGAGGAGCAATGCAAAGACTGTGTGCATGTGTGTTTGGATCTTGGTTCATAAAGGTTAATCACACCTGATCTGGACTTATTATTCTGTTACGTTTGGGTCTGTCAGAGTTTTTCTTTTTTTGGTGACTGGTCATGATTTTTGTACTTTTTGGTATTTCCACTGTGACTTTTTTTGTAGTTCTTTGCCGACATGATTTGAGTTAGAATGTGCCGTTTCCTACACACGAGTCAATCAAGAGGCCTCATGTTTTAGTGGCTGTTTATCATTTATTTGCTTTGTTATTGTTTGTCAAGCTGCAGTCATGTTTTGTGGGAGTGTGACATGTTCATAATGCTCATAGTAAAGTGCCACTCATTTCAGTAGCATGAAAAACAGCTGTGGGTTTGCTGAACAGGATGATTCACCCTGCTTGCAGTACGGCTCTGAAGAATGATTTGACGTTACGCTGGAGTGTTTTTTACTGTTAGACTTGCCGGTGAGGAAATTACTCACTTTGGGAACATCCTTACTAGAGATCACTTCAGCTTGCTTGTGTTGAATACTCGAAAAAATAAAGTCACGCTGTGGGTGGAGTGCTGCTTGGGTCTAAAAAGCCAATGAAAGTCATTTCATCTGCTCTAAATTTGAGTATATTTGATCAATTCTGAGCTCCATGTCTTCTGATTATCAAAGCATTGCTCTATGAACTTTTGAACTTTGATTGAAACAAGTCTGTGCTGTTAATAATACTAATGTTATTGTTGACAAACTGTTCCATAATCCTCTTTAAGATAATGAAGGACATTTGTTCAAAATATGGCACCAAAAAGTGCTTTGTTAAAATGACCCTAATCCCTCCTAAAGTGTAACCAACACCCTCCTGAAACAGCACAAAAACTAAACATCTCTTCATAAAGTGTTGTTTTAGCCCTCTGTTACTTTCCTGAAGTGCTGAAGTGATCAAAGTAAATTCATGGAGTTGTTTTAAAATCACGATCTATGGCTCCTTACCTGTTTGAATCTGTTAGAAGCTCTTCTGATGGTTGTATGTTTTTTTTGTCTAGGGTATTCCTAACAGCTCAGTCCAGGAGAGTAATCCCCCAGTGCAGGCCCCCACATCTGGACCCACAGAAGCCCCATCTCTAGCAGAGGGTAAGGCATGCACAGCCAACATTAATGTCTTTTTCACTTTGACATTAAAAATAGATAAATAGAGCGAGAACAAGTTCGAAAAGTCTCAAACTGAGACTCAGCATTTCGCAGTACGCAAGCATCAGAATAAACATGTTTGTCTGGCATCTGGACATGACTTGAACTCCTTTCAAGTTTGTTTTGAAAAGCCAGCACACGAGATCATAAAAACATGCAACTGGATTCATTTACTGAGTAAAAATCGGGTCGATAACTGGTAAAACCTCACCAGCAGGCAGTGAGTCATCACATGACTCAGTAATCACAAATGTTTTTCCATCACGCTATTATGGCTCAGCCAACAAGAGCGCGTCAGGAAGTCTCTAAAAAAAAAAAAAAAGGAGGTTGACGTTTGATCTTTGGTTTGCGTCTCCAAAAGTCCTCACGTCAAAGTTTCAGAGGGCAGAATACAGAACATTTAAAGTCTCATGTGATGCATCAGGTGTGGTAATAGAAAACCTGCATATGAATGTTAAAATTATTATATAACCCCAATTCCAATGAAGTTTGGATGTGTAAAACATAAATAAAAACAGAATACAATCATTCGTAAATCCTGTTTAACCTACATTCAACTGAATACACTACAAAGACAACATATTTATTGTTCAAACTGATAAACTTTATTGTTTTTTTGCAAATATTCCCTCCTTTTGAATCTTACGGCTGCAACACGTTTCTAAAAAGCTGGGTCAGGGTCATGTTTCCACTGTGTTCCATCACCTTTCCTTTTAACAACACTCAATAAGTGTTTGTGAACTGAGGACACTAATTGTTGAAGCTTTGGAGGTGGAATTCTTTACCATTCTTGATTGATGAACAACTTCAGTTGATCAACAGTCCGGGGTCTCTGTTGTTGTATTTTGTGCTTCATAATGCTCCATACATTTTCAATGGGAGACAGGTGTGGACTGCAGGCAGGTCAGTCTAGTACCTGCACTCTTTTACTACGAAGCCACACTGTTGTAACAGGTGCAGAATGTGTCTTGTCATTGTCTTGCTGAAATAAGCAGGGACGTCCCTGAAAAAGACGTGGCTTGGATGGCAGCATATGTTGCTCCAAAACCTGTATGTACCTTTCAGCATTAATGGAGCCTTCACAGATGGTCCAGTTAGCCATGCCATGGGCACTAACACACCCCCATACCATCACAGATGCTGGCTTTGAGACTTTGACCTGAGAACAATCCAGATTGTCCTTTTCCTCTTTGGCCTGGAGGACACCACGTCCATGATTTCCAAAAACAATTTGAAATGTGGACTCGTCAGACCACAGCAGACTTTTCCACTTTGTGTCAGTCCATCTCAGATGAGCTCGGGTCCAGAGAAGCCGGCGGTGTTTCTGGGTGTTGTTGATATATGTCTTTGTCTTTGCATGGTAGAGTTTGAACTTGCACTTGTAGATGTAGTGATGAACTGTGTTAACTGACAATGGTTTTCTGAAGTCTTCCTGAGCCCACGTGGTAATATCCTTTACACAATGATGTTGGTTTTTAATGCAGTGCTGCCTGAGGGGTCAAAGGTCACGGTCATTCAATGTTGGTTTTCAGCCTTGCTGCTTACGTGCAGAGATTTCTTAAACTGTTGGACTATTTGCTCACACAGTTGTTCACAAAGTGGTGAACCTCACTCTATCCTTGCTTGTGAACGACTGAGGCTTTTGGTTGGTTTTCAGCCTTGCTGCTTACATGCAGAGATTTCTCCAGATTCTCTGAATCTTTTGATGATATTATGGACTGTAGATGATCAAATCCATCAATTCTTTGACATTGTACATTGAGAAACATTGTTCTTAAACTGTTGGACTATTTGCTCACGCAGTTGTTCACAAAGTGCTGAACCTCACCCCATCCTTGCTTGTGAACGTCTGAGCCTTTCAGGGATGCTCCTTTTGTAGCCAATCATGACACTCACCTGTTTCCAATGAACCTGTTCACCTGTGGAATGTTCCAAACAGGTGTTTTTGGAGCATTCCTCAACTTTCCCAGTCTTTTGATAACCCTGTCCCAACTTCTAGGAAGATGTTGCAGCCATCAGATTCAAAATGAGTGAATATTTGCAACCTCCTTTTTACCATCTTTACCAAGAGTGTCTCTGTTAGTTTGGAGCTACAGTATTTACATTGAATCATTCAGCAGAACGTTTGTCAACCTTTGTTATCTGGGCTATTACAAATAAGCTAATGAAGCTAAGCTCCAGAAGCTAATGTTAGTTTAACTAGAGCCCTTTGGACAACAGCTAACAATGATGGACGATCACCAAAGAACAAAAACTAGAACAAAACCAATGAACATTTAAATATCATCTCACAATGTTATGATAAGAATTGAAAAGATTATTTTAATTCCTTAAAGATGTTCATTCATGCCGTGTGCCAGCAGGAGAGAACCCACTTGCATTCCTGAGGACCCAGCCTCAATTCCTGGACATGAGACAGGCCATCCAGCAGAACCCCGCTCTGCTCCCAGCTCTGCTGCAGCAGCTGGGCCGAGAGAATCCTCAACTTCTACAGGTAACAGGGGTCACATAGTGAACCAATTCCTCCCTTTTGTTCTGTCACAAGGGAAGAACAGGTGATTCTAAGAATTGCAAACAGTTTCTTGTTTTGCATTTCTGAATTTCATCATTAAAGTGGGTTATGTAATATCTTTTAAGATGAACCTATCAGATTATCCTGTGGTCTGAGGTGTGATCAGAATCAGAAATACTTTATTGATCTCCAGGGGGGAATTGCTTTTTGTTTTACAGCTACTCACATTCAAAAAGTGTTAAAATATAGGGAAAGTACAAAATACGCAAGTGTCATACAAAAATTCAAATATATGAAAAAATAATATAAAGTACGTACATTCTACTAAGAAACATGGTATATAAATAATACCATAAGTTATGGGTTAAGAGTGAATTTGTTCGATAATCGGCTTTGAAACGGGTTGGGGCCGACAATCGTAGATATTAAACTTATTTGATATTTACAACCAAAAATCTTCCTGTGTGTGGAGAAAGCAGATGACTCCTGAGGAATGAGGAAGCAAACATTAACAAAAAAAACATGGCTGACCTGACGTGAAAAGCTTGTGAGGTCCATGTTCTTGCTGTCTTCAGGATTTTTTTATGTCCTCTCCCATGTTGTGTTTGGTGTTAGCTGGTTGCTGCTATCTGTTGCTGTGTTTCTTCTTCTTTGTTTTTGTTGGATCAGGTTTGGTCAGGTGAGATTTCTGTCTTTGAGGATGAGATTCTAGATCAGTGGTGGGACAGAATGGTTGTGTGTGTGGTGAGCTGTGTTGAGATTAACGGAGCACACCACACACAGAAGGATCAAAACTGATCAATGTCTGAGTTTTGATCTTCATGTGTGGGCTCTCTAACAGATAAGATATTTCTTCACATTTAGAAAATCCTTATTGTGGACCCCACTGAAGATATTTTTAAAGTTTGTTCCCCCTGAAAAAAAAAGAGTTGTGTTTTGGTGTGAGATAACCCTGATGTAATGTTTCTGTTTCCTCCAGCAAATCAGTCAACATCAGGAGCTCTTCATCCAGATGCTAAACGAACCAGTGGGAGAGGGAGGAGATGCGCCAGAGGTGGGAGAGATGGGAGCAGCAGGGGAGGAGGGCGCGCCTGTCAATTATATCCAGGTCACACCTCAGGAGAAGGAAGCCATTGAAAGGGTCAGTGACCAGAAAAAAACCTTCTTCAGATTGTGTTGCTTTCCTGTGTTCTTCTCATTTCCTCCTCTCCCTCTCCGTTTGTCTGAACAGTTAAAAGCTTTGGGTTTTCCTGAGGCTCTGGTCATCCAGGCTTACTTCGCCTGTGAGAAGAACGAGAACCTGGCAGCAAACTTTCTCCTCAACCAGGGACAGGACGATGATTGAGCAACAGAGATCACTGCCTTCCTGCTCCCCCCTCCCCACCTCCCCTCGACAGCTCAGCATAAAGACTGCACCCCTGAATTACTGTACAGCCACCAACCTCAGCTCTACCCAAGGAGGGGAAGGGAGAGCCAGCAGGGGGGTGCGGGCGGGTGGGTGGGTGGGTTGGGGTGGGATAGAGCAGAGGAGACTGGGTGGGTTAGGTAATAGGGGTGGGGGGTTAAAAGTACACAAAGTATAGGTTGTGTGCAGGAAGATCTGGGTGGGTTGGGAGAGCAGAAGTATGATAAAATCCACGTGAATTCCAATGGAATGTGTGGCGTTTGTCTGTGGGAGATCTATACTTTGATTTTAGACACGCTTTGTGAACACCAGGGAAGGGATGCAGGTGGGGTGGGGGGTGGGAAGGGTTGGGGGGGGGGTGAGGGGTTTGCAACCAGTGTGAGTGTTTGTGTCTGCGTGTGTGAGTGTGTCTGCGTGACTGTGCAGATGGATGCAAAAGCGTAAAGTTGAAAAAGTAATCAATTTTCATTCTCTTAAGTTTGTTAATGCTGTAGCCGGGTTGTATGGAAGCACATTGTCCTCACTGCACTGCGACAACATTATCAGTGTGTGTAACGCTTGTATGTACCTCCGTTAGCCTCATGTACGTACGTCCAAGAATGAAACTGGCAGAGAATTCTCCACTGTGTTAACATGTTGGGTCTTATCAGTCTGTTTAGGGAAACAATTGGAGCTGATCTTACAGTTCAGCGTATGGTTTTTTTTATTATTTTCATTTTGTTTTACTTTGTGTCACTCTCACCTGTTTCTTACTGGTAACTGAACAGACCACAGCCAATCACAGTCCTTGCAAATTCTGTGCCTCCCTGTCAAGGTCACTTAAGTATGGAGCTATTTTCTGTCTTCTAGCCTCTAGTGCTAATTAACACTACTCATAAAAACTACTGTTCAACTTCAACACTAGGTTCTTATGTTTTTGAACGCTTATTCATCGCATCGCATTTTGGAAACATTCGATGAAGTAGTTCTCCACGACCAATCGAAGCACGTCAGTGCATCTGGTCCACATATGAAATATATTCCTTACACTTTTTCCTTCTTTTTTTATTACCATAAACTGGGACTAATGTGGTAAAGACAGTCTTCACTGCATGTTTGAGCCACAGCATGCGAGCGGAACCAATTTTCAGTGAGCCTGGAACCTTAAAGTCTGTTGGTGTTGTCATGTTTGTTGTGCTGCCAGTTGACGTCGGAGACCAAGTCTGAATTAATTAAAAACAAGATTGTTTTAGTTTTTAACTGGGGACATCTACAGGAGACAGGAAAGAATATAGAACGTGTTATATCGTTGATTCCATCATACATTGCATCAAATATTCAGAATGTCCGATGAGTCGAGTCAAGTTTAGCCGATTTTATTTCCCAAGTCTACTTCTCGTCCAACGTGAAGTACAGAAAAGACAAACTTAAAACTGCAATGCGAGACGAGTCTTTTTGAATACGAAACTTTTTCAAAAGATTTGATGACTATAAAGAGACAAAGAGAGGGATAAAAAAGACTTCAAAGAAACAGAAGGATAGACGATGAAGAGACAAAACAACTTCAAAGAGAGCTGAGGGATTAGAGAGCATTACTTCAAAGTGTCAGACGACTTACAGAAAGTAAACAAACCGTAAAGAGACAAAACTGCTGCAAAAAGTTCAGTGGACTACAAAGAGAAAATAAGACGTGGCTGTGCTCTTGGTAAGCATTTTGGGTTCTTTCAAGTCTTGGGAAGAAGGACTGTTGAACAGGGTTATGAAAAGCCATTTAATGATATAGTTTCATATCAGAATATGAGGAGTAGTTTATATGCAAATCATCTTAAACACGGAATAAATCATAACTGTTCATTCTCAGCGTGCAGACCCAGGGCTTTAAATGTCACTCAAATCCCATTTCTGTTCTGCAAAATTCCTCCCCTTGTGAAAAAATAATTACATGTTTAGTTTGAGTAATTACAACAAATCCACAGGAATGCAATCTGTGCAGGCTACATTTTGCATATTTTTGGCTGGGTTTCACACGGAGCAGGTAATGAGGAGAGCTTCATCAGCAAGGAGCAAATAAGTCCAGATCGGGGCCCATTGTCCACTACAGTGTACGGTGTTACCAAGCTTATTGTTCTAACTGCTGGCCTGGTTGTGGTATGTGTGGTGGGGATGTGTTGCAAATGTTTGTTTGACTGCAAGGGTTCTCCATAAACGAAAACTGTAAAACAAACAAATGTCTTGGTTGTTGTTATTTTGTGTTTGAGCCGAGTGAGAATTATTTTACAGCCTCACCTTCTCTTAGCCTGTTAGAAACGGGATGCTTCACACACTCTTTATGTACACACTTTAGCATCAGTGGGTCATCATTGCCCTCCAGTGGGTTAATTCAGCATTGCTATCCCAGCATGCATGAGAAGAAAGAGGACAAACGTTTTCCATGTGTTGCACCCAACAGCAAAGTTTTAAAGTAACCTTTACTTTACAAGAAAGCCAGCAGGCTGGTCAAATGTAACAAAGTAACATGTAAATCAGCTGTATATGTGACTAAAGATGCAAAAACGATCCTCAGAAAGTTGTAAATAAACTCTGATCTCCCCTAACAGTAAGTGAAACGAAAGACAGATACCCGTTTGCCTCTTTTTCTCCTGTTTCTGAAGACTAGTCAAACGAACCTGCTCATTCAGATCTCGTCCTGTCTGAAGATCTATCTGCTGTGAAACAAGGAGAGATACGGCACCGTTTCAATCATTTCTGCTCTGTCCTGAGTCTAGAGGGCTTTAGCTCAGGAACTTACAGCTGAGATGTCGAGGTTCAGAAACAGCACACGATGGTCTGTGGGTGTATCGGTGGAGTCTGGTCAGGAGAAGTGAAGCATCAGGTCTAGACTCTCGTTCTTCAAAGGTAAACGCAGCGTGTTCACCTGATCGCTTCAGATCAAACATCTGTCAGAGCTGAATCAGCCCCAGAGGATTAAAGTGAGCCTGGAGTGTGACAGAGAAAGGCTGTCATTCTCTGACCCTGAAGGAGAAACTCATGTGAAGGTCTGTGTGACAGTGAGGAGCTTTCCTAGGAGTGTGAGACTTTTGAGGGACTTTCCAAAAAGTCCAAGAACTTTGTGCACAGCCTGAGGTAAGATGACAGATGATTAGAGTCTAAAACTGAATGAAACTAACCTCTAACCTTCGAGTTTTCTCTTCAAACCTTTTCACAAAGCTGCTCAGACTGACTCTTACTGAAGAATTCAGAGAACTCTGAAGCTAAAAGAAAGGGGCGGGGCTGACCCCGTCGCTATGGATGATGTCATGTTTCAGGAACCACCTGACTTACTAAGCCTACAGTGATTGGCTGACAGGGAATGTGTCTCTGTGAGAACTTTCTACATAGAAATCGCTCAGTTTAGAGAAAGGTGTCATGTTGGAACATTTAAATAAAGACACAATAAAGACAAAATAAAAAAAAATGTGGCCTAGTGATGAAACATTAAACCCAGACTTCTATACTGACTGGTCCAGTCTGTGTTCAGCTAACTGTCAGCAGCTGTATCTGGTTAAAGGATGAGCAGATCTACATATCAGCAGCCTTTTAATGACTGAGATTCAGGAATAACCATGGCAGAGAAAACCACATACAAATGAAAGCATAAAACAAACTGGACATAAGAGCAGTTCTTTCTCCTCGCCTAACTGGTCCACAAAGGGAAGGACCTTATCAAAGGGAAGTTTGAACCTGGGATAACCTCACAAATGAAAAGAAGAAGCATGGGAACAAATTTGCTCACAAGTAAACGCAGTGATCCCACATATGAGCAGAACCGCTGATGACTGTGGGACACGTTGGTACACCTGACAGTCTGAGGTAAGGTCAGAGGTCAAAGACAAACCACTTATTGTCAAACAAAACCTACCAACCTGCTTATTGTGTTCAGTGATTAACAGAATATTATACATAAAATAACCTCGGTAAACATGCCACCACAAATTATATTAACGTGACTTTTTATATCTGTATTTCATTTATACGGATGCTTCTCCCTTGTAATGTGACACAGTAATAATCACAGCAAAGAGACACGATACAGTCAAGAACATCCTTTTATTCAATCAAGTAAAGGGGTTGCTCTATTCAAACTGTTTTTTATTATTATTATGGAAAAGAAACTGTAATTAACACATGCATTTCACCATGGGCTCTGGGGGGTGCGTCTGAGGATCGGCCGCTGCTCTGAGGGATGAAAAGGAGGAGGAGGACTGATCTGAGGGGTCAGCTGACCGGGGGGGCTCAGTCTATATGTCATTCACCAGCTACCCTACATCATGTTTTAGAAAGAAACTACAGAAAAAGAAAAAAAAAGGCGGATGATTTTGCCACAGGGTGCGACTGGACTCTTTGAGGGGTGCAGGGTCTGCCCCGTGCACCCTGCTCGTCTTTGATATGGCTTCTCCTCTGCGGTGGGTGGATTTTGTAATACTGCTGCTGGCTTCACTGGCGTGACGCAGGAAAAAAAAAGTGAATTCTATCCGATCAAAATATCGAATCAGTTGGATTCGGTGGTGAAATTTGAAGGTGTTATCTCAGTTTTTGGAACCACACCACTTTGGTTGACATGTCCATCAAACACCGTCTCACATCTCTCTGTCGCTGTGTTGAATCTGAGCCTTTCAGTCTCTGATACGGGCAACCAGTCCGCTTATAAGGTGCTTAAATCATTCTTGTTTTTTGTGATAGCTTTTTCTCATTCAACCACTAGAAAGGTGCAGAACTGAATGTCAATGCAGCGTCTTCCTGCTGCCTAAGAAACGCAGAAACAAAGAGCAAAATAAAAAAAAAAAGAATTCAAAGAAAATCCAAATCAATCACTAAAAAAAATAAATAGATAAAAACAAACCTGCCTACACAAGCCCTCCCCTCGCCAGAGTCCAAACTTTCTCTAAATGTTCGTGCTTTTCTTCCTTTCTCCGGGAAAACGTGGGATCTTTTTTTTTCCCTGAGCCAGCCTCCCCGTCCCCAGCACGGCCCAGAGCCCCGTGGTGTAACTTGTTCACTTACATTAGCTGTTGAATGGAGAAGCTGAAGAAGATGGGTATGGTAATACAATGTGAAGCGTACAGACAAGAATAACATGTGAGCTAACTGCATTCTGCTCAGACAAAAAAATCTTAGCGTATTCTTTTTTTTTTTTTTTTTTTTTTAAACTTTTTATAAAACCCCACCGTTCAGGGATAGAGAGAAAGGAGGGGGGGAGGAAGAGGGAGAGAGGGTTACGCGGCTACAGACTACTCCAGTGTCCAAGATAGACAGAAGACAAGATACAGAGGAAGAGAAGCAAGACAGAAAATCTTTTTTTTGTGGCTTTTTTATGCTTTTCTTAATTATTCAACAATAAAAAGAGGAACTAAATCACACCAATGTCCTTTAGTACTATGTATACTGCTTTAAAAAGCTCAGAGAAGAGGAGGAAGAGAAAGATATAGAAGCATGAAGGAGGGGACTTTTTTCTTTTGAGATGGGCACTCAGGATTACAAGATGGAATCTGTGAACAAAAGGCACTTTTTAGGGACAACCTTTAAGATGCTCTGAGTCTATAACACTACATCACCAAACAAATATTTATAATCATTTACAGTGGGAGGTGGGGATTCAGGGGGGGAGGAGGAAGAGGGGAGAGAGGGGGGATGGGTTCACTTGAACTGATGACCAGCTGAGAGGACAGAGGCCGCTTAAACCAAATCCAAACTCTCACCAGACATCTTAAATCCATGACTTTCTTATTCCGCTCTCAAAGGGGATCCGTACGTTTGCATCTCCCACACTGGGGAAGATCTTGTCTAAGTCCCACATCAGGATCAGGATTTAGATTGGATACATGTTGATACAGCCACGGGGGTAAAAAACCACGGATGAGTTTTTGGACCGTTCTGCTATGGTGTAAAGGTTGGGAGGGAAAAATGCCTTTTGTCACAACAGCCTTTTTATACAATGAACCCCTCCCCCCTCGCTAAATACAAAAAGAGAAATAGAATAATGCATGTTTCCTAAAATTTGCTTTTTATGTTAACACTTAATTTTGTTTATTATTTATGTATAATAGAGACTGAATGTACTTTATTCTTTATGAAAGCACCAGTTTTCATAGTGATATATATTTTAAGAGTTGCAAAATTGTTCCTTCAGCCCTCCCACATTCTGAAAACAAATCATTTAGAAATGATTTTTTTTCTTTTTTTTCTTAAAAAAGTCACAAAAGGAAAAAAAAAAATAAAATAAAAACAATTTCCCCAAACTTACTTACAAAGACTGGGATCATTTTTACTCGCTGCGCTCATATTTTTAGAGTCCCAGAGCATGTGGACTTAACAACAAAAAGAAATGATGAGGGTTTCTTTTTTTTTCCTCCCTCTTTTCTCATGACACCCTCAAACAATCGCTAACAAACAAACACAATTCCTCTACCAAGGCATTGCACATGGCTCAATCAACATACATCATTTAGTTTCAAGAACAATACTTCCCATCAAAACAAGAAAGAAAACAACAAAACCTAATTTCTTATTATTTGAAAACCTCAACTACATCATCATCACTGTCTATTTTCTCTGATGTTTCTGCTCGTCTTTTTTTATTGTTTGCCGTGGATTTGTTCTTTTATGTCGATTAATGCGAGTGTGGGTTTAGAGGCTGGTACTCGAGCTCTAATCAGCTGTTTTAAAGATGCATCCTATGACTGTGCGATGTACGCCATGCTTCAAAAAATAACTAGACTGCCACAGAGCTTATCTTGCAAAAAAAAAAGAAAGAAAAGAAAGTATATATCTATAAATATATATGTGTATTATATATAAAGATGCTTGCGATTATCTAGTGAGCTGTCACTGTTTTTTTTTTCCCTCTCCTGACATAAATTTTTCACCATTCACTATAGCTTATATGTGAGAAAAAAGAACCTGAATTCATGTTTGACAAATTGCATAATGGGAATACAGAGGCACTTCCATAGATTAGAAAAGAAATCACCGTAGCTGTCGTTAACGTCTTACTCGGTAGAGCTAGTTCTCTCTACAAAGCTGATGAGATGGTCGCCAGTCGGTTGGCCAACTATGTCGTGTTTCCCTGCAGTGAAGAACGTGGCCAGGCAGTCCAGTTATTTTGTGAGGTTGGGTGAGTGGTTGTAAATTTTCGACAGGAGATAACTGAATCGGTTGGAAGGTGTACGGGCCAATGGTTGAAAAATGTATGAAAAGCAAAAGGGCTCCTCAGATTGTCTACTTTTAAGACTTCCCTTTGATTTCAGTCGGGCTCAGGGGGACGTGTATGTGTGTGTTTAAGAAGTGGAAATAAACGCTCTATTAGAAATGTGTTTCCATCCAGTGACACATTCACTGATTTGAAACACTTCTTGGTGGTCCATCTACTGTTACATAAAAAAGAAATAATCACAAGTTGGCTGGCATGATTGTTTTAGTGCAGTTTTGATCATTAAGGGCTCATTGACTCACGAGAGGGGAGTGCTGGTGTGTGCGTCTGTGTGTGTAGGGGTGGGTTTACCATAGCAACTGATATCCTTTACTCGATCCTGTGCACCAAGACAAACACGGCACATGGGTGATATGCTCCTACTGCTAGCCTTCGAGGCCCTTACTTCCTCTCAGAAAAAAAAAACAAAAAAAACAGCCAGATATGTCACATATTCATTTTGCTCCACAGTGTGGCTCCCTCTGCTCTTGGAGCAGCCGCCTGTCTGGGAGTGTAAACAACAGGGTAAACTTTAGGGAGACAGAAAGAAGAGTGAACTCTCTTTTCCTCTGGCTCCCATCCTCAGCAACCTTCTCTCCTCCTCACTTTTGTTTCTCTATCGCTCATAAATCACCGCCGCCAACGCCAGTCATCAGCTGCACCACGGTGCAAAAGCAGATGTGGCTACCTTTTTTTTCTTTTCATTTTTTTTTTGTCAAGTAAGTGCTCAGAAAATAAGCTTCCTGTGATTGTCAAACCCTTCATTGTGTGGTGTTAATGTACACTTTATCTGGCACTGGGAACAAACAAACGGTGAGGAAGCTTGACATTTTGGAGAAGAAGATACACAAACGCTGTCTTGCGTAGCGTTGAGCAAGAAGACTGATATCGCTCTCATGTTTTTTTCCGTGGCGTAGAAGCGATCACAAGCAGCTGGTTAGCTTAGCAGGAATACTGGTGATGGGGGCAAAAGCTGATTTTGTTGCTAAGCTAAACTACCCTGCTGCGCGCTGTAGCCTTTGCATGAGAGTGAGGTTGCAAAATTCTGGGAATTTTAAAAGTTGGAAACTTTTTGGAAATGAATGAGAATTTTTGGGACTTAAGATTAAATGCATAGACCTGGTGTGTATAAATGTTAAACATTTTTGTCTGTTAGAAGAAGAAATGCATGCAAACATTTCTGACGTAATATTTTTAAATTAAGTCGATAACAAGAAAAAAATCCCGAAAATTTCCAAATTCCAGAGCCAAATTTCCCCAGGTATTTTTAGAAAAATAGTTTTAAGATGACGACAACAAAAGCCTGAAAATGTCCAATAATACTGAGTTAAAATTCACATGAAAATTTTCAGGAAATTTTCCCTGAATTTTTTTTTTTTCTTTTTTGAATTTGCTGGAAATTTTCCACCCCTTTTGCAACCCGACATGAGAGTGGTGCCGATCTTCTTCTCCAACTCTAACCAATAACCTGCATATCTCCCAGAATGCCTCTCTTCTTCTGTAAGGTTCTGTGTGTACTACTGGATCAAGGTCAGCTAACCACCCTGTCTACGCCGCTATAGCATCCCACCTCCCGCTGTGTTTCTCTTTAAGGTGCTGTCATTCAAATACAAAACAATTACAAAATAGTACAAATCCAAAAAGGAATAAATTCAAATAAGAGAACACACGAGATAACAAAATCATTCAGCTAAATTACTAAAGGGCAAGGGGGAACTGGTAGCTGCTGTCTATTGTCAGGAAACGGTTGTGGAAACTGTCAGTTCTGCTGTTCTCACGCTGGGATTTTTCAGTGTGTGATGTTTGTTTCAGATAGGTAGCTAAGAGTAAACTGGGCTTACTGTATGTGTGTGAAGTTAACACACCACCACCACCACCACCACCAATGAAAACTACAATCTACAGGCTCTGACTGTGTGTGTTTCCATGTGTACATACTGTGGTCATGGCACGGGTTAGATCATCCTTTTGTTTGTGAGTCATGTGAGGGTGTGTGTGTGTGTGTGTGTGTGTGTTTAAGAGAGAAGAAGTGAAGGCCAATGAGTTGTCAAACTGAAAACTGGGGGTTGAGGACACACAAAGGCTTGGAGTA
This sequence comes from Labroides dimidiatus, assembly GCA_030710495.1. Lineage (NCBI taxonomy): Eukaryota > Metazoa > Chordata > Actinopteri > Labriformes > Labridae > Labroides > Labroides dimidiatus. The sequence goes on from CM061163.1 coordinate 4,076,968, forward strand.
CCTCGTGTTTCCTCTTTAAAACTCTTGAAAGACAAGCGTGGTTTACCTCCCATGCCTTGTAGGTAAATAGTGCACATCGTTTCGATTAGTGTTAATTGATTCAGCTTCTAGTGCAACCTTTAATCAACATAAGTTTTGGCATGGTCTCTCTGTAGTTAGTAGTAGGATACGGGGACTTTGTGGAGTCATTCAGAGGGACAGAGCAATGGTCAGTCAGATTTTTTGGTGATGACAGACATCACAGGAGCATGGACTGCAGCTTGTATTGGAAACCAAATTGTGCCTTCTCTTTGATCTGGCTGTGGATTCATTAAAGTTGAAGCTTTGGAGCGAAAAATGTTAAATCTGTTTTGTTATCTTTTTTTTCTTTTTGGTTGGACAGTTGATCTTCTTAGCGATTTGTCCTCACAACGTAGGAGAAGTTGACCGCTTTTTCTCCCTCAGGTTCCTCCTGTGTTACTGCTGTGTTGTGCTGGTTTCAGGAGAGATGCCTGCTCGCTGCCACTTGTCCCCTCACCCCTTCTTTATCCTGGCATCCTCTTGTCCATTCATTCATTCATCTTCCCATTCATCCATCTTTGCTCCAAATGGGTCCTCCCTCTGACTGGGTTAATGAGTCCAGAGTTCCTCTATAAGCATAATGCTGCTGGAATTTCCTGCATTGCGTGGTTATATTTTGTATCAGGTGAGACGTTCTGTCGGGGTCGGTCGGTGGTTTGTTTGAGGACAGTTTTCATCCTGCGGGCTGTTTCTCTGGTTCTATTTCCGATTGTAAAAGCATTCTAGTTGCTGGTTCGTACACAGATCTTGTCAGAGGAACCAAGACTGAAAAAGAGAAAAGGGAAAAGAGGGAGGAGGGAGGGAGGGATGAGATCATGTTAGAGTGTCAAGCAGTAAAAAAAGCAAATGCAGGATACCATGAGAGAAAAACAACAAATAGTGATCTCCTTCATCTCCAATGGGAGCTTCAGCCTCTAAAATTACACAGCTGCTGAGACATTTCAGTCCTCAGCAGAGATGTTACTGCAACCTAAGAGAGATAAAGCAGAAGACACCACGACAGTTGTAAAGCAAACCACTCAGTGCCTCACAGGCGTTTGGCCATCAACACTCTTAAACAGTGAGTGATAACAGTAGTCTGGGCCACCAGCCCAGCTATTAACATCAATTCTGTCCATTTCTGGACTCAAGTACAGTACATCTTCAAATTGGCCGAGCAGTGAAGGGCTAATAATGGCCGAGCAGCAGCAGGGGGGTAGCAGTCTGGCGCTCCCTGTCACTTGCAGCATCTTCTCGTTTGGTTTGGGTTTCTCCGGCTCAGTGTGAGCAGGGAGCAAAAATGGGTCACTGTTGCTGTTGTTGGCTGCCCTGCTTGGCCTGCAGGATCTGGCATGGTGGACTAGCGCGCCAACATTCTACAAGTCAAGCCCTGGAAACTACGCTGAGCCTCCAGGGAAGCAGGCTTTTGTTTTGTTTGACTCTAACAGGTCGCATGAATACCCCCCTTCTGCCTCCTGCACTTCTCAGCTACCCTACTCCCCTGGGCACTGTCCCAGCAGGCTTTGGGCATTGTGACTTCTCCCTTATTAGTTACTCTACTTCTCTCTCTTTCTTTTTTCCTGTGTGCGCTCTTACAAACACAACCACAATCCATCTATCTCCCATGAAGACTCTCTCTAAATCCTTGGCAGCAGACAGTGACCACCCTCTTTTCTTTCCTGTACCACCCCCTGAGCAACCTCTTCTCAAATTCAAGATCAACTAGCTATGACATCATGTCTGGTTGCTGGGGGTAACGAGACGGCTGAGCCGTGACTTCTATAAGGAGTTGATTCTCTGTCGCTCACTTGATATCCTGCTCCCCTTCTTTCCCCCCTGACTGCAGTTTGTGAGCGCTGCCACTGGAGGGCACACAAAGCCTGCTGTTGTCAGCACGTCCTGCAGTCAACACGTTCACATTTCTGACAGGCTCTTTGTCTGGTAATATATCTGTTTTCAGAGAACCATTAATCTTTTCATGTCATTTACTCAGAGACACATGAAAACTATTAATGCTGTGTGTTTTGGTTCTGCCTTGTGGAGGAAAAACCACAACTCAGACTCGTCTGTCGTGGTATCAAACATCAATGAGCTGTTGAAGAAAAGCATATTAAAATGCACTACAGGGCCTGAGTCTGTATACCTAAAACACTTTTTATCTGGAACTTTAATTTAAGGTCTAAAAAGTGAAGTCTTATTTGGAGATTAATGATCAGGCCAAAGTCCTTTTAGCACGTTGACCTGAGAGCGGCCCCGTAAACACAGCCAGCTCCAGAAATAAAAAAAATGGAGCATTTCTCCATGATTCTGCTTTCTGATTACAGAACCTTTACTTTGGACTCTAATTTGACATTGATTATTCTCCATTTTTTTGTAATTTGAAGTCTAAAGACTATCTCTATGACTTTTGCCTAAACTTTGGAGCACTACAGAAAATTTTTTTTGATTTAAAGTCTTTTTTTCTAGTGGCTGTAAAAAAAAAAACCTAATTCAAAACAAGATAAAATCTTAAGTGAGACAGACAGGGAGACAAATAAGAAAAAATGGTGAAAAATAAGCGTTGAAGAAGAAAAGCTCAAGAGCGGGAAACAAGTAAAGGAACACAGGGCGCTGAAACGAGGGAGGGGATCAGCCGGAAAGTTCTCAGATGGTTTCCATATGTTTAGGAGCAGAGTGGAGCTGGCTCCAGGTGGGTGTGGTTGGATACTAATGAGAAAAGTGCTGTGGTATTAGCCGAGCCATACGAACGGTGCAGAGGGCTGATGGGAAGGTTAAAAAAGGAGAAAGTGCGAGACAAAAAAAAGAAAGAAAGAAAGTGCGGGCCGAGCTGGAAAGCTTGAGGAAAAGAAAAAGTGAAGTAAAACAGGTATTTTAGAGATGCAGTGGAAGAGGTGATGAGGGTGAATGCTTGCTGCATGAATGGTCGGCCCCATGTGTGCCAAATAAACAGCTGAGCACATATGGTAAACCACACAGGCACTGTAAAATACAGATGTACAAACGCACACATTGATTCTACGCTGAGAGACGGTGAGAGAGGAAAGCAAACCTAGCAGCAGGTTTCAGGGAGTGAGGGAATAAGAAATATTTTGGCTTACATCCACGAGGTTAATACGTTTCCGGAGTTTGACGAGTAACCGCAGTGAAAACTGAAACATTCTCTACCCTTACACAAAGACAATCTATCAGTACACTGTATCCTCCACTCCTACCTGTGTCTGCTGCGGGATGTTCAGAAAGTTGTTGTCCCGTGATCCGATGCCGACAAACCTGTTGGGAGCTGTGGCGCCTGGCGTGGAGTATGCTAGACAAACAGAAGGAAAGGAAAAGACATTAGTACACACAAAGAAATCTGGCTCTTCAGCATCCTGTGAAAACTTAAAGGAGAAGTTACAAACTAACAAATAAAAAGAAAAATAGATCCCACTCTTTTTTATGTTTGGTAAATATAAAAACACTGCTACAAGGCTGTTAGCTTAGCTTTGGGTACGGGTAAAATGACCTTTAAATTACAATCTTTAAGGTTTGCTAACTTTTTTTTTTTTTTTTTTTTTGGAAAAGGGTGAAAATAATGTGTCCCACCTAGCCAGGACAAAGTCTGACCAAACTGAATGAAACAAAAATACTAATTTACGCTAAATAATAACCAAGAACTTCAGAGAGCGCTGCTATATTTCATCGAGGTCATTGGAACTCCACGGAGAAGCCTCTTAGATTCTTGAATGCAAATTTAGATCTCCCTAAGTGATTAAATCCTGGTGATAAACTGCTGGAAGTGATTGAGGACACTCTGTCCTGACACCGAGGATCAGTCAGGGACGTCTAAAACCCACTGGCATCAAAATCTCTGACAAATTTAGGGCAGTGTAAGGTACCCTATGGACTCCAGCATTTCAATCTCACAGAGGGATTCAGGATGCAGTGTGCAGGCTTGTGGAAATGTGTGTGCGTGTGCGTGTGTGTGTTTGTGTGGGGGAAAGAGAAGGAAGGACACAAACAAGAGGGACAGAAAGGGAGCGTATCTGAGACTTTATGTGTATGGACATTTACAGTATACATCCACGTGTTTCTAAAAACTGGAATCACAAACATAAGACAGAAAAAGACTCTGAGACACTGACTGTGGGGAGAATGCAAACACTACATTTGAAGGGAGGCTACAAATAAAACTGAAGTGCTCCATCCAGTGCCCCTGTCATCAACAGTAAGGAAGACAAATGTGCTGTGAGAGAAGGCAAGCAAAAGGGCTGACAGCACCCTCTACCTTTAAAACACAACCTAATCTGGTTCACACAGAATCCAAAACAACCACAAGAACTGACTCTTCTGATATTGATGCAGTGCCAGGTAAGCCTTCTTAGGCACAGTTTATACCACAATTGTTTTTCGGCCTCCTTAAAGTCTATTCGTTTCTCCAGCCTTCCATTCTCCTGCAGGCATCCAAGACTGAAGCCTTGGCCGTACAATGGTTGCCAGAAACCTAAATGAGGAACTGGTTCGGCAGAGACTGATCGTCGTATCTAGCAAAATGTCAGCAATTAGATTGTCAAAGAGACTCCATCAAGCAGGTGTCACTGAGAAGCCATGTCTCCTGAAAGCTTCTCAACCAAAGTAATTGAGGAAATCATTTTTATGTCACATTGCAGGTCTGACTGAAAAGGTTTATATTTCGACCGGGGAAATAGAGAATAAAGCAAGGCTAAGTCTGGCAAGGCCACATAACAAAGGCAACAATCACACTGAGAAAATAAAACTGCACAGCTTTTGAAATAAAACAAGATGTGTCACTCAAACTGAAAGGGCCCAAATACAGAACCCTGAGGAGTCTCAGAAAAGTCCGTTATGAAAGATAAATCTCATTATTCCTCTGGTGAGCCTGAACATGCTGAGCTCCATATTTTCCTGCTGGCCCCCACAGCAGTCTGAGAGTTAAGGGAGGTGAGATGCTGGATACACAGGAACAATGATTGCACCAAGTTGGAGGAAGATCAATGGCTGGGGTCTGTTCACAGGTGAGGGTTGGGATTTCAGATTGTATTTTTCGGTCTCCACGGGGTCACTTACACGGAGATGCGGGCGAGGTGAGTCCGCCGTCAGGGGGCGTGCTGTTGGGTTTAGAGTCGGGCATAGGGAGGGGCACTGGGCGGGCCACTGGGGGAGGTGGAGGCAGCAAGAAGGAGCCTGGCATTTTGCTCTGGCCGCTCCCGTTTGGCTGCAGACAACACAAACAGGGTCAGGAGGGCGACATGCGACAATTCGCAGACACCGAATGAAACGAGGACGCAGCTAGGGAGGCCAGGTCCAAAAAAATATCCATGACGGGAGGGAGGGAGGTGGCGGTAGTGGAAGGAGGGAGAGGGGGGAAGTGGGAAACAATAACCAAAGGAATGATGTATGTGGACTGGATCTTTTATGGAGGTGTAAAAAATAATAATCACCACAGGAACTGACAGAAGTGGGAGCGGGAGCTTGAGGTGTGAGGTTCCACAGGGGTGGTCCTTGGTGGGTGGAGGAGATGTAGCGCAGGGTAGTGAGCAAATTATTGACTGGGTTCATCCGGAAGATGGCAAGAAATCAAAACCATGGGAGAATACTTGTCTACACAAGCACAACACCACCAACAGTACCAGCACCAAACAACCAAACTCCAACTAAAATCAGAACAGCTACAGATGAAGACAGAAACACGATGACACAACACATGACGGGTATGCTTGGCTGAAGTGTGCCGTGACTGATTCACTGACGTGCTGATGATTGTAACTTCTGAGGGGTTTGGGTGGAGCAAAAATAAATCAATAAAAAATAATAAAGGAGGATATAAAAGGGGGAAGGGAAGGAAAGTTGGGGTCTGAAACGGCAAACGGCAGAATGACATTGACAAGACAATACAAAGATTTGTAGACCAACTGGATAATCAAATGTTAGTGTGTCTACTCCTAGTGTGTTGCTTTGGGGTGTTCCTGTTCATTAGACTATTCTGTAAACAGACACATAACACCAAGAAATCAGCTTCTGGCATGCACTGTCCATTACACGTACCTTGAGTTTTCCATAGAGATGAAAACACATGTGGTTTATATAAACTCAGGTTTTCAGAGTGCCCTGGTGTTGCTAGTGTTTATCTTAGTTCTTGTCTAAAATCTACTTCTTAATAATCTAAATACCTTTTTTAGGAATCAAGGTATGAGCAGTTTTATTTGCAAAACAACAAAACTTTATGAAAGTAGCTTGACTCCAGTTTGAAGAAATTTTATTTTAAACCTTGTAGAAAATATACATCGTTTTCGGTTCGTGGTGAATGATAAATAAAAAATTAGTGGCTAACAAATGTGATAGTTGGGTCAATATCAGTGTAAAGTACCTTTGGCGTCCTTGTCAGAATAACTCAGTTATTATAAAAACATAGCAGAATAATGAAACTCTGGGCTCTTATTATAAGTGGACAAACATTTACACACAAATCAGTTTGATGATAAGTCTCTTAGAATGTGTTTCCTTCATCGTATAACATGTTTTTTATTGAATGTTTGTAATTTTAGCATGTCCCAAACACTGCTCTGTCAACTACAGTGTGTTTAATAAGTGGTTAAATGATATTATTCTTTTTAAAAAATCTTATGGTTTTATTGTCCACAATGAGTTATTTGATAAAATGAGTCATTTTGATCATATTGAACATTTTGCATGTGTTCCTGACATTGCTCTCCACCCTGTCATTATGGGGTCACTGCCTCTGATAGTTTCAGTGACATTATTGCAGCAGTTTGTTTTTCTTTAATGGAGGCTGAAACAGTGGCTGGGTGCACAGTACGTATTCACACCTGTGTTTTGTCATTTTTATCATATTATGTGTGTAGTTGGATGTTGTCAAGCTTAACATGTTCACTCTGTCGTGGTTAAATATCAGCTAATATGAAAACATTTTGTAAATGTAAAATATATTTGTTAAACAGCACACAGTCAGCTCGCTAACTGAATCATCTTCACCCTGTCATTGTCCACTCTGTAAGTCAGCCTGTGTAATTACAATGTAATTACTATACTTTGGAATTTTCCATGACAGGGTGGAACATATTTTTCTGTATGGATGTGAACTGTCTGCTTGTAGTTAATTTATAGAAATGAGAGAGATTGACCAAAGTTCATTTCTACCATCATAACATCTACTTAATACTTTGGATATGAAGTTCAGTGGAAAATCTAAACTTCATTTTTGGGGAATTGGGAATTCCAACAGGTACCTTATAATGATATTGACCCAGTTAAAACCTAAATTTTGCATTTATGGTGGCATTTTTTAACTAAAATATTTCTGTTAATTCTGTTTGTCCTTTTCGTTAATAATTGCTCTAAGGTTTGTACACAGTTCCTTCAAACAATCTTTCAACTTCCTGCAAGAATAATGCCAGCTGAATTCAGGATGTGACCCATTGGCGTTTTCATCTGAGATATAAAAAAAGGTAAAAGTTTTTCACTTTCTGGCAGCAGGCCTTACCTGTCCGGCGGCCTGCCCTGAGCCATCAGCACAGACAAACTGCACAAATTCCTTCAGGGGATCCTGTCCAGGGTGGTGGTGGTAGCGGATGGTTGGGTGGGTGAAGTAGGGGCTAGACTGCTGGATGATGGAAGGAGATGGGAAGTGCAAGGCCGAGGCTGAAGCACGGGGACTCCCTGCCAACAGAAACATTAGCATTAGAGAAGGACAAGTGGAGACGTGCGTAGGGAAAAAGCGAAAGGAAGATGTAAACCGTTGAGTTACTGCTCAGTGTTACAGTTGTGAGATGCATTGAGTGAGTAACAAATGATGGCATGGATAACACGTCACAAACCGAGAACGACAAAGCTTCCATCTGGTTTAAGAATGCAGCACATAAAAGGAAAGCTGTACTCCCAAGAAAGAAAACGCTAATTTCAAGTTAATAGCCAAATAAGAATTGCTCGTAATGTTTTATGATCACTCCAGTAAATCTATAGTTTATTGGAGGAGATTTACACACACATTGCATTCATCTGTGCACACTCACAGAGGCTATAACAATTTCAGTCAACAACATTCAGACTTGGACACAGGCAAACACTGCACAAGATAATGGATGCAAAGGGTACATTATTAAATCAGAGTCAGGAAGTTTGTTCAAAGAAAATTCACAAAGAGGTCTATTTCTACAGTCATGTTCACACCGTATCCCCAAGCTGATCTGATTTCATACGTCTAATTCTGCATCCGTGTATCTCTAAGTATGAGAACGACAGGTGTAGGGATGAAAAACATATTAGCAGTTGGCCAAAGCATTCCTTTATTTCCTATAAAAAGAGAGGGAAGGATAAAGGAGCTCACAGAAAACAGAGCTGGATATATGTGTAAGGTATAAGAGGGAGCAGTTGGTTGAACCCAAACACAAAGCCCTCTCTGTCAGACCTATATCCATCACTAAATCTCCTTGATTTGTATTAGAGGCCTGTTCTCTTAGTTGTGCCAGTCTGACACCCACCCCATCACATCTCATCCAGGACCCCCAGCTGCCCATGTTGGGCTGCCAACACTCTGTGGTGCTTGAATCTTATACATTGTGTGCGTGAGTGTTCTTCATGAGTGCCAAACTCGCAGCGTTACCCCCCATACAGGGCCCTATGCCTCAGAGCTCAGCAACACCCTGCTCCCCTGCCAGGCTGCCTGCTTCCCAGCGGAGCTGTCTCCCTGCTTCTATTAGCCCCCCTCTAATCCCATTAGATAATGGAGGAAGGCCAAACACTATGGGGGTATTGGGAGTGGGTTGGGGATGGGCAGGATCAGGGGAATCCCTTCACCCCTACCCTCTCCTTTTACAGCAGTGGTTCCCAAGGATTTTTTTTGTCTGGTACACCTCTAAAGCCAGTCAGATGAGTTCAAGTACTCCTTAATGAACACCAGTAACAAAGGCCCAAATGTGTTCACATGAATTGTTTTGAAAGTGAAAGTACATAAACCCAGTTCTTTTCAAATGTATTTATTTATTTTTTGTTGGCTGTTATTAATGAAACCATTAGTTTTGGTAATGTGTTTGGTAAGTTAGTGCTGTTATCTAACTTATCTAGAATATAGACATTTAAATTGAGCTAACTTTGCAGAAGAAAATAACTTTCAGCTAACATGCCAACAACAATTGGCAGTGACTCTGAGCTGAACTTTGATTACTGACTTGAATTATTTTAATACCCCACACATTTAGCTCTCTTTCAGGTAGATTTTTGAACCATTTATTCTATTTGTTAAAGGGTCTGTGAGGACTCTCTGTTTGAAGTGGATCGCAGCGACACCTCTTGGCTAGAATTGCTCGAACACTGTTGTGATGACATGACTCTTAACAAGGCTTGTTTGTTTTGGAAAGAATGGAGATCAAATGCTTCTTTTCTTTGATCAAGACAATTTTTTAACGGTCAATCTGGTCCTGTCCGACCCAATCAGGATGCTAAGAAATTGCATTTAGAAATGACCAATATTGGTGCTGATAATCTCATTTTAAATTGTGGATTAGGATCAGACAGATATCTAGAAGAGAGACTTTTTCAAGATCACTTAGAAAGTCCTCACAGGAACTTAAAAACAGTTCTGAAAGACTTCCCAAAAATATTTTATCAGTTACTTCAAGCTCACTTTAACAACCCTTTGCTATAAATTTGGCATAATACCTTTACACATTTATAAATAGTTTTTTAACAACATATTTTTTTGTCCCCAACTCTAAACCTAGCTGTCATACTTCTTTTCTCACTTGCTATTTTCATACATTTTTATCCCAATCTAACCATTTTATAGAACAACTATGGAGGTGCTGCAATTAGCTCTGTTGGTTTGAGTAGAAATGCTTTCCCCGAGCCTCGACTGTCTTCACATGTCAGCCTTGTGATTGACTGGCCATCTGGTAAGACGCCTGTGTGTGGTTAGAGGGAAATCCCAAACACTGCCACTCCTGGCAGCTACAGCTAGCAAGCTCCTAAACCAAGCTTCTCCAAACCCCAATCTTGTAGGATGTTGTCCTCAACAAAAGGAAAAACACACAATTGCTAATGATGCGGTAAGAACTTCCAACCACCATCAGAGGAGCTACAGATTGTGTGAGTTAGAAATTGTTTATCTTTGAAAGAAATGACAACTTCTGAGATACTGTATACAAACACTTGTGTTAGAATGAACATGAATGTGTATGTGGAGCTTGGATTATTATGAGTATCTCAAAAGGCACAGGATCCATCAGCATCCATAGAGGAGGGTTTAATGACATGGCGGTCAACCTCATTGCTTCACATCTGCTCGGTGGCTTAGAAAACCCTTTGATGTTACCGAGCCGAAGAACTAAAGCACATGGGTATTACCTCAAGTGAGCTCCTTGCCTGAGTAAATTTACAGACTTGCACTTTTCAAAAAGCACAGACCTCTTCAATCTGCGCCATGGTGATAAAATTAAGGAGAGGGTGATTTACTGCTGGGGCCCCTTTGGCTATGTCAGATATCTGATGTTATCATGACCTGCTTGTTTCAGCCTGGTGCAGGATCAGCTGGTTCACACAGCAACTCACACCCAGGCTCCATTTTCTGTCTAATTTGAATTTCTGAGTTCTTGAGGAGGGAATGAAAATAAGAATTTATCTGAAAAAAGGGGGAATAGAGACAGTTAGATGAAAACCAAAACATGGCCCAAAAGTTCTGTCTGCAGGGAGTCTGGGGGCAAAAAATCTTTGAGGCTGTGCTTCCTCACTGTATGTTATGTAACACGTAAATTAAATGAAACATTAACTCCAAGGTTTTGACACAGAAACTGTGCTGTTTAACCTTGGAGCCCTGATTCCTTTAGCTGATAATGAGTTCTGGTAGTGAAAGGTGATCCTGGAAATTGGGGGTTTCAAGGTCTGCTATCCTTTTGATGATGAAGCCTGATACAATAAGTGATGGATTAAAGGCCTCCAGCGTTTTAGAATTGCATGGGATGAGGCGTTAAAACTTCACCTGTGTTCTGGCATGGGCACTTTTTTAAAAAACGTATGAAATGAAGATTGTAATAAAGGTTTTAGTTTATATAGTTGTAATACTGACGCTCCAACATGAGATGTAGAGATACAAATCCATGTAATGAGGTGAAAACTTAGACCTTCATTCTGTGTTGTGTCAAAAATATTCAAAAAGTAAGTAACACAGAGTTTAATAATGAAGAAATGCCATCACTTCAGTCTTTTGACCGTAATTTTTTGGTTATTTATCAACAATCTAATAACTTCTGAGTTTTGTGGATTTATAAATTCTGCAGTTGTGCCTACTTTTTGATTCATAACAGAGATTTTAAGGGATATTTATCAATTTTGGCTATTTTAGGTCTTGAATTTTTTTGCAAAAGTTTAAGTGTCAGGAAAAATAAAAAAGTCTGGAGTCCACTAATAAATCATTTACCAGTGAAGTGGAAACGCGTCCTGTTCATCATTAGCAAGAAACGCCATAACAGGAACAAGTTTCCTCAGAGTCAACTGAAAAGATGTGAAAGAAGGCAGCAGCAGCAGCCCACAGCCTGGATCGTCCACTCAAAGAGCAGCAGAGTGATTTGCAGACAAATCTCTAAATTTGAAAGACCAGCAAACATCCACCAGACAGACCCAGAAAACCACCACACCCAGACTCCAAACAAGCTCCATCACCAGTTTGACCCGCACCCTACAGGATCACACCAGGGGTGCCCGCCTGCTAATTCCCAGCCACTCTCATCTCCCAAAGACAATGCTCCCACCTCTTAGCCCGGGGTGAGGGGGGAGGGGCCCTGAAGAGGTGGGTAGGAGGAGATGGTGAGGGTTCGGGGGTGGAGGGGAGAAGGGGGTAGGGCGATCAGGGGGAATTGGGAGCTGGGTTGGTCTCACCTGGTCTCACTCCCGCCAGCATTGGCAGTGGGTGGTGGGTGAACGCCATGCGGGGGGACCTCGTCTGGGAGGACAGGGCGCTGAAATCGAATTTCCCCGGCTTCTTAAGAGAACTAGGCGATGAGAGTCCTGGCAAAAAGGGGATCAACAAAATGGCAGAACAGAGACGAGGTTTTAATCAAACATGGCTGCTTTTCTTACTTCGACCCTACTCAATAAAAAGATTCAATAAATCAAAATATAAACTTCTCATTTTTTATGTTGATTACAGGAATCAAATGATTATGATTGACTGAAATCAATGGACTGATCAATTGATTCATTCATTGATTTGTTGATTGTCTTAACATACAGATGGGTCCTCACAATCTGTCAAATACTCTGCGTACAGACAGTGGGCTGTACCATGTCCTTCAGACTGAGGGAGGGGGTTAGGGGCAAGGTCCGGTGGGAGGACATGTTTTTAGGCAGCAGGGGTTCAAAGCGAAGGGGGGTGACGGGAAGGGGTGGGGGTGAGGCTAGGGGGTAGTGTCAGGAGAGGAGAGAGCTGGGAACACAATGGCGGTCCAACTATGGTTACCACTGGAGTGTAAAGTGACAACACAAGCAAAGTCCTGCTTACTGGGCAAACCAACTACATTTTCATACATTTTATGTATTTTTTCTTTATTTTTTGTTGATCCGACATATTCCAAACCACAACAAATAGACTCAAACCTTCTCACTGAACTTCTCTGGATGGCTGCGTAATGACTGGGAGGCTAGATGGCCTTGTATCTGGGGCACACTTTGCTTTTAGAGTTGAGACCAGCATGAATTATGCTTCTGCATAAAGCCACAGAAGCTCCAACATGCATCAACAGACCCTCTGATGTAGTGCCCTTCTGCTTATCTAACAGTCAGGTATATATATTACTGCCTGAAATGCAAAATATTTCATATAGAAGTGCTTCCTGAACACACACACACACACACACACACACATATTCATAAGCTTCACAGGCTGGGTGGCAAGCACCGGGCAAACTGCCAGTAAACGCTGGAGGGGAAAGCAGCAGAAAGATGGACTGGTTTAAGCAGGAGAAGAGTGCTGACGGTATGGCCGACACACATAGGCAAACATATTAAAGTGTCTCCCTCTGTTATTAATGTCGGCTGAGGCTAGGGACTGCATTAAATATCCCTCAGTTTGGTAAAAACAGGCACACTAAGTACAGACCAGACTCACCAGCGGACCAGAAACATGGCCAAAAGTGTGAGAGCTACAGATAAAAGAGTCTTTCTTCTGTGATCAAGGCCTTGTGTGGTGAGCAGTGAGGGATTTTATTTTGATATATGGTAATCCAAAGGCACAATTTAGATTTCAGGGTTTGAGGAGCAGTGCCAAATGGTGTATTTGACCTCTGCCGGGAACCACAATGTTGGATATGTGCTGAAATAAAACTCCATAAAACAGAGAATAACAAGGGAGTAAAAGTACTGAAGAGTGCACCAGTGTGAACAAAGACTCCATCACTATTCTGTGGAGTACACTGTCCTCATGTTTGTTTGCCCAGGTTTGGTAGAAAGAATACAGCGATTAACAACCACGGCAAGCAACCGCCCAGTAAACTACTAAACGACACAATTTTCACACGTGTAAAACAAACACACTCAAATAAAGACGTGGGTAATTTCAACATTGCCCCAAGAGATGTAGAAATAGATTTTATGAGTGAACGAATAAAATCTAACAGCACCGATTTTTGAAAAGCTTTGTTTTTAATGCAACGCTGGGAAATGTTTTATCCCTATTTACCCATAATGCTCAAGGCAGCATGGGCACAGCTGTGCTTGTGTGGGCTCTGATAAGTATAGAGAAAGGTGGGCGCCTACTTTCTGCTGTGCACATCATGTGACACATAGAAGTGGGAGGATTGCATACAATAGACGGGCTGATTTTAATGTTATTAACTGGTAGAGTTATGAAATATAAGAGATGGCACATGAACAAAAAAACCTAAGACATCCTGACAGGCATGTAGAGCAGACCACAAGTATACAAGTTCCAGTATGTACATGGAGGTTTTAATGGAGTGTTTTAAGAGAGCATGTTGAAATCTTGGCAGAATTTACCATCACAGAGACATAAAATAAAAATTAAGGAAATTAGCAATATACTAATAATTCAGGGCAGCGATGGAAAAGAACTTAATAAATGAGTATTTAAATGAACTAAATCTTACTTTTATTTCTACAAATCAGCCACCTGGATGTTGTTGGTCATGCTGAAGGACTTCTGTCTCTGAGCCTGAGGTCTGGTTGTAGTTTGAGGATTCTCCTCCTCCCTCTGTTTACTTTCCAGCTCAGAGTTTTTAATTTCTATTTTTTTTTTTGTTTTTTGTATGTTAAAAGACGTTTTTATGTTTGTGGTGTTGCCCTGTAATCTTATTTGTTCTCTCAAAACATCGAAGCTTACAGTATTTTGGTCTGCAGCTGTAAAATAACGCCAAACAATGATCCTCTCTGCCATTATGCAGAGCAGCAGCGTGCGTCCGAGTGACGTGACTGAACGGCAACACTCAAAGTAGAGTGGGGAGGAGGGGGAGGAGTGGAGGAGGAGGAGAAGTGCACATGAATGAAGTGAGTGTGAGGAGGGCATGGAGAGAAGAGACTATTGATTAATACAGATACTAATGTTGGTATCGATAAATCCATTTTCCGGAACAATCCGCCTACCACTACTCACTACTTTAACAACTGAGCATTGGGTAGAAACTACGTGCTGTTAGAGAAAGGGTCTCCTTTGACAATGTTCCATAAAACCCAAATAAAAGGACACCTGACGTTCAAAGATTCTCGTGGAGTTTGGTGTAGAGCAGGGGGAATCCTAATTCACAAGGGGAAAGAGTCTGCAAACTTAAGCCAGTTAAGGACTTTATGTCTCATCAATGTAGAACAATCAACTATCTCCCTTTGTGTACAGAATTGGTAAAGGACTCTACGGAAAATCTCAAACAAAGCAGTAAAGGTAAGTTGGTGGATCCGGATGAGGAAAAATTATATATAAAATAAGAAAACAGCATATTTTTTGCGGTGTTATAGTTAGCGAGAACGGCTACTTAATACATATCAGAAAGGAGTGGGGCGGTTTCCTTCTCTGAGCTCTCTTCCTTTCTTAGAAAAAAAAAGTACGTCGTCAGTCCAACTTGTATTCATTTGACGATTGTAGTCCGATGATATACCCTCTTGGCAGCCTGAGCCTAACGACTTCTGATGTGGTTTGAACATCCTGTTTATGCTTCACTGTAAAAGCAGTATGTTTCAGATGAAGAGTGTGTTGCCAAACTCAGCTGTACATAAACAAATCTGCTACAAGTTTGAAACGGTTGAGATGACTGTCATCATTACTTTTATCAACTTTAAAGAATTCACTTCTGGAAACAGGAAATCATTGTTTATAGCTCAGTGTTTCTGCATGTTTAATCTCCATCTATTAAATCTGAAAGGTGTGTTTATAAATTGCAGAAATAGTGATTTGAAGATTCTTGGCAGCATACCACAGACCAAAAAAGAAACCAATTATTCAAAGTTTTGCTGATGAATGTGTGGTTTCTTTTCAGGGGTCATACTTTAAAGAATGACAACATATGGAATATCTTAATGGTAGTCAGAAGTGTCGAGTAACAAAGTACAAATACATCAATACGTGTATGTGATTCATTCACCTGCACATGATACACTCCAGCAAGGAAATAGCAGACACATGTAGCATTGTATGAAGATGTCCATGGGAGACACAAGGGAACTTGAGCAAAATGTCCCAACCAATCACCCGCGAGGAGATGAGTAGCCAGGAAGACCAAGCACCACAGATACTAAAAGGTTTCATGATGTTAATGTGTTTATTTAAATGACAGCAGTCTTTACAGCAACTGAACAATTATTTGAACATGTAACCGTCTGCCCCGGTTAGTTTCTGCTGCTGCAGCTCCTGTTTCTGAGCACCCCTGAATGCAGCACGCTAACAGCAAGGAGGGACATGTGCTCAGAAATGTCTGAAGCTGAGAAGACTGCTGGATTTTCTGATGGTTCTCACAGACTTTTTATTATTGTGTATGAGTCCGTCAGAAACAACCATATAAACAGGCCTCCATTGGTGAGAGTGTGCTTATTGGTGTGTGCTCATGTCTCTTTCTCTCTGTCTCTCTCTTGCTTTGTGTGAGTGTCGACCATGTAGAGACAGAAATGTCATGGATAGACGTGATGATCCTGTCTGTGTATGAGAGTGTTTTATACTTAAAGTAGTTTTGAAACCAGTACTTTTACACTTTTACCTGAGTAAAAAACTTGAGTTGATACTTCAATTTCCACAGAAGTCTTTTTAAACCCTAGTATCTATACTTGTACTTGAGTAATGATTGTAAATACTTTTGACACTTCTGATGGTAGTAGGTCCCCATCAGGTCTTAGTGACAGCAGTTAGCCAAGGTGTAAGTTCAAGGTGTCCAGTAAATCCTTATTGTTCCATGAAGAAAGTTACATCCTGATCCTTTGGCAGATGCTGTGTAGTAAAGATATTCCAGCTGAGACACATAACATGCACAATGGTGTGAAAGCCAACACTACTTGCAGCTGCAATAATTTAAAATCTGCAAAACACCGCCTATAATGTAGAGCATAAAAACATGACACTTGAGAAAATTTTCATAGCATGTGAGCATGTTGTTATGGGAAAAACAACCAAAACAAGATGACATCTTAAGGACTTTGATTAAATTTTTTTTAACAATTTACGGCTCCAATTTAATGTAATAAGAGTTGCTTTGAGTTAATGGATAACAGAATTTGGATCATTCACACTCCATAAAGAGATAAACTGAGGCCAAAAACGTTATGGATTCATAACATCCAATGTAATCAGGCCTGTTTGGCTCCGGCTCCCCTGTGGTATGTATAGGGATGACTGCATGCCACCACAGAGCAAGTTCAATTAAAAGCAGCTTATTACGCATAAACGGTCTTAAATTATACATATTGTTTTTAGTCTCTGTGATATTCCCTAATTAGCTGGTATCTTGCTGAAATATCTGGTACTACGTGGCTTCTCAGTGAGGAGCAGCAAATGAGGCCCAGATGTCCAATGAAAGCTTTGTCTGATAAAGCTAACAGAAGTTACTCTGATCTCTCTCTTAATCTGTGAATATGTGTGTGTGAGTGTGTGTGTGTGTGAGTGTGTGTGTGTGTGTGTGAGCCCTCTCACACACACACGCTCAGTTGTTTGTTCTACATTATTTCTGTGTCCTGCTCCTGGCACACAGCACAAGCAGACTGACAGCCAATTGCTCCCATGACCCTGTAGTCTTGCCACGCTAACAAGCTGGCCACCACACAAACTCACTGTCATAGAACTGGTCCAGTAGCGTGTGCATGCACACACACACACACAAACAGAAACACACACATACATACTGAACGTACATTAAAGAGGGGCTCACACACTCGTCACTCAGGTCGACAAGAAACAAAGTAATCCACTGAGTCTTCTTGACCCCACTCACCAACACTACGCTATCGGGCTTCAGGAAAACCAACAACACTGAATCGTACATTACAGTTTTGAACCCATACCATGGATTCAATCACAGAAGCTCTCTGTCAGTATTACTTATACTTTTGTGAACCTGTATTTGTTTTTCTTCCATCACTGAGCAGCAGGAGCAGGCAGGCAGAGGAGAGAGCGCAGCAGAGCAGGGTGGGATACAGCAGACTTAATGATGAATTACATGATCACCTGCTATGCCTCGGAGCTTTTCATTCAGGTAGAGGATCACCTCCAGAGCAAGTACAAGCAGAGGCGGAGGAGTACCCCCCCCCCCCCCCCATCCCCCTCTTCCCTCCTCCCCTCCTCCATCCCTCCTCATCTCTCACTCCCAACACCACCACCACCACCACCAGAACAGATGTCTGCTGTAACCCAGTAGCTCCCTTTGCTGTAGACACATGGAGGCGCCATCTGGACCGGAACGCTGCTCCTCTCCAGATTGGGGAGTGCCTGTGTGTTTATGTGTGTGTGAATGTAAATCAGTGAAAGAGATTAAATCTTGTGCATGTGTGTGTGTGTGTGTGTGTGTCTGCATGCCATTTGTGAATGTGCGTGTTGGTGAGTAAGCATGTCTCGCAGACAGAAGGTGGCTCTTGCATTGATGACACACCTGAGTGCCTTTAGTCGTGTTTGTTTGGGTCGTATGCTGTTTCTTCCTGCGCTGTCTCTCAGACACGGTTGAGTCAGGCCTACGGCAGGTGGGACGCCACTCAACAGCTCTGTCCAAACAACTGGCTAACACAGCTACTCACCAGACCCTCCTTTACACACACACTCACACACACACATTCTCCTTCTCTCTGTCTTCATAGCTTGTGTTTTCTCTCAGGGCTCAACAAAAAAATTACAACACCCAAAGCACTTCACTGATTGATGCTGACAAAATCACACTGCCACTGAGACACTGTTTGTATGCATGTGGTGTGTTACTACAATGTGGTTTTTGGATAAGATTCTGCACATAATTACACATTTGCAAGTGGATTGTTTATCAGACGGCGCGTAAGAGTAATTTGTGATTTTTTTTTTTAAAATACATCAGGGATGTCTCCATGCTCCTGGAGTTTTTGATTTCTTTTACAGATTTAAGACAGCATCTCTGCAGCAGACAGGCAGTGGACATTATGGAGCTACTGGGCTACCAAAAGGCTTTGGTAAACCCACAATGGACAACAGCAGACATCTGGTAAAAAACACAACCCCACCCAGCGGCAGCATAGCCAGAGAACAAGACACGAGAGAGGGATGAGAAAAAGAGACGAGAAAAGTAGAGAAAAGGATGAATGAGAAACGCAGAAGTGCTCAGAGATCTCACAGGAAGTGCAAACAGATTTGAGAACAGGACAGAAGAGGATGAATACAAATCGAGGTAGGTGTGAGCTGAGGAAGAGCATGTATACATGTACACAGTATAATGTTTAATGTTGTTCTAACCATGGTAAGGAAACTGCACTCCATCGCTCTCATGCTTAATCTTCCTCTCCTGCACACTGGCCAAATGGTGCTGCACTGAAAGGCCAAACAGGGGAGAAGGGAAGAGTTAACAATGGAGGAGGGGAGGAGAGGAAAAGACAGAGATAGAGTGAGGGAGGCGGAGAGATGGAAGGGGAGAGAAAAGGGTGGTTAAATAATGGGCATACGGGAATTTAACAGGGTGCAGCAAATGTTCATGAAATAGTAACATCATTACTGCTGGTGGTATTAAAACGGCAGCATGTGAGTGGGAGTGACAGTTATTGATCAGAAAACACATGAATTTAGTAATTTAGCAAAATCTGTAAGGTTAAAAAATGTACTCAGGAGATAATGTGCTCTGTAGTAAGTACTGTGCAAACCGAAAGGTGATTCTGGAACTTTCTCCCTTCAAACATATACAACCATGACTCAAGTCACTCATTTTAAAATCAACTCACATCAAACAAAAAAAAAAAATCAAACTACACCACGTGACTTCTACTCCTCTCTTTCTGCATCTTAAACCAATATTTGTTCGCACTTTCAACTCTTATTATACTCAAAATACTTTGTGGGTTTAGACGATGAAATCTTCCTGTGTCCGAACCCTGAAGCTCACAAAAAAATCTCTTTTTTTTGTTCCATACAAAGTACAATTAAAAAGTCAGCAGTGTGCTGGGTTTTAAATCCAGATGGCAGCTTTCTCAGCTAAATGAGCACAACTGGAAAATAAGGAGAAAATAGTTAGCCTGGAGGTTAGATAACGAAACAAAACTCAATAATTACTTAAGTTTAACAGTTTAATTGTAATTTTTATTCTTGCTTTACAAAAACTGAAGCCAATATCTAATTTAAGCTAACACGCTGCTAATTGTAGCTCTAAATTAGTTCCAATCACATCACAGCTGAGCTTTGCTTCTTATTCACCTTTGAGTAAAAAGTAAAAAAGTATCTTCTGTGTTAAAAGAAAACAGTATGTAGCTCTGACCGACTCAGACACTCACACACACCTGTCAAACACGTGCATGCGTACACATGCACACACACACACACACAGCCTGGAGTTAATGTCTTATGAATATAACATATATCGCTTTTCTTTGTGCACTTCTCTTAAAAACAGACAACACACACAAAGATAAAATAGTTCAGAGTATTTTAAGTGTAAAGTTCATCATGCGAGAGGTTTTCAGTTTATATTTGCAGAGATTTAAAGAGTCAGTACACGTCAGTACACGTCGGTACGGCTTCTGCCTTCTGTGGTTTTCAGGTAAAAGTCATATTAAAAAAAACGTCCGGGAAAAATTACTGTAAGACTGGGATATTATTTATTTTTCATGACCTTTTTAAATGTCATGTTTGAAATAGTTCTCAATCTCCTTCTTTGTACTGAGATATGACAGAAGATAGAGCAGCAGAAGTCTCAAAACCTCTGCAAAGAAATAAGTGGATGGTGAAACTGAAAAAAAAAACGTTTAATATGTATTTATCGAAAAACTGTCCCTTTAAGCGGCTAAAACCTGCCCCTAGCATAATGACGGTCCACCTACATGAAACAAGCCTGTCCTGCTCTTTGGGGTTCAAAGTATAAAAGGACTCGCAGCTGTGCATGGAAGCGGGTGAAGAGAATAGTTGGTATGAAGAGGGGATCATGTGATGGAGAGAGAGGTAGAAATGAAGTGAGCTGTGGCTTCTGGTCCATTTCAAATCAGGAGTGACACACTAGCTTTAAAAAGCACCAAAACCTTTTTTTCCAATAAGCTTGTTAAACTCAGCAAAAAAAACCCCAAACACCTGCTGAGTGTTGTTTAAAAAAACTGGTACCACCCGGAGAGCTAATACTCATTCGAAGTGAAATGTAAATAAAATGTCATGATGTTTTCAGGGGCTTGACCACCTGAAGGGGATGTTTGTGCTTCAGCCTCCATCAAATCACCATCGGTTTAATAATAACTTTAAATGAGCCACCTGTTGTGCCTGATTTGACTTGGACCTCTGCCCAGCTCCAGGAGAATCTGATGAAGAGCTTGTTGCAGAATTACCTGCGTCCACATCATTAGGCCAACCGCTGGACTGAGAGCTGCTTCCAGCCGCCGGGGAGCGGCCTGAGTAGAAGACATCGTCCACCGGGCTCTCCATCTCGCTGTCGTCAATTGACTTGCGCTTGTTGGAGCTGAGAGGGAAGAAAGAGGGATGTTTTTTTATTTTCTGTTTTTCTTGCACTTGCATGCAAACCTAGTTTTTCCTAGAAGCTAGAAAGAAGCTACTGGGCATATTTCAACTGTGATGAATATGCATCTTTAGGACATTTGAGGACAAATGCTCGTGCCTATTTCAATCAGACATGTCTCCATGAAATCAAATGTAATACAAATTCAAAACTGTATCATTTTCCTTCACTGTTTTGTTTTCTGACATGCAGCTCAGCCAGAGACAGCGAGACAAAGATGAGGCCAGAATTTGTTCGACATGCTGTGTGCATACTGGCCTGAAGCAGCCTCGTGCCAAAAACTGAGAGCAGAAAGTGAGCACAGTGATGCTGGAATGCAAACGCATGTGTTTGCAGATTCTTATAGACTCACATCTGTGACCAATAAAATAAAGGAGGTTGTGAACGCGCAGCTTTTCACTGCTGATCCAAAATGTTGAACTATATGTGTGCTCTTGTGCGTATCTGAGTGACAGCATGCGTGTGTGGCTTTGTGAGCAGGAGTCTGTGTTACATTAGTATCAAGGGAGATATTCAGTAATGAGTGTAACTACCTCCGTGGGAGACTTGCATAAAGCTCCATTTCAGTCCTGCAGCGTAAGATGAGTGAAAGAGGACGGCAGAGGGAGCAAAGAGGGAATGACAGAGACAGAGACACAAGCACGGACAGAACGAAGGACAGATTGGTGAGAAAAAATGAGGAATGAGAAGGATTAGTGGTGAAGAAGGAAAAAGGGGGGAAGAAAAAGGGGAAGAAAGACCGCAATCAAAAAAGCAGAGCAGGCTTGGCATTTATATCACAGCAGTGTTAAGAGGTTAAAGAACTTAGAAATGAAAACATCAGATCAGGGGATAAGAACATATTAAGCATGTGTGTTTTGATCCGTGTACTGTTCATGTTTCTGCACCTGGTGGAAGGAGTCGAGGTGATGGAGCGCCGTCCCAGGGTCACCTGGTTGATGTTGTAGTAGCCGGGGCTGTCCAGGTCAGCCAGGGAGAAGTTGGGGCCGGTTGCTGTAGCAACTGGGGCTGAGGGTTGCATGCAGAGACACAGGAACAGACAGAATATCAAACAGTTTGCATCTCCAAACTGAAAATAACATGTTTGATTTCAATAAAAAGATAAAGATAACATAACTCAAATATTGTTTACTTTATCTTTTGTAAGCAGGTTGGTCACCACATGTGACCGGACTGACATGTCCTGATATCTGGATAAATTTACACTTTGCATCACGGCACTAGCTTGTTATCTGTGTAAATTACAGATCTGGAGTATTTTCAGATAAGTATTGTGTGTTTCTCTAGAGATCACACTTTTCCTCCATGTTATTCATTGTTTCTTTGTTGCTCATATGTTGGTTGAATTTACAGTTAAGTTTTCTTACCCTACTGGCAGATTTTTTTTTACTCTTTACAAGCAATTCAGGCATCGTTTTTGTCTTTTAATATCTCAATACGAGACATTTTTCTGGATTTGTCAGGTTAACCTTAATAAGGATACAACAAAATAAAAATTTCTCGGCCGAAACCAAAACACTGAAGAAATTATTATGCCATTAGTATCATTTATTTATTTATTTATTTATATAAAGGGACAGTGCAGATTAATGAACATTTCAGCATAGCCTCAATGTAAATATGCCAGAGTTAGCCATCAGGCTAGTTTTCATCTGCTACTAAGCACTTTAAAAAAAGGCAGTGATTTTTTTCTCTCTCTTGTGGTAGTTGTGACATTATTTTCCGGACTTTCTGAACGCTATATGAAGTGTAATCGTCTGTGTGTGTGCATCCAGGTGGAACTCTGCCATGAGAGAAGCAGAGAGCAGAGGACAGTTGTAAATGAGTGACCTTCCCGTCATGTAAATAAGATAAATAACATGAGGCCATTTAGTCTGTTGAATAAAAGAACAAGCTTTACATCTTGTCTATGAGAGCAGTTTGCCCCTCATCTGGTTCAGAGCCAAACATCCTTTTTTCTGTCCTCTGCTCTGCCTCTTTTACACTGTGAGCTTCTCTGTCTCCAAGCGACTTCTTCACATCCATCGTGGCCTGGATTGTTTCTTGTGTACACATCACACCCTTTGTATTAAAATTTGTCGACACTGCAGACATGTTGGCCCTTATCCAGACAAGAGCATGCTGGCTGCGGCTTTTGCTTGCGTCATCACAACATACTGTTTCGGCCATGTTGTTTGGGTGATAAAAGTGTTTTGGCTAATCGCTGAAAGTGCCCTTTTGGGCCATTTCTGGACAGAAATTTTCAGTGGGCGAATCTTCGGTGCATCCCTACATTTTACGGCTACTAGGATGATTTTCACTAAGAACATGACATGAACACTTGTACAGATTACAGTTTGGTCTCATAGGGACACCGTGTGTTGTCTATCTGCAGATTGATGTAGAGTTACAGCTGTGACTCACTCTGTGACACGCGGACCAGCTCGGCTACGTTCCACACCCCTGAAGTCACAAAGCAGTCCTGGAAACTCAAGTGGCCTGGGTAAAAGAAGAAGAAAGGGGGGGGGGGGGGGTGCATGTCAGAGTTGGCTGCATGGATACACCAAAGATGCATTAAATTACATGTGCACACAGAAAACCACATAAACATGAGAAACAAGGATGAGGGAGCTGAAAAACACATGTATGGAAAAATCTGTCCAACTTCCGGAGTCATCCAGTGGGGCCATGTGTTTTCTATAAGATACAGCAGGCCAGTGGTTTGGATGTTATCATTTATTTTGACTGTTGACAGTCCAACACACAC
Source organism: Labroides dimidiatus (assembly GCA_030710495.1). NCBI lineage: Eukaryota > Metazoa > Chordata > Actinopteri > Labriformes > Labridae > Labroides > Labroides dimidiatus. Next base: position 4,100,905 of record CM061163.1, read on the forward strand.
AACCAATCAGATAATACAAGTAAGACTCAACATACACTGCCATAGCATGTATATAACAGTGTGTTATGATCCTTTTTGTACATACCGCACATGTAAACGCATGTATCCAGGGGATACTGAAGCATAACAGCAGTTTGGGGCAAAAACGCATAAAATCAACTGAGACACAAAAGAGCAGCTTCTTTATAAACTGTAACAATAGCTATTGAAATATAAATGTTTGTTTTAAGTCACTTTTTACATCTTCAACTCTGAACCAAAAAAGTTATGATTACATTGTACTCATCAAAGTGATTGTGAAGATCAGGGAACAAAATAAACATTGCTTCAGCTTGGTTGCCATGTTTGGAATTAGAAACGTGAACTTTCCAATGTTTACGAAAGTTTTAAACAAGCAAGGTCACTCTGATCTGCCAAATGACTTTAATTGGAGTTAAAACCTGGGGGGAAAATAGAATGTCACAAGCAATTTTTTGGCGAGTACTTTCGAGTGTAAGAAGAAGTGAAAAGTGGTCTGAAAATGTGATAGGAGATGGGACAGGAAAACCATTTAACCCTAATCCTTTGTTTTCAACTTAAAGTGAGTTTGAAACCCAAAGAAAATCTGACTGCTCCATCTGGAACTGATCTTTAGACTACATTACAGTGTTCTTATATCACAGCAATAACTTAAGTTATGATCACAATTACCAATTAAGTATGTCTGACAAGAAATATGGAGTTTTTTTGAAAGCTCATTTTGACCATGAAGTCCAAAACAGCCATTATCTTGGACTACTCATGTAATGTGGTTTGTGTTAAAGGGACACCCTGAAACTTTCAATCCACAGCCGTCCTCCCTGCGTTTTTTCATCTCTCCATCTGTACATCTTTTCTCCTCACCCCTGACTCATTTTTATTTCAACCACCATCGCTCCCCCTGACGTCTCCCAATCTCCACGTCTCTGCTCCCTTCACTCCATCCCTGTCCAGGGTTAACCACAGCGGGGACAGCGTATGAGGTCAGCGCTCAGCTCAACAGCAGCCATGTGGTTCCCATCTTCCAATAACGTCAGCGTGATTTATGAGCGGCCCGCCACAATCCCGGCACAGCCCCCACGCTACAGCACCATCAGCTCTCCTTACCATAATAAACTTGGACCCAACTCTGCTGGGGCACTTTCACACAGAGAGGCCTGTATGTAGAGCGTACAGTGTAGTGTGTGCACAGGTGTGACTCACTGCACCAACAGGTAAATCAAACCCTCTCATGCATGTGTGCGCACTGACATCTTACCATTTGGTGGGGGCTTCACGTCTGTGTCTCCTTGCTGGTTAGAGTTGTCTGATTGTCCTGATTGTTCTGAGAGAAGAGAAGAAGAAAAAAAGAAAAGATGGATGGTTAGTTAGGTGGACAGATGTCTGGACACTACCCAAGGTGAGGCGGCGAGTTACTTTCAGAAGGAAAAGTCGCCGTAAATCTTTAAACTAAACATGAACAGACGTGGGGCTCACAATCAAGACGGGTGCATATTTCCACTCAGGTTGAAACCTCAGTTTAAAGTCTCTGAAAGGCAAACGGAAAGGTTGACACTCGTTTCTGGAGAGTGTCCAATTGGGAAAACCACTTCTTGAACTAAGAAGGAGTAGCGCCACAAAAACAATTCATTTGGAGGGCTTAAGGGTCTTTGGAGTGCTGGTCCTTTTTGGCTTGAAAACATCTCTCCCCCTTTCTGGGAACCCTTTACACTCAATGTACAAAAACAATAATGTAATGAAAACCTTAAGACACTCTAAGACAGTTTAGTGCTAGTTTCTGGGTTCTGGCTCATTTTTGAACTCTTCTCCTGTAATTGAATTGTTGTTTTTTTATCAAATATCTTAGATTTCACAGAAATTTGGCCCTGACATCAGCATTATTAAAAAGTTAAGGCCTTAAAAGTGTAAATTGGTTCGAGTTCTACATTTCACCACAAAACCCACTGCTGCTGACTTGATCCTTGGAGGTGCTTGTAAATCGTACACTTTGGACTCTAACCAATGTTTGAACTGCATCTACAGAGTGTGTTTACCCTTTACGTCTATAGGGCCAGGCTGGCTGAAAGCTGCCTGCTTTAGGTAGTTATGTTTGACCGGCTGGCTGCCATCCTTCCTCAGATGTGTAATGCAGCATTATGGAGTTTTATGGTTGTATCGTATACGCAACTCAGGCCAATCGCCCTACAGCGCTGACGCTTTAAGACAGTCCTGGGCCAAGTCTGCAAACCCAGAACGAGGCCCCTTTTCAGGCAGAACTAGGCCCCTCAATCTCAACACCTTCAGTGTCCTAATCTTGGGTGGCATTAGTGGACAGGGTGCCAACAAGCTGATGCACTATTCACCCGATCTGTGCATTGCCAAACCAAAGAAACAAAAAGACACAAACAGAATCAAGTCCTCACTTTGGGGTCAGAAGGAAGGAGGGAAAACACACGAGGATAGAGTTTCTGTGTTTTCCCGCAACACCCGTCCCTCATTCTGCGAGAGTGAGTCTATCTTTGTGTCTTTCCCTCTCATTTCCTCTCACATTCGTTTGTTTCTGCTTTCCTTTCTCTCCTGTGCTGTCGCTCTGTGGAATCCTGGCAGCCATCTTAGCCCTTGGCAGCCATCTTAGCTTTGGCGGTACCATGCATTCCTGCTAGCTGACGGCACACCCACACAAACACATACACACAGGCGCACATGCTTGCAAAGTACACTCTCTCTCATGTACAGATTCACTGACTTTAAAAATAAAAAAGAGCTAAAGGGGATATGAAATGCAAATGGAGTGAGCATTAAAGCACGGTGTGATGTTTGTCCTGCACGAGTCGGGCTGTTTGTACATCGTGGAAAGTGAGAAGTGACAGCTGCTAACGCCTTGAAGAAGTTGGGAAAGAGAGGAAAAAAGTTCAGTGATCATGTGAGAGAAACTAAGATCTCTCGCCTGAAGCTTTGCTTTATGCAGAGAGGCTTTCAACAATCCTCATCACCGTCTGCACGACAAGTAACAATGGTCAGAATCTTGTAAACCTGAACACCTGTGTAAATCTTGGATGCTCTATATGACACTTTTTAGGCCAAATTTCAGCGTCTGGTTTGTGATGACAGCAGAGATAGAACATCACAGTAAACATCTCTGCTGATAAAAGGTTGTTGAAGCCTCGGAGTACTTATGTGTTAATGTTTGGCAGCAGTTAGATGGAAGACAAAACAGCGTGTTACTGGCATGAGCTCAATGTTTCTTTTTGTTTAAGTTTTTGTTTTGGCATCAAATAGACTCCTGGCTCCTGTGTTATAATAATGCAGATATTTACAATCCTTGTCGCTTCTGATTTGGCCTTTATGCCCTTGCTGTTTCAAACTCCTCATGTGAGCAGAGACTGATGTTAAAAAAGTGGAAGTTTTAATAAGTCTGGACACTTTGTAAAGTTGCTGGAAAGAAAACCAAAACAGTGCATCGCAAGACGCTTAAAAAGAGGAAAAAAATGTAACACAAGGCAGTTTAGTGGCTGTGGTTTCACAAATGCAAAAATATTACTCGAGCTCAGCCTAATGAGCTATAATATGAGCTCAAACCGCTACATTCAAATGTTGGAAAAGTCCCTTCATCAACTGTTCAGAATGGTCAGTTTTAAAAATGGCACAAGATCTTAACGAGATATTAACGAGACTTGCTGAAACCATGAGGTCATCCCATAAGGATCTAGAAACTAGTTCTTGACACGCCAGAGGGGTGGGCCTCAAACACCAAGGTCTCCAGAGGCTGACCAATCAGAAGGAAGGGGGTTCATGGAGTTGGAGGCCTTAAAGAGACAGTGGCTTGAAGAGGCTGAAATAAACATTTTCTAAAACACTAGCATGAAAAAAGTAAGATTTTTTTGAAGTTATAAACCTTGTAAAGCTACTACGAGGATACTAAGGGACAGTATAAAAATTTAAAAAAGCACAATCACTGGCCACACAGAGCCTTAAGATAATCTTCAGAAGTAGAACATAAACATTATTAAAGGTATTTAATATATTTAGTCATTTTGCCTCTCTGTTAGCGCTGCAGCCTCACAGCAAGAATATCCCTGGTTCAAATCCCAGTTTGAGCACGGTGTACCTTTCTGGTGTGGAGTTTGCATGTTCTCCTTGTGCATGTGTGGGTTCTCTTCAGGTACTCCAGCTTCCTCCCACAGTCCAAAAACATGCTCATCAGACTAATTGGTGATTCTAAATTGCCTGTAGGTGTGAGTGTGTCTGTGAAAGGTTGTCTGTCTCTGTGTGTCAGCCCTGTGATTGACTGGAGACCAGTCCAGGGTGTACCCTGTCTCTCACCCAGACACCAACGACCCTGAACAGGATAAGTGGTATAGAAGATGAATGGATGTATTGATTTTGCCCCTTTCTGTTGCTCACAACAGGTCCCACAGAGGCAGTCCAGGTTCAAACAATCAATAGTTTGGAGTTAAACTAATACTCAGATTCTTCTTTGGTGCTTCAGACTTGAACACTGAGGACTGAGCAAGCTTTGTGTTACCTTTAGAGCTTTAAAGAGTAACTTTAAAAGCAACTTTCCTGACCATTTTTTTAATAAGACAGAATAATGAGTCTGATTAAGAATACCTGAATAAGCTTATGACAAGCAGGTTCACTGAGTGGGAGAGAGGGAACAAGTGTTTGGTCTTCAAGGGTTTTTTCTCCTAATATACAGAATTATCATCCATCCATCCATCCATCCATCCATCCATCCATCCATCCATCCATCCATCCATCCATCCTCTACCACTAATCCAGGTCTGGGTCACTGGGGCAGCTATGTCAACAGTGAAGACCAGTGGCTCCTGCTCCTCTGTGGGGATACCGAGGCGTTCCTGGGCCAGCCAAGAGATATAATCTCTCCATCGTGTCCTGGTTCTAACCTGAGGTCTCGTCCCAGCTGGGCGTGCCTCCTCAGGAAGGCGTCCTGGACATCCTCACCAGGTGCCTGAACCACCTCATCTGGCTCCTCTCGATGTGGAGAAGCAGCGGCTCTTCTCTGAGCCTCTACTGGATGCCTGTGCTCCATCCCTATCTCTAAGGCTGAACTCAGACACCCTGAGGAGGAAGCTCATTTCAGCTGCTTGTATTCGCGATCTTCTCCTTTCAGTCTCTACCCACAGCTCATGATCATAGGTGAGGGTTGAAACATAGATTGACCAGGGAATTGAGAGCCTTGTCTTGTGGCTCAATTCCTTTGTCACCACAACAGACCAGCATAGCGTCCGCATCACTGCTGACGACGCCCCGATCCGTCTGAGAATTTTTATCCTTTCTGCCGTTGGCAAAGTAATTGAAAGAGCACTACATGCAGCACTGAGCTGAGAGTGAAATAACATCACTTCTTAGAAATCAAACAGAATCTGATGCTCAGAAAAAAAAGAATATTTAGAGGAGAAAATATATCCCAAATGTTTAACATGTATAAGACGTTAATTCAAAATTTGAGTGAGTCCAGGATGACATTGGCTGGGGTCTGCGGCAACAAACAACACAAGCATTGATTAACATGTTGGCTTGAATGTGCATGCAGCAAACATGGATACACATGCCTCCAAAGCCCAATCATTCTCTTACACACACAGAAAATCACACACACAAATTAATACACTGATGAATCACCCTTATCTTCTGCACACAGTTGCCCCAAGGCCCCCTGCACGAGCCCCGCCAGAGATAATGGAGCAAAGACACACACAGGCCATCAAATACACCATGCTATCACTCTAATCACACACAAAAAACACACACAGAGACACAGAGTTCATTTTGTGTCTTAGTAAGTACACAGCCGCTGTTGATGCACCAAAGTTAACACTGGCTTTACATTTTTCACACTCTGGATGCAGACAGAGGCTGAAACCTCACACCCAGGTCAACATATACACGCTCCAAGTCACACTTACTTAATCACAAAATTCATCATACACAAAGACAGAAAAACATTAGGACACACACACACACACACACACACAAGTGAAAACCATAAAGAGACACTTGACTCAAAATGACACACACATGTTCACTGGCTCGGTGAGAGGAGGCCACTGCCAGCAGTAATGGACTCATTTACCACTCAGACATTCATATACAAGTGCACGCTGCACATACAGGCACTTTTTGTCCTTCATTTACAAAATAGCTCGGAGTGTTTGTTTGTGCATTACAAGCACACATCAGCCAACAGGCCCACTGCAATCCAATGTGCACTAAATGAAGTGGGTTTTAGACTGATGGTAGACTGCAAAATCAACATTAGGAGTGAAACACTGGAGATGAAAAATAGTAGCTCTGAATGTAACTTAAGGGTTGTTGTAAGAGAGCAAATCAGTCAAGCTTATATACTTTCATATTTGGCATTTTAAGGTGTCGGACTCACCGTTTGTACAACTAAAAGCTCAAGAAAGTTGAAGATCTCATCTCAGTTTTTAAAAAAGAAAAATAAAATCGATAAAGCTCCATTTTTACAGCTTCAAACAGGGAAGAATTTCAAGTTGTACTCTGATTTTTATCTGTTAGAAAACAAATTTATGTTAAACTAAGCTGTGAGTTTTTGGGACAGATTCTCGAGTGAAAAATGAATGGAGATCAGATCTTCTTTTAAACACTACTTTTCTTTGTTCAGACAACTTTTTACCAAAATACAACGTGAGGTAAGGTATTTATCAACAGTTACACAGCGCTTATGTTTGAAACGTGATAACAAGCAAACTTTGTCAATTTGTACTGTAGTTTAGTAGCTAGCTTTAGTGATGCTGGTAGTCCATTACTCTGAGATATGTCCGTAGGCTAACGAGTAACATTAGCAAATCCTAGTAATGTCCTTCCACCAGAGCTAACTTAACCTCACTCTTCATTTTATTGACAGACTTTCAAGTTTGTTCAGATCACTGCAGAATAACTGCTGCATTTGGGTTGGAATGAACATTATCACAAACAGATTTGTTCATGTTTTAGCCTTTAGCTCATGTTTTAGCTTTTAGCTCATGTTTTAGCCTTTAGCCTGTGCGATCGCTCTCCCGTTTATCTTTCTTCTTCTCTTCTGTCCTTTTTCTGTCTGTCAGTTCAGCTCCAGTCTCCACCATCACTGCTAAATTAATCACAGAAATCATTTTCAGAGGAGAAAAACACAGATCTCTCTTCTCACTACTAAACTCAATCAGCCAGCGTGGTGTTGTCATAGAGACTTCAACGTGCTGTAAATCAATCTGGTCCTGTACAACCCGATCAGGAAGCTAAGAAATAGCATTTAGAAATGACCTTTATTGGTGCTGATAAAATCATTTTAAGTTGTGGATTAATATCAGACAAGTATCTAGTTCTAAGTTTAGTCCAATGATAAGGGTTTTCTCCTCTGTTCATCCTGCTTCCCTTCCTTACACACTCTGAGACTCCTCAAACTCCTTCACTTCAGCCCATACCCACTCATTCTTTGTAGGCTGTGTTAGCACAAGCAGCAGCTAAATCTCAGGCTCTGAAAATCTCCAGATGTGACAATGCAAAGCCCACAATGGCCTGAAGAGCACATGGACATGGAGATACATACAACATATACAGTAACTCTGAGTGTAATGTAGAAAGCACAGCTTCATGATGAGGGAAGATAGATGTAAAGCAGATGTAAAGCTGCACAGCAACTGACTGACATATTTATATATACAAGTATGTTTGAGTCTAAGTGTGCGTGGTTGAACAGTCTCAACCCCTCTCTCCACCCCCACCTCCCATCCACCAGCCTCTGGAGAAAGAAACCAAACAGGCTCCCCAATTGGGTTTCGCTTAAGAGGTTTATCGGTATGTTGCTAAACATTCTGACCTTTTTTTTTTAATCTTTAATGCGCTTAAAATGTTCCAAACCCTCCTAATCCCCACGGCTATCCCACACAGATGTTCACTCGGCTCTTTTATTGGACATCATTTTAACATCTTTTTTTTTTTCTTCTCCTTCTTCTCCTCCTCCACCACCTCCTTCATCCTCTTCACAGTGCTTTTCTCCCTCCTTCGTTTTCATTTAGAGCATTTTTTCCTCCTCCCCCCAAAACACTCAGCACACACTGATCTACCAACCCCCCCCCCCCCCCCCCCCCCGCAACTGGACTTCAATCTTCTCCAGGCAAAGCTCATCCTGACCCTGGTTTTTAAGCCAGTCATTCTTATTGGACACTGCTGCGGTTAGAAAGTACTTAATGGTACTGTATGACTGTCCCTTCAGTGACCTGAGCTCACTGTGGCTGCCTCGGGTTCAGACAAATGAAAACAAATGTGAAAAGAAGCCACCTTCTCCACAGGTGTCCTTGAATGTTTTGCTGGGGATTCACTTCATTAAAGAAAGTGAAGTTGGATAAAACAGCCTTATAACAGAAGGCATGATCTAATTGTGGTTACACCGTATTCCTGCTGAGCTATTACACCATCCAAAACAACCACAACACAGCTGAGTCTTCCACTTGACTCAACCCTTTCACTCACTTTGAAACTTACACAAAGATTCATTAAAAGGAAACTATCCTGTATTGTTTTTTAAAAGGTAGAAGCTCCCTGATGTCATTCTGCATTATACTAGTTTTGGATGGTTGCAAAATGACACAACATTAAAGTCCTGCACACGTACAAACCTGTTCACCTGTTGTGTTAACATAACATCAGGTAAAGATTTCAGCAACTGAGGTGTCATGAGCATCTCATCAAAACACGCTGCTGATGAAGTCTGAGGAAAAATTGTGCACATGGAGGAAAAGAAAAGTGTAGACAGAGCAGAATATGCTGCTGTTTGTATCAGTAGTAAGAGTACACACAAGAGATGCACCTCTGGGCTTTGGTACTGACCAACACTGATCCAATCCCAGGATTAACTTACCTTCTTTTTTCCTAAATTTAAGGATGAAACTGAGAATATTTCTTTAGAAGCTGTAAACCAAGTAAGCAAGTTTATGAGTGTGCCACGTGCTTTGTTCTTCTCTGTATTTTTTCCCTGCCAACTTATTTGCCAGTACCCTCCTGTGAACATTCTAATATTCAACATCATCAGCTAGCATGTGCCCACCTGCGTTTGGTTCCTACCCTTGCATCCTGTACTGAGAACTGTGACAGTCCATCAGCAGGCATTTCCCGAAAACCGTCATGTGGACAAATCCACTGAATACCAGAGCAGACTGTCTGCAGCCTGAGAGACAAAACCCAGGGCGGGAAAAAAACAAAACAAAACAAAAAAAACCCCCAAAAAACAGTATATTTACATGAACACTATTTAGATCACATGTGTTAATTTGGTGAATTTATTCATTCTAAGGACACACATTACAGTGTATTGAGAAAAAATACCACACCAAACCCCAAACAGCAAACAGCATCAATTAGCATCAAGCTTTACCTGTATAAAAACTGTCATAATCTTGATGGTAACAAAGCTGGACTCAAGACTTAAGATTTTAATGATTTAGATTTTTACAGCACAGAAACTGTGAAAAAAAGTAAATTATTTAGACTTTCATCCACAGTTCAGTTAGAATGCAGTGGGTATTACACTCCAAAAAATGAAACCTTGACTTTAATTAAATTTATTATGTCAACTGGTTCAATGTAAATGTATTGTTAGTTGAAATAATTTAATAATCATTGCTTTCAACCAACCTAATATGTTTACATGGAACCAGTTGACATAATAAATTTAATTAAAGTCAATGTTTCTTTTTTTTTTTTTTTTTGAGTGTACTGACCCTTTCCTGATATTCTAATTCGTTAAGCTGCACCTGTACATTATGTTGTCTGTGAGTGGCATTATGACCGATCAGTTTTCAGTCGGATGAATCACTTTGAGCTTACGAGGTAAGCCAGCGTTTCCGATGATGTTGGGAGTAGCACTCTGGGTTTTCTGTCTCACAGCGGACTTCCCCTCTTGCTACTTTTGGCATTTTCCTGGGAAGTTTATTTGGCTTCCATATCCACACCCTACCTATTAAACCAGCAGCTTTCAATTCTGGCAATTCCCTCAGCACTACGGTGATGTCAACAAAACGGCAGTCACAAGTTCTTAGGCGGACAGAGCTCGGTCGTTTTGATCCAAT